>CM066032.1:1152619317-1153950849 GCA_033557465.1 Ichthyophis bannanicus
CATGCTGGATAGAGGATTTCAATGTATTATGCACGATGATGCCTAAATCCTTTTCCTGAGTGGTGGTTCCTAATGTGGAATCTTGCATTGTGTAACTATGGTTTGGGTTGTTATTCCCCACTATTCACGCAAATAGTGGGGAAGAACGAATAAGGAGTTTGTATGGGGACGCTTTGAAAGGGCAGGAGGGGCTAGTGCAGAGGCAGAGTTAGGGGGGCAGTGGGCAGTCCGTGACCCTGGACGTACAGGCCAATTCTGAAGTTGGCCCTGTATGTCTGGGGCCGGCAGACTGGAAGGGGGACTGGGAGGCCCAGCCGGGATCAAAAAGGTGAGTGAGTGCAGGAGATTCCCCACAGCCTGACCCTGACCATAGGAGGCCAGATCAGTGATCAGGCTGCAGGGAAAGGCGAAAGTGATCGGCAGCCAGGGATTGCAGCTCTATTCAGGAGCCTGACTGAGTTAGCCGGGCGGGGACTTGTACGTGTAGGCCGATGGGAATCAGGTCCTGGCCTGCACGTATAGGCCTAGATGTGATTCTGATCCTGCGGGGGCTAGATGTGCCCTGCGGGATCAGAATCGAGTCTAACTCTGTGCGTCCTGTTCCAACCGGACACAGGGAGGCCGGGTCATGCAGAATGGAATGTGCCTCCATGTGTATAACTTTGCATTTATCCACATTAAATGTCATCTGCCATTTGTATGCCCAGTCTCCCAATTTATCAAGCTCTTCTTGCAATTTTTTACAATCCTCTTGTTTTAAGAACTTTGAATAATTTAGTATCATCTACAAATTTGATCACCTCACTCGGTGTTCCCATTTCCAGGTCATATATAAATATGTTTAAAAAACAGTGGGCCCAGCACAGATCCCTGGGATACTCCAGCATCCTCTATTGAGAAAATTGGCCATTTAGCCCTACTCTCTGTTTTCTATCTTTCAACCAGTTCCTAATTCAGGATAGTACATTGCCTTCTATCCCATGGCTTTTTGATTTTTCCAAGGGTCTCTCATGAGGGACTTTGTTAAAGACTTTCTGAAAACTGAGTCACTTAACCGGCTATCCTTTATCTACGCCTTCAAAAAATATGAGACTGGTGAGACAAGACTTTCCTTGGCTAAATCCATGTTAGCTTTCTACCATTAAACCTTGACTATCTACATGTTCAGTAATTTTGTCTCTTATAATAGTCTCTACCATTTTGCCTGGTACTGATGTCAGGCTCACTGGTCTGTAGTTTCCTGGATCACCTCTGGAACTCTTTTTAAAAATTGGCGTTGCATTGGCCACTCCCCAATCTTCAGGTACTACAAATGATTGTAATGATAGATCACTTATTAATAGTAGTTCTACAATCTCATATTTCAGTTCTTTCAGCACCCTGGCATGTGTGCCATCTGGTACAGGTGATTTGTTGCTCTTTAGCTTATCAAGTACTACAGCTGTATTACATCTTCCTGATTTATCGAGATTTGTTTCAATTTCTCTACTACAGTATATAAATATCATTTCTGGCATGGGTAAGTTTCCTACATCTTCTTTAGTAAAGACTGAAGCAAAAGATTAATTCAGTCTCTCTCCTATGGCCTTTCCTCTCTCTGTGCACCTTTTACCCCTCTGTCATCTAATGGTCCAAATGACTCCCTCGCAGGAGTTTTGCTACAAATATACTTGAAAAAGTTTTATCATGTACTTTTGCTTCCACAACAAGCTTCTTTTCAAATTTTCTTTTTGCCTGCCTTATTAATGCCTTGCATTTAAATTGCCAGTACTTACGCTTTTTCCTGTTTTTTTCATTTGGATCTATTTTTTCATTTTCTGAAAGATTCTCCGTTAGCTATAACAGCCTCTCTGACCTCACTTTTAAGCCATGCTGGCTGACGTTTGGCCTTCCTTCCACCTTCTCTAAAGCATGGAATACATCTGGCCTGGGCTTCCAAGATAGTATTTTTAAATAATGCCCATTCATAATGTAAACTCTTAACCTTCGCAGTTGCTTCTTTTATTTTTTTCTTAACCATTTTCCTCATTTTATTATAGTCTCCATTTTGAAAGTAAAATGCTAGCACTATCAATTTCCTTGCTATTCTCCCTCCATTTATTAAATCAAATGTGATCATATTATCATTGCTATTGCTAAGCGGTCCCAAAACAGTTCCCTCTTGCACTAGATCCTGTGTTCCACTGAGGACTAGGTCTAAAACAGCATCCCCACATGTCTGTTCCTGAACCAGCTGCTCCATGAAGCAGTCATTTACTGCATCTAAAAACTTTACCTCCCTAGCATGTCCTGATATGACATTAACCCAGTCAATACTGGAGTAATTGAAATCTCCCATTATTAATATGTTGTAAACCTTGCTAGCTTCCCTAATTCTGTTAGCATTTCATCATCTGTCTGTTCAGTTTGTCCAGGCGGATGGTAGTACACCCCCCCACTGCCATTCCCTTCCCCTTTTTACATGGAATTTCTATCCATAGATATTCTGCAGTGTATTTTGTTTCCTGCAAAACCTTTATCCTGTTTAACTCAATGCCCTCTTTAACATATAGAGACACTCCTCCACCAATGTGATCTACCAATGTTCAACCTCCTTTCACCAGGTCTCTGAAATGGCAATTATATCTAACCTTTCATTCATTGTTTATGTTTATGTTTATTAACTTGATATACCGCTAAGGAAAAGACATCAAAGCGGTTTACATAGTATAAATTAAAGAGAACCATAAAGGCAGGAAGCGGAAAGGAAGTTACAATAAAGAGATAGGAAAGCACACCAGACAGAATCATACAAAAGGACAAGGACAGGGGAGAGAGGAGGACAGGGGAGAGGAAGGTCATACAGAAGGATCTGGGAGGTCAAAGGCAAGGGCGAAGAGATGTATCTTGAGGCGGTTCTTAAAAGTGGTGTGTTCTGACTCAAGCCGGATGGAGGAAGGCAGAGAATTCCACAGAGCAGGGGCCAGGAAGAAAAATGCGGAGGAGCGAGTGGATTGAAGACGGGCAGAGGCAGCTGAAGGAAGGTGTAGTCGGTTGAGGTGGAGGGATCGGAGGGAACGAGCTGGGGCGTGCAGGCGAACAAGGTTAGCCAAATACTGAGGTGATTGTGTGTGGAGAGCACGGTGAAGGAGTACCAGAATTTTGTAGTGAATGCGGGATTTGATGGGGAGCCAGTGCAGGTGGATGAGGAGAGGTGTAATGTGGTCGCGGATGGAGGAGTGAGAGATGAGCCGGGCAGCGGTATTTTGTATGCGTTGGAGGCGATAAAGTTGAACATTGGGGAGACCAGCTAGGACCGAGTTGCAGAAATCCAGGCGAGACATGACGAGTGACAGGAGAAGGGTAGTAAGGGCCTGTGTGGAAAGAAAGGGCCTGATGGCACGGATTTGACGTAGGTGGAAGAAAGAGGTCTTGGATAGGTGAGCAATATGTTCGCGAAAAGTCAGGGCAGGATCAAAGAGGAATCCCAGGTAACGAAGGGAGGAGACAATGGGAATGGGTGAACCAGAGAAGGAGGGGGAAAGCGTGGGTGGGGAAGCATCACGGGAGAACCAAATAGCGAGAGTTTTAGTGAGGTTGAGGTGCAGACAGTGGGCAGAGAGCCAATCGGCGACGGCAGCAAGACAAGAGTTGAGCGGAGAGAGATCAAGGGAGAGGGGTGAAGTGTGATAAAGGAGGAGCAAGTCATCAGCATTGTTATATATTCTAATTCTCTCATCTTATTTTTTACACTTCTAGAATTTGCATATCAAAGGGGTCTGTTTACTAAGTGGTGCTAGCAGCTTCCATGCGAAATCAGAGCCCCGGCCCCGTTTTATTCAACGGGGCTGCGGTTCTGATTTCACACGGAGCCACTAGCACTGCTTAGTAAACAGACCCCAAAGTTTGTTTTTTGCTAATATTAACAGTCTGGCTATTTGATGACAGAGTTAATTTGGTAGCACTGGATGTAAAACTTATAAATGGAAACAATATGTCAAATGTCTGGGAGGATGCTCACCAGGGCTGTAGTTGTCATCACATAGTATGATCTGATATAAAAGCTAAGGCGGAGTCCAGACCTAGAAAACTCCAAGTCCTGGATTTCAAGCATGCTGACTAGTAAAATCGGGACGTACCTGAAGGAGGAGCTGGCATGGTGGTTGGAGATAAGGGACTAGAAAGAGTAGGCCAACCTGAAAGGAGTTATAAAATGGCAACAGATCTTTACATAAGGACAATAAATAAAAGTAAGAGGAAAAGGAAACTAATATGGTTCTGCAAACAAATAACTGAATAAAAAAGGAAAAAAGAAGTTAGGCCTGATATTCAGCACTGGCAGCTAGCCCTCCTACAGTGGCTAATCGTCAGCACAGACCTAGGTGTTCGATACTGCAGCCATATCTGGCCACTGACATTGAATATACAGGTCAGCCACAGCACCCAGAAGCTAACTATGCAGCAGTGATATTCAGCCGCTGTCTGGTTAGCTTCAGTGTCAAAAGCAAGGCCAGCCTGTGCCTTACTTTCACCATGTTTCGCTAACCGGGTAGAGGTTAAATATTACCACTGCTTGGTTAATGACAGGTGCCATCCCAGAACGCCCCGGCACACTCCAATGCTAACCGCTTAGCGTCGGGTTGTGCATCGGCAGCACCCACTGAACATCCCACTGAACAGCACTGACGTGGTTTACAGGTCTGCAAACAATGTAAATGCCTTTGAATATCGGGCCCATAGTGTTCACAAAATGCAGAAGATCTCAAGAAAAGGAATACAGAAAAGAATACCAGATAAAGCTAACAGAGGCAAAGAAAGAAACCAAAAGCACAGGCAAAATAAAAAATGAATAAGGATGTAAAGTGATAATGCAACTGGGTTAGGAACTCGTTGACTGACAGATGAGAGAGGGTAGTGGTAAATGGGATCCACTTGGAATAAAGAAGGATGAGTAGTAGCACTGGTCCTGGAACCAGTTCTCTTCAATATCTTTGTGGGCAATATTGCCAAACTGTTAGACGGGAACGTTTGCCTTTCTGCAGTTGATAAAAAGATTTTCAATAAAGCAGACAACATAATCTACAAAACTCAGAAGAATGAACTAATGTCTTGGCAGTTAAACTTTAATGTGAAGACGTGCAGAGTGATGTGCTTGGGGTACAGAAATCCAAAGAAGCTGCATGCAATAGGGGGTGAAATGCTGATGTGCATAGACCAGGAAAGAGACTTTGGGGTGATAGTATTTGAGGATCTCAAGGTTGCAAAACAGGGTAGCAAGGCGAAGACCAAAACTAGAAGGCTGCTAGGCTGCACAGAGAGGGGCAAAACCAGCAGAAAAGAGGAGGCAATAATGTCCCTGTTCAGGTTACTGGTGAAGCTTCACTTGGAGTACTGTGTTGAGATTTGGCGGCCATATCTCACTAAGGATATTTAATTATTTATTTCATTTATTAAGATTTATTAACCAAGGGGGTATACAACAGGTGTGGCTTGACAAACAACTTACTTTGTAGCAACAGTATGACAATAGTAAAATGACCAAATGTCAGCCTAGCACACATAATAGTATGGTAAACCTGGAGAGATGCAAATTAAATCCTAGTAATAGCAATAATATTAAACAATGTCAATAATTCATCCATTAAACAGCAAGTAGAACATTCATATAGCGGAAATATGATACAATGTCAGTAGAATACAAATGATGATAGGCAGCATGGTAGAACATGGTAGATTGCCTAGAT
Source organism: Ichthyophis bannanicus (assembly GCA_033557465.1). NCBI lineage: Eukaryota > Metazoa > Chordata > Amphibia > Gymnophiona > Ichthyophiidae > Ichthyophis > Ichthyophis bannanicus. The sequence continues at coordinate 1,152,625,041 of CM066032.1, forward strand.
ATGATGCTCGCAATGTCAGCACAAGGCAGTGAAACATCCTATTAGGCAGCAAACGGGACAAGTGCAGTTGGACATATGCACAAAGAAGATGGGTAAGACAAAGGCGCCAATATAAATAAAAGTGGGTAGCTAAACTGAGGGTAAATTATATGTACAGTTGATTAAGGTATGTGAAATGAGTTTTGGTTACAGGGTGTGTTGCAAAGCAGTCCAGATGTGGTGTGAGCGATTAGATAGTCAATCACTCCAGTCTTTAAAGGTTTGTGAGAAAAGCTAGGCTTTCTCCAGATTGTGGGGGTCACTTCTGAGAAGGCTTGCTAGTTGGTGTCACATTATGTGATTTCTTTTGATAAGGAATATAAAAAAACTAGAAGGGGTTCATAGAAAAAGAACCAAATGTTATGAGATCTGCCCCAGAAGAGATGAAAAGAGATCTGAGATCCTAAATATGTGTACTGTAGAAGAGAGAGAAGACAGGGGACATAAGAACATAAGAAATGCCATACTGGGTCAGATCAAAGATCCACCAAATACAGTATTCTTTTTCCAACAGTGGCCCATCCAGGTCACAAGTACCTGACATATCCCAAATGTACCCAATTCCATGCTACTTAGCCCCAAGGAGGCTTAAATACTTGAAAGGTATTAATTAACAAGCAAACCTTTTCCAAACCCGAGGGTGCTATAAATCTAGATAGTATGAGATGACAATGCAAGGAGGTAAACTTAAAAACAACATCAGAAAATACTTTTCCACGGAAAGGGTGGTGGATATCTTGAATGTTCTCTTAGTGTAAATAAATGATGGAGACGAAGATAGTGATGGAATTCAGAAAGGCATGAGATAAACACAGAGGATCTTTATTATGGCAAGAGGATGGAGTCAAAGTATAGAATACATCTGCTCAAAACAAAATTTAAAAGACTTTCACACACTTAAAAAAACAAGGCACAGGGCAGGGGATTATGTGCATGGAGCGGCAGCTGCAACCCTAAATAAAGGCATGGAGGAAGTAACCTACAGATAAGGCAGTCAGTAGATTTTTAAAAATGCTGGATACAGCATTTAAAATATATATTTATTTAGCATCACTATACGTGTGAAAGCAAATTTTAGAAAAGATGTTGAGGGGTGGTTGTGACATGGAAGAAAAGATCTGTGAAAGTCCATGTAGATTTTAGAAGAGGTGCCATGCACATACACGGTCATTTTAAAATTGGCATGTCATTGCCCACTGATAAAAACTTGTAAAAAATGTGCAGCAGAAAGCGTATGCACAATGGAAAATAGAGTGGCACACATATGTAAAGTGCTGGTAGGTGGCCGTGGCCATGAAGACCTTCGTCTGCATTCTGGACAGCCTCACCAGACACAGGAGATTATGCACATGTGAAGCCGATGATTGTGTCATTCTCCATATGCACAATAACCATTCACATGCTTGCCGGACCATATATGTCCACATGCAGAGAACATATCCCCCCCCACCCCCCACGGAACATATGCGTGTGGTACTAGTCCCCATCTACAACATTGGAGGAGCAGAATAGCTATGTGCTAAACTAAACTTTCAAGGGTTGAAACCCTTAAGTCTGTAGGCTGGTGCTAGCCAATGAGAAGGTTCTGTACCTCCCAGGATGATGCATGCCACCCTAGACTGGAAAAAAGGGAGTCTGTGAGAGGATCTGCATGTTCCTAGCTAGGTGAGAAAACTTTGAATACCTATAGACATATCTCACTGAGAGACATCCAAGTTGCAGACAGGGAAGTACAGTTGTCAGGGCTGGTACAAAATTAGACAAGATGAGGAAGTCACCCTATGGCACCAGCCTATAAGGGTCAGTAAAGAGCAGGAGCATTCAAAGCAGTGTAAGAAATCATTGCAGCCACATATATGTAGACATTCAGAAACAGAATCTGAACCTGGCAGGGGGGGGGGGGGCACATACATACAAACAAAGCAAACAGCAGTGGCAAAGTAATATGTGCCAATGTGCCCCCAGACAGGGTGAGAGTCAGAAGGATGGTGTATTGATGACTGCAACCATTGAGTGTACCAACACATGTACAGGGGAAGGCTAGCAAGGCAGATGGTTTATCCAGGGCACCAAAACCAGATATGAACGCACTGCCAGGAAAACATGTGCTGCCTTCCAAAGAGCAGCCCCTCCCTCACATATGTATACTCACACAAACATACTACTGGCATGGCCCATGCCATTATAGGATTTGCCAATCAGTGAGGGAGATAAGCTGGACAGAGTTGACACATGGCAAGGGCACAAGGATGCATAGGTGTTGGCATATGGCAAATATGCGCCTTTGAGTCAATGCTGACTCCTGGTGATGCAGCAGCTCCTGGGTTTTCTTGGCAGTGTGACCAGAAGTAGACTGCCATGCTCTTCCAAGGCAATGGAGGGTTAAGTGAGATGTGCTAAAATGCCCTGAGCCATGGGAACAGAGTGACAAGGTCATACCTGCAGGCATGCAACTAACTTTGCTAGGCCCCAACTCCAGTCCAAGCCACATGCAAATTGCAATGACCACATAGATTCAGGTACACCAAACCACACCAGAATGAACAAACTATACCATGCCTGGAGAGCATGCAACCAAAGATGACCACAAACAACTCGGAACACATGTGCTGGGCACCAGAACATCACAAGTGAAGGATAGCAGAAGGATCTTGCAACTGTTAGCATGGTTCCCCTAATGTCTATGTGCCACAGTTTCCACACACCAGGAAAGGAAATTGAATTTAGCTTGCACCATTTCTCAGAAGCTCAGGTACAATACTTATTTTCCTGTCACTGAAGGGCTTACAATTTAAGTTTGTACCTGAGGCAATAGAAGGTTATGTGACTTGCCTGAGAACACAAGGAGTAGCAGTGGGATTCAAACCCTGGCTTCCCTAGTTCTAGCCCCCTGCTCTACTTTCTATAGACAGGGCAGACTCTCAAGACAAAGGATGGTTACTTCAGGACCTCCCAAGAGAGATACTTTGGGAAGACAGCAGGAGATGAACTAGTGAAATGAATAGACCTCAAAGCATATGTTCTCCCCTTATCCCCTACAGATGCTTCCACCTTCTCCAAACCAGGTGTCTGTGAAGATGTGCTTTAGGACCCAGCCCTGGTTGCTGAAATGCCTTTCCCATGAGCTAAATCAGCAGGATGATAAGTCATGTTACACATAGGGAGGGGGGGCATGGATCACCTTATGCAATGTGCAAGGCCCTGAGATGCATGCCAACATCATGCATTTATGCCATGCAGCAGCAAACGGGCGCACCATATGCATTAGCACACCAGCCAAGGCAGAGGCTAGGATTGTGGCACACAGCAGAGAGCCATGCGTAGCTTTAGACAAATGTGGAACAGAGGTCAAAACGTGTGCCCAACAGGACAAGTATCAGAAAACAGATGGAGTGGCAGTAGGGGAGGGCCAATAGCAAGGACCTGGGATACTCAATTGGAGCCCAGGAACAGAGAGAAGCAGTGTAGGATATCTTACCAGGTCAGTGTTCACATAGGTGATGGATGGTGATGCCACAAGAAGGTAGCATACAGGAGCACTGTGCAGGTGCCACTTTTTGCACTCAAGCACAAGTGTAGACCAGATCTGTGTAGGATTCTGATATCAGGTGGTGAAATGCACCATGTAGGGCCAGCGCTACAATTGGGCAAATTTGGTGGCTACCTAGAGCGCCAATGGTCTGAGAGCAGCCTATTGCCACTGCTGATGCCTCTCTCTATGCTATACAGTGGTGGCAATGGCTTTGAACAGCATGGCCACAGTTACCAAAACCTCTGAGATTGTGGTGCTGTTTGTACTTCTGCCCCATTCAATGCCAACTTCCTATTTTCGTGGGGTGGGAGCATCAGAACCAGGAAGGACAAATAGTAGTTTACACAAGAGGGCCAATGAGAACACAACTGTAATATGTATAGCCCTGTGACACACCTGCTTCCACCACAGCACTAAGACGGGCCTGTTTTTTGGCTGCTGTGGCAGCAGTGGATATTGAACCACCACTGCTGCCCTAACCACCACCTCCTCCAGCAGCACCCAGCTGAAAGGTTGTGGAGGACACCACCACCACTAACACCACAGAGGTGGCTGCCAGCAGCAGCAGCAGTGGCTTCTTATCTGGGGAGCCATCCACACTGGAGGGGAAGAGGAGCAAGGAGAGGGGGTGGCCAGAGGATGGACCAATATCCCAGTGCAGCAAGAGACACAGGAGCAGCAGTGGCTGGCCAATGACCACCCTGGCACCAAGAACATCCTTGGATCCCACCAGAGCATGGTGATGGAGGGGATTTGCTCTGTCAATCCCCATGCTGTGCAGGAGAAGTAGGAGGGTGAGGAGGAAGAGAGAGGGGGGAGATAGTATAGGGAAAGGGGCAGGATGGGGAAGAGGAGGAGGAGGAGAGATGGTGTGTGAGGGAGAGGGGCAGGGTGGTAGGGGAGGGGGAGATGGTGTGAGAGCAAAAGAGATATGATGAGGAAGGAAGAGGGAAGATTGTATGGGAGGGTGAAGGGAAGAAAAAAGGCCTGGTACAGGGGTTTGGTGGGGAGGAAGCAGGTGGGCAGGCTGGAAAGCACTGCAATTACTGGTGACCCATCCTATCTAGTCTGCCTCCCTGCTGGGCCCGATGCATTAGCATAAGCTCTCTAGAGATCTTCAGGAGCTCAAGGTCCTGCAGCACCTCATGTCTCTGCAATGGGAGGTGTGGCAGGGCTTTGATGTGATCCAGGAATCTTGGGAAATCATGGTGATGCACCTGGAAGAACTGCGAGAAAAGATACATGTCATGGATGGGGTCCTGAACCAGTTCCTTGCATGTATCTCTGCTCCAGTTTCTACAGACATTAGGGAATGAAAGGAAACCAGTATGTACATATATATTTGGAAAATTGCTTTTTAAATTATTTCTTAAAGACATCACCAAAATGTTCATTGCTTCATTCATTATCTCAGACTAATCAATACTGTTCCTCTTCTTCCAAGTCCCAGCAGAAGTTGCTGTGTCTCAGCTTTGGGGGGCGGGGGGAGAGGAGGGTGGCGGGGTGAAAAGGAAAAATAAAAGTTGGTTTTCTGTTCTGTTTCTATGTTCCCAGAGATATGTAAAGTGTTCCCAGAAGCTGGGAGTGGTGTTATTTGCATTAATAAAAATGATTTGAACTGAGGGGGCGCTCGTGAGCCCACTGCAAGATGGCCGCACATTACTAGTGCTCCGTCCCCTCAACCCCTAATTTTTTGCATTCATGAGCTAACAGCAGCATTTTACCCCCCCCCCCCACACGTACCTGTCCTGGACCAGCGCGAGCCAGCGATCCCCCTCGGAGCTTGACCCAGTGATTCCGTGGGACCTCTGGAGGCCGGAGAGCCGAGGAGTTCACCGCTACAGCGGGCCTGACAGAAGCTGCTTCCTGCCGCCGGATTCTCCCCCGACTGACTCTGCCACTAACCGCGGTATCCGGCACTGAAGTAAATTGCCTGGTGGGCTCCCGCGGGGCCTACGAGCTGAGCCCTTACAACTGCCTGTGGCCTGAGCAGCGGTCCAAATAGCGGGAGGAGGCACGCATTCTCAAGCGTGTGGCTGTAGCGCTGAAGAATTGAAGTGAAACCCACGCGGCAACTACCGGCGCCCATCACCCCTTCTCACCAACGCGAGCCATCTTGAGGGGGGTAAGTCTGCCTGCTGCCTCTTCCCCTGCACACCCCCTTGAATTGGGATTGGAGCTGGTGACCGGGTCCGTTTTTCTTTGGCAGCCCAGCGTCTCGCCGAGGCCTCCGCCCTCCCGATTGGCTTCTGGGTGCCCTGCAGGCCTGCACACGCGACCTCTTGACACCAAGCCTCTCCTTGAAGCTTTGCAGTCTACAACTACAGGCTCTTGCTGGTACAGCCCCGTGCTGTCCCTTGACTCTCACCTGTGCCAGGCTGCTACTCTAGGGGGGCCGGAGACAGCTTAAGACTCTCTGTCCCAGTGTTTCACCAGTGCCTGTTGCTTAGCTGACATTGCCTGTCCGCATCTCCTGACACTGTGTAGTGGTGGCTACTCTACAGGCTGGTGTGACCTCGAGCACCGTCCGCTTTCTGGTGCCCTCACTCTTGCTGGCATTGCCTTTCCGCATCTCCTGACACTGTGTAGTGGTGGCTACTCTACAGGCTGGTGTGACCTCGAGCACCGTCCTCTTTCTGGTGCCCTCACTCTTGCAGGCATTGGCACTATCTCTCCTGACACTGTGTGAGCTTGGTGACTCGGTGTAATGGCTGCTAAAACTAAAAACTCTGAAACTCGGGAGGGGATGCGCTCCTCCCAGCGGCTGCAGAGTAAGTCTGGAACCTCAAGCAGCCCGCGAGGCCAATCTCCTCCAACGGGTTCCGACGCTGAGACTGTAAGTGAAGAGGAACTGGACCCTTATAAGCAACTTTCCTCGGCTCAAATAAAACAAGAACTCCGTAGGGGCTTTGCAGAATTGGCCAAAGAGTTCCGCACACTGCGGGAAGATTTGATGAAGGACGTCGCAGAACTCCGGACTGACGTTAAGGAACTGGGAGCCCGAGTAGAGGACGTGGAGACCAAGGTGGTTGATCAGGATGGGACTCTGATGGATTTACAATGTGCTCTCGACAGGCAGCGTGCACAGACCATGGAGCTGACGTATAAACTTGATGACATTGAAAACTGCTCCCGCCGCAACAATGTGCGTTTTCGTGGAATTCCAGAGGCGTTGGGGGGAGGAGAAGACTTGCTGACTGTGCTTAAGCTGCTGATAGCGGAGTTGCTTCCGGCGGAGGAGCTGGCTACGCACGCCTCTGGAATGGAAATTGAACGGGTTCATCGCGCTTTGGGAAAACCCCCTAACAACCAACCACGAGATGTCATTGCGAGATTCCTACGCTATTCTGATGCTGAGCTTCTTATACGCCGAGGCCGGGAGAAGAAGACGGTCCGCTTCCAGGACGCGACAGTGTCCATTTACCAGGACCTCTCGACGTTCACCTTGGCTCGCCGGAGAGAGATGAAACCAGTCTCGGCGGTCCTGAACAGCAAGGGGATTCGCTATTCTTGGTCCTTCCCATTCAGAATGAACTTCCTTTTGGGAAACAAAAAGGTTTCTGCAAAAGACTATACTGAAGCTTGGCGAGCTCTTCGCCAAGCGGGAATAGTTGATGATAATGCCCAGCCTCATCCACCGCCCCCTAAGCCCCAGCATTCCGAGTGGACCCGGGTGGGCAAGTCCACTTAACATTCTTGTGGATGTGAAAAGCTCCTCTTACTTTTTCTTTTTTAGGGAGCCTCAACCAATGGGTCCCCTGATTCTTGGATGACTGGTGGCAAGGATTAGCCTGGGGTCCCCACTCCATTTTTCATGGGGGTCAGCGGTTGATCTGCAAATGTCTTACTGATGTTATTGTTCTGGTGGGGGGATACGATGGGATTGACGATCCGGGATGGGTGGGGGAATGGTGGGGGGAATGTTTTACTATGTTTAGGCTGAGTTTTCACTCTGAGGGGTTCTGGGGGGTACGGGGTTTGTGGTCAATTAACCGTGTCCTGTATTATCCTAGACAGGCAGGTGGTATTGACGGGAAGGGGGGGGGGGTGATGGGTGGGAGGGGGGATTTCTAACACGGTGCTGGGGGGTCTGTTTGGGCGGGGGAGGAGGGTCTATGGCTTTTGTTCTTGGAGGGTGGACTAGGTGGGCCCGATTAACTAACTTACTGGGTCTGCTGGGGGGAGCCCCCATTGGGACTTTCTGGGAGGCTAGCGGATGTGTGGGGTTAGGTTGTATTTCTTAATGGTGCGCTTTATCTCTTTGAATGATAAGGGTCTTAACACCCCGCGGAAGCGGTCCCTGCTGTTTTCGGAATTGCGCACTTTGCAAGGGGACATTGTTTATCTGCAGGAGACCCATCTTCAGAATTCCAAACAGGGCTGGCTAAAGCGATCCCCATACACTGAGGTGCGGGTGGCTTCCGACACGCAGGGCCGGAAGAAGCGGGGAGTGGCCCTGCTATTTCATCCGAACCTCTCCTTGCAGATTGAAGAGATAAAACGAGATACCCTGGGGAGGTGGCTTTTCCTGAATGTCCGCCTAGACGGACACTTGCTAACTTTAGCTAATGTTTATGCACCAAACATGGGTCAAGGACCCTTTTTTATACGATTGAAAGCCCTACTGGCGGATTTTGCAAAAGGCCCCATTGTTTTGGGTGGGGATTCAAACACGCATCTAGTGCCCCATTTGGATTCTACGGGACGTGCTGGGGGGGAATGGGGGGACCGGCAAGAGCCCTTCAACGCTTGATGGTCGACTTGGGTCTACGGGATATATGGAGAGACACCCATGCGGGAGAGAGGGGTTATACTTACTACTCCCCGGTCCATCAGGTCCATACTTGCATTGATTATTTTCTGTTAGACAAGCGCCTGCTGGACGGGAGAGTGCAGGCTGGACTTGGAGCGTTGACCTGGTCAGACCATGCCCCGTGCTGGCTTACCCTCCCGGGCGGCGTATATAGTGAGAATCGCCGTCTTTGGCACTTAGATGCAAGGTTCCTGCAGCGGCAGGGTGCAGTGCAAGATCATGCCCACTTTATTAAGGAATTCTTTGAGTTTAATGATACTGGGGATGTTCCACTTCCCACGGTATGGGACGCTTACAAGGCCACAGCCCGCGGTCAACTTATGGCTAAGGAAACCCGCACGCACAAAAAGTGGACATGTGATCATGATCATTTGGTGAGGGAATCTGCTCGCTTGGGCTTGGAGCACGCCCGAACCGGGTTGAGGCAGGTCCTATGTCAGTGGCGGACGGTTCGAGCGAATTTAGATGCATGTATGCAGAGAGAAGTAGATAATAAGCGCCGGAAATTAAGGCAAACTTTTTATGAACATGGGAACAAAACTGGCCGCCTTTTGGCTTTGCGCCTGTGTCAACAGCAGTCCTCGAGAGTGGTCCGCGAACTACGCGATGCTGGGGGACAGACAAGGGTCATCTCCCGGGAGATCCGTGATCTTTTTGCCGATTACTTGGAGTGGCTTTACAAAGCAGAGCCCCCTGGTAGGGATCAAGTGCAGGATTACCTCCAGAGGACAGCTCTACCGCGTCTTTCTGACTCTGACCGGGCTCAGTTGGATTCGGAATTTACGATTGACGAAGTGGAAAATGCAATCCGGCATCTGAAAACTGGCAGCGCGCCGGGTAGTGATGGTTTCCCGGCAGAATACTATAAGAAGTTCCGAGCACAACTGGCGCCATCTCTGACCTGTTTGTTTAATGAGGTCTTGGGGGCGGCTTCCCTTCCCCCGTCCCAACGTGAGGCATTGATTGTGATGATACCCAAACCTGGTAAACCCTTGCACGACGCGGCATCGTACCGCCCTATCTCCTTGTTAAATGTTGACGTTAAAATCTTTGCTTCTGTGCTGGCCGCGCATCTGAATCGGGCTCTTCCAGGCTTAGTTCACCCAGACCAGGTTGGCTTTGTACCGGGTCGCCAGGCCGCCGACAACATTCGGCGTATGTTGCAGATTATTCATGTGGCTCAACGGGATCCACAACCAGCGTTGCTAGTGGGAATTGACGCCGAAAAAGCTTTCGACCGGGTGGATTGGGGATATTTATGGTGTGTTCTGGAGATAATGGGCTTTGGCCCTAATTATATTGGTTGGGTTCGCAGCCTTTACCAGCAGCCTCAGGCGTGCGTTCGGATTAATGGGGGACACTCGAGACACTTCTTTTTGGAGAGAGGCACACGACAGGGTTGCCCTCTGTCGCCGCTGCTCTTTGCTTTAGCGATGGAACCTCTGGCCCAGAGCTTCCGAGATCATCCAGGTTTGCGAGGGGTCTGCATTGGTCCTGCGGAATATCGGATCGCGCTCTTTGCGGATGATATCATCCTATCCTTGGTGAATCCGTCTGCTTCTCTCCCAATCGCGATGCAGCTGTTCGCAAATTTTTCTCGTGTCTCTGGCTTCAAAATCAATTATACTAAATCGGAGATCTTGAATGTTGGGGTCCCCAGGGCGGTCTGTGCAGAACTTCAGGAGGCTTATCCTCTTCGCTGGGTGTCAGGAGCCCTGCGATATTTAGGGGTGAACCTAACTGTGGAGTGGACGGATCTTTTCAAAGCTAACTATGATCCCTTGCTTCGTCAGGTCCGGCGGGACTTAGAGGTTTGGAACGGCCTGCTCCTCTCCTGGTTTGGGCGTATAGCCGTAGTCAAGATGGTGATCGTCCCCCGCTTTCTTTATTTCTTTCAGGTTCTCCCGCTCCCCATCCCGCGAGCTACACTGGCGACCTGGCAACAGTTGCTTATGAAGTTTGTGTGGCATTATAGACGCCCGCGCTTAGCGCGGCAAGCTCTTTTTGCCCGCACATGCTCCGGCTGTATGGGAATGCCCAATCTACATTGGTATTATGTGGTGGAGCAGTGTCGGGCGGGGGTGGAATGGATGATTGCTGATAGCACGAAGCGATGGGTGCAGATGGAAATGAGCTTGGCGGGGGGAGCGGGGTTGGGGGACTGGCTGTGGCTAGGACCACAACTTCGCCGCGGCAAGTGCACCAGTAATCCCTACATTTTTCATACCCTCCATTGCTGGGACCAGCACTTTCGACCCCGTGACACGGATCTATCCCCTTTAGCCCCTATAGTTGATAACGCTTCTTTCCCACCGGGTTTGAGTGATGTAGTCTTTCGGCAATGGGGGCACCTTGGCCTCAGCCGGGTCGGCCAATTTTTTGCTGATGGTCGGCTACAACCTTTTCGTGCAATGCAGGATGAATTTGATCTGCCGGCTGGGCATATCTATCGTTATATGCAAGTGACACACTGGGTCAATTCTAGGTCCGTTCGGCCCCAGGTTGCTCGGGACTTGACGGAATTGGAGCGCTACTGTGAGGGGTGCACTACTACAAGGGGTCTTGTGGCGACACTATATGCCCATTTGCAGGGGGCCCAGGCGTGCCCCACCCGTCATAGGGTGCTTTGGAACTCTGACTTGAGTCTTTCTTATACTGATCAGCAGTGGGAGACTGTGGAAGCGCGCCTGTGGAAGAGCTCAAGAGCGACTAATGCCCGAGAAACGAATTATAAATTGCTGTACCGTTGGTACATGACTCCGGCGCGGATTGCTCGTATGTATCCCGGGGCTGGGGACCTATGCTGGCGTAACTGTGGGCAACGGGGTACCCTGGGACATATTTGGTGGGCGTGCCCCCGCATTCATTCTTTCTGGAGAGGACTACAATTCCGGATGCAGATGCTTCTAGGACTGAGTATCCCTTGGGATCCGGGGATTTTTCTTTTTGGGGCATCCGTGCCGGGGGCTCGGGCTTTGCAACTTGCCTTACTCCGGCACGGCTTGAATGCGGCCTGACTATCCCTGGCGGCGGCCTGGAAGCAGGCTTTGGCCCCCTCATTCCAGGTCTGGCTGGAACGCATGTGGGATACATACTCCATGGAACGGGGAGTAGCGGTTAGCAGGATGCGTTTAGCTCGCTTTGAATCGGTGTGGGCACCCTTTGTTTCTCGCTATGGTGCGTGATTGTTTTGGTTAGTTGGGGGTGACGTGCCGGTCCCTCCGGAGATTTCCTCCCTATGTGTGTCTCTTAGTTCACCTTTGTCCCGAGTCCTAGCATTAGCAAGCCATAGTTGGGGGGGCTGGGAGGTGGGGGTGGGGGGCCCTGGGATTGGGGTGACTTTGGGGGGGGATGGGAGGCTGGGGGGGGTGGGGGTCCCGGTTTCTTTATTACAAACGTGTAAAAATGAAGACATATTGTTGGTTACTAATGTGACCTGATGTTGTGTTGATACTGTTGCATTCCTTTTGAAGATCTTTGTGGTTCTTGTATCTTTGTATTCTTTGGAAGTCTTTTAATTAAAAAAAAAAAAATGATTTGAACTAAAAAAATGTTTAACATAAAAAAAAACTCTGAAGCCAGTACACACCTGCAGGACTCGAGGCATTGCAGTGGTACACAGCTGCTGCACCTGGTCTTTGTCCCAAATTGTGCAGAAAGTAGGAAGCACTAAACAATAGGAGTATGCAGGAAAATAAATCATTTTGTTTAGTTTTTATAAATTTTTATTTGATGGCATTTCAGGGTAGCTGTGGTTGTGGTCCAAATTAAAAACACAGCTGAATGGTTACTTAAGGTTTCAGGCAAATAAAAGAAAAAAAGTTGTTTTTTCCTATCATTTTCCCCATTTATGCATTTATTAACATAAAATAAAAAGATACAATCAAGTCCACGTCATGAGCGACACTACTAATAAGAAAACAACAAGTTATACTACAAGAAAAGAAGCAGCCAATAAAGAAAGCCTCCCAATTTTAAATTCAATATCCCATTAACAATACCAGGAAAGCAACATAAAAACAAAACCAAACCACATTACTCCTTTTCCCTCTTCCCGTTATTTCTAACAATTTTCCTCAGAAATCAGTGAGAGATCATCCAGCACACCATTATGCCAACATAGGGTCTAGAGCAGGGGTGGGAGATAGGGGGGCTGAGAGGCAGGGGATCGGAGAAGAAATGATCCTCTCAACATATGTGAACACTTAGCTGAGAGGGGGTGGAAGAGGGATGTGCCATGGGGGATGGGAAAGAACAGAGGGCTGCCTAGTCAGGATAGATTGGGGGTTGGGGATGATGGGTGCTGGGGCAAGGAGGGTAGTGTTTGTAAGACTGAGGTGGTGATGGAGGAGTTGGGGTGATAGCACTGGGGGGGGGGGGGTAGAGGTTTATGTGACTAGACTAGTGATAGGGATGGAGGGTGTAGCATAGCTCAGGTGCTTGGGGATGGGGGTGATGGTATGGGCAAGGATTGGCATGGAGGTGGGAAGGGGGATGGTGGTGGATGGGGCATTCCGATATATATTGTTTGTGTATGAGCAAATAAACAGCTATCTTCACATGAAGTGCCTGTGTATGAGGCCATCTCTTGAAGCCACACCCAGTTGGTATGGATGGCAACTATCCATCTGCTTTAGGCCTTCTGTTTCTTCTTCTAGGCCTGGGTCTGTCGTTTCTTGTTCTTCAGGCAGGGGCTGTCAGCATCTAAATACCAGATTGTGGAGTATATAGCAGGCTATGAATATCTGACATACTCTGGCTGGACTGTATAGCAGTTCACCCCAACATTGGGAAAGGCACTGGAAGCTGTTCTTGAGCTGGTCATATGTCCTCTTGCCCTGTTTTACCACTCTTCTTCATGTGTGTGGTGCTACAATGGGGGCCAAGAGCCACCTCCTCAGAAAGTAACCTCTATCACCTGTGTGGATGGAGGAAGAATGGACACATATTGGAATATTGCACCAGGGTGTTTTGTGTGCTGAATGGGCACTGCAACCGTGGACTCTGTTTGTCAAGTGCTGCAGCTACAATGGATCACTGGGACTTCCTAGTATGTGCATGTTTAGAAGGTCTTCTTTGCCTTGAAAAATGAGAGTGCCCAATTAATGGAAACTGAAGTGCCCTTAAATGATAAGGTTAATGCCCAATCTACTGATACACTACCAAATATGAAGAAAAAAATCACAAAACAGGAAACTATTACTACTTGGAGATTCCATTATCAGAGGCACCAACTTGGAAACACAGCCTCAAGGACAGAAGATGGTCAAATGCCTCCCAGGCCCTTCAATCAGCAGGAATATGAACCAAATTACTGACATAGTACAGAAAGTGAGTACTCCAAAATTGATGTTATCATCCACTTGGGTACAAATGACCTGGCCAGAAACAGTTCGCCCAATTTTCAATTAGGCAGGCTATGCATTGCATCGGCGCATAGCCTGCCCGCCGACCCCCTTAACCCAGATTTTCACTTCCACGGTGACATAAGTGAAAATCCAGGTTTGGTTGGACACGCCAGCAGCCACCAAGGCTAAGTGGGTAGCAGCAATTTTCAATGCTATCCGCTTAGACCCTGCGCCTGAAAGATAGGTGAGGAAAAACCCCACCTATCCTTAAGGTGCAGAGGTCTAAGCAGGTATCATTAAAATTGCTGCTACCCGCATAGCCCTTTCCTCTGCCCCAGAACGCCCCAACATGCCCCTATGCGCATCTGGGCGCATTAGGGACTTAACCAGGATTTTCCAAAGGCTGTATCCATGTAGGTACCTTTGGAAAATCCAGGTTAAGGTATCTACACAGTTAATTAGGGCAGTTACCTGTGTAAATGCTTTCGAAAATCGGGCCCAATGCCTCTACAGTTCAAAAGGACTTGAGATTCTGGGAGAGAAACTCAAACCCATTAACACTATAGCATTCTCAAAGTTCTACCTGTTCGTAGTAAGGGGGCAGAAAGGCCGCATCACCTAATCAGCTTTAATACATGGCTCAAAACCTGGTGTAAACAAGAAGGATTTAGATATATAGACAACTGGGGAAATAGATGGAACATCAAGAGGCTATACTGTGCAGGAAAAAGGATCCTAAGTGTAAACTTCAGGCAATATGTGGAACATAAGAAAATAACATATTGGGGCAGAGCAAGGTCCATCAAGCCCAGTATCCTGTTTCCAACAGTGGCCTATCTAGGTCACAAGTACCTAGCAGTTTTCCCATTTAAACTAGGGAAAAGAACAAGTTCAGGACGTACCTAGCAAAAACATAATAACATTGGGAACAGTCATGCTATTAACCCACACATCAATGGCAAGTGGGAAGAGGCATATAAAACAAAATACAGGCAAAATACAGGCAAGCCAGTCAACAAATGCTGGAAAGCAATGAGCACAAATGCTTAAAGCCTAGCCAACAAAGTTCCTGATCTGGAAGCCATAATGATGGAAATGGACTTGGACATTGTGGCCGTTACAGAAACATGGTTTAACTAGTCACATGAATAGGATGTAGCAATAGCTGGCTATAATTTATTTAGGTCAAAAGCAATATTAAAGCTACTGAAATGCAGAGGATGTGGAGAAAAGAAGAAGCGCTGTGGATTGTGTTAGAAAGAGGAGATGGCACTGTCATCCATACTGGTGTAGTCTACAGGCCTCCAACTCAAACCAAAGAAATGGATAGATACTTGATTATTGATATTGCAAAGGAAGCCATGAAGGGGGAAGTGATTATATTGGGTGACTTTAATCTACCCGATGTTGGTTAGAGTATTCCTTCTGCAAATCTGGAAAGAAATAAAAAGATTGTGGATGCCTTCCAAGAAGCATTGCTTAGACAAATGGTGATGGAACCAACCAGGGAAAGTTTGATGCTGGATTTAGTACTCACCAATGGAGATAGCATGTAGAATGTCCTGGTGAGTGCACATGTGAGCAGCAGCGATCATCACACAGTGTAGAAAAAAAACAAGCAGAGTCCAATCACAACAAACGCAAATCTTGGTGTTCAAAAATGCTGACTTCAGTAAAATGGCCAAGTGCCTGAAGGAGGAGTTGGCAGGGTGGGAGGAGGTAAGGAAAGTGGAATTGCAGTGGGCTAAATTAAAGGAGGCAATAAAAGGGCAACAGATACATATGTAAGGAAAGTAAATAAAAACAAGAGAAAAAGGAAACCTATATGATTCTCCAAAGAAGTGGCTGCACAAAGAAAGGCAAAAAATACAGCTTTCACAAAATTCAGAAGTTCGCAAACAGAGGAACACTAAAAAGAATACAGGATAAAACTGAAAGAGACAACAAGAGAAATAAGGATAGCAAAAGCAAAGGCAGAAGAAAAGATGGCTAAAGATGTGAAGCGTGGAGTCAAACATTTTTCAGATATATTCAGAAGAAGAGGAAGATCAGAGGTGGAATTGCAAGACTCAATAGTGCTGAGAACGAATTTGTGGAAAGTAACACTGAAAAAGCAAAAATGCTAAACAAATACTTCTGCTCTGTTTTTACTGAAGAAAATACTGGAGAAGGACCACCTTTGATTGACAAATACACAAATGGGAATGGAATAGATACTACACCATACACAGAAGATGATGTGTTTGAACAGCTTGCAAAACAGAAAGTGGGCAAGGCCATGGGACCAGATGGGATACATCCCAGAATACTGAAAGAGCTCAGAGAAGTTCTTACAGGGCCCTTAAAGAATGTTTTTAATAGATCCTTGGAGACAGGAGAAGTTCCATAGGACTGGAGAATGGCTGATATGATACGTCTTCACAAAAGTGGTAATAGGGAAGAAGTGACAAGCTACAGGCCTGTAAGCCTTATCTTGGTGGCAGGAAAAGTAATGGAGGCACTTCTGAAAGAAAGAATAGTGGACTTTCTCAAAATCAATATGTTGTATGATCTGAGGCAATATGGTTTTACCAAAGGACGATCATGCTAAACAAATCTGATTGAGTTCTTTACCTGGGTGACCAGAGAACTAGATCAAGGGCACTTGATGAATATGATCTACCTAGATTTCAGCAAAGCCTTTGATACTGTTCCTCATAGGAAGCTTATCAATAAACTGAACAGTCAGGGATGGGCCAAGGTGGTAAACTGGATCAGAAATTGGTTGACTGACAGAAGACAGAAGGTGATGTTAAAAGGAACTCACTCAGATGAAAGGAAGGTGATTAGCAGTGTGCCCCTGAGATCAGTCCTGGGACCGGTACTGTTCAATGTATTTGTGAGTGATATTGCTGAAGGACTGAATGGAAAAGTCTGTCTTTTTGTGGATGACACAAAAATTTGCAACAGAGTAGACTTCCCTGAGGGAGTGGATAACATGAGGAAAGATCTACAAAAGCTGAAAGAATGGTCTAATTCTTGGCAGTTAAGATTTAATGTGAAAAAGTGCAGTGTCATGCACTTGGGATGCAGAAATCTAAGGGAATTGTATGTTTTAGGGGATGAGAGGTTGGTGTACATGGACCAGGAGAAGGGCTTTGGAGTGATTGTTGTGAGGATCTCAAGGTGGTGAAACAGTGTGACAAGGTGATGGCCAAAGCCAGAAAGATGCTGAGTTGCATACAGAGAGGTAAAACCAGCAGAAAGGAGGAGGTATTAATGCCACTGTACAAGTCGCTGGTGAGGCCTCACTTGGAGTATTGTGTTCAGTTTTGGAGACCATATCTCACAAAGGATATAAAAAGATTTTAAATGGTTCAGAGGAAGGTGACCAAAATGATTTGGAGCCTGCATCAGAAGATGTATGAGAAGAGACTTGAAGAGCTACAGTGTCTTGCAAAATTATTCATCCCCCCAGTTTTGGTCCTGTTTTGTTTCATTACATACAATCTGGAATGAAAATGTAGGTTCATTTGGATGTTAGGTAATGGACCTAACAATATAGATCAAATAAGTGAAGTGGAATGAAAAAAAATATCTTGTATATATTACTTTAAAAGGGTCAAAACTTAAAAATTGAGAGTGCATATGTATTCATTCCTTTTGCTATGAAAGCCCTAAATAAGATCTGGTCCAACCAATTAAGTGCAAAACTCACATAATTTGTTGATTAGGGTCCCCCAGTGTGCAATCTGTGTCACATCATCAGTCACATGATACTTGTATAAATAGACCTGTTCTGAAAGGCCCCTGACTCTGCAACATCACTAAGCAAGCAACATGAAGACCATAGAGCACTCCAAAGAGGTCATAAACAAAGTTGTGGAGACGTATGGATCAGGTTTGGGATAAAAAACATATCTCAAATTCTGATTATCCCACAGAACAACATTAAATACATGATAACAAACTGGAAAGAATATGGTATTATTACAAACCAGACCAGAGAAGGCCACACACCAAAACTCACAGACTGGGCAAGGAGGACATTAATCCGAGATGCTACAAAGACAACAAAGATAACCCTGAAGGACCTTCATAGATAAACAGTGGAGATGGGAGCATCTGTTCATAGCACCACTTTAGGCCATACACTCCACAGAATGGGGCTTTATAGAAGTGTGGCCCAAAAAAACAACCATTGCTTAAAGGAAAAAAAAAAGGAACACACGTTTTGAGTTTACAAAACTGTACATGGCAGACCCTCCAAACACACAGAAGAAGATTCTCTAGTCATATGTGAAAAAAAGAATAATTGACCTTTTGGACCATCATGGGATTCACCCAAGTGTGACATTAACCCAACACTCCCCATCAACCCGCAAACAACATTCAGACAGTGAAACATGGTGGTGGCTTCATCATGCTGTGGGGATGGTTCTCATCGGCAGGGACAGACAAACAGGTCATGATAGAAGGAATGAAGGCTGGCACTAAACACAGGGCAATTTTTGTGAAAAAGCAGTTTTAGTCTGCCAGAGATTTGTGACTGGGATGGAGGTTCACCTTCAAGCAAGACAATGACCGTAAACATACCGCTAAAGCTGGTTTAAAGGGAAACATGTAAATGCCTTTGAATGGCCTAGTCAAAGCCTAGACCTCACTCCAATTGAGAATCAGTGGCATGGGTTGAAGATTGCTGTACCCCAATGCAACCCACCTAATTTGAGAGAGTTAGAACAATCTCAGTGGCTAGATGTGGTAGGTTAATAGAGACATACCCCATGAGACTTGCAGCTGTAATTGCATCAAAATGTGGCTCAACAACCTATTGACTCTGGGGGGTGAATACACATGCACACTCCTTTTTTAAAAGAAATTTTAATTATAAATTACTGTTTGGGTCGTGTTGAGATCACGTGTGCACATGAGCGGGTGAGGAGCCTCCTCGTCGCGCTCCCGGGCCGTTTTGGAAACTTCGCAATTTAATCGGCGACAGCAGTCCATTGTTGTAGTGAGTGGCACCAATACTTGTGCAGCAACTGTGTCTGTACCTTGGGAAGCTGGTTGCATCATCGAGCAGATGAGAGCAGCGGTAAAAAGAGATAAAGCCGCGGGCGCACGAGAAACTAAAATGGCGGCTGCGGCCCGGGCGGTGTCTGTGCTGGACTCCCCGGGGAAGGACAGCATGGATTCAGGCCCGGATGAGGTGGCCCAGGAAGTGGTGAAAATGCTGGAGCCAAAGTTTGACACGGTCATGCGAAAATTGGACGAGATGGGTGAGAAGTTTGGAGAGTTTGCCAGGAGAATGGATGAGGTTGAACAGCGGGTGACCATGTTGGAGGAGGGGGAGCTGGCATTGGAAAGAGCAAACGTAAAGCAGCAGAAACAGATGGACGACTTGATACAGAAAGTTGACGACTTAGAGAATCGTTCGAGATGGAACAATTTAAGATTGATTGGCGTGCCGGAGTCTTGGACAGGGAGTAAGCTGTTTACCCTATTCGAGGAGTGGCTACCGCAGACGGTAGGCCTTACCGAACTACATGGGAAAATACATGTGGAGAGAGCCCACAGACTCGGCCCGCTGCAGGAGGGCCAGAATCAGCCGCGACCGGTGCTGGCATGCCTCTTGAATTTCCAACACAAAGTTTTGCTACTGCAAGCTTACCGGAAGAAAAGGGACTTGAAGTTGGAAAATGGAATTGTCCTGTTGTTCCCAGACTACTCGGCTTCTTTAGCTGCACGACGCAAGGAGTTTGCGCCTATCTGCAGCGCGTTGATTAAGAGTGGAATAAAGTTTGCGCTGCTCTACCCAGCCACCCTAAAGATCTTCTACAAGGGTACCACACACTCTTTTGAGCAGGCGGGAGTGGCGAAAAAGTTTGTGGCAACGCTGGCGGATTCTATAGCGCCGAATGGAGAATGAGGAGACTCACTGTGTGGACGTTGGCACTAAACTGACTAGCTGAAGAGCCCTGAAGTGCTCTTTTCACCGTTTGAGATGTGTCGAGGCCTGGTGGAAACCACATGTATTTATGCGGGACCTGTTGGACTGGCCTGTTGCCAATTTACGTATGATTATATGTTTGCAGAAAATGGCCCGGAGGGGCATTTGACTGAGATCTTACTCCTTAGGGGAGTGCCCTGTTGAGGCAGGGTTCTATATTGGTGAACTTATGGGGGTGGGGGACAGAGTGGCTGAGAGTGTATATGGCGATGTGGATGGTTGTTTGACTGGGGAACTGGATGACTGTTCGGGGGAGTGTGTATGGTGGAATGGATGCGGTGAGTGGAAGGTGAGGGGGATTCAGAAGTGTGTAAGTGGGATGGCGTAGGGTATCCATGAGGGTTTTTGGATGAGTCTGGAGGGTTGGGGGGATTTGGGGAGGGGGAGGGGGGAGTGGGGGTTCGGGGGGGGATTTCAGGTGGGGACTGGGAACGGGGGGGTGGGAGGAGGGCGTAGGAGATGTGGATTTGGTAATTAGAAGACTCTTTTGTTTAAGGGAGGTGGCGTATGAGCTGCCTAGTGTTCCATCCTATATGGTAAGCTGTGAAGTGGAATCCTGGAGACGAGGCTGGGCGTCTCCAGGTGTGATTGATATTGTGTGCTTTGATGAGGATCGCACCATGCTGCAGCTATGTTGAATGCCAAGATAATATCTTGGAATGTGGGGGGCATTGGGTCTCCTGTCAAGCGCACTAAAATATTGCAGATGTTAAAAAGGAAGGGCGCACATATTGCGCTATTGCAAGAAACACATTTAAGCGAGCTCGAACATAGGAAGCTGAAGAAGGATTGGGTGGCTGCTGTGTATGGGGTATCATCTGGGGGAAAGAAGGCGGCAGTGGTGGTGCTAGTGAAGCGAGGAATTCCCTTTGAAGTAACTAAGATACAAGCGGATCCCAATGGAAGATATGTATTGTTATCCGCCAAGCTTTTCAATGAAGTGGTTTGGATAACGAACATCTATGCACCCAATGTATATGATCATGAGTTCTTTAAGAAATTGTTACGTTTTGTCCGGGAAGCGGGGACTAATAAGGTGATTCTGGCTGGTGACTTTAATTGCCCGCATGACCCCTCTCTTGATAAATCTAAAGGGGGTGCGCTGGTTTCCTGGGCGCGCAGGGGAGTGGCCTATCTCTGTAAAATGGGTGATCTCGTGGATGTCTGGCGTTTGCTCCACCTGGGGGCGAGGGAGTATACGCATCAATCTAGAGCCCACCATACGTGGTCTCGTATTGATAATATACTGGTGAGTGAAGGTGGGCTCTCGAGGATACTGCAGGCCGAAATTGATCCGATAGTAGTGTCAGATCATGGTATGGTGTGGGTGCTGTGGGATTGTAAAGGAATGTTGCAGAAAGGGTGGCGATTCCCAGCTTATTTGTGTCAGGATAAGGAGTTTCGGATTTTTTTGGAAAAACAGTGGGACGAATATGTCGCCTTTAATGATCAGCCACAGTGCTCTCCTCTGTTGTTTTGGGAGGCTAGCAAGGCGGTGATGCGTGGAGCCATCATATCATATACCATCCAGAGGCGTCGGCATATGGATCGTAGTATTCTTGTTCTAGAACGGGGGCTTCGGGAGTTGCAGCGGAAGCTTGGTAACACGGTTGATGAAGCCCTCCAGAGAGAGTATACACGGTCTCAGTTGGCGCTTAATGAGTTGCTTCAGAGGCGAGCAGGTCTATCGATGTCCTATTACAAGCATCAGCTGCATAGGTATGGTAACCGGACATGGCGGCTCCTTGTGAAGTTAGTCCGAGACCCTGGAGGGGCACGTTTCATACCTGTTCTTCGGGACGAACAGGGGAGCTTGCAGCACCAGTCGCGGAAGATCGCAAGCATTTTTCGGAGCTTTTATGCTAGCTTATATAGTGAGGAGGAGAGAGACTATGGGAAGGGTAGTGCCTTTTTGAAGGGCTTGTCACTGCTGCAGGTGTCTGAGGAGCACTTGGAGAAGATGAATGAGCCATTGATGGCGCGAGAGATACATACGGGGATCATGAAGGGGAAGTCCCATAAGGCACCTGGGTCAGATGGTTTTAGTATCGAGTATTACAAAATGATTGTGTCCAGGTTGGCTCCTTCAATGGTGGTGATGTTTGATGCTGTTCGTCAGGAGGGGGAACTCCCGCAAGATATGCGCTGTGCTGATATTACTGTGATCCCGAAACCGGGGAAGGATGTCATGGACCCGGCCTCTTATAGGCCTTTATTCCTCATAAATTGTGATATGAAGATTCTAGCATCAGTATTGGCAGGGCGGCTCAATTGCATTTTGCATTCACTCATAGCTCCTCGGCAGGTGGGTTTTGTGCAAGGTCGAGAGGCGACTAGGAATATCAGTAGGTTACTTCTTGGTATGGAGCATTGTTTGTGGAGAGAGGAAGCCCTACTTTTAGTTAGTTTGGACGCTGAGAAAGCGTTCGATAGGGTAGCCTGGCGATACTTATGGGAGGTCTTGGCACGATTTGGCCTACAGGGGACTTTTGTACATTGGGTTCAGGCCCTCTATCAGCACCCCATGGCGCGAATAGTGCTGTGAGGGGCTAGATCTGACACTTTCGAATTGGGGCGTGGGACGCGTCAGGGTTGCCCACTGTCTCCCCTGCTATTTGTGCTCTCGTTGGAGCCTTTGTTGCATGCTATCCAGAGTCATTCGGATATTCGGGGAATTTTGTTAGGGGATGAAGAAATGAAAATCAGCGCATTCGCGGACGATATGCTCCTATGCTTAACGAGACCGCAGCCCTCCTTGGAGTGCGTAATGCAGTTGATACAAGAGTTTGGTGAATTCTCTGGTCTCAAAATAAATGTCTCAAAATCAGTGGTATTAGATGTAGGGGGAAAGGGTAGACCTTCAAGGAGGGGCCAGTTCCCGCTTGTATGGGCACAGGGGGAGATTAAATATTTTGGGATTCAATTACCGGATAATCCGGCAAATTTGTACAAAGTTAATGTTCCCGGTATGTTGAGTAGAGCTCGGCAGACCTTTGCGAAATGGAAGGGCCTGCCTTTATCGCTAAAGGGGAGGATGGCTCTCTTCACCATGGTAGAGATGCCTCGCTGGTTGTATGTATTGCGCTTGCTGCCCCTATGGATCCGGGAGAAAGACTGGAAGTGTTTTGAGAAATATTTGAGAGGTTTTTTGTGGAGAGGGAAACGAGCGCGAATCCCCTTGCGAGCTTTGATGAGGAGGAAGGATGAAGGTGATATGGAACTTCCGGATTTGCGGAATTACAATCTTCGATATCTGCTTAGGCATGTGTGGTCCTTAGCTAGTGGACATGAAGGGTGTGCCCCGTATCAGCAGGTTAATGCTAGTTGTGTGCCTTACCACAGTTTATCGGTTTTACACTTGGCTAACAGTCTGATAGGCAATAGTGAGGGGGGCTGGAGCTACATGGCTGCCTTGAGGGCGGCTTGGCGGGTGGTGTGCTCTCGTTTTGGATGGGACTGGAGGAGATCAGCACTGTTGCCCTTGGTGGGTAATCCGGATTTTATTCCGGGGTTTAAGGGGCATAGTGTATTCCATGAGTGGGTTAAGAAGGGAATTGTTTGTCTTGGCGATCTATTCACGTTAGATGGCTCGCACATGGAGAGCTTTCAAAATTTGCAGGTCAGGTTTCAGCTTTCAAGGAGTGATTTTTATGGATACCTGCAGGCTCGGCACTACGTGGAGGGTTTGAGTGCTGTCGGAGTAGGTGTGTTGAAGCCGGGTGTTTCGGCGAGATTTTGGTTGGAAAAACTAGATGCGGGTCTTTCAGGAGGGCTGGAGCGATGGGAGCTCCTGCACCCTGTGGGTGACACGGTTTACCTCTCGGATTTGGTGCGCAGGTGGGGTAAAGATGGCTTGGAAGGAGTGTTGGTGACATACCTCTGAGAGGCTTTTGAGGGAATACCGAGAAGTGTCTTATGGATATATTTGCAGGAGTTGCAGTTTAAATTCCTCTGGAGAGCATATACGACAGATTAGTGGGTCTTCCGGGCGGGGTTGCGTGTTTCCCCTACATGTGGTTGGTGTACTTTGGAAAGCGGTACGCTACTCCATAAATTTTGGGACTGTTCCAAGGTGCAGGGATTGTGGGGCCAAGCTTGTGGAAAGCTTGAACGCTGGCTTGGTGTGGATGTTAGTTGGACTAAGGAGGTTTGCCTATTTCATCGGTGGGGCCCTGCTAATCAGGCGCTTACGCCACCTCAGCGGATGTTGCTGATAAGGGGCCTGCTGTTAGTGAAGAAAGTATTGCTGGGTTGTTGGGCTGCCTTGTCTCCCCCGGGGGTGCAGATGTGGGAGAGTGCTTTGGGGGAATTGCTATATATGGAAAAGATGACAGCCAAGCAGCAAGGTGGTAAAGGTTGGGATTCTTTTCTGGAACTCTGGGCGCTTCTTCTGACCCAGCTGCCCACACGGGAGTGTAGCATGGTGGTGAATGTTTGACTATTGAATCTATGTCTTTCCTTATTTGTCTCTCCATTTATTCCTCTGTATCTCATTGCTACTTGAACTGCTGGATTTTGTTAGCTTTTCTACACTCCTGAGACTGTAATGCTGCCAGGTGGTGGTTTACACCTTATAGGTGTTCCTGTGCTATCTGGGGCTACATGGAGTTGAGCTGGGGTGATAATGGTAATGGTCAAGGTAAGGAGAGGGTCTTCTTCAACTTGGGGGAGTAGAAGCGGGTTAGGGGGGGTGGGGGGGGGAAGGATGGGGAGGGGGGGGAGATAGGGCTGTGAAATGTATATTCTAATGTGTTAATCAGGCTACGCTTACTGGCCATGCTGGAATACTCATATGCATTTGGGGTATAGACTGGCACGTTGTACTGTGGTGAGCACACTCCAGGTGGGGAGGGGGGTTATTCGCTTCTGTGGGGCCTTTCTTGGGGAGACATTTTATACAGTTGCACAGTTTTGTTAGCTATATCGTCTTCATGTTATTTGCTGTACCTCTGTTTGGTAAATCTGGTCTGTTTATGACTTACTATTCCCATAATAGATTGTGTTTTTGTTGCCTGTTGTGATGGTGTGTTAAAGTGACAAAACCTTGAATAAAAATGATTTGAACTAAATTACTGTTTGTGACAAAATAAAGGATACTTTGCACCTTCAAAGTCTGTCATGAGGCTGGAGCCACGGAAGGTGCAGGTTTAGAAAAAAACCTTGTCTTTCATGGAGCTGTGGATGTGCAGAAGATGCAATTACCTCGCAACACAGCTAGAGGGGGCAGGAGTAATCCTTCAGATGCTGAGTCAACATGCCCAGCCACTGACTGTATGAGAGTTAACCAGCTGCACCTGAAGGCAAGCCCGGGAGTTTCAAAGGTAAAATGCCTTTATAAAGGAAAGGCAGCCCAGAAGGAGGGAGGAATCCAGCCAGGAGGAATCGAGGAGGGAGGAATCCAGTCGGGAGGAATCCATTCAGAGGGAAATCAGCCGGCAGCAGTTCAGCCAGAAGGAAGGAGAAGGAGTGTGGAGAAGGACAGCGTCCACACGGAGCAAGCCCAGAGGGACAGAATCCAGACAGAGACTATCCAGAGGGATAGAGTCCAGAGAGGCAGAGCACAGAGAGACGGAGTCCAGAGAGAGGCTGCCAGGAGAAGCAGTTTGGCTGGAAGGAGTGACACTCCCAGCTCAAGTAACATAGCTGGATCAAGCAGCACAACAAGAACAGTAACAGCTGAAAGAGGAGCACAGAAAACCAAGGAGCCATGCTTTAAGAGAAGCCTACATTCACCTGAGTTCGCTGGACCAGGATTACAAGGTACAAAGAGGAGAGGTTCCTATAGCAAAGCTACCTTTACACAGAAGCACATAGGTTGGGATTCCTCACCAGGTTTTCCTGGGCTTCAGGAAGGCAAAGCACTGCACAAGAAAACCTGTCTCCAGAGAGAAGTACGGCAGAGAGAAAGCTCCAGGTGTAGCAGCTGCAGGAAGCCAAGGTATGGTGGCTCTTTACTTTTAAAAGAAAGCCTTGCTCCTAGAAACTCTGATAAAGCAGACACTCAGTATATGAGAAGAGGGAACAAAGCAGAGCTTTTCAAAACAATACCTAAGGGCTTAACAGAAGAGTCTTACTGGAAGCAAAGAAACAGAGACAGACCCTGTAAACTTGTAGCCACAAGGGAAAGCACTTATTCAGATGGAGAAGCCAGTGACACAGAGTCCATGGAAATAGAGTTTGAGAATACTATTCCCATTCCTCAAGATGAATACATGGATTGTTCCTTTTGTGCTACTACTAGTCTTGAGTCCTTAGTAGAACTGTAAATATAAAAGAAACCCTGCAATTAATTGTGAAGTTTATAACAGTTTGTTTGCCTGCTTGTTTAGTTTACTTTGGAATGAAGGAATCCTCAGTTAAACCCTGCATTCAGTTGTGAAGCCTATAATAGTTGTTTACCTGCTTATTTGGTGGAACCCTTTATAAAGAAGGACTATCTTTATTTTCTTATGTCTTAGTGAACCCCTGCGTTAAAGGGAAAATAAAGCCTTATTACCCTCCACTCTTGGCTTATATAATTTGTTTTCACAAGGAGCTAAAACTCCAAGGACCAAACTGCACTTGGCCTTAAAGAGCCATTGCTCCTTAAAAATAATAAAAATGCTCAGCATGCCCTTACAGCCACTGGGGGCACCTGACGACAAGTCATAGGCATGTTGTGTAATACACATGGTGCTATCCCCCAAAACTCCATTTTAATTCCAGGTTGTAATGTGACAAAACCAGACAAACCCTGAGGGGATGAATACTTTCACCAGGCATTGTAAATATGTATACTCTAGAGGAGTGGAGGGACAGGTGAGATATGATATAGACCTTTAAATACTTAAAGTGTATTAATGAAAAAACAAATCTTTTTTTAAAGACGGGGAAGCTGTAAAACTAGAGGGCAAAACATGAAGCTGCAAGGGGGTAAACTGAAAGGTAATGACAGGAAATACTTTTTCACCAAAAGGATGGTGGATACTTGGAATGCCCTCCTGATGGAAGCGGTGGGGGCAAATACAGTGACAGGATTCAAAATAGCATGGGACAGCACAGTGGATCTCTTTATAGCAACAGAATAAAATCAAAATAAATTTAACTATTTCTTATCTCTCAGCAAATAAGGGTGACCTGCCCAGAATGGTGGGTACACCCTTAAACAAAGGCATGGGGAGGGATAACCTGCATGGAGCGGCACGTGCACCTACTCTTGCCACCTTGCTGGGCAGATTAGATGGGCCATACTGGTGTTTATCTGCTGTCATATACTATGTTACTATGTTACTATATTATATTATGGAGCTATGGTGAATTCCAAACAGTTGGTTAACTTGCCATAAAGCTCTACCACCTACGGGAACCCTCCTCCTGATTCTCTGTTGCATGTTCTAACACTTTTTTTATAATCTATTCTGAGTTCTACTCTCAGTATGTTGCTGCAGAATATAAGAAAATGTATTAAATTAACTTAAATTAAATACCAATGACCAATGACTCAAGCAGTTCCACAAGATAACAAAGTCCCATGCTTATTCATGATATACACAAGGTGTAAACTGGTAGTTTCTGAGCAGACCCTCTGAACAGAAACATGGAGAAATTCCTGCTTGGAAAAGGCTCATCAGCAGTTAAGTGACAAATCCAAAGGACAATTTGAAAGACCCCCTCTATCAAACCAAGGGCTATGTGAAACACCCAGGAAAGTATTAAGACATTACCTTAGAAGCACAGGTCAGACCACTGTGTAGCAAGCCAGCATTCATTAAGTCTTCTTTCCCTCCCACTCACCCTGACTCCCACCTACCCCAAGCATAATCTTAGCTTAACAGGCTCTTAAACCTATTAAAGAGAAGGAGGTGGTCAGATTCACTTTTAAGTTCAGCAGGTTATCCTCATCAGGAATAGATTAATTAAGGACCTGAAATTATTTAATCTTGAGGTGAATGTTTATTTATGTTTATGTTTATTTTATTTGATATACCGCCCTTTGGAAGGAACAGAGTGGTTTACAATATACAAAAATGAAACTTTAAAGTAGGCACAAGGCCAGAGAGGAGGAAAGGGAAGTTACAATTTCGACAGGAAAGCAGGAGAGAGGAAGAACACAGAACAGTGTACAGCAATTGAGATCACACAGAGGAGGAGTGGAGGTTGAAGGCTAGGGAAAAGAGGTGGGTCTTTTAATGAACAAAGTCCATTAAACGTATTGGGTATAATTCTATTAGTACAAGTATCCCCAGCAAACATAAGTAAGCAAACAACTTAAACAGCTAAACATAACCTTAAAACTAAGATGCAGACAGCAGTCCTACAGCGAGATGGGGGCTATCCAGTCTTTTGCATTGAGGGTCACATGTATGATTTTCTCCCATTTGATGAGGGGTCTTACGTGTGCACTAGGTGTAAGGAGCTCTTTGCTCTCAGGGAACGAGTCCAATCTCTGAAGGCTAGAGTAGCAGACTTGGAGGACATAAGGAAGACAGAGAGTTATATAGACAAAACCTATAGGGACGTAGTAATGAAATCTCACATCCAGTCTGGCAGCATCTCTGTTGCCATGAAGAAGAGAGGTCACGTGAGAAGAAATCATCATCCTGATGTGGCAGGAGGTGATCCTGTAGCTAGGACCTGTCCTCCAGCTGATGTTCAACTCTCTTATACCAAGGAGGTTTCTCCAGGGCCAAGTGCCCATGAGGGAAGGATTAGGATAGCCATTATAGTTCATGATTCAATCATTAGGCACGTATATAGATAGCTGGTGGATGTGAGGATCATCTTGTAACATGCTTGCCTGGTGTGAAGGTAGTGGACCTCACACACCACCTAGACAAGGTTTTATATAACGCTGGGGAGGATTCTGTTGTCTTGGTAAATGCTGGTATCAATTACATAGGAAAGTGTGGGAGAGAGGTTCTGGAGGACAAATTTAGGCTTTTATGTAGGAAGTTGAAATCCAGAACTTCCAGGATAGCCTTCTCTGAAATGCTTCAGGTTCCACATGCAGGACCAAAAAGGCAGGCAAAGCCCCAGAGTCTCAATGCGTGGATAAGATGATGGTGCAAGGAAGAGGATTTTGGATTTGTTAGGAACTGGGCTACATTCTGTAGAAAGGAGGGACTTTTTTGAAGTGATGGGCTCCACCTTAACTGAGATGGGAACCAAGCTGGGGAACCAAGTTGCTGGCATTAACCTTTAAAAAGCAGAAAGAGTAGCTTTTAAACTAGATAATAGGTGAAAGTCGAGAGTCACCCAAGAGCACATGGTTTAGAAAGCTGTATCCTTGAAGGATACTAGCAAAAGAGAGAAGTTGGGGTATCCTAACAAAGGTTCCAATAAAAATAAGAGTAACCTAGATGCCCTTAAGTACAGAGCAGAGAGAGCTGAAAGATTCCAAATTACCCCTGTCTACTGATAACCAGATTAATATGAATAAAATATCTTTAAAATGCCTGTATGCATATGCTACAAGTCTAAAAAATAAGATGGGAAAGTTAAACTATATAGTCCTAAATAAGAGGTTACATATGATTGGTATCTCAGAGACCTTGTGGAAGGAGGACAATCAATGGGACACTGTGATTCCAGGGTGCAAACTATATCACAATGATAGAGTAGATAAAACTGGTGGAGGGGTTGCACTCTATGTTAGAGGGGACATTAAGTTACACAGGATTAAAGTTTTGCAGGATGCAAACTACACTGTAGAATCTCTATGGATAGAAATTCCATTTGAAAAAGGGAAGGTGATGGCAGTGGGGGGTGTACTACTGACTGCCTGGCCAGAATGAACAAATGGATGATGAAATGCTTAAAGAAATCAGGAAAGCTAACAAAAGTTACAACACAGTACTAATAATGGGTGAGTTCAATTACTCCAATATCAACTGGGTCAGTGTCATGGCAGGACATGCTAGGGAGATAAAGTTTTTAGATAAAATAAATGGCTGTTTCTTGGAGTAGCTGGTTCATGATCCAACAAGAGGGGAAGATATTTTGGACCTAGTCCTTAGTGGGACACAGGATCTGGTGTAAGACATAAGGGTGTTGGGCCACTTGGCAATAGTGATCATAGCATGATTGCATTTCATTTAATAAATGTAGGAAGGACAGCAAGGAACTCCACAGTATTACCTTTTAAATTCAAAAGGGAGACTATGATAAACTGAGGAAAATACGTAGTAACAAAAAAAATAAATAAATAAAAGGAGCAGGTGCAAAGGTTAAAGATTTACACCAAGCATGGGTATTGTTAAAAATACTATCTTGGAAGCCCAGACCAGATGTAATCCATGTTTTACGAAAAGTGAAAGGAAGGCCAAAAAACTACTAGCATGTTTTAAAGGTGAGGTCAGAGAGGCTGTTGTAGCCAAAAAAGCATTTTTCAGGAAATGGAAAACAGAGCCAAATGACAAAAACTGGAAATAACATGAGTACTGGCAAGTTAGATGCAAGGCATTGATAAGGCAGGCCAAGAGAGAATTTGTAAAAAAGCTTTCTGTGGAAGCAAATACACATAATAAAACTTTTTTCAAGTACATTCATAACAAAAAGCCTGTGAGAGAGTCAGTTGGACCATTCGATGATACAGACATAAAGGGGGCATTAAGAGGGGACAAGGCCACAACAGAGAGACCAAATTAATTCTTTGCTTCAGTCTTTATTAAGGAATATCAGGGAGGTTACTAATGCCTGAAATGGTATTTGAAGGTGATGCATCAGAAGAATTGAAGGAATATCGATAAACCGGGAAGATGTATTACAGCTATTTGATAAACTGAAGAGTAATAAATCACTTGGACCAGGTGGCATACATCCAAGGGTGTTGAAAGAACTGAAATATGAGATTGCAGACCTACTATTAGTAATCTGTGAACTATTATTAAAATCATCTGCAGTACCTGAAGATTGGTGAGTGGCCAATGTAATGCCAATTTTTAAAAAGGGTTCAAGGGGTGATTCAGGAAACTACAGACCAATGAGCCTGAAGTCAGTCCCAGACTCAATGGTAGAAACCATTATAAAGATCAAAATTACTGAACATGTAGATAGTCATGGTTTAATTGGAGAAAGCCAACATAGATTTAGCCAAAGAAGGTCTTGTCTTACTAATCTCTTATATTTTTTTGAAGATGTGAATAAATAGGCAAACAAATGGGATCCAGTTGATATAGTATATCTGGATCTTCAGAAAGCCTTTGACAAGGTGCCTTATGAGAGATTCTTGGCGAAATTAAAAAGTCATGGGTAAGGAGGCAGTGTACTATTGTTGATCAGGAACTGGTGTAGGGTAGGGTAGGGTCAAATGGCAAATTTTCTCAATGGAGAAAGGTGGATAGTGCAGTACCTCAGAGAGCTGTGCTGGGTCCGCTGCTTTTTAACATATTCATAAATGACCTGGAAATCAGAATGACAAGTGTGGTGATCAGATTTGCAGATGACACAAACATTATTCAAAGTTGTTAAAACCCAAGAAGCTTGTGATAAACTGCAAGAGGACCTTGATAAAGTGGCAGATGAAATTTAATGTGGACAAGTGCAAAGTTATGTACCTAGGAAAGAACAACCCAAACTATGGTTACACGATGCAAGGTTCCACATTAGGATCCACCACCCAGGAAAAAGATTTAGGCGTCATCGTGGATAACACATTGAAACCCTCCACCAAGTGTGCAACGGTGGCCAAGAAAGCAAATAGAATGCCAAGAATCATAAGGACAGGAATGGAGAATAAAACAAAGGATATTATAATACCTCTGTATCGTTACATGGTGGACGGCACCTTAAATATTGTGTGTATTTTTGGTCGCCGTATCTTAAGAAGGAAATAGCAGAATTAGAAAAGGTACAGAGAAGAGCCACCAAAATAGTAAAGGGGATGGAAGGATACCCCTATGAGGAAAGGCTTAAAGGATTAGGGCTTTTCCACTTGGAAAAGAGACGGCTGAGGCGAGATATGATAGAGGTCTCTAAATTAATGAATGGAGTGAAATGAGTAAACATAGATTGGTTGTTTAATCCATCAAAAGTAGAAAGACTAGGAAATATGCAATGAAACTATAATCTAACCCATTTAAGATTACAGAGAAAATATTTTTCCACTCAACGTGTAATCAAACTCTGAAATTTGTTACTAGAAGATGTACTAAAAACTGTTAGTGTCACTGGTTTTAAAAAAGATTTGGACAAGTTCCTGGAGGAAAGGTCCATAAACCCTTATTAAAGAGGACCCGGGAAATCCACTGCTTGCCCTGGGACAAGCACTGTGGACCTGGGTTTCTTTTTGGGAACCTGCTAGGTACTTGTGACCTGGATTGGCCACTGTTGGAAACAGGATACTGGGCTTGATGGGCCATAATTTGACCCAGTATGGTATATCTTATTACGGCATGTCAATTTTAGGGGTAGATTTTTATTTTTCCAAGCTTTACAAACTACTAGTGACCAAATTATGCAGTTTTGCATGCTGAATCTAAAGCTATCTTCAGAAACTGCTTAAAGTGAGTCTTACCTACATCTAATCACAGTTGAAATATGTGGTAATTAAGTAATATTTATTTGAATGTACAAATAGTCTGGACAACACATAATTGTCTTTAAAATGCCATTTATGCGGTTAATTTAATGTTATTTAACAAAATCTAGCAAAGAAGCCATATCTTGCTTGCTTCTGTCTCAGCTCATGAGCTCCCCGCTGACCATCTGACCCCTAATATAATGTTCCCTCCTCTCCTGATTGTACACATGACCAGCAGCCTCAGTTGTCATTTTCACACACCTTTCTATGGACTGGGTGTGTGATGGCCAGTCTGGAACCACCATGGGCTTGCTCAGAAATGCCTTGATCTCTGCTGTTGTCATGGTACAGGTAAGAGGAGGCTCAGAGATTCTGGAGCTCCAGTCAAGTGATTGGGTGAGTGTAGTTGCCTCAGTGTTGATGGATGGTGTTTTCCTGGTTCTCACACTGCTGTCTCCAAGTTTAGTCTTCTCATCTCTTTCACCTCTGATCTTCAGTATCTTCTCCACTGCATCTCCTCTCTCCTGTTCCTCTTTACTACACAATATAACTTGAAGAACAGACTCGCTGTAACCATACCAAGCTGACCTTCTCACTGTAGGCATAACTATCTTCCTTACCTCTTCACACTGTTCTTTCAACAGTTGCAGCTGGAAAAGGAGATGCCTGGGACCTTGTGTCCAATTGATATTTATTTTTATATTGAACCAGTTCACCATGTAAACCCCAACACAGAATTCTACAATCATTCTTAAGTTTTTCAGATTCTTTCCTTTCAGATTATGCTTGGAAATTCATATTTTCATGAACCTGAGAGCTGTTGTAAGCTATCTGCTATGTGACATAGGTCCCATTTCTAACCGACCCTGATCCTTTGGCAAGACACCTGTTCTAATGGCAGTTAGAATTCTATACCCATAGCTTTGATCTGTGCTCAAGTCTTTGCTCTCTTCATCATTGAGCTGAGGAAGATCAGGGCCAACAGAGTTATTAGTAAAATCAGGATTTATTTCCAATTCAGTAGCAAAATCCAGCATTTTTTTGTGTGGGACCTGCCCATTTGTTGTTGCATAATGTCTTGCCATCTAAAGCAGTCACCAAGTGCCTCAATGGTAGTTCACATGTGTGCAGGTTACAGACAATCCACACCAGCTTTCTTTGTAGCTTCTCCTCAACATAATGCATCACTTCTCCCTCCCAACCAGAGTTTACATTACAGGAATCACCTCCAATAGCTTGAAGAGTTTAGTCTGCTCCTCTTTCTCTCAATCAATTTAACCAAATTACCAGCAATTATTTCTGCACAAGTCTTCTCTTTAGTTACTCTTGCAGGAACAAAATGCCTCAGATATCTGCCTCCTGGCTCCATACAAACTTGCCTTTCTGACATTTCTGCTTGGATGTCTCACCGCCACTTGAAACTGAGCTTCTTATTTTCCACCCTAAACCCTCTCTTCCCTTGCTCCTTTCTCAGTTTCTGTGGATAGCTCTTGTCAAGCCCCAGCCCTCCGACTAGGGCTCAGAGGGTTGGGGTTGCCATTATATGCTCCTTGCAGAAGGTGAGATAAAACCTTTTGCTCCCGCTATGCCTGCTGGGAGTGGTAGTTCTTTTGCCCTCTGATAAGGAAATAGTTGTGAGACCAGTGGTAAGGCAAAATGACAAGAATTTATTCCCCAACAAAAAGATTCAGTGCAGATTAAATCAGTATACTCTTCAGGTGTTTGCTCGAGGATATTTACAGAACTTAAACTGATTGAGCTTCACACTCTTTGCTCACAAAACATGCAATGCATATCACATGTAACAGATAGAAAACATAACAGCTTCTTCTCACAAGGAAAAACATCTTCTTTCTCTTTGTTCACACTCAGCTCCCTCATACACCTTTAGCAAAGGGATTCTATATCATCTGCCAAACACAGTGTACAGTCCATAGGCACTTCTGCTGAGTCACTCTCATTAAAGTCCTGTTGCATCTCTTCAAACTCTGGAACTATGGAGTTTGGCTTTAAGCTGTTGTTATACGGCTTAGGATAATTTCCCCCTAAGACCTCTGGTGCTTCCCTTGGGCACAGTTCTATATGGTAAGGATTGGAAATACCTGAGGTTGTGGAGATTCCCCTCTGGCTTTGTTCAGCTATCTTTTTACAGTTGTAGGGAAACGTTCTCTGATTCCCTGTTTGGAGTTCTTGTCTGCAGCACTGCTCTGTTTCCCAGTCCCAAACTGAACTTTGCAAACTCCTGGGTTTAGTGCTAGGTTCCCACCTGTGAGCTCCTTGAAACTTTTTATCTGGCAATGAGGTCTGAAGGTCTCTCTGCTCTCTCCCTCTAGGCAGGTTTCTGACAGCAGTCTGTCCCTTCTCTCCTTCTGCTCTATCTGCTTCAATTCCAGAACTGCAGCTGGGTTTCCTCCAAGGTCTCCTCCCAGCTCTTCTCCAACCGTCTCTCCAACCACCTTTCCAGTCAATACTCTCATCAACACTCTTACCGGCTCTCTCAGCGAGACTCCAATCACCAACTCCTTCCCTCTTGCTTTCTCCTAGCCCGGGTTTATATTCCTGTTCCCTGAGCCTTGGGTCTGCCTTCCTGAACAGGTGTGTTTAGTTAGATTCCAGGCTTACAGTTACGTCAGAGCTTGGGTGTGTCAGCCTAGCTCCTGTTTCCCTATGCTTGCCTCTCTCTTGCAAACGCTGAAACGAGTGTGCAGCCTGACTGTCAGTTTGTTTAAAGGTAAAATCCTCCTTTTCTTCTACTTCCATATGTTCAGTATGGGCTTTTTCATCACACTCTCTACTCCTCCCTGTCTCCTAAGCTCACAACTTTGGGGTCATCTTTGACTCCTCTCTCTCCTTCTCCACACACATCCAACTGATAGCTAAAACCTGCCATTTCTTTCTCTGCAACATCAATAAAATTCACCCATTCCTTTCTGAACCCACTACTAAGACACTTATCCACTCCTTAGTCACCTCCCGTCTAGATTATTGTAACTTGCTCCTTGCTGGTCTCTCTCTGAATCTTCTCTATTAGTCCAGTATGGTATCTTAAACTGCAAGGGCTATGTTGGTTATATCTGCAGTATTATATTTTGGTCTCTTCCTAGCTTTCTCTGGAGCAACAGTAGCTTCTTCCATTGGTTCTTCCGACATGTCATCCAAATCTCCCTGTTCTACTTCAAGCATAGATCTCTCCATCATCTCTTGGTTCTTTTTTCACTCTTCATTCTCCGCTTTTCTTCATTTTCCTTCCTTTTCGCCTGCCTTTCCTTCTTGTCTTCTGATCTCAGGGAGGTCAACTGGTCCAATCTGATGAGGTCCAACACTCCCAACTCTCTCTCTTTGACCTTTTATAAAGGCTAACTCAGTCACAGGAATCTTCTCTCTGCTGCAGTCACAAAGTATGTGTATTCCACTGACACAGTCAGAACCGCATCCCACATTGGTACAACTCTTTGTCTCACACTTGCAGGTAAGTATTTCCATCAGTTTGTCGAGCTTCTCCATTGCTCTGGCCACATAAACTTTGGTGGCTTGTTCCCACATGGATTTCAACTTTGCTTTAATCCTAACGTGGCTGTTTATAACAGAACCACTGAATATTGGATTTGCTTTATACCACTTAGCAAGTCCATTCATTGGGTCATTGACCAGTTTATCAGTGCTATGATTCTGTCTGTCTTGATCACTGAGGTCTCTCAAATATAACCCATATCTAATGAGATCCCTGACAGTTGATAATTCAGCTACAGGTAGTTCTCTTCCTGATCACACCAAATGATGTAAATGAGTCCAAACTTGCAATCTTGTTTTTCTATTGGACATTTTCAATATAAGATTATTGCTATGACAATGCTATGTTGAATACCTGTGAATGAGAAAATGAAACTAATGTGTTAATGTCAATATGGGTAAATAAGTAAGACAAATTGATAATTGAGGCACACTAATATGCAATGCAAACACATAAAATCTATTATCAAAGTACTTAAACATATTTCAGTAATTTGTGCATTTCTGCGTAATTTCCTTGAAATTGCATGTAGGTAAATAACATATTACACAAAATTTAAAGGTAGTTGTTGATTTGCCATGTGAAATTGTACCATTTATTCACTAGCGCTTTTTAAAATTATGACATCTCCAAAATTGACACAACCTAATATCTTATGTTCTTATGTTCTTATTCCAATGCACCAAAACAGAAAACTTGCAAGTAAACAGGGACAGACACTGAGTAGGTAGTATGGCTTTTCATGGTTTGGAGATGCAGCATCACCAAGACCACAATGTTATTTGTGGAGATATACTAGCAATCAAAGCCAAGCGAGTTGAAATGTCACCTTTCTACTAAACACCCTCCTTACTTCTGTAAGGATATCCACTACTTCAAGAGGTTGCAGGACCGGAATTTGAAGCAAAAAAATTCATGACATCCTCTGTGAAGGTTTCTGTCAAGTCACAAGAGGCCAGCTATCATGTTGCTGGACTTAATGCCAAACTCAACGTGTAATCAAACTCTGGAATTTGTTACCGGAGGATGTAGTAAAGGCTGTTAGTGTAGCTGGGTTTAAAAAAGGTTTGGACAAGTTCCTGGAGGAAAGGTCCATAAACCATTATTAAGAAGGGACCCAGGATATCAATGCTTGACCTAGTACAAGCATTGCGGAACCTGTGTCTTTTGGGGAAACTGCTAGGTACATATACCCTAGATTGGCCACTGTTGGAAACAGGATACTGGGCTTGATGGACCTTGGTCTGACAAAGTATGGCATATCTTATATACTAAAAAAAACCCCACATACTATCAGTGAAGCACTCATTTTGCCAGCATGCCAAGAAATTGTACATGCTATGGTTGGACCTTAGGCAATGAAAGAGATAACTAAAGTGCCACTTTCAGATGACACCATCAGGAGACGCATTGATGATATGTTGGGTGACACAGAAGTAACCTTGGTAGAAAAATTGTGAGTAACTGGAAATTTTTCACTTCAAGTTAATGAGTCAACAGAAATAGGCAGCTGTGTACAACTCATTCCTATTGTGCGCCTTTGATAATGAGGATGCCATTAAAAATCATTATCTATTCTGCAAAGAATGTCCTCAGTGTGCAACAGGTGATGAAATATTTCACATTACAGATGAGTATTTGAAAAGTAACAATATTCAGTGGACAAACTGCACAAGTATTTACACTGATGGAGCAGCTGCAATGACAGGAAATGTCAAAGGTTTGATATCAAAAGTGCAAAATGTAAACACATTGTTTAGATCACACATTGTTTCCTGAATCATGAAGCTCTTATGGCATATAGTCTGCTAGAAGAGCTGAAGACAGTCTTGTCTGATGCCATAAAAATCATCAACTTCATCAAATTAAAGTCGCTTAAGTCTCATTTTTTCTCCTTACTTTGTGAGGAGATGGGGCTAGATCATCAATCCTTATTTCTTCACACAAAGGTTCACTGGCTTTCACAAGGCAAAGTCCTGGCAAGTTTCCATGAGCTGAGGGAGAAGATACAACAATTTTTGATGTTGCACCAAGAATTTCAGCATGCCAGTTTGTTACAAGACAATTGCTGGTTGGAAAAATTAGCATATGTGGCTGACATCTTTGAACATCTTAACAAATTGAATCAGAGTTTGCAAGGATGCATAGAGAATGTTCTCACTTGTACAGACAAGATAAATGGGGTCAAATCAAAACTAAAGCTGTGGCAGGAATAAATATGATGGCGTTCACTAGACATGTTCAAACAGACCAGTAATAAGATCTTGGAAAAAAGCTGTTGCATGTGGTGGCTGAACATCTGGGCTCCATGAGAAGCTGAAGCAGTATTCCCAGATGAGCAACACAGAACAGTATGACTGGGTTCACAATCCTTTTGCTTCACTGCAGAGGTATCGATCAAAGAGCTTTCGCTGAAAGCACGGGAGGAATTTGTCGACCTTAAGAGTGACGGCACTCTTAAACTTAAGTTCAACAAAGTACCTCTGGACACATTTTGGGTTCTAGTAAAAAATGAACATCCATACATTTCTGCTTGTGCCATTGATATGCTGCTGCCATTTTCAACAACATATCTTTGTGAAGTAGGTTACTCAACAGTGACCAAGAGGTTATGTCTATAGAGCCTGGATCAGGAACTTAATGTGGCTCCTTCTAGCATACAGCCAGACATCAAGCACCTCTGTTCCTCAAGACAGGCACAAGTGTCTCAATAGAATCCATGCATGCCAGCTGTACATCTCAAGAGCTGCAGAGAAGGCTCAACAAATCTCAGTTGTCAGGTCACCATGGTGCTTAAATTTTGAAGCTTGGTGCTCAGGAATCTATGCTCCTGAGGAGGCTGGCATCACTAAAGAAATGATTGCTCCATTTACACGTGAACCCATGACTTTCATTAGGTTTAACCCGCGTAGTGCAGAAAATTCTGGTGCAAGTCTGGAGTATGTGCACTGCACGGCTTAAGCATAACGAGGGCTATGAGTACATGCTTTTTTATTTGCCCGCTGCAATAGGCAGTGATGGGAAAGAAGGCTGTGTGGTTGAGGGGGCGTCTGGGGGGGTGGAGATAGGTTAGGGGTGGCAGACATGTTTAGGGGTAAGAGGTTGGAAGTGCTGGGTAAAGAGAAACGGGGTAAAGGGGAAGGTTTGGAAGAACAAGAAAGGGAGACATGTGAGGGTATGGTGCAGGCGAATGAGAGAGAGAGAGTGAGTGAGAGAGAAAGAAAAAAGAGATGGGTGATGGCCAAGTGCAGATGACTGAATGTGTGAAAGACAGTGAGGGCAGGGTGCAGGGGAATGAGAGAGAAAGAGAAAAGAGATGGGTGATGGCCGAGTGCAGACGACTGAATGTGTGAGAGACAGTGAGAGCAGGGTACAGGGGAATAATTGTCTGAGAGAGGTATGTAAGTGCAAGGTGTGGAGGGGAAACACTTGAATGAGAAAGCAAAACTGGTGAGGACCAGGGTCATGGCGATTTGTGAAACAAAAGACATTTGCCTCAGGTGTTGCATCCTAAATTCAAAGACAATTTGTCAAGGTCTGTGTTATGGGTGTTACAGAAATAAATTACTCATATTCATAGGCTTTGAGGTATACATAAAAGCATCAAGAGACCAAAATACTCAAAAAGTGCCAGAGTATCAAAGAAAATGTCCAGAGTCGGTCTCCACCCTTAAATGTGGGCATGTGTCCCAGTGAACACAAGGGCTAAAAGAATTGAACAGCACATGGAACCAAAAAAACAACAAAGGCCTTCAAACAAGACAAAAATGGCTAAACTTAAAGCACACGTAAAACAGGAAATAGACTTATTACTTCAGAAACCACAAGTAGACCAAAACCTGACACAAGAATAATTGGCGAGATATGAACTTAAACCTAAAGAGAGCAGACTGATAAATGCAGCACAGGATAGTCAAGACTATGGACATGATTATTCACAGCCAGTATTTAAAAAACAAAACAGTAAAACAGATAACTGCAACTGTAGATTTGAAGTACTGAACTGGAAGTGCTCTTACAACTCATCACTGGGTGAGCTGGGCTGATGTCTGAAGGCACAATAAATGTAGCATGTCCTGGAAAATGTGAACATTAACACTGCTCTGCCAGAAAAACACTGGGATCATGCCACTGACCGAAGAGTGGAGAATGAAGAAGCTTTGATCATCTCTGACCTTCCATTTGCACAGGAAAGAAAGATTGATGCAAGAGGGGAGAAAAAAAAGCACAAGAACGACACTACAGTGTTGGTACCAAGCAGCTGTTCTATATTATATATGTAGAAACAATGCAATCAGAGACTAGAAAAATGTGGTGGAAAACTACAGGGATTTCCTCAGTTGTACTGGAATTATTAAATTTCCACACACCTTAGTATGTTGCCTTTAGTTATTATACCTTTCCTTGTGAACTCCAGATGGAGGCTTTCTTTGGTACACTGCAAGTACTGAGAGATGAATATTATTTATTTATTTATTTATTTATTAACAATTCTTATATACCGCACTATTAGACATCAGCGCGGTTTACATTGAACAGAAAACATCCGACAGTTTACACGTGTCTGGTCGTTACATTTAACAGGAAGTATAACTTGGCGAAATAGGGGAAACTAAATACAATGCAGGGTTATCTGATAAAGGATATCCTGGTTAACTATATACAACAGTGGTACAATAGTATATGGAACAACTTGCTATTTACATTGTGAAGTTGGTCTGTTGCGGGGTCTATCTGTTTGACCACTTCTGCTATTCACCTGGGGGTTATGTTCGGAGCTGCCATTGAGATATTTAAGGAAGAGGAAATGCTTTAAAGCCTTTCTGAACTGACTTAGATTAGGTATTGCTCTGATTTGTGCTGGTAAGGTGTTCCATAGAGATGGGGCGCAGAATTGGAAGGCTCTGTTGGCTGTTGATCTAGTGCATCTTGTGGTGTCATTTGGGATAACTAGTGTGTTTAATTCTGCTGTTCTTCGTGGCCTGTTTGGTGCAAGTGGTTGTATGAGGTTGGAGAGAGAGGAAGAGGTGAGCCCCTTAGCCGCTTTGAATGTTAGCAGTAAGATCTTGAAACTGATCCTTGCCTGAATGGGGAGCCAGTGTAGCTGTTTTAGAAGGGGTGTTACGTGATCTCTCCTGGATGCCCCGAGGAGTACCCTCGCTGCACTATTCATGGCTAATTGCAGGGGGTTCAGGGTGGCCTGGGGGAGTCCTTGTAGTATGGAGTTTGAGAAGTCGAAATGGGGGAGTATAAGGGCTTGATAAATGGTACGGAAATCATCCGGTTCAAGTAGTATGCGTAGGTGTCTGAGGGATCTGATTTTAAAGTAGATTGCCTTGACTGTGTTGGCTATGTGATTCTTCATATCAAGGTTTTGGTCCAGCGTTACTCCCAGGTAGCGTATTGCCGGTTTAACTTGGAGTTGGGCATCCTTTACGTTAATACAACTAGGAGGGGTGAAGTTGGTGTTCCTCGAGACGAACAGGACTTCCGTCTTTTTGTGTTGTATTCTCAGGTTTTGTGATAGGAGCCACTCTGATATGGTGTCAAAGCAGTTAGTCAGCGGGGTAAGGTCTAGGCAGTCCAATGATATTGGCATATATAGTAGCACATCGTCTGCATATATCATGTAACTGACATTAAAGGATCTGATGATGTCACAGATGGGTTGGATGTATATATTAAACATCAATGCAGATAAAGAGGATCCTTGGGGTACACCTTGACTTTGTTGGAAAGGTTCAGATGTATCCCCGTCGACTCTGACATGCTGCCATCTGTCGGACAGGTAAGATTTGCACCATTCGAGTGCTGTTCCACAGATGCCTTTTTCCCTTAGCCGGCAGATGAGAATTTCATGGCATACCGAGTCAAAAGCCGCTGCTATATCTAGGAAGACAAGAGCGAAGCCCTGGCGTATGTTATCCACACCTGAGGTTATGTTGTTGAGGAGTGTTGTGAGTAGTGTTTCTACTCCATGTGACTCTCTGAAACCATGTTGAGCTGGATCCAGTGGGGCTGATGTGTCTATATGATCCTGTAATTGCCTGTGCACTATTTTCTCGATGATTTTTGCTAGCATAGGTATGCTAGATATGGGCCTATAAGATTCTACTTTTTGAGGATCAAGTTTGGTGTTCTTTAGCAGCGGTCTTACAGAGGTCTGCTTGAGCGTAGATGGGAAAGAGCCAGTGGTGAAGGAGTAGTTTAAGATTTTTGCTATAGTTGAGGATATGTCACATCGCAGGTCCTTTATCCAGTGCGCAGGGCAAAGGTCTGTGTGTGCAGTGGTTGTGTTTAGAGCTAGGATGGTGCACTGAGAGCATCTTCCATATACTCTGGTATAGAAATGAGCTTCTTCCCTTTAAGTTTGAATGCTCTGTTACTGTTCATTGCTGCTGGGAAGTGATAAATGAATAGTTTGACTGCTCTTGAAATTGTTAATGGCATATTTGAAAAAAGGTGATTGAAAAAACAAAAATGTTAATTTTCCTATATATCAAAAACTACAAGATCCAAAGGAAGACATTGAGAATCCAAAATTATATTTGTCAGGCACACTGTCACAGGAGAGGGAGATGGGTTTCCCTCCCCACCACTGCAGTAAACCCTTTTTAATTGAAATGTGAATAAGAAAGCACTACTTAACTTAATAGCACGCTGAAGCTCCTCTTAAATAAGTGTCAGAAGACAGTTCTGGGTGCGACATGACATGTTTCAGTTTGGAACACAAACCCTGCTTCAGGCAGTACAAGACTAGTCAATGATGAGGATGCTAATAGTCATTTGGGAGAACCAGCGGAGGGCAAAGACCGCGGCCAAACACTATATTAAACCAGGAGAACTTTATTGTAGACCCAAATTGTAGGGTCTACAATAAAGTTCTCCTGGTTTAATATAGTGTTTGGCCATGGTCTTTGCCTCCGCTGGTTCTCCCAAATGTGTTTTTTGTGGAAGGCTCCCTTCTCCTGCTTTCTGATGCTAATAGTCATGTCAGTATATTAGTAGATTCAAAAGTCTTTTAGTTGTTAGAGATAATGGCATCTGATGTCAAGAGGTGAATCACAGCAGCCAATAGGGAAACAGTTACTAGGAGCCTCCCACTGAACAGGGAACGCCGAAACATGTCACATTGCACACAGGACTGTCTTCTGACACTTGTTTAAGAGGAACATCAGCGTGCTATTAGGTTAAGTAATGTTTTATTAATCACATTTCAATTAAAAAAGGTTTACTGCAGCAGGGGGGAGGGAAACCCATCTCCCTCTCCTGTGACAGTGTGCCCGACAAATATAATTTTGGATTCTCGATGTCTTCCTTTGGATTTTGTAGTTTTTGATACATAGATTTTGATCTCTGAGGACATGGGGTGGTTTTTGTTTGATTATTTTCCTGTATAGGCAACATGTAAGGAGTGTTTTTATAATAAAATGTCAAAATGAATTCATATTTAAAATATTTTGTACATTTATTTTAAATACACACTACTTACTATGGAGCATGTTTACTTAAAGTGGGTATATTTGCTCTAATGGCATACTAATAGCAACCCTAATGTGCAGCCCCTGCCCACTCCCAATCCCAATCCATGTCTCAACCTGTGGGAAGCAGTTAGTGTATGTTCTTTGACTTCTAACAATCAATGGGCCAGTGGCCAATGATTAGC
This sequence comes from Ichthyophis bannanicus, assembly GCA_033557465.1. Classification (NCBI taxonomy): domain Eukaryota; kingdom Metazoa; phylum Chordata; class Amphibia; order Gymnophiona; family Ichthyophiidae; genus Ichthyophis; species Ichthyophis bannanicus. The sequence goes on from CM066032.1 coordinate 1,152,668,438, forward strand.
AAATACTTTGTACAATGACTTTGCAAAATTTGGCCTGGTGTGCCTCAAAGCTCAAGCAACCTTGAAAGTGTGCACTGAAATAAAAATGGTTCAGAAGCACAGCTTAAGTTTATCATATTGTTGTACTACATCTACTACAACTGATCATTTGTATAGCGCTACGAGGCATACACAGCGCTGTACAGATACATTTAAAAGACAGTCCCTGCTCATCAGAGCTTGCAATCTAATACAACAGCTGAAGACAAGAATACATCTAGGGGTATGGTAAAGAAACACATAGGAGACTTCCCAGTTTATCAAGATTTGTTTCAGTTCCTCTGATATATCACCTTTAAATAAAATTTATGGCATGAGTAACTTTCAAACATCATCTTCAGTAAACAATGAAGCAAAGAATTAATTTAGTCTCTTCACCATGGTCTTGTCCTTCCTAAATGCCCCTTTAACCCCTCTACATTCTAATGGTCCAACTGGCTTTCTCACAGTTTTTTGGCTATGAATGTACTTGCAGAAGTTTTTATTATATGTTTTTGCTTTCATAGCAAGCTTCTTTTCAAATTCTCTCTTTGCCTGCCTTATCAATGCCTTGCATTTAACTTGCCAGTGCTTACGTTGTATTTTATTTTCATCATTTGGCTCCTTCTTCTTTTTTCTGATAGATGTTTCCTTGGCTATAGCAGCCTCTCTGACCTCACCTTTAAACCATACCAGCTGTCATCTGGCCTTCCTTCCACTTTTCTTAAAGCATGGAATACATCTGGTCTGGGCTTCCAAGATAGTATTTTTAAATAAGACCTAGGCCTGATCTAAACTCTTAACCTCTGCAACTTCTCCTTTTATGTTTTTCTTAACCATTCTCCTATTTTTATCATAGTCTCCTTTTTGAAAGTTAAATGCTAGCAGAGTGGATTTCCTTGATATCAACCTGCCATTTATGATCACTTTTGCCAAGTAGCCCCAACACAATTACCTCTCTCACCAGATCCTGCATTCCACTAAGGACTAGGTGTAAAATAGCTTTCTCTCAAGTTCGTTCCTGAACCAGCTGCTCCATGGAGCAATCATCTATTTTATCTAGAAACTTTATCTCCCTGATGTGCCATTTACCCAGTCGATATTGGGGTGATTGAATTACCCATTATTACTGTGCTGTAAACTATGTTAGTTTCCCTAATTTCCATTGGCATTTTGGCATCTGTGTTTTCATTTTGGCCATTCCTTTTCCACTTTTTACAAGGAATTTCTATCCTTAGAGATTCTGCAGTGTATTTTGTTTCTTGTTAAACTTTTATCCTGTTGACTCAATGACATCTTTAACATATAGTGCCACCTCTTCACCAGTGTAACTACGCCATCATTGTTATATAATTTGTATCCTGGTATCACAGTGTCACATTGGATCTTTCAACTCTGCTTTTTTTTTAAAGGCACCTGGGTTACTTTTATTTTTATTAGAACCTCTCTATCAGTTTGCTCTAACTTCCCTGTTTCGCTAGTATCCATCAAAGATACATCATTTTGAACCATGTGCTCTTGCGCAACTGTTGGATTTTCCCCAATATCTAGTTTACAAGCTGCACTTTCTTCTTCTTAAAGGTTAATGCCAGAAGCCTGGTTCCAGCACTGATAGTAAGCTTCTCTCTAGATAGCCAAACCATTTAAAATTAGGCTAGCTGTTCTTATAACCCAGCTTTATGTGACCACTCATTAGGTTAGTAGACTGAAAATCATTGCTATCCAGATAAGTGCTGGATAACCTTTGCCCCACCGAAGGACTGTTCCGGTGCTTTCCACACCATGCTGGGATATTCAGCAACACTGTCCCATTAGTTCCATTCTCTGTTTGCCCTCTCAGTTCCTGCTAACCAGATAAACCCTTTTGAATATTGGCCCTGTTGTGTAATTTCTCTGATTTTTCTGCCCACACCAAAATAGTTCCATTGTGTTTTTAGAGAGTTTTTTTGTCCCCAGAAAGACAGGCAGCCATTTTCAATCCCTTATGTGCAATTTCTTTCCAGCAGTAGATTGGAAAGAATTACAATAGTCATCATCATCGCACTCAAACTGACCTCCAGGACTACCAGAGCAAAGAGTAGCAATCAAGAGAAATCATGTTATGAGGCAGGTGTCCTGCATACCCAGCACCTACTTAATAGTGCAATAGCTTCAGTATGAAAAAGAACATGGGAAAACTAGAACCAATATTTACTGTGTATGAGATAGGTCTTATCATGAAACAGACACATAAAAAGTGGGCTGGGTGCTCAGAAAAATAAAAGAATGAAAGCAAGCAACAAATGTATTCAATTACTATGCCGGCATTTTGGTTAGGGGTAAGATTGAATACATTGTTATCATTCATTTAATGAGGGCCTAACCTTGCTTTTCCCAAATAATCATTACAGTAATAAATCATATTGCAGTGAGCAACGAGCACTCGTTAGATGAGTTCCTAGTTTTGGGCCATGCTCTTTGATTAGATATCATTAAACTGGATCCTCTTTTGACTAACACATGACCTTTGGAGCTACCCATACTGTACGCTAAAGATTAATTTAAGATTTTAGCTTTCCACGCCCTATCATAAACTTTGTTTTATTGTAACTGAACCTCCTGCTATTTGCTCTTGCTTAATAATGCTTTAACTCTAAGCAGGTGTGCTCAAGGATACGATGCTGCAGTCAACGACTAGAATCTAAACTGATTTGGGAAAGTAGCATAAAATACGCACAGCAAATGCAATTGTTTTGCTCTTTGTAGGTCACTAAGGATTCTGCTGCCTGAATAGAGGTGATATAGTCTCGTTTATTTATTTTTATTTTTTAATTTCCTTAAGCACAAAACATCGGACCCACTGGAGCCAATTCATTATGCTAACAGGTGATTTTACAGAGGCCTTATAAAGGCACATAGAGTCTGTTTTACATAAGGAAGAGGGCATTTAAAAAACAGTGTAGTTGTATACATACATATATATCCACAGGCTGATGAGAACATGCATACTTATGTGTGTTTTCTCCAGTGTGCGTGTTTTGGGCAGAGCAGGAGCATAGTTGTGATATACACATGTATTTGATAAAATATGAACATGCACTCAGAGTATGCACATACACTGATAGCCCCCCATAGGGCAGTGCTGAATATACATATCAGCCATTGACCGCCAGTGAGACTGCATTTAGGCCTGCTATTCAGCTAAATGTGTAAATAGTCTGCATAGCAGCTGAATATTGCTGCTACAGGGATAGATTTTGGTTGCCGCCCTCCCTCCACCTCTCCACCATAAGGCTGGTGCTGGCATAATTAGACATATTTTTTATCCTGGCACTATCCATAAAAGCTTTGACTATCTATAGCTAAGGAAGCTATGGGGCACTTTTATAAGAAGGTGCCTGTTTTTAGATTAATTTATAAGAACACGTAGGTGCTTTTGTGTTTTTATAAATACTAGCACAAATCCTGCAGAAATGATTCCTATTGGGGCTGGTTCTGGTGTTTATTTTATGACATCACATAGGTTGCTTTTACAAAATGCCCATAGTTTGTCAGTCACTAAATGATTATGCCTGTATAAAATAAACATAAACTCAGTGGGGATTATTCCGAACCACGAATAGCGGGGATGGACGTTCCAATGGGACATCCATCCCCACTATTTGTGCGGCTGTAGGCCCCTGAATAACTTTCCCACCAGTTGTGCGGGGAAGTTAATTGGGGGCGGGGAAGAGGTGGCCTGGGGGCAGATAGTGGGCAGGCAGTAGGCGGTTGCCAGCCCTGGATGTCCAGGGCCGATTCTAATGTCGGCCCTGTATGTCCAGGGCTGGCAAAATGTCCGGGGAAGTTATTCCACCCCTGGATGGAATAACTTCCCTTGACTTTTTTTTTGTGGCATCGGGGCGTGGAAGGGGCTGGGGGACAAAGTTAATCCTCTGTAGCCTGACCCTGGCCTTAGGAGGCCGGATTGGGAGTTGGGCTGCAGGGAATTAACTTTGTGGGAAGCTGCCGGCATCACGGCTTTTAAATGGAGCCGTAGTGCCATGGCAACAGGACGCCGTGGTGCTGCAACTCCATTTAAAAACCTTGGCTGAGTTAGCCGGGCTAGTGCTGTACGTGCAGGCTGGGACTGAATCGCAATCCTGGCCTGCACGTACAGTGCTGTTCGCGATTCTGATCCCATGGGGTTAGACGTGCCCCGTGGGATCAGAATTGCGATCACCTTTGTACGTCCAGGTCATATAAAGGAGATGTACGTCTTGAATGGGATCAGGCCCAGTGTCTTTTTAACCTTTTGGTCAGTATACGGTTATAAAATTACCCCTAATGTGTGTGCTTAGGCACCTGCTAATGCCTTGATTTATATCTTTGGATTTTTTAAATCACCTTTTCGATTAGCACTCAAAGGGATATGTTTACAAAAGCATGTGAAGCTTTTGCAGCTAACATGTTTTTTTGTGCAAATAGCACCTTGTTAGCTGTAAAACCTGCACGCTATCTATTGGGGACATGAACAGGATTTCCCCAGTAGATAAAGCAGCAAAATGGCAGAGAGCCCTGCCCAATGGCATCGCAGATGCACTTAACGCCATTGAGTTGGTGTTATTTGCATCCCGCACTGTTGATGCCCGTGGTAACCACACATGGCAGACACGTCCACTCTCCATGCATTTCACACCTACTCTGGCAGTTACTGTGGTTTGTGCATATAGCACAGAAAATCACTGTGCTATCTGCTTTTTCCCTGCATTATCTGTTAACATGGCTGCATAATGCTCACTATCTGCCACGTTAATAACAGGTAGTGCAGCTTAGTAAACATGCCTCCAAAGTGATGCACAATCATCGTTATCATCCTCATCACCATGAGAAATCACGTTATTTGTGAGAATGGAACACTATAATATCTATGTCCAGGCTAATGAACTTCATGAGGCACCATTGAAGGGAAAATGAACTGAAACTAATTATTGTCCTGTTCATTAAACTTATGTGCTGATTTGTAAGGGTTTTATGTTGGACTCACACATTATCTCTCCCATCTCCTAATACCACATGTTCCTCAAGGACCCTGCAGCAAAATAGACTGGTACTATCTGCTAATTCCAGGGCGCATTTAGATATTACCCGTCAAGTTGCTTTCTATTTGACGCCAGCCTTATGGAATTCTCTGCCACATGATACCAGACTAGAGACATCATGGGCCCAATTTTCAGCTGCCCGCCATTTGGAAGGGCTATGCGCGGATGAGGCACACAGCCCTCCTTGCCGAACTCTAAACTGGTGAAGGCATTGAACATCCAGTGATCACCACAGGGACAAGAAGCCGCCAAGGCTAACCAGGCAGCAGCAATATTGGCTGCTGCCAGTTAGCAATTGGCACCTTAAAAATAAGCAAGGGTTTTCCTTCCCTATCTTTAAGACGCCAATCACTAAACGGGCAGTATGCAATATCACTGCTGCTTGGTCAACACCATTCCCCACCTCTACTCCCCCCCTAGAATGCCCCCAACATGCTCCACTGCTAACCAGGTAGCATTGGGGCACAGAGGAGACATAGACGGGGATATTCAATGGCACTAACCATGTTTGTGCTTTGAATATCTCCATCTAAGGCATTTACATGGTTTCTAGGCTGTAAACCATATAAATGCCCTTCAAATATCGGGCCCCGTATGTCCAGTTTAAGACTGCATTCATGAACCCTTAAAGTCAGAGGGGACGTTGATTCAAAGGCAAAATGCAAACACACCTTCTATTCTCTGTTTTCGAGACACTATTCCTATGTAACTTTTATTTTCTTATTATGTTATATTGTATGTTTGTTTTATAAAGTGTAAACTGCTTTGCAGTTATCTATGAAAGGCGGTATAGCAAATGTAAATAAACCTAAATAAACTTAATTCTAAACCTAAACCATACACTATAGCCAAAACTTTAGCTTCCACTCTGAATCATAGTATGCACCGATACCAAAGTTATGAAACCACCCTGCAGTCCATAGGTAGCTTGTTATGGAGAATGGAGGCATTTGATTGTTGACAGAAGAGAGGTAAAAGAGGGAGAGAGACAGAAAAGGAGACCAAGGAAACGAGAAGAAGAAGAAAGAGGCTAGGAGGCAGGGAAAGGAGATTTTAACAGAATGAAAATGAAGGTAAGACGTGGAGGAAGGAAGAGGGAGAGAATGGTAACAGGGGAAAGGATGAAGGTGGCTTTCTCCCCAGGACAACCTGTATGTATTAATGTGACTGTGTCAAGGTCTGTATTTTATGTTTTAATCACTGTGTACTGCTCTAGCTTTTGTAGTCAACACAGTCTATAATATAACAAACCAAAAATAAAGACATAAATTCATATAAAGTAACACAGTAAATGATTTAGGGGCATATTTACTAAAGGTTAACACATATTAAGTGCTGCCAAAAGCCATAGAAATAAAAGGTCCATGGTGGCACTTAACGTGCATTAACTTCCATTAACTCGCCTTAACTTTTAGTAAACACGCCCCTTAAGTTAATATAATTGAATTGAATTGAATTGAATTTCAAGTTCTGTATTCTGCTAACTCCCAACTCAGTTCAAAGTGGATTACGTAAGGAAAGATTCATTACATGCAAGGTGTAAGGTTTAATGCATTTGATATACCCCTTCTTGTCCAGATAGAACAGTGAGGTGGTTTACAGTGTCAATCAGAGAAAAACAAAGAGGACAACTACAAAACAGAACACAATCCAAGACTCACAGACAAAAATGACAAGACAGGACACAACGAGGAAAAATTAATACAGCTGCATTTAGCTACCCCCAAGAAAATTAACCCACCCAGATACAGAAGGCGACGAAGTCCAACACACTAACAATATCACAAACCAGCAGCCAGCCCAAAACTTAGCAACATCATTGAACATCCAAGCAAATAAACAGGTTTTTAAAGCTGTATTGAATTTCAAGTAATTACATTCATATCTAATAACAAGAAGGAGCCCGTTCCAGAGTAAGGGAGGCATTTAAAAAAAAGAGGATGTTCGGGCAATGTAGTTCTGAATTGGTAGTGGTGACAGCAGACAAATTAAACAGAGTTGGAATGTTTGAATGGACCGAGCCAAAGGTTGAGGTTTTAAAAATGCAAGTAGATGATGAGGCTGACCTGTATATTACACCCGGTGGGTCAAAAGGAGAACTTTATGCTATATTCTAAACACAATAGGCAGCCAGAGTTGCTCATACATTAAAGGTGTAATATGACTAAACTGGTTAACTCCATAGAGGAGTCTAACTGCAGAATTTTGTATGGTCTGCATCCTTTTTAATAGGATACTCCCAAAATTTACACAAGCAGATTTTGTGAGGCTAATTTATAAAGACAAAGGCACATTTTAGAAATGCCATGTAGGCGAAATTCAGGAAGTCAAAGTCAGGAGCAGCAGAGAAGGTGGGCGCCTTGTAAAATCGGTCTTTCTCCATGCTGAAATATACATGGGCCCACCACATAAAAGGCAAAAGGGGGATGTGAGGAGTAATGGGCCAAACACATGCAGGTTTTCTTCCACTTTCAAAAATGTGCACATGTCGAATATGGACGTCTGCCAGTCTGTGCACATATGCGTGCCCGCAGCAAAGTTTCTGAACATGCCCATGTATATCTCCCTGTTTATACATCCCAGCCTGCCATTTCGCAAACAGGAGCAGGAGCCAGGAGTCTTTTCACTTATTGCCACATTTTTAGGAAGGAACAAAAACTATCCCTCGCCACCTTGCCATTGGTTTGCTGAAATGAGCACTTTTCAGAGTCCTGTTCATGCCCTGGGGAAGGTATAGCTATGGATTCCCCTGTGGTGAATTGAGACATGCAGCACTGCTCTAAAATCATGTTCACATGGGTATCATTTTTGCTCCGCCCCAGATATACCCTAGCATACCCCTGTGCAAGTTGGACATGATTGTGCTCGGCACGTGGAAGTTTGAGGCTTTCTAAAATGGCTTAGGGGAATTCATGTGATTTCAACATTTGAAAGGGTGTTTTCAGATGTAGAAATCAAGAATTGGGCTCTTAAAATGACCGCTCCCTAGATGCTTAAATATCTTTATGAAATAGCCTCAGAATAGGGGACTACTTGGCTTCCCACCCTAGGCAACCTGCTATAAAATTGCACTCCATGAGAGCAATTTCCAAAAGCCATTCATTGCCCACCATCCCCGTAGGTAAAAGTACACTCTGATGGTTTTTTGAGTTATTGTGGCTGTGTGGACCTATTGTTTTGCTTTGACGTTAGTTGCTCATGTGAACTGAGCCAATAATCCCCACATTGGCTTCTTGGATGCAAACTATACATAACCATATTCATGTTAAACAAGACACTGAGATTATAGATCTCTGTTACAAACAAACTGAGGCCCTCACTTGCTAAGCACATTAATGCCTTAATTTGGGTTATGCAAATAGGTCTAGATTTATATGCACTATTTCAGCACATACCAACACCATTAACGTGTGTTATTAGTAAATCAGGCCCATTGACTTAATATGTGTTAGTACATGGTAATGCAGTGGCACCTTTGAGTAAATGTAGTCAATAGTAAGTAAAAACAGCCCCATCGAGAATACTGTGGTTTGCATTATTGAAACTACATTAAGTTAGAAGCCCTCTTCATGATTCAGATGTTTGAAAATGGGCATAGAGCTGTCCAAAGCACAGAGACGTCTCCAGAGATATTTTAGAAGCCAAGTCTCTGGATGTCCCTAGTGCAACAATGTCCAAATCTGAACAGGGGGCAAGGTGGAGGTTTGGCTGGGGCATTCCCAAAAACCTGGATGTTATTGCCTGATCTCAGAAGCATCTTGGATGTCCGGAGTCACATCTAAGGTTATACCTGCTCCAGGCACGAATAGGCCTTGGGGAAGTGCTTGTTGAGGCTGTAAAACATCCAGAGGGTATAGAAGACATGGTATTGCACCAACCCCAGCATTCTGCACAATCACAATGTACCAGCACTGGCATCTGAACTCTGGGCTCCTTGGTCCTAGGCCACTACATTCGGCTATTTCTAGATGCTTGCAATCTGGAATACTATTCTGAGAATCTCTATGTAGATGCCCCTGCAGACGTCCATATCGGCCACACCCACATTTGTGGAATCATGCCTGAACTTGGTCATGCCTGCCTTTTTCAGATGTTCTGGCTTGGATGTCTCAGATTGCGCTTGGACGTCGTTTGTAAAATGCCGCTTCACGTCTCGTTGATGTGTGAAGAAACAATAATTATTATTGCAGTATATAATAAATGTTGTCAATAAATATGTATTCACACATCTTAGTAAAGGAGCACCTAATTTTAGAAGAGGCCATTTACGTGTGGAGAAGGTTTATAAAATTACCTTCTTCAAGTATTTCTGCATATTCCACTGGATAAAATGTAAAAAAGAAAAGACTGCTTATGTTTTGATGCCATTCTCTTTCTTTCTTGTTAAAACAATCATTGGAAACACCCACACTTTAGTTCATCTTTTCCCTTGATTCTGTTCAGGTTTATAGATTGTCTTTCTGAAGCCTCCCTAATTGGAAGCTAACAATATTCCAAGAGGCTGCCATGGAAGTCCTACTGAGAATATCCTGTACTAATTTGATCCCTATGAATTACTTGTTGTTTTGTTATGGATCATGTTTATTGAATTATTTTTTTAAAGATTCAGGGAATGAAATTCAAGTTGTGCTGTACATATGCTGCTGAAATATCAATGTTATAAAAGTGAATAACCATAGAAATGTAGATTTTATATGCATATAAAGTTATATACAATAAAAGTTATATATATAACGTATAGATGTGCTTTACCTGAACAGAGCGAACTGAGTAGAGGGACTTGATTGTGGCAGGATAGTAATAATGTGTATACTTTGAGAAATATGTGCATAAAACAATGCAAAAATAAATTGTGCATGCCAGAAAACAAAAGTAAACAAAAATACATAAATTCCCTGAGGTAATGTCTAAAGTGGAAATATTTTTGTTTTGTATATTTGCTGGTACTCATACTGGGAAAAAAATATGCACATACTATTTATGAGTTCTCTTAGTTTAAAAAATAATTCCTTTATTTCCATCCTAAAGAATGATCTCGTCCCCTATGATGGAATTTGGACTTCAGATTTGCTGTGATATATAAATTTAGGGTCTCATTAAAGTGACATGTTACAGGGAGGGTAATTTTCAAAAAACATTTCCATTTTTTAAATTGTGTTTTACCTGCAAATTATTTTTTTTAAATAAAATTGCCTTTTGTTATTCCTCCTCATATTAACTGCTGTTCCTAACAACAGCATCTTGCTGTAGAAAAAAAGGATTATCACCTCATAGACGCTTATTCTTAAATCACTGTGTCTACTTGTCTTATCTGCAGCCACAACACAGACATGTCTACACTGTATTGCAAATTTCCTTCCAAGGGGGCTCCCTTCATAAGAATCTCTATAGTCTTAGCCGTTACATGGATAAAATATGTGTGCAGTGGAATTTCATGCACTCTTCTATCCACTATGGGGGAGGGGACAGAATTCTTGGAGGCAGGGTTTGGCCTGGGTTTGAATCTATGCATATACTTTATTGTTTTCAAAAGTATGTACATATTTTTAATTAGTATCTGCATAAATTAGCAGGTGTAAATGTCTGTAGGTATTTGTTCTGGAATAATTTTCAAAGCAAAAGGATATACAGATTTTTGCTTTGAAAATCCTCCAAAGCCCACAGAATGAAAAATATGCATGAACGTTTCACTAAAGCAGGTAGTTATAAAATGTTCCCCTAATGATGTGAATGCTAGCCACAGTCTTCATTTCCCTTTCCCTCAGATGACTTTGCAATGCCTTTTCATTTCAGTTTCAAATCTAATATGTCTGAAGTAGCAGGATTTAAGAAACGGCAAGGAACAAGTGACATCATTGTAGATGTGAAATGGATCCTTGAAAAGACAAAAGATCATCAAAAGGATATCTATATGTCAGTGGCGAAAATTCTAGTGGGGGCCCCCAAGCTAAATTTTACTGAGGGTCCCCCTATTGTTGCCCCCTCTGTGGCAACTCCCCCAGTGGCGGCAGCCCCGCATGGCAAACTTGCTTTTGTTTGCCACACTGCTTCCATTCCAGGTCCGGAGGTATTCCTCCAAGTCCGAAGTCTCACGGTAATGTTGCTATTGTCAAACTTTGGCCCAGGAGCTAACAGCCAGGCTTGGAACAGAGGCAGAATGGCAAACAAATACAAGTAAGTTGCCCTGCTGCCGTGTGGGCCCCCTTCCTGCCCACACAGCAGGAATTTACACCACTGCTATATATGTCTGATTGACTACAGCAAGGCCTTTGTGTAAATGAGAAACTCTGGGCCACATTAAGAAGCATGGGTATCCCAGATCACCTGACAGTTCTCATGAGCAACCTTTACATTGATCCAGAAACAACAGTTAGAACAGAACAAAGAGAAACAGGATGGTCTAAAATCAGCAAAGGCGTACAACACTGTCTCCCTACTTGTTTAATTTATATGCAAAACAAATCATCAGAGAAGCAGGACTGTATGAAGACAACCATGGTGTGAAGACTGGTGGAAGACTCATCAACAACTTTCACTATGCTGATGATACCATATTACAGGCTGGAAATGAAGATAATCTAAAGCATTTGTTTATTAGGATTAAGGAACATGGTTTTAAAATGGGCCTGCAGCGTAACATGAAAAAGATAAAGATCCAGACAACTGCCAAAATTAAAATCATCCTTGATAGAGAAAAAAAAGAAATAGTAGAGAACTTTAACCTGCTTGGGTCAATAATCAATAAAGAAACGGCAAGTAGTCAAGAAATCTGGTGACACATTGTTCTTGGCAGAAGGGCTATGAAGGACCTAGACAAGAATCTCAAGTGCAGAGATGTATCTCTGCATGCAAAGATTTGACTTGTCCAAATCATGGTATTTTCAATAATGTCATATGGATGTAAAAGTTGGTCAGTGAAGAACGACGACAGGAAGAAAACCGATGGCTTTGAATTATGGTGCTGGCGAAGAATATTGTATATACCATGGACTATTCAAAGAACATATTAGTCGGTACTAAAAGAGATCAAACCTAAGCTTTCTTTAGAAGCTCAGATGACAAGACTTTGACTTTCATATTTGGACATATCATGTGAAGAGAAAGATCATTCAAGAGAGACATCATGCTTGTAAAAGTTGAAGATCAGCACAAAACAGGAAGGTCAACAATGTGATGGATGGATACAATAACAGCAGCTCTGGGTGCCACTCTATCAACATTTTGCCACTTGACTGAAGATCGAACACAGTTTAGGACAACTTTCCAAAGAATTGCTATGAGTTGGCACTGACTTGACTGCTCTTAATAACAACAACATGTGTGAAGTTTAAAAGGGAATGTATTTTATACCAATTTTGGGGAATGTTAAATAAAGATTGTTAATATAGCTCCTTTTGGAAAACAAAATTCTTGATGACACAAACTCAGTGTTTTATCTCTAGGAATCTGGTGCATAAATCCCAGAGATGTCAACATTTAGTGGTACTAACTGGTTACTGCTACTGAATATCCCCACAGATGCCTCGAAAATATCCAGTTAGTTTGGGGCAGTCTGTGTATGGAGCTGGGATGGTCCCAGTGACTATCCATATAACCAAATTTTGTGAAGTTAAGACAGGTCAATGACTGTCCTATCCTTATGTGGTTCTTACTATCCGCTTAGGGGATAAATAATACTGCTGACCAGATAGCAACACTGATCACTGGCAAAATCAAATATTCAGCTATAGACAGTGAATAAGCTCAGGCATTGAATATCTGGTTATACTTTAATCAGCTAGGTGCAAGCCAATGCAGTCCTTGTTTTGCTTCAGTAGATGCATCAAGTTCACTTTTTGTTTTTTCCACTAGGAGCTAGAATCGGAACCAGGGAGCTCCATATCCTTTCTTCGATAACCATGCAAACAAGGTGAGCAGAACTGTCCATCTAAGGAGGAGCTCATGGGAATAATGAGAACCCACCAGTTCTGGTGCTTTAGCATGCACCTGGTGCTGCTCTAAGTGCTAGGGGACTGTAGGTATGCAGGCAAAGAGCAAACGAGGGGCAAGCGAGGGTGAGTGGATTCATGGGCCAATGGATGCAGGATGCTGGAGTGAGGGAATGGCAGCTTCACCACAGCACGATCATGGGAACAATGGAAAATACTCTCATGGCTGTGTTAAGCTTCGATGTGACAATGGCGGCAGCAGCAGCAGCAGCAGGAAGAGGAGGCAGCTGGCTATGAGTAGTGAGAGTGAGCCAATGAGGCAGGCTTCTTCTGTGCTCTGTGCCAATACTTTACTTGCTTGCTTCTTAAGATGGCCTTGGATTCCATTTACCGACATAAACATACTTTTACAATGGCAGCCCTTTCTCCCAGCTCCAGTTCTGCCCTCCTTCTCCAAACTACCAGTAACAGCATCAGCATCCTCCCCTTCTCCAAGTCCCAGCAACACACAGCATCTTCTCCCCTTATCCATGACTCAGCAACAGCCCTCCCAGTTTTCCTCCATGACTGAGCAACAGCCCTCCCAGTTCCCCTCTCTTCTCTGTGACTCAGCAACAGTCCTCCCAGTCCCCCTCCCTTCTCCATGACTCAGCAACAGCCCTTCCAGCCCCTCACATCAGCCCCTACCTGCACACAGTGACAGCAGTTTGTGCTTTTTGCTCCTACTGCTCTCTGCAGCTGGTCTCCGCAGCCGGCACTAGAAAGTTTGAAATCTCACCTTTGCATGTTTCAAACTCTTCCAAGACATAGACAGAAGCAGCAGGAGCAAAAGCACAAGCTCCTGCTGCTGCCGAGGGACTTTACCTGCTGCAGTCTTTGGCTCCAATGATGTCACCCAGCTGCCATATGAAGTCATGGAGTGCCAAAGAATGGTCTATTTTTAAGAGTTTTTGGTTATAACCAAAAAACAGAATTGGGAGAAGCCACTATAGTGTCTTTAATAAGGATATTATTGTACTAGGAAAACAAATAGAGTCCCTATACTTGTATATTTAAAAATTAAAAGAAATCAGCTTAGGGTAAAAATGAATGTGTGTTTAGACTTTGAAATAACTCTCCATCAGGGATTAGTGAGAAATGAGATAACCAGGAGGTGGAAGCCAGTCAACTTAGTTCAGCTTGTACTACCCTGGTTTTACTTAGAAAACATAATTGCTTCATAAAACATGGTATACTGAGAAGGCATAGATAAGATATTCTTGTTTGAAAAGGAAATGAAACCTGATTACTGCCAACATTTAAATCAAGCAAGCCTAAGTCTAAAAGTGTATTGGGTTTTAGACTTAGCTGCTTTTTTGAATTTTTAAACATGCAAGCTTTGCCATGGCTTTTAAGTTTTTTTATATTTAAAGTGAAGACATTAAATGCCTATTTTTTTCCCATCTTCACATCCTAGAGATGAATGCATGGCTACGTGGATGGTCTCAACGTGAGCATTTTGGTTTCCTGAACCATGGGATGATTTGCAAGGGCTGCAGAGCAGAGATGGCATCCACCTATTCAGGAAGGATCAAAGTGTCTTCCACAGCAGACTGGCTAACCTACTAGAGAGAGCTTTAAACTACATTTATTGGGGACGGATGAAGAAAGCCCCCAGGTAAGTGAAATTCCTCAGATAAGTAAAACATTAAATAGCTCTATCATGGGTAAAAAGGGTAACATCTGAAAAGCAGTGTGTATTGCCCAGAAGGGAAATAAGATTCCAGATATTGAGGCTTTAATAGAAGGGGATGATTTGGACATAGTGGTGGTTACAGAGACCTGATTCACAGAGAACCATGACAGGGATGTAATTATATCAGGCTATAATTTATTCAGAAAGGACAGGGTAGGAAGAAAAGGACGAGAAGTGGCACTCTATATAAAACTAATATTAAAAAGCTGCAGAACTGCAGGGTTTATGAGAAAAGGGGGGGCACTGTGGGTTAAACTGGGTAGAGGGAATGGAGCATCCATTTGCATTGGTGTTGTATATAGACCTCCTTCACAGGCAGAAGTGGACAGAGACTTAATGGAAAACATTTGCAATATTGCCATGAAAGGAGAAATGCTGCTGATAGGTGATTTCAATATGCCAGATATTGACTGGGACATCCCTGCTGCAGTGTCCTCTAGAAGTAAGGAGGTCCTGGATTCTTTACAGGGCGAACTATTCCTGCAACTACTAACAGAACCCACATGTGATGGGGCCATATTGGACATGGTGCTTACCAACAGGGAAAGTGTTTCTGATGTTATAGTGGGTGATCATATTGCATCTAATGATCATTGGATGATGTAGTTTGTTATTAGGACAAGGGCTGATATAGTCCATTCAAAAGTGAGGGTCCTAGACTTTAGGAAAACCAACTTTGCCAAGATGGGACAATACTGCAAGGAGAGAAACAGCTGGATGATGTAGAAATACAGTAGGTGAAACTGAAAGGGGATACTTAAAGGGCAAAAAACTTTTCTCAAAAAAAGTAACTGAAAAGTTGAGGAGAAAGAGGGCAGCCTTCATAAAATACAAGAGATCACAGAAAGAGAAAGACAAGCATTAATATTCAAAAAAGCTAAGAGAAGCTAGTAAAGTAGCAAAGGAATGCAAAGATACAAATGGAAGAAAAAATGCAGTAAAATAGAGGGGAGAAAACATTTTTCAGATATGTTAGTGACAGAAGGAAGTGCAAAAGTGGTATTGTCAGACTGAAGGAGAAGAATATGTAGTAGCTGCTGAGGATAAAGTGGATTTGCTTAACAAATACTTCTGTTCTGTATTCACAGATGAAGGGCCAGAAGGTGGACCTCAAAAAACACCAAGAATTAGTAACAGAAGTGAGGCAAATTTTAAACAATTTTTGGAAGACTGTGCTCATGAGGAGCTATCTAAACAAAAAGCAAACAGAGCAATGGAGCCAGATGGCTTACATATGAGAGTATTGAAGGAACTTAGAGAAGTTCTAGCGGCTCTACTGACTAACCTTTTCAATGCTTCTTTAGACTTGAGAGAGGTCCCAGAGGACTGGAGAAGGGTGAATATGGTTCCTTTACACAAAAGCAGAAGTAAGGAGGAGGATGGGAAATACAGGCCCATTAGTCTGACCTCTAGTGAGCAAACTAGTGGAAATGCTGCTAAAACAGAGGATGGTGAGGTTTCCGAAGTACAATGGATTACAGGATCTGAGATAGCAGCATGAATTTAGTAGAGGCAGGCAGGATCATACCAAAGACTGTGTGAACGGGGGGCACTGATATCATCACTAGGCTTCCAGGAAGCTCAAAATAATGAGTTACTAATGTGGCTGGGTAGAGGAGGGGCACTAGATTCGTTAGTCACACAGGGTGCATTTCTAGCTTGATATGTCCTGGAGGCAGGTCTTGTCAGACAAATCTTGTTAATTTCTTTGACTGGGTGACCCAAGAGTTGGACTGAGAGAGAGCTCTAGATGAAGTATATATAGATTTCCGTAAAGCTTTTGACACTGTTCCATACAGGTGACTTATAAATAAATCGAGTGCCCTAGGGATGGAATGGGTAAAAAATTGGTTGAGTGGGAGGCGACAAAGGGTATAGGTAAATGGAGCTCACTCTGAAGAGAAGGATGTTACCAGTGGTGTGTCAATGGGGTCCGTCCTTGGTCAATTCTTTAGTGGAAAGATTCACGGGTAAGGTTTGCCTCTTTGCGGATGATACCAAAATCTGCAATAGAGTTGACACTTAGGAATAGCATAAAGCAGGCATCTAGTGAAGCTTGAAGAATGGTCAAGAATTTGGCAGCTAAAATAAAATGCTCAAAAATGCAGGGTCCTAGGGGTGATTGTTTGTAATAATCTTAAGGTGGCCAAACAAGTAGAAAAGGCAACAGCAAAAGCCAGAAGGATGCTTGGATGTATAGGGAGAGGAATGGCCAGCAAGAAGAAAGTGATAGTGCCTCTGTATAAGTCTTTGGTGAGACCTAATTTAGAGTATTGTGTGGAATTCTGGAGACTGCACCTTCAAAAGGATATAAACAGGATGGAGTTGGTACAGAAGATGACTACCAAAACAGTCTGTGGGCTTCGTCATAAAGCAAATGAGGACAGACTTAAAGATCTCAATATGTATACATTGGAAGAAAGATGGAAGAGATGTGATAAGATAGAGATGTTTAAATACCTCCGTGGTATAAATGCACAGGAGGGGAGCCTCTTCCAATAGAAAGAAAGCTCTGCAACAAGGGGGCATAGGACGAAGGTGAAACAAAATACTGAGGAGTAATTTGTGGAAATATTTCTTTACAGAAAGTGTTGTAGATGCCTGGAATACAAAGACTATCTGAATTCAGTAAAGCATGGGACAGACACAGAAGATCTCTAATGGAGAAAAAGGGACTGTAGAGCTTAGTAGTTGGTATGGAAGGACAGACTAGATAAGCCATATGGTCATTATCTGCTGTCTCGTTTTTATGTTTCTTTCTATTGTCTTTCCCCATTATGGCTCTCCTCTTGCTTCCTCACACGGCAGTCCTTTCACCTATTACAACAGAAGCAAACACTGTGGGGAAAAAGGAGGTGTGATATGAGTATACTACTACTACTAATCATTTGTAAAACGCTTCAAGGCATATGCAGCACTGTACATATAGATGTAAGACACAGTCCCTGCTCATCAGAGCTTACAATTTAGTCAAGATGAAAAAACACATGAATATATACATACAGGAGTATATACAAAGTTCTGGAGGGGCTGGCCTGCCCCAATGCATGAATATGTGACTGGTGTCTTTACTGAAAATATTTGAGTGTGTTGGTATGGAGAACGTGGGAGGAAAGGGATAAAAGGAGGATTGAAGTTCATATTGGAGGCAGAGAGTGGGAGATGCCAGGTCTGGGGAGATTCCTATTTTGGGAGAGTTTTAAATGGAGTGTAGGTACAAAAGGTCCCATTTCTCTTGATCATTTTCAGCACTGAGAAAGTTCTTGATAGACCAGACTGGGGATATTTGTTTGAGTTGATGGACAAACCTTTGAGAATTTTATCAGCCTTGCATACCGGAAGCAACTATGGGCTAATGGACAGTTATCCAAGAAGTGTGTTGTCCTGAGTGGCCTGAGACAGGAGCAGGGCCAGCCCGTCCATTGAGCAAGAATGTTTTTTGCACAGGGCCCCGCACAAAAAACATTCTGCTTCATCCCAGGTAGATTAAAAAAAAACAAACTGGCTGCTGCTGCCAACGTGGCAGCGGCAAAATCAAGCATCCCATGGGGCCCCCCTGCCCAGCACAGCCCTCCCTGCAGCATCAGCTCCTTCAGTGTTGGCTTTCAGAGCCATGAAGGGAGAGCTTCTCTCTTGTAGCTCTGTTAAGCCCGCCAGGGCTGATGGGAAGTTTTCCATCAGCCCCGGCGGGCTTAACAGAGCCGCGAGAAAGGGAAATTCTCTCTTCGCGGCTCTGAAAAGGGCCAGCCAACTCCGCCTGCACAGGTAAGGAGAACTGAATGGGAGGGGGGGATGAGCACCATGCTCTGTGACCTCCCACTCCTCTGCAATCGCGGGCTCTGGGTCCAGTATTCCCCGCATCCATGCAAGGTTGTGGAGTATGCAGCACAATGCAAATATCTGGTATACTCACTCCGGGCTGAAGAGGTGTTCCTCACCAGAAGCGGCTCTTCAGCACTCCTACTGCTCACTCCACAACCACCCAGGTCTGCTGATGGGCGGCATTGTACCACTCCTCTTGCCGGCTCATGGGGTAGTGCACTGGGGTCAGTAGCCAGGTCCTCAGGGGATATCCATGGTTGCCTGTGGGGGCAATGTGAGATGTGCACATGAGCATGGGACATGTGTCGGTTATGGTCTATGGACTGTTGCAGACAGCATACAACACACTATCTACCAGTAGGGAGAGGTGCAATATGTAACAGTCAGTGACACTGTGGCAGTGAGAGGACATCAATACATGGCTTGTGTAGCATTTGGAGTGGGGCAATGGGGGTGACATGGGTTGGCCTGTTGGTATGGGGGTCAGGGGCATGGCATGGAGATGTGGTTGGGGGGTCTGCTGGCTGGGATGGGGGCAGACATGGATATGTCCTACAAGGGCTGCTGCCATGTGGCTGTACTACATGGTGCCAGTCCGTACTCTTCCTCATGCCACATATTGGTGCGGGCTGTCTGCTCCTGGCCATGGTTGTCTCCACGATGTGCAACTGGTCCACTATGTGCATGGATCTGCAGAACAGCAGTATATGTGCATGCAGTGGTCATTATGTGTTGCAATATGTATGTAACACATACTGTATATCCCCACCTGTTTGCATTACATATAGTATTATACTACAGCAACTGCTTGTTCTGAGCTTGTCCTGGGGCTCACATGTGCGCATTCACCTAGCAGCCATGCATCTCCAAGCTGACCCCTGGCTGCTGCCTGTCCCAGGCTGGACTGGGCGAGGACAAATGAATCATGGTAGGACCCCGAGTAGTGGGCACACACATCAGCAAAGGTCATGTTGGCATCCAAAATGACCTGCATGTTCATTGATGTGTAACTATGCCTGTTCCGATATGCCCTCTGCTCCAGCTGTGGTGCCCACAGTGTGATGTGTGTGCAGTCTATACTTCCAAGCACCGATGAGAATCCAGCGACATTGTTGAATGCTTGCGTGGTCTCTTGATGCATCTACTGTGTCCGGGAGAAGGCTATGAGGTGGCGCATCCACCGTAGCAGGGTCCCGGTGAAGGAATTTATGCAGTGGCTGGCAGTGGACTGCGTGATTCCAACAGCCACCCCTATTACATGCTGTAAGCTGCCAGTTACCAGATATCCCAAGGCAGCGGTTACCATCATAGCCACTGACCAGGGTCTGGTAATGGAAGGATCTAGGTTCACACTGAGTAAGCTGCACAACTCAGTTATCATTGCCCCATCAGACTGTATCTCTGGTAGACCTCCTCCTCTGTGAATTGCAGGTAGCTCACCCTGGGCCTGTATACATGTGGAGCATGGTACCTGCATCTCAGGTGCTGGGCTACTGCATACTGATGGATACGCACTGCCTGCCGCATCCTCCGCTGTGCCAAAGCATGGCGGGTGCATCTCCACCTCTGGAACACAATATTCATGGCCCATATGGCTTCATAGCCAGTCCAGCAACACTTTACCTCTGCACAGTTTGGGTACATGCCTGCACACACTCCCCTCGTTGTACTATGCACTGTAACATAGAAACATAGAAACATAGAAACATGATGACAGAAAAAGACCACAAGGCCCATCTAGTCTGTCCTTCCATAACAACAACTACAACAGTCCACTTTCTACCTTTAGAGATCCTCTGTGTTGGTCCCATGCTTTTTTGAATTCAGTTACTGTCCTCATCTCTACCACCTCCACTGGGAGACTATTCCACGGATCCACTACTCTTTCTGTAAAGAAATATTTCCGCATATCACTCCTGAATCTATCTCCCTTCACCCTCATCCCATGTCCCCTCGTCGCAGAACTTGCTTTCAATTGAAAGAGGCTCTCTCCCTGAACATTTATGCCACGGAGGTATTTAAACATCTCAATCATATCACTACATGGATTCGCCATACACCATCAGTAGTTGCATGTGCCGGGAAACTTTGCTTAGGCTTACGCGGTTAGTGATGTCCAATGTCGGCACACATGGCTTTCGAAAATCCACTTTATGCGGGTTTGAGGATGACAACCCCCCATTCCGCCTCCAGGCTTCGGCACTTGGCACTATGGGGGTAGTTGGGCCTCTCCGATTGAGGCCCACTAGATTTTGAAAATGTAGTATCAGGCAATATAATTAAAGCCCTGTCCATGGGTAAAATGCTGTTTTATCCTTGGAAGTCATGGCTTTGATTACACAGGTACACTAAAAACATTTTTTTTAACTGCCTCTAATGTTTCGATTGATTTTTACGTTTTTTGGTGCGCTGAATCCAAATCTGGTAACCAATTTGCTCCATCACGTACAGATTTTTTGCTACATTGGGTTAGCAGTTTGAGGTGAACGTTTCAGATTGAGTGCGATCGAGATAAAAGTTTCTTGGATGAATTCTTTATACTAATTGTTTAGTAGTTATTCAAATAAGAATAAAGAAAATTGTAACAAGGCAGCACATAAGAATAGAGTAATGTCAACAAAACACACTGTGATGGTAGCAAAATTGTCTGCACTTAAAACAGCCACATACATGTGCACAAACATTGAGCATATAAGAGCGAGGTTAGACACAAAGCAAAGCAAAGAAATGTGCAAAAAATGTTGTACAGGTATGTATGTAAGAATAGAAAACGCAAACCGCACCATTGCAATACATGAAGACAAACACCCGATGGTGTGAAAATAAAATTCTAATAAATGAGATCCGACACTGTGGTAATAACTAGCAAATTTTTATTTCAAAGTTTAGTAAAAACACGATATTTGTCAACACAGTTTAGATTTTAAAGTCATTCTTGGGTCAATCAATCTCCTGGTGGGCCCGTTTCTTCTTCCCCGAATGCTTCTCTTGGTGCGCTGCTTGGCGTATTTTTCATCTGGGGTTTCCCGCAGCAGCAACCAACAGAAATCAGCCATCATAGTGGTGTTCCATCTTCCTTGGTACCTTCTCTCTGCGTCCTTGATGTCCTGGTGAAACCTTTCACCTTGTTCTTCACTGTACGCCCCCAAGTTTTCGGGAAAGTAGTTCACATGGGAGTGCAAGAAATGGACTTTCAGGCTCATGTTACAGCCTTGTTCTTTGAAGGCATTGAGCATCCTGGCAACAATATCCTTATAGTTCTCATCCCGCCTGTTCCCCAAGAATTTTAGAACAACATCCTTGAAGGAATCCCAGGCTTCTTTTTCCTTCTCAGACATCGTTTCAGCGAATGCTCCATCTGAAATGAGTTTCCTTATATCAGGGCCAACAAACACTCCTTCCTTTAGCTTTGCTTCAGAAGGTCGGGGGAACTTTGAGCAAAGGTACCGAAAGCACTCACCATCTTTTGGAAGGGACTTGATGAATTGCTTAATGAGACCCAACTTAATGTGGAGAGGTGGTAATAGAATTTTATCACGAGGTACCAAGCTCTCATGAAGAACATTTTTCTCACCGGGTCTCAAATACTCCCGAATTGGCCAGTCTTTTTTCCCCCAGTGTAGGTCGCGGGCCCGGCTATCCCACAAGCAAAGGAAGCAGGGATATTTGGTGAAACCGGATTGCTGCCCTAATAGCATGGATAGAATTTTAAAGTCTCCACAAATCATCCACTTATGCTCATCATAACGAATCTTCTGAAGAATCAGGGCCAAATTCTCGTATTTTTCTTGGAGAATAACAGAGTGAGCAATAGGAACTGAAGCGAATGTGTTGCCATTATGAAGAAGAACACCTTTTATGCTGTCTTTTGACGAATCAATGAACAGCCGCCATTCAGCAGGATCATACTTGAGTTTAAACTTTTCCATCACTCCGTATATATCGTTGCAAAATACCAAATCTTCCTCTTTGCTGAAATACTTCAAAAATTGTGTTTCGCGGTTGGCGGTACCAATAAAAAGTTGTTCCTGGTGACAATAGATTTTTCTGTTTAAGCCGAGAACCTAGCAGGTGGGCAGCATCTTTTGGGAGTCCTAAATCCCGGACTAAATCATTCAATTCAGCTTGAGAGAAAAGTTCAGGTTTCGGATCTGGTTCAGTTTCAAACTCGGAAGTACTGGACTCATCGGGAAAAGCCATCTGATGAGTCTCATCATGATCAGAACCGTCCACACAAATATGATCCAAAGATTTTGGTGGTTCAGGCACAGGTACTTCGTTGCTATGAGGCATAGGCCTAATTGCTGAGGGAAGGTTGGGGTAACTTATTACGTTCTTATTTTTTAAGTTGTATCCCTTCACAATGCAAGAGCAAAAATAGCAGTCACTGCTGTGGTCTCTTTGTTCACGCCACATCATAGGTATTCCGAAACGAAATGCTTGTTTTTTACCTTTCATCCATAAGCGTAGATCTTCCTCACATGTCTTGCACACTTTGTGAGGAGCCCACGGTTTGTCTTGATCGCCTAACTTCAAACCGAAATAGGCGAAATATACTTTTTTAATAAATGCAGAAATGTTCCTCTGCCGCTTTTTCACGGTATATTCCCCACAAATAAAACAAAAACTGTCCGGAGAGTTGACGCAACCTCTGGCTCTGTGAGCCATCACAAATACACAGCACTGCAAACTACAACTGTAGTGAACCACTTCGGAATACAGCTGGATTACGACTGAGCAAACAAAAGGTAATAATGAACTTGCAAGAAACTGAAATTTGACAGGAACGTTCATGTCGCAACCACCGTGTTTGAGCGAGCGAACGAGGCGAGGCGAACAGGAAAGAACATGCGCCAGCGCGAGTACTGGATTTAGCCCCCCGCCTCCCAATTGTCCTGTTAATGTATAAAATGAATACAAAACACTCTAAAATATCATGAGGGAGTGTTTCTAGTTAGTTAACCATTACAACCTCTATTTTGGGCCAAGAAAATAAACTGCAGTCGGCTAAAAAGAAATTATGTGAACATTCCTTATATGGGTAAGAAATCTAATTTTGCAAGAAAATGTGACGTGATGGAATATTTTGGCTATTTTTCCTGGATTCAGCACCCCAAAATCTATAGGAATCAGTTGCAAAACTGGAGGCAGTTTTTTGGTAGTGTACCTGTGTTATTGTTCAACCTGAACTATGCACATTGTGACACAACATGCATATTTTTACCCAGGAAGTAGTGCTGGGAGCAGAAAAAAAGGTGGTGATCACATCTGCTTTCCAATGAAAAAAATTTGCATACAGAAAAAACCGGTAAAACCTCTGTGCATAATTTTGACAGGAGCAATAATCAAAGGAAAAACCTGTGCACACTTTTGCATTATTATTAGTGGAAAAAAATACTGCAAAGGTTGAACCTTCATGAACTGTTTTGATTTAGCACCTTATCTCCCAGCCCTCTCTTGGAGGCCCCCTGACCTGATCTGGTTTGAGGGATATCCCTGATGAATATGCAAGAGAAATATTTGCCCTCCTGGGAGACCTTCTATATGTAATCAGAATCTCATGAATATTCACCATGGCTACACTAACAGCAGATTGGTTATGTGTACTTCCAGTATTAGGATGAAGTAATATCCACGACTCCATAGATACGTGAGAGAAAAGGTTTCCTACACAATATGCTTGAAAATAGCATTTTCTCTGTTTTTTTCTCTCTCCTCTTCTTCATTGCCCAAGCCAGGTACTATTACAGACATGGTATTGGAACTGTATCCCTGCTGTTCCGTTGCCTGCTGCTCAGTATTACCATAATTGGTACTTGACTCAGTTCTTGCCTGTAAATTTGATTTATCAAAAGCTTTCTGTCATCTTTTCTGAGTGGGAACCACTCTTGATGAATGAGGCTTTGTGACTACTGTATCGCCAGTACTCAGTCATTGCTTGCCAGTTGAGCAGGATTATCAGTTGGGGTGCAAAGTGTTAACTAGTAGACCCTTATTAGGTTAACCACTCTGTTTACATTTGCTATGGTACAACCCAATATGAAAAGTTTGCATTCTTCCTTAAGGTAACTCATAATCAATGCCAAACCAATTTTATTCAAACTTTAAAGTTTATTGCAGTCAGGCTAAGTCTATATATTTATTTACTGATTGATTACGATCTTTGTTGAGATTATCTGGAATGGTGTAAAGCAAGTGTAAATGGACATAGGCAACTTATATTGTAGTAACAGTTTAACTATAATAAGATGACCAACTATCAGTGTAACAAGACAATTACAAAGTGGCAACTTATGCATGTAAGTAGCCTCTTATAAAATCCAGACTAGCATGAAAGTATGCACATAGATTGCATCACACATAGTTTCACTGCAGTATGGGTGGAGTGTGGGCAATGCAAGCAGTTATGCATGGAGATGATAAAATTATTTAATTTACATGTATAATTGCAAAAAGTAGGCATGGTCATTTACACCAACTCTAGCATACATACTTTTACGCTATTTTCTAAAGTCAAGTATGTGCGTACATGATTTTCTAAAATAGGCATACAGTACATACATCAAAGTGCACATAATGCCAGTTTATTTTAATAGGGTGCAGTGGATAATTGCCTACAGAGGCACCCACATAGGTGCTATTTTATAAAAACAAGTAGGTGTCTAGTTGTCTTTATAAAATGCTAGCAAATGAAGCAGAGAACACACCTGGAATGAAGGCACAATCACTTACCTCTGCTCGCAAGCAAATGTAAATATAAAGTATCCATGATCAAGGTAGATTAAGGTATTTTATAGTCTATATGTGTACTTGAAAACTCTACCCAAACTCTGCCCATACAATGCCCTCGGCTATACCTACTGCTAAGTACACACCTTCATGCCAGCATACGTTTACACCAGTCAGTATTTATACAAGGTTATTTATGCATGTGTGTGGCCACTTGGGGTTCCATGTGGGAAATAGGACATCCTGATGGAAGCATTCATATTTCCTGAATATTTTACAAAAGGCTCTGTTGAATGTGGAGCCTTTTGTAAAATACATATAAGAACAGCAGCAAATATTCATGTACTTGCCAGCATGTAAAGCAGGAGCTACTATTTCAAAGATTACTTATAGAAAAAAGGGTGGCATCACATGGCATCTTCTATGCAGAAAAGTGCTGCCAATTATATGTATAGAGAAAACTACACCTATAAGAGGCATAAATTAAATGCTGAAGCTACTATAGGATTTTGTTTTTCCTATTAGAAGGCAATAAAAAAAATGAGGAATGAAAGGCATTAACCCCCTCAATTCTTCATGTTAAACCCCAGTCAAAATGAGCATTTTTTAAAGAGTTACACTCACTTTGGAAGAGGTGCAAAAGCCATTGGGGAAATCATTTGACTACACAGGTATCCCCACTGTAAAATGGGAAATAAACATAAAATTCTTTGGTCTCACCAAAGCACATCCATGACACACCCTCTTTGAATCTGTGTGTCTCAGGTATATACACATTTAAGTAGTGTCTTTCTGAAATAGCTATAGCATAGATTGGCAAGATGAGTAAGACAAACTCATTGTGACAAATTAAAATGGAGATTAGATTGTTGGCAAATTGTATAAACAGTCAATAAGGAAGGTACAGCTGGTGTTGGGGGATGTGGCAAGCTTGTCGATGCCATGTGAGTGATTGGCTAGTCAATCACCATGGCTAATAAAGGCCCGAGAACTAGGTTTCACCTTCTTCGGAAGTAGAGGGAGTCTTGAATTAGATGTAGATCCCTCCCCCCCGGGAGTGAGTTCTAGACTGCAGGGGCTGCTCCTGAGAAGGCTCACTGGAGGTATCATATTTTCTTTCTACTTATTTGTCTGTGCTTGCTATGCCACCAAAAGCAGAGCCATCAAGGTAGTTTACAACAAATCACACAAGAAAAGCAGAACATAAAGAGAAAAAAGTAAATAAGAGGGTAATTACAATAATCTTTATTATAATTATAATTATTATTAGTAGTAGTAATATTTAGCTCACACCTTCCAGTAGTAGTTTAAGGTGAGTTACAATCAGGTATAGTATGCATTTCAAATGGGAAGGGAAGTTAGAGCAAAAGAGAGGAAGGAAGAGGAAAAAAGGCCCAGAGTGAGAGAAGATGATGGGACACAGGAGGGATGAGGGTCGGTCAGAGACAGACTCGGGGAATGCTAAACCAGGCCATGAGGTGTTTCTTGAAAACAGGGAAGAATGCTTCTTGGTGAAGAATGATGGAGAGGGGTTCTATAAATATAGACCAAGATAGGCAAAGGAGTGATAGTGAGAGACCTCGAGGTGAGAGGTGAAAGACGGAGGGGGCAGGGCAGATAGGAGGGAGGCCTGAGAGAAGCAGAGGGGCTTGGAAGGGCAATAGGAGATAATCAGAAAGGCAAGGTAAGGGGAATGAGGTTAAAGAGGGCACGGTGAACCTGGATCATGATCTTGCATTGGAAATAAAAGGATAGTAACCAATGAAGGGATATAAGTAGAGGGTTACATGATCAGAGGGTTGAGAGCCAAAGAGAAGCTTGGCAGCCATGGATTAGACCAGTTGGAGGTGTTTGATGGAATAGGCTAGAAGACTGTATATTAGTTCATTCTGGTGATCACAAGAAAAAGAACAAGGATCTGAAGTTGTAGGAAGGTGAACATAGAACAGAGAGTACGGACACGTCATAAGGCAAAAAAAGAAAAGTGAAACACGGAGGAAAGTTGGTCCTTGAAAGAAAGAGGAGTCTAGAATAAAACCTAGCACACGCACAGATTAAGGAAGGGAAAAAGCAGAGCAGACAGGGATAGAAGGGGAGCAATGGAACAAAGCCCAGCAGAAGGAAAATGAAAAGATTCACATATCACAATATTCAGAAAAAGATGATGGTCTTGGAAACAGAAACGGACAGAATCCACACAATGAAGAAAAGTGGTGGCATCATAAGAAGGGAGCAAGCGGTGAAAAGGATCTGAACGTCATTGGCATAGAGGTAGGAGCTAAAGTCTAAGGGGGATGAGAAAGATATTAAAAAGAGTGGGGGCCAGTGAAGAACCTTGGGGAATGCTGGATTGCAAGGGGAAGGAGGTAGAGAAACGAGAGCTGGAGGAAACCTGAAAGGAGAGATTGAAAAGATAGGAGGTGAACCTTTGAAGAGTGGAATCTCTAATACCAATGTCAGAGAGGTGCTGTAGTAGAAGGTGGTAGCTGACAAGGTCAAAGGCAGAGGAAAGGTGGAGGGAAACAAGGACGATGGAATGACCATGATCTAGAATGGACCAGATCTTTCAAGAGGGTGGTAAAAAAGGTCTTAGTGCTATAGCTGGCACGAAAGCCAATCTGCCAAATGTGTAGTGTATGATAATGTTCCAGAAAGTGAGCTGCCAAAACATTATGAGACCAATTCTGCTTTGTGCGTCCCTGGGTCCCGCAGGGGATAGACATCCCACGGGAGTAGACTCACAGCACATTGGCTGGACGTCCAGAGGTGACCCAATTCTGGCACCCTGGATGTCCAGCCACAAACCCGGCTAACTCAGTCAGGCTCACGAGTGGAGCTGCAGTGCCATGGCATCCCATCACCATGGCACTGTGGCTCTTTTCAGGAGCCATGATTGCTGGCTGCTGCTGCAAACCTCCTTTCTCCGCATCCGACCCACGATCAAGCCTCCCATGGCCATGGTCAGGCTACGGGGATGCTCCTGCACCCCTCATCTGTCCATTGCCGCCAGCCGCCTCTGAGGTGGAATAAGTCCCCTGTTTAATAGGCTGGGCCCCGATGTACAGGGCCGACTTCTGAATTGGCCCTGTACATCCGGGGTCACAGCCTGGCCACACCCCACCCTTGCTCCTCTTCCAGACTGCTCCCATCACAGGCTCCCCATACAACGCCGCTGTATGTACATGGAGCCTTTGCACCAGGATCAGCAGGGGGACAAATAGCGGGGATGTATGTCCAGACAGGATGTACATCCCCGCTAACGTGGCACAGAATGACCCCCTATATATTCTACGAATTTGGAAACAAAAGGGAGGCTAGAAATAGAATGGAAATTAGAGAGGACCAAGGGTCAAGAGAGGGTTTCTTAGGAAGGAGGAAATAATAGCATGTTTTCAGACAGAGGGAAGACAGCCTGCTGAGAGACTAGAATTGAGCAGAGGAAGAAGGGAAGGGGTGATAGGGGATGAAAGCTTCTTGACCAAGTGCTTTTGAATATCAGCCCCCATGTTTTCTTCCAAGGAGGAGTTGTTATATTTCCACTTTTCTTCTGGCTTTTTGAATGTGCACTGCTTATTCCTATGGTGATTGTCAGTCAAACTGTAAGGGCAGATACATTCTCTTTAAAATGGTGAAGTCAGTTTGTTTGGAGTGTTTGCCAGATCAGATGTTGGTCTATATGGTCCAGTGCAGAATTGCTGCATAAAGGTAAGCTTAATTACTGTGGCAGTCAGTATATAATATCATTTTGTTTTATGAATACTGGATGGAGTTTCTAGTAAAGTGTTTGGAGTTTTTCCCTCTCTCTATTTTGCTACCTCTACTGCTACTGATCATTTGTATAGCACTGCAAGGCATACACAGCACCGTACAGACCCATGTAAAAAATGATCACTGCTCATCAGAGCTTACAATCTAGTCAACACAGACAACACAACAGATGAGGACAAGGATATGTCTAGGGGAATGGTAAAGAAACACATAGGAGACTAAGCGGTTCAGGATCCAAAAGCGGCCTTGAAGAGGTGAGTTTTTAGCCTGAATTTGAAAAGGGCCAGAGATGAAGCCT
The DNA here is from genome assembly GCA_033557465.1 of Ichthyophis bannanicus. Taxonomy (NCBI): domain Eukaryota; kingdom Metazoa; phylum Chordata; class Amphibia; order Gymnophiona; family Ichthyophiidae; genus Ichthyophis; species Ichthyophis bannanicus. Next base: position 1,152,697,796 of record CM066032.1, read on the forward strand.
GCTGTACAGACTCAGGTAGTTTGTTCCAGGCATAAGGAGCTGCAAGGTGGAAGGATCGAAGTCTGGAGTTGGCAGTAGAAGAGAAGGGCACAGATAGAAGCGAGCTGCCAGAAGAGCATTGTGACTGTATTATGTTGCTAAAAGGTTTCATGCAGGGCCACTGGGCTATTAATTACAGTATATTCTAAGACCTTTGTATTTTGATGTTGACCTTCGAGGTGGTATGAATATTTTTTATAAAACATTCTGTTTGTAACAACTCTTGTAAATAGAAAATGAAAATAATTTAAAAGTAAGGGGTGAGATTTTAACTGTTTCCCCCTCTCTTACTGAATATATCATTTATTGGAAAAAATAGTTTTATATAAAAAGAGATCAAAAGTTTGCTAAAACTTCATTGATGACTAAACTTACTATTTCTTTGTTGCCATTGCATACACTCATGGTTCCCACATATGATATTTTACACATTCAGCTCTCTTGTTAAGTTCTTTTTTAGAACATACTGTTTCCGTAGTGGGTTATAATACCTGCGTTGAGTAAATGATGTTTAGTTTTTAGCAGGTGAGATTTGCCATCATCATCCAGATGAATGGAGATTGTTCATCAATTCCTTGAAGACGAGTTTTAAAGCTATTTTGCTGCATAATGGCAATGTTTTGACATTGATTCCAGTTGGTCACTCAGTCCATATGAAGGAAACCTATCACAATATAAAACAGCTGTTGAGATGCATAAACTATGACCAACATCAGTGGCAGTTTTGTGGTGATTTGAAAGTTGTTGCTCTGTTGCTCAGTCTGCCGACTGGATACACAAAGTACTGATGTTTTCTCTGTGAATGGGACAGTTGTTCAAAAGATTCCCACTACATCAAGAGAGATTGGCCACTCCAACAGTTATTGGAGCCTCGAAAGAAAAGTGTGTGGCATCTACCACTTGTTGAATCAAGGAAGATTGTGTTACCATCCTTACAAATTAAGCTGGATCTAATGAAAAATTTTGTCAAGGCCATGGACAAAACAAACCAGCTTTCAAGTATCTCAGTGGGAAATTTCCAAGACTAAATGAAGCTATGATAAAGGAAGGTGTCTGTTGGTCCTTAGATGCGTGAATGTCTTTGAGATGATGCATTTAACCGTGCACTACATGGCAAAGAAAGGACGGCATAGAAAGCCTACCAGTTAGTGGCAACAACAAGGTAGACAATTACAGGGAGTTGGTGGAAAAACTCCTGAATGCATACAAAAGTTTTGGTTGCAACATGTCACTGAAGATATACTGTTTGCATTCTCATCTTGGTTTTTTTTTCCATCGAATTGCGGAGCAGTGAGCGATGAGCATGGTGAGCAATTTCATCAGGACATCAAGGCAAATGGAGCTCATCAATGCTTGCAGACTATATTTCTGGACAGTGACAAGAGATGCTCCATCTACAGAATACAAGAGACAAGCTAAGAAACGCCAAGTAGACACTGAATAAGTTCTGAAATGAATACTAATGCATACATGGTCATTTCTTGCTTTCTGTTTCATACAACTTTTTAAATAAATTGTATTTAAATAACCTTTTGGCTGATTTTTAAACTTTTAGACAGAAGAAGAATGGGCTTACCCACAAAGATGTAGCATGAAAACAATGAAAAAATAGGATTTCTGGGTACAAGGTTAAATGAAGAGCATGAAAGAGCTAGTGGGAGAATCTGCCCTAGAGGGTTTAAAGGAAGCTCTTATTGAATCAGTGCTATGTAAATGGAGCATACAAATACCTCATCTCATAAATGCACTGTATTCTGAATTGTTAGCATTAAAGATTTAATTGGAATATAATCTTGCTGTTTGAGTAGTGTTTGTGGGTCCCAGTGCATACAACTGCAGGGCCTTGAAGGAAAACTGCTCCCTGCTTGGTAACAATCTATATCCAGTATCCTCTTATCTAGGACTGATAGTGGAAGATGGTTGCATACAAAAAAGGGAAACTTGGAAATTTTTCAAACTAACTCTCGATATCTGTACATTACACATATCAGACTGCAGTGTTCAGTCATTCATCTGCCAACATCCCGTATCAAACCCATTATAAGTTTAATGGGAACACGGAGTTCTTGAGCTATGCTTTGTTTGGCGGTGGCTGCAGAAATCTAAGTTGTTTGGTATTCTTTGCAAGTGAAGGTTTTGTGTTTAATGCAATAGTCTCCCTCAGGCCCAGATGTTTGTGAGGCTGAAACTGAATAATAGGAATCACAAAGAAGAGACTGAGATTTGAGAGACTCAAATCATACTCCACATACCCTAGCTTAGAAGTGAGATTCATGACTGTCATGGTGCAAAACTGACCCATTTGGAGAAACTGCCCTGAAAGAGATATTGGGAAAATGGCATACAGTTTGCAAGACTCACAGAGCCAGGATGGGGGGGGGGGGGGGGGTGAATGGGACAACTGCTTCAAGCATCATGAATCAAGGGGTTCAGGAAAGCAGCCTCTATTTCTGGAGCACTGCCTGCTCCAATCCTTCTCCCAAGTACACACACCCTTCCTTGCCCCTCCCCCCTAGAGCTAACAGTGGCAAAGTATTATTGTGAGGCTAGTGAAGGAGAGTGTATATGCTAATGCTCCAGACAGAAAGACTGCTTTCCTGATGCCCATTCCACATGATTTAGAGGGAAGTATTGTGGAAAGGTAACTTCAAAATCCCATGGCCAATTCTGCCTGAGAGAGGGAAGAACCAAGGGAGGGGAAGTTGAGGAGAAGTGGAAAGAGCCTGGGAGTGACAGGGGGAGAAAGGGGGACAAAATAATAGAAACTTTTTAGGAGAGAGGTGGCGAAGAAGGGAAGAAGGAGGAAGAAAAGTAGAATGTCCTTAGGAGGGAAAAGGGTACTTGGAGGGATGGGGAAGAGGGGGAGTACAGCTTTCAAAGAAGGAGGAGGTGACAAGAGCTTTCAGAAAGGGAAGTGTGAAAAGAGGGGTGTGAAGAGGGAAGTGTGTCTGGTAGAAAGAAAGGAGGGGATTCAGAAGGAGTACAAGGAGATAGGAAAATATGGAAGGAATAAGACAATATAGATATTGCATTTTCAATCGTGAGGAGCAGCTTAGCAGGAACATAAGTGGGAATGAGTTAAAAGAGCAGGAATGGATTTTAAATAGGGGGGTATGAGAAAGAAGAAAGGGCCAAGATGTCAAGAGGGGATTGCGTGAAAGGGAAAGAGCAAGAGCTGCTATTGGGGGAAAGAGAATCAGAGGAAGGTAGATGAGAGTTCGAAAGGGGGTGACTACAGAGAATGGAAATGGTGGAGTAGAGGGTAGGTGAAAGACAGAATAGGAATCTGAGACAGAGAGAGAGGACATTGGGAGTGCTGAAAAGGGAGTAAGAGAAAGAAGAATGAGGGATAAAACATAAATATGAGTAGAGAGGCAGTGAAGAAAGAAATGGAAAAAAAAAGATAATAGGGAAGATCAGTGTCAGAATGATAACAAGAAGGAAATGAAGACAGGAGAAGAGAGAAGAAATGCAAAGAAGACCCTGGAAGAGAACTTAGAAGACTGACACAAGGAATAGAAAAAGGATGAGGATCAACCTGACAAAAAATGTAAATACCAAGACAACAAAGGTAAAAAAGAGAATAAATATATATTTTAAATATGTAATGATTGTAATGTTTCCATTTTGGGAGTGCATCTTCTGTTTTTCCTATTTTGCAGGTACAGGAGAGAGAAATGTACTTTCACCGCCACAGTAATTTTCACCATGTCAAAGGAACATGCATGTTAATTAACAGAGCTTTCAATTTACCATCCTACCACTGCACATCTGCAGTTCTAAAATGACAGACTGGGGCATGCATGTATCATAGCATAGATGCACCCATCCTGAAATACCTTAGCACACATGTCTATGCTCCCTCGTCAGCTGCTGTGCATTTCAGGGACATCTTCATTTCTAAAATGGGCTGTAAATTTGCACATATCCAGCCTTGCCATATGCACAGGCCTACATCCTGAACTGGTTGCGAGGATGTGCATCTTTTGGCGTGGAGATGGAGCAATTTCAGAAAGGACTTACATGTGCCCCTCTTCACTGCCACCCCTCTCCTGGTATTTTGGATACTTTGATCTGGAAATCCCAGCGTCTTCCTAGACGTCCTTTCTAAAATATCACTTCACATGAATTCTTTGCTTCAGTCTTTACCGAGGAAGATGTCAGGAAGCTACCCATAGCAGAAAGGGTATTTAAATGTAATATGTTAGAAGAGCTGGATATAATTGCAGGGAACCTGATAGATGTAGTAAAACAAATTGATAAATTAAAAAGCAATAAATCACCTGGACCCGATGGCATACTCCCAAGAGTTCTGAGAGAACTCAAGGATGAAATTGCAGAGCTACTATTAATGATTTTTAACCTATCATTAAAATCTTCTCTGGTACCAAAAGATTTGAGGGCAGCCAACGTAATGTCTATTTTAAAAAGAACTCCAGGGGTGATCCAGGAAACTACACATCTGTAAGCCTAACGTCAGTGCCAGGAAAAATGGTAGAAACCATTATTAACCCTGGAATTACCGAGATTTTTTGCACACACTGAATACCGTTGGGATCATAAATGACCCCATGACAAATTTTAATTGTCAACCTTGAAAAATTTAAGCTAAACAGACAAAATATTATTCTTAATTAATTATTTATTATATGAAGGTTAAATGTTTTGAAATTGAATGCTTTATCATAAAATTACATGAAGAAGAGTTGCCATGAAATCAGTTTTTGCATGCACTTGATGAACACAGTAAAGTACTACAGTCATTTGCATGAGACACAGACAATTTCTGAATGTTCTTTGCAAACATTGCGCTTGCAGGAGGTGCAAACTATGTTGCTTTTCTTGTCTTTTCTCTGGAACAGCAGTGACACCTTGCCCTTTTCTTTGGGATCCCAGCATTGCAAACAGCATCAGTGGCTTCTTCAATGCTGGAAGAAGACTCGCTGCAATTACTCTGAAGCAGCTGCTTTCCTAATTCCAAGAGGAATAGACGATGTCTGTGCTTTGACTTGGACTGCCATTCTGGATTTAGTGACATCCAAACAATGAAGGCATTCAAAGCACTGATGTCCAACATGTTGTAGAAGATTGTCACTGGCCAGCGTCTTGTCATTCATTTTGTGGTATACGTGCGCAACATTTGATCTGCCGTATCTACTCCACCTTTACTAGAATTATAGTCCAAGATCATGCGTGGTTTTTTGTCTGGATGTGTGTTATTTATTTCTTCTTGATCATGCAAACTGCTCAGAAGAACAACCACTTTTCCTTTCTTCGGGCAATCGGAAACCAGAATGGCGTCATCGCGAAAGGCAAACAGTGAAGTGAATACCTCTCGGCCCTTTGCTGTTACAAATTTTGGAGGTAATTCTTTTCTATTCTTTCGAATTGACCCCAAAAGTGTCATTTGTTTTTCTAGCAATTTCCGTGACAGGGATAAACTGCAGAAGAAATTGTCAACAGTAACATTTCTGCCAGATCGCGTCAATCCTTCAGTGAGTTGCAGCACAACCCTTTCGCCCTGATTCTGTTCCCTGTTTTGTCCGAGTTCCCTTCCTGTATGTACTTGAAGACGCAGAACATATGACATTACACTGTCACACAACATCCATAGCTTTATGCCATATTTCCCAGGTTTGCAGGGAATATATTGTCTGAATGGAACACGGCCACGAAATGTAAGCAGTTGCTCATCCACGGTAACATTTTCACCAGGAACAAAGGCGTCACTTAGAGTTGCTTCCCAGGTATCAAAAACGTGTCTGATTGGAGCAAGCTTATCCATGCCTTGTTGTTCACGTCTCTTGGTTGCATCATCAAATCTGAGAGCACAAGAAATTTGCTGAAAACGGTTATGGGCCATATTTTTGCTGAAAACAGAACGACCATCTTCAAGGTTCCACAACTGAACTATGGATTAATTTTGTGACTTGTACATGCCTGAGAGGATCAGAAGTCCAAGAAAACGTTGAAATTCTCTGTCTGTCAAATCTTTCCAGGTGTCGTCATAAATGTGTCTTCCTTGTTTGCTCGTCCACATCATGATTTCATTCAATAAGTTCTTCCTCATGAACAAGTGGAATGCTGCAAGAGGGCCATCAATATTTCGTACAGCATACCTTGTAGGACCTTGTTGTACGGGCATGACATTAGCTCTGGCGTATCTTCCAGCAGCTTGCTTTATAGGTTTCCTGTTCCATGATGTGGCATCCTTAGATACATAGGCTTCAATGGCAACATTTGTGCTTATAGTTGATGATCTCTTAGCTCCTCTATGACCACAACTAAGATTCCTCACAGATGATACTAACACTGAGGACTCCTGCCTTCTTCCCCGTCCAGCACAGCCTCGACCTTTGCCTCAACCTGTAACTTGACTCTTTGCTGCAGGCGATGTTACCGGCTCAACATCAGTCTCACATTCACTTGGCGACCAACTGCTGTCGCCATCTGAATCATGACTGTCTTCATCAGATTTATCGCCCGAACTTGGCTGATATGCTTCTTCACTTGCTGAACATGCTGCATCAGACGACTCAGAGCCATCACTGTCAGCATCTCGTTGCAATATTTCTCTTACTTGGGCAGCTGAATACTTTCATTTTGACATCATAAACAATAACATAAAATAAATAAACAAAGATAAAGTTGAATAAAACACAAAGCAGCTTTACTATAGGTGTACAATAATTTGATGAACAAGCTGAAAGCCTTTAGATTTCATCGGAAATAATGAGAGAATGTATGATATCAGTTACAGAAAATGTGTAATTTTCATAAAATAAGAGTACAAAAAATAAATGATGCATAATTAATGATAGATACCTTTGTCAGATCAAAAAATTCACAAAACTGCAAATTGCATCACGATCCAAACCGGACATAAGCAACTGGGGTCAAAAATGACCCCACAGGTACTCTGTGCTGCAATTCATCACTAGCGTCACCTAGCGGATGAAAATTATTCCTCTCATGGTGCAATATAAAGAGAATATTGACATGTGAAAAGTCATAAAAAGATTGCATTCTTGAACAACTAGTTTCCGAGATATGCATTGTGAAACTTGCAATGGGGTCACTTTTGACCCCATCGGTACTCCCAGGGTTAAAACAAAATTACTGGACAATTGGACAGACACAGTTTAATGGGACAAAGTCAACATGGGTGTAGCACCAATCTGTTCCATTTCTATGAAGAAGTCCATAAACATGTGGATAAAGGTGAGCCAGTCAATATAGTATATTTAGACTTTCAGAAAGCATTTTATAAAGTCCCACATCAGGACTCTTGAGAAAGTTAATAAATCCTGGCTCAAGAGGCAATGTCCTATTGTGGCTTGGAAACAGGCTGAGAGATAGAAAATAGACATTAAAGATACTGTAAATTGTCAATTTTCTCAGTGGAGGAAGGTGAACAGTGGAGTACCCCAGAGATCTGTATTTGGACCAGTACTGACCGGTAGGGGTCAATTTCTTGGGACTAGCACAATTCTGAAAGCTGCTAGAACTGGGCTAGGAGCGTAGGGGACTGCTCTTGCTGCATTCATCACTTGCACCACCAGGGAGGTCCTGAGTTAAAACCAGGGGTGGGAGAGGGGGAGAGCCAGGGTGCCTGCCTGTGATGAAGAGAGGCCTGATAAAGGTAGAAGGGTTGGGGGTTTTGAGGGAGACAGGCCATGTTGGGTGGCTGTCTGGGAAGAGGGTGGTTCTGAAGGAGGGCTAATCAGCAGCATAATATCTTCAGCAGCATAATATCAGGCATCAACAATACCCGCCAAGGCTTTGTCCTTGTCTTCCTTGACATCGCGGCGGCGTTTGATTCCGTGAACCATGAACGCCTCTTAGAACGCCTCAAAGAAAAAGGAATCTCCGATAAAGCGCTCGAGTGGTGCAGGTCCTACCTCTCTGACAGATGGCAGCAGGTTCGATCCAAAGACACATCTTCAGAACCATTCCACCAAAGCCAAGGTGTCCCACAAGGATCCTCCCTCTCTGCCTTGCTGTTCAATATACATGCAACCTCTCTGCAACCTTATCCGGTCCTTCAACGTGAACTGCATGATATACGCAGATGACGTGCTATTATACATGCCTTTTACAACAGAAAACCCAGACCTCTCACCAATAACATGCTGCATAAATGAAATATCCAACTGGCTACAATCCCAAAACCTCCGGATTCAACACAAGAAGACGGAGGTCATGTTCATTACAAGAAATCGTAACTTCACTGCGCCTACAGTACTAAAGGTGAAGGAAGCTGACCTCCAGATCAAATCCGCGATCAGATACCTTGGCGTCACACTAGACCAGAACCTAAATATGCAGGCGCATATAAGTAACACTGTAAGGGCAGTATACCATAAAATCAGATCCCTCAGATACCTACGATCGCTGCTGCAGCCTGACGATTTCAGGACCATCTTTCAAGCACTAATAATTCCGCATTTCGATTATGCGAATGCAATACTGCAAGGACTCCCCCAAACCACTCTGAACCCACTGCAAATGGCAATGAACACCGCAGCAAGAGTACTACACGGAGCATCCAGGAAAGACCATGTCACACCCATTATGAAACAGCTCCACTGGCTCCCGATTCAAGGTAGGATTACATTCAAGACCTTGCTACTCACCTTCAAAGCCACCAACGGTCTCTCGTCAACATCACTATCAGAGATAGTCCAGAAGACACCCCACAATAGGGACAGAAGGTCAGTAGCACAAAACACCTTGATAGTCCCAAGATCAATGACTCAATGCACCAAGTCAACATCCAGCAGGGCATTCAAACTTTATGCACCAATGATCTGGAACAGCCTCCCTCACAACATCCGAACAATCCCAGACATATTCCAATTCAGGAAGGCTGTGAAACACTACCTCTTCCTCCTACATTACCCGGAAACCAATGAAAGCTCAGCACCAATTACCGAAACCTCACAAATCTCCTCTGTCTGAAACCATAAGAACACATGACCAGCCTGTAAATTGTATATATTGTTATTGTATATAGTTACCCTGTTAACCAAGTTGATTCTCCTGTTCATATGTAAACACAAAGTACTATTGGAAATGTGTATGTTCGTTGTTTATTGTGAACCGCGCTGATGCTGAATAGCGCGGTATAAAAGAGACTTTAAATAAATAAATAAATAAAATAAATAAGTGGACTGGATTTCAAGGGGGGGCACTGACATGGCACGGCCATACATTTTTATATGGGCAGTGGCCATACTACCAGGCTGCCAGTAGCATGGCTGTACTTAATGCCAGCTCTTGAGGTGGTATTAGATATAGCTCCCGGCCATGTCCATACTCTGCCATGCCCCTACCCATGTACCTCCCCATGGCATGCTAAGCAGATAGCACAGAAATAATTTGGTGCTGTCTGTTTAGCATGCACACTGTTAGCATGGGTTAGCACATGCTAGATAACTCATGCTCACGCTTAGTGCAGTTTAGTAAAATGCTCCTATGATTCAGTGAATCCACACGTGAACAGAAGCGGACAAAAAACATGACCTTTCTCCGCAAATTTTAATGCATAATTACTATCTGCATTTTCTCAGACTCAGGTGCAAAGGTTTGGGTGCTCCCTCCAGCTATTACTGCTTTTCAACATTGTTAAAAAAGACAAACACATGACGGCAGATTTTCGATAGGACATGGAGATCAGAACTGAGACCGCCTTACAGTTATGCTGGTATCTTAGAACTGCCTCTTCTAAAGGTGGAGCTGTTTCTAAAATGCAAATAAGAAGGGGCAGGGACGGACAGGGCTGTATATCCACACGCAGCAGGAGGAGTCATTTCACAAATGTACACGTTGGAAACATAGATGGGGGAAATCCAGCAGCACATGCACATGTGTAAGTGCCAGCGTTTCACAATGAGCATCGGTAAATGCTGGCAAACTGCAAACAGACATCATCTACAGAGACATCAATTTTGATCTACTTTCATTTTGCAGGGAGGAAATAAACATTGCGGGACTAAGGGGGATATCCCTCTTAATCCCTTCTCTAAAGCACTGGCCGAAATGAGCATTTTTTAAAATCTTTATTCTTGTTAGGGAGCAGCTACAAATCCAGAGGAGGAGAATTTGTGTCTTACATATGCCTTCCCTATATAAAATGGGAAATACATATGTAGATTTTTGCCCCGCCCATGCCATGCCTCCATACATTTTCAATATAGTATGGACAGTCATGTTTAAATTGTACCCTTTATAAAATGGCCGCCTACAAATGGATGCAGTTTACACATGTATATTCCTGATTATACATACTTAAATTGTAAATAAGGCTTCTAAAATAACCCCTTTATGACTCATTAGTTATTCAGATGAAGATGATCCCATAGTTGAACAAATACTCCGTCCCTTCCAATCTCTCAGCCTTTGACTGTTACTTTGTCTACTATCAACAGTCATAAACTTCTCTAAGCAGCTGTCTGAGAATTTGAAAATTAAGATGTCAGTCTTACAAAGGAAGACAAGGCTACAAAAAGGGGCACGTTTACCAAGGTTAATGTGTGTTAAGTAAAGTTAACTTGCGTTAAGTGCTGCAATGGTCCTAGAAATGAATGGGCAGCGGCAGCACTTAACACACATTAACCTTTAGTAAACATGCCCCCAAAATTTCTGAAATCAAGTCAAGATCTGGAAGCCAAAGTGAAATCTCTGATAGAATTGTTCAAAAAATAGTCAAAAAAGTGCTCAGTAGAACTGCTTGAGAAATACAAACTGAACCCACTGAACACTGCAAACAACCTGCTGAAAACCTTAGCTGGCATTGACATAGCTACCCATGGGTTCAAAGTACAGTGTTGGTCACACAGTAATGATCTTCATATGGGGAGTTGCCAGAAGAAATTCTTTTCTATGACATTTCAAATGTCATCATCTAAAGTATATAAAAGAAATTAGAGATAAACCAGAAACGATTTTGGAATGATTAAAATTGAACCGTTCGGCCACAATCACACAAGATTTGGGGAAAAATGGTGAAGATTTAAAGAAAAGGACGCCTTGCTAACCATGAAGCAAAGTGATAGATCTATTATGCTTTAAGAATATGTGGTAGCCAGTGACACAGGAAATATTGTACAGCAGAAGGAAGAATAGATTTAACTAAAGTCAATATATCCCAGGCATCTAATATCTTCCATTGAAGAAACTGAAGCTGAAAGATGTTAGATATTTCAGCAAAACAACCACCCAAAAAAGACCTCTAAATCAGCCATGGGGTACCTACAGGAAAGAAAGATGAATGTTTTCATTGGCCTTCACAGTTCTCAGACTCAAAAATTATTGAAAATCCGTAAGGAAATCTCAAACATTTCAAAAAAGCATTTCAAAGTGACTACTTCTATCAAAGGAAATACTAAACGAAAAGGTGTCCAAACTTTTCCACCTGCCATGTTCACTGTTTTCTTATTATGAATCTGCAAACCTTAAAAGAAATAGTAATTATGTATTAAAATTTGCAAAAAGATCTTGTGTTTAACTTTGCAACTAATTGCAAACAATTTCCCTTACAAGGAGCTAACTGGATAGCTCTATAACTAGATACTCCTCAATTAGGCAAGATAAAACAACAATTTGACCAATCTCATTGTCCGTCATACAAAACTTGAAATGTTATCTACTCAATGAGAGGAAAAGACCTCAGTACTCCCGAGAGTCAGTACAAGTAAATGGAGGGGGGCAACCTATTTATAATATGGTTGGTCAGTACATCAGTGGTCTGAAAAACCTCTTTGTGGACTTCTCAAATGCCAGAACATGGCATAAAAAAATCACACCCCCATGCCTACTTGGACGTCCCTGCACCAGAGACATCTGCAAACATTATTTGTGGAATGACTATGGAGATGTCTCCAGACATCCAGATCATGACTAAACCTCTTTATATGACATAAGAACATATGATATGCCATACTGGGTCAGATCAGGGTCCATCAAGCCCAGTATCCTGTTTCCAACAGTGGCCAATCCAGTCACAAGTACCTAGCAGTTTCCCCAAAGGACACAGGTTCCACAATGTTTGTACTGGGGCAAGTAGTGGATTTCCTGGGTCCCTTTTAATAATGGTTTATGCACCTTTCCTTCAGGAACTTGTCCAAACCTTTTTTAACCCTGGCTACACTAACAGCTTTTATTACATCCTCCAGTAACAAATTCCAGAGTTTGATTATGTGTTGAGTGAAAAAATATTTTCTCTTATTAGTCTTAAATAGGTTACACTGTAGCTTCATTGCATGTCCCCTAGTCTTTCTATATTTTGATGGCATAAACAATCAATCTACTTTTAGCCGTTCCACTCCATTCATTACTTTATAGACCTCTATCATATCTCCCCTCAGCCGTCTCTTTTCCAGGTTGAAGAGTCCTAACCTTTTTAGCATCTCCTCATAGGGGTATTCTTCAATCCCCTTTACCATTTTGGTGGCTCTTCTCTGTACCATTTCTAATAAGGCTATACCTTTTTAAGATATGGTGACCAGAATTGCACACAAAAGTCAAGGCAGGGTCGCACCACGGAACGATACAGAGGTCCTCATAGAATAGCCTCCCAGTAGAGGTAGTAGAAACCAGGACAGTATCTGAATTCTAGAAAGCATGGACAAATACAGAAGAACTCTAAAGGAAAGAAAAACGGTCTATAACAGTTAGTACGGAAGAGTATGGAAGAGCAGATTGGATAGGCTATATGGTCTTTTTTTGCCATCGTGTTTCTATGTGTATTGTATCAGCCCGTTCTAACCTGCCATGGGACTGCCTTTCATAAATGTGGGCAGAAGTGCATGTGCTGTTGCACTATGAGTGTACTTTACCTGTATATGGGGCGGATAGTTTTTAATTTGCAGAGTAATACTTATATCCCATTACTAGTCCACACAACTACTTGCTTTAAGATCTTCTACAGAGACACACATGTGGGCTCTCTGTAACTTATTATCAGCCTTGTTAAAGTGATTTTTGGAAACAGAGCTAATTTGGGATTGCTATGACAAAGGGTGCCAAGACATTTTCCTATTCTGTTTTTTTTTTTTTTTATAGCATTTTCAAAACACATTATCCCCAATGGAATAATGAGACAACAGAAAGCAAAACAATATACATACTTCAATATAAAGGGGGGGGGGGGAGACAATGCTAGACCCAAAAGAAATTCCATACTAACCAACAGAAAAAGTAAAAAAAAAAAAGAAAAGAAAAAAAAAAGGTGTACAATGACATCTTCGCATGATAGCCAGTATGAGACGCATCCTATAACTTTCAGGAACCTTCTCTTGTAGAAATAAAAATTCTCCCAGCTGTTTGGCTCAGAGAAAAGAAATTGCTTAGACTCATACAAAATCATACATTTACATGGATATTTCCACAAAAAAAGTAGTCCCCAGAGCTGTGACTCTCTGGCATGATGCCAGAAAATCTCTTCTCCTCTTCTGAGTTTCTCTAGAAAAATTGGGAATAACAGATATTCTTGTTCCCATAACCGGAGCGGTCATATTCTTGAAATATAAATACAGAACTGAGTTTCAGTTGTATTCAAAAGCAAAAACACACCAACAATGGGGCCCTGCTAGTCACCGCTTCAAGACTTTCCAGGAAACAAGTGAGATCCAAACTCGCCTGCTCGGTCTGATCACCGACGCCGGTGGAGCCCTTGGATTTGGAAGAAACTACAATATACTGAGTCTGAACAACAGGTGACAAAGCTTCATGAGGCATCTTTAGGACTTCAAGAAAAGTACTTGTGGACCAGGTCTGAAGGTGGAAGCAAAGGGGATCAAGGAAAATTCAGGAAATGTAAACTATTCCTTATAAGCTGGTTCTCCATGTATTCTATCTTCCATGCCTGAATGTTCCTCTCCTTAACCAAGTACTTACAAGTTTCCCAGGTGTGATTCCAGCTGAGCCACATGGGTGGTCTGCTGAACCTGTTCCGTCATTGCAGCCTGCATGGTAGATTTCAGAGAGCAAAACCTCTTGATTCAATATACCCATAACGGATAGGAGAGAACTATTGAGGATTGAAATTGTGTCCCAAAAGTAATCCAGTTACAAGAGCCAGGGTTTTTTTTTTCAGCCTACAGTCTCCAGTAGCAAGCTGTCCCATTGGCATAGACAAGGAGGCAGCTCCAATGAGCTCCAAATATCCCTCAGTCACCTCTCTCCTGGGCAGCTAAAGTACGGGCAGTCAACCTCCAAGCCAGGCATTGACTCCAAGGCTCCAAATGCTGGCTCCATTGCACTTGACTGTCACTTCCGGGTTGCGGCAGCAAAACCCTATGCTTGGGGCTAAACTCCACCCCATTGCTACTCAGGTCCACAGTGGAATTCATCGGGCCCATCATGGCCATGCTCAGCACAGGGGTGGAACAAAACTTATCCAATGGGTGCTGGGACAGTGCCAGAGTTGACTTGGAGCTGGAGGACTGGCCCTTCTGCTTCCTCTTATGCTGCCACCCCATCGAAAACCTCTAAGGTAGTCGAACAGCATGCCACAAATTCAGAAGGACAGGTAAGTTCTTCTCAGTGCACACTACTCCATCACCATCTTGGATTCCCCAGCCTCAAGACTTTCTTATTCTTAATGACTCTTTGAATATTTCTATAGATGTTCTTTCAAGTTGATAGTGCAGCGTATGTTGGCACACACAATATGGGTACACACAATATGGGTACAAAAGTGCCTATATCCTTCATCCTTACTTAGGAGCAAATAGAAAGCTCACACCCAAAAGTACTCATGTTGATTTAAAACTGAAATGTCAGTATATACTTTGACTCTCCCATCCTCTCCATACTCATTTTTTCTGCAGGTAAAAGTACAGTGCATTTCGTTTTATCTGCATGGAGGTGAGAGAGCAATATTCAAAGCATATTTTTCCAGGGATAAATATGTTACACAATACACATATTACCTTCCTAGTTTTATTGTTTTTCTACCCAGTGAGCGCTTCAGGATTTGTCTCCTTAATGCGATTCATATTAAGCTTTTGGGACACCATATATCTTCCTCAATACTCTTTGGCGCATTACCTAAGCCCTTATGTTCTGCACTACTTCACATAGCACAAAGCAGAACCACTGAGTTAACTCCATCAGACATGTGTTGGGTGTACTGTGCCTCACCTTAGACCAGGGTTAAAAATGACTTACCATTACCTAGGCTGCTCAGTCACCAGTATAGTTTAGTACTTAGAAGAAAAAATATAATGAAGCATCAGATTTTCCGAAGCTCCACTGTTCAGGCTACATACTTCAAGGGCCTCAATCTTGGGTCATACTTTTCACTGAGCTTCCCATTCGCAACTGATTACCATCATTAATTAGTAGCAACAACACGGATGCAGCCACACTTTTGTCTCTAAAGGAGAGGCGACAATTCGGTCTATTTCTCTCTTTCACTTTGGAAGATTGACAATGACCTGTACTTCCCCTTTTGGAAAAAAGTTCCTTGAAAACAGACTTCTATTTCCCCATCGCATATACAGTTCGCTTTAATGGCCTTTCACTTTGCTGTTGGTATTTTATTTGTTTGTTTTGCTGATGCCCTCTTTCCCCTTATCTACTTTGGCTCACCCGAGCACAATGCGAGATGCTAGAGATTGCTGGTATTTTATCATGCTGTATGTGTTTCACTCCTGTCTACAGGATATGCATCAGTAGAGGCAGTCTGAGGTGTGCCCTATTGACTTTTCTAAAACATCAACAGAACCAAATGTAATTCTTGCACTTGAAATGCTTCATAAAATCTTAACTGACCGTGTACTACATGTGGAATATTAACTTTATTGATTCCTTCAGCCTAAACTAAAAGGCAACCAGTTTGTTAGACACGTATCTAATACAGTAGCACAGAAATAGATCTGTCTTTCATAAAACAAAAAAGATGATTGGTTATATATGTCCAAATTTTAACTTCATGCATGCTTTTAATGCAAAGTATTAGTGAAAATTATTTCTATCAGTCATTCTTGGTCCTCGGGATATCCATAAAAATGTATGCGATAAATGTACATACAGTGGAGTCAGTGCACACAAATATCTCAGACATAATTATTGTGGGTATGCTGAAATACAGAATGTTGTAGAATTTATTGACGTTTCTCATGATTGCTATTCACTACTACAGAACATCAGGAGATAAGCAATCAGTTAAATGTTTAAGTCTTTTTGTGTTTTTAATTTTCCCCTCAAGAGCCTTAAATTCAATTTTCTGCTGTGATTGGGATCTTTATTTATTTATTTAGTGTATTTATATCCTGCTTTTCACTGGGTCAAAGTGGTCATTTGGGAGATACATTTAACACGAGGGGATATGACACACATATGCTAATACTTACAGGGAACATGGGCAATGGAGGGTTAAGTGGCTTGCCCAAGACCACAAGGACTACCTATAGGACTAGAAATCCCAGTCCCTCTGGCCTGAGATTGCTGTCCCCAGGTAGGACTTGAACCCCCAGCCCTCTGGCCTGAAGTACCTTTTCCTAACCACTAGGCCACTCCTCCCTATCAACTAGCTAGTACTGCCTTAGGGGGTCAATGTAATAAGAAGGTTCTAAAAATGTGCACCGAGTATTTATCAAACATTATTTTTCTAATTATTATGCTTAAAAAAGGTTAGTGGGTAATAGTGAGCCAGCGCTGGTCAGCAATTTTTAAACTCCAGCGGAAGTATCAGGATAGTGGTTGTTGCTAAATATCTGGATTTTGCGGTCAGCACTGTGGTGATCGGAATAGCAGTGGCATTCAGCCACTCTCTGGATACCCAATCTGCATAGACTTAGAAGCACATTCCAATGTGTCCGTCCAAGCCTCTGTGTGTCCAATCGGAATCAGGACACACAGTGGTAGACCCAATTCTGATCCCACGGGGGGGCTAGCAGTGCAGGCCGAGCCCCGATTATGATTGGCCTGCACACACAGCAGATCCTCAGCTACCTCAGTCAGGCTCCTGAATGGAGCCACAGTGCCATGATGTCCCATTGCCATAGCACCATGGATCCATTCAGGAGCCGTGAATGCTGGCCGCCACCAATTCACTTCATTCCCCACAGCCGGACCCTCAATCCGACCTCCCATGGCCATGGTCTGATGGCAGGGAACTTCCTGCACCCCCCTACCTTTTGTCCCAGGCTGGCGACAGGATCCTCCAATATTCAGGGGGACTTATTCCACCTCTGCGGTGGAATAAGTCCCCCATCTAAGTTCATGGTCCCAGACATACAGGGCCAACCTCAGAATCGTCCCTGTACATCTGGGGTCAAGGACCGCCCATGCTCCGCCCTCACTCCGCTTCTGGAATGTTCCCTCACATCCCCGTCTAAGCCTCCCTGTACAAATGCATTGTTCTTACGGGGAGGCTTTTGCTGGGGTCAGCAGGGGGGCAAATAGCAGGGATAGACATCCCAAGGGGCTGTCCATCCCCACTATTCACGGGACAGAATGACCCCCTAAGGGCACAGCTTTTATCCATTCCTATGTTTTGTGGATAGTTATCCAGAGTACAGCACTGCTTCACTGCTATCTCGATGTGTCGCCTCCTCCCCAGCTACACCCAAGAACCTCCCTAGCACTGTCCAGATAGTGCTAGGTTCTGCTAACCAGATAAGTGCTTTTGAATATCGACCCCTTAATTACATAGTAACATAGTAACATAGTAAATGACGGCAGATAAAGACCAGTATGATCCATCTAGTCTGCCCAGCACAATGTCAAGAGTAGGTACACCTGCCGCTCCATGCAGGCTACCCCTCCCCATGTCTTTGCCCGGGGGTGAAGCCACCACTCCATGTGGGACACCCACTCATATGGCTGGCAATTCTTTAAAAAAAACCTTTTTTTGCTGTGTGCAGCTGCACTTCTCACTAAGGGGATGAGGGTGGACCTGGGGGCACTACGTGAAGGAAAACACTAGTCCTTAGAAAACATGGGGGAAAATAGCAAAATGGCTAGTGCCTCAAGACTAAAGGGTGTAGGTGAACTGGGGGAGGAAAAACCTCAAGACCTAAGATGAACAAAAGGATGATGAAATACTCAAATAAATCAGGGAAGCTAACAAAAGTTACAATACTGGTATATTAATGGGCGATTTCAATTACCCTGGTATCAACTGGGTCAGTGTTACAGCAGGACATGCTAGGGAGATAAAGTTTCTAGATGAAATAAATGACTGCTTCTTGGAGCAGCTGGTTCATGAACCGACTAGAGGGGAAGCAATTTTGGACCTAGTCCTTAGTGGTACACAAGATCTGATGCAAGAAATAAGGGTGCTGGGGCCACGTGGCAATAGTGATCATAGCAGATCCCATTTGATTTCATAAATGGAGGCAGGATGGCAAGAAAATCCACAGTACTGCCTTTTAACTTTCAAAAGGGAGACTATGATAAAATAAAAAAATAGTTAAGAAAAAATGAAAGGAGCAGCTGAAAAGGTTAAAGATTTACATTAAGCATGAGCGTTGTTTAAAAATACTATCTTGGAAGCCCAGACCAGCTGTATTCCAAGCATCTTTCAGGAAATGGAAAAAAGGGCCAATGACGAAAACTGGAAACAACATAAACACTGGCAAGTTAGAAGGAAGGCATTGATAAGGCAGGCAAAGACAGAATTTGTGAAGAAGCTGGCTGTAGAAGAAAAAATGCATAATAAAGACTTTAAAAAGTACATTCATAGCAAAAAAAAACAAACGTGAGTCAGTTGGATCATTAGATGATAGAGGGGTAAAAGGAGCACTAAGAGGGGACAAGGCTGTAGTGGAGAGACTGAATGAATTCTTTGTTTTGGTCTTTACTGAAGAAGATGTAGGGAAGTTACCCATGATTGAAATGGTATTTAAAGGTGATGAATCAAAAGAATTTAAGGAAATATCGATAAACCAGGAAGATGTATTACAACTATTTGATAAACTGAAGAGTAGTAAATCACCTGGACCAAGTGGTATGCATCCAAGGATGTTGAAAGAACTGAAATATGAGATTGCAGACTTACTATTAGTAATCTGTTAACTATCATTAAAATCATCTGTAGCACCTGAAGATTGGCAAATGGCCAATGTAAAACCAATTTTAAAAAGGGTTCCGGGGTGATCCAGGAAATTACAGGCTAGTGAGCCTGATGTCAGTACCGGGCAAAATGGTAGAAACCATTATAAAGAATACAATTACTGATAGTCATGGTTTAATGGCAGAAAGCCAACTTGGGTTTAGCCAAGGAAGGTTTTGTCTTACTAATGTTATATTTTTTTGAAGGTGTGAATAAACAGATAGATAAAGGTGAGCCGGTCAGTATAATGTATCTGGATTTTTAGAAAGCCTTTGACAAGGTCCCTCGTGAGAGACTGTTGGCGAAGGTAAAAAGTCATGGGATAGGAGGCAGTGTAGTATTGTGGATCAGGAACAGGTTAAAAGACAGAAAGCAGAGGATAGAGCTGAATGGCCAATTTTCCCAAGGGAGAAAGGTGAAAAGTGGAATACCCCAGGGTTCTGTGCTGTGTCCGCTGCTTTTTAATATATTTATAAATGACTTGGAAATGGGAATAATGAGTGAGGTAGTCAAATTTTCAGATGACACAAAATTATTCTAAGTTGTTAAAACCCAAGAGGATTGTGAAAAATTGTAAGACCTTGATAAATTGGAAGACTGGACGTTCAAATGGCAGATGAAATTTAATGTGTACAAGTGCAAAGTTACACACCTAGGAAAAGGTAACCCAAACTATGGTTACATGATGCAATGTTCCACATTAAGAACCACCACCCATGAAAATGATTTAGGCATTGTTGTGGATAACACGTTGAAACCCTCCACCCAGTGTGCATTGGCAGCCAAGAAAGCAAATAAAATGCTAGGAATCAAAAGGAAAGGAATGGAGAATGAAACAAAGGATATTATAATGCCTCTGTATCGTTCCATGGTGTGACCGCACCTCAAATATTGTGTGCAATTCTGGTCGCTGTATCTTAAAAAGGATATAGCAGAATTAGAAAAGGTACAGAAAAGAGCCACCAAAATGGTAAAGAGGATGGAAGGATACCCCTATGAGGAGAGGCTTAAAAGATTAGGGCTTTTCAACCTAGAAAAGAGATGGCTGAGTGGAGACATGATAGAGGTCTATAAATCAATGAATGGAGTGGAATGGATAAATGTAGGTTGATTCTTATTTTTTTAGTGCCATCAAGTCAGTGTTGAATCATAGCGACCCAGCTACCTCTGAGTTTTCTTGGCAATGTATCACTAGAAGTAGATTGCCAGCCTTTTCTTTCAAGGCAATAGAGGGTAAAGTGATTTGCCCAAGGTCACAAGGAGTGCCAGTGGGAATTGAACCCTTGATTTTCTAGGTACTAGGCAGTTGCTCTAACCACTAGGCTACTCCTCCACTCTATTCTTTACACCATCAAAAAGTAGAAAGACTAGGAGACATGCAATGAAGTTACAGTGTAACCCTTTTAAGACTAATAAGAGAAAATATTTTTTCACTCAGTGCGTAATCAAATTCGGGAATTCTTTACCGGAGGATGTAGTAAAAGCTGTTATTGTAGCTGGGTTTAAAAATGGTTTGGACATGTTCCTGGAGGAAAGGTCCATAAACTATTAGTAATGAGGATGCAGGTAATCCACTGCTTGCCCCAATACAAGCATTGTGGAATCTGTGTGTCTGTTTGGAAAACTGCTAGGTACTTGGCCACTGTTGGAAACAGGATACTGGATTTGATAGACCTTGGTCTGACACAGTAAAGCATTTCTTATGTTCTTAAGATGGAGCAAGGTAGACAGTAAACAAAATGCTTAAAGTCCTGCATAAAAATCAAGTGGGCACCAGGAGTATTTTTAGATAATGCACATTTATTGTTGATTCCGAAAATAAGTACGTACTGGACAAAAGCTGAGCAAAACAAGAAGAAGAAATTCAAAAGGTAAAGGTCAATCAAAGTTCAAAAAAGGAATCCTTATGCCTAGTCCTAAGACAATAAGTGCTATCCTCTTCCGTGATTTTCTCTCCTCTCCTTTTCTCCTTTCCCTCTGGCTCTCAGATTGAGTAGCTCTAGACATCTCTTTGTAGGTTTTGTAGGATATACTCACAGAACTCAAGATAACACACAGAGCTGGTGCAAGGAAATAAGGCATCCTAGGCAAACCTCATCCCTCATACCCCCCCTTCCCATTCCCGCCTGCTTCCTGGCACCCCTTGTTGCCCCTTATTGGGTCCTGCAGTGGCAGCAATGGCTTCAAGAGGCTCCACAGCGCTTACTTCAACCTCCAGTGCTGTGAGGCTGTTTGGCTTCTGCGCCTTCTGATGCCGGATGGATGCCAATGTCATTTTGCATGGGGGTGGATGCATGGCATTGGGCCATCCATGGACCATTGGTGTTCTAGGCAGCTACCTTGCTTGTCTAAGAGTCACACCACCCCTGGCAACACAGTTCATAAGTCAGTACTTAAATTAAATATTGTCAGTGTCTCAGTGCCCTGGACTCCCAAAATGTAGTACAAAACCTCCTTTAGAAAAGACCTTGTAGCTCAGGGATCTCCAACTCCAGTTCTGGAGGTCACCGAAGAATTCAGGTTTTCAGGCTGTCCCTAATAAATATGCATGAGATAAATTTGAATATAATGGGGGGGGGGCAATGCATGCAAATATATCTCATGCATATTCATTAGGGACAGCCTGAAAACCTGAATAGTTTGGTGCCCTCCAGGACTGGAGTTGGAGACTCTTGTTCTAGCTGAAAGCACAAAAATGAGGAAATTTGCTTTTCTCTCCAAGAAAGCAAATTTAGAAATTCTTGTCAAGTAAAATGCCCTATATCAAAATCATGCCTGATCTAAGTGTTTGAGATGCACTGGGATGACCAGTCCCTTGCATCTCATCTCTGAGTCTCTCAATGTTAGCGATGAGATGCACCTTTTGAATCCCACCCATCTTACTGAGGAAAACAGATCCTAAAGCAGATGGACCTACTGGCACTTCTGTGCTGAGTCCTGGTAGCTTATGCTCCTTGGATTTCCTCTTAGCTGCTCGTTCATGGGTCTTTCAACAGATTTATGTTTGGTCAAGCCTAGCTGGCTTATTGTAACAGCTCTCTCTGTGCTCTATGGCTTAGCCAGCCATCAGGAAAGCTGTTTCAGTGCTGCTCCTCAAGGACCTTAGGCTCCTAGAGTTTGTCTCCTACTATTGGAGTCCTGTGTAAAAAGAAGCACCTCAGGCTCCCAGAGACAGGGCTTTTCATCCTTTCCTCCAATAAGCAATGCAGGAGGCAAATCTTGACCACTGACATTTCAGGCAAGGTCTGCTTAGGAGAGAAGACTCCAGAATCTTCCTCTTTATAAAAATAGAGGAAGATTTGGGCATCCTGCTATGTGAAAATAGCCATTGACATGGACAAACATCTTTTGAAAACTGCACTCCCCAAAGGCAATTTGGTCTTCCATAATAAAGCTGAATATCTAGAAAATTTCACTAAGAAGAAGTTTACTATTAATTTACTGAAATCGTCTATGATGCCATCTGTTCAGGAAGTGCTGCATTGATTGAAAGCTCTTAAAATCCATCCATAGGCTATTCTATCTGCCCCATAAATATACTATCTGCCTACTTGTAAATGGAAGGTGAATGATAGAATGGGAGCTGGTTTTCCTCTTATTTCTCCCATTGCTCTTTCAGTGTTTGTTCTGGTGGCTCCTCCTCTGCTGCTATCCCACTCTCAGTTGGTGTACCCCAAGGATCTGTCTTGGGTCCACTCTTTTTCTCTCTCTGTACCCAGTCCCTTGGTGCCCTTATCTCTTCCCTTGGCTTTCAGTACCATCTTTATGCTGATGACACCCAGATCTACCTCTCTATGCCTGAAATCTCTCTGGCAATCCAGACCTGGATCTCTGCCTGCCTTTCTGACATTGCTGCTTGGATGTCTCACTGCCACTTGAAATTGAACATGACCAAAACTGAGTTTTACTTTTCTCTCTAAAAGCTCCTCTCTTCCTTCTTTCTCAGTCTCTCTGGATAACTCTACTCCTTCCTGTTTCCTCGGCTCGCAAACTTGGGGTTGTCTGACACCTCTCTCTCCTTCTCCACACACATCCATCTGATAGCTAAGACCTGCCATTTCTTTCTCTATAACATCACTTCTGAACATACTACTAGGACACTTATCCACTCCTTAATCACCTCCCGTCTTGACTACTGTAACCTACTCCTTTCTGGTCTCCCTTTAAATCATCTCTCTTCCCTTCAATCTGTTCAACACACTGCTGCACAGCTAATTTTCTGCCAGCCTCATCATGCCCATATTACCCCTCTTCTCAAGTCACTTCATTGGCTCCCTATCCATTTCCACATCCATTTCAAACTTCTCCTGCTGACCTACAAGTGCATTCACTCTGCAGCTCCTCACTACCTTTTTCTCTTATCTCTCCATACACTCGCCGCTCCCTCCCTTGGGAACTCCGTCTTCTGGCAAATTGCTTATGTCTGTGCCCTTCTCTTCTATTGCTAACTCCAGACTTCGCTCCTTTCACCTTGCTGCACTTTACGCCTGGAACAAACTACCTGAGTCTGTATGTCAGGCGCCTTCTCTGACCCTTCTCAAATTCGGGCTTAAAACTCATCTCCTCGCTGCTGCTTTCGGATCTTGACTCACCCGATCTCCTCATGTTTCTTTACCATTCCCCCTAGATGTATCCCTGTCTATACCTTCTGTGTTGTCTGTCTTGACCAGATTGTAAACTCTGATGAGCAGGGACTGTCTCTTACATGTCTGTGCAGTGCTGCGTATGACTTGTAGTGCTATACAAGTGCTCAGTAGTAGTAGTAGTAACAGTTTGATATCAACTGATAGTCTGGACCTATCAGCAGCCCTAGAATGCTCACAGATGAGGAAGTTTTCAAAAGTGCCTTTGATGGTTTATTTTATCTTAGTCAAACAGGAGCGGACACCAAGGACCAGACCTACACGTAGGACTGTAATATGCAGAAACTCTTAACTTTATAAGTTTCGGCCTAAGGCCTTCATCAGGGGTCAAATTACCACACAGAAGGTATGTATACCACGCCCATGCGGCAAAGGAGCCAATTTGCCAATCAATAACAAAATGTCAGAGGTAAAAATGCGTGTAGGCCTGGTCCTTGGTGTCCGCTCCTGTTTGACTTGTCTTCTGCGGAGACCTTCTTCTCCTTTGGTTTTTGACTTTTTATTTTATCTTAGACCTTGACAGGGACGGACCACTTGGATTATTTTACTATATAAAAGTCTATTCTATGTAGAGTTACCAAGAAAGAGCAGAAAGCCTTTCTGAGGCTGCAGAAGCAAGCTACTATGATGAGTACAGATTTTATCCTTAGATTTCTTTGAAATGCATTATTAAGAAATAGAAAGTATGGGGTTTTGTTTTGAGTTTTTTTGATTCTCAACTGTTAGACATTTTTTACTGAAGGAATAGCTAGCAGGGGATGCTCATATGATTTTAAATTTAGCATATGAAATGATTTCAAACTAAGCAAAACCAAATAATCAGCATAGAAGGGATGAAGAAACCTACAACATTTTATCATTGTAATTCATCTTGCAAGGTATTATTGCACATTAACCTTTAGGGACACATAGACCTCTTCTTAGGTTGAGAACTATCAGTACATGAGTGATTAACCAGAATTTGTAATATTTTATATAAGAATAAACAAAAGTAGATTTTTGCTCCTGAGATAATGCCTCAAAATGGTTTTATTTTACACTTTATACAAAACTGCTGCTGAGAGTTAATTATGAACCTAACCCAAAACACAACACTCTCAAACACACCTAAAGTGCATAAACTATCAAAACAATTTTCTTAACTTCAATTATCAACATCAGACATAATGACCTCAGATGGCCCAACCCCTCATGTGGCGAATTTCACCATAGGGTGTTGACAGACGCTTACATCACCGGTCAAGCCTCCTCCATATACCTAACTTTTTTTAAATATAAATATCATACTTTAATAACCACCTACTCACCAATGGGATAAGTCTCATCTAAACCTATTTGAAAAAGTCCACACTTATTCACCATTCACTCTCAAACATAACAATCCCATACATTCATATATTCCCATTTAAAAGCGTCTATACAAGATACTAGTGCGGCTGAACGCAGTCTGGCCACTCAGGTTAAACCTGCAAAAATAAATAATTTTCAAAAGTTATAATAGACTAGTAAATAGTACCATCACAAAGCATCAAATAACTTATCTTATAACTTGAAACTTGTAGCTGGCCGAGTTCTCTACCGCCAACGCAGACGCACAAAACCTTCATTAACTGGTGCTTATACCACCTCCATTGCGGGACGCAGAATTGTAAGGCATATTAAAAAAAGTTAGGTATATGGAGGAGGCTTGACTGGTGATGTAAGCGTCTGTCAACACCCTATGGTGAAATTCGCCACATGAGGGGTTGGGCCATCTGAGGTCATTATGCCTGATGTTGATAATTGAAGTTAAGAAAATTGTTTTGATAGTTTATGCACTTTAGGTGTGTTTGAGAGTGTTGTGTTTTGGGTTAGGTTCATAATTAACTCTCAGCAGCAGTTTTGTATATTGTTATAATTTTTAGCTGCAATGGAGATTGTCTGGAAAGATTCCTTTAGCTTTAGTACAGAGAAGGCGAATGAGATTTTAAAATTGCCACCATTATTGGGAGATGATGCTAAAGGGAGTCCTGATTGGGATTTGTTTCTGAATAAATCTAGAAAAAGCGTTAGATTGGAACTACACAGTGTCACCTTGGCTGAATACTGTCGCAAAGAGGTCATCCCTCAGGGACTACGTATATGGAAGGCCCCTGGGATGTTTTTGGAAGATGAAACCTTTGTTCATCGCTGGAATCAGATATTGAACAAATGTTCTTTAGATTTAATGCTGTTAGTTATAGATACAGCTCACACAAAGAATATTGCTCTTAAAACAGAATTGGAAGAAGAATTGAAAGATTTGAAGGAGGCACCAGATTTTGAAAGTCGTTACACCGAACTAGTCAGCACACTTGATAAATATCGTTCTGAGTTGAGAAGTGTGAAAATAAAAAAATTTTTGAAGGATGAGCGCCGCACGAAAGAGGGTCCTATTTATAATTGGACCTTATGGCGCGCTAGACAGCCAAATACTTCATGGAGAAAGTCGGGTGAAGACTCTTCTTCTTATTCTTCGGATTCTAGTTTTGAGAATCGTGGCACTGGTCATCGGGTGAGATTTCCAGATTCAGAAGGTCCATCAAGAGATTCTTCTAAAAATCAACATGATAAACAACAAAATTTTCCCGGGCTTACGACGAGATCCAGACGCAAGAAAGATGGGATGACCCCTCTCGATTAGCGACGGTAGTAAATTTATTAGCAGTTACCTTAACTCCGGCTCAGACATCAGTTTTAGCTAGAGGCCTTTCTTTTGTTTATGGCCCGAGCTATGATCGATTTTCAAATAGAGTGGCGGTAGAACGGGTGGTTCGCTCTATACAGTTAAAATTATTTTTTGCGAATTCTCCTTCAGTGGTAGATCCTTCTGTTGTACATTTGAAATCTTCTTGGATGCCGCCTGGACCCTTAAACCCTTTTTTGTATACCTTTCGCCAGTTGGTATTGGCTGACTTGACATCTTTAGAGAAGAAATATCATAATCAACCTAAAAATTTGTCATCATGTGATTATGCAGCTTTACAAGAATTAGCGCATATGCCCACAATAGTGATTAAACGTGCTGATAAAGGTGGTGCAGTGGTGGTTATGAATACCACGGATTATGAAAATGAAGTAAGGCGACAGTTGAACAATGTTAACCATTACAAACTTTTATCGTCTGATCCTACTGAGGTTTTACAAGCTCGTATCCAGGTAGAGGTTGCTCAGGCATATGAGAATAATTATTTGACTAGTAAAGAAAAATCGTATCTTCTTTTACAATATCCAAAAATACCGGTATTTTATATCTTGCCAAAGATTCATAAGAGCATGGTATCCCCTCCAGGACGTCCTATTTTATCAAGCAATGATTCTATTTTAGAAAGAGTTGGGGTGTTCTTGGATTCTTTTTTGAAGGATGAAGTCCCGAAAATCCAGTCGTATGTAAGAGATACTACCCATTTATTGTAACTTCTTGAAGAAGAGAGTCAGATGGAAGCAGTGCTGTTAATGGCAAGTTTAGATGTAGCTGCTCTATATACTTCTATCCCTCAAGATGAAGCTTTACGGGTTTTACAACAAGTTTGGGATTCTCGCGAACACCCTGTTAGGGTGCCTACCTCTTTATTGATGACTTTTGCGGAATTAGCATTGAAAGAGAATTATTTTCTGTATGGAGATTCTTTTTTTCAGCAGATATCTGCAACTACATTTGCGCCTTCATTGGCAAATTTATTCATGAGTGACTATGAAGAACGTTTTATCTATTGTAACAGTGCAGACCCCGAACAACCCGAGAAAATGCAGTTCAGTATAAAGGAGCACAGAAAAAGTGACAGGGTAAACAAGGAAATGTCAGATGGTTACCGTGAGCAACCTAGAAACACGTGCAAAAGCCCAATGAGGACACACCCAGCCAGCAAAGGAAGGGTATTCACTTTACCTGACAGGGTTCAGCTGGGTGGGGGTGGAGCAAGGAAACACTGGGATAAAATAGGCTCCCAGACAATCAGAGAGGGAGAGAGAGAGGGAGAGGAGTTGAAGCAGCCACAGACACCCTCTGAGAGAATACAGCAAAGGCAGCTAAAACCCTGGGAAGCATGGAGCAGGTATGAGAATGTAAGAGAGAGTGACAATGAGGCTTTGGAGCAACTAGAGAGCCAGCGTGAAGGTCAGAGGGGAACCGAAGACCTGAGAGAAGCAGAGAGATATCAACAGCCAGATAGTGTGTTTGAGCCAGAGAGACGCAAGAAGGCTGCAGTTGCAGGTTCCAGTGCACAGAGTGAATGCAAGAGTGATTTGCCATATGAAAGAAGACAACCCTGGAGGTATGGAAATAGGCACACAAGGTCCCACTTTCTAGAGGCTGAAAATATCCCTTCTTCTGGTTTTAAAAACCCTAGAAGAAAAAGGTTTTACTTACCAGATAAAGCTGAAGAGTTTTGTAGTCATAGTAAGCTCACAGCTCCCTGTGAAACTCCGTCACGAGCTCTCCAATCTAGCTCAGCTGGGTTACAAAAGGGAAGCCTGAACCGGCAGAGAAATTCCCTTAATTATCCCACTAGCAGAGCAAACCAGGAGTTGAGCTATATTCTAAAATACCAGCAGGGGCAGTGCCCTGAAAAGCTCAACTCTAGAATACATGGTAATTCCCAGAGAGACACTAGCTCTAAGGAAGAGAGGAACTTCCTGTCTGACGAGGTTAACCAGCCATTCTCCCACGTTACTGCCGAGGCCCAGAATGAGCCTTCCAGTCAGCCGGAGTTAATGGAATATCAAAATGCAGAAGAATATGATATGCCAGAATTGATGGACTGCTCTTTGACCTTGATTGAACCTGAGTTCTCTCTCAGATAAGTAATTAGTTTGTGTCCTAGCTTTAGTGTTATAAGCAACAGGCTGCAGCTCTCTCTAAGTAAAGCAGATATAAGCTGTGCTGTCAGCTACAGGAGAAAGAACCATATTGAAATATTTAAGCTGTTTTGTTCTTTTCATTTATTTGTTGTTTTGGAAGCTGAAGGAAGCAAGTTTTGTTTGCTTTTGTTACTTTATGTTATATGTCCAAGCAAGGCATTTGATTTATGTTCCTGAAGATAAAAGTACCCTCAAGGGACGGGGAATAAAACCCTTTAATTTGGAAAGAAGTGTTTTGTGGTTTATATCAGTGAAGGCACAACTACCACCCTCCAGAGCCTTGCAATACCAGTGGCTACTGCTGGGCCAGAGAGGGCACGACATAAATGGCGTAGAGAAGAGGATAAAAAATTTTTCGGGGGCATAATAAAGATTTGCCTGAAAGGACATTGCTGAAAGGCAAAAAGAAGTGTTTTAAAGCACTAATCAAGGAGGATTCGGCTGGTAAGGCGGCCAGCGGTGGAAAAGACCCCTTCTCACATGCTGATGTCACCAGGAGACTAAGGTATTGGTAGCCTGAGTAGACGGGTATAGGATACCGAGAGAAAAGGGGAGCCAAAAAAAAACCAAAACAAAACAAAAAAAAACAACCTTTGTGTGTGTGCCGCACTTGGTGGGTCTCTTCTCTTTTATTTTCAGGTGCAGCAAAAAGGAAGATGGATCCCCAAGATGTACTAGCATGGATGAATGAGCAGCAGGAGAAGCAGGCCACGATGCTCCAACACCTGCAAGAACAGTATATGACTACACTGAAGGAACAGCAGAAACCATTGCTGGAAGCCATGACAGCGTTACTGGAAAAGGCTCGGGAAGACAAAGCTACAATACCGCAAGTAGAAATGAATACGGGACTTGTATGCAAACATTTAGGGCGGGCAGATAACCCCGACGATTTTATAGAGGCCTTTGAACGCATTGCTGAGAACTCAAAATGGCCTGTGGAACAATGGGCTATGCGTTTCGCAATGACTTTGAGTGGCGAGGCCTTATCCGCTTTTAAAACCATGCCTGCCAGTTTGGCAAATAATTATAATGAAATTAAAAAGGCCATGAAAGACCGCCTTGGTCTCACGCCCAGACACTACCGGAGATTATTTAGAGAGGCAATAATGATGGAAAACGAGACTCCGAAAGCCTTATGCCAGAGGCTCAAGAACCTAGCCTATAAGTGGTTGGATCCTGATGGCAAAACGCTTGAGTCCATACTTGATGAGATTGTCCTAGAACAGTTTTTGATGTCAATACCAGGTGAAATGAAAACGTTTTTAACCCTGCAAAATTGTTTAAACACAGTTGAAGCAGCTCAGATGGCTGAAGTGTTCAGGGAGGCAGCACATACTAGTACTTTTAAGGTGAACCTTTCAAAAGGTGCAAGGGTGACTGGAGTGGATGAGTGTGAAAAGTACGCACGAGATAGAGTGGCTGCATATGACCCTAGCAAAGAGGGCAGAGATAGGAACACTAGAAGGTGCTACAGATGTAACAAATCTGGTCATGTGATCAAAGATTGCCGAGTTAAAACTGCCCTTATGACAGGGTCAGAGGAGATAGTGTCAGATGGATTTATACAAGAAATATGGATAGAAGGGATACAAGCTTTGGCTCTACTGGATTCGGGGGCGGACCAAAGCATGGTCTCACAGGACTTGTGGGAAACCATAGGTAAAAACCGGTCATCTCCCCCGGACCCAGTAGAGGGGCAAATTCGCATAAGATGCGTGCATGGGGAAGCTTCCCACTACCCATTACATGAGGTAACCATACAAGGGCTAGGGTCTACGCGGAAAATATTAATGGCAGTAGTGCCAAAACTTCCGTACGCAGTAGTTCTAGGGCGTGATTGGATCCCTTTCTGCCAAAAATTGGAGAAAGGCCTCCAAGAGATATTGCTCCCAACTCAGGTGAAAACCCCGGTGATAGAGGAGGAAAAAGTTGAAGCCATAGCCACTGCCATCCCCAGTCCTTTATTTGAGAGACCACCCAAAAAGGGATCTCCCTCTAAGGGACTACCAGTAACAGGGAAACAGAAATTTACCTTGCAGTTTTGCAAGAGTGCACCCCAGGCGAAAGGCCCAAAAAGGGCTTCTGAAATGGCTGCGGGTTATGACCTTTTTAGCATGGAAAATGTTGTTGTAGCGAAAGGAGGAAAAGCTCTGGTGGACACGGGCATCCATATTAAAGTACCTGAGGGGTGCTATGGGCGGATAGCGCCGAGGTCAGGGCTAGCCGCGCAACATTTCATAGATATTGGCGCAGGGGTCATTGATCCCGACTACCGGGGGCCCGTAAAGGTCTTAGTGTTTAATTTTGGGGTAAAGGACTTCAAAATACAACAAGGGGATAGGATTGCACAGTTAATCTGTGAGAGGGTAGGGTTCCCCGCGGTAGAGGAAGTGTCAACACTACCCTCCACGGAAAGAGGAGAAAACGGGTTTGGTGCTACTGGAACAAGGGAGGTGAAGAGCTTGACAGCTCTTGGAGAGGAAAGAACTGAGGAGGATCTAGGGCCTCAAGTGGGGGATTGGGAAAGACAACCTTCCCCAAAAATAGGCTCTGAGTTGAACCCACAGCAGCGGAAAGAATTAGCGCGCTTATTAACAAAGTTCGCAGACGTCTTGACCACTTTGCCTGGCGAGACGCACCTTGTGGCGCATGAGATAATCATGTCACCAGGGAGGGTTATAAGACAACGGCCATATAGGATGCCCGAAACAAAAAAACAAGAGGTGATTGCCCAAGTGAAGGAGATGCTAGCCATGGGCATCATAGAGGAGTCTAGAAGCCCATGGTCTAGCCCAATAGTATTGGTTCCGAAACCAAACGGAACCTTGAGATTTTGCATCGATTTCAGACAAATTAATGACATATCGCAATTCGATGCGTATCCTATGCCTCGCATAGACGACCTGTTGGACCAGTTAGGACAGGCAAAATACCTAACTACGTTAGATCTCAGCAAAGGGTATTGGCAGATTCCTCTAACTAAAAGTTCAAAAGCCAAAACGGCTTTTTCCACGCCCATAGGGCTATATCAGTTTAGGAGGATGCCATTTGGTTTGCACGGGGCTGCGGCGACATGCCAGCGTCTCGTAGACCAAGTGTTGAGACCCCACCACGAATATGCTAGTGCCTATATGGATGATATAGTGATACACAGCACAACTTGGATGGAACACCTCACGAGAGTAGAAGCGGTCCTTAGGGCGTTGAGAAGGGCTGGCCTCACATTAAACCCGGAAAAATGTTTATTCGCCACAAGGGAAGCGAAATATTTGGGGCACCTAATAGGAAGAGGCCTAGTAAAACCCCTGGCTAGTAAGGTAGAGAGTATTCGGGAGTTCCCAAGACCTATAACCAAGAAACAAATGCGCAGTTTCTTGGGTTTAATAGGCTACTACCGCCGCTTTGTGCCCCGTTTCGCAGAAGAGAGCCTTCTCCTCACGGAGATGTTGCGAAAGAATGCACCAAACCAGGTCCGTTGGACCCCAGAAGCAGAAAGGGCTTTCGAAACCCTTAAAGAGAAGCTGTGTAGTGCCCCTGTATTACGGGGTATAGATTTTAATTTACCCTTTATCATACAAACTGATGCGTCGGACACAGGGTTGGGGGCGGTAATGTCCCAAGTATTCGAAGGGAACGAACATCCAGTGGCATATTTGAGTCGAAAACTCTCGCCTGCGGAGAAAAATTATGCCACGATAGAGCGGGAGTGTTTAGCTATTAAATGGGCCGTAGAAACCCTCCGTTTCTACCTTACGGGGAGAAAGTTTTTTTAGTGACAGATCACGCTCCTTTGAAGTGGCTTCATTTAATGAGAAACAACAATGCCCGATTGACCCGCTGGCATTTGGCCCTTCAGGCCTTTAATTTTACAGTTCAGCACCGTGCGGGGAAAATGCATGGAAACGCTGATGCACTTTCAAGGATTACTTGCTGTCCGCTAAAAACTACGGCAGCAAGTAATATTTTAAGGAGGGGAATATGTAACAGTGCAGATCCCGAACAACCCGAGAAAATGCAGTTCAGTATAAAGGAGCACAGAAAAAGTGACAGGGTAAACAAGGAAATGTCAGATGGTTACCGTGAGCAACCTAGAAACACGTGCAAAAGCCCAATGAGGACACACCCAGCCAGCAAAGGAAGGGTATTCACTTTACCTGACAGGGTTCAGCTGGGTGGGGGTGGAGCAAGGAAACACTGGGATAAAATAGGCTCCCAGACAATCAGAGAGGGAGAGAGAGAGGGAGAGGAGTTGAAGCAGCCACAGACACCCTCTGAGAGAATACAGCAAAGGCAGCTAAAACCCTGGGAAGCATGGAGCAGGTATGAGAATGTAAGAGAGAGTGACAATGAGACTTTGGAGCAACTAGAGAGCCAGCGTGAAGGTCAGAGGGGAACCGAAGACCTGAGAGAAGCAGAGAGATATCAACAGCCAGATAGTGTGTTTGAGCCAGAGAGACGCAAGAAGGCTGCAGTTGCAGGTTCCAGTGCACAGAGTGAATGCAAGAGTGATTTGCCATATGAAAGAAGACAACCCTGGAGGTATGGAAATAGGCACACAAGGTCCCACTTTTTAGAGGCTGAAAATATCCCTTCTTATGGTTTTAAAAACCCTAGAAGAAAAAGGTTTTACTTACCAGATAAAGCTGAAGAGTTTTGTAGTCATTGTAAGCTCACAGCTCCCTGTGAAACTCCGTCACGAGCTCTCCAATCTAGCTCAGCTGGGTTACAAAAGGGAAGCCTGAACCGGCAGAGAAATTCCCTTAATTATCCCACTAGCAGAGCAAACCAGGAGTTGAGCTATATTCTAAAATACCAGCAGGGGCAGTGCCCTGAAAAGCTCAACTCTAGAATACATGGTAATTCCCAGAGAGACACTAGCTCTAAGGAAGAGAGGAACTTCCTGTCTGACGAGGTTAACCAGCCATTCTCCCACGTTACTGCCGAGGCCCAGAATGAGCCTTCCAGTCAGCCGGAGTTAATGGAATATCAAAATGCAGAAGAATATGATATGCCAGAATTGATGGACTGCTCTTTGACCTTGATTGAACCTGAGTTCTCTCTCAGATAAGTAATTAGTTTGTGTCCTAGCTTTAGTGTTATAAGCAACAGGCTGCAGCTCTCTCTAAGTAAAGCAGATATAAGCTGTGCTGTCAGCTACAGGAGAAAGAACCATATTGAAATATTTAAGCTGTTTTGTTCTTTTCATTTATTTGTTGTTTTGGAAGCTGAAGGAAGCAAGTTCTGTTTGCTTTTGTTACTTTATGTTATATGTCCAAGCAAGGCATTTGATTTATGTTCCTGAAGATAAAAGTACCCTCAAGGGACGGGGAATAAAACCCTTTAATTTGGAAAGAAGTGTTTTGTGGTTTATATCAGTGAAGGCACAACTACCACCCTCCAGAGCCTTGCAATACCAGTGGCTACCGCTGGGCCAGAGAGGGCACGACACTATTCATCACAGTATGCTCCATTTATTATACATTGGTATAGATATATTGATGACATTTTTCTCTTATGGAAAGGAACTAAAGATCTTTTGGAAGAATTTTTTGCTTATTTAAATGAATGTCACTCTGCTATCATATTTGATATAGATATTCAAGAGAATGTAATACATTTCTTAAATGTGAAGATATTTAAACAGCAAGATCGTTTTGTTACTACTCTCTATACGAAACCTACGGATAGAAATACTTTGTTACATTTTTCTAGTTTCCATCCTCCACATTTGAAATGTAGCTTTCCTTATTCGCAATTACTGCACTGTCGTCGGATCTGTACTACTAATGAGGAGTTTAAATATCAAGCTAAAAAGATGATGGATAAATTTTTGGATCGAGGATATCCTCTTTCAATTTTACATCGAGCTTATAGAAGAGCTAAAAGTAACCACCGTGAGTGGTTACTGAGTCCAACTAGAAAAGTACTTCCTGTGGATTCGTCCTCTATGGTTACTTGTGTTTTACCTTTTTCGAGTCTGTCTTCTCGGATTGCTACTATGATACGGAAGCACTGGCACCTTATAAACCGGCATCCTCAGCTTTCCACATGCAAATTACGGATGGCATATAGCCATGGACGTAATCTTAGAGATTGATTGTGCCCTGCTGTACCAAGGCATGATATAGTACCTTCTATGTCTATGTCGGGCCATTTTGCGTGTCAAAATTGTTCTTACTGTAGTATTATGAGCACGTCTATTTGTGAGAAGTATCAACGGTAGGTCAAACAATTGGCCACTACAACATGCAGTACTGATTATGTCATTTATGCTATATGGTGTGAATGTGAGTTGCTGTACATAGGGAAAACAACAAGGGCTCTAAGGACTAGATTAGCGGAGCATAAATATAGTTTGAAGAAAGTACGCTTGGATACCCCTTTGGTGCAACATTGTGTGGATTATTGTCATCAGTTTCAAGATCTTCGTTGCACTGTTTTGGAAGCTGTGCCATGTCATCTTCGGCGAGGGGATCGCAATAAATTGCTTTTACAAAAAGAACAGTGCTGGATTTTTAAACAATACGCTATATCCAAGTGGTCTCAATGATCGTCTTGAATGGACTTTATTTTTCTGATGTTTTTTAATTACGCGATGAGTTTTCGGCTCAAGAGTGAATCACTGTGCAGCTCAATTAGTATTTAGATCTCAGAGTGCAAGGGAGTCTGGGTTTAGGTGATGTCATGGTTTTGATGGCATTTGATTGGTGTGATTGTGGTTAAGAGGCGCGTCACATGCTGGTTTGGTGATAGCGGGATATTGAAGGAAGCCATTGTGTAGTGCGTATTCTGGACGGCGAAGCTCCTGATGAAGCCGACTATGGCGAAACAAAAGCTTTTGTAGAGTGAAGGTCGCTTGTTGAAATATTTTGGATGCTTCTGATACAAATTGCCTTACAATTCTGCTCCCGCAATGGAGGTGGTATAAGCACCAGTTAATGAAGGTTTTGTGCGTCTGCGTTGGCGGTAGAGAACTCGGCCAGCTACAAGTTTCAAGTTATAAGATTAGTTATTTGATGCTTTGTGATGGTACTATTGACTAGTCTATTATAACTTTTGAAAATTATTTATTTTTGCAGGTTTAACCTGAGTGACCAGGCTGCGTTCAGCCGCACTAGTATCTTGTATAGACGCTTTTAAATGGGAATATATGAATGTATGGGATTGTTATGTTTGAGAGTGAATGGTGAATAAGTGTGGACTTTTTCAAATAGGTTTAGATGAGACTTATCCCATTGGTGAGTAGGTGGTTATTAAAGTATGATATTTATATTAAAAAAAAGTTAGGTATATGGAGGAGGCTTGACCGGTGATGTAAGCGTCTGTCAACACCCTATGGTGAAATTCGCCACATGAGGGGTTGGGCCATCTGAGGTCATTATGCCTGATGTTGATAATTGAAGTTAAGAAAATTGTTTTGATAGTTTATGCACTTTAGGTGTGTTTGAGAGTGTTGTGTTTTGGGTTAGGTTTATTTTAAACTTACCACAACAGGAATTAGATCAGGAGGTCTCAAACTCTGATTCTGCAGGGCCTTCAACTACTCAGAATTTCAGGATACCCTGAAAGAATACCAGTCCAGGTGTGGTAAGCTAAGGAAAGCCTTTATTAACAGTTCTTGATAGGGGCAACAATATAGAACCCCAAAGGGGTATCAGGAGCCAACCCTTACCTAACACAGGCCGTGTTTCGGCCATGCCTTCTTCAGAGGTTTACTTGGTTTACTAAAATCATAAATAACAAACTGAACAAATTAAAACAAGAATAATACCCACATAAAACATACCAAATGCAAATAATAAAAATTGTTAATGCAAAACCTGATCAAATGTCCCAAAATATATAAAATGATACAGCCAAAAGGAATTAAAACACCAATAAATAAATAAAGACATCATCATACAAATTTAATAAAAAACTGTACTATAAAAACAATAATGTAAAAACAGGGGATGTGACATGTAAAGCCTTACAGACTGTAGAGGAATATGTCCTTCTGACTAAGTCCCCTTCTGTTATATGTTGCAACTATAGAGAGAAGAGAAAAACATATTTCAACTGAATATTCATAGCTAACTATATATCCAAAATGGGTAGATAATATATATATGAAGCAGGCGTGGAAGAAAGCCAGACCTACTAGGTGTATTCTTTGAACACAAACACACTATGGAATATAAGCATAACCTCAGGACATAGAAAAATTAAACCTTCAGGGAACTAATACAATCCTGCACTACCTAAAACAGTCTGTTCAAAAATACTATTGTAACTCCTCAGGAGGCTATCAAAAAAACATTTAAATTATCTAAAAAAACAACAAAAAGACGTGGAGGGATGCGGGACTATATATCATAAAGACCACACACAGAGCCCCTAAACACTGAAGTGAACAATACTGGTCTAACCCAGCATCATGAATTGTACCTATTCTCTTAGACTCTAAAGGCCCTAAAATAAGAAAAAATTGTGCAGTACCTTCGCACTCTGTAGTTCTAGCTAGATACTCAAAATTCAGAAACGCCCACATCTGCATTGTTCAAATAACCTATTACCGTGGGAAACTGCGGTGTCAGCTGACCCACTAATACTACCAGGTAATAACCTATGTATGGGACCTTTTGTGCACCACAGCACTATAATAAAAGTGCAAAACATATACAATGAGAATGATCTTATGTAGATGAAAACTAATAGATTCAGCCATTGGTCCCGTGTAATCAAAACCTAAATGCTAATCTTCTCAAACAAACATCAGTACATGGCCACACTCAAAATAATTGGTGTTCCTATAGTGTCATCAAAATGCACTTAAAATCCGTCACCAGGGCATAAAATTCACTCAACAGCAGACCACTCTCATAATCCCCACATAGCCTTATAGAAACAGGCTGGCATAGACACACATTATCATCTAAAACTCAACTCGACCACTAGTGCACACAAATCCAGAAGCAAAGTAAAAACAAAAATAAAAATAAAACTGGTATTAAAAACCTTCTATGATGCCATAAACAACAATATTACATATTAGAAACATAAACCCTATTGCTTGCCCATTAAAATATAGGGATCCTAAAAAAATAAATTAAAACCATAAAAAGATTAAGAATATTGCCCAATACCCAGTATACCTAAAAACAAAAAAAACAAATATATACTTGCTAAAAAAACAAAAAATGTAATCAAGGGCCAGGGTATAAGATAATAAACAACTAATACCTTAATTTTTGAATTGTATCAATCATACTCATGTCTCCCTTCTGATAAGAACATCATAAAACAAAAAATGTAAAAACATAAATGGGGGGGAGGGGAGGGGAAAAAGAAGGAGGAGGAGGTGGGGGAAGGGGCAGGGGGAGGTAGAGGGAGGGTGAAGGGGGAGAGGGGAAAGGGGGAAAAGGGGGGAAGAAGGGGGAGGAAAGGTGGAGGGAGGAAAGAGGGGGGAAGGAAGGAAGGGGAGGAAGGAGGGGGGAGGGGAAGGGGGAATGGGGGAAGGGGAGAGGTGAAGGAGGGAAAGGAGAAGGAGGGAAGGGGAAAGGAAGGGGAGGAGGAGGTGGAAGGGGAAGTGGGTCAAAACTGAAAAAGCTAAAAGAGGGGGGCATTTGGAAGCTACAGGAAAACAGACAGGTCAGTATCTAAGTTAAGGCCTTCAGAGTCAATGTATCAAGCATAAATATATACCGTTGTTCCAACCTCATAATGGTCTTATTAATATCTCTATTTTTCCAGTTGATTTTAACCTTCTTCAGAACAAAGCACTTGATATCTGAAATCTTGCCTTGTTGTTCTTGCCAGTGTGATACCAGTGGTTTGTCAACCAAACCCCGTTTAATACAACTTCTGTATTTGATATCCTCACGCGAATGCTTCGTGTTGTCTTGCCCACATATAATTTCTCATAAGGACACTGGATTATGTAGATGACATGACTAGTTTCACAATTTGAAAAGTCGCTTATGAAAAACTTCTGTTTGGTAGTAGGATGAATAAATTGGTTCCTCACCTGTATAGCATGTGTGCAGACCGAACATCGCCCACACTGATATTGATCTTCGTTCTGTGAAAGCCGACGGTACTAACATATTCCAAAGGTTGATATTATGTTTGTGGGCCACCATGCATGATAACTCTGTTAAACCAGGTACAGTCTGTTCAAATGCCATTCGTCCTGTAGTATCTTCATGATACTGTGTGAAAATTGTGACTAGAGGAGTGGGCACACTATCTGTGTGTGCGGATAAGGGTTGGCTGATGATACCCCTTTGGGGTTCTGTATTGTTGCCCCTGTCAAGAACTGTTAATAAAGGCTTTCCTTAGCTTACCATGCCTGGACTGGATCCTTGTTGGATCACTTGCTCTTTTGTTGGAAGTTACCCTGAAAGAATATGCAGCAGAGAGATTTGTATTCAATGGAGGCAGCATACATGCACATCTATCTCATACATATTCATTCAGGATAACCTGAAAAATCGACTAGTTTGTGGTATTCAAGGAGCAAAGCTTGAGACCTTGGCATTTCATGAGTTCCCTACAGAAGTGATTTTCAGCCCAGAAATTCTATAATGAGTTTGGGTCAATAATCATTCTTACAATCCAAGCTAAGTTAAGTCATATGGAAAGGAAGACTCACCACAGAGTAAGAACTTAGTGATTCTACAAGTAACCTTATGTGTCTACATGACTTATGGACATCACTGAAAGACAGAGAAACGACTGGATCTATGATGTGGTGATGGGGAGATTGAAGTAGGATAAGAAACAGAAGTTTGCATCATCAGGAACTTCTGTTTTTGACAATCTGGCTGCTAAATTAATAATGTCATCACATGCAGGAAGATGAATCCAAACACATAAACCAGTGTATAACCCTGCATGATGGTTCCAAAGATAGGCATCATGCACTCATTCATTGATGAAGTAAAGTTACAGTATATAAAGAAACCAAATCAATTTCAGTATGAATAAAGTTTCCTGTGCCATAGTGGAATTATAAACCTTAGTGTTAATCAGGGCTTTTTTAAGGGGGTTCATGGTGGTATAGAGTGCTGTTGTTGTTAAGTGCCTTTGAGTCAGTGTCGATTCATGGCGACCCTCTGGATAGTTGTCCTAAAATGTGTTCGGTCTTCAGTCAGGCGGTACGGACTACCAGCACCTTTTTCATTGCCTGCTAAAACTGACCCATGCTCCTCATGTATTAATTCAAGAGCCCTGCATATGAGCACTGGCACCATTTTTTCTAGGAAAAATACACTGGTGTTAATCATCGCCATGTTAGTTTTCATGTTTTGAGAGCCTGTATGTATGTATTGTATGGAACGAGAGGGAGATTCTGGGTAGTGTAAACCTCCTCAGTTGAGGTCCATCAAAACTATGACCCATTTTTCCTTCTCAGATTTTGCCATCCTTATGCAATGCAGAGGATCTGCAGTGTTTCTGTGGTTGAAACTACCTGGATTACAAAAAAAGAGGCAGACTGGAAGATCAGGACCAATCCTATCAGCACTGAAAATGTTATAGTCCATGGTCATCTATTCTGGAAGATGTGAGTACCTGTTGAAAAATTTTCAAGACTGGGGAGGGGCATCCAAATAAGGATGTGGAGGAGTAGCCTAGTGGTTGGGGCAAGGTACTTCAGGCCGGAAGGTTGGGGGTTCAAATCCCACTAGAGGACAGCAATCTTGGGCCGGAAGGACTGGGGTTTCTAGTCCCACAGGTGCTCCTTGTGGTCTTGGGCAAGCCACTTAACCCTCCATAGCCCATGTTCCCTGTAAAATAGTTATCTCCGAGTTATAATGCCCTGTTCAATGTAATTTCAGTTTGTTCAATGTAAACCGCACTGATGCAGAATAGTGCGGTATATAAGAGAATTAAATAAATATATAAAAACAAAATCATAGAAACAGTTACAAAAACTATCCATTAAATTCTAGGTTTTTGTTTATTTGATGTTTTTTCTATACCGCGCTATTCATCATCAGTGCGGTTCACAGGCAACATATTTGTGCAATGTAGTAAGATCTACATTGGACTTACAATAAACGGGGTGTTTAAACTGGGCTAACAGGTAAACTATGTACAAATTGGTAGCCAAGGTTCTACAAACAGCTCGGCATTATTTATAGCTCAAACAACATGACTATATACATTCTAGTTGTATGTCGCAGGGTAGTGGACAGCTCATCGTAATCTAGATTAGTGTCAGATATCCACTGGGAGGTGGTTACAGAGGGAGGGTTCACTTAGGTGATCTGAAAGGTGTGTGAGGTGGGTACTCTGGGGGTGTTGGCTTGGGCACAAGGTGTGGGAGGCTGTGTGATGTCATCTGAATTGGTAAAGTACTAGAGAAACAAATGGTGCTTCAGTGCCTTTTTGAACTGGGGGAGGTTGTTGATGGCCCGGATGTCTGGTGGCAGGGCGTTCCAGCAGGAAGGTGCATAGAGTGCAAAGGCTCGGTTTTTCGTAGCCTCGGAGCATTTGGTGATTACTCTCGGGAGTAGCAGAGTGTTGGTGGCGGCTGATCTCCTCAGCCTGTTGAGGGGGTGGTCTGGACGAGGTCTGAGAGGGAGATGGATGTGTACTTGTTGATGGCCTTAAATGTCATTGTTAAGATCTTAAAGGAAATCCTGCAGTGGACAGGGAGCCAGTGCAGATGTTTTAGGACTGGGGTGATATGGTCCTTTCTAGATGCTCCATGCAGGATTCTGGCTGCAGCGTTCATCGCGAGCTGCAAGGGGTTCAATGAGCTCTTCAGAAGGCCATGCAGAATGGAATTAGCGTAGTCAAAATGTGGCACTACTAGTGCTTGATAGACTGTTCGGAAGTCTTTCGGCTCTAGCAGCTGTCTCATGTGGCGCAGTATTCGAATTTTATGGTATATCGCCTTTACCATGTTGGTTATCTGGGCATTCATGTTAAGATGTTGGTTGAGCGTGATACCGAGGTATCGTATCATAGGCTTGGTGAGGAGCTCTGCATCGCGTACCTTCAGTGATGAGGGCAGAGTGAATGCCTGGTTCCTGCTGATGAAGAGGACATACGTCTTTTTGAGATTTATTTTGAGCTTCTGCGTGTGTAGCCAATCCGTGACTGCATCGAAGCAGGTAGACAGCTGAGAGAGGTCTGGTTTCTCCGTGGATATTGGCGTGTACATCAGAACGTCATCAGCGTATATTAGGCAATTAATGTTGAAGGATCGGTTGAGGGTGCAGATGGGTTGCATGTAAACGTTGAACAATAGGGCTGAGAGTGATGATCCATGTGGCACGCCCTTCTCTTGCGGGAAGGGTGTGGATATGGAGGAGCCAGAATGGACATGCTGCCACCTGTCATTCAGGTATGAAGCACACCAGGCCAGTGCCTTGCCGTGGACGCCCTTCTCGGTGAGGCGGGATAGGAGTAGATCTTGACTGACGGAGTCGAAAGCTGCAGCGATGTCCAAGAAAATAAGAGCAAAAAATAAATAAATTTTACTAAATATCCCTTAGCCAACACTAACAACAGGCTTCCCGATCGATTTGTACATTCAACCCACCAGGGGTGAAAGTCCGAAGCAAAAAAATCCATCTCTATTCACAAAGAACAAGGTATTCCTCTCGCGTGCACCCTTCCTTACCCATCATCACTCGCTCTACTGGACTTCCTTCCACTTTTCTTAAAGCGTGGAATACAGCTGGTCTGGGCTTCCAAAATAGTATTTTTAAACAACACCCAAGCTTGATGTAAGTCTTTAACCTTTGCAACTGCTCCTTTTAGTTTTTTCTTAACTATTGTCCTTATTTTATCATAGTCACCCTTTCGAAAGTTAAAAGGTAGTACTGTGAAATTCCTTACCATCTCCAAAGCACATGACTTGCAAACTCCTTCTAGGAAAAATGACAGTAACCCCCTCTGAGGTGTCCCCCTCCAGAAACTCCAAAATGACATAGAAAAATAGAAACATGACGACCGAAAAAGACCATAAGGCCTATCCAGTCTGCCTTTCCATACCACTACTATAGTCCCTTTTTTACTTTTAGAGATTTTCTGTGTTTGTCCCAAGCTTTCTTGAATTCAGATACAGTCCTCATCTCTATTACCTACACTGGGGGACTGCTCTATGCCTCTACCACTCTTTCCATAAATAAATATTTCTGCAATTTACTCCTGAGTCTATTCCCTTTCACCTTCATCCTATACCCTCTCGTTGCAGAGCTTTCTTTCAATTTTCATTCACGCCATGGAGGTAGTTAAACATCTCTGTCATATCTCCCCTTTCCCGCCTTTCTGCCAAAGAATGCATATTGAGATCTTTAAGTCTATCTCCATATGCCTTACGATGAAGCCCATTGACCATTTTGGTAGCCAAGTGGACAACAGCCTTCTCCAGGCAATCCCCTCCCAGGTTTCTCTCAGCAGAGACAAGACTGCTCCAGTGAGAATCTTCATCCTGAACACTTTGAGGGTAATTTTATGGTTGAAACTTTTTATTAGGCTCAAATGCAGTTTCACAAAACATAATGGTATCATTAAAATTTTTATAATATTCATTATGGCTAACACATGTAAACTTGTGTACATTATTTCCATTGTTTTATATTTTCATCCCCACTCCCCTCTTCCCCCTTCAGTCTTCAACTAATCTACCCAATACTCAGTATGGACTCAGGGGAGGCCCAAGGGGGGGTGCAGGGCCATGTGCGGAGACTCGGCGCGGGGCCTCGTTTGCATAAGGGGCCTCATTTGCATAGATATTTGCATAATGTTACCATACACTAACGTTTAGTAAACATGCCTCTTAATGAGTGTATGGATAAAGAAAGACTAAAAGATTTCTATATTCCTATAATCCAGTGCCAACCGCCAGGCACATTAGGAACTACTACAAACACTGCCCATTTAGAACCCATAGCAAACCCGCCGTATTGTAACAGCACTACGAGGACTCACAAAGCACCATACTCTACCTAATAAAAGGCAACACTGCAAATATTAAAACAATGCATTTCAGAGAACAATACATGACTTACTGGAGAAAGAGAACAAGTAGCAATGTCAAATAGGAATTACATAAACAGAATACCTCAGTTCAGTTACACATGCAGAACATAGACCATCACCAAACAAGGAATCACAATTTAGTAACAGGAAGACAATAATAAACTGGGAACCCCAAAAGCCAATCTTGGAATGTACAACAACACTGTAGAAATAAAACCA
The DNA here is from genome assembly GCA_033557465.1 of Ichthyophis bannanicus. Lineage (NCBI taxonomy): Eukaryota > Metazoa > Chordata > Amphibia > Gymnophiona > Ichthyophiidae > Ichthyophis > Ichthyophis bannanicus. Next base: position 1,152,741,623 of record CM066032.1, read on the forward strand.
TAAATTAATTTCCTCTTGTATTAAACAAAGTGCAGACGTTAATGATGCACATTTCCCAGAGCTGACATATTCCAGTTAATAAATTCAAAATAAAGAGAGATTTTTCTACTTTTTGTACATTTTTTTTCAGTTGCACTTGCTCCAGCCACTTTCTTCTGGTTTCTTTGTGTCTTCTGCTAACTCTCCATCGCCTGCTGTCCATTTGTCCTTTCTTCTCTCTTCTAGTTTTTTCCATTCTCTCTCTACATCTGCTTTAACATACTGATCTTTCTCCTTTTGCTCTTTCCTCATTCCTATTTCATCCACTCAAATTTTGCCCCTCCATCCTCAATCCCCACTTACTCTCCCAATACCCGGCCAATTGTAGATTTTTCTTCCCTCCCACACAAAATAATTTTCCCCTCTCCATTTCACTCTCCCAGCCCCATCCCATTCTAATCCTCCCCCAACATCAGCTCCCTCCTAGCTCCAGCCGCACCAGCATCTGCTCCCTTCTAGTTCCCGCATCAGCCCATTTCCAGTCCTATCCTAGCCCCACCATCAGCCTATTTCCAGTCCTAGCTCCCCCATCTATTTCCAGTCCTATCTGAGTCCCTCCATCAGCTCATTTGCAATCCCAGCCCCACATCAGTCCATTTCTAGTCCTTTCCTAGCTCCACCATCAGCCCATATCAAATACTAGCTCCCCTCCACTCAGCCCATTTCCAATCCAAGCCCCCCATGAGCCTACTTCTAGTTCTAGCCCCTCCATGAGTCCAATTCAATCCAAGCCCCCACCACAGCCCACTTCCAATCTTAGCACCCCCAACAGCCCATTTCCAGTCCAATCCTAGCCCCTCCATCAGCACATTTCCTGTCCTAGCTCCCCCCCCCACTCAGCCCATTTCCAGTCCTAGCTCCCTCCCCTCACAGCCCATTTACATTCCAAGCCCCCCTCTCCATCAGCTATTTGCAGTTCAAGCCCCCCTTCCACTCAGCCTATTTCCATTCCAAGCACCCGTCCCCATCAGCTATTTGCAGTCCAAGTCCCCCCTTGCACTCAGCCCATTTCCAGTCCTAGCAACCCCCCAGCCCATTACCAGCCCTAGCCCCCCAATAGCCCATTACCAGTCCTAAGCATCCCATCAGCCCACTTCCAGTCCTACCCCTCCATCACCCCATTTTCAGTATTAACCCCCCCCCCATAGCCCATAACCAGTCCTAAGCCCCCCATCAGCCCATTTCCAGTCCTAGCCCCCCCCCCATAGCCCATTGCCAGTCCTAAGCATCCCATCAGCCCACTTCCAGTCCTAGCCGCGCCCATCAGTCCATTTCCAGTCGTAGCCCCCATAGCCCATTTCCAGTCCTAGCCCCACCTCCCATAGCCCATTACTAGTCCTAAGCACCCCATCAGCCCATTTCCAGTCCTAGCACCCCCATAGCCCATTACCAGTCCTAACCCCCCATCAACACACTTCCAGTCCTAACACCTCCCCACCACCCCATTTTCAGTCTTAGCCCCCCCCCCCCATAGCCCATTACCAGTCCTACCCCCCCCTCCCCCATCAGCCCAGGGAACCTTTAAAAGAAAAAACAAACTTGCTGCTGCTGCCATTGCCGCCGTGGCAGCAGCAGAATCAAGTGTCCCGCCCCCCCCCCCCTGGCCTGCCTGGCAGAGCCCTCCCTCAATCACTCCCCTTGGTACGGCTTTCAGAGCCGCAAAGGGAGAGTTTCCCTCTCACGGCTCTGTTTAGCCTGCCGGGGCTGATGGGAAACAGGCATTTCCTGTTTCCCATCAGCCCCGGCGGGCTTAACAGAGCTGCGAGAGAGAAACTCTCCCTTCTTGATGGGCAGAATGTTGTTAGCCTGGGGCCCCCTGAAACGCGGGGCCCTGTGCAAACAATATTCTTGCTCAATGGACGGGATGGCCCTGTATAGACTTACATAACAACTTTTGCAATGTGGTAACTCTTGAACACTCCAAATATCAACCAGGAAGATCTTTAAAAATATTACTACTTAGGCCTCTCCCCTATTACCCTCACCTGCCCCCAAACCTCTCGTAAAATAAAATAAAATTCTCATCTACTTGCTTTTTCCCTTGCCCCTTCCCATTCAAGGAGCATGAACCAGTGAAGTGTATTCATCCACTACCAAAATGATGGCTGTTCCTCAGAGATCTTTCTCTCTGTCAGCCAAGCTTGTCAGACCCACAATCTCCGTGTTTCTCCCTAAATAGTAAGGTTATTAGAGATATCCAAAAGAACCACCTGGGGTATCCTAGCCAATGGACTTCCCAGAACAAAGCCAATAAATGAATGTATCCACACCCAAAATTGATTAACCTTAGGGCACTTCTGAAACATGGCTCAGCATAGTACTTGATTCCAGGTACTTTGGACATTGTGCTGAACGTGCATACCTGGCTTTAAAGGCCCTACTATACATTTATTGTTTATGTTTATTTAAAATGCTTTCTATACCGCCCCATACCAATGGCGTCTGGGCGGTTTACAAACAAAAATTAAAACAGTTACAACATAGGCTGTCAGAAAAGTTAAAAAGAACGCCAGTTAAAATCTTAAAAAGGACAGCAGAGAAACAGATAATAGAAACAGCAAAGTATAAGAAGAAACATCAACAAGAGGAGGGGGAGGGAGACACGGACGAGGGAGGGAGGTCAAACGCCAAACAAAACAAGTGGGTTTTTAGCTGTCGTTTGAAGGCTTGATATGATTGCTCTGCACGGAGAGGGGGGGGAAGTGAGTTCCAGAGCCTAGGACCCAAGAAGTAAAAAGCCGAAGAGCGTGTAGACTCCAAGTGAGCTTGAGAAGGAGAAGGAAGGGCCAACCGATTAACGTGGATAGAACGGAGCAGACGATGGGAAGTACGAAATTGAAGAAGATCTGCAAGATAGAGAGGGGTACCAGTGTGAGTCACCCTGTGCACAAAAGTGAGGACCTTATATTGTATACGAAAAGAAACCGGTAACCAGTGATGATGCAGAAGTAAGGGAGTGACATGGTCATAACGAGAAGCACAGGAAAGGAGACGGACAGCTGCGTTCTGAATACGTTGTAGACGGGAGAGTTGAGATTGGGGTAGACCAGCAAGAGAAACATTACAGTAGTCGAGACGGGAAATTGCAAAGGAGAGAATAAGAGTAGCAAAAGCAGAGGGTGAGAGAAAAGGACGCACAGGACGAAGTTGTTTGAGGGATAGAAAAGAACGTTGAACTATGGAGGTGATGTGTTCTTTAAAAGAAAGAGAGGAATCAAGAATAACACCAAGATACTTAAGGGATGAGACGAGAGGAATGGGCTGGGAAGAGAGGGAAGGGGCGCAGGTGGGGGAAGGGCTTCCAAGGGTAAACCAAATGGCAAATGATTTAGTGGGATTAACCTGAAGAAAATTAGAAGTGAACCAAGAAGCTACAGCAGAAAGACAGAGATTAAGAGGAGAGATATCAGGGATATGTGAATCAGTGTGGTGCAGCAGAATGATATCATCCGCGTAATAGTACGCGGAGATACCAAACTGCTGAACCACAAGTGCAAGGGGAGCCAAGAAGACATTGAAAAGGAGAGGGGCAAGGACAGAACCCTGTGGCACACCACAAGTAAGAGGAGTGGAGGGTGAAGAAGCGGACCCAGCAACCACTGAGAACGAACGGCAAGAAAGAAAAGAACGAAACCAGTGAAGGACAGTCCCAGAGAGACCAGCATTTTGAAGACGAGTGAGAAGGGTGCTGTGATCCACCAGATCGAAAGCTGCAGAAAGATCAAGAGAAACAGCAAGAGTAAAAAGACCGTGATCGTGAGCAGCATGCACCTCATTAAGAAGGGAAAGAAGGATAGATTCAGTACTGTGACCAGGACGAAAACCAGACTGCCGAGGGTGAAGAACAAGAGAGATTTCAAGGTGAGCAGATAGCTGAAGGAAGACAAGTTTCTCAAGAAATTTAGAAAGAAAAGGGAGATTAGAAACAGGACGCCAGTTTGAAAGAGCTGTGGGGTCAGATGTGCGGGATTTCAGAATAGGACGAACAATAGCGTGTTTCCAAGATGTAGGAAAGAAACCAGAAGATAAGCTAGCATTAAAGAGAGAGAGAATATAGGGGGAAAGAGACAGAGAAGATTCCAGAAGCCAATGAGAGGGAATAGGATCAGCAGGACATGTGGTCTTTCGGATAGAAAGGAAAGTAGATTGAAGGACAGCTGGGGAAATCAACTCGAATGAAGACCAAGAGTGGGATAAGGTAGGAGTGGGGGATAAAGAGGATAAAGGAGACAGTGGAGCGAGCAGAAAAGGCCCTGCAACAGGGGAAAGAGGGGGAGGACAGGAGGGGAAAGACTGACGGAGGGTCTTTACTTTAGAAGCAAAGAAGGAAGCAAGGGAGGAGGGATCAGGGGAGGCCGAGGAGGAGGGAGGAAGGGGAGGAAAAGCAGAGTGAGATGCTGTAAGAGAACGAAAGATAGTATAGAGTCTCCGAGAGGAGTTAGAGGAAGAAGAAATAAGCTTAGAATAGTAATCTCGCTTTGCAGAGTGAAGGAGAGTGCGGTAATGATCATGACAGGAACGAAAATTGTGAAGAGAGGAAGAGGAAGGGTGCTTGCGCCAAAGGCGTTCCGCCCTACGAAGATACTTTCGGTGCAGGAAAAGACCAGAATGAAACCAAGGGTGCTGAGGGTAGTGATGAGAAGATTGGTGAGAACGAGGAGGGGCGATATCATTAAGAGCAGCAGACAGAGAAAAATGCCAAAGATGGGCTTGGGTATCAACGGGAAGAAACGCAAAATCACTAGGGAATAAAGACGCTGGGGAAGGAAACTGATGAAGTGTGTCAGCAGTAAGCTTACGGGTTGGTGGAATAGGGAGAGAACGAGAACCAGAAGCACAGTGAGAAGATGATAGTGAGGAGTCAAAAGAACCTGACAAAGAGGACTGAATAGGGATAGTAAAAAGAAGACACAAATGGTCAGACCACGGGAGAGACAGTGAGGAGAGAGAGGAAGGGGATATAGAGGAAGACTCAGACGCAATGAGAAGATCCAAGGAGTGACCAGCAGCATGGGTGGGGAAAGAAACAAATTGGCGCAGAGATAGATCAGAAAGAAAGGTGAGAAAGGAGAGGTCCCTTGTTGAGGAGGGTAAGTCAATATGGACGTTAAAATCTCCCAAAATTAGGAGATTCGAATATAGGAGTGATGCCTCTGAAATAGTAGCAAGTAAAGAATCCCATAGAGATGCAGATAAGGAAGGGGGAGCGTATATGAGAAGGAAATAACAAGGGAGAGGAGATGAGTGTAGACGTAGAAGCAGAGATTCAGGTTAGAGAAGAGAAGAAGAGGCGGGAACTTCCGAGAGGAGGAGAGAGGAGCGATATATCACCGCTACTCCCCCTCCGCTCCTCCCCCGGCGAGAAGTAGATAAGAAAGAGTAGCCAGGAGGGAGACATCGGTTGAGAAAAGATTCCTCACCTTCTCTCAGCCAGGTCTCGGTGAGGAAAAAAAGGTCCAGGTTATGGTCAGAAAGAAAGTCATTAATCAGAAGAGTCTTAGACCGGAGAGACCGGCAGTTTAGCAAAGCGAGCTGTAACAACATAAGAGAGGAAGGAGAGTGAGAGGAAACAGAAGCTGATGGACGTAGATGTGTTAGTGAACAGTATGTGAGATTAGAAAGCTGTCGAGTCATAGTACCAGAAAGAGTAGCAGGAGGCATAACAGGACGCCAACCCCAGTGGACGGGGATAGCTGACATAATAAAACAAAGGAGGAGCAATAACAAGGGAAACCAACGCACCTGAGAACCTTTAGAGCCCCCCCCGCAGGAGGATATACACGGGGAGGAAAAAAGGCAGCCAAAACGGAGAGAGTTAGCAGACAAAGTCGAAGAGCACAGTCTACGGAGCGCTAGGCAGCCAAGGGACCTAGACTTCACGCCCCGTCCCTCGCCCCAAGGAGCTCGCCCAAGGAGCAGGCTGTGCTCCTTGTGCGCGCGCCTCTGCGGCGCGGGACGCCGCACCGGAGCTGATCTTATTCACGGTGAGCCCCCGCGTCACTTCCGGTGGGAGGAACCAGGAAGGAGGGAATGCAGCCAGTACCTGGGGAGACAGGGAGGCACAATGGAGATACTGCAGGGTATCAAAGCAAGCAGCAGACAGACAACAGCAAGCAGGAACAGCAGGTAACAGCACTAGCAGGTGAACAGCAGTCAGGACGCCGCACCGGAGCTGATCTTATTCACGGTGAGCCCCCGCGTCACTTCCGGTGGGAGGAACCAGGAAGGAGGGAATGCAGCCAGTACCTGGGGAGACAGGGAGGCACAATGGAGATACTGCAGGGTATCAAAGCAAGCAGCAGACAGACAACAGCAAGCAGGAACAGCAGGTAACAGCACTAGCAGGTGAACAGCAGTCAGGACGCCGCACCGGAGCTGATCTTATTCACGGTGAGCCCCCGCGTCACTTCCGGTGGGAGGAACCAGGAAGGAGGGAATGCAGCCAGTACCTGGGGAGACAGGGAGGCACAATGGAGATACTGCAGGGTATCAAAGCAAGCAGCAGACAGACAACAGCAAGCAGGAACAGCAGGTAACAGCACTAGCAGGTGAACAGCAGTCAGGACGCCGCACCGGAGCTGATCTTATTCACGGTGAGCCCCCGCGTTACATGGTGCAAATTGCTATCATCATACTACTTTAAAATGCATCTCTCTCATCTCTGCATTCAGTACTAATCGTGATAGCCCCAAGTATACAGTATCTTCTCCAGCAACTTGTGCACTCAATTGTCTATTCCATATTTCAACAAGTCTATAACCATCCCAAATACATTTGTTTCCACAATTGCCCATTGTAATTTAGCCACTGACACTATATAAGCGTCCTCTGCTAACTGGAGCTCTTTCGATGCTCAGCACAACTAACTCGATAAATTCTCTTCAAAGGTTCCAGACATATCTGAACACCTGCATATATTTATTTTTATTTTATTTGAAAGGTTTATATATCACATTTCCAATGATCAAGGCAGTTTACATATAACATAGCATAACTTTGCAGAGAACATTATGACATGGTACACTTAAACTATTATTTAATGTTAAGTTGGGTTAACTCAGGTTAAATTAGTAGGGACAGGGAGTGGGAGATGGCAACATTGTTGTCCAAGAAACATGTTAACAAGCGCAAAACAGGTGCACAGGGCAATGTTCACAGTTCATGATGGTAGGTTTGGTGTTAGTATCTTCAAAGTGCTCTTTAAATAGGTAGGTTTTCAATAACTTTCAGAATGTTGTAATGTCAGGGGTAGCTCTAATATTTCCAGGTAGGGCATTCCATAAGCTAGGTACATATAGGGAAAATGCACAAGCACAAGTTGTCTGGTTGAACTTGATTAGCTCTGGGGGTAGAGCGAGAAGATGTTGAGCAGAGCTTCTTCTCTGCTGATTATTAGGTGTTTTTATAGAACAGACTGTAGTTACTGGGAGGTTAATTGGTGATAGATTTTGAATGCAGTTATAATGGTTTTGTATTTTATGCAGCTATACAAGGGTAGCCAATGGAAATCCTTCAAAATGGGAGTGATATGGTTGGCCCTGGGTGTCCCAAGGAGAATTCTCGCAGCTGCATGTTAGGGAAGTTGAAGGAAGTATAATGAGCTTTTAGGAGGAGGATTGCATTGCCGTAATCAAGGTGGGGGAGTATCATAGACGGAAGCCAGTTTGGAAATCATGAGTCTGAAGGAGCAGCCAAAGGTGTTGGAGGGTCCTTATTTTATTGTAAATGGCTTTTGATAATTTGTTAATATGAGATTGTAGGATGAGGTGTTGGTCAATGGTTACACCAAGGTATCTAACTTCAGGTTTGATTACCAGATTCATGTTATTAACCTTCAGTAATGTTGGTTGGGAGAAGGATTGATCTCTGGTTATGAAGAGCACCTCCATTTTATTGGAATTAATGGTGAGATGGTGATCAAATAGCCAATGGGTAATTGCATTAAAGCAGTTTATTATTGGTGCAAAGATTAAATTTGTGGTGGAGAATGGTGCATAAATCATGATGTCATCCACATATAGGTGAAAGAAGACAGTATGGGATCACGTATAATGTTGCAAACTTGTTGGATATAAATGCTGAATAATAATGCTGATAGTGCTGAGCTTGGGGTACTCCTTGTTTTCGTGTGTATGGATCAGAAGTGTTGGATCTTGATTGAACAAATTGTTGATGACCAGACAGGTAGGAGCGAAGCCAGTTTAGAGCTGTAATATGGATGCCAAAGCCTTAGGAGAATGTTGTGGCATATTGTATTGAATGCCGCTGCAATGTCCAGGAATATGAGGATAAATTCCCGCTTAGGGCCCTCTATACCTTTCATAAGTCTGTCAATAAGTGAAAATCGTAGTGTTTCTACTCTGTGACCAGGTTAGAAACCATATTGTGGTAAGTCAAGGGATGCATTTGAATTGATGTGATCCGGCAATTGCAGTTGGACCTCTTTTTTCATTATTTTTGCCAAGAAGGAAAACGGGGCTGAAGGATTGCAGTGGGTAGCGAGTGTTGGTTTGATTACAGTTTTTAAGTGTGCCAAGGGGTGAATTAAGGAGTTTTGATTGGGCGTGGATAACAAGCGCCTGTGGTCCAAGAATGGCTGGAGTCACTGCTTGGTTATTTCTTTTACTAAAGACTTTACAATATCATACAGTTCCCTAGGTTTACTTAGTGATTTCATAATTCATTTTGTATGGTACTCTCTTTTTGCCTTATTAATCTCAATCCGATAAGATTGTAGGATGTATAGATAGTTATGTCTGACTTGTTCCTTATGAGTGTGTCTCCATTTGCATTTGACTTTTCTAAGTTCACATTTAAATTTAAGATCTGTGGTATACGGTTGTGGTGGCGGGCTCCTGTTGATTTGGGGGGAGGCTCAGTAGCATTTTTGCTAATGATCTCTTGCCAGTTATTGACTATGAAGTGTAAGTCATTGGAGTCTGTGTAGCAGAGGGATAACATTATCTAGGAAGGAGGACTTATCAAATTGTTCAAAACGACGGTAGTTTGAAATGTTGGAAGGTATTGGTAGTTGGTGGATATGCAAACATAATTCTAAATCCATATCTGCCTTGCAATTCTTCAAAGTGTAAAACAGAACTATCTTATACCACTAGTTGTTCTATTTGTTTCACTCCAAGCTCCTTCCATCAAAAAAGATTTTCCCCTGCTAATTTCTTCCAATGATTTTCACTACCATCTTTATACCGATGACTGTCAAATTCACTCCCTGCACCTGAAATCTCTCCAGGAATCCAATCCTGTATTTCAACCTGCTTTCCTGACATTGCTGCCTGGATGTTCTGCCACTGTCTGAAGAAGAACATGGCCAAGATGGAGCTCCTTATCCCCCCCCCCCCACCCCCCTCCTTTCTATAGATAACACTATCTTCCCTGTTTCCTAAGCTTGCAACCTTAGGCTCATCTTTGACTCTTCTCTCTCTTTCTCTGCATACATCCAACAGATAGCTAAAACTGGTCATTTATTCCTCTGTAACCTTATCAAAATTCATCCCTTCCTTTCTGAACATACTTCAAGACACTTATCCACTCTCTAGTTACCTCCTGTTTAGACTATTGTAATCTGCTTCTCACTGATCTTCCTTAGAATCATCTCTATCCCCTTCAGTCCATTCAAAAATCAGTCGCATGGCTACTCTTCAGCCAGTGTCGCTACATTCACATAACCCTTCTTCTCAAGTCACTTCATTGGCTCCCTATCTGATTCCACATCCATTTCAAACTTCTACTGACCTACAAGTGCAATCATTCTGCAGCTTCTCATTACTTCTCTTCTCTTTTCTCCCTACAGTCCTTCTCAGAACTCCACTCAAACAAATCACTTCCCTTCTACTGCCAACTCCACACTTCATTTATTCCACCTTGCTGAACCTTATGCCCAGAACAGACTACCTGGGTCGGTATGTCAGACTTCATCTCTGGTCCCCTTCAAATCCAGGCTAAAATCTCATCTCTTCTAGATTGCTTTTGGCTGATGACTCCTTTTTCCTGTTTACCACCCACCAGTATGTGTTATAATCATTTCCCCTTAGTTCTACCCTAGTCCCATATTTGTTGTGTTTCTCTCTGTCTTGAAAAGACTGTAAGCTCTATTGAGCAGAGACTTTCTCTTGCATGTAAATGTACAGTGCTGCATATGCCTTGTAGAATGATACAAATAGGCAGTAGTTCTAGCAGTAATATTCTAGCAGTAATATTTTCACTGCACGCCTACTTACAGTTCAATCACTGGCCCTGATAGTGTCCAAATGGCAATTTAAAAAATTAATTAATAAAGTCGTAACTTATCTGCATATCTCAGCAAGCTACTGCTTCAAACAAGGCATCTGCGTTCCAAAGTTAGAAAGTCCACACTGCTACTGCAAGCAATGCTTCCATGCTCCAGAGCTGAAAGCCACAACTTCAGGTTCGTCATATAATTCTGACTGCATCTGGCGATATCTTCAACTTCAACTAGAGTCTTCCACAGAAGTCTCAGCACGAAATCTTAACATGCTCAAAGCACATATCCAACATTTCTCACTTCCACATCAGGATCTTTTCGTATTCCAGTTGCTGGTATGTATATTTCTAGTGGCAATTTTGTGCACATATATTGCCACATATGTGCTAAAATGATCTATAAAATTATTCTCAATAAGTTTGTAAAGGAAAAAATATTTCATTTTGATTGACTAGTCAGCATTAAAAATGACCTCATCAATATGAGATAGGTTTGCTTTACGTTTGGTGGTACGTGGTTAATCCTAACCTTCAGAACAAGTATTAACATTGCTTTGTGGCTCACTAGCAAGCCACATTGCTGCCTATTCCAGGAACGGGGGAGGGAGGAAATGTGGCTCCTTCCAGTCAAAGAAGGACACCGAAGGATAAAATGAGAGGAGATTTACCTCCTGATCTCAGGGCTGGCAGGGAACTTGAGCTGCCCAACCATGTCATCTCGGGTATGTGGTTTACATTAGGGGTGTACATTCGTGAGTTAGTATGGGCCTGTAAAAATTTGACATGCACATGAATTGCTTGTATACCCATATACCTAAGAATTAACATTTATAACTGATTTGTGCACTTTTAAAAGTTTTAGCAAGCATACTATATATACAAAGAACAAATAGGGGAAATGAATATGAAAATAGTCTGAAAACTGGAAAAAATTTAAGGAGCACAAACAGAACTTTTTATTGCTGATGCATACCCTTAGTTTACTATGAGGCAAAATGGGGGGGAGCAAAAGAGTATACCTTTCATGGGCTTGTGAAGCAACAACCCAATTTCTAGATACAAAATAGTCTCTAGAGAGATCATTAAGGGCTTGCAAAATGGGATTTCTATTAAGCAGAAATATATCCTTTATCATACAGTCTTAATACTTTTTAAACAAAATCCCAGTAGATTCCTTGCAAAGCTGCACAGATTTTATATATTTTTTCAGAGCACGGGGTGAAGGATTCCACGTTTTAGCAAGTTTGTATCCTGAAATGTCCAGGATGATGTCCTTATACCAAAGCATGGTACAATTATCTCTTTACCTTTCGCCCAAGATTGCAAGCAACCATGCTAAATCATGCATATGGGGCACTTTCTTACAGCCCAGAAGAGTCTTTCTTCACAATTTTTATTTATGTTTTATTTAGCTTGTGGCAGGTGCAGGCCTGTGACCCACAGTGTCCGAACATAAGCAGGCCAGCATGGCTAGCTTGACCTGTAAATGAGGCCTGTGGAGAGGCATATAGGATTGCACATCCCCCAATATGCTGCTATTGTAAGATAGAACTCAGTAGAAGTATTGAATTAGCTTAGGTAAGCAGAACTGCAGTATTGAAAGATGGAAAAATACAGAAAAACATGTTTAAAAGTTACTGATAAGAAAAAGTACATCTGCAAAGAAATAATTGGGAGTGCTGACAGATGAGTTGCAGAGCCCAGCTCCTCTGCACGTACAAATTGGTTCTATAACCTTGAAAGTGTGAAAGTAACAAGTTGATGAACTGACCATTGTAATTGGGACTAGAAGGGGGGTATGCAGGTGTCATGCCCACTGGAGGGACATAACTGGATAAACTTATCAGTACCGGGACCAATAGAAGAGGTACGGGAGGTACGGGAGATTACCGGGACCAATGAAATGTTTTTCTATACCTAGAATGGAACAGAAGTCTATAAAAGTTGTTGTAATGCTTGAAAACTTTGCTCAGCCATTTTGAAATTGATTGGTTCGAGACTTGTGCACAAATAAATGATTTGGACCTTCTGAACAGACTCCTGGTATCATTGGTTTGTCTGCGCTTTGCTGCTACATATTCCTTGGTGCATTGGCCGGGAAGTTGTGGAATCAAAGTGTATATAGGGCAATATACCACGACTTTCCGCCTCTATAGGCTTGGTCCTGCCGGGATCGCGCCCTTCCGACGAGGGCTGCTCCCTGGCGCCATCGGTCCCTTGTATCGGAGGGAGCTGGTCGGACCTCGGCGGGTGACGAGCCCGGCTGGAGTCAACGCCTCGAACCCGAGTGAGGGGAGTCCGAGGTCCAACTCATGCGCCTGCTTGGGAAGTTTGAGGACCGGATCCGGTGAGTATAGTTTTGATTTTGGGTCTAGACAGAAATAGAAAGCGCAGTACTGCCATTGGAACTTGGAACTTTGGAATTTGTAATCTCGAGATATTGGGAATTGGTAAGAGAGCATGATCACCTCTCAAGGAAGAGCCGAGTAGCCTGGCATGGGAATTCGCTGGGTGAAACCCTCATCCTTTTTGTAATTGGGAAAAAGACTAGTCAGAATAGGTAGAAACGAATGCATTCTGGGATACGTTGCTAGCATGATTGTGTGAACGAAGTGTGAATGAGAGGTCTGGCAGCACGGACCAAGTGAAGGCGGACCCCTGAGTAGCGCATTTCCTGACCGGGCGACCGCGTTCAGGTCGCGAAAAGGGGGAAGCGATTGTCGTCTTGTCTTGTTATTTGTACTCCTTATACGTTTCCAGGGCCGTGAGGACCCCTTACCCACGGTCCGCCCTCCTTTTCCCTTCTGTCTGTTGTTGCGCGCACACATCGAAATGGGAGGGGCGGGGTCTACTAGAAACACTCCATTAGAATGTATGATCGCACATTTTAAAGAGGGATATTCAGGAGATTATGGTATTAAAATGACAGCAGCCCGTTTGCAAATTTTGTGTACTAGGGAGTGGCCCGATCTAGACCCCATCTGGCCCCGAGAGGGAACGTTCAAAGTAGAGATTATTCAGTCAATACACCGTAGAGTGCGGATAGCGCACCCCGACCAGTACCCCTATATAGATTCCTGGTTAAGTATTTGTGAAGATCCGCCCCCCTGGGCGCAGCGCTGTTATGAGGAACAGTGCAGAATAATGTTAGCTAAAGCAGATTCTAGACAGAAAACGGAACAGCCTAGAATGAAAGAGCAGGATAAGAAAGCCAGAAAGAAGCCCATCCTGGCAGATCCTGATTCCCCAGAAATAATTCTCAGGCAGCCCCGAACCCCAGGTCCAGTGAGAGTAGCCCGGCGTCCTGCCCCAGAAACCCAGAGACGGCCAGAGCCGAGGCGGGACCCAACCCCTGATCCCCCTCCTGGAGAAGAGAAAGAGGAAGAATTAGCGAGAAAAGAAGAGGAGGACCTAAAAAGCGAGTCAGAAGTGGAGACTGAAGAAGGAGGAGAAAGAGAGAATCCCCCAGATGAGGAAAGTGTACAAATAATTGAGAAAGCCAGCACTAGCACTAGCACGCCAGTGACAGCGAAACCCAAAGCAAAACCTGTTGAGAAAAAGAAAGTGACTCCTGCAAAGGCAACGACAATAACCCTTAGATCCCAAAAGACACCCATAGCAGCTAAACTGTTTCCCTTACGGCAAGTCCCGGGAGTGCCCGTAAAGAATGATAATGATGAAGTGGTAGCGGGACCACTAACTTATGTGTATATCCCTTTCTCTACAACTGATTTATTAAATTGGAGGTCGCATTATGCCTCCTATACTAGTAAGCCCCAGGAGCTGACAGAATTAGTAACTAGTATTATGGAAACTCACCAACCCACTTGGCCAGATTGCCGTCAGCTCCTGACCACCCTATTCACTACAGAAGAACGAGCAAGAATTAGAAAAGCAGCTATTGAATGGATGGCAGAAAAACCCTGCAGCTCCGGCACAGGGGCAGAATATAATAGACCGTAGAGAAGCAGCTCAGAGAGAATTCCCGAATGAAGACCCCCAATGGGATCCAAATACAGATGAAGGATCCACAGCCCTAGCCCGTTTTCGCCAAGGCTTTTTACAAGGCCTGAGAAGGGGGGGCCAGAAAGCTATGAACCTTTCCAAAGTTACAGGAGTTATCCAAGGGATAGATGAGAGCCCAGCAGATTTTTATGAAAGATTAACTGAAGCATACAGAATGTATACTCCCTATGATCCCGAGGCACCAGGAAGTTTATGTATGGTGAATTCTGCTTTTGTAAACCAGTCTCAACCAGACATTAGACGCAAATTACAGAAGTTAGAAGGGTTTGCGGGCATGAATGCAACACAGTTATTGGAAGTCGCTCATAAAGTGTATGTGAATCGTGATACTGAAAGACAGAGAGAATGTGATAGAAAGATGAAGAAGAAAGCTGATTTTTTGGCTGCGGCCATAGTGGAACAGAAAAGGGGAGGTGTCCCTAGTCGAAGGAGCAGAGGAAGAGGGCGGGGTCAAGGCGGAGGCCGGACCCAGAGACTAGGCGTGAACCAATGCGCCTATTGCAGAGAGGAAGGACATTGGAGAGATATGTGCCCGCAACTCGAAGACGCCCAGCATGATGACGACAGCAGCCATCAGTGGCGAGAAGAAAGACGAAGCTATCCCCGAAGCCGAGGAGGAGCCAATCGAGAACAATTCCAGCGAGAGAGAGGAGGAACCATTCAAGCATTGGCCACACCAGCCCATGATGAGAATGACGTGGATTAGGACAGACCGGGCTCCAAGTTTGCTTTAGGTCTCCAGGAGCCTATGGTCGGAATACAAATAGGAGACCAAATTATGGACTTTATGGTTGATACTGGAGCACAACATTCAGTAATAGACAAAAAGATAGCCCCATTCACTACAAAAGCAGTCACTATCATAGGAGCAACTGGTGCCAAAGCCACAAAGTCTTTTCTTCAAAACCGAATATGCAGTCTGGGAGGACAGCAAGTAACTCATCAATTCCTTTACATGCCCGAATGTCCAGTGCCACTACTGTGACGAGATATGCTAGCCAAGCTTCAAGCACAGATATCTTTCTCTGAGCAAGGAGAAATGCAAATGACAGTAAATTCCCAAGCCAAGCCAGCAGGAGTAATGCTGCTGACAGTTCCCCGAGAAGAAGAATGGAGGTATTACATTGATGATTCTGTCCAAGACACCTATTTTGAACAAACTTTGAAAAGTATTGATGCACCACCTGGAGTATGGGCAGAAGGCAGTCCCCCAGGCCTAGCCAAGCATATAGCTCCAGTAATTGTAACCCTCAAGCCTAGTGCTACACCAGTGCACGTCAAACAGTACCCCCTCCCAAGAGCCGCAATTGAAGGCATCCATCGCCACCTACAAAGATTGCTTGAGTATGGCCTACTAAAAGTATGCCAATCCCCATGGAACACTCCACTTTTGCCAGTAAAGAAGCCTGGGACAGATGATTATCGCCCAGTGCAAGATTTGAGAAGAGTGAATGATGCAGCTGAGACCATACATCCAGTCGTACCCAATCCTTACACCCTCCTAGGACTGATACCTGCTGAAGCTACCCATTTCACTGTATTGGATTTGAAAGATGCATTCTTTTGCATAAGATTAGCCCCTGTAAGCCAAATATTGTTTGCATTCGAATGGCAGGACCCCATCTCTGGAAGAGGGGGCCAACTTACCTGGACAAGATTACCCCAAGGATTCAAGAATTCGCCTACCATCTTTAGTGCCGCACTGAATCAAGACCTTTCAAGCTATCCAGTAGCCCCGGGGAAGAGAGTACTTCTCCAATACGTGGATGATCTGTTGATAGCTGCCGTATCAGAAAGTGAATGTATACTAGCCACTAAAGATCTCTTGCAGTTACTAGAGGAAGCTGGATACAAAGTTTCCAGAGCCAAAGCACAGCTATGCCAAAAAGAAGTGAAATACCTGGGTTTTCGTATCACCCAAGGAAGCAGGAGATTAGGCAGAGAAAGAAAAGAAGCAGTATGCAGAATTCCAACTCCAACAACCAGAAAGCAAGTCAGAGCCTTTCTGGGAGCGGCAGGATATTGCCGAATTTGGATACCCAACTTTGCCCAAATTGCCAAACCACTGTATGAAGCCACAAAAGGAGAAGAGAAGTCACCACTGGAGTGGGGACTTGAGCAGGACACAGCCTTCCAAAAGTTAAAAGAAGAATTGATGTCATCACCAGCACTTGGACTACCAGATGTCCACAAACCTTTCCACTTGTTTGTACATGAAGCACAGGGAAATGCCTTAGGCATGTTGACTCAGAAATTAGGAAATTGGGAGCGACCTGTAGCCTACCTATCAAAACAATTGGACCCTGTGGCCAAAGGATGGCCACCTTGCTTGAGAGCAGTTGCAGCTACAGCACTACTAGTGAGTGAAGCAGACAAACTCACACTAGGACAGAACATACGAGTCACTGTGCCACATGCAGTCCTTGCCCTTATGGAACAAAAAGCAAATTATTGGCTCACCAATTCCCGAATGTTGAAGTACCAGAGCATGTTATGTGAAAACCCACAGATACAACTTGAAGTGAGCCATGCCCTGAATCCAGCCACCTTGATACCTATCAGTGAAGAACTCCCAGAACATGACCGTATCGAAGTCATGGAGACTGTGTTCTCCAGCCGACCCAACTTGACAGATGTGCCCATAGACAATCCTGACCAAACCTATTATGTTGATGGGAGCAGTCTCATCCTTGATGGACGACGCTGTGCCGGATATGCAGTCGTCACTCAACACGAAGTAGTTGAATCATCAGCCCTAGCCTCAGGCACATCAGCCCAGAAAGCCGAATTGATAGCACTCACCAGAGCATTGTTGTTAGGAGAAAAACTTATACTGAATGTATATACAGATTCCAAATATGCCTTCACTACCCTGCATGCCCATGGAGCTCTCTATAAAGAAAGAGGACTCATCACATCCGGAGGAAAATCAGTCAAATATGGTCCCGAAATATTGATGTTACTTGATGCCGTTTGGGCCCCAACACGTGTAGCTGTCATGCATTGCAGAGGACATCAAGCAGGAAAAGGAGAAGTTGCCCGAGGAAATAGATTTGCAGATGCCTCAGCACGACAAGCAGCTATGACAGGACAAATTGCCCCACAAGCTATGCCAATGCAAGCAGCATTGTTTCCAGTACCTTTGAATCTATGGACCCCACGATATACCACCAAAGAATTGGACTACTATTGTGACAAAGAAAATGGAGTTTTGAAAGACGGATGGATTGAGCTGCCACCAGAAGAGGGCAGTCAACCTCCAGGACGAATAGTAATTCCTGAACTGTTAGGACCATCCTTTGTCAAAGCTTTCCACGAAGCCACCCACTATGGGAAGAGTGCTATGGAAAAAGCACTCAGACCACATTTCTACATCCCTCTGATGACAACCATATCAGCCTCAGTAGCACGACAATGTCAAACTTGTGCCAAGAATAATGCCAAGCAAGGCCTTATTACAGCACCCCGAGTTCAGTCGAGAGGTGTGACCCCCATGCACAACCTCCAAGTTGATTTCACCGAAATGCCAAAAGCCAATGGGTACCATTACCTATTAGTATTAGTTTGTACTTTCTCTGGGTGGGTAGAAGCCTTCCCAACCAGAACTGAGAAAGCCCGAGAAGTTACCAAAGTCTTAATGAGAGAGATTGTCCCCAGATTTGGAATCCCAGCAGTAATAGGGTCAGATAATGGACCCTCATTTGTCTCCCAAGTTACTCAGCAGTTAGCAAAAGCTTTGCAGATACAATGGAAACTCCACACTGCATACAGACCCCAGAGTTCAGGGAAAGTTGAGCGCATGAATCGTACCTTGAAAGCCCAAATGTCTAAGCTTTGTCAGGAGACACAATTGAAGTGGCCCCAAGTGCTCCCCATAGCTTTATTCAGAATACGCTCAGCTCCTGTAAAGTCAACAGGATTTTCCCCTTTTGAAGTTTTGTATGGTAAACCCCCACCAATAGTGCAGGGAATCAAAGGAAGTCTAGCCCAAATTGGTTCAGAAATAACCAGACAAGAACTTCTAGCTCTTAGTTTTGTTCTGCAGACTCTCCATACGTGGATCCAAGACCAGTTGCCTATCAACTTGACGGAACCCTTGCATCCCTACCAGCCTGGTACTTCGGTGTGGATCAAAGATTGGAAGAAGACACCGTTGGAACCCCATTGGAAGGGACCGTACACCGTCATCCTGTCTACCCCAACTGCAGTAAAGGTAGCCGAGATCGACGCCTGGATCCACCACAGCAGAGTCAAGCCCACCGCCGATCCTGAACCAGAGCAGTGGACAGCAGAACAGCACCCTGATGTACCCTTGCGAGTTACTCTGAGACGGCAACCAGCAGCATAGACACTTCAGCACAAGTGCTTTGCAGTAGCCAAGTCTTTCGAAGAGGATTGCTGTTTTCCATACAGCAACAGTTTTGTTTCAACGAACCCAATTTGTGTGTGATTTGACACACTACTTTGAGACTACACTGACTAAGCCAGACTCCACAAGCCAACTGAATTGCTAAGTTGGTCAATGTGTACTGGACAACTTGAGGATCTTCAATCAACACTCAGCACCCGTTAAATTGCTTCATTAGCAAACGGGACGAAGAATAATAGATCGTCGTGATCAAGATCAGCAAGCTGAGGATTCAGAAGAACTCCAATCAACATCGACATGCATCTTTACTTTTGCTTTACTTTGGTTGCCTTCTTTGGAGGTTTTGAACAGACTTATGCTTTACCTCCATGCACTGCCTGCATTACTTCTACTAGAATTGGACTGAAAGTAACTCAGACTTTGCTTTATCATTCTTACTATACCTGCGAGGGAACAGTAACTCGGTGTATCTATAACACCACTGAACTAAATGTGTGCACTCATGGGAAAATTAAGACATGTTATAATCCGCATCAGAATCCATCCTATTACACGATGGAAATAAGATGGAAGGATGCAGATGGACCTATATTAGCTGCAACGCCACCACTTAAGGACATTACTAAACCTGCTGTTTTGAATTTTGATGCATGCAATGCTATTAATAGAGATAGTTATTCCACCTGTGGTACATGGGAGAAAGCGTATCGAAATGACCATAAGTATATGTGTCCAGAAGGTGCCACGGGATGGAGAAAGTGTACCGGTAAAAAGGAACCAGGCTATAGTACTGCCCCAGCAGCAGACTACTATTGCCCGTATTGGGGATGTGTTTTTTATGCTACTTGGAACACTGGTGTAACCGATGAGAAAATAGATAAGCGGATGGCTACTCTAACCAAGCCAACCACAAATGATAAATGTCAGAAAGATGCTTGTAACCCCTTACACTTACGTATACACAATCCCCATGCATGGAAACAGGGATATAAGTTTGGTTTACGTATTGCTGGAGGAGCAATAGATCCAGGGACCATTGTGTATATCAGATTGAATACCCAAGCCTACAAGTCATCTAAATATCATCTTCATAATACTTTTTATGAAGCCATGCATGTAAATAAGTTTGAGATCCCTCACCCCTCACAGAATTTATTTCTAGAATTAGCCGGAGCAGTAGTATCTAGTCTTAAGATCACAGATTGTTATTTCTGTGGCGGAACCCAAATGGGAGATCAGTGGCCATGGGAAGCCCAAGAATTGAATTATTCCATGATTTATAATCAGACTGAATTACACAAGACTACCAGTGAATGGGTGTTAGCGCACTCAATCGTTGGACGTCTTTGCTATGCCAGAACTGGACCCCAGTTCACCCAAAAGGTAGGACAGCTGGTCTGTCTTAGCCAGAAATACTATAATGCCACGACCAAAAAGACAGCATGGTGGTCAGGAATTGGACATCCTGAACCTCCTAACCCATTAGCCAGATTTCCTGAACTTGCAGGTCTATGGACTAACCTTGCTGAAATCCAAGCCTGGCAGGCCCCACCTGGCCTATATTGGATCTGTGGAAACCGAGCATATGCACAACTCCCACCACACTGGGGAGGAGCATGTGTCTTAGGAACCATCAGACCTTCTTTCTTTCTTTTAAACACTGAACATGGAGAACAATTAGGATACCCAGTATACACTACCCACCGACACAAAAGAGCACTAAGACAAAAGAGAGAGGCCTTACAGATAGGCAAGTGGGAGAAATGGCAGGGTGATGATTGGCCACCAGAAAGAATTATTGAGTATTATGGACCCGCCACTTGGAATGATGATGGTATGTATGGTTATCGTACCCCAATTTATATGATTAATCATATTATTCGCTTACAAGCAGTAGTTGAAATAATAACCAATGAAACTAGTCATGCTCTCACGCTCTTAGCTAGACAAAGTACACAGATGCGCACTGCGATATATCAGAACCGCTTAGCACTTGATTATTTGTTAGCAGCTGAAGGAGGAGTATGTGGTAAGCTGAACTTAACCAATTGCTGTTTGAAAATAGATGATAAAGGTCAAGTAGTTGAAGAAATTGCTAAAGATATGCAAAGACATGCTTATGTGCCAGTACAGACGTGGCACTCATTGAAATTTCCTAATTGGTTTGCTAACCTCTTTTCATGGGTGGGAGGATTTAAGACTTTCATCGTATTGGTACTAATCCTTGTTGCTGTTATCTTCTTATTACCATGTTTAATCCCATGTTGTATGCGTTCCATTCATAACACTATTGATAGTACAGTAGAGCGGAAGACCGCAACAAAAATCATGGCTTTATATACAGCCAGTCCTGGTAGAAATCCTTTAGCCAGGATGTGATTCCTCAGAAAGTGATTTAATTCTCACACCTTATTAAGTAATAGGGTGAGATTAATCAAAGGGGGGAATGTGGCAGGTGCAGGCCTGTGACCCACAGTGTCCGAACATAAGCAGGCCAGCATGGCTAGCTTGACCTGTAAATGAGGCCTGTGGAGAGGCATATAGGATTGCACATCCCCCAATATGCTGCTATTGTAAGATAGAACTCAGTAGAAGTATTGAATTAGCTTAGGTAAGCAGAACTGCAGTATTGAAAGATGGAAAAATACAGAAAAACATGTTTAAAAGTTACTGATAAGAAAAAGTACATCTGCAAAGAAATAATTGGGAGTGCTGACAGATGAGTTGCAGAGCCCAGCTCCTCTGCACGTACAAATTGGTTCTATAACCTTGAAAGTGTGAAAGTAACAAGTTGATGAACTGACCATTGTAATTGGGACTAGAAGGGGGGTATGCAGGTGTCATGCCCACTGGAGGGACATAACTGGATAAACTTATCAGTACCGGGACCAATAGAAGAGGTACGGGAGGTACGGGAGATTACCGGGACCAATGAAATGTTTTTCTATACCTAGAATGGAACAGAAGTCTATAAAAGTTGTTGTAATGCTTGAAAACTTTGCTCAGCCATTTTGAAATTGATTGGTTCGAGACTTGTGCACAAATAAATGATTTGGACCTTCTGAACAGACTCCTGGTATCATTGGTTTGTCTGCGCTTTGCTGCTACAAGCTCACACCTTTCCAATAGTTGTTCAAGGCAAGCTACAATCAGGTACAATAGGTATTTCCCTGTTCTTGGAAGATTTACAATCTAAGGGGCCTTTTTACAAAACTCCAGGGCACATTAGGGCAACACTTCATGTTAACTACCAGGAGCATGGAAAGCATGTTCCTAGCAGTTACAATGGTACATGCACCTCTGCTGTGGCATCACAATAGAACAGGTGTACTCAACACCACCTATGGAGGTAACAGTGAATGCATCCACGCTACTAGCCTGCAATGCCCCACTCATTCTCCACCCCTAACCATCACACTTACCACCCTAATGCGCCATGGACAGCGTCAAAATCCAGCAGCATTATGTCATGGCCCCATGATAGCTGTCAACAAGTTCCAGACTCACGCTGATAGCTAGCAACCTTTAATAAAAGATCCTGATGGGTTGTGACTTGTCAAAGGCCAGAAGAAGTACCAGTAGGATTTTAACACTGCTTGCTTTGGGCACCAGGCCACTAGATTACTACTCCACTCCAAAACATAGCATATTGAAAAGTCAGCAATGATTCTAAGGAACTCTAAGGAGCTCCTCGCAACCAGGTAAAAAAAAAAAAAAACCTGAAAGTGAGTATACAACCAGGAGAGACTCAGGCAAGACATTTTACTTATATACTGTATAGTATCAGCATGGTTAGTACTAGGAGTTGAGTATTAAAAGCAAAGTCTGTGATTTCTCAACTGATAGCTCTGAGTATAACCTACAAATATTTATCATCCCTGGAAAGAGCATCCATAAATCAAAATCTAAAGTCAAGAACCTCGAGGCTCTTTAGTGCCAATTTTTATACAGTATTCCTGTATTTTTGCAACAAAGATAGCAAATATAGTGTTGCTAATCATAAATCAGAGTGACATATCAAACTCAGGCCAATGAACGAGCAAAGTCTTAATCAGTACAAACTTTCACTTCAGCACACCTTTAATTGTAGAGAGAGGTTTTTTTTTGGTGCATTCATATTTCCTTTTAGGCATGTAAGCAATACCTGGATTGTAAGCAAAGCAGTTAGAAAAAGCCCCAAATAATCATCTCCTGCTAGACAAAGCGGTATACAAAATTGGGGGGGAGGGGGGGGAGGAGGGCTGGCAGTCGAAAGTTATTACCAATCAATTATTCATTGGTTCAACAATGGAGAACGTGTACAAGCAGCAAGGCTGCACCGGCCAAACGGATTAAGTTGTAAGAAAATAAAGACCTTGAAAAAAGTCTGGATACTATTCATAATCATTAGAGGCTGCTAAAATGAAAAAAAAAACAAACGACGGCTGAATTATTCATCCGTTTCATTTTCTTAATTGTAGGAAAATTTGACAGGGGGAGATAGTATAGCACAATGTTTACAAAACAAAAAGAAGAAGAAATGTGGTTTTAGGTGTGGGATGTCTGTTATGTGCATAATGTAAAGGGGGGGGGGGACTGATGCCCCAAAGCAGCCCTGATATTTTTCCCTGCAAGAGAGAGCTATAGCAGCAGTGGAAAAGAAGTATGGGGGTGCTGCCTTGGTTCCCACTGAGGATGGGAACTGTTTCCTATGGCAGCAGTACCGGCCCACAAAACTGCCATCTGCCATGGGAGAGAGAGAGTGGTAACAGATGTGGTAAGAGAGATGAAGAGGGGGAGTTGGTGGGTGCCTGCCACAGGAGTGCTGTAATATGGCTTCCAATGCAGCCAAGGATGGGAGGAAGAGCTGTGGGGCTACTACAGTTATGACGATATATAGAGAAGGCCACAGGGGCATCTGAAAGCAGCATCAGAAGGCCCACGAGAGCAGCAACAGCAGCAAAACCAGCAGAAGCCTGTATGCAGAAGCAGGAAGAAGAGCTGAATTAGAAGCCAGACCAGACTGGAAGGAAGAGGTCCATCATCTTAAAGGGCCCCCGCAGGAAACTGTATCCAGCAAAAAAGGTTCCCCCCAGTGTACACTGCAACATATGCATATGATGCAAGGTTACAGATTAGGAACCACCATCCAGGAAAGATTTAGGCATCATCGTGGATAATATGTTGAAACCCTCCGTCCAGTGTGCAGCGGCGTCCAAGAAAGCAAATAGAATGCTAGGAATCATAAGGAAAGGAATGGAGAATAAAACAAAGGATGTTATAATGCTCCTGTATCATTCCATGGTGTGATCGCACCTTGAATATTGTGAGCAATTCCTGTCACCATATCTTAAAAAGGAAATAGCAGAATTAGAAAAGGTACAAAGAAGAGCCACCAAAATGGTAAAGGGGATGGAAGGATACCCCTATGAAGAGAGGTTAAAAAGATTAGGGCTCTTTAACCTGGAAAAAAGATGGCTGAGAGGAGATATGATAGAGGTCTATAAATTAATGAATGGAGTGGAATGGGTAATAAGAAAATATTTTTTCACTCAACGTGTAATCAAACTCTGGAATCCGATACCGGAAGATGTAGTAAAAGCTGTTAGTGTAGCCGGATTTAAAAAAGGTTTGGACAAACGTTCCTGGAAGAAAGGTCCATAAACCATTATTAAAGGTGACCTGAGAAATCCACTGCTTGCCCCAATACAAGCATTGTGGAACCTATGTCTTTTGGCGAAACTGATAGGTACTTGTGACCTAGATTGGCCACTGTTGAAAACAGGATACTGGACCTGATAGACCTTGGTCTGACCCAGTATGGCATATCTTATGTTTTTATGGAGGGAGCCATTAGAGGGTCTGAGAAAGAATTATTTGGGTCCCAGATGACAAGAAATAAAAAGATAAAAAGGAATAAAATGAATCAGACAAGGTCTCCATGCCTATTAAGAAGAAGTCAAGTGGAGCACTGATGGAAGAAGATATAGTGCACCAGGATAGCTCATTGAGGTGGAGGAGCCAGAGAGAAAAGATGAATAGACCCCCCCCCCCCCCCAGGAAAGTCTCAGCAGATTGGCTGGGAGTATGTGCTGGAGTAGAGATGAGGAACTCTAGGCTAAGGGAACCAGCCAGAAGAGAACCTAGCAAGGAATGATCAAGAAGAGGAGAGAAATGGAGGCACAAAGGAGTTTCAGGAGAAGAGGCAGCAGGA
Organism: Ichthyophis bannanicus; assembly: GCA_033557465.1. NCBI lineage: Eukaryota > Metazoa > Chordata > Amphibia > Gymnophiona > Ichthyophiidae > Ichthyophis > Ichthyophis bannanicus. The sequence goes on from CM066032.1 coordinate 1,152,766,492, forward strand.
GGTGCACAGAACAAGATGAAAGCTGCAGAGCTTACCATAGCTGGTAACAGAGACTGAAGTATGTAGAGAAAGAGCCCAGTTGCTGAGAGATGCCAAACAGATCTTGGGACTGACTAGAGTCCAGCAGATGAGACGAGAGACTGGCTTGTGTGAGACACAGAAGAGCTACAGAGACAGATAGGCTGCACAGCATGTACTTGAGACATGCCAGTGAGAGAGACTGGCTAAGAAAAGTGATGGCTAGGGCAGCTGCACAGAAGAAAGGTCTGGCAATCTACTTCCAGACACACCTTGACAAGGAAATCCCGGGACTAGGTCACCAGGAGTCAGAATTGACTCAGCGGAACACACATGGCAGCTGAAGAGGCAGAGGCGATGGAGAGCACCCAAAGAGGTGCTGCGGGCAAAACACAGCAGCAAGACAGAAAGGTGCGAGCCACTGAGAGCTGTGGTGTGCTGCGGAGTGACAAAGGGAGTCTCCGACCATGAAAGGAGGAAGTACCAGTCTTCTGTCTCTTACGGCTACAAGTAGAAAACAGCATCACTTCTGTCAGACAGACAACTTTATTTTTATTTGATTTCCAGTTTAGTGAAACAATACAGAGTAGTGCATTCATATAGGTCAGGCACACCTTCACTGAGAGACCTGGAAGATTGTGTGGGCCGCCAGGCAGGACTAGAGGGGAATTTTTGGTCACTTTTCTTAGTGCTGTGTTGAAGGACAAGAGCACATTGTAGACAACAGCATGGGAGTTGAACCTGTCATCATGGGAGCAGAGCATAGTATCATGAAACTCTACTTCATCCTTCAGTGTGGATCTCCTGCTCTTCTGATGCAATATTCGCTCAAGGTGTCCACTGTTGAGATCTTTCCATATACAGACACCTGACTAGAACATGGTACACATAGATTAGCTCAATTAAACCATGGGTAAGATGAACATTTGGGGTAGTTCAGGACTTTAGATACCGACATAAAGGGAAAATGTTGATTCACAGTGTTGTCTAATCCTTGAATCCTTGGGGAGGTACCGAAGGGACAACAGGGATTTAATACAAAGAATTCAGATCCTTCAGTTAATTTGCCTGGTAAAACAAAGATCAATAACAAAGTTAAAAACACATCTGATGATCTGAAATTCTGTGTAAAAGGGAAAAAACAATTCATGTAAATACAAGTTATGAGTATTTGTATATCAAAGAAAGAAAGAAAAAAAGAAATATTTTGGGTCTAGTTTTTTACTGAAAAAAAATCAAAGTTATTTGCTATGACATCAAACATTTAAGTGATTTTGTTTAACAGTTGTGAGTATTTTCCTGTTTTCTTTACATGTTACATGTTCTCTCATCTGTTACTATTTCCTTACCTGTCCTCAAGAGTGAAAATAAAATTTGGTCAAGTATTACCTTTGCCTGGTGTCTCTTATAAACCCTCCTGTAAGAGAGCACATTTATTACTTTATTTAGTGTAGTGCCAACCTCTCTGTCCCTGCTTCCAGACAAATCTTATATGGTTCTCCTAGTATATGGTACCCAGAAGTTCAAATTTAGCACAAATGACACAGAAGAACCTGGATGACAACTGTTTTTATTGGTCTGAAGATTTGCAATAGGAAAGTGCTCATCAAAGATGCTCTGGCTCATTTTTGTTTGTCAGAATATACCTGTAAGTTAATCTTCAGGAACCAAAGCATTTTCAATCAAATCTGCCCCAAACTTAATGGCAGGCCTTTCTAACAGCACTACACGCCATCAAGAATGTCACAAACCCCTCAGGGGCACCAAAAGAAGGGCAAAGAGTATGTATACTAGGAAGATGAATATCAGAAACTATTGTCAGAAAATCGAAGAGATACTGAGAGTGTGATGAACACTTCATGTGAGTAGAAGGAGGCAAAGCAGCACCACAAATGCTGGAAATACACTAAGCCACTTTGAGAGGCGTAACATGGCAAGGAGACCAGCACACATCAACCAGATCAGCTGCAAGGCCCTACATCATCAGAGGAGAGCCAACACAAAGGCCAAAGAGGCAGCATGAGGCCAGGCCGCAAGAATGGGGTGGGTTCAACTAAGCTGTGTGCCTGCACATTAGAGTCCTGGCACTGAGGACTCAAAGAACTACATTGGTTGCCAATTAGATCACGTGTTTTGCATAAAATACTTGTTAGTATTTAAGCCCTTGAATCACAAAGCTCCACAGTTTGTCTACAGCTTTGAGAGTCTACTGTCCTCCTTGTGTGTTGCAATCTCAAGATGCCTTGCGCCTGCATGTTCCTTTATTTCATCATGCGCACTTTCAGGCATTCCAAGATAGGATGTTTTCAATGGCAGATCCTAAATTATGGAATGCTTATGGAACATTTCTGACATCATGTTGTTCTGAGAAAAATTGAAAGCATATTTGTTTCAGCAGACTCTCTCAGTTTTTCTTATAGATTAGTATTTTTGAGTATGTGTGTTAGACATCTTTCTTTAGGGTAGCAGCAGCAGTATGATTTGAGTTTTATGTCAATTGATTTGATTGTCATATGTTTATCTATTTACATCCTCTTATATACCATGCTATTCTGCATCAGTGCAGCTTACATTGAACAAACTGAAATTACATTGAACAAGGCATTATAACTTGGAGATAACTATTTTACAGGAACATGGGCTATGGAGGGTTAAGTGGCTTGCCCAAGACCACAAGGAGCACCTGTGGGACTAGAAACTCCAGTCCTTCTGGCCCAAGGTTGCTGTCCTCTAGTGGGATTTGAACCCTTGACCTTCCAGCCTGAGGTACCTTGCCCTAACCACTAGGCCACTCCTCCACTCATGTGCATTCTGTGCCTAGCAGATTGCACAGAATATAAACTATTTTAAATAAATAAGAACCTTAGTACAGAGGAAGATTCTCCCCTCCTCCTCCCCGCCCCCCCCCCCCCCTGGGTAGAAGAAGTGTTCAAGGATTGCTTAAATAAGAGCCTTTTTTTTTAGGTGCTTAAAACATTTTTTTATTATCAGCATTGTCATTAATACAACACCTACATATAATAAACTATAAGAAATACTCCAGAGAGGCAAGATATCATAAACCATAAAAGACAAACCAAAAATGATACTACCACAAATATTACAAAATATAAATATTTTTAAAACTCCATGCAACACATAGGCTTAAAAGAAAACCCCACATGATAATGTTTTGGCAAGGCGACAGCCTGCGTCAGGGGACTAAAAAGCAGTCATAAAATATGTCCTTGTCAGAATACTGAATGTATAATTAAACTGAATCAGCTAAAAATGAAATAAATAAGTACCTGATCATGGTATTCACTCTATATAAAAGTCTCCACATTCCGATTTTCAAGGCATATAAAAATTTGTATCAGGATGATATGGAGAAAAAAAATAATTTGGAGGGGGAATTTTAGGGGATCCATCCAAGTGCAATCTGGGACTTCTGAAAAAAAATGCAGACATGTCCAGGAGCAGATATGAATTCACAAACCTGGACATGCTCGATATGGACGTTTGTGGGGATGCCTACCTAGAACACCCCCAGAGCACCCTGACATCTAGGATAGACTAATGGCTAATATAGCAGGCTAGGAACAGGAAAGTCAGGGTTCAAATTCTGCTGCTGATGTCATTGACATGGGGATAAATGAGTACATTTTTCTCTACACCCTTTGGATATTTTTCAGCTAAAATAAGCATTTAAAAGATGCTTGTTCATCACTGTTCATGCTTTGGAGCAGGTCTAGGGTTAAACACCAGACATCCATGAAGCTTCTGTAATCAGGTGGGGAAGTCCCAGTTCCTGGGAACACTCTAGCCATGCCTCCTCCACGCCCCCCTTCAGATTCAGATGTCCTCACACTAAGCAGATGTTTCAGATCATCTTCACTTTCAGCCAGTAACATGGTATCATCAGCACAGTGAAGGCTGTTGATTAGTCTTCCAACTATCTTTATATCTCAGTTTTCTTCATACAGTCCTTGATGATTTGCTCTGTATATGGATTTTACAGGTAGGGGGAAAGCCTGCAGCCTTATTGTACACCTTTGATGATTTGAAACCATTCTGATTCCCCTTGTTCCATTTGAATGGTTGCTTCATGATCAGTGTAAAGGTTGTGCCAGAGAACTATCAGGTGCTCTGGTGCACACATGCTTCTTAATGTGATTTATGCAATTAAAGGCCTTGCTATAGTCGATAAGAACACATCATTTTCAAGGATCTATCTCACATTCATGATGGTGTCTCATATTCTTTGTCCTTTCCTGAATCCTGCTTGCACTTTAGGCAGTTCTTATTCCAGGTATGTTTGTAATCTCCACTGAATGATCTTGAGTAGAATCTTGCTGGCGGGTGGGATCAGAGCAATTGCGCAATAATGTCCACTGTCAGTTGGATCACCTTTCTTCAGTATTGGTATGAACATAGATGTTTTCCAGTCAGTCGGCCATGGATGCTGACTTCCAATTTCCTGGCAGAGTTTTGTAAGTATTGTAGCAGTGGGAATGCCATCAATACCCAGTGCTTTGTTTTTTGCTAATACTTTCAGTGCTACTTTAACTTCTTTCAATCACCAATATTCCTGAGTGTAAGGTACAGGTTGAAACAACTGTTGATCCACATGATCTTTAAGATATAATGACTTGGGGGGGAGAGGTTAACCAAGATGGCTGCTGAGATGTTTCTCTTACCTGATGCCTAAATGGAAAGGGAAAGGAAGGGTCTTTCCCTTGGAGCCCCAGCCTTTTATTTATGGTCCGATGGATCGCTTTGTCTAAATCACTCAGGCGATGAAACAGAGGATTTGTTCCAGCTTGGCTGTGACAGTGGAGGAGAGTTTGCTGCTGCCTTCGGACGTTGAGACCTCACTTTTTCCTGATGTGAGAACACCGCCGCCATGCCCCACAGCTCTGAGTCTCACCCCCGTAGGTCAGATGCCACCTCCCTCACATTTTGGGGAAAGGCAGACTACCGCTTGAAGGGAAACTGCAGGTGTCCTGGCCCAGTCGATCCCCGGTAGTTCCGGGGAGGCTTTGGGTATTTTGCGGCAAGCAAAACTTCAATGGCCAGCAATCCTCTTGCTGAAGTGACGCTTTCTCAGCTTTCCTCGGTTGTAACTTCTACTCCAGTGTTAACTTTGCTTGCTAGACTGCAGGCTTTCACTGTGGAAGTGATATGGGAAGCTATTGTCTCACTTTCCAGTGCTGTAATTAGACAATCTCCAGCAGGATCCAGGAGAACTCAGTCCAAATTGATTCTACTGTGAGTAATTTGGAAAAGGTTAAATTTCAAGTCGAAGATCATGCAAGTCATTTGGTAAGACTTTGCGAACTGAACTCAGATTTAGTTAAAGACAATGTGGCTTTGTGTTATAAGTTAAAGGTGTTGGAAAACTCAGCGAAGGCAATGAACTTGAGGTTCCTGAACTTGCCCAGGATTATAGGCATTACGGCCCTTGATATGTTCAAACGCTACCTGGTTAAGGCTTTAAGAGTTCCTCAAGATCTGATTCCACCCATAACAAAGGTATATTATCTCCCAACAGGCAAAAGGAACCCCAGCGACTTCAAGAGAGGATTCCTATTTAGAAGTTTTAAATGTGTCTGAGTTGTTAGAAGGGTCTGGTGCTGAGACTTCTACTTTTTCTATGTTGTTGGTTTCGTCTGCATTGGTCAGGGACAAAGAATGGCTACTTAAAATGTTCTTTAAGAGGAGATTGGAAATCTTTTGTGGTTATACCATTTCCATGTTCCTAATATAGCCCAAGAGACGCAAAAGAGGAGGAAGCAATTCCTTCTACATAAACCTGGAGTCCTGCAGATTGGGGGTCTTTTTATTTAAGATTCCCTTGTAAATGTTTGGTGGTATATAAATCTGTTAGATACGTTTTCTTTCAACCTGCTGACCTCACTACCTTCATTAATGCTAAGTTATCAAGTAGGTCTGTGCCTGAGTAATGCTGTTAAATAACTTCTTCATAGTATGATTGTCCTGAGAATCTCAGTGACTCTCCTAATCTCTTTATAATTGTTAAGAGTTTTCTTTTGTTGCACCTGAGGTTCTCCTGCCATAGGTGTTTTGCTGTCTCCTCTCCTATCCAATATGTGGACTACAAGAGATCTTTGGGCTTGATTTCCTATATTGGATTTTTTTTAAATCAAAAATTTTCCCATTATATGTCTTTTCTGTTTGAGATTATGTCTTGATGGATTGTATAAAATTCAATAAATATAAATATTAAAAAAAGATATAATGACTTGGTGCATGCTTTCTACTTTTCCTAAATTTATGGATCTGATATTCAAAAAAAGCTGAACTCCTAAATTTAGGTACCTAAGTTAGGATCTTACATTTGTCCCCATTTTCAGCCAAACTTAGGGAGCCTAAGTTTTCAGCTGAAAACTCATCTTAAAGTTGGAGCTTGAAAGTTGTGCTTATAAATTTAAACCTTACACTGCCTGATCTAAGAATAACATAGATTCAATATCCCGTTGTAACAGGTATCCAACTATATCCAAAAATGTAGGCATCCTGAACAACTCAAAAATAAGAAAATAATTTACTTATCAGGGAAACATGATGTATTTCATAGTTTTAATTACCACAGGATGCTCTAATTCACCAATACTGCCATCCCCAACCACAGATTCCTCATGATGAAAGTTGGGTCCATATCAACTTGATCAATTATGTGGCCTTATTCATGTGAACTGCCTGCCAAATCTTGTAGTAGCCTCAGAACATCTCCAGCTGATCTTATTACCTCAGAATCTACTTGGATATTAAAATCACCAAATATTTCAACTGTAAGAAAATTACAGTGGACTCAAAAATACTGCCATATCATGTAATACCTTAGATCCTAATAAAAGGCATTCTGTTCCCTGTGGTTGAATTACTGTAAAAAAGAAGAAAGATAAAAAGATTTTAAAAACCATTTCACCCCCTCGCTTTGCATATTTTACCCAGAACAGAGAAATCTAAGCCATATAAAACAAAAAGATCAGCACCTTCAGCTTCTGATGACAACACTTCCGTCACACCAAAAATAATCAAATCTCTATCCTAAATCAAATCCAGAATCTAGTCCCTTTTCTTATTCATTGATCCCCCATTCACTAAGGACATATTCAAAATAGAGGCAAAAGTTGAATGAGCAGCCTTATGAAACTGAGAATCAGATTTAAGGAAGGGGTGGGGAGGGGAGGAGACAGTTTGTTCTTCTGAAATACTTTTTCTTATATCCTTGACCCTAGGGACCATGGTAGCCTTGACCTAAATATGTGATATTTAAAGAAACACATCTTACATAAGTATCTACGCAACCCCAAATTTCACAGCAATAATCAACTATAGCTATCTGACCCTCCTACACATAAACCAGCTTGCGTTCTTACAGAACTTCTAAGATTCTTAATAAAATATACCAATAGACCTCAGAAGACCAAGATACTATGGGCCCAATATTCAAAAAGGCCGATATTCAAACCCCACAGCAGTCAGCCAGGGAGCTTAAATATCGTTGGGATATTCAGTGGCAGTATATATTAAAAGCCATGTTGGCCTACTTTAACACCTCAATACCAACTTTCCCCATCAATCTCTATTACTCTTTCGTTCTTTTCCATGATCTCTGAAGATGAAACCTCTCATCTTCTTTCCTCCTCCAAACTTCTTGCTCTTCTGATCCAATCCCCACCCTTCTCCTTAACTCCATTTCCTCCTCTGTCATCTCTTCCATCTCACATATTCTCTCGCTCTCTACTGCTACTGTCACTGCAGCCTTCAAGCATGCTGTGGTCACACACCTGCTCAAGAAACCTTCTCTTGATCTTAGCTCTCCTTCTAATTATCTCCCTTCTTCCCTTTGTTTCCCAACTTCTTGAGCATGCAGCCCTCTACCATTGTCTTGAATTTCTTTCCTCTCAAGCCCTTCCGGATGCTTTTCAGTCTGGCTTTTGGCCCTTTCATTCTACTGAAACAGCACTGGCCAAAGTCTCCAGTGACCTGCTCCTGGCTAAATCTAAGGGCCTCTACTCTATCCTTATCGTTCTTGACCTTTCTGCTGCTTTTGATACTGTTGACCACCACCTTCTCCTAGACACATTATCCTCACTTGGTTTTCAGGGATCTGTGCTGTCCTGGTTCTCTTCATATCTCTCCCATCACTCTTTCAGTGTTTGTTCTGGTGGTTCCTCCTCTACTGCTATTCCACTCTCAGCTGGTGTACCCCAAGAGTCTGTTCTGGGCCCTCTCCTTTAATGTCTCTACACCCAGTCCCTTGGTGCTCTCCTCAGTATCATTTTTATGCTGACGATTCTCAGAGCCATCTTTCCACACCTGATGTTTCTCCGACACTCCAGGACCATAACTCTGACTGTCTCTCTGACATTGCCACCTGGATGTCTTATCTTTTGTCTTGTCTGTCTTGATTAGATTGTAAGCTATGACGAATAGGGATTGTCTCTATCTGTATTTGCACAACGCTGCATATGCCTTGTAGCACTTTATAAATGTTTAATCAAAGTAGTAGTAGTTTGATCTCTAATACCAATAGATTTGTTCTACAGGCAACCATGGTGTATACAGCATTCTTCACCAGCACTATAATTCAAAGGCAGTAATTTTCTCCCCGTCTTGCTTCTTCACTGTCCAACTTTCACATCCATGACATTATTGAAATATAGAAACATGATGGCAGAAAAAGACCATATGGCCTATCTAGTCTGCTCTTCTATAACAACTACTATATCCCCTGATTTTCCTTCAGAGATCTTCTGGGTTTGTCCCATGCTTTCTTGAATTCAGATACTGTTCTCGTTTCTACTACCTCCACTGGGAGACTATTCCACACATCTACCATTCTTTTCATAAAGAAATATTTCCACATATTACTCCAGAGTCTATCCTTTTTCACCCTTTCCTATGTCCCTCTCATTGAGGAGCTTTCTTTCAACTAAAAAAGGGTCTCGGGACACGGATCCAAAATGGCAGAGACTGCTGTACAGACATGTTTCCTTATGCGGTGTAAAAGGAAAGTAAGGCTAGGAAAAGTACCCCAGACTGCTCAGCTTTCTTCCTCTACGCTTTCCACTAGTGGACTGCTGGATGCCTTTATTCATCAGGAGCTTCAGCTGCAGTGTCTGGGGGTGAGTAGTCTGGCTGAGAGGTCGTGGGAGCAGTAGTGTTAAGCATCTCCCTCGGGCAGTGATCTGACGCCCCCAGAATCGCGGAGGTGTGTCCAGGGGTGTGTTCAGGGGTTTTGGAAGTAGTGGCAGCATCCGAAGCTGGTGCTCCTGCTGCTTTGCTGGGGACGAATCTGAGCATGAACGTGGGAGCAGGAGTAGCTCCGCAAGGTTTTCCTTGCCCTGAAACGCCGATTGGAGGAGAGACACTGTCAGACGTGGCAAGAAGAGCCGCTTCTTCCCCACCCCAGGATTCTATGATGGCAGTAGTCGCAACGGACACTGTGAGGGAGGTTTCTGCTTTTTCCTTTGATTTACAACGACCAGAGCAGTTTACCTTGGAGGCAATTTGGTCCGCCATTAAACAACTTGGTGCAGCCATTTTACAAACACAAGTGTTGCAGAATGAAAAAGCTTTCTCTACGAATACTGAGTCGATTGAAACATGTAAAGCCTCTGTGACTGATTTATTGTTAAACTGATCATTTGGATTCTCAAGCTGAGGCACTAATGAAAGACTTTAGTAAGGTGAGGAGTCGGCTGGAGTATTTAGATAATCATTCAAGACTGACTAATTTACGTTTGATTAATTTTCCAAGGCTACCTAGTATATCTGCCAAAGAGATGTTGTTGGAAATATTGGGGGTTTCCTTTGATTTATGTCCCACATTGGTGAAGATATATTATAGTCCTAGTGGTCAGAAAGTTCCGACTAGTGCTGAGATACCTGGACCACAAGTGGCTGATGTATTAAATGTAACTGCTTTGTTAGAGAATTCAGATGTTGAATTGGTTACTCCTGCCATCTGTTTGGTACATTTGCATTGGCTTCAGATAGGAATGGCTTCTTAAAATGTTTTTTAGGAAGAGGAATGTGCCTTTTAAGGGTTGCCTGGTACACATATTTCCTGACCTTGCCAGGGAAACCCAGCAAAGCAGAAGAGAATTTTTGCTTCTGCGCCCAAGGGTTTTGCAATTGGGTGGGGTATTTTTTCTAAAGTATCCCTGCAAGTGCCTTATGAAACTGAAGGGCATTTCCTATATTTTTTATTTCTGTCTCAGTTAATTTCTCTTTTGAATGGTCAGGAGTCCATGGGTGAGGGGTCTGCCACTTGTTCTACACCGCTTTAATTTGTTATATTGGCTGATATTGTCTCTGCTAATTTCCTGTAACAGTAGCTATTATGTTAATATTTTCCTCCTTATTTTTGGATCCTGTATTGTGGGCTAGAGCGGGGTTACCTATTTGATGTTTTCTTCTGATCTTTTTTTCCTTATGTTTTATTAATATCATTGGTTTTCCCTAGTTTCTGTGCAAGTGATTGTATCCTTGTAATATATACTGTAATTGTATAACTAAAAAAAAAAAAAAGATGCTCTCCTCCTGTGCATTTATGCCATGGAGGTATTTAAACATCTCTATCACATTTCCTCTATCCCACCTTTCCTCTAAAGTATACATATTGAAATCTTTAAGTCTGTCCTCATATGGTTTATAATGAAGACCAATGACCGTTTTGGTAGCCACCCTCTGCACCGACACCATCCTGTTTTTATATTTTTGAAGATGTGGTCTCCAGAATTGCACACAATACTCCAAATGATGTCTCACCAAAGACTTACACAGAGGCACTATCACCTCCTTTCTTCTGCTGGACATTCCTCTCCCTATGCACCCATGCATCCTTCTGGATTACACCGTCACTTTTTCTACCTGTTTAGCCACTTTAGGATCATCAGAAACAATCAAGTCCAGGTATCACTCCTCTTTTGTGGACAGAAGTACTTCACCTCCTATACTTGGATTTTTGCAGCCCAAATGCATGACCCTGCATATTTTAGCATTAAATCTCAGCTGACATATTCTTGACCATTCTTCAAGCTTAGCTAGATCCCTCCTCATGTTATCTACTCCTTCCTGGCTGTCTACTCTATTGCAGAATTTGGTATCATCCACAAAGAGGCAAACCTTACCCGACAGCCCTTCCGCAATATCACTAACAAAAAATGTTAAAAATAATTGGACCAAGGACAAATCCTTGCAGCACACCAATGGTAATCTCCTTCTCCTCAGAGTGAGCTCCATTTACCTGTACCCTATGTCACATCCCACTCAACCAATTTCTAAAGTAGTCAGTCACTTTACGATCCATTACTAGGGTGGGACAACTTAATGAACAAGAACACCTATGGATGTTTAAGCTACATTCCAAGCCCAAGGGGTTGAATCTTAGTGTTGATTGGATGACACTGATTTAATTTGCTTCCTGGTACTGTTCATTCATGGGACTGGCTGCTTTGCTCAAGTGTTTATTTCATTCAAACCATTAGTTGCCTATCTCATCTTAGTGACTGGGTGCCTACTTCATTCAAGTGATTTGCTGTTTGAATTTTTAAGCTGATTGGCTGATTTTTTTGCCCTGCACAGCTTAGATTCCCTGGCTTTCAGTTGTCTGCTTCCTTTGATTGGTTCCATTTCACATGTGATCATCAGCGCTTTCTCTTTTATTCTGTGGGGCAGTTGAACACTCTTTAACTTTTGCCTAGCTACAGCTGTCGCCAGAGTATGTGTAGGCTGGGACTTTTTTGAAGATTTGGAGAGCCTTAAAACCATCTATATCCCTGATGCAGATAAGTTGAAACACACTATTGCGTTGGATATTTTGCCACTTTGTGTTTGGCTGTATGGCTATTTTGTGCTTTTTCTTTAACAGCTGATAGTCACGTTTTTTAAAAGTAATTTTTGATTACATTTTCGGTGATGTTAGGAGGATCTCTAATTTAAATTGGATTGGGATTAAAATAAAAAATTAAATTGAAAAAATGTATATATTTAAATAAAGATATCCAGTATAGGGACACTGGACCAATGATGAAAGTATGAGCACTCCTGGCTTTGTTGCCTTATGGCTGTCTTGGCTCTTACTGAAAGCATTATCTGCTCTATTAATTTTGAAGTACTTTAATTATAACTACAATTGCTAGTAAGGGTTCAGGATTTTTTATATTTTGGTCTTGATTTATTAATTTTTTATTTATTTATTGAATTCAAAATTACATCCAAGTAAATACACTTGTGCTGAAAAAATGGACATTCGCATTATAATAAAGAAAAAAATAAGCATAAATATAAGAAAACAAGAACACCATCACTCTAGCCCTCAATATTTGGTGAAGCCAAGAACACCAATGGCAAAGGAAATAAAAACAAAGCAACAATCCTAGGAAAAAGCAAACAATGCAGGCTGAATTATCACTTTTACAGAGTTAAAGGAGGAGATATGATAGTATAAGAATTAACAAAAGCAAGCAACTGGGCCGGTTCAAAGAACACATAGGTAATAGATTGAAATTTAACAGCACATTTACATGGAAACTTCAAGAAGGGTGCACCTAAATTTATTACAACAGATCTAATAAGCAAAAATTCCTTCCTCTTCTTTTGTGTATCATGGGAAAGATCTGGGAAGACCTGAATAACTTTACCCATGAAGAGATGCTGCCAGTTTTTAAAATATATCCTCAAAATCCAGTCCTGATCAACCGACAAAGCAAAGGAAACCAAAAGAGTACCAAATCCAGTAACATCTGAATCAATTCCTTCCAAAATATCTCACACATTCAAGTCACTAGATTCTAATGGAGCTGGGACCAAATCATCAGTAGACTCGAGAATGCTTCTTAGGCACCAGAATAAAGTGCGCCTTTGCAAGAGGAGGCAAAGTGTTCCTAGAGATTTTCAACACTTTTGTAATTCTTAAACATCTCTTTAGGAGAAAGCACTTGGGGAAATTCAGAACTCTTATATTCGCAGCCCTATAGGAATTCTCCAACCACTCAATCTTATTTTTCAGAATCATATTGTCTTTTATTAAGTTGAAACAATACCTTGCTCAGAAATATTTTTGGTCTCCAAATTCTCAATAGAAGCTTGCACTGAGGAAATATTTTGTTGAACCGCGTCTAGCTAGTTAGCATTCTCCTGGGTCTTCAAGGAAATATTCTGAATTTGAGGCTGCAAAGTGCAAACTAACTGAGAAATCGCTTTCCATATTGATTCAAGAGAAAAATATGCTGGTTGCTGTAAGATGAAAGTAGCTGGAGGTAAAAGGGATGCTGTACCAATGGTCCCTGAAAAGCCCAATTCACCTGCCACAACGTCCATCCTTTCTTCTAGGGGCCGCTCAGGCAAGCCCCGGTACACCTCCACTGTCCAGTCTGACACTGTCACAGCACGAGAACCTTGCTGAGCACCAGGTCCCAACTTCTTGGCGTCGCATCCTCCTGCACTCGGCTCCCCCCAAATCCTTATGGTGTCAAAGGCCTTGCTGACATTTAAGTACACCACATCTATGGCTCTCCCTCAAGCCAACTCTCTTGTCACCCAGTTAAAGAAATCAATTAGATTTGTCTGACAAGACCTGCCTCTAGTAGACCTATGCAGCTTCAGATCTTGCAATCCATTGGACTCCAGAAACCTCACTTCCTCTGTTTTAGCAACATTTCCATTGCTTTATTCTCCACAGAGGTCAGACTAACCGGCTTGTAGTTCTAAACCTCATCCTTACTTCCGTTTTTGCGTAAAGGGACCACATGAGCCTTTCTCCAGTCCTTTGGGACCATGCTAGACTCTAAAGAAGCATTGAAAAGGTCAGACAGTGGAACCACTAGAACTTCCCCAAGTTCCTTCAATACTCTCGGATGTATCCATCCAGCCCCATTACTTTGTCTACTTTTGGTTTTGTTAGTTCCTCACATACACAGTCTTCTGAAAATCGTTCAATATCCCCTTCACTTCTCTTCCTATTTGTGGGTGTTTTCTGAGGTTCCGCTCCTGGCCCTTCATCTGTGAACACAGAATGAAAATATTTGTTAAGTAATTCTGCTTTATCCTCATCAGCTTCTACATGTTTCTCCCCTTCACCCTTGAGTCTGACAATACCACTTTTTCACTTCCTCCTCTCACTAACATATCTGAAAAATGTCTTGTTCCACCATTTTATTGCATTGGCTATTTCTTCTTCTTTTTATATCTTTGCTTTCCTGATTATTTTCCTAGCTTCGCTAAATTTTTCCAAATACTGATGCTTCTCTTCCTCTTTCTGTGATCTCTTGTATTTTATGAAGGCCACCCTCTTTTTCTTCACCTTTTCAGCTACTTCTTTTGAGAACCATAGTGTCTTTCTTTTCCTTTTTCATCTGTTTATCTTTCTAACAATAAGGTTTGTTGCCTTTAAAATCTGGGATAGCCCAAGGGATTCTGCAACCCTAGGTAGAAACTCCAGCCTTGTCACATACCCCTCAGCTGACGCCGCCCCCTCCCCCCCAGAGCTGCCACTGATTCTATCTCGGGAAGTGGAGACAGGCAGCGGCAGTATTTCAAAAAGTGGCAGCAAAAAGCAGTTGCTTTTGGAAATACTGCTGCTGCCGCTGCCTGCCTTCCTCTCCAAACAGAATTGGCAGCAGCTCAGGGGTGTGGCACAGTGCTACTGCCATCACCCACCTGGGCCAGTCACCTTAGGCAGCTACCTAGCTCACCTAGTGGACGAGTTGGCCTTGCTTAAAATAGCTCTTCAGTTTTGCCCATTGCTTTTCTATATCCCCATCTGTTCCTATCCTGCTAACGACTCCTTGAGATATTGTCCCATCTTAGCAAAGCTAGTTTTCCTAAGGTCTAAGACCCTCGCTTTTGAATGGACTTCATCAGTACTAGTCTTCATACTGAACCACACCATCTGGTGATCACTGGATACTCGATGATCTCCCACTATAACATCAGAAACACTTTGGCTATTGGTAAGGACCAGGTCCAATATAGCCCCTTCATGTGTGGGTTTTTGTTACCAGCTGCTGGAATAGTTCTCCCTATAGAAAACCTAGGATCTCCTTACTTCTAAATGACATCGCAGCAGGGATGTGCCAATCAATATCTGGCATATTGAAATTACCTATCAGTAGCACTTCTGCTGTCATGGCAATACAGCATATGTCTTCTATTAAATCCCTATCTGCTAATTCTCCCTGTAAAGGAGATCTGTGTATCACATCAATGCAAATGGATTTCCCATTCCCTCTTTCTAGTTTAACCCACAGTGCCTCCTTGCTCCCTTGTAAGACCTGTAATTCTATGGCTTTATTATTTTTTACATAAAGTGCCACTCCTCCTCCCCTTCTTCCTACTCTGTCCTTTCTGAATAAAGTATAGCCTGGTAAAATTACATCCCAGTCATGGTTGTATGTGAACCATATCTCTGTAACCTCCACTAAATCCAAGTCAGCCATTAAGGCCTCTATATCTGGGGTCTTATTTCCCATGCTATGGGCATTTATGCACACCACTTTCTAGATGTTGCCCCTTTTACCCATTTCTAGAGGTATTTAATTTTTTACTTACCTGAGGGCTTTTACTTACCTGGGGGATTTCTTCACCTATCCCCAGTGTATCTAGTTTAAAGCCCTCTTCAGTAGGTTAGCCAGCCTGCTATGGAAGACACTTTGACCCTTCTTGGATAGATGGACACCATCTCTGCTCTGCAGTCCTTGGAAAATCATCCCATTGTCCAGGAAACCAAAATGCTCTCGATAACACCATCCAAGTAGCCATGCATTCATCTCAAGGATGTGAGCTTCTCTGCCTTGGCCTTTACTCTCAACAGGAAGGATTAAAGAGAACACCACCTGCACACCTATCTGCTTCACCCTCTGTCCTAGAGCCATGAAGTCACTCTTGATATGCTCGGAGGATACCTAGCAGTATCATTTGTGCCAACATGGATGAGCAACATCAGATAATAGTCAGAAGGCTTGATGAGTCTCACAAACTCTCCATAATATCTCGGATTTTGGCATCTGGCAGACAGCACACCACCCTGGACATCAAGTCTGGTCAGCAGATGGATTCCTCAGTACCCCTCAGAAGAGAGTCACCAACCACCACTATCTTTCAATACCTTGTGGTCACTGATTCTGCAACTTTGGGGTGCTTGATCTCTGGTTCTTCCCTTTCCTGGGATGATTTCAGCACCTCCACTTCCAGGGCTACATACTGGTTCTTCAGTTTGAGAGCTGGAGAGTTGGATTATCAGTTCTGCAGGCTCTGGTGACTTCTTTCCAACTCTCTTCATTCTGTAGCATACCATCTTCACCCCGGTGGGAGAACTTGGATGCTTCTCGGATGCTGTCTCGGATGCTTCTCAGCCTTGCTACCTCTTCTCTGAGATCCTCCACTTGTTTCATGAGGGCTTCAGCTTGCAGACATCTTGCACATGGAACTGGGCCCTCAACTGGCATCGGGCCCTCTGTTGGGACAGAGATTGAAGCTGTAACGGGGACAACAGCTTTGGCACTACAATTTTTCCCAGCCCTCAGTTGGTGGAGCTTTGGTACCTGTTGAAGTAAATGACTTACCTGCACAGAAGTAAAGTCTGGGCAATCTTTTTCTGTATTTTGCAATGAACATCCAAAAGATTAGCTAGAAAGGCCTAAAATACCAGAAGAGTGCCCATACAGTAGCAAGATACGCCGGAAGGCTCAAAAACACTCAAGGACAACTAGCACAGCACAAAGGTCAGTGGAACATAAGAACATAAGATATGCCATACTGGGTCAGACCAAGGTCCATCAAGCCCAGTATCCTGTTTTCCAACAGTGGCCAATCCAAGTCATACGTACCTAGCAGTTTCCCCAAAAAACATAGGTTCCACAATGCTTGTATTAGGTCAAGCATTGATATCCTGGGTCCCTTTTTAATAATGGTTTATGGACCTTTCCTCCAGGAACTTGTCCAAACCATTTTTAAACCCAGCTACACTAACAGCCTTTATTATATCCTCCGGTAACAAATTCCAGAGTTTGATTACACATTGAGTGAAAAAAATATTTTCTCTTATTTGTCTTAAATAGTTTACCCTGTAACTTCATTGCATGTCCCCTAGTCTTTCTATATTCTGATAAAGTAAACAATCGATCTACGTTTACCTGTTCCACTCCATTCATTAATTTATAGACTTCTATCATATCTCCCCTCAGCTGTCTCTTTTCCAGGTTAAAGAGCCCTAACCTTTTTAGCCTTTCTTCATAGGGGTATCCTTCCATCCCCTTTATCATTTTGGTGTCTCTTCTCTGAACCTTTTCTAATAACGCTATATCCTTTTTAAGATACGGTGACCAGAATTGCACACAATATTCAAGGTGCAGTCTCACCATGGAACAATACAGAGGCATTATAATATCCTTTGTTTTATTTTCCATTCCTTTCCTTATGATACCTAGTATTCTATTTGCTCTCTTGGCCGCCGCTGCACACTGGGTGGAGGATTTTAACATGTTGTCCACAATGACGCCTAATTCTTTTTCCTGGGTGGTGGTTCCTAATGTGGAACCTTGCATCGTGTAACCATAGTTTGGGTTGTTCTTCCCTAGCTGCATAACTTTGCACTTGTAAACATTAAATTTCATCTGCCATTTTGATGCCCAGTCTTCCAATTTATCAAGATCCTCTTGCAATTTTCCAAAATCCTCATGGGTTTTAACAACTTTAAATAGTTTTGTGTCATCTGCAAATTTGATAACTCGTTATTCCCTTTTCCAGGGCATTTATGAATATGTCAAAAAGCAGCGGATGCAGCACAGATCCCTGGGGTACACCACTATTCACCTTTCTCCATTGGGAAAATTGGCCATTTAGCCCTATCCTCTGCTTTCTATCTATTAACCAGTTCCTGATCCAAAATAGTGCATTGCCTCCTATCCTATGACTCTTTAGTTTTGCCAAAAGTCTCTGATGAGGAACCTTGTCAAAGGTTTTCTGAAAGTCCAAATACACTACATCAATGGACTCACCTTTGCCTACCTGTTAAGTCACACCTTCAAAAAAACATAACAGATTAGTAAGACAAAATTTTCCTTGTCTAAAGCCATGTTGGCTGTCTCCCATTAAGCCATGACTATCTACTCATTCAGCAATTTTGTTCTTTATGATGGTTTCTACCATTTTTCCCGTTACTGACGTCAGGTTCACCGGTCTGTAGTTTCCTGGATCACCCCTAGAACCCTTTTTAAAAATTGCCATTACTTTGGCCATCCTCCAGTCTTCGGGTATTAGAGATGATTTTAATGATAGTTCACAGATTACTAATAGCAGGTCTGCAATCTCATATTTCAGTTTTTCAGCACCCTTGGATGTATATCATCCGGTCCAGGTGATTTGCTACTCTTCAGTTTATCAAATAGTTGTAATACATCTTCCCAATGTATTGATATTTCCTTCAATTCTTCCACGCCGTTAAATACCACTTCAGTCATGGGTAACATCCCCACCTCTTCCTCAGTAAAGACCGAAGCAAAGAATTCATTCAGTTTCTCCGCTATCGCCTTGTCGCCTCTTAGTGCCCCTTTAACCCTTCTATCATCTAATGGATCAGTTGACTCTCTCACAGGTTTTTTGCTACAAATGTACTTGAAAAAGTCTTTATTATGCGTTTTTGCTTCTGCGGCAAGCTTCTTCTCAAATTCTCCCTTTGCCTACCTTAAGAACATAAGAACATAAGATATGCCATACTGGGTCAGACCAAGGTCCATCAAGCCCAGTATTCTGTTTCCAACAGTGGCCAATCTAGGTCATACGTACCTAGCAGTTTCCCCAAGGGACACAGGTTCCACAATGCTTGTATTGGTTCAAGCATTGATATCCTGGGTCCCTTCTTAATAATGGCTTATGGACCTTTCCTCCAGGAACTTGTCCAAACCTTTTTTAAACCCAGCTACACTAACAGCCTTTACTACATCCTCCGGTAACAAATTCCAGAGTTTGATTACACGTTGAGTGAAAAAATATTTTCTTTTATTAGTCTTAAATAGTTTACCCTGTAGCTTCATTGCATGTCCCCTAGTCTTTCTATATTCTGATAAGGTAAACAATTGATCAATCAATGCCTTGCATTTAGCTTGCCAGTGCTTGTGTTTTTTCCAGTTTTCGTCATTTGGCTCTTTTTTCATTTCCTGAAAGATGCTTTTTTGGCAACAACAGCCTCTCTGACCTCACCTTTAAACCATGCTGGCAGTTTTTTGGACTTCCTTCCACTTTTATTAAAGCATGGAATACAACTGGTCTGGGCTTCCAAGATAGTATTTTTCAAGAACACCCAAGCTTGTTGTAAGTCTTTAACCTTTGCAACTGCTCCTTTTAGTTTTTTCTTAACTATTTTCCTCATTTTATCATAGTCTCCCTTTCAAAAGTTAAAAGGTACTGTAGTACTGTGGATTTCCTTACCATCCCTCCTCCACTAATTAAATCAAACATGATCATACTATGATAACTATTGCCAAGTGGCCCCAACACCCTTATCTCTTGCACCAGATCTGGTGTTCCACTAAGGACTAGGTCCAATATGGCTTCCCCTCTGGTCGGTTCATGATCCAGCTGCTCCAAGAAGCTGTCATTTATTTCATCTAGGAACTTTATCTCCCTAGCATGTCCTGCCGTGACACTGACCCAGTCAATACCGGGATAATTGAAATCACCCATTATTATTACTGTGCCGTAACGTTTGTTAGCTTCCTTGATTTCTTTGAGCATTTCATCATCTATTTGTTCAGTATGGCCAGGCGGTCGATAGTACACCCCCAGTGCCATCACCTTCCCCTTTTTACATGGAATTTCAATCCATAGAGATTCTACAGCAAATTTTGTTTCCTGCAAAACTTTAATCATTTCTGACTCAATGCCCTCTCTAACATAGAGTGCAACCCCTCCACCAATTTGATCAGCTCTATCATTACGATATAGTTTGTACCCAGGTATCACAGTGTCCCACTGGTTGTCCTCCTTCCACCAGGTTCGGGAAGAGTGCCAATACAGCAGTAAGACAGGCTACGTTTCTCAAGTTTTGTCATGTATGGCTACAGGTACCCACAGTAAAATTGATAATAGGCCAGAGTAGCTGTGCAGACAGCAGAAACACTGGTGGCAGGCAGCAGGGAGAATGTCATTAGCTACAGTGCAACAGAGCTATGGATTATAACTGAAGGCCTGGCAGCAATGAGGCTGGCAGTGACATAAGCAGCAGTGATAGAGAAAGACAAGGAAATAGGAGATTTTAAAAAAATTATTTCCAGCCCAACAGAAGTTGGAAAGCATTATATAAAAGTGGTCAATAATATCTGTCTGCCCATCTCTCTGGGGGCAAAATAACTCTCTGAAAATTTAATAGAATGGGATGAAACTGGCAACTTACCAATGTATGATGTCCATTTTGCAAGCCTGCACAAGTAAATACGCCAATTAACTTCAGACTGACTTATCTTTATCTGATTCAAATTTAGAGGGGAAAATAAACACCTGGGGATTAAGTACATTAACCCCCTTAATCCCTCCTGTAAAGAGCTGGTTTAAAAACTAACTTTCTAAAAATCTAAACATGTCAGGGAGTAGGTGTAGATCCCAACGTGGAAAGTTTGGATCATATACATGTATTCCTTTTATGAATTGGGAATACAAGTGTAGATTTTTGACCTGCCTGGCCACACCCTAACCATGCTCCCGACACGCCCTTTTACAGCTTACATATAGTAAGCACATCCACATGTAAATTGCCCCTTTCTAAAATGTGTCTGATACACACATAAAAATCACAAATAAGGCTTCTAAAATAATCTCCTTAGTCACATCTCACCCCTGCTAAACAGGATCTTTAAGATGATGCCTGGCAGCTGATTTTCACCTAGATTGCTAGTATTTTATAGCAAAGATCATCTCCTGGTGCACTCATGAGCCTATTCTGTTGTTTATTGTGAACCGCAACTGAACTACGGAAGATGCGGTATATAAATCATTGTTAAATAAATTCTGTTGGCCAAATGCTTAGAACATTTGGTTTAGAATGGATTTGCATTTATGCAGCTCTGATCCCAATAGTGACCCTATGTGAAGTGACCGAGGATTCATTCTGAGACAAGACATCCAGTCTAAGGACTACTGCATAGGAAGTTTCCCTTAAAGATTTCATGAGACTTCAAAACACTTACAGTACAAATGTGATATACAGTATAGTGTGAGCTGGAAAAGTGTCTCATTAATCTAATAGTTATTATATTGTGCATGTCTTCCAAAACAAACAGGCAATGTGTATTCCACTGAAGTCAAGTCTCTATCAGCTGAGGGCAAAGAGACATTTACTTAATGGCGTAAAATGTGATAACTAACACCTAAGCAAACTCAACTGCTATTTCCAAATATCTTACGGGAAGGGGGGGGGGGGGTTGCATGCATTTCTCTTCATTAAAGGCAAGTCTAAGGCTATGTTTGAAGTCTGGGTTATAAACTTTGCAGTTTACCTGAAGACTGTCAATAGAGATGTTGAGCAAGAAGTGCAGAGTGGATAATAAAGACTTACCAATAAATAAGTACCATATTTTCCGGGTTATAAGTCACTCATGAGTATAGCCATATGGGGCAAAAATTAGGGTTAAATTTGGTAAAATTGGCATATCAGTCACTCCACTGTACATTGCGGTCTGGATTTATCTAAAGTTTAAGAAAGCTCTTAAATAAAGTGAATAACAATGCAGTTTAGAGGAATGAAGCAGGTAGCATTTTCCCTTAGAGGTAGCCCGTTGCTGTATGCGATTTTCATTTTGTATACTTCTAGATACTAACTTTAGGGAAAAAAAACAAATAAGGTGGCTCAGGAGGGCATTTCATCAGCTTATGATTCACGAAAATTAGTTAAATCCAAACTAGTATCTTCCCTATCTGAGCCATCTCAACACCCTGAACTAGGGTTCTAGTTGGAAGATAGTAAATATTAACAATGCAATGTGTGGCCTTCATAAGAACATAAGAGATGCCATACTGGATAAGACCAAGGTCCATCAAGCCCAGTATCCTGTTTCCAACAGTGGCCAATCCAGGTCACAAGTACCTAGCAGATTCCCAAAAAGACACAGGTTCCACAATGCTTATCCCATGATAAGCAGATTTCCCAGGTCCTCTTTAATAATGTTTTATAGACTTGTTCTCCAAGAACTTGTCCAAACGTTTTTTAAATCCAGCTACTTTAACAGTTTTTACTACATCCTCCAGTAACAAATTCCAGAGTTTGATTACATTTTGAGTGAAAAATTTTTTTCTCTTTTTAGTCTTAAATGGGTTACATTGGGACTTCATTGAGTGTCCCCTAGACTTTCTACTTTTTGATGGCGTAAACAACCAATCTATGTTTACCCATTCCACTCCCTTCAATATACCAGGGCAGTTCACAATAAAATACAAATTCTAAAAGCATAATAAAACAGAAGAGAACGCCATTAAAATCGAGAAAAGAATCAATAGCGAGTAAGGGAGGAGATAGGTCCACAATCAGTCACAGGGGGAACAGGACACTAATCCAACATGAAAAGAGAGATGCGTGTCGAGGATGATTCCAAAATAACAAAATGATTGAGAGAGAGGAACGGAGTAACCATCAATGACAGGAGAAATAGTGGGAGGATCCAAATAACCAGTTAGTCAGGTCTGGAGCGTTTGGTTCTGTATGAAACAGCACCAAGATGTCATCCATGTAGTAATACACGGAGACACCCTGCTGCCGGATGAGTGTAGTGAGAAGAGCCAAAAAGATATTGAATAAGAGGGGAGACAAAACGGAGCCCTGCGGGACACCATGAGAAAGAGGAAGTGCATTAGAGACCTTATAAGACTGCCAGAGAGGAATGAGTGAAGCGACACAAGATCTTTTATCATGTCCCGGGTCACCTGCTGATGATGTCAGCGGGAGAAGCAATGCTTCCTCCAGATCGGGCCCACACAAACTTTCCAGCTGAGGGGTACTCCAGGCACAGCACAGGCAGAACCGCACTCCAGATGCTTAGGGGGCTATTTGTGTCCTTCCCACTGGCATCTAACTTTCCCGCCGGTTGTACAGGGAGGTTAGACATGGGCGAGGAAAGGGTGGATCGGGGCAGGTGGTGGGCAGTCATTGGCCCTGGACGTACAGGGCTGATTCCAATGTCAGTCCTGTACATCCAGGACTGACGGTTTAGATGGGAAACTTATTCCATCTTTGAGATGAAATAAGTTCCCCGATCTTGCAGGGGATGGTGGCCCAGGGCTCAAAAGAGGTGGCAGAGGGCAGAGGATATCCCCGCAGCCCGACTCTGGCCTTGGGAGGCCGGATCAGGGATTGAGCTGCAGGGAAAGCATTTTTCTGTGCTGGTGCCAGGGATTGCAGTTTAACAATGGAGCCATGGCAACCGGACATCATGGCACCGTGGCTCCATTGTATAGCCCTGACTGAGTTAACCGGGGGCAGGCCTGTATGTGCAGGCCGGGCTGAATTCCTGGCCTGCATGTACAGGCCTGTTCGTAATTCTGATCCTGTGGAGCTAGATGTGCCCCGCGGGATCAGAATAGCAAACTCTTCTGTACGTCCGGCTCAGACCAGATATACAGAGGGGCTGTACATCTTCCGATGGAATGAGCCCCTTAGGCTCTCCTGCTCCTGCATTTTGTACACTTCTAAAAATAAGTTACATATTAATGCAAGACATATATAGCCAATTTTAGCTAAAAAAAAAAATGTGGATAGTGAAGATTTATTTACTTTGCTTTTCAGATAGTAAAGAACTTCAAGTGGTATCAAATTTAAAAGCAGATTAAAGAGCAAGAGCACAGATCTAGTGTATCTTTAGGTGCATGTAAATACTTTTGGCACAAGGTTTCCCTATGCCAAATTTATGCCTATGGTTTGTGGCGGGGGGGGGGGGTTCAAAGTAACAAGTTAAACAATTTAGAGGTGATGTTTTAAGAGGCTATGTAAAATTATGCACCAACAATGTGCTAAGTCAGTATTCTCAATGACTTATGAGTGTAGATGAGTCTTTACATGAATACTTTAGTCTATCGCTATTTTGTAAGTATGCATGTCAGGCTGATGGTGCGTACTTTCAAATTGGGTGTGCACATGGGTGGAGTTTGGGTGGAGTAGAAATTTACATGCATAAGTTATAAACTACTATAACTTACATGCTTTCTTTAGAAATCTAGGTGCAGGCATTTATGCCCACCCTATGGAGTTTTCAGCCCCTTATACCCCCATTTTATAAGGAAAAGTAGGTGCCTGCCCTTCTTTATAAAATAGGCTTTAGACAGGTGTGTTCTGGCTCTCAGTTATAAAGTTATCCTCCACATGCCATTCCTGTGGCTTATTCTTTTGGTGTAACGGATAACATAAGACTTAAATTTGATACCAATGCAAAATTTATCATGCACGCAAAGTATGGGAAGACATCAGTTCCTTAGGGGTGTCTTAGGCTTAAGGGGGTCTGCTATTCTGCTACATAGTTCCGAAGGGAGGGGTGGATAGGGGGGGGTAGAAACCTGATGAGAGGGAGTAGTGAGAGGGAAAAGCATGACCAATGCTCAGATGACCCCTCTTCTCAAATCACTTCATTGGCTCCCTATCAATTTTCACATATAGTTCAAACTTCTCCTACAAGTACATTCATTCTGAAGCTCCTCATTACCTCTCTTCTCTCCTTCCACCCTTCCTCAGAAACTCTGCTCATCAGGCAAATTGCTTTTATCTATGCCCTGCTCTTCTATTGCCAACTCCAGACTCCATTCGTTCTACCTTGCAGCTGTATGCCTGGCATAGGTTAACGGAGTCAGGATGTCAGGCTCCCTCTCTGGTCCTACTTAAATCCAGGCTAAGAACCAGATCTTCTTTTGGATCCTGAACACCCCCCCCCCCATGTGTTTCTTAATCTTTTCCCCTTCGGTAATCACCCTAGTCTCCCATTTGTTCTAATTGTCTGTCTTGAATAGATCGTAAATGGTGGTGGTGGGAGGGGGGGTGTTGTTAGGATGAGATAGAGGATGCGGTGTGCCAGCAGTTTCTTTTTTTGTGGCAAGGGCCTGCATTGCATGCCTCGATATCTGCCGGGGCATGTAACTGTCTGCCCTCCATGGCAAATGCACCATGGTAAATGCAAGGCATGCCCCTTTTTGCAGTTAAGGTGTAGTAAGTGCACAATCTTACAACACTTTAGTAAAAGGCCCCTAATCATTTACCACAGCAAGCCATCATCCTCCTAAGAGGACTCTGTGTGCCCAGCCTAGAGGCTGCTTCACTCACGATCTACAAGAGGCTTCAGCAGCTTTCACACATCATATATGAACAATATTTACAAATAGCATCAGGCTACCTCCATGCTGGATGTTGTTGACAATTCTTACAGTGTCAGCACAGCTGCACACTTCTGTTATCTAGTTTGGTATTCTAGAAGATGAGATACCTCAGAATCATGAAGAACCAGTTTTTCAGTTATTTCATCAGGGTTATGTCAGTGGTGCACCAGACAGAACTAGAAATTCTTTTTCTGCCTCCTAGCTATATCTTGATCTACACCAACCCTGCTATGTCACAATGCCTTGACCAAATAGCTTTAGAGGTTAGAGGTTCAGCTAAAGATTCAGAAGCTGTGTCCTCATACACAGACCAGAAGACACAAAGAGCAAGAGGTATGTTGGTCACATGCGCTTTATTAATAACCAATAACCCCAACGCGTTTCGGCAACGCCTTCATCAGGGGGCTGAGAACTGCAAACAACAATAAATAATAGATAGATAAAAACATCAATGTATCAAAATGTGTAAATAATATGCAAATAAAATAGAAATAAATTAAAAACAAAAAGATTCATAAAGCAAAGCCTAATAAACAATATACTGACAATGCACAAGTAAAAAAATTTTGTTACATAAAAAAGGACATACCATTACCCACAAATACACTACATTGTTAAAGTATTGTGAAAAATACTCACATTTCTAGAAACCTTCTGAGTGATGAAGCGCACAAAAGAAAACACTACTGTAGAACTGAGTCAATACTATGACAATTTAGCTAAAATGTAAAGTTATAAACATGATAATTAACATTGTATATACATACAAAAAAAAGAAAAGAAATATCAGGAAAACCCAGACCAACGGTGAACAACCAAAGACACAATACATGAATCTGTATATGTACTATAAATGGATCAACAGCGATCATTAAAATATATCATATAAAACACAAATTCATGAAATACGAATAATTGTACTAACATAAGTACACAATGGAGACATATTAATAAAATGCAAACATATAAATGTGGCAATTAATGATTAAAAATGTAATGACCTTGAGGGATTATAGAAGAAACGTGAAATCATATCTTTGAAATGATATGGATAAAACAACGAGCAACTGTTGAAATGCCAATCTTTAAAATAATACGGACAAATCAATGATGCCCTTAAAAAAGAGCAACCAGCTGCAAAAATGCATAACGGAGTCAAACCCTAAAATGATGTAAATATAATGCCATTAAAAACAGCAACCAGCTGTTAAATACATAAGACTCAACTCGAATTGTACCGAGACCGATTTATAAATGAGAAAAGGAGTACCTGTTGGTGTACCAGCTTGTAACATGGAAATTCTCAAAAAACGTGGTAAACTTCGCCGTCTCATTTTTTAAGGCGTCGTGGAGTGCGTGTGACGTCATGAAGCGCGGCATCGAATGTTAAAACATGTATACATAATAATGATCGTAAATGCAAACATCATTGTACTATAAAGGGACCTATGTGATGGTCCTATTAAAAAGGGAAAAAGTGTGTACACATTGTCCCGAGAATGTCAACTACGTACACTTAAAACATAGACCAGTCACTTTCCCTAGCACTCCTTATCGTTCACTTCAGTGCCTGGGTCCCCATTCCCTCATTCTCCTTTTTTCTGATTTTCCTATGAAGATTCTTTTTTAATGCATCTTGTGTCCTCCTGAGACTAATTTCTTTCTGCATCCCCTATAAGCAATTATGTCCTGGTATTTAGAGATGGCCTGTATAGTGTACAGTAGTGAATATTTTTGGTAATGCACCTTTTTCAAAGAATCTTATGTCTGGACAACTCCCTTGTAATTTGCCCATTGATGAGTTCTCCTTCAGTTATGTGCTATTTGATATTTTTATATTATGATAGATTTTTGTACTTATGTGATAAATATCATGCCTAGCTTTGGATATTGAAAAGCAAGTTATAAATCAAATCAAATAGAACATAATGAATGGTATAGCCTGAGAGCTCTCTTCAAATGTAAATGGTTGCAATGCAGACAGAGAAAATCTTTAGTAACATGGTAAAAGATAGCAAATATAGTGCCTTGCGAAAGTATTCATCCCCTTGTTTTTGTCCTGTTTTGTTGCATTACGTACAACCTGCTATGAAAATGGAAGTTCATTTGGATGTTAGGTAATGGACCCAACAATATAGTCCAAACTGGTGAAGTGAAATGACAATAAAATACCTTGTATATATTAAAAAAACACAAGTAAAAACTGAAAAGTTGTGAGTGCATATGTATTCATCCCTTTCGCTATAAACCCCCTAAATAAGATCTGGCCCAACCAATTAACCTCAGAAGTCACATAATTAGTTGATTAGGGTCCACCTGTGTGCAATCAGTGTCACATGATCTGTCACATGATGCCTGTAAAAATATACTTTTTCTGAAAGGTCCCTGACTCTGCAACACCACTAAGCAAGCAACATGAAGACTGAGGAGCACTCCAAACAGGTCAGAGACAAAGTTGTGGAGTACAGATCAGGGTTGCATTATAAAAAAATACCGCAAATTCCAAATATCCCACAAAGCACCATTAAATCCATTATAACAAAATAGAAAGAATAAGGCACCACTACAAACCTCTCTGTCGGTTCGTTTCTCACAGAGTATATATAATAAATCATCAAATAAGCTCTGTATAGCAACTAGAAAGTAATATTAGTTCTTCATTAGACTGGTAATCATTTTATCATTTGAATGTTCTAACAGATAAGAAAGCTTTTTGCAGGTAGCTACGTGGTCTCAGTACCTTCGGGTTAGTGTCAGTTGACCTGACTTAGCACTCCCGCTTTAACATCAAAGACCACTGCAGTGTAACCACCTTATTTTTTGCAAATAAATTTCAAATATCGTGTTCAATATCGTGCTGAACACGATATTTGAAATTTATTTACAAAAAATAAGGTGGTTACACTGCAGTGGTCTTTGATGTTAAAGCGGGAGTGCTAAGTCAGGTCAACTGACACTAGCCCGAAGGTACTGAGACCACGTAGCTACCTGTAAAAAGCTTTCTTATCTGTTAGAACATTCAAATGATAAAATGATTACCAGTCTAATGAAGAACTAATATTACTTTCTAGTTGCTATACAGAGCTTATTTGATGATTTACCACTACAAACCTGACAAGAGAAGGCCGCCCACCAAAACTCACAGACCGGGCAAGGAGGGCATTAGTCAGAGATGCTACAAAGAAATCAAGGATAACACTGAAAGAACTGCAAAGATCCACAGCGGAGATGGGAGTATCTGTCCATGGGACCGCTAAGCCATACACTCCATTCTGTGGGGCTTTATGGAAGAGTAGCCAGAAAAAAGCTGCTGCTTAAAGAAAGAAATAAGAAAACACATTTGGAGTTTGCACAACAGCATGTGGTGGACATCCCCCCCCCCCCCCCCCCCCAAATACATGGAAGAAGGTTCTCTGGTCAGATGAGATGAAAATTGAACTTTTTGACCATCATGGGAAATGCCATGTGTGACACAAACCCAGCACTTCCCATCACCCCGAGAACACCATTCTCACAGTGAAACATGCTGGTGGCAGCATCATGCTGTGGGGATGTTTTTCATCGGCAGGGACAGGAAAACTGGTCAGGATTGAAGGAACGATGGATGGCACTAAATACAGGGCAATTCTTGAGGAATACCTGTTTCAGTCTGCCAGAGATTTGAGACTGGGACGAAGGTTCACCTTCCAGCAGGACAATGACCCTAAACATACTGCTAAAGCTGGTTTAAAGGAAAACATTTAAATGTCCTGGAATGGCCTAGTCAAAGCCCAGACTTCAATCTAATTGAGAATCTGTGTTATGACTTGAAGATTGCTGTACACCAGCGCAACCCATGTAACTTGAAGGAGTTGGAGCAGTTTTGCCTTAAGGAATGGGTGAAAATCCCAGTGGCTAGACGTGCTAAGCTAATAGAGACAAACCCTATTAGAGTTGCAACTGTAATTGCAGCAAAAGAAGGCTCTACAAAGTATTGACTTTGGGGGGTGAATACAGAGCACACTCCTGCTTTCAGGGGTTTTGTTTTTTACTTAATTATTGTTTGTGTCACAATAAAGGATATTTTGCACCTTCAAAGTCATAGGCATGTGTATATCACATGGTGTTAACCCCTCAAACTCCATTTATTTCCAGGTTGTAATACAACAAAACAGGGCAACACAGAGGGATGGATACTTCTTCAATGTACTGCAAAGAGCAGCATGGTCTATCTAGTCTGCTGAGTAAGGAAACTAGAGTTGTAGAGTTGCACTTGCTGCTGTGTGCAAGTTACTCTCCCTCTATGCCTTTGCTTAAGATTGTACCTGCTACCCCAGGCAGGTTACCCCTCTCTGTTCATGAAGTTATATACGTTTGCTTTGATTCCTTCCTCTTGCATAGTCAGGGCCAGCCCTAGGCATAATTCAATGTGTTTTCTGCGCATGGCCCCGCTGCCTTAAGCTTGCTTACCATCAGCACTGCCCACCAGCTGAAAAAATCAAGAGGGATTTTCCAATGCAGCACTGTCATGTCACCATAGCAAGCAAAAGCATATAGGGAGGGCCACATGGGCCCTGGTCTGTACCGATGTAAAGAGGATCACAAGGGCCGTCATTGCAGCTAAAAAGTGAAGTGTCCTCCAAAACTCAGCCCTTCTCCGGCAGAACTGCCAATGCTCCAAGCAGGTCTGTCGGATGTGGTCATGGTGCCCACCTTAATTCCAGACCCAGCCAGCTCTCCTCTTATCACAGCTGTGATTTGGGACTGCACCATACCTCTGGCCCTCCCCACCTCGCCACTCCGATGGCCACGGCAGCCCTGACATCCCACCTCCCTACTTCAGCTGTGCAGTGGAGCCAATCATGGTTGTTTTTTTTATTTCCTTAATTTATTATTTTGTTTCTGGTGCTTTGAAGTGAACCCTGGGACATCTCTACTTATTTATTTTTCAAAACGCGGCCATGTCTTTTTCACGGAGGCTCTCATGTCCACAGCTCTTCTGCTTCAACCATAGCCTCCACTATTTTATTGATTTTCTAAAAGTGGACATGCTTCCTCCCGATGCCAGACTTGCTGCAAAGTACTGCAGCACCATTGGGCCTGGAAACTCCAAGACGACCAAGTAAATAAATAAAAAATATATTTTTATTTTAACCCATCGGTTTCATTAAGTTAAGTGGGAAGGGAAAAGTACATGACTGGATGCAAGGAAAGGAGGGAGAGTGCAGGTTGAAGGGTATTGAAGGGGAAGAAGAGGAAACAGTGCAAGAGAGAGAGGAACAGCATCCAAGAGGCAGGTGGCAAAAAAACACAATGGAGAATATAAAATATGAGCTTTATTGAAGTCCAGATGCTCCTACCCTACACAGCTGTGTTTCAGCACAGCCTTTGTCAGGGATGTAGGAACCTCAAATCAAATACAGTACAAAAAATAATAATATAGGGCCCAATATTTGAAAGCCGTTTACACGGTTTACAGCCCAGTAAACCATGTAAATGCCTTTAATCTGGATATTCAATGGCACTTACACAATTAGCACCATTGAATATCCCCTTCAAAGTCCGCTACATGCCCCGATGTATAGCAGTTAGCATCAGGGCAGAGTAGAGGCGGAGACTACCGCTAACCGGGTAGTTGATGTGGCATTGAATATCCAGTGTTAAGGGTCGTCAGGCAAGGCTATGCGCCATAGCGGTGCATAGCCTGCCCAGCTGAATATCAACCCCATAGTGTATAACTTACAGAAATACTTAAAATGAGCACTTTAAAAAATCATGTTGTTATTAAGTGCCGTCGAGTCAGTGTCAACTCATGGCGACCCTCTGGATAGTTGTCCTAAACTTTGTTCGGTCTTCAGTCAGGCGTAAAAATCGTAAAACCATGTAAATATATATATCAAAGAACATATAAAAATAATGAAATGGGAGACAAGGGTGTAGGTGGGAGGACGGATGGACACCAAAAATATGCAATCATAGTAATCCACATATTGCACATGTAATAATTGATTTAAATAAATAATAGAACATAGCCCAAAAATCATAAATGAAAAACTAAAAAGGACATCAAAAAGGCAAATATAAGACATGAGGAGTGGTGAAACATTAAATAATATAAGATAAAGGCAGAAGCTAAAAACAACTTGCAAAATACTTGAACAGTACACAAAAACAGAGCTGAAGAAACTCACTGAAGTGATACGGAGAGGTTTTCAATCCATAATTGTCCAGAATAGGATGTTCATAAGGAGGACTCAAAGTTGGCACCTCATATCATTGCAAAATACATTAAAGTATATCCAGAGTACAAAAGAAAGAGAAAACCCCATAGGTACTGCAATGTAGTGAAGCTATTCTGAAACAAAATGTTACAAATAAGGAGGGCAAGCCAGTGGACGTGACCGTAGACACACCTGCGTGTAATAAACAATGGGCCCGATATTCAAAGGTCTTTACATGGGTAACTTCCTTAGTTAAATAAACACACACAACCTCACCCTTAGACCAACAAAACTAAATTACAATTTACACCTATATTTACACACACTCCGTTACAACCCTAATTAATTGCGACCCCTCTAACGGAGCTTGTGTAAATATAGGTATAAATTGTGATTTAGTTTTGTTGGTCTAAGGGTGAGGTTGTGTGTGTTTATTTAATTATTTCCCTTAGTGTAGTGTTATAGGATAACTTCCTTAGTTACCCATGTAAAGGCCGTATCCAGGATATTCGAAAGGCACCTACATGGGTAATGATCTTTGAATATCCCGGATAAGTCCCTAACGCGCCCAGATGCTATCCATATAGCACTGAGGCATGTTAGAGGCATTCCGGGGTGGAGTGGGGGCAGAGGAAGGGGCTACATGGGTAGCAGTGGTTTTTGATGCTACTCGCATAGTCCTCTGTGCCTTAAAGATAAGCATTGCTTATCTTTGAGGTACAGAGGGCTATGGGGGTAACATCGGAAATCGCTGCTATCCATGTAGGCTATGCGGCTGCCAGGGCATGCAGGCTAACCCGGATTTTCACTTCCGCCGGCAGGAAAGTGAAAATCTGCATTAAGGAGGTCGGCGGGCAGGCTATGCACCACCACGGCGCATAGCCTGCACAACTCAATATTGGGCCCAATACGCCTACTGCACATAGTACTATACCCCACAGGATCCGAAGGAAACTCTTCAGAAAATATTTGCTGAGTAAGCCATGAGATCAAAGGAAAAGAGAAGAAAAAATTAGACAAAAAAATACCAGAAAGCAGGACAAATCTAATTGTGACAGGACGCACATGTGAACCAAATATATAGCAGTCTGCAGTGGCTCTTATTCAATTCCTTCCCCCTCCTCCTTTTTTTGCCTTTTGGTGGTTTTGTACTTGCTTTTATATATTTTCAGATATGTTATATATAAATATATATATATATATATAGTTGCTTATATACCCCTTTGGGTTGTTACATTTGGACTTCAATAAAGATCTTAATTTACATCCTCCATTGTGGTTTTTTTGCCATTTTGCCCTTGTTTATTTATTATTTATTTAGCTGTGCTTATATAGCGCTTTTCACCTAGTCAAAGCAGTTTACAATTCAACAAAGTGGTTTACAACATACAGATAAAGTGTGGCATAATTCGGGGGAGGGGGAACACATCACCGGGAGGGGTGGGGTAATTACAATTGATAGATTTGCATCGGTTTACCTAACATATTTACAATCCTGTTTGTCCAGTATTTCTCAGTTTATATTCCCAGTCTCAGTTTCAATGGGTGACGTTCTGCTCAGATCCCAGATGTTCTCTGAATAAGTGGGTTTTTAGCTGTCTTCTAAATGTTGAAAGCTCCTTGATGCATCAGATTTTAGTTGGGAGAGAATTCCATAAGGAAGGTGCTTATAGGTTAAATGCGCGGTTGCAGGCTTTCTGGTTGAATTTAGTTCTTTCATTTGGCACAATCAGTGTAATGTTTGTGAGCTGTCGGGTAGTTATTCCTGAATGCTGTTTTGTCAGAAGTGTATGCAGATGTGACGGCTGCTGTTGAAGAAATGCTCTGTGGATCAGTACTAGTGTTTTGTATTTGATTTGAGTCTCTACTGGGAGAATGTGGAGATCTTTTAGGACTGGGGTGATGTGGTGAAATTTTCTCACTCTTTGGATGATTCTGGATGTTGTGTTGAGGGCAGTTTGAAGTGGGTTGAGAGCAGCAGTTGGGAGAC
Organism: Ichthyophis bannanicus; assembly: GCA_033557465.1. Classification (NCBI taxonomy): domain Eukaryota; kingdom Metazoa; phylum Chordata; class Amphibia; order Gymnophiona; family Ichthyophiidae; genus Ichthyophis; species Ichthyophis bannanicus. The sequence goes on from CM066032.1 coordinate 1,152,800,059, forward strand.
TGTGGTATATGGAGTTACAGTAATCCAGATGTGGGAGTGTCATAGCCTGCATGACAGATCTGAAGTCCTGAGCGTCTAGGAGTGGTCTTAGATGTATCAATCTGGCTTTGAAAAATACTGTCCTTGCAGTTTTTGTGTGTTCTGATTCTGTGTGTGTCAATGTTTCTTTTGGACTAGAGAGAGAGTAACATACATGCCACAGCCACACACCACACACACACATATATACACTCTCCTAACAGATTCAGCTTCCCCCATCCCCCAAACCAGACCGGCCCCAGACATGTTCAGGCATGTTGCCTGCACACATGACTCGGTACCATTAGAGGTCCTGCATCATGCCCGCATAATTGAAAAAAAATCTGGAAGTTTGGTATCACTGTTATGGCAGCTACCACCACTGCATCTGCTCAGCCACAGGCTACAATGATGGCAACAGCATCATTAGCCTCTTGAGACACATGTGGGCATGCATGTGCCTCCAAGACCCTGCTGCTCATGACTCTTGTGCACAGAACAGGCTTCACTGCTGCTGCTGGACTAAGGAAATACAGCAGTGGTTGAGGAGGGGAATATTGAAAGGCAAGTACATGAAGGCCAAGACCTCATGGTGGGAGAAGGAAAGAGACAGGAGCTACTGGACACAGGGAAGGAGGAAATATCAAGAGGGAAGGGAGATATTGCACATAGGGAGGTCATAGGAAGATTGAGAAGACATGCTGGCCAAGGAGGAGGTTGGAAGCAGAAGGTGGAGATAGGCAGACGAAGAGGAGATGCTGGACACCGGAGAGGTAGGGATAGGGAGGTGGAAGGAAGATGCTGGACATGGGGAGATCTCAGAGGGAGGGAAGATGCTGGGCAGAGGGAACGTAAAAGATGGAGGGGAGATTCAGGACACAGGGGAGCTACAGAGGGGAGAAACTGGACAGAAAATAGGAAGATGGAGAAGAGATGCTAGACATGGGAGGAAATAGAGAGAAAAGTGGGGCATGCTGGGCATGGGGAGACAGGGAGAGAAGAGAGATACTGGATACAGAAGAGGGGATAGAAATTAAAGAGGCGGGGAGGCTGGGGGTGTCGGCTATTCAATGGGAATATGTTGGACTCTGAGAACAGAGGGAGGGGAGAGGTGTGGGCAAAGCAGAGAAGAGAAACTGGGGAATAAGAGGCTGCTGAATGAAAGATAGGGAATAGGGAGGTTGGGGCTAAGGCTGAAAAGTAGTAGGCTGAGGATAAGATGTAAAAAGAAGGTGAAAAATCTGAGTCCATATAGAGATTAAAAAATACATGGAAGAAAGAGGAAAAAAAAGATCAATGTCAGAGATGTATGTAGAGAAGTAGCAGATGGACTTGATACCATGGAAAGAGTTAAGAGAAAATGTAGGAAAGAAGAAACCAGAGACTGGAACCAACATGATTAGAAAAATAAAATGACCAGATAATATAGGTTAAAAAAAATATTTTATTTCAGTTTATTGATTGGAATATGGCCGTTTTTGTAATCTACATGAACTTTCTTTATATGCATCTTTCTATTTCACTGGTGTTGTGCTAGATGCAGAGTATGGCTTCTTGGGGATTTAGGGGCTTGTTTACAAAGACGCGGTAGCGGTTTCCGATCGTTATCAGAGCCGCGGCCCCATTGAAATGTTGAAATCAATGGGGCCGCGGCTCCGATAACGATCGGAAACCACTACCACAGCTTTGTAAACAAGCCCCTTAGTTTAATTTTTTTCAACATATATCTATTTGTAGTTTGTGGTCACTTATTCTGTACTTGATGAAGTAACCGAGGTATCCGGATGCCCGACCCGGGCCGCAGCCCCCTCCCCCCACCACCCCCCCCCCTCAACCCGCAGAACCTCGCCACCCCCGACAAAGCACACAGACTTCAGGTATTTTTGCAAACTATGCTTGGTCGCAGCTTTAATTATTAACAGTAAAACACACTGGCCCAACATGGGCCAACTCAATAATCAGAACAATACAGAATACCACCCCCCCCCCACCCGTCCTCCGGATGGTGTCCCCCCACCAGCCATAGTAGCAAAGTGCCAGCACCATCCAACCCCCCCCCGTATACCCCTTGGCGCCCGCCTCGCCATATTAGCAAAGGCTGGCTGAAGGGGTTGCCTATATCCGGGTTGAGACCCCAGCCGGGACGTCTCCCCCCAACCTGAAGAGCCGAGCCGCTCACCTGGGAAGCGGCGTAAAGCTGAAATGAGCCACCGGGTCGACGAGCACCAGCTCGCCACCCCGCTCACCTTCCCTGCGCACGCCCCCCCACCACCAGCTGCAACAGACACATGCCCCCCCAACCCTGCCAAAGCAAGGGAGGGAGGGCGGGAACCTTCTCGCAGGCACGAGCAAAGAGGAAGAGGGAGATCGCCAGCCGGCGATCCCTGCTTGCTCGCACAGGCCCCGCCCCCACGACCGCCTATGCGGACCAATCCGCAAACGCCACGGGGAGGACGTGAGGGGCCCGCAGGCACGCAAGCCTGCCCGTGTCCCCCCCCCCCCCCCCCGGCCCACTGCCGAGAAGAGGGCTGCCACGTGGTCGGGCCCCGGGAACCCGGTTACCCTGCCAGCCGCGGGACCGGGGCCCGTCGGCTCAGCCATCATTCTATCTATGTTCAAAGTGTGGGACCGAGGCCAGGTATTCTGTTAGCATGGAGTTTCTAGGTAGGAATCTGGCTTGTTCAGTTTTCCCAGTAGGTATTTAAATGTTCCAGGTTCCACTGCAATATTTATGGTGCCGCCCTTTTCTGGGTACATCGCTTGTTGTGTGAGTTCTGGAAATTAGTGCTCTTATGGAATGGCAAATTTGCTCTATGGGTCCTATACTATGGGTTCTTGGTGTAGGGTGTTAGTTGAGGGGTAGTAGAATATGGATTTTCTTCAAGATTAACAATTTTGTGTTCTTGATCCTGCCAGTATGAAATTTTTAAATAGTTTGTTATTTCAAATTCAAGGAAATATTACATTTTTAGAAAACATCTGTTTAATTTTGTTTAATAACCTGATAGCTTCACTACTGCTGATTTCTGGACTTTTCCAGCTCTAGCATGGTCCAGTCCAGCCTGGGCACTATGATCTTGAATTCACAAAAACTGGGATTAGTTTTTCTCATTTTAATATTTAATATTTATTGAATTTATGCATAAACATCAAGACCATTCTTGAATGAACAGAGATACAAAGGTACATTTAAACAGCAGAAAAACAAATAGGAAAAAATAAACCTAAGATCCCTGGTAGTCCACAATTCATAAGGAGAGAGAAAACATACGGTTACCAAAGCAGGAGCACCTCTGGCACCACAAAAGATAAGAACTTTACAAATTCAAAATTAAGAAGATTACAGGACCAACCCTGAGTACACAGGATAAATAATAAGAGAGATATTAATATTATCCCCTGAGACTAGACTTTATCCTTTATCTTAGCATTAATAAATTTATTTATTTATTTATTTATTTATTTATTTTTATTAAGCATTTATAGTGAAATATACACCAAATTGAAAAAGGAAGATAATTAAAATTAATACTACATACAAAATAAGAAGAAACATGTTACAATATATAGTCCACATTAAATTTAGCAAGATCTGCCGGCTGGAAAAATACATATCTAACCGACTTATATACCACCAAACATTTGCAGGGAAATCTTAAAAAGAAAGAACCCCCAATCTGCATAACCCCAGGCTTATGAAGAAGAAAGAGCCTTCTCCTCTTCTGTGTTTCTTTAGATATATCTGGAAACATTGAAATAGAGAGAACATAAAAAGTCTCCAGCTTCTTTTTAAAGAACATTTTCAGCAACCATTCCTTATCAGTGGCAAGCGCACATGACACCAGTAGTGTAGCTGGAACAGACGTCCCAGGGTCAGAATCCTTGAACAAATCGGAAACATTTAAAACATCCAAGTTAGCAAGCTCTCCTGAGTCCGCTGGTTCTTTTTTCCCTGAGGTAGATAATAAACCTTTGTCAAAGGTGGAATTAAATCCGACGGCACTTTCAACACCTCCTGTAGATATTTCTTAAACATGTCAAGGGGCGTGATACCTTTCATCTTAGGAAAATTCAAAATCCTTAAATTCACAGCTCTGGCAGCATTTTCCAAGACTTCCATTTATTCCAAAGTGCCCTTAATCAATGCAGGTGTTAAATCTGATAATGTTACCAGTTGACTACCATGTTCTTCAACCTGAGATTTAACACCGTCACTTACAGTTTCCAAAGAGATAATTCTTGCCGAGTTGTCTTGGATCTGAGATGACAAAGCCCTGGTCTGACTCTGTACTGCCTCCGATAGGGAAGTAATCGCCTCCCAAATCAGCTTAAGCGTGAAGACTTTAGGTCGAGGAGGAATAGGAAATGCAGGGGTATAAGTCACCATAGAAAGAGATTGAGGATTAAACCCCTCACCTTGCAAGCCGGACACCGTCGAGTCCTTAGTAGGTGGCTGTGCTCCTAAACCCTCCCCGGAGCCTCCGGGGGGGTGGGGGGGAAGCTGAGCATGAACCAAGGCAGTTTCCCCTCTACCGACGTCTCCACTCCCTTCATCTAAGGGAGGGGGCGCTGAAACCGCCGAGTGAGTGCTCAGCATTGCAGAGCACAGCGGAAGCAATCTCTCAACAGGAGACAGAGAAGCCTCTAGCTCCGCCGCCGAAGAACTGCTCTCCTCTGAATCTCCTGCTTCTGCACCTGTGTAGGTAGCACAAAACGATCCATAGGACCAGTAGACAAAAGCTGGGGCTCCGAGGGGAAAGCCCTCAACTTGCCTTTGCATTTAGGCATTAGTGGAGAAAGCAAACTCTGCGGCCATCTTGAAAACGTCCTCTCACCCCCCAGAACAATTTTTAAACTAGTTTTTCTCATTTTATATCTTCCCTTCTCATCAATAAGCTGGTCGTAGCACTGACCAATGAAATTTGGTATGTAAATGTTTATAATGGTTTGTTTCTTGTGTGAGTGTGTGAAAATGGTTTTAAGATAAATAGACATAATAAAAATCATGAAAAAAAAATTATTATAGCATCTGTTTTAATAAATTCTGTGTGCATTTATGGAAGCCACCTAGGATTTTAGGTGGGTGACATATAAATTTAAAAAGAATATAATTAATTCAGTGTATGCAAATGAGGCCCAATGGATATGTAAATATTTATGCTACTGAGGCCCCCAATGAGTCTCCGTACATGGTCCCACATCACCCTCTGGTCACCCCTGTATATAGTAATCTATGTCTGTCCCAAACCTTTCTGAATTCCACCACTGCATTTGTCCCTTGACCTCCACTGGGATAGCATACCAGGCATCCACAGCCCTTTCTGCGAAAAAGTATTGCCTGATGTTGCTTTTAAGTTTACCTCCTTGCTACTTCATTTCATGTCCTCTAGTTGAACAGTTTACCTGTCTATGAAAAGGTTTGTTTGTTCATTAATACCCTTTAAGTATTTAAACATCTGTATCATATCACTCCTATCCCTCATCTATGCACCTAAGAAAGAACAATCAAACTATGGTTACATGATGAAAAGTTCCACATTAGGAACCCACCAAACAGGAAAATGATTTAGACATCATTGTGGATAACATGTTGAAACCTTCCACCCAATGTGCAACAGCAGCCAAGAAGGCAAATAGAATGCTAGGTACCATAAGGAAAGGAATTGAGAATAAAATAAAGGATATTATAATGCCTCTGTATCATTTAATATTGTGTGCAATTCTGCTTGCCGTATCTTAAAAAGGATATTGCGGAATTAGAAAAGATAGACAAAAGCCACCAAAATGGTAAAGGGGATGGAAGGATACCCCTATGAGAAGAGGCTTAAAAGGTTAGAGTTCTTCAACATTTAAAAGAGAAGGCTGAGGGGCGATATGATAGAGGTCTATAAATTAATGAATGGAGTGGAATGGGTAAACGTAGATCGATTCTTTACACCATCAAAAAGTAGAAAGACTGGGAGACATGCAATGAAGCTACAGGGCTCTCCGCGCAGAGGGGAAGGGGCCGCGGGACAGCTGATTTTCTGCTGCAGCAGCAGAAGCCAGGTTTTTTTTTAATTTACCTGGGGGGGGGGTGTAGGACTGGAAATGGGCTATTGGCAGGGGGGGGGGGTATGACTGGAAATGGGCTATTGGCAGGGGGGGTTATGACTGGAGATGGGCTATAGGCACGGGCGGGATATGACTGGAGATGGGCTATTGTCAGGGGGGGGGTTATGACTGGAGATGGGCTATTGGCAGGGGGGGTTATGACTGGAAATGGGCTATTGGCAGGGGGGGGGTTATGACTGGAGATGGGCTATTGGCGGGGGGTTATGACTGGAGATGGGCTATTGGCAGGGGGTTTATGACTGGAAATGGGCTATTGGCAGGGGGGGTATGACTGGAAATGGGCTATTGGCAGGGGGGGTTATGACTGGAGATGGGCTATTGGCGGGGGAGGGTTATGACTGGAGATGGGCTATTGGCAGGGGGGTTATGACTGGAAATGGGCTATTGGCAGGGGGGTATGACTGGAAATGGGCTATTGGCAGGGGGGGTTATGACTGGAGATGGGGCTCTATTGGCAGGGGGGTTATGACTGGTAATGGGCTATGGTGGGGGCTAGGACTGGAAATGGGCAGGCGGGGGTTAGGAAGGACTGGCGGTGGGCTGATGGGGGGAGTTAGGACTGGTAATGAGCTATGGAGGGGCTGACTGAAATGGGGTAATGGGGGGTTAGGGCTGGAATTGGGCTATTGGCAGGGGGGGGTTATGACTGGTAATGGGCTATGGGGGGGTAAGACTGAAAATGGGGTGATGGGGGTAAAACTGGAAGTGCGCTATGGGGAGGTTAGGACTGGTAATGGGCTATGGGGGGTCTAGGACTGGTAATGGGCTGGGGGGGGTTGCTAGGACTGGAAATGGGCTGAGTGGAAGGGGGGCTTGAACTGCAAATGGCTGATGGGGAGGGGGGCTTGGAATGGAAATGGGCTGTGAGGGGAGGGAGCTAGGATTGGAAATGGGCTGATGGGGGGCTAGGATTGGAAATGGGCTGATGGTGAGGCTAGGATAGGACTGGAAATGGACTAATGGGGGGACTAGAAGGGAGCGGATGCTGGGTGGGGCTGGAACTAGAAGGGAGCTGATGTTGGGGGAGGATTAGAATGGGATGGAGCTGGGAAAGTGAAATGGAGAGGGGAAAAAATATTTTGTCTGGGAGAGAAGACAAATCTACAATTGGCCAGGTATTGGGAGAGTAAGTGGGGATTGAGGATGGAGGGGTAAAATTTGAGTGGATGAAATAGGAATGAGGAAAGAGAAAAAGGAGAATGATTAGTATGTTAAAGCAGATGTAGAGAGAGAATGGAAAAAAAAACTAGGAGAGAAGAAAGGGCAAATGGACAGCAGACGATGGAGAGTTAGCAGAAGACATGAAGAAGAAACCAGAAGAAAGTGGCTGGAACAATTGCAACTGAAAAAAATGCACAAAAGGTAGAAAAATATCTCTTTATTTTGAATTTATTAACTGGAATATGTCAGCTCTGGGAAATGTGCATCATTAATGTTTGCGCTTTGTTTAGTACAAGAGGAAATTAATTTATAGTTTTATTTCTACAGTGTTGTTGTACATTCCAAGTTTGGCTTTTGGGGTTCCCAGTTTAATTATTGTCTTCTTGTTTCTAAATCTTTTAGTCTTTCTTTATCCATACTCATTAAAGAGGCATGTTTACGGACGTCACGGAGCTCATGGCAGCTTGAACGCCAAGCTCCGTCCTAATCCCATGTAACAGAGCATTAAAAGTGAGCCCCCATCGGTCACAGTGGAGCGAGAGCGATCATCCAGGAGCGCGATGGCAGCCCGGAAAAAATTAGAGGGCTTTCAATCCCCGTACGCCCGCCGAGAGCTGTTGGCAGCCGCGGAGAAGGAGTCGGCAGGAGCGGGCGCAAGTGAGCGCGGAGGGGCCTCGGAGGACGGGGATGTCACTGATGCTGAAGGGGAGGAGGAGTTGCCCTGAGGAAATGGCTGCATGAATTTAAGATAGATATGAAGAGAGAGCTGAAAGCAATGAGAAAAGATATGCGGGATACATTGCAGGAGATACAGCAGGAGCTGGGCAATCTCGGGAGTCGGGTGGAAGAATTGGAAAGCCACGTGGAGGATTGTGAGGGGGAGGTGCGCGGCCTGATGGCCATGCAGGGCGCACTACAGTCCCAACATGAGGAATTACTGGAGAAAGTCAAGGAAATGGAGGATCGGGCAAGGCGAAATAATTTACGCATCAGAGGAGTGCCGGAGGAGGCAGGCCCCAAGGACTGTGTTGAGTTGGTGCAACGGCTTTGTTGCCATGTGCTGCAATTGGGGGACATGACGAGTACGGCTCCGGAGCAGATAGGTGTGGAACGGGCCCATCGGAGTTTGGGGCCACGAAGGGAGAAGCAGGCACGGGATATAATAGCGTGTTTGAGCAGTTTTCCCTTGAAGGAGCGAATACTCAATGTGGCTCGAAAGTTTGGGAGAGTGGCCTGGGAAGGAGCGGAAATTGAAGTGTACAATGATCTTTCAAAAGGTACTTTGGAGCGTCGAAAAGCCATGAAAGATGTGACCGCATATCTGCGGGGGAAGAATTTCCGGTATCGTTGGCTGTTCCCGTTTGGGGTTCTGATCTCCATAAATGGCCTGAACCGTAAAGTGAAGTCACCAGAGGAGGCCTGGGAGCTGTTAAAGGACTTAGGGTGTGACGGCTTACCGGTGGTGGGGCAGGCGGTGCGGCCGAACACCTCAGCAAGTGGCAAAGATCGGCAGAGGAAGCCACCTAGCTCCCAGTGGCAACGTGTGGGGGAGCGCGGGAAGCGTTTGCAGCGAATGAACCGGGAACAGCAGTCAGATGTGGCGGAGCAGACGACATGACCTGGCGAACAGTGAGAGCGGCTTGGATGTTCGCAGCACACCTGAGGGGGGTGTTAGTGCCCTTTTGCTCATGGTAATGAACTCTGGACTATTAGGGCCTACGGGTGCTGGGAGAAGATAATGGGAGGTAGGGGGGAAGGTTAAGGGATGGGGAAGGGGGGATGAACCGGGGGCTGGGGGGGTAGTAGTAAGGGCGAGGTACAGAAAGGAGGGGTAGATGGGGGCGGGAGGGGAAGTGGTGGGATTGGACGTCAGGACTGGGAGGACGGGTAGACCGGGAAAGGTAGCGGGGTCAGGGGGAAGGGGGGGGGGTACAGGGGGGCTGGGGGGGGTAGGGGGGAGAGGGAGGGGTTGGGGACGCCAAACAGGAGGGGCTGGAGAACACTGGGGATGAATTGGAATGTTGCGTATAGGCACAATTAATGTACGGGGTTGACCTCGCCCACCAAGAGGGGAATGTTTTTTCGGGAGGTGGAGAGGGCTCAATGGGATGTGGTCCTACTACAAGAGACGCACCTCAGGGCTCGGGATGTGGGGCGGATGCGGCATCGGCAATACCCGGATCAATTCTTTTCCTGCACTAAAGGGGGGGGACGGAAGGGAGGAGAGGCAATCTTGATACGGGGGGGATGTGGGATACAGGTGGGGACTTCGTTTAAGGATCAGGAGGGTAGGGTAGTGGGGATCACTGGGAAGATGGGTGGGGAGGACATAGTGATTGTGGGGGTGTATGGACCGAATGGGCAGCAGGGGGGTTTTTGGGGGGAGGTGAGGGCTTTACTGGATAAGGCGGGAGGGGGGGGGAAGGTGTTAGTGGGAGGGGATTTTAACGTGGTGTTGGACCCGGGGTTAGATCGAAGGCCAAAGGGGGGGGATGGGGGGCGTAAGAATAGAGTAGGCTTGAAAGGACTGATGCGGAGTTATAACTTGTTGGATGTTATGGCGTGTGATGTATCCACAAGGGGAGGGGTATACTTTCTATTCTGCTCCACACAGAAGTTGGAGTAGGCTGGATATGCTCCTGATTGATCAGAGATGGATGTCTGCGGTCCAAGATGGGGGGGTGGTGCATATTGGGTGGTCGGATCACAAAGGAGTGGAGCTTCACCTCCGCAATACCAGGAACAAAGGGGGGTTTTTCTGGAGGTTGAATGATACTCTCCTGCGGGACCGGCGAGTGGTGGAGGATGTGCGGGGGGTTATTAAGGAGTATTTGCATATCAATGATACAGGAGAGGTGCGGGATGTTATGGTATGGGAGGGCTTGAAGGCAGTGGTACGGGGGAGGTTTATTATGTGGGGTTCAAAGAAGAAGAGAGAGCGGGCACAGCATGAAGAAGAATTAAAGAGGGAGGAGGAGGCGAAGGAGGAGCGGTTCCGGGAGACGGGATCGGGGGAGGACCAGGTTGCGATGGAGCAGGCGCGGGATGCGTTAAAGGATCTACAAGTGGAGAAAGTGGCCTTTCTTATGCAGAGAGTGCAACAGTCCCATTATGAATTTGGGGATAAAGCGGGGAGGCTACTGGCGCGACGGTTACGGAGAAAGGCAGGGATGTCCACGATAGCGTATATAGAAGGGGGGGGACGGCCAGCGGTGCTGGGGAGAAGATGAGATTAGGGAGCGGTTTAGGGAATTCTATCTCGATTTGTATAGAGAGATGGACGGGGGGACCGAGGGGGAGATTTCGGCATATTTAGAGGGGCTTATGCTCCCAGTGTTATCAGAGGAAGCGGGTGGAGCTTCTAGCGGCGGAGATCTGTGAGGAGGACATAGGCAGGGTGGTGAAGGGGCTAGTAGGGGGGAAGTCTCCGGGCTTAGATGGCCTGACGGGGCCTTTTTATAAGGTCTTCTGGGGGGAGCTGAAAGGGATAATGTGTAAGGTGTTTAATGGGGTGTTAGGGGAAGGGGGGGAACTGTCCCGGGATATGCTGACAGCAGGAATAACGGTCCTGTTAAAGCCGGGGAAGGACCCGGGGAAATGTAGTTCCTATAGACCGATATCTCTACTGAATGTGGATACTAAAGTGCTAGCCAAGGTGTTGGCCGGGAGGTTGGCGGAGTGGCTACCGGGGCTCATTCAGGGTGATCAAGCGGGCTTCATTCCCGGGCGGCAAGCAGCGGATAATATTCAGAGAGCGGTAGGTGTGGTTTGGGAGGCGAGGGAAGGTCGGGAGGATCTGATTCTGATGTCTATCGATGCTGAAAAGGCATTTGATAGAGTTCATTGGGCCTTTCTGATGCGGGTAATGGAGCGCATGGGATGTGGACCCAAGCTCATGGGGTGGATTAGGGCGTTGTATCGGGGACCCCGGGCGAGGATCAAAGTGAATGGGCAGTACTCCCGAGATTTTGCTCTGGGGCGGGGGACCCGTCAGGGATGCCCCCTGTCCCCACTTTTGTTTGCTATGGTGGTGGAACCCCTGGCTGAGAGTATACGGCGGAATGATAAGATATGGGGACTGCAGAGAGGAGGGCGGAAACATAAAATCTCATTATATGCAGACGATATTCTGCTTTATTTAGGTCAACCCTCCAGCTCGTTACCGGAGGTGATGCTGGAGGTGGAGAGATATGGAGCAGTTTCGGGGTTTAAGATGAATGTGGATAAAACAGAGGTGTTGAAGGTGCAACTAGATGTGGGGGTGGAGGAGCAGCTACGGCGGCAGTTTCCCTTACGGTGGGTTAGTGGGTCTCTGGGGTATCTTGGGGTCCGTATTACTGATCGGTATGAAACACTTTATCACGCTAATTATCCACGTTTGTTCCAGGCTATAGGCAGGGATTTGTGTGGGTGGATGGGGTTGGAGATATCCTGGCTGGGGAGGATTGCGGCTGTTAAGATGAATGTCTTGCCACGTCTGCTATACTGCTTTCAGGCCTTACCGGTTGCGATTCCGGTAGGGGCGCTGCGGATGCTACAACGGAGGGTTTTTACTTATATATGGAAAAGGAAACCGCCCAGGGTGGCGCGCGAATGATGTACGCACCTAAGGTAGAGGGGGGATTGGGGTCCCAAATCTGTTGGCCTATTACAGGGCGGCCCAGTTGGTGCATGTTCTGCACTGGAGGCCTGGGGGGGAGGAGAGGCCCTGGGTGTCCTTGGAGGCGGAGAGAGTTAGGGGGGGTCATTTGACAGCATGGCTATGGGCGGATGCTGAGGGGCGGAGAGGTTTGGGAGGGGGATCACCGGCGATGCGACAGGGGGCAAAGATCTGGGATAGTGTACGGGGAGGAGGGGGTAGGCAGTCCCTTAGGGGTTATTCCTTGCTGACACCCTGGAGGGGGGCTAGGGGGTTCCAACCGGGGTGGGAAGGAGGGCGATTTGACGAGTGGACGAAGAAAGGGTTATTGTGCAGTTATCAGTGTTTGGAGGAGGGGGCATTGAAGAGCTTTGAGACCGTTAAGGAGGAATTCCAGTTGGAGGAAAGGGACCGATATGCTTATTTGCAGGTTCGCTCGTTTCTGGGGAAGGTGGTGGGAAAAGAGGGATGGAGTAGGGAACTTACAGGGTTGGAAGCACTGTGGTTTGGGAAAAGGGGGGCTAGGGGTATGATCTCGGGGCTTTATAGAGTGGTGGGTGGTACGCAGGGGAGGAAGTATCGGTATATGACGGAGTGGGAAGTGGATTTGGGGCGTACTGTTACAGAGGTGGAGTGGAAGCGGGTGTGGGATCAGACTAGGCGGGGGCTCCTGTCCAGCCGGTCCACGGAAAACAGTTATAAGGTTTTGCTGAGGTGGTACTACACTCCTAGCCGCCTACATAAGATGTATGCGGGGGTATCTCCCATGTGTTGGAGGGGGTGTGAGGCAGTTGGGAATTTCTGGCATGTATGGTGGAGTTGTGAGAAAGTGCGTGAGTACTGGGAGCGGATCGTTGGATGGATACAGCAGCATCTTGGGGTGGAGATTCCATTGGCTCCTACCATCTGTTTACTGTCCTGGTGGGAGGCGGGACATGGGAGCAGGGGAGGTAGGGCGGTGGTGGCTTGCTTGAGCGCTGCTCGCTGCGAGGATCGCAGCGGCCTGGCGGCAGACCGTGTTGCCTGGGATGGGTCAATTTGAGAAGCGAGTTCGACACATGGTGTTGATGGAAAAGTTAACGGCTGCACGCAGACAGACCTTAGCCCGATATGAGGAACAATGGGGGGTATTGGGGGGCGTCCTGGGGGTGGGAGGGGGGGGAGCGGGGTAGGGTAAGGGGGGGTTGGGAGGAAGTTGGAGGGGGGGAGGGTCTGCGTTATTTCAGGGGGGGATGGGGGGGTCGGTAGAAGAGGGTATACATAAGGGAATGGGAGAGTATATAATATGGTGTATATTGTTGAATAGACATATTGGCTGTTACGCACCTCTTGTGTAATGGATGAAGTGTTATTGTTGTTTGTGGTTATAGTTATGTGATGGAAATAATATCAATAAACAGTTAAATACAAAAAAAAAAAAAAAAGAGGCATGTTTACTAAAAGTTAGTGTATGGTAACATTATGCAAATATTTATGCAAATGAGGCCCCTTATGCAAATGAGGTCCCGCGTCTTATGCGGCCCCCGGGTTACTTTACAAGTCCTCATTTGGCCCTCAAAGCAATTTGAGTTTGAGACCCCTGGTGTAATCCATTCAAGACATAAAGAGAAAATATTTTTTCCATTCAATGCATAATCAAACTCTGGAATTTGCTACCAGAGGATGTAGTAAAAGCTGTTAGTGTAGCTGGGTTTAAAAAAGATCCATAAACCATTATTAAAGAGGACACGGGAAATCCATTGTTTGCCCCAATGCAAGCATTGCGGAACCTGTGTGTCTTTTTGGGAAACTGCCAGGTACTTGTGACCTGGATTGGCCACTGTTGGAAACAGGATATTTGGTTTGATGGACCATGGTCTGACCCAGTATTACATTTCTTACGCTCTTATATTTAGGTCTTCAAGTCTTTTCTCATATGCCTTCTGGCACAGGGCCCATATCAGTTTGGTCACCTTCCTTTGAACCATTTCAAGCCTTTTTACATCCTTTGTGAGATATGGTCTCCAAAACTGAACACAATACTCCAAGTGAGGCCTCACCAACGACCTGTACCAGTGCACTAATACCTCCTTCTTCCTGCTGGTCATTTCTATCTATATACAGCCTAACATCCTTCTGACTTTGGCCACCATCTTGTTAAACTGCTTTGCCACCTTGAGATCCTCAGATATAATCACTCCGAGGTCCCACTCTTGATCCATACACATCAGTCTTTCATCTCCTATTGTGCAGAGCTCCTTTGGGTTTCTGCATCCCGAAGGCATTTCTCTGCATTTCATTGCATGAAATCTTAATTGTCAAGCCTTAGGCCATTCTTCTAACTTTTGTAGATCTTTATCTACTCCCTCAGAAGTGTCCACTTTATTGCAAATCTTTGTGTCATCTGCAAAACGGCAAACCTTTCCTTTCAACCCTACGGCACTATCACCCACAAAGACAATTAGGGCTGCCCCATCCACTAGATAAGCTAGGCATTTGCCTAGGCTGGCAGACCGCTACAGGCAGCAGACCATGTGTTTCAGCACACAATGCCTGCCTCCCCCCATGTGTCGATCCATGCTTCCATGCCCTCCACTGCTGCTGATTCCAGCTGCGGGGGGGGGGGGGGGTAGCTAAGCTTGGTGGCAGAAGCAGGCCATGTGCTTCAGCACACATGGCCTGCCACTTCTGACCCCCCAAAATCATGTCGGAGATCAGCCAGAAGTGGCAGGCCATGTGTGCTGAATTGCTGCTGCCACCAAGCCGGCCCCCCTGACTCCACTACCAAAATCAGCGGCAGCAGAGGGTAGAGGCATGGTTCAGCATGGAGGGCAGCACATCTGGGGCTTCTGCCTCGGGTGGCAGTAACTCTTGGGCCTTGGGTGGCAGTAACTCTGAAGACAATGAACAGAAGTAGTCCTAGGACCAATTCCTGAGGTACTCTACTACTCACTCTCCTTTTCTCAGAGTTCCATTCACCGCTACCCTCTGTAGTCTGTCAGTCAACTAGTTCTTAGTCCAGTTCACCACCTTGGAAGATTTTGTAAAGATGGAGGGCAGGGTTTTTTGTTCAATATAAAATCAGTTTGAGAGTTTTCTTATTATATTGTTTGTGATACTAAGTGCTTTTGGTTCTCCAGTTAGGCATAGTGTGTTTTAGCCTGTACCCACTTACAGAAATCTTCCCCAGTCTACCATTGCTGTCTGTCTATCAAGCACTTGCAGCAGTGCTGCCCCAGATAGTACATTAGAACTTCATTCTCTCAACTACAGCCTGTCCAGTGGGACTTGAACCCATATAAATTGCATCCCTGCCTCTTGCAAGCTTTGGTGGAGCCTTACAGTTCACTCCCCCATGCACTTCCCTGGGATCCCTTTAATACCACATAACCTGCTGCTGTCACTATTCCAACTACTGGAACAAGAGAGGAGCGTAACTCTTGCAGAATCACAGGGAAACAAACGGAGCAAGAGAGGAGAGCAGGTTTGGAACAACTGCTTTATTGGAGATGGTCCCTACGCGTTTCGGCTTGCGCCTTCTTCGGGGGACATACAGCTACCATAGGGTTAAACAAATAATGTTAAAACAATAAAACAATAAGTGTACAACATTAAAAACTAATAAATAAAATTAATAGATAAAATGACATAAATAATGACAACAGCATATAAAAATGATAAATTAAACATATGTATAAGCAATGGTATATGTATGGATTAAAAAGACAAACCAGAGGACAATAAATCTATAGAAGCATAGAGATATATTAAGATTGAGATTAACATTAAGAAGAAATAGCAAAACAAGGGCCGAGACAAGAAAATAAAATATTAATTGTTAATGAGCAAATTGATTCCAAATTGATTAAACAAGTAAAAATGATCCTATACAAATAAATAAGAGATAATGTAAAAATGTTAAAATAAATAAATGAATGATATAAAAAGTGAAATAATAAATTGATGAGAAAGTAAAATGATAACATACCAATATTGTATAAGATGAAATGTCTCATAAAGACAATTGGGTAAAAACACTATATGTTGATAGCGCCGTATCTGATGAACTTGTCTCTGAGAGACAATTAGGACGTGGCACTATATAAATAGCTATGAGAGAAGAGAACAATATAATTGCATATAGGAGCAAACAATGGATTAGAATACAATAAGACCATTATTAATTATAGTATAAAAACATAATATATTTATAAATCAATAAATAAAAATGAATAATAAATAGATAATAAATGATAAAAGAATAAAAATAGAGTTAAACACATGGAAATAAATTATGGTAATGTGAGTGTACAGGACCAAATGGATGCCCAAATAATCAAGCAATTGAAAAATAAAAATTAAAAGATTAGAGAATTAATTAATTAAAAATTAAAGGTTAAGTATTAACCTATAAGCAGAACATCCATATATTAATTGGGCTATAAAGGGAACATAAAAATTATTATAATGAGGAGCTGGTGTGCAGTCAGTAAAACTTAATAATAACAGATGAAAAAAGAGAACTTAAAAGTGTTAATACGTATATGAACGTGAAGGGTAAAAAATCAAAAAGTAAAAGGTTATGGGATTTCAAGTGTAATACATGTAGGACATGCTAATAAAATTTAGATAAATTGTAGATCTATAGTATCACATGGACGACATGCATTAATGCGGGTCAAATGTTTATAAACCAATGCGTGAACATATAGTAAAAAATAGTAAAAATTTATATAAGACCTTAATTGTGTCAGTGCATATATAATAAACGATCACTATATTACCATCACATGTTTATACAAAGAGAAAGGCACGGGTATCTAACCGCGAGAAAAAATATATATATGCTCCAAACTGTGATACGATGGGGACATGTAATGGTATAATGAAGATACAAGATAGATATATTGAATGAGAAAAAACTGTCGCATTAAAGAATATTGGAAGGATTAAATTACACCACGAGATGCATTATCTAAAAATAAAAAATGTCACGAAGCACAAAAGAGCATAGGGAATAATAGCAAGCAGGCAAAACTAATACTTAGGTATAAAACTTGGTGAATATGAATGTGTTGGATAAAAACAATAAAATTAAACGTGCTAAGCGTATCGCATGTTCTCTAGAAGACGGTGAAAACCAATTACAAGGGTCAATGTGTAAACGTAAATCGTACTGGCTGATTGTGCTGTTGAATAAAACCAGAGTGATGTACAAACCGAATAAACAAAACATGCTTTTTCTTGTGCGCATACTGAAATGTTGGAAGAGGAAAGCCAAGTAACAGACATTTTTTATATAAAAAAACAAATTTGCGCGCCCTTTTTGAAGAAGACGTGGTGAACAAAAAGTGGTCTATGTGTTCTGAAAGAAAACAATAAGCCTTCCTGGAGATAGATGTGCAAATGTAAGAGCATACTTACTGATTGTACTGGCAAATAAAACATAAATGATGTATAAATCCGAATTCACACAGCATGCCGTTCCGTATGGGCACACTAGAGCATTGGGAGAGGAACGGCGAGTGTCAGGCATTTTATAGACGCCAATTTTCGCGCCCTTTTTGGGAGGACGTCACAAAATGGGCGGAGTTAAGAGGATTTTAAAAAAACTAGAACTGAAACAAATATAATTGTATGTTTTGTTTTCTAATAGAATGTATTGAGTGAATTTGTAGAATCTTGTAAAGTCTACCGCAGGGGACAAGTGGTATTATATATATAAATATTATATTATATGCATTTAGATAGAGACATAAAAACATTAGAAATGGGAAGGGGAGGGAGGAGAGGGGGGGGTGGGTGTTGTCAATTTAAAACCGTGTCTTTTTAAAGGTGACATCATATGATATGCAAATAAACTAAGAAGGCTGGAATGATATCAAAGTAATTGATTGAAAAGATGTTTATAAGTCAATGTTTTGGCTTGAACCCTCTGCAAAGAAAATATAGCGATATTGTATAAGATGAGGTGTTTCATGAGACCAATCAGGGATTGAAGAATCATCTATACAGATTGAAAGAGGAAAAGCTAATGGAAACCAATATAATGTGTGTAAAAAGAATGTGTGAAAAAGAATTATAATGATATTTGTAATGATGTTAAAGACAAAAGATAGTAAAGTAATGGCCAAATGAAATGAACATAGAAGATAAGCCATGCGAGTGTCCTAAAAGCGGATAATTGTGAGTAATGATTATTGTAAAGAGTATTTTGGAAATGTTTTGATGATTATTGCAAAAAAATTGAAAGATCACGTTCTTGATTGAGTCCAAATGGATACAAACTGTTGAATTCATAAATAAATCGTTGTTCCAACTTGAGTAAAGCGTGATTAATGTCACCACCACGCCAGTGTGGAATAGCTGTTTTAATAACCAAAAACTTAAGATCACTAACCATGTGTCCCTTCTCTACCCAATGTGAGACCAATGGTTTGTCAGTAAGCTGTCTTTGTATATTGCTCCTGTGCTCTATGATCCGTGTTCTAATCTGGCGCTTGGTTTTCCCTATATAGATCATATCACAGGGGCATAAAATTAAGTAAATCACATTAGTGGTCTTACAATTGGAATAATGGTCGATGATAATTTTGTGACCTGAAGAATTATGTGTGAAACTATTTTTAGCTGTAATGACATGAAGGCAGACAGAGCAGTTTCCACAACTGAAATGTCCTCTGACTGTGGGGGTAATTCTAGGGATAGTGAGGGCAGAGGGGACAAGAAAATGACTAAGATTAGGAGCACGCTTATATGATACCATAAGTTGTTTAGATTGGAAGGCTGGTAACGAGGTAATCAGACCCCATTCTTGTTTCAGTATGTGCGTGATGGATTTGGAATGTGATGAAAAGGTAAGAGGACAAGTGATTCCTATCAACTTTGGATACCATATTCTGTTTGAACAGCGAGGTTATCCTAATAAATGCATTCAAGCCGCATATCAGAGATAACCTGGCACGGATCGGTCTACACTATTACAGAATATAGTACGTCCAAAGCTTGATAGAATCACTTGTTCTACTGGCTCATCACCATTCCAAATCCATCACGCACATACTGAAACTGTCATGGGTGAGAAAGGTACCTCGTTACCAGGTTCCAATCTAAACAACTTATGGTATCATATAAGCGTGCTCCTAATCTTAGTCATTTTCTTGTCCCCTGCCCTCACTATCCCTAGAATTACCCCACAGTATAAGTGCAGTTGTGGAACTTGCTCTGTCTGCCTAATGTATTACAGCTAAAAATTGAAAAGAAGCACATAATTCTTCAGGTCACAAAATTATCATCGACCATTATTCGATGTAAGACCACTAATGTGATTTACTTAATTTTATGCCCCTGTGATATGATCTATATAGGGAAAAACCAAGCGCCAGATTAGAACACGGATCATAGAGCACAGGAGCAATATACAAAAAAGACCTTACTGAACAAACCATTGGTCTCACATTGGGTAAGAGAAGGGACACATGGTTTTAGTGATCTTAAGTGTATTTGGTTATTAAAGGCTATTCCACACTGGCGTGTGTGAGTGACATTATCACGCTTTAAAAGTTGGAACAACGGATATCCTTTATGAATTCAACAGTTTGTATCCATGTGGACTCAATCAAGAACGTGATCTTTCAAATTTTTTTGCAATAACATCAAAAACTTTCCAAAATACTCTTTACAATAATCATTACTCACAATTATCCGCTTTTAGGACACTCGCATGGCTTATCTTCTATGTTCATTTCATTTGGCCATTTACTTACTATCTTTTGTCTTTAACATCAGTGAGGAAAGATATCCTTATAATTCTTTTTCACACATTCTTTTTACACACATTATATTGGTTTCCATTAGCTTTTCCTCTTTCAATCTGTATAGATGATTTCAATCCCTGATTGGTCTCATGAAACACCTCATCTTATACAATATCGCTATATTTTCTTTGCAGAGGGTTCAAGCCAAAACATTGATGTATGCATCTTTTCAATCAATTACTTTGATATCATTCCAGCCTTATTATGTTTATTTGCATATCATATGATGTCACCTTTAAAAAGGAACTGGTTTTAAATTGACAACACCCACCCCCCCTCTCCTCCCTCCCCTTCCATTTCTAATGTTTTTATGTCTCTATCTAAATGCATATAATATTTATATTGATAATACACTAGGGTCCCCTGCGTAGACTTTACAAGATTCTAAATTCACATACATTCTATTAGAAAACAAAACTTTTAGCAAAATTTGTCTATTATTTTTTTAAAAAACTCTTAACTCCGCCCATTTTGTGACGTCCTCCCAAAAAGGGGGACGAAAATAGGCGTCTATAAAATGCCTGACACTCGCCGTTCCTCTCCCAATGCTCTAGTGTGCCCTACGGAACGGCATGCTGTGTGAATTCGGATTTATACATCATTTATGTTTTTTTGCCATCATACAATCAGTAAGTATTCTGTCCTGCGGTGCACATCTATCTCCAGAAGGCTTATTGTTTTCTCGTGGTACACATAGACCACTTTTTGTTCACACGTCTTCTTCAAAAAGGGAGTCCGCAAATTTGTTTTTTTATATAAAAAATGTCTGTTACTTGGCTTTCCTCTTCCAACATTTCAGTATGCGCACAAGAAAAAGCATGTTTTGTTTATTCGGTTTGTACATCACTCTGGTTTATTCAACAGCACAATCAGCCAGTACGATTTACGTTTACACATTGACCCTTGTAATTGGTTTTCACCGTCTTCTAGAGAACATGCGATACGCTTAGCACGTTTAATTTTATTGTTTTTATCCAACACATTCATATTCACCAAGTTTTATACCTAAGTATTAGTTTTGCCTGCTTGCTATTATTCCCTATGCTCTTTTGTGCTTCGTGACATTTTTTATTTTTAGATAATGCATCTCGTGGTGTAATTTAATCCTTCCAATATTCTTTAATGCGACAGTTTTTTCTCATTCAATATATCTATCTTGTATCTTCATTATACCATTACATGTCCCCATCGTATCACAGTTTGGAGCATATATATTTTTTCTCGCGGTTAGATACCCGTGCCTTTCTCTTTGTATAAACATGTGATGGTAATATAGTGATCGTTTATTATATATGCACTGACACAATTAAGGTCTTATATAAATTTTTACTATTTTTTACTATATGTTCACGCATTGGTTTATAAACATTTGACCCGCATTAATGCATGTCGTCCATGTGATACTATAGATCTACAATTTATCTAAATTTTATTAGCATGTCCTACATGTATTACACTTGAAATCCCATAACCTTTTACTTTTTGATTTTTTACCTTCACGTTCATATACGTATTAACACTTTTAAGTTCTCTTTTTTCATCTGTTATTATTAAGTTTTACTGACTGCACACCAGCTCCTCATTATAATAATTTTTATGTTCCCTTTATAGCCCAATTAATATATGGATGTTCTGCTTATAGGTTAATACTTAACCTTTAATTTTTAATTAATTAATTCTCTAATCTTTTAATTTTTATTTTTCAATTGCTTGATTATTTGGGCATCCATTTGGTCCTGTACACTCACATTACCATAATTTATTTCCATGTGTTTAACTCTATTTTTATTCTTTTATCATTTATTATCTATTTATTATTCATTTTTATTTATTGATTTATAAATATATTATGTTTTTATACTATAATTAATAATGGTGTTTTTGTATTCTAATCAATTGTTTGCTCCTATATGCAATTATATTGTTCTCTTCTCTCATAGCTATTTATATAGTGCCACGTCCTAATTGTCTCTCAGAGACAAGTTCATCAGATACGGCGCTATCAACATATAGTGTTTTTACCCAATTGTCTTTATGAGACATTTCATCTTATACAATATTGGTATGTTATCATTTTACTTTCTCATCAATTTATTATTTCACTTTTTATATCATTCATTTATTTATTTTAACATTTTTACATTATCTCTTATTTATTTGTATAGGATCATTTTTACTTGTTTAATCAATTTGGAATCAATTTGCTCATTAACAATTAATATTTTATTTTCTTGTCTCGGCCCTTGTTTTGCTATTTCTTCTTAATGTTAATCTCAATCTTAATATATCTCTATGCTTCTATAGATTTATTGTCCTCTGGTTTGTCTTTTTAATCCATACATATACCATTGCTTATACATATGTGTTTAATTTATCATTTTTATATGCTGTTGTCATTATTTATGTCATTTTATCTATTAATTTTATTTATTAGTTTTTAATGTTGTACACTTATTGTTTTATTGTTTTAACATTATTTGTTTAACCCTATGGTAGCTGTATGTCCCCCGAAGAAGGCGCAAGCCGAAACGCGTAGGGACCATCTCCAATAAAGCAGTTGTTCCAAACCTGCTCTCCTCTCTTGCTCCGTTTGTTTCACTATTCCAACTACTGTAACTAGTGCTGCCTCAGCTAGTACTTTAGGACTTCACTCTGTAGCCTATCCTCTGAGAGCCCTCAGGTGATTCACTTCCATAAGGTGGCTTTCCTCCTTGTGCCATTGCACCAGGTTTTTCCCTGTCCCCAGCTCACTTGCCTCCTCAGCTATTAGAAACAGCCTAAAGAAAGAGCAATGTGGCTTCTCATAAGGCCTACATTTGGGCTCCTTTCTGCACCTTTCAGGTGCACTCCTGGCAACAGGACCCAGTCTCATGCACTTGGAACAAGTTCTTCCTGTTCCCTTTTTGCTGGTCAATCTGTCTTTTAAAACCCTGTGCAGTCTGATGGGTCTACTGCAGGTGCTAGATTGCAAGAATCTGTAGCATGAACCCTCCCCTAAGCTCTACTAAGCCTTAGAGACGGCATAACCCAGTAGTCCTCTGGGTGTTGTCAGAAATGGAGCTCCCCTGGCTCCTTAGAGCTCCCCCTAATGCATGGAGGATCCAAATACACTGGTGTACCTTCTTGCACACCACACCAGTTATAGATACAGTAAACCGATGTGTTATCTAGTTATCATTCAACTGATATTCAGCCCCGGCAGGCTAACAGAGCCGCGAGAGGGAAATACTACTCTCTTCGCGGCCCTGAAAGCTGCCGCTGATGGAGCTAAGATGCTTTGCTGGGCAGATGGGAAGGGGCCGCGGGACAGTTGATTCTGCCGCTGCCACGGCAGCGGTAGCAGAAGCCGGGGGGGGGGGGGTTTGTTTTTCTGCATATTGAGACTTCGAGTTCCCTTCTCTTGCCATCCTTGAACTGACAGGCAGGTGGCAGTCTAACTCCTTTCCTTACATAG
Source organism: Ichthyophis bannanicus (assembly GCA_033557465.1). Classification (NCBI taxonomy): domain Eukaryota; kingdom Metazoa; phylum Chordata; class Amphibia; order Gymnophiona; family Ichthyophiidae; genus Ichthyophis; species Ichthyophis bannanicus. The sequence goes on from CM066032.1 coordinate 1,152,823,241, forward strand.
GCCTGTGCCACGCTCACCTTGCACCACTGTAACTCAGAGAGAGCTTCCAGCCACGGCAGCAGCAGCAGAAACCGGGGGGTTTTTTGTTTCCTGTGCATCGCGGGCCGCACAAAGGTCTCTCGCGGGCCGCGTGTTTGAGACCCCTGCTCTAAGCTGTGCGCGTGTGCGCGCGCACACACCTCGCCAAGCGAGCGCACATACTTTACAACAGAGCACACAAAAATTGCCGTTCTGATTCTGATAGAAAACAACACAGACGTCTTAAAATTTAAAAGTTGTTGTGTATTCACGGTTTTCACAAGTTCTACAGTATTTTCTAGTGCAATCAATGTGGTGTACATACTTTATTCTGACATGTAGTAAAATTTTAAAGTATATAACTCCGAGTGTCGTTATGTGGCGCACAAAAATTTAACCTTCCTTCAAAAGCTGCACAGCTGATATTTTATGCGCACACAGCCTACAGAAAATTAGAGGGAACATTGGTTGCATGGATGCATTGTGTTACTGCCTTCGGGATTACTAGTGTGTTGATTGCTGCAGATCTTCTGGCTCTGTTGGGGGGAGTAGTGTGGATAAGCTCTGAGAGTGAGGCAGAGGAGAGCCCGTTGATGGCCTTGAAGGTCAGCAGTAGGGTCTTTGTGAATTTATAGACCTCTATCATATGTCCCATCAGTTGTCTCTTTTCCAAGTGGAAGAGCTCTAACCTTTTAACCTTTCTCATGGGGGTATCCTTCCATCCTTCCATCATTTTGGTGGCTTTTTTATATACCTTTTCTAATTCTGCTATATCATTTTTAAGATATGGTGACCAGAACTGCATACAGTATTCAAGGTGTGGTCGCATCATGGAACGATACAGAGGCATTATAATATCCTTGGTTTTATTCTCCATTCCTTTCCTTATGATTCCTTACATTCTATTTGCTTTCTTGGCTACCGCTGCACACTGGGCAGAGGGTTTCAACATATTATCCATGATGGTGCCTAAATCCTTTTCCTGGTTGGTGGTTCCTAATGTGGAACCTTGCATCGTGGAACTGTAGTGTGGGTTCTTCTTTCCTAGGTGCACAACTTTGCACTTGTCCACATTAAATTTCATCAACCATTTGGATGTCCAGTCTCCCAATTTATCAAGATCCTCTTGCAATTTTTCACAATCCTCTTGTGTTTTAACAACTTTGAATAATTTTCTGCCATCTGTTACAATGTTTACTTGATCGATAAAGTTGATGTCATCTCCTCTCTTTCCCCTCTCCCTGCCCCTGTCACAATTCACTGAATTGTTACGCTCTTAATTAAAATTGTGTTATAATGTTCTCTGAAACGCAATAGTCATGTTAAATGTAATGTGCAACAATGTTTACTGTAATGTTAAAGTTGTGTTACATGTAAACCACCTTGATCTTTGGAAAAGCGGTATATAAACCTATTAAATAAATAAATATGCCAATTTGATCACCTCACTCATTATTCCCATTTCAAGGTCATTTATGAATATGTTATAAAGCAGTGGACCCAGCACTGATCCCTGGGGTACTCCACTATTCAACTTTCTTCTTTGAGAAAACTGGCCATTTAGCCCTACTCTCTGTTTCCTATCTTTTAACCTGTTCCTGATCCACAATCATATACTGCTACTACTACTATTAATCATTTATATGGCGCTACAGGGCGTACACAGTGCTATACAGACATATATAAAAGATGGTCCCTGCTCATCAGAGCTTACAATCTAATCAAGACAGACAGTACAATAAATGAGAAGAAGGGTACAGTAGGGAAGGGTAATGAGACAGAAGAAAAGCAAAGGATTAAGACTGAAAAGCAGCCTGAAAGAGGAGAGCCTTTAGCATGGACATGCAAAGGAGGAGAGATGAAACCTGACATATCCCATGACTTTTTAATTTTGCCAAGAGTCTCTTATGAGGGACCTTGTCAAAGGCTTTCTGAAAATCCAGATACACTATATCAACCGGCTGAACTTTATCTACCAGTTTATTCACACCTTCAAGCAAATATAACAGATTAGCAAGACAAGATCTTTCTTGGCTAAATCCATGTTAGTTTTTTTTCCCATTAAACAATGACTATCTACATGTTCAGTAATTTTATTCTTTATAATGGTTTCTACCATTTTGCCCAGTACTAACAACAGGCTCACCGGTCTGTAGTTCCCCAGATAACCCCTTTTAAAAATTGGTGTCATATTGGCCATTCTCCAATCTTCATGTACTACAGATGATTTCAATGATAGTTCACAGATTACTAATAGTAGGTCTGCAATTTCATATTTCAGTTCTTTCAGCACCCTTGGATGTATACCATCCAGTCCAGGTGATTTTTTAATTTATCAAATAGTTGTAATACATCTTCCTAATTAATCTAAATTTATTTCAGTTCTTCTGATATATCACCTTTAAATACCATTTCAGGCCCTTAGGGAATTCTCCAACAATTCTTGCTGAGCATGCAAAGTTACACTATCTTTCATAAAGGAAACAGACGATTTTTGCAAAGACACAAACTGGCCTTCCAGTTTCTGACATTTAACATTCAAAGCTGCAATTTGAGAATCATGTTGAGCTAACTTGGCAACAGAGCCTCTCGAAAACTCAGAGAATTGAGAAGCTACAGATGCCAAGGAAGCAATAGGGCAACAAATATTCGCTGTCTAAATTTTCCTTATACTCGTTTACTATCTCCCCAGATTTTATTCGATAAGTATTTGACTGAAGTGCTGGGGTATGCTGATAATGTGAAACCGGTTATAAAAAAGTTATACTATCTTTCTGTGTCTGGGGTATCTCCTGGACTGGATTCCTCTAAAGGACCGGTGGATTCCTTAAATGTTTCTGAGTTTATAGAATCATCTCGTGATATTATTTCTTCTCGTGCTACGTTGCTTGTATCTTTTGTGTCTGAGGCTGACAAGCAAGCTGTTGTTCATTTATATTTTGCTAACAAGAATGCAGTATTTTGTGGGGGGAAGGTTAATATTTTTCCTGATGTATCTAGGCAAACGCAGCTTCGACGTAGGGCTTTTTTGTTGTTAAAGCCACGCGTCTTGGCACTTGGTGCAACCTTCTTTCTTAAATTTCCCTGTAAGTGGGTTACATTCGGGGGCACCTAGTACATTTTTTTTGAAACCTCCTCCCTAGAATCATTTATTACAAACCAGGTTCCTTCTCTTTAGTGTTTGATTGCCATGTATTTCAGTACGCAATGTAATTAGAGTTTTTTCTATAAAATGCGAGCATGCAGTTCCTTCCATTTTCTGGATTCAATATTTGTATTGTATAATTTTATTATTTTTTCCTTGTTTATAATGGCTGCTCCCCTAGATGTGGACTATGTTATTTTCTTTAATGCTTATTCATTTGAAAATGTATTTTCCTTTTTACTTTTTCAATAAAAAAGATTTAAATATATAAATACCATTTCAGGCATGGGTAAACTCCCTACATCTTCTTCAGTAAAGACCGAAGCAAAGAATTCATTCAGTCTTTTCGCTATGGTATAGTTCTCACTTAGCGTCCCTATTAACCCTCTATCATCCAATGGTCCAACTGATTCTCTTACAGTTTTTATTGTGTGTTTTTGCTTACAAATTCTCTCTTTGCCTATCTTATCAATGTTTTGCATCTAACTTGCCAGTGCTTATGTTGTTTCCTACCTTTATCATTTGGCTCCTTTTTCCATTTTCTGAAAGATGCTTTTTTGGCTACAACAGCCTCTCTGACCTCATCTTGAAACCATGTTGGCAGTTTTTTGGCCTTCCTTCCACCTTTCTTAAAGCATTAAATACATGTGGTCTGGGCTTCCAAGATAGTATTTTTAAGCAACATCCATGCTTGATATAAACCTTTAACCTTTGCAGCTGCTCCTTTTAGTGTTTTTTTTATTTATTTATTTATTTATTTAAAGTCTCTTCTATACCGCACTATTCAGCATCAGCGCGGTTTACATTGAACAAAGAATTTACACATTTCCGATGGTACTTTGTGTTTACATTTGAACAGGAAGAAATAACTTGGATAACAGGGGTAACTATTTACAAATTAAGACAGGTAACTATTTACAAATTACAAATTTTCCCATTTTCCTCATTTTATTGTAGTCTCGCTTTTGAAAATTAAAAGGTAGAACTGTGGATTTCCTTGCCATCCTCCCTCCATTTATTAAATCAAATGCAATCGTGCTATGACCACTATTGCCAAGTAGTCCTGATACTGTGATCTCTTGTACCAGATCCTTATGTTCCACTAAGGACTAGGTCCAAAATAGCTTCCCCTCTTGTTGGTTCATAAACCAGCTATTCTAAGAAGCAGTCATTTATTTCAGCTAAAAACATTATCTCTCTAGCATGTTCTGCTGAGACCCAGTCAATGCCGGGGTAATTGAAATCACCCATTATTACTGTGCTATAACTTTTGTTAAGTTCCCTGATTTCTTTTAGCATTTCATCATCCATCAGTTCATTCTGGCCAGGCAGACAGTAGTACACCCCCACTGCCATTGCCTTCCCCTTTTTACATGGAATTTCTATCCATAGAGATTCTACAGAGTGTTTTGTTTCCTGCAAAACATTTATCCTGTGTGACCCAATGCCCTCTCTAACATAAAGCCCAACCCCTCCACAAATTTGATCTACCCTATCATTGCAATACAGTTTGTACCCAGGTATCACGGTATCCCATTGGTTGTCCTCCTTCCACCAGGTCTCTGAGATGTCAATTATATCTAATCTTTCATTTAGTGCTATATATTCTAGCTCTCCCATCTTAAATTTTAGACTTCTTGCATTTGCATACAGACAATTTAGAGGTTGTATTTTATTTATGTTAACAACTGATTATCAGTTGATAGGGGTAATTTAGAATCTTTCAGCTCTGCTTGCTCTGTACTTAAAGGTATCAAGGATACTTTTATCTTCAGTGGAATGTCCTTATCAGGATGCCCTAACTTCCCTCTTTTGCTAGTATCCTACAAGGATACGCCCTTCTGAACCATGCGCTCTTGGGCGACTGTTGGCTTTTTCTATCTAGTTTAAAAGCTACTCTTTCTCCTTTTTAAGGGTTAATGCTAGCAGCCTGGTTTCACCCAGTGGAGGTGGAGCCCATCCTTTTGGAAAAGCCCCTTCCTTCCCTAGAATGTTGCCCAGTTCCTAACAAATCAAAAACCCTTCTTCCTTGCACCATCGTCTCATCCACACATTGAGACTCTAGAGCTTTGCCTGCTTTTTGAGTCCTTTGCGTGGCACAGAAAGCATTTCTAAGGATGCTACCCTGGAAGTTCTGGATTTCAATTTCCTACCTAAAAGCCTAAATATGGCTTCCAGAACCTCCCTCCCACATTTCCTGTGCTATTGGTACCAACATGTACCAAGGCAACAGGCTCCTCCCCAGAGCTATCTAAAACCTTGTCTCGGTGGCACGTGAGTTCTGCTACCTTAACACCAGGCAGGCATGATCCAGGCAGTCCTCAGGTCCACCAGCCACCCAGCTATCTACATGCCTAATGATTGAAACAACAACTATAACAGCGATCCTAACCCTTCCCTTGTGGACACATGGCCCTGGAGAAACCACCTAGGTGTGAGAGGGTTTTATATTACCTGGAAGACAGTTCCTAGCAAAAGGATCATTTCCTGCCACAACAAGATAATGCTCTCCTTTCATGTGACCTCTCTTCTCCATGGCAATGGAGAGGCTGCCAGACTGGAGGTGGGACTTCAGTACTATGTCACTGTAGGTCTTGTCTATATACCTCTGTCTTTCTTAGCTCCTCCAAGTCTGCCACTCTAGTTTCCAGAAATCAGACTCGTTCCCTGAGATCAAAGAGCTCCTTGTACCTAGTGAACATGTAAAACCCCTCACTAACTGGGAGAAAATCATACATGTGACACTCAGTGTAAAAGGCTGGATAGCCCTCATCTCACTGTTGGACTTTGTCTGCATCTTAGTTTTAAAGATTTGCTTAGATATTTAAGTTGTTTACCTACTTAAAATTACTAGGGATACTTGTACCCTAACTTATGCCTAATAAGTTTAAGAGACTTTGTTCACCCCAAGATAAATTAATTTCATGGCCTTTATTAATCTATTCCTGATGAGGATAACCAGCTGAACCTGAAAGTGAATTTGACCACCTCCTTTCCTTTAATAAGTTTAAAGTATATGTTACTAATTGGCGGTAGCGGCTTTTGTGCGATATCGGAGCTGCGGCCCCATTGACTTCCCTCTAAGAGTTTATAAAGCTAAGATCATGCCTGGTGGGTGGGAGGGAAAGAAACACAGTAAAAACTGGCTTTCAACACAGTGCCCTGACCTGTGCTTCTAAGGTAATCTCTTAACAGTTTCAGGGGTGATTCACACAGCCCTTGGTTTAATAGAGGGGGGGCCTTCCAGATTGCCCCTTTGATCTGTCACTTGGCTTTAACACCTATTTAAAACAGTTTCATAGGTCTCTTGTCTCGTAATTGGAAGGCCTCTTTGTAAAGGTCTCTCAAAACAATTTCTCTCTTTCTACTCAAATAAATGTATCCTATTCTACGTTCTATGCTAATCTATACTCTGATTTGATTTAAATGAAAGGCTTTCTGGTTGTACTAAGCCCTGACTAACTTAACAAATTCTAAAATACACAGATTTATCAGCTTTAACCCAAATAATTCTCTTTTCCCTAAGATTTAGAGAATGTCCCAGAACGTAAATACTTGTGAGTACATATTTCTTTCCAACAGTAGCAGTCCCTTTTGGTAATCCTTTGAGTCCTTGCACACATTCTTGAGAAGTCTAAGTGGGGGGATTCACACCAGTCCTAGGGCAGGCATAAGTGCTCACGACTGGTTTGGTGTGTATGTTTACACTGCTTATGCCCCTATTTTATTAAGCATGTGTGCACTTCACTTTATAAAATGGGCCTCAAATATGCACATACAAATGTGAAAACTCCACAGGAGTTTTTAAAATTACCTCCTTAGTGTTCATAATTTCCAAATGTTTCCCAGTTTTCATGTGCTTTTTTGGATACATTTCTGTATATTCTTCTTAAATGTGTACCTTTATACAAGCTAAAACATTTTTGCATGTGCAAATCACTTGTCCGTGCATTAATTTCTAGGTCTATATGTGCACAATCAATTTGCAAGCATAAAAAATATTTTAAAGAACTCAAACAAACCAAATACACACTCACAAATGTGCACCTCTATCATTTACAATTGTACTTATTGCAGTAAACACTCCATCTGTCAGTAACTTCATTCATAAAGCTCTGAGCAAGAAAAATAACATACATTTGTTTAAAACTCTGGTGTTAGCTCATCACGATCAGAGTACCCTGTTTTTGAGGCATGGAGTGTTTCACAGCTAAAAATATGTAACTGCATTATTGAAGTGCTGCTGTACCTTAGACAATTGTCTGGTTATTTGTTCTGCAAAAGGTATTTTTCATCCTGTTCAGAATGCAGCAGGCAGCCCAAGCCACATATAATCCTTCAATCCCTCATGTGGGAAGCAATCAGCTTGTGCCCTGGAGCGGGGCCCCTTCACCATAGCACCATAGCACACATGAGCCCTAGAGGCAGGGGTGGCATGACCATCAGACAAACTAGGCAGCTGCTAGAGTGTCAGTGGTCCAGGGATGGTCCGTGGTCATCCCTCTCTGGGACCTGCAATGGCTGCAAACAGCCCCACGGCACTTATCTTCTAACTTCGGCACCAGGGAGTGTTTGCTTCCCCCCCCTTCGATGCCCAATGCCGACTTCCTGTTTGCAAACAGAAAGTTGGCATCGGGCAGGCCGAGGGAGTGGAAGCAAGCAGCTCCATGGTGTCAAAGTTGTAAGGTAAGTGCCAGGGGCTCTATGCGGCCATTGCTGCCATTGCAGGTCCTGGAGAGGGGCAGCAGTAATGGGCGCTGGAGAGAGGGGCACGAGGGATGAAGTTCACCTAGGGCACCTCATCTCTTTGCGCCAGCCCTACCTAGAGGACTAGTGCAAAAGAGTAAGAAGTTGCTACTTTCTAGAATTTGTGAATGAAGACTTGGAATGTTTGAGGGATAGGAGAGGTGGAGTTGAGTTTAAAAAAGACAGTAGCAGCCCTTCTGGTATAATAAACACGCATACATACATATATGCTTAAACCTTATTTTATACATATAGATAAATGTTCTATATAATTCTAAAATTCCTCCCTTTTTCAGAAAAGAAGTTAATTTTACCCCTTCTCCTATCAGGAAGGAGAAGAGTGAATTAGAGTGGTATGCAGGCGAGGTAATGCCCTTTGCTCTATCCCCACTGAAATCAGGGACAAGAGGTGCCTATAGTCCATAGAGTCGGGGACACTACCTCAAAATGGGGGACATCTGGCAAGCTTATGCTAGTTGAGAGGATCCGTCCAGAAGAGTGATGCTGCCAGTGGATCTGTGTGTGTCGTGGGTATTGTAAAGTAAGTAGGACGTGCTGACCTGGCTCTTAGGGTACGGCCCTACAAGTCACTTTCACTCAGCTATGTGTGAAACTCAAGCCGAATGCATTTCAAACTCACTAGAGGCAAAGTTAAACTATCTCTGTATTAGAGCCAAACATAATTACTTCCTACCAAGGGACTCAAGATCGCCAGGGAAAACATCACCTTTATTTTATAACAATAAGCAAGATAGCCCTGCCTTTGGTATTAGCAGCTTTACAGAGGTTTTGACTAAAATACGTGACCATACTCGGTCAGATCAACACCCAGCCTGGCAGTCAGTATTGTTTTAACCACCGGTCACAAGGGCTGACTCCGGATATTCAATATCATTATCTGGATAGTGGCTGGCGTAGATTATCCAGATTCAGCACTGACTGCCAGTACTGCCACTCTCTGGATAGCCAACTAGATAAAGCTAAGAGAGCCTTTGTGCTCTCCTAACTTTATCCAAACAATTATCCATTTAGAAGGCTGAATATTGTCACTAACCAGATAACTCAGGGGCTGGTCTTCCTCCACCCATGGATTGCCCCAGTGCCATCCGGATAGCACTAGAGCAGTCTGTAAGGAGATTCAGCAGCACTCTGAGTAAATGACTCGAGTATTATAGACAATACACATTTTATTCTTATCTCTTTAGCTGTAAATTTTTCTGTCTACCGTCCATCTCCCATTCAGCTCGTCTCTCTCATTTAGGCATCTTACTCCCTTTAGTTACAAATGTTTGCTGCTGGCTGAAAGGAGGGACGGCCAACGTGACACACATTTACTTTCTGCAGTCATGTTAAATTAGCTCTGAATTTTTCATGAAGGCTTCAATAATCTGTAGCTTGTGGCTGAAGCTCTGGGGGTTTCTCTACTACAAAGAAGTGGATCCGCTCTCACTTCCCATCTGGCACTGGGTGACAAGGACAGGCAAGGGGGCCCGCAGGAAAGCTAAAGAAGAAGAAAGCTGACGTGGGCCATCTATTGTGGGGCATGAAATAGCTAAAGAACGCGCTGCTGTGTGACTGCACCTCTTCAGTACCTTAAGACACTAGCTTCTGACTGGGCTGCAGAATATATTCGGTGTAAACGTGTTTAACTGACAGAGTCATCACAGCAGCTGCTTCTTGTGTAGCATGGGGGAGCAGAACACTAATCTGTCAAACCTACGGCCTCAGACCAGAACTGCTTGCAGTTTAAAAACTTAGAGCAGTAGAGCAGTATGCCATATGGCAAGCATCTTACTTAGGAAGAGTCTAGTGCGCTGCCAATGCACATTGCCTAGGTTTTAGCCTAATGTTAAAATAAAACTACCGGCCTCTTAAAGCAAAAGAAAGGGGAGACAGGCATTTGGGAACAAGCATGCTTGTTAAATGGCAAGAACCTAGAATGAAGTTTTAAAGAACCTGGGAAGCAGAAATAAAGTTTGATTACTTTTATAGGAAATAAAACATGTGTGTGGGGGGGGGGGGGTTTAGAACAGGTCGCCTCGGTTGAGAGGCCAAGAAAGAATATATTTTGAGGCTATATTGTAAAGGCACAACTGTGGCTAAAATATAACTGGCTAGATTTAAACATCTGCCTGGAAGAAGGTGGAAATATATCTTAAGTGACTGAAATAGGCATGTAGGTGCGTATTTTGTAATCTACATGCATGCTTCATGACTTTGCCCTTGCTCCACTCAAATTACGCCCCTAAACATGCCTACACACAAGTTGCGTAAGAGTCTTGTCTTCGCACATACGTTTCTATGCATATACCATGGGGTTATTCCATAACAGCCCTTTCAGATATGTAAAACAAGATTCATGATTGAAAAATCTTTTATAAAATTACCTCTTTAAAGCAGAGAAATGTCCTTAGTTCCTTGATTTCACAGAAGCAAAGCAAGGGCGCGTAGTTATAGTATATAGACTATGAATCCCGTTTCTATAAGTAGTCCAGTTCTGCATGGTCAGGGATGTCTGCAAAATAAAGATCCAATGGACATTTTTCAGTGCTATAATCTCAGAGTTAGCCCTACCATTAGTCAAGACTAGGTGGTCGTTGCAGCTTCTGAAGAGCAGCAAAGAGCAGCATCAGCCCAGATCCTGACATCCAGAGAAACTCAAAGAGCCGTCAGGGAGTGGAGCCCAAACATATATACAAAGAAAAAGTATGATGTCCAATTATACATTTTTACAGGGGTGGCATTGACATGATCTTAGTTATTGAGTTTAACGATCAAACCCTCAGGGAACGGAAGGGAGCGGAAAAGGAAGGTCCACCTAGGGGCACCCAGTACCCTTGTGCTAGCCCTGTGTAACCCGCCAGCACCCCAACACCATCACCACCACTTTGATTTCTTCATTTCAATATTATAAAGCAAACAGGGCTTTCCAATGCTCCTCTATTTCACTGATTCATTAATCAGTTTGTTCAATTGCCTGACACACCACTCATCCCTAAGGGGTGTCACATGGAGGGGTCTGGGGGTAGGGGGATGATATATTGTCTATGGGCACTGTAATATTTCAAGGCAGCTCTGCAACTTGGTTACTCCAAAATGTTCAAATAAACTTTACAACTCTTTGGTTTTCACCAGTCCTTTATATCCAACAAGGAGGCAAATCATAAAACAGAGCCAACAACAAAAAATTCAAAACTAGTCTGTCCTGGGCAGGGCTGGCCCAAAGGTTTCTGCCACCTTATGCAGACACTCCATGCCGCTGCCCCTCCCCACATCCATCTTTTTACCTGGGGTGAGAGGCGGCATAACGATGCCTCTGCTGCATCGGGTTTTAAAATGCCGATGCTAGCACGCTCACGACCTGCCGCTCCTGCCCCCTCCGATGCAACTTCCTAGTGGAGAGGGCAGGAGCGGCAGAAAGTTGTGTTGAAGTACGGCATAAGCGGCAAGCCATGAGCGTGTTAGCACAGGCACTTTAAAGCCCGATGCAGTGGAGGCATTGCCATGCCATCACCCCCCCCCCCCCCCAGGTGAGAAGTTGGATGCCGGGAGGGGGGCAGTATGGTGGGCTAGGCGGCAATGAACTGCCATTTCGCTGGGAGGAGGGGGGCTGAAGCTGTCGACCAGTGCCTGCCGCCCTAGGAGCCCACCTAGTTTGTCTAGAGGACAGGGCGGCCCTGATGCTGGGATTAGCAACTTTTCAAAACTTGCATGGCTACAGACTGATCCAGTCTGAGTTTTCCTCAGTTCAGGCTGGCTGGCTGCTCTCCTGTGGAGCACCGGGAAAGCCCTTCCTTCTGTCTTCCTCTGGGAGGAGTTTTATTTCCTGCACACACCCCTTGATAGAAACAAATCTAAATACTAAAACTAGCTCAATTCACAAGTTCCAGTTGATTCTGTTTTTTACTTCTGGACAAACCCATATTTTTTCAGCATTTGCTTGAGTAGGGTTGAGGAAGCCATCTACCCACACCTCCCCTAGCAACTCCCTATGACCCCTTTTGTACCGCTAAAAAGATTAAACAGGTCTACTCACTCACTTTGGTCACCAGCCTCCTGATACTTCATGTCCTCAGGTAAACAGTCAGAGGATTCGGCACCTTCAAGCTCCATAGGTTCAGGTAAATCCTGAATTGTATATAGCTCATGAAGAGACTGATTTCTGGGAGGAGCTATGCTGGTCTTTGGGGGCTGCCGGAAATACTGCTCATCTTTCCAGTGAGGAATGTCAGCCCTGCCCTCCTCCGCAGGCCCCAAGGAAACCACCCAGTCACAGGATCTGCCCCTTTGCACTATGTTCTGGTCTCTTTTCAGGGTTTTCTAAATTCTGGCCTGGATCCTTCATAGCTTTTCCTTCTAAGTCTCCTTTCCACCTGCTAGGAATGTTCCTGTCCCTCATAAGCTCTTGAGGCTGGGAATACTGAAGTTCTTTCCCTAAAGGGGACACACACAGACCATCAGTGCCAAGGGCCCTATGTACTAAGCATTGTTCCCCTGGGCACAGAGGCAGATGTAATAAGGAACGCTAAGGTGTGCATTTGGTTTGTTTGGGTGCTAGACATTTAAAGTACATGAAAATTGCTTGTACATGCATATATGCCTGCTCCAGTTATGATCTGAAAGATACTTCTACTACATCCACACCTCATATACGTGAACAACATTTGGAACAAAGATGAAAATTTGACAATATAGGACTTATGCAGACTACCTTCATGCCATATGTGAGCTGAGAGTTCTTGCACAATTGGTGTCATGTGCATTTCTGCCTTCTAGTTTAGTATTCTAGAAGATGGGATGCCAAGGTTCAGGAACAAATTCTGCCTGTCCTTTGATGAGAACCAGTTTTTCAGATCTCTCATCATGGATATGTCAGAGGTGTGCCAGGCAGAAGTATGAACTAATCCAAGTACAAATTAACTCAAGTGCAACTGATTTGCATGCTTAGAAAAAGTTCTAGAATGCATACAAAGCACGCGCAAAGAATGAATAAGTGAAACAAGCATGAAAAAGAGCCTTAAGAAGCTCTGAGGTGTGTACTCAGCCTAGTGTGTGTTTGTGTGAGCAATTTTATGCATACAGTTGAGCTCCCAAAGCAGGAAGGACTTTCTTATCTGCACAGTCTCCACAACCCCCCCCCCCTTGGTACTACTAGGTTAGTGCTGCTGAATATCCCCAAAGACCATCTCTGCACTGTCTAATTAGGAGGCAATTTTATAAGAAGCCACACAGAGATAGCCACAATTAGTGCACCTACCTCACGTTTTTTTAAATAACTCACGCGCATGGATCGGACTTTGCGCATGGATTTTAACTAGTCACTATTTTATAAGTATGGGCATCTTGCCAATGGTGTGTACTTTTGGTGTGGGTATGTACGGGACAAAATATGGGTGGTGTGCAAATCAAATACGCGTAAACTATAAAGCACTATAACTTACTCGTGTCCTTTAAAAATCTGAGTGCAAAAATTTACAGCAGCCTATTTTATAAAGGAAAGCAGGTACCTACTTTTCTTTATAAAACCAGGGCATGTTAAATCTAGGGGTAAATATCCTCACCTACATTTTTAAAGAATACACATAAGTTATTGTGGTCTATAATTTATATGTGTAAATTTGCACTCTGTCCATATTCTGCCCTATGCAGGCCCACACCTTTTGCTTGATGAATGTATTTACAAAATAGCACCTGGTATAAAGGCTTAAAGGCCAATCCACATGCATAAGTCATTGAAAACAAACCCAAAGATCGAGGAAAAAACACCAATGGGAGATATTGAAAGGATGGAATATGAGCGCTTTATTGTGATGTTGTTATAAACTTACTCCTTTCAACATCTCCAGTTTGTGTTTTGTCTTCACTCAGTTCACCTTGCTCTTTTGGTTTGTCTTGTATTTTGTGAGTGCAAGTGCTTTTTGGACATTCCGGTAAGTCCTTGAAAATACACGACTTACACACAATGATGGCGTGTAACTTTACACGGCTCCTTAGAAAATTACTTCCTTTCTGGCTAACTTATCCAGATAGCTTGGGCCGCAGAAAAACCTGGCCTAAGCTGCTATCCAGATAGCGGGTGAGAATCATCACTATTCTTAGAAGAGCTGCGATTATCCGCATAGTGACCGCACACTCCGCAGATTCAGTGGTAGCTACTAACATGATACTGTCACCAAATGTCTGGAGAATATTTAAGCACCATACAGTAAGTGACCACTATGGTGTTTAACTATCCTGGATTTTGAATATCGGCCCCATAGGTTTTTTAACCCTGGGAATTTAACTCCTGGTCTGAGGTGGAATAAAGTACTGGCATTAGACTGAGGTTGTTGTGTCAGCAAGACTTACTTATCAATTTTTCTTTTTGCTCACTTTCTTCCCAGAAGACTGCCCACCAAGCCCAGAAGAATGAGGATATCTTTTATGTCTTCCTGCTGGGCTGAATATCAAGTACCATGATGGCTGCTTCTTAATATTTATTTATTCACAATACCTCAGCAGTGGTTACTACTGAATTTCACGCACAGCCCCAGAGTAGATAATACACCTTCGTACCTCTGGTCCTAAGTCTGTTACAGCATCAGTCTGCCCAGTGGAACTACATTGGACCATTATACTGGACCCCATGGAAGTCAACAGCATTAAAATGGCCGTAGTTATTATGAAGCATTTACCAATATAAAATGCAAATGGGTTCTACAATAAGTTAAGGAGTACGAGTATTTTTGATGGTGTGTTTCACTCTTTGATGGTGTATTTATCATCTTACAGTCCTTTCGGTCATACCTGCTCGTGGTAATGGTATCAGCCTGTAAAGCACTCCAGCTGCAGGCTCTCCCTGAGACGTCCTATTCCTGTTTCACTTCACGCTCTCAGTCTTCTGCTGCCTGAAGGCCTCGGCTCCCTATTTTTGCAGCATCTCTTGGCTGCCACCTTGTGCTGTGCCTTGGTTATGTTGCTGCTGCTTCTGTGATCCTCCTAAACCGACCTTGTCAGCTACTAGATAAGCGACTGCAGGCTCTTCAGATGCAAGGCAGTGAGGCAAGGACAGGGGAGAGTGAAGGCAGTGCCTCTCCTTCATAGATCTCTGATGAATGTTCAGGAAATTATTGGATCAGGTACCAGTTCCCCACGGAAGCTCTGCTGTCCATTCAAGTCAGAAGGACCATGAGACGCAGACAGAAAACAGAAAGAGCGAGCAAAGGGAATCAGGAAAAAGATGGCACGAAATAAAAGCATAAAGAGATAGCAAACAGTGAGAGATGTCTGGAAAAGGGAGATATAGACTGCCAAAAAGATAGGGGGAGGTAGAACAGAGAGAACTGAATCAGACCACACGTTTGGCTCATCTTTAGTAAAGTTTTCTCCATTTGTGCCCAGTGTTTTTCCCATTGACAATTCTGGGTCACATTCATAAGAAAACTGGAGCAAATATGTGATAGTTTATCACTTGTATAGTGCTTCAAGGCATGCACAGCGCTGTACAGACACCTGCAAAAGATGCTCCCTGCTCATCAGAGCTTGCAATCTAGTTAAGACAGTCAGCACAACAGCTGAGGACAAGGCTATATCTAGGAGAATGGCAAGGAAACACCTAGGAGACTAAGTGGCTCAGGATCCGCACAAAAGCAGCATGCAAAGCTGGAAATATACGAATAAAACAAGCAGGCACTAGCAAAACTCAAATATGAATAATCCTGAAAAATTATGAGATTTCAACGAGAAAGTAAGGAATTAACTAGAACAAACTAAGGTGCAGCATACACTGGCCTTGCTTTAGCTGCAGAAGCTAGCCGGGCAGCAGCTGAACATCGCCGCTGACTAATTAGCGTCCAGGTTCTGCAGCCAATCTGGATATTCAGTGCGGGCACTGCATATCAGACCCAAACACTTTCCAGTTATTTTGACAGCTTCAAATGATCTTTTTTCATGAGCTCTGCGCAGCATTCTTGAAGAATTTTACACATGCAAGTTAATTTTGAAGTCTGCACAACATCCACAGTAATCATTTTCATTTTTGTTCTTTCCCAGCTATTGTCTCAAGTTTTATAAACAATGAGAAAAGTGAACAAAAGCACTTACATGTGCAAACGTAGGCACAACCACTTAGATGTATGCCTACTTTCTTAAACAGAATTATACAGTCCATACTTTTATAAACCAAAAGAAAACAGTGGGGGGACATTTTCAGACTTACAGTCAATAAAATGTATGGTTTTTGTGGTGTGTGTATACCCGAGTGTGAGCCAGATAATCTTTGCAAATTTGCATGTGCAAGAGCCCTTTTGTTAAGGTGTGGTGAGTTTTTGCACATATCATGCATTTTACATAAAAATTGACATGTGGTAAGTGTAAAAGTCATGTGCTACATGTCAGGATGTGACCAGCCTGTTCCCGGCAGTTGCCACACAGAAAAGTATCCTAACACACGGCAACAGCATTTGCAATTAACACACGCACATTTAACGTCACACACTGAGGTGTTCTTAAAGTACATCCGCATTAATTGCAACACTGACAGTGTATGATATGTTACCCTATGCTAAACGCAGTGTGCTCTCCATGCTACTCTCTGCCTCTAACTTACCCATTCCTCGTCTCCTTGCATGATTTGAACTTACTGCAGAAATTAGCATGTTATGCCAGCATGATAACAATTATTGTGGCCTTACACTACAATGTGCAATAACAGCTTAGTGCATTAACAACTTAGTGCACTTTAGTAAAAGGGCTTCTTTATTAGGTTGTGTGTTGTCATGTACATTTCAGCATAGAAGACTGTCAAAGAAAGTATCTGGGTTTATGGTTTATTTATATTTGATATACTGCCTTTCATGGTTCACATCAAAGCGATGTACAATGAACTAAAACCAGAGATAGTAAAAAGGAACTCTAGCAACATGAGAGGAAAGACAGAGTTGACATTTCTCAGCGTTCACCAATCCAGGTGCCACAAGTCAACCAGAGATTTCCAAAGGCTTTAGTAAAAAAGGATAGGTTTTTAGGTAGACTTTTTAGGGTGCATATATGATGATTATATGGAGGAAGGAACCGGCAGAAGTAAAAATGACCATAATCAGAGGGACAGACAGCCTATGCCCCAAAAACCCCCAAATCTACTGTAACCCAGGGAAAGCTTATATTTCCACTTAAACAAATTGTAGTTAAAATATGAGAATAATTAGCATTTGAGAGGAGAGGGGGGAGGTTTGAGAGAAAGTGAGGAAAGATTTGTAAAAAATCTTTTTATTTGGAATTTTCCAATATTTACAGTTAAAGAACATAAGAAATGCCTTAATGGGTCAGACCAAGGTCCACCAAACACAGTATCCTGTTTCTAACAGTAGCCAGTCCAGGGCACAAGTACCTGGCAGGTTCCCAAAGAGGCACACAGGTTCCACAATGCTTGTCCTAGGAAAGCAGCAGATTTCCCTGGTTCTCTTCATAATGGTTTATGGGTCTTTCCTCCAGGAACTTGTCCAGACCTTTTTTAAACCCATCTATAAGAACATAAAAACATAAGATATGTCATACTGGGTCAGACCAAGGTCCATCAAGCCCAGTATCCTGTATCCAACAGTGGCCAATCTAGATCACAAGTACCTAAAACTTTCTCCAAAGGACACAGGTTCCACAATGCTTGTATTAGAGCAAGCATTGATTTCCTGGGTCACTTTTAACAATGGTTTATGGACCTTTCCTCCAGGAACTTGTCCAAACCTTTTTTAAACCCAGCTACACTAATAGCCTTTACTACATCCTCCGGTAACAAACTCCAGAATTTGATTACGTGCTGAGTGAAAAAATATTTTCCCTTATTAGTCTTAAAAAGGATACATTGTAGCTTCATTGTATGTCCCCTAATCTTTCTATATTTTGATGGCACAAACACTCAATCTACGTTTACCTGTTCCACTCCATTCATTAATTTATAGACCCCTATCATACCTCCCCTTTTAGTTTTTTCTTAGCTATTTTCCTCATTTTATCATAGTCTCCTTTTGAAAGCTAAAAGGTAGTACTATGGATTTCCTTGCCATCCTCCCTCCATTTATTAAATCAAATGGGAACATGCTATGATCACTATTGCCAAGTGGTCCCAACACCCTTATTTCTTGCACCAGATCTTGTGTTCCACTAAGGACTAGGTCAAAAATGGCTTCCCCTCTTGTCAGTTCATGAACCAGCGGCTCCAAGAAGCAGTCTTTTATTTAGTGTAACCCAGCTGTTACATTAAACAGTTGTTAGTGTAACCCAGCCACACTAACAACTTTTACTACATCCTCCTGTAACAAATTACAGAGTTTGATTACGCATTGAGTAAAAAAATGTTTTCTCTTATTAGTCTTAAATGGCTTGCATTATAGCTTCATTGTGTATACTCTAGTCTACTTTGTGATCTATGTTTACCCGTTCCACTCCATTCATTAATTTATAGACCTCTATCATATACCCCCTCAGCCGTCTCTTTTCCAGGTTGAAGAGCTGTAACCTTTTTAGCCTCTCTTCATAGGGGTATCCTTCTATATCCTTTACCATTTATTTATTTATTTATTTATTTAACAATTCTTATATACCGCGCTATTTGCTATCAGTGTGGTTTACATTCAACAACAAGAGCTCAGAGCAATCAAGGCTGAGTTTTACATTAAAACAGGAGTTAGAACTTGGACCACACAGGGTAACTATTTGCACAGGGTAACATTACCATTTTTGTCACTCTTCTTTGTGCCTTTTCTAATTCAGCTATATCCTTTTTAAGATATGGAGACCAGAATTGCACACAATATTCAAGTTGCGGTCGCATCACGGAACGAAACAGAGACATTATAATATCCTTGGTTTTATTCTCCATTCCTTTCCTTAAGATTCCTTGCATTCTATTTGCTTTCTTGGCCGCTGCTGCATATTGGGTGGAGGGTTTTGATGTTTTATCCATGAAGACGCCTACATCTTTTTCCTGCCTATTGGTTTCTAAGGTGGTAGCATAGTTTGGGTTGATCTTTCCTAGGTGCATGATTTTGCACTTGTCCACATTAAATTTCATCTGTCATTTGGATGTCCAGTCTTCCAGTTTATCAAGGTCATCTTGCAATTTTTCACAATCCTCTTGCATTTTAACAACTTTAAATAGTTTTGTGTCATCTGCAAATTTGATCACCTCACTCGTGATTCCTAGTTCAAGGTCATTTATTAATATTTTAAAAAGCAACGGGCCCAGCACAGATCCCTGGGATACTCCACTGTTCATTGAGAAAATTGGCCATTTAGTCCAACTCTCTGCTTTCTATCTTTTAAACAGTTCCTGATCCACAATTCTACATTGCCTTCAATCCCACAACTTTTTAATTTCACAGAGACTCTCATGAGGGACACTTGCCAAAGGCTTTCTGAAAATCTAGATGCACTATATCAAACAACTCACCTTTGTCTACCTGTTTATTCACACCTTCAAAAAAATACTCGGTGCTCAGAAAACCTGGCGGCTACTCCTACTGATCCTCTGTGATAATTTTGATTGTGTGGGTTGTTACGCCTATGTGATTACCTTATTCTTTGGTGTAATTGTTTTTTTTCTTAACGTGGATCTCCGCTGTTGTGGGCTAGAGTGGCCTAGAGTATTTATTTTTTATCTTATTATTATTGTTGATTATCCTTATTTTATTGGTTTCTGGATCATATCCCAATTTCTGTGCAAGATGTATTCTTGATTATTATTTTAAATTGCATAAAGATAAAATTTAAAAAAAGAGCAGATTAGTAAAATAAGACTTTCCTTGGCTAAATCTATGTTGGCCTTCTCCCATTAAACCATGGCTATCTACATGTTCAGTGATTTTGTTCTTTATAATGGTTTCTACCATTTTGCATGGTACTGATGTCAGGCTTATCAGTCTGTAGTTTCCTGGATCACCCCTGGAACCCTTTTCAAAAACTGGAGTTACTTTGGCCACTCTTCAATCCTCAGGTACTACAGATGATTTTAATGATAGTTCACAGATTATTAATAGTAGGTCTGCAATCTCATATTTCAGTTCTTTCAACACCCTTGTATGTATATCATCCAGTCCAGGTGATTTGCTACTACTCAGTTTATCAAACAATTGTAACACAACTTCCTGGTTTATCGATATTTCTTTCAATTCTGCTGCTACATCACCTTTATACACCATTTCAGGCATGGGTAACTTCCTTATGGCTTCTTCAGTAAAGACCAAAACAAAAAATTTAGTCAGTCTCTCTGTAATGGCCTTCAGCTCGCTTAGCGCCCCTTTTACCCCTCTATCTTCCAATGGTCCAACTGACTCTCTCACAGGACTTTTGCTATGAATGTACTTGAAAGAGTTTTTATGTGCATTTGCTTCCACGGCAAGCTTCTTTTTAAATTCTCTCTTTGCCTGCCTTACCAATGCCTTGCATCTAACTTGCCAATGATTATGTTTTTTTCCGATGTTCATCATTAGGCTCCTTTTTTCATTTCCTGAAGGATGCTGTATTGGCAACAACAGCCTCTCTGACCTCACCTTTAAACCATGCTAGAGGTTTTTTGGACTTCCTTCCACTTTTCTTAAAGCATGGAATACATCTGGTCTGGGCTTCCAAGATAGTACTTTTAAACAAAGCTCATGCTTGATGTAAATCTTTAACCTTTGCAGCTGCTTCTTTTAATCTTTTCTTAACTATTTTCCTCATTTTATCATAGTCTCCCTTTTGAAAGTTAAAAGGTAGTACTGTGGATTTCCTTGCCGCCTTCCTTTAATTTATTAAATCAAATGTGATCATGCTATGATCACTTTTGCCAAGTTGCCTCAAATCCCTTATCTCTTGCACCAGATCCTTTGTTCCACTAAGGACTAGGTCCAAAATAGCTTCGCTTCTTGTCAGTTCATGAACCAGCTGCTCCAAGAAGCAGTCATTTATTTCATCTAGAAACTTTATCTCTCTAGCATGTCCTGCTGTGAGATTGACCCAGTCACTACCAGGGTAATTGAAATCACCCATTATTACTGTGCTGTAACTTTTGTTAGCTTCCCTGATTTCTATGAACATTTCATCATCCATCTGTTCATTCTGGCCAGATGATCGTTAGTACACCCCCACTGCTGTTGCCTTCCTCATTTTACATGAAACTTCTATGCATAGAGATCCTACAGTATATTTTGCTTCCTGCAAAACTTTAATCCAACATGACTCAATGTCCTCTCTAATAGAGTGCAACCCCTTCACCAATTTGATTTACTCATTGTGATACAGTTTGTATGCAAGTATTACAGTATTCCATTGATTGTCCTCCTTCCACCTGGTCTCTGAGATAACAATCATATCTAACCTTTCATTCAGTGCTAAATATTCTAGCTCTCCCTTTTTACATGTCTATCATTTGCATACAGGCATTTTAGAGGTTGTGTGTTATTCATATTAATCTGGTTATCAGTTGATAGGTGTAATTTGGAATATTTTGGCTCCGAACTGAAGAACATCTGGTTACTTTTATCTTTGTTTGAATCACTCTGTTGGGATACCCTAACTTCCCTGTTTTACTAGTATTCTTTAAGGATACATCCTTCCAAACCATGCACTCCTGGCCGACTGTCGGCATTCCCCTTGTAGGATACTACAAGCAGGTCAGGACACAAACCCCAATGGAGCCAGGAAAATGCTTTATTTAGAAACCTAGAAACATAGAAACATGATGACAGAAAAAGACTACATGGCCTATCTAGTCTGTCCTTTAAAATCAACCACTACAACGTTCCCCTTTTTTCTTTTAGAGATCCTCTGTGTTTGTCCCATGCTTCTTTGAATTCAGATACTGTCCTCATCTCTACCACCTCCACTGGAAGACTATTCCACGAATCCACCATTCTTTCCATAAAGAAATATTTCTGCATATCACACCTGAATCTATCCCCTTTCACCCTCATCCCATGTCCCCTCTTAACAGAGCTTGCTTTCAATCGAAAGAGGCTCTCCTCCTCTGCATTTATGCCATGGAGGTATTTAAATGTCTCAATCATATCACCTCTATCCCACCTTTCCTCTAAGGTGTACATATTAAGATCCTTAAGTCTGTCCTCATATGCTTTATAATGAAGACCACTAACCAATTTCGTAGCTACTCTCTGTACAGACTCCAGCCTGTTTATATCCTTTTGAAGGTGCGGTCTCCAGAATTGCACACAATACTCCAAATGAGGCTGCACCAAAGACCTATACAGAGGCACTATCACCTCCTTTGTTCTGCTGGCCATTCCTCTCCCTATGCACCCAAGCATCCTTCTAGCTTTTGCCATTGCCTTTTCTACCTGTTTAGATACTTTAAGATCATCAGACACAATCACGCCTAGGTCCCGCTCTTCTTTAGTGGACAAAAGTACTTCACCCCCTATACTATATTGCCCCATTGGATTGCTGCAGCCCAACTGCATGACCTTGCATTTTTTAACATTAAATCTAAGCTGCCAAATTCTAGACCATTCTTCAAGCACAAAGAGGTTTTTCAGTGACAAGTGTTTTGTGGTGTGGGAAGCATGGCGGTTGTCAGTTAAGTGCTTTGCAATGTTTTTTTTTTGGAAATGTATCATTGGAAGTAGATTGCCAGGCTGTTTCTTCCAAGGCAATGGTCACAAGGAGTGCCAGTGGGAATTGAACCCTTGATTTTCTGGGAACTAGGCAATTGCTCTAACTACTAGGCTACTCCTCCATTTAAAACACATCTATTCTCTGAATACTGTCCCAATACCTAGCCAACCTTAGATTCTGCCTTCTTCTTTTCTCCCACCCAATTTCAAAGTCTCTACATATGTCCCAATCCCTGCTCTCCCCCATCTCCCTGTCTTTAGTACCGTCTCCTACATCATTTCTACACACCCACCTAGCTTCTTTCAGGGAGTTCACAGTGGTAGCAGAGATACAGTTCTCCCCTCCCCCAAAGTTCTTTCACTCTGGGCTTCACAGCAGTAGCAGAGAAACAGTTCTGCCCTCCCCCTAAGTTCCTTCACTCTGGGCTTCACAGCAGTAGCACCACAAGCCTGCTGACCAATGTGGAAACACCCCGGCTCCTACCTTCCCATAGAATCTCCTTAGAGGTAGGTAGTCACTCCATACTCTGGAAAACCTCAGACTATTCTCTCCCACTCCTCGTCTCTTCCCTTCCGGTTAAAAGGGCTTTCCCCAGCCACACCCTTCCCAGGAATATTCAAGCCAGGGTCCTTAAAGAGGCCCAGCTTCTGGTGCTTAAAGGGGCCTGTCCTTAGTCTGGCTGGAGGTATATCGATACAGGGGATGGGGAGTTTTTCATACACCCCATCAAATACCCTCCCCCTCAGCACAACCCTACAATGGTGAGTGTCCAGTGGCACCAGGCAGCCAAGAGGGACAGAAAGTCCGCATTCAGATGTGCCTTGCCAGCACCACAAGCATGCTGACCAATGTGAAACACCCTGGCTCCTCCCTTCCCATAGGATCTCCTTAGAGGTAGGTGGTCACTCTGTACTTCAGAGCACCTCAGGCTCTTCTCTCCCACTCCTTGTCTCTTCCCTCCCAGTTAAAAGGGCTTTCCCCAGCCAAACCCTTCCCAGGTATTTTCAAGCCAGGTTCCTTAAAGGCGCTCGGTTTCTGGTGCTTAAAAGGTCATGTCCTTAGCATGGCTGGAGGTATATTAGCACAGGGGATGGGGAACTTCTCATACACTCCATCACACCCCTACTATTTAGTTTAAAAGCTGTTCTATATCTTTTTGAAAGGTTAGTGCCAGCAGTTTGATTCCATCCTGGTTAAGGTGGAACCCATCCCTTCTGAAAAGCCCCTCCCTGCCCCAGAATGTTGCCCAGTTCATAACAAATCCAAAATCCTCTTCTTTGCACCATCGTCTTATCCACACATTCAGACAGGAGCTCTGCCTGCCTTTTGGGTCCTGCACATGGAACGGGAAGCATTTCAGAGAATGCTACCCTGGAAGTTCTGGATTTCAACTTCCTACCACAAGCCTAAATTTGGCCTCCAGAACTTCCCTCCCACACTTTCCTATGTCATTGGTGCCAACATGTACCAAGACAGCAGACTCCTCCACAGCACTATCTAAAATCTTGCCTAAGTGGTGTGTGAGGTCTGCTACCTTTGCACCAGGCAGGCATGTTACCAGGCAGTATTCACATCCACCAGCCTCCCAGCTATCTACATGCCTAATGATTGAATCACCAACTATAACAGCTGTCCTAACCCTTCCATCATGGGCACAAGGCCCTGGAGAACCTCTTCGGTATGAGAGGGTTTTGCATTTCCTGGTGGACAGGTCCTAGCTACAGGTTTACTTCCTGCGACACCAAGGTGATGCTCTCTTTTCTGTAGGGCTGGTACATGTTCAGAAACTAATGCCTGAACCACTAGCATAGCTTCCTGTTACAAGATGAACCATGGGGCCTGCTCTGAACCAGAGACTGAATTAAACAAGATGGATTCCTGTTTTGTTATAACTCAGCATTAAAACTTGCAGATCAAGCAATTCTGCCAGTTTAGAAGTATTTTTCCAGCTATGTGCAGAAGAACATTGCTGAGACCTTCACCGTGCAACTCGCATTCACAACAATGTATCGATTGGCATCTCAGCAACTTTCGTACCATGGACCATTGTTTACCGAAGGACCACCTATTAGCTATTACCGGATTGGCTAAAGATGACATACAGGGTTAGAGACCAGTCAATCACCAGGATTTCAGGACAAAGAATTATACAGTTGTACACCAGAATCCAGAAGGGAGAAAGAATATGCAGAAGAGAGAAAGAAGACAGAGAAGAGAATAAGACAGAAGAGATCAGAGCATAGACAGACACAGCCCAAAAGAATACACATCTGCAGCACTCTGAAACATGGAGAGAGGCTGGCAGAGCACCTGGGAACTCAAACTTATGCAGACTGTTCACCAATGTGGTGGGCAGGGCTGCTAAACCCCTCTATAGTAGCACAATGCTGGCATAGGTGTGGGAGTGTGTGTCTGTCTATACAGTGTGTGGTGGCTGCAAACACCTTCCACAGCCCACACTGCCAGCACTGTTGCCAGTATTGGCCTGCCAATGTGCATAATGAGGAGCAAGGTACCATGGGTATAGCCTGGACAGGGTGACCTGGCCAGGATGCATCTGCACAGGGCATAGGGCACTGGCTGGGACATTGTAGTGCCCGGCCACCACCTACACAGACAGGGTGACCTCAGTATGTCCTGCTGGGGGATCACTCTCACCCTGACTGTGCAGTGACGACAGCATGGCTAGGCATCCCCATAGTGCTATATAGTATTTCTCTCATGTGATATTTATGGGTTTCCTTTTTGGGCCTAGTCACTGATTTATCTGCTTGTTGTGTATGCTGGCATCCCAGTTCTGGGTGCAAGCATTTCCACTGGGAGCATGCACTATGGACTAGCTAGCAGACTGTTTGCAGCTAGTATGTGTCTTGATGGAGTGGCTTGCAGGGTACAGTGGCTGAAGGCTTGCTGCAGGAGAATATCAGATAGTGGTGGGGTGCAGCTTAGCATATCCAGGCCTAATGTCTGTCTGCTATTGTGTTATGGATGTGTACAGAGCTGCATTGACTGCCCTGTAGGGTGTCTGTTCCCCAGCAGGACTGGGGTTGATGGTCCCCTCTACTGCCAGCATTGCAGGGAGGTAGAATGTGGATCTGTTGATGGGAGGCCCTGTTTGCCACCCTCGGCCCTGGAGGAGGGGGGGTGGTACATAGCCCACCTAGGGGTCCATGGAGGCTGCACCTGACTGAGAGACAGACAGAGACATCCAAGGTGTTTGTGCAGAAACTACCTACCTCACACATTAACACTGCTTTAGACCTCTGGCATGGCCTCTTTCAGCCATGGAAGGTGCTGTGGACCTGGTGCTGGGCGCCTCACCGCACCCTCAGGGTGAGCACAGTACCCACACAATGTGACGGTGTGTAGCTACTCTGTGCCAGTAAAACACACGGTCAGTACCCCCTACCAGGCCGAGGTGCTGTGGGGGTGCACATGGTCACTTCCCCCTACCAGGCCGAGGTGCTGTGGGGGTGCATTCCCCATCTTGTGTTTATCTGTGGACAGCTGATTTGCATGTGCAGTGCATCATGGGTACGGTTGGGCTAACCCTATCCTGGTGACCACAGCAGACTGTGTGGTGACGTGCACTCCCTCTGCAGCCAGCCAGGGGCTTGTTAGCAGCTATAGGGCTGTAGCACAATGGTTACTTCATTGCCTGTGGAGCCAGAGGTTCTGGGTTCAAACCCACAGTGGGGTTATTTGATGGGGCTGCCCAGAGCATTATCTCTTTTTAATGTACATTATTGCTGCCAGCAAAAACACCCTCATCGTACTGTACCCATAAGGTGCCTCAGAGGGCGCTTTATAGGGCGCCCTATAGGTTACCTTATGGTTACCGTCCATATAAGGTGCACTATACGTTATCCTGTGGAGCAACTTATAGGGTGCCCTATAGGGAACATTTTAGGGTTCCATGGCGGACAGTGCACTTTATAATGTGCCCTATGGAGTGCCTTATAGGGTGCCTTATGCGGCACCTTCAATTACGGCACGTGAGGACCTGTTTGCTGGCAGCAATTAATAAAATACAACTAAAGTGCTGCAGGAAAAAATACATACATTGCAAAGCTGATGCACACTGGGGAGCAAACTCATGATCCCTGTATCAGCAGTCAGTGCCGTACCCATTGTGCTACACTGCTGCTCCTCCTTGCATATCAGCACACCTACTTATGCTGTGCATTCCTTAAACTGCACAGTGCTGCCATCAAAAACATTGCTGTGACCTTGCGGTAACTCATACGGCACCCTCTAAAGCGCCCTATCAGCAACATTCTAGGGTGCCTTGGCAGACAGTGCACTTTAAAATGTGCTTTATGGGGTGCCTTATGTTAACATGCTTTGAGAGTGCGTTTGCTAGTAGTAGTAATTAAAATAAAAAGCCTCCTAAAGCAAACTTACCCATAATAGGTAATGCCTCAGCCAGCCTTCTTCATTGGGCACAGTGGGGGATTGAACCCATGATCCCTGCACCATTGGTCAGTGTCTTAACCATTGTGCTGTGGCTCTGCTCCTCTGCTTGCACATCAGCGCGCCACTTATGCCTCCCGTGCAGCTTTCTCATGCACTAATGTGCAGGGCGCACATGGGCACTGCGCACCTTAGTGCATATTTAAATCCCGGTTTTGCTTTTTCAGAAAGAAACGCGCACTCCTTATATGGCACCCGCACACTAGCGCGGCCCGCACATTACCGGGGTTTTAGTAAACATACCCCTTAGAGAACTTCCCAGAAAGTGCAGATTTCTTTCCAGCTGTAGCAGTCCCTTTTGGGTACTCAGATTTAAGTATTAAATAAATTGGTGCATTCTTTATATTAAAAAAAACTATTTTCTGACTTAAAAATTAAGATCTAGAAAGTTTGTTTTCTTTCTTACACAGCTTTCCTGGTTGATATTTGTCATTTTTCAGTTATTTTTGGACTCCTCTGCTCCCTGTAATCTGTATTGGGGAGGGAAGGAGATGTGAATTCCAAGTATCAAGATAAGCACAGGATCTATTTTGAGCGCAACAGGATTCACTAGGCCATCTCTGCAGCATTCTGTAAACAAAGTGCATTTTTCCTAGAAAAAATGTGCTGGTACTCATATGCAGGGCTCATCGATTAATACATGAGGACAAGAACCATCAGTTAGTTTTAGCAGAAAATAAAAAGGTGCTGGTACGCTGTACCACCATGTACCACCTCAAAAACTACCTGAAACAAACTATTAAAAAAACATTCTGCAAGGAGTTCAGAATATCATTTTCCAGTGAACAAATCTCAGGTGTTATTAGTGGTATAGTTATCCCAAACATTCATTAATTTGTTGATAATGGAAAATGTTTTGCAATAGAAGTATTCAAATGTGTTTATGGGTTTGGCCTCCAGGTGGTTGTTCTGGCCCATCTGCAGGTGAAGAAGGTAAGTGGGGCATGCTTCCAGTTACCACTGCTGGTTTATTTCTTCCTCTCTATGGTTTTGTTCACTCAGGCAATGAAGTCGATCCTTTCATGGCACAAGAGAGGGAGGCTTGTTCTTAGAAAACGTATGACCATTTCAGACAATGCAATACTACTTAATTAGATTAGAGAAAGAGAGAGATAGAGAGAGAGTATATGAAGAAACTTCATGTTATGGTTACCAAAACACAAAATGTCCATTTCCCCTTTCCCTTGGTGGGATGGAGCACTTGCTAATAGAAAGATCAGTGAACTGTCTAATGATTCCTATCTTGAAAACAAGATTGAGAAAAAGGCTGCCAGAATCATAAAGGATTTTATTTTATTTAGATGTTTTCCTTTAGAGGTGAGCAAATGAGTGAATAGGAACATTTAAGCTTAGCCAATCTCTGTGCTATGAATTTATACTTCGGCAAGAACTGGCCCGCTGGATTTAGAAAGGCATGAGTGTTTACTAGGTATGTGCATTTGTCTACTAGGTATGTGCAAATTTGGTCACCTACAATTTGAAGATGCATGCAAATTGCTTGTACACATGTATATCCAGGGCTATGTGGCCACCCTAGGACAGCAGATCTCTGTGGGTGACAAGCCATGTGCTTCAACACACATGGCCTGCCGCCCACCCCCTTGCATGCCGAGCTGTGCTGCCCTTCCCCCTCCCCCTGTGCTGAGCCTCTGATTCTGGCAGCAGGGCATGGCTAGGCTAGGCTCGGCGGCAGGCCATGTGCTTCAGCACACATGGCCTGCCACTTCTAAACACCCGAAATTATATCAGAGGGGGGTCAGAAACATCAGGCCATGTGTGTTGAAGCACATGGCCTGCCACTGAGCAGAGGCTGTGCCCCCCCCCCCTCGATCCTGCCGCTTGAATTGGCGGTAGCATGGCTGGGCTTGGGGGGGGTGGCACAGTTCGGGGGGGGGGGGCACGGCTCTGTCGGCGGCAGGCCATGTGCTTCAACAGGCATCAGAAACCCTTGGGCCAGCCCTCTGTATACCTATGAATTATCATGCATACAATAGATTCTCCATGGACAAGCAGGAAATATGGAGGCACCCTTGCTAGTGACATCCACCGGACAGATCTTCACAGCACAGTCTGAAGCTAGTTTTCTTTTTCTTTTAGTTCGTGAGCATACGTACAGGTTCCATGCTCCCTGACACTGTCCGAGCCCACCAGTCCATTTTTCTCCATTGGAGCCTCAGCAACGCAGCTCCAGAACCCTGATGCAATTAAAGAACCTGTATTTTCCTTTTTAAGAAATCTAACAATTTGCTGCTAACCACAACTGGCACCATTGCCAAGGGCCAGAGGATCAAAAGTTTCAATAAAATAATATTTTTTTTTACCATTGCAGTGAGCCTAAGAAGATTAGTGTCTTCCCCTCTTGATGGCTGCCAGTTTTCCCCACTGCTCTGCGCTGCTCTCTCAGGCTGTCTCCTTACTCCCTCCTCAAGGCCCAAATCATGCACTTGAGGAAGAGAAGCATTGCAACCATAAACAAAAGTCTTCTATTCAACTGGATGTGCAAAGTATACCTGCATCAGTGCCTCCCTTGGGCGTCAACAGCCATGGTTACCTGGATTACGTCTCCACTCCCCCTCTCCCACACCTGACCCTATAAGCATTAGAGGCAGTGCCAGGGAAAATCACCATTGGGCTGATGAGTACTCTGTAATTCCCCCTGTGAGCAATTCCAGCCCCCTGCAGCCAGCATAGAGGCAGACCGGGCTGTGCAGCCTGCCCAGGGTTCCTAGTCTCTTCTCACATTGCCCAGTGTCCTCAGGCCACCCACCCTGCAACTCAATACCCCTAGCACTCTTCCTTGCTGTGGCTCTTGCAGCGCTTCCTCCTGGAGCCTACAGCCATGCTGAAAACAGCCAGTCCCTCCCTCCCCACCCCCAGATGAGTCCATGGCAAGTGCCCTTCAGCACCTTTCTCGCCTCAACCCAGCCCTCCAGTCTAAGTCAGTGCCTCTGCCTATCCCTTCCCTTCATCCTGTGGGAGAAGCCCCTGCATTCCCTGCAGACATCATGGATGCCAGTGAGTTCTCCCACATGGGTGACTCTGATACTGAGGACATTTCCCACTCCCCAGCGCCCATTGAACCACAACAAGAAACTATGGAAAATCCATCTATTCCAAAATTCCTAAAGTTAAATAAAGTCCTAGCAATGGACACCTCTGAGAACCCTGTCTGCAAGCAGGGCTTCCTATCACTGCTATGGTCCCTCAGCACTCTCAGGGAGGTCCTGACCCTGCCCTTGCAAGCAGTCCATCAGTATCTACAGATTGCAGTGGCAAATACCTCTCTCTGTCAAGGCTCCATCACAGCATCTAGAACCCAAGTATAAGCCCACTGGAGGACCAGATCATCAAAAGGCGCAACTGCCTTACCAATTGTTGGTCTCAGAGGCAGCTCTTAAGATATCCAAGCCCATTAAATTGTCCATCCATACCCCTTCACTGATCATGACCATAAAATCTCAGATGTAGTAGGGAAAAAGATGTACCAGAGCTCTCTGCTTACCTAACAATACTAACACATCTTCTCCAGATGCTCTATTACCAACACTCTTTAATGAAGCAAGCCAAGTCATCAATCTTGCCTCCAGATGCCCTCAAGCAGGTCCATCTAGCCATTCAGGAGTGTGCCTATCATCTTCTTAAAGCAACATTTGATGCCTATGACACCACCTCCAGAGCTGCAGCGGTGACCACTGGGGCCAGAGGAACAACTTGGCTTTGCATATCCAGATTAAGGGACAATCTCCACGATAGCACTGCAGATGCCCCTTGCTCAGCAGAGTCCTCTTTGGTAAAAGGTCCAAGACACAGTCACACAGATGAAGGAAGACTCTTCTGCTGTTCATGAACTCTTTTGTCCATCAATAGAATAGTCATCCCAAGACCAATGAAATCAACAACCCTATTTAAGCAGTAGCATCCATTTCAATTCTTCCAGCAATTCTATCCAAGGTGTCAATATTAGCCATATGCCAGACCATCAGCAGTTCAACCACTCTCTCAATCATATCAGCAGTGTCAATGCCCTGGTGAGAGGAAGCAGCAACCAGGTCATCAAACTCAGTCCTTCCTTTTGACTCCTTACCAGTGGAGAGATGAATAAGGTACTTCAGGGAGGCCTGACAGTCCACCTCCAACCTATCCAACCTGAGCTCGATGCCCACTGGAGTGGCCAGTAGCATAAGTTACAATAGGGAGACCCCAAGCAAAATTTTGCTGAGGGCCCCCCATTGTCACAATGATGGCTGTTATTGTGAGACTTTGGCCTGGCGAAGAACAGCCATCAGGCCGGTGGCACTTACAAGAGCAGAGTAGCATGGCATTTGTGATAAAGCAACTTTGCCATGCTACTGCTGCTGCTGTTCTATGGGCCTCCTTTCTGACCCCCCCTCCCCCCCCCCCCACAATGTGGGGGCTGCTTGGGCAAAATGTATGCCACTGGGAGCAGCATATTCCAATCCTGCAAGCCCAACTCAACTCCCTGATAGCAGTCCTTGCAGTGGAGCTAGTGCCCATGAAGGAGCAGGCTCAAGGGTTTTACTCAAAGTTCTTCTTCTTTCCCAAAAATCAGGAGATATCCGACCAGTCCTCAACCTTTGAGGCCTCAACCTCTACAACAAGTGACAGAAATTCAAGATAAATACCCTGCTCATGATTATACTGCTCCTCCAGCAAAACAACTGGCTGCCCTCCTTAAACCCCCTAGACCTAAAAGATGCCTATACCTAAATCCCCATCCACCCTCAGCACTGGAAATTTCCACACTTCATCTTCCTGGGCCAATATTACTAGCACTCATCACAGCCCAATGTCTTCACCAAGTGCCTGGCTATACTGTAATGGTGGCAGCTCTTCGCAAAGCAGGCCACTTTGTCTACCCCTACTTTGAAGACTTGCGATCTCCAGTATGAGCCCATGCATGGTCTTCCACTTGCTAGCCACCAAAATAGCCCTCCTCAAATCCCTGAACTTCATGATCAATGAACCAAACTCTTGCATGTGCTTGATGCAATGGATCTGCTTCATCAATACAGAAATCGACACCCCATCGGTGACAGTTTTTCTTCCAGAGGACAGATGACGCACCATACTGCTGCTAGAACAGCATATGGAAATGGCTAAAAGGACCTCTGCAAGGCCTATCTTATGTCTCCTGGGCCACATGGACACAGAGTCACCATGGTTCCATTCACTAGTGGTGAATAGATTCTGCTTCAATGGTATCTAAAGACCCAATGGAACTAGCAATGCCATCCCCTATCCAGATGGATAAGCATCCCACTCTTGGTTCAAGACAGCCTCGCTTTGTGGTCTCGAGTTCAGAATCTGGTAGTAGGGTGTCCCTTTCACAGTCTCTCCCTACAACTGGTGCTCACAGTGGATGCATCCCCTTCAGGATGGGGAGCACATCTATAGCAACATTTGACCAAGGGAACATGGTCCCCAGTGGAGACCAATCAACACATCTACCATCTGACAGAGCTTCGCTTCAGATCCAAATGGACAATCAGGTGAATATACTCTATGTGAACAAGCAAGAAGGATCAGGGTCCTGAAAGCTCTGCACAGAGGCACTTCATATTTGGACATTCACCCACAAGATAGAGTTTGCAGCAATTTACTGGGGGAGCTCAACCAGATAGCCATTCCCTCAGCAGATAACTCGACCCAAACAAATGGTCCCTGGACAAATAAGTGGTCCTCAACCTGTTTCAGACATGGGGCAAGCTGGAAGTGGACCTCTTTGATGCCCTGTGCAATGACAAGTGCCCCACATTTGGTTGATGCTGCCAGCTCCCAAGCTTCTCTACAATGCTGTTTTTCTCCTGCCCTTTAACAGGTGCTTCCTATACACTTTCCCACCATTTTCTCTGATCTCTAAAATGCTACAGAAGATCCACCATGACAATTCCTACAGCCTGCTCATAGCTCCACTCTGGTCCAGACAACTGTGGTTCCTCTTCCTTCTCAGCATGTTGGTGGACTCACTGATCTTCTTGGAGAACCATCCATCTCTTTTCACCCAACACAATGGTCACCTGATACTTCCTAACCTGAACACACTCTCCCTCATGGCATGGAAGTTGAGAGGGCGCTAAAGTCATCTCTCCTGATATCCAGAGAGGTGTGCCAGGTACTCCTTGTGTCACAAAAACTCTAGCAAGAAATCCTACAAACTCAAATGGAACTGCTTCACCCACTGGTGCCAAGTGCATCGCCTCAGTCCTCTCAGCTGCCTTACAGGACAACTCCTTGACTACCTCCTTCACCTGTTAAACTCTGGTCTTTAGATAACTTCAGTTCAGCTATACCTAGCGGCAATCACTGCCTACCATGACAGTGTAGATGGTCTTCCCATCTCAATGCATCCTCTAATTTCCCAGTTCATGAGGGTGCTACTCAACTTCAAGTCCCCTCTCCAACTGCCCACAGCAGCCTGGAACTTAAAAGTGGTGCTAACCCAGTTAATAGCCAGCCCATTTGAGCCTCTGGTGGAGGTCTCCCGTAAGCATCGTACTTGGAACACCATTTTTCTGATAGCAATAACATCTGCATGACAAACCAGTGAATTGCAGGCTCTCACCCTAAACCTCTCGCTAAGGTGATCTCAGCCTTCCATCTCCATCAAGCCATCTTTCTGCCCACCTTTTTTCTGAAACCTCATGCTAGCACTCCTTTGACTGCTGGTGAGCATTCATCTACTACCTGATACCAGACTGTGAGGCACACTTCACAATTATTTGTTACTTTTAATCCTAATGACCCAAGAAAACCAATAGCGAAGTGCACCCTGGCAGTCTGGATGGTAGACTGTATCAATTTATGCCATGAAACAGAGGGGCTCCAAACTCCTTGGATGATCACTCCACATCATATCAGAGCAAAGGCAGCTACTATGGCCAGCCTTCGTGCTATACCCCTTCCAGATATCTGCAGAGTGACTGCCTGGTTAACCATCCACACCTTTACCCAGCATTATTGTGTGGATGCTTCCACTGCCATAGACACGAAGGAGGGGCAGTCCGCCCTCTGCAGCCCATTTGCCTATAAACTTATCCTCCTCCCTGCTTGTCTGGGGTCACCATTATACAAGAGGCAGATCAATTACAGTGATCCCCAGCTCTGGAATCCTCAGCAAGTGTGCTTGCATATTCTTTGCTTGTCCACAGAGAAAGGGAAGTTGTTTACCTGTAATGGGGGTTCTTTGTACAGAGCCAGGGAATGAAGCCACATTTTTCCCTACTGCCTGTTCTCCAACTGGACCACAAGCATTACAAAATCTTGAGCACCTATAGATCATCAAGTACTACAAAGGAATCAACAAATGCCAAAAACCTATGCTTTGAATAGACTGGTGTGCTTAGACAATGTCAGGGAGCATGGGAACCTGCACACATGCTCACGAACTAAAAGAAACAAAAAAGAAACTAGCTTCGGACCATACCAGGAGGATCTGTCTGGAGGACATCCTATGGAGAACCCTTGTTGAAGGTAAGCAACGTCACTTTGTATGCATTTTTAAGTTCTTAAGTGCATGCAATGTGCACCTAAACAATGACTAGGCCAAACATTAAAACAAGCATGAACTGATCACGTTTTCCCTGTGCACACCCCAAGTAGGGTTGCCAACTGGCCGGTTTTCAGCCGGCCTGGCCGGTTTTTCCATGGCCAGGCCGGCTGCCGGCGCAGAGGCAAAACCGGCCCTTGAAAAGCCGTTTTTTTTGCTCTGGCCGCAAGATCGGGAGCGGCCAGAGCAAAAAAACCGGCTTTTCTCCCAACCCGGAGGGCTTCAGAGGGAGCCGGGGAAGCCCGCGCGAGGCCCCGGCTCCCTCTTTACAGCCGCCAGCATGAAGAGCCTTTACCTTCACGCTGGCGGCTGTTCCTGTGAAGCCGCGATTGGTGGGAAAGGTTAAAGGCAATGCCCTTTAACCTTTCCCAGCATTCGCGGCTTCACAGGAACAGCCGCCAGCGTGAAGGAAAAGGCTCTTCACGCTGGCAACTGTTCAGAGGGAGCCGGGGCCTCGCGCGGGCTTCCCCAGCTCCCTCTAAAGCCTCAGACAGCTGCGGTTTTGGGGGGGGGGAGGCCAAGGACTGCCTGGGCTGTGATGGGGGGAGGGGGCCTGGACTGGAAAAGGGCTAGGAGAGGAATTTGACTGGAAATGGGTTGTGATGGGGGGGGGGGGGGCCCTGGACCTTTGACCTGGACCGGAAAGGGGCTGTGGGGGGGGGGGGGGACTTGGACTGGAAAGAAATGGGCTGTGATGGGAGGGGACCTGGACTGTAAAAGGGCTATGTGGGGGGGGGACATGGACTGGAAATGGGTTTTGATGGGAAGGGGGACCTGGACTGGAAAAGGGCTGGGGGGGGGGACATGGACTGGAAATGGGTTGTGATGGGGAGGGGGACCTGGACTGGAAAAGGGCTATGGGGGGGGGGGAACTTGGACTGGAAAAGGGCTATGGGGGGGGGGGGAAACCTGGACTGGAAATGGGCTAGGGTGGAGGGAGGGCGAACTTGGACTGGAAATAGGCTGTGATTAGGGGGACATGGACTGGAAATGGGTTGTGAAGGGGGGGGGACCTGGACTGGAAAAGGGCTATGGGGGGCATTGGACTGGAAAGAAATGGGCTGTGATGGGGAGGGGGACCTGGACTGTAAAAGGGCTATGTGGGGGGGGGACATGGACTGGAACTGGGTTTTGATGGGGAGGGGGACCTGGCCTGGAAAAGGGCTATGGGGGGGGGACATGAACTGGAAATGAGTTGTGATGGGGAGGGGGACCTGGACTGGAAAAAGGCTATGGGGGGGGGGAACTTGGACTGGAAATGGGCTATGGTGGAGGGAGGGGGAACTTGGACTGGAAATAGGCTGTGATTAGGGGGGGTAGGACTGCAAATGGGCTGTGATGGTGCAGGGGGACTCGGACTGCAAATGGGATGTGATGGGGGGGGCCTAGGACTGGAAATAGGCTGTGATCGGGGACTTGGACTGGAAATGGGCTGTGATGGGGGGGCTAGGACTGGAAATGGTCTGTGATGTGAGGGCTAGCACTGGAAATGGGCTGATGAAGAGCTGGAATAGGACTGGAAATGGGCTGATGTGGGGCCTGGGAGAATGGGATTAGAAGGGAGTGGATGCTGGGTGGGTCTAGAACTATAAGGGAACAAACTGCTCTCTCTAATGTTGCTATCTGTGCTGCTGTTACCCTTTTGCCTGTTTTCTCTTCCCAGAGCCTGCCAATCCAGCCTCTCCTGCAACCCGGAACCTCTCTCCAGCCTGGTCCCGCCTTCTCCTGTGACGCGGCCGCGCTCCCGCGGCCGCGACTGCCGAGAGCCTGCCAATCCAGCCTCTCCTGCAACCCGGAACCTCTCTCCAGCCTGGTCCCGCCTTCTCCTGTGACGCGGCCGCGCTCCCGCGGCCGCGACTGCCGAGAGCCTGCCAATCCAGCCTCTCCTGCAACCCGGAACCTCTCTCCAGCCTGGTCCCGCCTTCTCCTGTGACGCGGCCGCGCTCCCGCGGCCGCGACTGCCGAGGTATCCTGCCTTTCAACTATAAATTCAGAGCGGCTGCGGCGTCAGATCTCCTGCTCTCTCTAATGTTGCTATCTGTGCTGCTGTTACCCTTTTGCCTGTTTTCTCTTCCCAGAGCCTGCCAATCCAGCCTCTCCTGCAACCCGGAACCTCTCTCCAGCCTGGTCCCGCCTTCTCCTGTGACGCGGCCGCGCTCCCGCGGCCGCGACTGCCGAGGTATCCTGCCTTTCAACTATAAATTCAGAGCGGCTGCGGCGTCAGATCTCCTGCTCTCTCTAATGTTGCTATCTGTGCTGCTGTTACCCTTTTGCCTGTTTTCTCTTCCCAGAGCCTGCCAATCCAGCCTCTCCTGCAACCCGGAACCTCTCTCCAGCCTGGTCCCGCCTTCTCCTGTGACGCGGCCGCGCTCCCGCGGCCGCGACTGCCGAGGTATCCTGCCTTTCAACTATAAATTCAGAGCGGCTGCGGCGCTCGTCGCCGCGGCGCGCGACGGAGGCGCGCACCGAAGGAGCGCACCTAAGGAGCACGCCGTGCTCCTTAGGGGCGCTCCTTGGGGCCGCTCCGACTGCGGAGGCCCGGACTTTAACTCTTTGTTGCATGTCTCCTTTATTTCAGCTCTCTCGGTTTTCGCTGCAAGCTGGTCCGGATTCACTGCGCTGTCACCTCTCCACACCCCCTGCACTCCCCTCCAGCTCCATCAGGTACCAAACTTCCTTTCCTCAAAGCTTCCTGCTGTTTCTCCTACCTTCCCTTCCATGGCTAGCATACCAGTCCACTGGGGTCATCGCCCCATTCCATTTCCCCGCTGGCGCTCTCGGTGCCCCTCTGATCTTCTCCTCTGTGCCCCCTCTCGCTCTACCCCCCCCATGTCCTCAGCTTCCTCCTGCTCCACTTCTCAACCCTCTGCCCTCTCCAGTGCCTCCCAGTCTGCCCTCAAGCTTGGCCTTCTTAACTGTCGCTCCCTCAGGACCAAGTCCCTCCTCGTCCAAGATCTGATTTCTCAGGCTTCCTTTGACCTGACGCTCCTCACCGAGACCTGGCTGAAGGAAGGGGAGGACGCCCTTCTGGCTCGCTGCCTCCCTCCTGGGTTTTCAGCTGCCTCCGTTTCCCGCACTGGGCGCTCAGGTGGCGGCGTGGCCGCCATCCTTGCCCCCTCTCTCTCTTTCACTCAGATTCTCTCTCCTTCATTGTCTTACCCCGAGGCCCTTCTTCTTCATCTGCATACCAACACCCCTACTCATGTTCTCCTCGTCTATGCACCCCCTGCTCTCCACTCTGACCTCTGGGACTCCCTCCTTCACTCCCTCTCTGACCTCTCCCTGCTTTTTCCCCATCTCATCATTGCCGGTGACTTTAATCTCCACCTTGACTCTCCCTCATCCCCCAGAGAGCATGCATTCCTCTCCCTTTTGCATGACCTGGCCTTCCTACAGCATGTTTCTTTTCCCACCCACTCTGCTGGTCACACTCTTGATCTTCTTCTGTCTCCCTCCTCCTCCTCGCTCTCCCTTTCTAACCTGTCCTCCCGTGCACTCCCCTGGTCAGACCATCTTTGCATTTCAGCCTACTGTTCCCATTCGATCCCATCCCTCCCTTCTCCCGTTCTTCCCTCCACCCCTCGCCTCTCCCGCTCCATCACCCCATCACTGGCCCAGCAATTCCCTCCAGCTTCAGATTTGCTCCCTGCTGATTTTGCCTCTTTATCTCCTAACTCACAGGCCTCTACCTGGTTCTCTTCCCTCTCAGCTGCTCTTGATCTCATTGCTCCCCTTCGCCCGCGCCCTCCTCCTCGTCGCCCCTCTCATCCCTGGTACCATCCTGGTCTACTCTTACTACGTTCCCAACTTCGCAGAGCCGAAAGGCAATGGCGTAGGTCCCCCTCTCCGGACACCTTATTCCGCTTCAAAGCCCAGCACTCCCACTATCGTTCCCAGATCCACCTTGCCAAGTCCTCTTTTTCTCTAACGCCATTGCTAATGCCCCCAACCAGACCCGTCATCTTTACTCTACCCTCAATTTTCTTACCTCCCTACACCCCTCTACCCCCTCCGCACCTTCCCATCCCATCCCGCCCCTTCTCTTCTCGCCTCTGCCTTTAGCAACAAAATTTCTACCCTACGTGCCTCACTGCCTTCTCATCCTCCGCCCATTCCCTCTCCCCCCCCATTTGCCTCCCCTCCCCCTGTTTCCCAACTGTCTCACACATGGTCCTCTTTTTCCCTGACTACCACCACTGAGCTTCATCACCTTATATCTGCGTCCAACAAAACCTTCTGTTCCCTTGACCCTGTCCCTTCCTCCTGGCTACTGACACCCTCGCAGTCCTTCCTCCCCCACATCCAAACCATCCTTGACAACAGTCTATCCACTGGAACTTTTCCCTCCCCCTGGAAGCACGCTCTCAGTCGCCCCTTCTTAAGAAACCCTCTCTTGACCCTCTTGACCCCAACAACTACCGCCCAGTTTCCAACCTCCCCTTTCTGTCTAAACTTCTAGAGAAGGTTGTCTTTGCCCAATTATCCCATCACCTTGACTCCACCAATTTCCTTCACCCCCGTCAATCCGGTTTCCGTCCTGGGCACAGTGTTGAGACTATCCTTCTTGCCTTTACCAATGCCTGCATGTTGCCCACGACCGCGGTGAAATTTCGGTGGCGGTGGCCCTTGATCTTTCCGCTGCTTTCGACCTTGTAGATCATTCCCTTCTTCTCTCCCGGTTGCGTGATGCTGGCCTCTGCAGCACTGTTTTTCGGTGGTTCCACTCCTTCCTTTCCTCCCGTTCAGGTGCTGTTCTATCCTCTTCCCCCTCTCACCCCTCCTCTGATTCCTTTCCCATCCCCTGTGGGGTCCCCCAGGGTTCTGTGCTGGCTCCCCTGCTCTTCAATCTCTTCCTGACTCCTCTCACACTTCTGATCCAACAATCTGGTATCTCAGCCTTCTACTACGCTGACGACATCCTCCTTCTTTACCATACGTCCCCAGCCTGTCCTGATCTCACTCCCTCAACTCCTGCCTTGCTGTTATCTCAGATTGGATGACCCATAACTGCTTGCATCTTAACCCCTCTAAAACCACAGCCATCTGGTTCCCCCACGGTCATCAGCTCCCATCAATTGCCCCATCATTCCCTACCACTCCCATCTCTCTGGTCTCCACCTTTAGGTACCTTGGGGTAATTTTTGACTCAGACCTTTCCTTCTCTGCCCATGTCTCTCACGTGTCCAAATCCTCCTTTTTTATCTTAGACAGATCCGTGCTGTTCGCCCCTTCCTCTCTCCCTCCGCTCTTGTCACTCTGCTCTTAGCCCTTGTCATCTCTCGGATCGATTTTGCCAACTCCATTCTCTCTGGCCTATCTAAGCTCCACCTCTCTCGTCTACAACGCATCCAAAACACCGCTGCCCGTCTCGTTTCTTCCGCCTCCCACAGGGACCATGTCACACCCCTTCTCCTTCGTCTCCACTGGCTTCCCGTCTCCTTCCGGATCCAATTCAAGCTTCTCACACTCGTTCACAAGGTTCTTCACACCACCACGCCTCAGTACCTTGCTGACCTCATCCACTTTCACACCCCCCGGCACACTCCTCGTTCCTTTCACCTCAATTGCCTCACTCTTCCTCCCCCCTCACACGCTCACCTCCAATCCACCCGCTCCTCTGCCTTCTTCTTTGCAGGTCCGGCCCTCTGGAACTCCCTCCCCTCTACTCTCCGTCTGGAGCCCCACCATCCTACCTTCAAGCACGCCCTGAAAACTCACCTCTTCTCCCTTGCCTTCAACCTCTCTCCTCCCTAGCCTCCCCTTTCCCCTTTTGATCCTCCTTTCCTGTACTCGCTTTTCTACTTTTACCAAGTTGTAACTTTCTTTTCCTTTTCCGGCCTTGTGCCTACTGCAATGAAGAAATGTTTTTGTAAACCGCTCTGCTTACCCACGAAGGGCGGTCAATCAAGTCAATAAACCTAAACCTAAACCTAAACCTAAACTGATTTGGGGGGAGGACTAGAATAGATGGGGAATGAGAATGGAGAGGGGAAAAAATATTTTGTGTGGAAGAAAAGTCTATGATGGGCTGGGTATTGGGAGAGTGAGGGGCTTGAGAATGGAAGGGTGAAATTTAAATGGATGATAAAGGAATAAGGAAAGAATTGGGGGAAAGAGCAAAAGGGAAACAATCAGTATGTTAAAGCAGAAATAGAGAGAGAATGGAAAAACATCTAAAAGAGAAGAAAGGACAAATGGATAGCTCGCAGAAGACACAAAGAAACCAGAAGAAAGTGACTGGAGCAATTGCAACTGAAAATAAAACGCCCAAACAGAAGGTAGAAAAATACTTTTTATTTTGAATTTATTAGCTGGAATATGTTTGGTCTGGGAAGTGTGTATTGATAACATCTTTGCGTTTTTGTTTAGTGCAAGAGGAAATTACTTTATAGTTTTATTTCTCCAGTGTTGTACATTTCATGTTTGGATTTTGGGGTTCCCAGTTTAATTATTATATGACCAAGGAAGTTAGCCTACATGTATCCTCGGTAATTTTTGTGGGTGGGGCTGGGGCGGGGCAGGGGTGGGACTAGGGGCGGAGAATGGGTGGAGCATGGCGAGCCACAGGTGTCGGGTTTTTCTCGGTGAAAAAGTTGGTAACCCTAACCCCAAGTGTTTATAAGCCTGCACTTTCTTCAAAATTTGTACCTCTTGAGGGTGACTATGGACATGATGACTACTTATTTTAATATATATCAATATGTATCAAGTTTGAACAAGGTAATGAAAGATAAAGATGTAACTATGATAGGAAAGATTATGGCACTGAAACTCTCTGGACAGTGTTCTCCTCACTCAGCATGTGGCAAGGGGATTGAGGTGTTCCTCCTACCTGAGAACCGTAGGGTTTGGGAGCCCTCACCTTCCTGAAAGCTTGGGACACACCTAGCCAGTTAGTTTCTCAGCATAACCACAATGAATATGCATAAGAGAGATTTGCATATAATGGAGGCAGCACAAGTCAGTCTCATGAATTTTCACTGTGGTTAGCCAGAAACCTGACTTGCTATGTGTGACCCAAGCAGGGGTGGCCCAAGGGTGATGCGGAACCTTGTGCAGAGGCTCATTGCTGGGCTTCATTTGCGTGGAGGCCTATTCCATGTTGGACATCCCGGCCTCTGTGTGTCCGGTCAGAACCGGACACACAGAGGTAGATGGGATTCTGATCCCACAGGGCATGGTTAGCCCCCGCGGGTTCAGAATCCCATCTAAGCCTGTACGTGTGGGCCCAGATCCAATTCCTGGAAGCCTGCACATACAGGTACCTGCCTAGCTAACTCAGTCAGGGCTCCTGAATGGAGCTGCGATCCCCAGCTGCCAATGACTGGATTCATTCCCGGCAGCTCGACCCCTGATCTGGCCTCCCAAGGCCAGGGTCGGGTTGCGGAGAATCTCCTGCACCCCCTCCACCCTTCGATGCGCCCCGGGCCTGCCGTACCTTGCTGTCTAGGAGAACTTATTCCACCTTAGAGTTGTAAACTTTCCAACATTTGAAATCATTGTTGTGTTTTCTCCTACTATAGAGATCAGATTTTTCTTTTTTCTTTTTTTCTTATTTCACTTTTTTTTCTCATTTCCAAGAGCTGACATATTCCAGTTAATAAATTCAAAATAAAATATTTTTTCTACTGTTAGTTGTTTGGGCATTTTATTTTTCAGTTGCAATTGCCTCAGTCACTTTCTTCTGGTTTCTTTGTGTCTTCTGCCAACTCTCCGTTGTCTGTCATCCATTTGTCCTTTTTTCTCTCTTCTAGTTTTTTCCATTCTCTCTACATCTGCCTCTAGCATACGGATCTTTCCTCTTACTCTCCCAATACTCAGCCAATCATAGATTTTTCTTCCCTCTTGCACAAAATGTTTGTTCCCCTCTCCATCCTCACTCCCCCAGCTTCTTTTTTTTCTCTCAGCCCCACCCCCTTCTGGTCCTCTCGCAGCATCAGCTCCCTTCCCAGCCCCTCCCAGCATCCACTCCCTTCCAGTCCCATTGGCTCATGCCCCTCATCAACGCATTTCCAGTCCTAGCCCCCCAGTATCAGTCCTCCTCCAGTTCCTCCCAGCATCTGCTCCTTTCTGGTCAGGGGCGACCCAAGGGGGGTACGGGGCCATATGCGGAGAATAGGTGCAGGGCCTCATTTGCATAAGCGGCCTCATTTGCATAAGCATTTGCATAATGTTACCATACACTAACTTTTAGTAAACATGCCTCTCAATGAGTGTATGGATAAAGAAAGACTAAAAGATTTCTACATTACTATAATCCAGTGCCAACCGCCAGGCACATTAGGAACTACTACAAGCACTGCCCATTTAGAACCCATAGCAAACCCACCGTATCATAACAGCACTACCAGGACTCACAAAGCACCAGACCCTACCTATCAAAAGACAACACTGCAAATATTAAACCAATACATTTCAGAGAACAACAATACATGACCTACTAGGGAAAGAGAACAAGGGCAATGTCAAATAGCAACTACATAAACAGAATACCTCAGCTCAGTTACACAAACAGAACATAGACCATCACCAAACAAGGAATCACAATTTAGAAACAGGAAGACAATAATTAAACTGGGAATCCCAAAAGCCAAACTTGGAATGCACAACAACACTGTAGAAATAAAACTATAAATTAATTTCCTCTTCTACTAAACAAAGCGCAAATGTTAATGATGCACATTTCCCAGAGCTGACATATTCCAGTTAATAAATTCAAAATAAAGAGATATTTTTCTACCTTTTGTGCATTTTTTTTTCAGTTGCAATTACTCCAGCCACTTTCTTCTGGTTTCTTCGTGTCTTCTGCTAACTCTCCATCATCTGCTGTCCATTTGTCCTTTCTTCTCTCTTTTAGTTTTTTTCCATTCTCTCTCTACATCTGCTTTAACATACTAATCTTTCTCCTTTTACTCTTTCCTCATTCCTATTTCATCCACTCAAATTTTACCCCTCCATCCTCATTCCTCACATACTCTTCCAATACCCGGCCAATTGTAGATTTTTCTTCCCTCCCACACAAAATATTTTTCCCCTCTCCATTTCACTCTCCCAGCCCCATCCCATTCTAATCCTCCCCCAAAATCAGCTCCCTTCTAGTTCCAGCCCCACCCAGCATCCGCTCCCTTCTAGTCCCCCCATCAGCCCATTTCCAGTCCTAGCCCCCCATCAGCCCATTTCTAGTCCTAGCTCCCCTGTCCATTTCCAGTCCTATCCGAGTCCCTCCATCAGCTCATTTCCAATCCCAACCCCCCATCAGCCCATTTCTAGTCCTTTTCTAGCCCCATCATCAACCCATGTCAAATCCTAGTTCCCTTCTACTCAGCCCATTTCAATCCAAGCCCCCTATGAGCCTACTTCCAGTTCTAGCCCCTCCATGAGTCCATTTCAATCCAAGCCCCCACCACAGCCCATTTCCAATCTTAGCTCCCCCAACAGTCCATTTTCAGTCCTATCCTAGCCCCTCCATCAGCCCATTTCCAGTCCTAGCTCCCTCCCCTCACAGCCCATTTCCATTCCAAGCCCCCCTCCCCATCAGCTATTTGCAGTTCAAGCCCCCTTCCACTCAGCCCATTTCCATTCCAAGCCCCCTCCCATCAGCTATTTGCAGTTCAAGCCCCCCTTCCACTCAGGCCCTTTCCATTCCAATCCCCCATCCCCATCAGCTATTTGCAGTTCAAGCCTCCCCTTCCACTCAACCCATTTCCAGTCCTAGCAACCCCCCCAACCCATTACCAGTCCTAACCCCCCATCAGCCCACAGCACATTACCAGTTCTAACCCTCCCCATCAGCCCACAGCACATTACCAGTCCTAACCCCACCCGCCCACCTCAAGTCCTAACCCCCCAGCCGCCCATTTCCAGTCCTAGCCCCCCATAGCCCAATACCAGTCCTAACCCCCCCCCCATCAGCCCACAGCACATTACCAGTCCTAACCCTATCAACCCACCTCAAGTCCTAACCCCCCCCCCCACCTCCAGCCCATTACCAGTCCTAACCCCTCCCTCCCATCTGCCCAGGGAAAATTAAAGCTAAAAAAAAAAAAAACTGGCTGCTGCTGCCACCGCAGCAGCAGCTGAATCGAGTTTCCCATGGCCCCCCCCCCCTTACCCTGCAGAGCACTCCCTCCCTGCCTGCCTCAGTCCTTCTCCGCTTCGGCTTAGAGCCGCGAAGGGAGAGTTTCTCCCTCATGGCTCTGTTAAGCCTGCTGGGGCTTATGGGAAATTTCCCATCTGCCCCGGTGGGCTTAACAGAGTCGCGAGGGAGAAGCTCTCCCTTTGTGGCTCTGAAAGCCGAAGCGGAGAGGGACTGAGGCAAGCAGGCAAAGAGGGAGGGTATGCTCTGCTGGGCAGGGGGGGGGCCACGGGAGACTCGATTCTGCTGCTGCTGCGGTGGTGGCAGCAGCCAGCCTTTTTTTAAAATTTATTTTTAAAGCAG
Organism: Ichthyophis bannanicus; assembly: GCA_033557465.1. Lineage (NCBI taxonomy): Eukaryota > Metazoa > Chordata > Amphibia > Gymnophiona > Ichthyophiidae > Ichthyophis > Ichthyophis bannanicus. Next base: position 1,152,868,211 of record CM066032.1, read on the forward strand.
AATGCTCTTTGTGCGGGGCCCCCTGAAACGCGGGGCCCTGTGCAAAAAACATTCTTGCTCAATGGACGGGCCGGCCCTGTTTCCAGTCCCAGTTACCTATCTGCCAGCATCAGCCCATTTCCTGTCCTAACCCCCCAGTATCAGTCCTCCTCCACTCTCTCCCAGCATCAGTTCCCTTCCAATTCCAGTCCCTCATCCCAAGCCATTTCCATTCCTAACCCTCAGTATCAGTCCTCCTCCAGTCCCTCCCAGCATCATCTCCCTTCCATTCCCCAAGCATCAGCCTATTTCCAGTCCTAACCCCCAGTATCAGTTCCCTTCCAGTCCCAGTCCCCCTCCCCAAGACATTTCAAATCCTAACCCCCCAGTATCAGTCATCCTCCAGTCCCTCCCAGCATCAGCTTCCTTCTAGTCCCAGTCCCCCATCCCCAGCCCATTTCCAGTCCTAACCGCCCACTATCAGTTCTCTTCCAGTCCCTCCCAGCAGCCACTCCCTTCCATTCCCCATTCCCCCATCCTCATCATCAGCCCATTTTCAGTCCTGGCCCTGGCCCTCCCTATTCCCTAGTCTCCCCTCGTTCCTGTTCTCATTCTAGCCCCCAATCCCCCTGATTCCCATTCTAGTCCCTATTCCCCCCCCCCCTCCACACACCAAAAGGGGCCCCGTGCCTTATCAGCTTCAGAGGGAGCCGGGGAGGCCCGAAATCCAGGCTCACCTCTGTACTGTCATGGGAGTAAAGAGCAGTGTTTGCCTTCTCTTCCGTGACTGTGATAAAAAGGAGCCCGTCAGCTCACTGACTGCTGCTGTGGAAATCCAGGAATATTCAGAAACCCAGGAGAAAACCAGGTTCTTACTGGAGAAATAGATGAGTATCAGGAAGTGTTTGATAAGGGTGCTGCAGACACTTTATCCCCCTTACAGGACCTATGACTGCCCAATAAACTTACAACTCCGGTAAAAATTCCATTTTGCAGAATTTACTCCCTCTCAGAGCAAGAAAAGATGTTAAGGGAGTTCCTTGGGGGACAGCCTATAAAAGGGGTTCATCAGGCCTTTGACTTGTCCAGCAGGAGTCCCAGTTTTCTTTGTACCCAAAAAAGACGTCTCCTTTTAACCATGTATGGTTTATTGAGCTCTCAGTATTCTGACTGGTACCTGCTACCACTTATCAGTGAAATGCTGTGCAACTAAAATTATTACTGCAAGAATACTACCAACTAATATGCAGGGCCAGAAGAAAAAGAAAACAATAACAGTTCCTACTTGGAAAAAGCGCAGTGAAGAAAAAATACAATCATTTTGTGCAGAGATATCCCTGATAGACGGCTATCTACAAGGATTAAGATCATCAAAATCTAAGACATCAAGCTGAAGCATACTGCAATAACAGAAAAAGACCAGAAATGTATATGTTCCAGCAATAAATTGGAACTAGCAGCAGAAGCGCAAAAACTGCGTAGATATGAAGAAAACAGAAAACAAAGATATTAAAATTAATTATATAGAGAGAACCCAAAACAATTCTACAGGGAATTTGGAAAGAGCATTAATATGCTGAAAGCACCACCAACCAAAGCTGAAACAGAAACCTTATGGAGAAAACTATATGAGGACCCTAAAGAGCCCAGGAGCATTTAGAAAAAGCAAATATCAAAACTATGGAATGGGCTGCAGTAGTGGTGGGATTCAAATCCTCACTGGAACCAGTCCGCTCCATGGTAGGAAACAGCCAGGTCACACCAGTTCATGCAAGCCAGTTCTTATTGTTTCCCACGTTTGACGAACCAGTCCCTACAGGCTGTTTTACAGCCAAATCTGCAATGGCGGCTTTCAGTGACATTATTTGGATGGCACTGGGGGCTTCTCCAAATGCCGCGATCCCCCCGATGCCATCCTCTATGCCCATGAAGTAATTTACAAGAATCAGTGTATGCTAAGACTGTATATTTCTAGAGCTGAAGGAGGGCTTGGCCTCATAGAGATTGATTACACCTACAGAGCTACTATCATAGGCCTCCAGGCCTACCTGACAGCATCATCGGATTCAAATACACAAAAAGTGCTGGAATATGAAAGCAAACAGCAAGAATCTGTCTCCATCATCAAACTTGGACAAGCGTTCCAACGACTAGAAGGAATGAATGAGAATCCACAAACACACACAGGAAAGAAGCAACAGAATTTGCAAAACAAGCGAAAAAAGAATTAGATCAGCAAATGAAGAAAAACAAGTGGCAAATGCAAAAATACAGTGGGAAATACAAAAAGTTACTTCAGGAACCCTTCGTCGCTCAAGAGCGGACACATGAATGGTTAAGGAGAGGTGAACTGAAATCAAAGGATGAGAGATTGATAGTTGCAGCCCAGGACAGCAGATTATAGATGAGATGGTTTACAGAGAGAGCAATGAAAACAGTGGCAAACAGACATATGTTGAATCTGTAAGAAAGAGCTGGAACAGTGACTCATCTCATAGTTGGCTGTGAAGTTCTGATGGTGGAAAATTTCTATACAGAAAGGCACAGCAAAGTAGCATGCCCCATGCACTGGAAACTCTGTAAATACTACAACATCACTGTCCCTGAAAAGCATTGGGATTGTGACCCTAAGAGAATTACAGAGAATGATCACCTTGGACAAGGAACTAGATACGAGGAAACCCAACATAGTGGTAAAGGAAAAAAAAAACAGAATGGCATTGATAATAGAGGTGTCGGTTCCAAATGATTATTCTGTGCATCGCGTGGAGAGGCAGAAAATTCTAAAGTATCAAAAAATGCAGTCAGAGACCAAGAAAATGTGGCAGAAAGATACAGAAATATATCCCATTGTATTGGGAGCCATAGACTTGATAAAGAACTTCCAAGCACGTTTTGACAAACTACCCTACCCGTATCATCTTATGAACTCCAGAAGTAAGCTCTCTTTGGCATGATGCAAGTACTACACCAAGCATTAGCAGTAAATTTGAGAAGCTGAGTTCATACTCCACATACGAGTTACTCTGGCTTAGAAGTGAGGCTCATGACTGTCATGACATGCACAAAACTAACCCATTTGGAGAAACTGCCCCGTGTGAAGTGCAACAATTGAAGCTGGCCTAAGTTATCACCAGTCTCAGTATTGATGGAGTATACAACCTTTTTTGGATATGAAAGGGAGATGAATAAAAAAAATGGCCTTTCATACCTGATATGGCCATTTTAACTATCTAGTAATGCCCTTTGGTTTAAGAAAAGTGTCTACTATGTTTCAACATTTGGTTACTGTAATATTCTAAAACCTTTTAGATCAGCATGTGGTTGTATACCTAGATGACATCTTAATAATCTCCAAGAACCCAGTCAATCACAACCACCAAGTGTGTCAAGTTCTAGAGCATCTACAGAAGCATAGGTTATATGCAAAGCTAGAGAAGTGTGAATTCCACAATAGATCATAGAATTTTTGGGATTTATTTTTGCCTAGATGGATCCCCTGAAGATTTTGGCAGTGACCAAGTGGCCAGTCTCCAAAGATATCAAGAGAATCCAGAGGTTTCTAGGCTTTGCCAGTTTCTACTGATAATTTATCCTAGGTTTCTCCAAAGTGACTGTTCTACTGACAAAAATTCTAAAGTAGGGTACAGAGAGGGGCAGAGAGGAGCAGTGAGTGCTTGATAGTCTCAAGACAGAATTCACATCTGCCTCAATCTCGATACATCCTGATCTAGAATATTCCTTCATAGTGTAGGCCAATGGTTCTCAACCCAGTCCTCAGGGACTCCTAGTCCAGTCAGGTTTTCAGGGTATCCACAATGAATATGCATGAGATAAATCTGCATACAATGGAAGCAGTGCATGTAAATCTATCTCATACATATTCATTGTGGATATCCTGAAAACCTGACTGGCCTGGGAGTACCAGAGGACTGGGTTGAGAATCATAGGTGTAGGCCAATGTGTCCAGAGTGGCAGTTGGCACTGTACTCTCCCAAAAGGCACTGGGGAATCTTCATAATCATGTGCATTCTATTCATGGAAATTGACTGCAACCAAGAAAAAATTATAATGTCTTAGACAAGGAGTTATTGGCTGTTAAAACTTCCTTTGAGAAATAGCACCACCTCCTTAAGGAAGCACGTCATCGTCCAGGTCTACATGCACCATAAGACTCTCAGTTTTCTAAGATCTCAGAACATAATGACTCAACAAGCTAACTGGTCAATTTCTCTTCCATCTTTAACTTTGTTCTGATATACTGACCGTATACCCTAACTTTGTTCTGATATACTGACCGGATACCCTTCCCTCCCTCCTCCATAGCTGTTGTTACAGCTAATAGATGAGAAGGATTGTTACAAAAAACTTATTTAACTGAACCCTCTGCATTGTAATGGAATAAATAGATTTGATACAGTAAACTGTCCTTCTCCAGTGTCATTGCTGCTTTGGAAGTGCACAAATTATCTGTGTGCACTAGGGCAAAGTGCACACACCTTCCACCAATGCTTTGGAAAGTAAGCAATTACCAATTGGCAAAAAGCAGAACTTTCCTAGCCTCTCTATGGCTTTCATGATCTCCCCCACTCCCCCCCCCCTTCACCCCAAAAAGACAGCACCTGCAGGAACAGGTTAGAAGAAGACCTTCAAAAATTTATAGACAAAAGCACTCCTAAGGTAAAAACAGGGAGGCAGATATACTCTGCTCTGTTCAAATTGTTCCATTTTTCATGGGGGGTTTTCTCCTTTAAATTCCTAAGCCCCAGCACCTCTTCTTTACTCCTTCAAAGTCAGACACAAAATGGTTCTCTCAGTTTTGTACTGGGCTCTATGGGGTTATGCCTTCCAGCCCTGCTGTGAAACCACGAGCTATGGGATCTGTAGAACTCAGGCAGGGACATGTTGCTCTAGCTGCTTTTCAAGGATTTCCAGCATGATTGGCTGAAGTTCCATGTGCTACCTGCAGGTCACCCCTCCTTGACTTTCTCCCCCTCCCTGATTGACTCTAGTATATATGGGCATATGCACATGCAAAACAAAAACAGTTAGGAAATGACCATTTGAGAACATTTGATGAATATGCATAGTTAGTTGGAACTGGAACAAACCGAATTTAGTGATATTCCTAGAATTTCCCATTCAGATGAAAACTAATGCACATGTCTAAAAGGATGTGTGGATGATCCTTTGAGTTTGTCTGGCTGTCAGTATCTATTATTTTGCTTTGGTTGCTGCTGCTCTTTGCTGCCCCTCAGAAGCTGTCACCCTAGTTGAGCATCTATTCTTGCCTGAAAGTTACCCCCATCCTGATCTAGCCTCTTCCTTTAGAAAGTCTATGTAAGAAACCAGGAAACAGGATAGGAAGGGTGGAACTATTAGGGCTTTTCCTACTATCCCTCTTCCAGAGCTTGACCACTGGTAAGCACATGTCTTGGGCTGATTGCAAAGAATCTCTTCGTAGCACAAACCTTGAAGATTCCAAAATAATCCCTAACTCTAGATAAATGCCCAGAGACCCTTAGCAAAAAAAAAAAATCAAGTAAAATGAACCTTTTTCCCCCTTTTCCCTCTCCTCAGAGCTAGAGCAGTAACAAGTACATGATTCTGATTTCTGTTTTAGTCCTAAATATTGTTGTTCAAAGTTTCTGTAAGCTTCTTCTGTGTAGACACTCAGACCATCATGGATCTAGTTAAGTCCAAATGCTGGCTAATTCAAATCCTAATGCAGGCATCAACCTAATATATGTAATATGTATAACGTAAACATAACACAGATCACTGAAAAATGGACTCTGGAAAGGTTTTTAAAGCAGGCAGCATGGACATAATTTTTTTAAAAAGTTCTATTTTTTAGAAAGTATAAAAATAAAATTAAAAAGATTAAGAGAGAAAAAAGTAGACATCTAAGACCTAAAGGAAGTAAGCATGATAAGAACCAGGCAAACTGAGGAATCTAGCTAGTAATGAACTTATTGTGCATAACCATGAGCAAGGTGCATACCCTTTTTAGGTTTTGTGCCTCTAGAAGTTTAGCATGCCTTCCATCTAGGGTTATGAGAGTTTGGAGGTCATTCCCTGCCTGTGTAGAGAGGCATGCTGGGCAATAAATGTAGAATTTATGAGCAGGCGGCTCAACCTGCTGACCTCATCAGATAAAGCCTGAATTTGGTAGTGTCCATTTAATACCTTCTTTACAAATCACACACAATAGAATTTCAAGACCACTCTTCTTGGGGTCATATATTTGACTTCCTTGTGGATTATTTTTATTTTTTGTGCAATCTTCTTATTCTCATTGTATAATATGATCTCTATTCTATTAAAACTTCTCCTTAAGTACATTTTTTAAAGTAGTATTTCCTTTCGTTTCAGGCTGATATTCTTGTTTACAAGTACATACCTCACACTTTAGCTAATGCTCTTTCATGCTGTGAAAAAGTAGCAGGGCTACAGTTTTTGTCATTTGACTAAGCCATCAATCTGTATCTTATTTATTTATTTGAAATGTTATAGGTCACCTTTCTGAAATACCAGGATCGCCCAAAGTGTCTTTACTGAACTAATACATACCTACTTCAAACTCTTGAAGACATCTACATGTTCCAGATTTTATTTATTTATGAGCCACTTCCCCAGTAGCAGCTACTCAAATTAGTGTACAATAGCAATACATGTACAACATAGAAATAACTACAAGAGCAGAGGAGTAGCTTAGTGATTATATCAATGGATTGGGAATCAAGGAAGCCAGAGTTCATATCCTCTGATGTTCCTTGTGACCTTGGACAAGTCATTTAACCCTCCATTACCTTAGGTACATGGAAATATCTAGTGTACCTCATGCCTTAAACTGCTACTGAAAAGGTGTGAGCTAAATTGATACATAAAAAGTCAGCAAGTATAACCTTATAAAAATAATTGATAAATTAATGACCATGAATAAGTAGGAACCCAAAAGCAAATGGTTCACTCAACACAATCACTCTACATCAATCCCCAAATGCCATGGTGCTTCACATATCCCAGAAACCAGCATATCCAAGCCAGGGGCGGCCCAAGGGGGGTGCGGGGCCATGTGCGGAGACTCGGTGCGGGGCCTCATTTGCATAAGTGGTCTTATTTGCATAAATATTTGCATAATGTTACCATTCACTAACTTTTAGTAAACATGTCTCTTAATGAGTGTACGGATAAAGAAAGACTAAAAGATTTCTACATTACTATAATCCAGTGCCAACCACCAGGCACATTAGGAACTACTACAAACGCTGCCCATTTAGAACCCATAGCAAACCCGCTGTATCCTGACAGCATTACCAGGACTCACAAAGCACCAGACCCTACCTATCAAAAGGAAACACTGCAAATATTAAACCAGTACATTTCAGAGAATACTGGGGAAAGAGAACAAGTGGCAATGTCAAATAGGAATTACATAAACAGAATACCTCAGCTCAGTTACACATGCAGAACATAGACCATCACCAAACAAGGAATCGCAATTTAGAAACAGGAAGGCAATAATTAAACTGGGAACCCCAAAAGCCAAACTTGGAATGTACAACAACACTGTAGAAATAAAACTATAAATCAATTTCCTCTTGTACCAAACAAAGCGCAGACGTTAATGATGCACATTTCCCAGAGCTTTCATATTCCAGTTAATAAATTCAAAATAAAGAGATATCTTTCTACCTTTTGTGCATTTTTTTTCAGTTGCAATTGCTCCAGCCACTTTCTTCTGGTTTCTTCATGTTTTCTGCTAACTCTCCATCGTCTGCTGTCCATTTGTCCTTTCTTCTCTCTTCTAGTTTTCTTTCCATCCTCTCTCTCTACATCTGCTTTAACATACTAATCTTTCTCCTTTTGCTCTTTCCTCATTCTTATTTCATCCACACAAATTTTACCCCTCCATCCTCAATCCCCACTTACTCTCCCAATACCCGGCCAATTGTAGATTTTTCATCCCTCCCACACAAAATATTTTTCCCCTCTCCATTTTACTCTCCCAGCCCCATCCCATTCTAATCCTCCCCCAACATCAGCTCCCTTCTAGTTCCAGTCTCACCCAGCATCCATTCCCTTCTAGTCCCTGCATCAGCCCATTTCCAGTCCTAGCCCCCCATCAACCCATTTCCAGTCCTAGCTCCCCCATCCATTTTCAGTCTGAGTGCCTTCATCAGCTCATTTCCAATCCTAGCCCCCCATCAGCCCATTTCTAGTCATTTCCTAGCCCCACCATCAGCCCATGTCAAATCCTAGCTCCCCTCCACTCAGCCCAATTCCAGTCCAAGCCCCCCCATGAGCCTACTTCCAGTTCTAGCCCCTCCATGAGTCCATTTCAATTCAAGCCCCCACCACATCCCATTTCCAATCTTAGCTCCCCCCCAACAGCCCATTTCCAGTCCTATCCTAGCTGCTCCATCAGCCCATTTTCAGTCCTAGCTCCCTTCCCTCACAGCCCATTTCCATTCCAAGCTCCCTCCCCATCAGCTATTTGCAGTTCAAGCCTCCCCGTCCACTCAGTCCATTTCCAGTCATAGCAATCCCCCGACCCGGTACCAGTCCTGGCCCCCATCAACCCATTTTCAGTTTAAGCCCCCCCTATAACCCATTACCAGTCCTAACCCCCCCATCAGCCCACTTCCAGTCTTAACCCCATCAGCCCATTTCCAGTCAGCCCCCCATAGCCCATTGCCAGTCCTAACCCCCCCATCAGCCCACAGCCCATTACCAGTCCTAACCACATCAGCCCACCTCAAGTCCTAACCCCTCCCCATCAGCCCATTTCCTGTCCTAGCGCCCCCATAGCCCATTAGCACTCCTAACCCCCCCATAGCCCATTAGCAATCCTAACCCCCCATCACCCTATTTCCAGACAGCCCCCATCAGCCCACAGCCCAGTACCAGTCTTAACCACCCCCCCCCCAGCCCATTTCCAGTCCTAACCCCCCATCACCCCATTTCCAGTCAGCCTCCATCAACCCCCAGCCCATTACCAGTCTTAACCCCCCCTAGCCCATTTCCAGTCCTAACCCCCCACCCCATTTCCAGTCAGCCTCCATCAGCCCCAGCCCATTAGCAGTCTTAACCCCACAACCCCATTTCCACTCCTAACCCCCACCTACCATTTCCATTCATAACACCCCCCACCCATTTTCCAGTCATCCTCCATCATCTCCAGCTCATTAGCAGTCCTAACCCCCCCCCAGCCCATTTCCAGTCCTAACCCCCCCCCAGCACATTTCCAGTCCTAACCCCCCATCACCCCATTTCCAGACAGCCTCCATCAGCCCCCCAGCCCATTACCAGTCTTAACCCCCCCCCCTCCCTTCCCTTCCCTTCCCTTCCCTTCTGGCAAATTTTAAAAAAAAAAAAACCTGGCTCTAGCTGCTGCCGCTGCCGCGTCTGTCGCAGCAGCGGCAGAATGGAGTGTCCCGCGGGGCTCCCTCTCCTCGTTGAGCCCTCTGCAAGGGCTTTCAGATTCGCGAAGGGAGAGTGCTCCCTCGCGTCTCTGTAAAGCCCGCAGGGGCTAATGGGAAATTTCCCATCTGCCCCTTTAGACGCGAGGGGCTGATGGGAAATTTCCCATTAGCCGCTGCGGGCTTTACAGAGACACGAGGGAGCACTCTCCCTTCGCGAATCTGAAAGCCCTTGCAGAGGGCTCAACGAGGAGAAGGGGCCCCGCGGGACACTCCATTCTGCCGCTGCTGCGACGGACGCGGCAGCGGCAGCAGCCAGAGACAGGTTTTTTTTTTAAATGTAATTTAAAAAAAAAAAAAGCAGAATGTTCTTTGCGCGGGGCCCCCTGAAACGCGGGGCCCTGTGCAAAAAACATTCTTGCTCAATGGACGGGCCGGCCCTGATCCAAGCCACTAATCACTAATCTCAGATTATACTGCCACAAGATGACTTCAGCCTCACCTTAAAAATTCGTAAACTATTATCCATCTCCAAAAATCCTACAGATGAGGAAATCAAGGTCACAATACAAGCTACTAAAATAATCAAGCCTTTTTGGTATTAAGGCATATGCCAATTCTAAATCCTTTTGCTGTAAACAGCCCCTAATGCAGGCTAGCAAAACAGGCTTGCACAACTGAACTGACTTGTTTTTCCATTGATAGGTGAAACTCTTAATTCTTCAATTCTTCCTCTATGAGTCTGGGCCTGGAAGATATCAATCAGTTTTGTTGGTTTATTCAAATTGCTTTAGACTTACTTGGATCAGCAAATCTAGCTAATTGGCCAGCGACCCCAAATATAAATTCAATTTAAATAAAGCTCTATTCTGTTTAGCACCTACATGAGCAATCCTAATGGTTAGAACACTGGCTTGGTAACCAAGAGACCAAGATTCGATTCCTACTACCACTCTTTATGACCTTGGGCAAGCCACGTAACCTCCATTGCTTCAGAAGAAAGGCCTGGCAATCTACTTCCGGTCACACTGCCAAGAAAACCCAAGAGCTGCTGGGTTGCCAGGAGTCAGCATTGACTCAAAGGCATACATTGCATTGAGCAACCAGCTGTACGAGTCATCCACAAAAATATGATAATGTATAGTGAAAATCTCTGTTACCTGGAAAATAGGGCCTAAAAATTTAAAAGAGTAGTGGCAACAAAGATGAACCTTGAGTATGGCCACAACAATCCACAACAGAGAAATCAACTCACCTTCCATTCAAAACCACCACCTGACTCCTATTAACCGAAAACCTCAGCCATGCCAGAATCAGATCCTGAATTCCTACCCCCAGCCAATCATGATAGGAAAAGTGTGCAATAAATATAGAGACACAGAAAATGATGGCAGGTAAAGACCTTACAGCCTATCCAGTCTGCATATCCATACCATCCCTTCCTCCCTGTGAAGATCTTCTGTGCTTGTCCCATGCTTTCTTGAATTTATATCTAGTCTTCATCTCTCCCACCTTTGCTGGGAGGCTATTCTATGCATTTGCCACTCTCTTTATAATGGAATATTTCCTTAGACTACTCCTGGATCTATATCCGTTTACCTTCATCCTATGCCCCCTTGTTCCAGACCTTTCTTTCAATTGAAAGAGGCCTTCCTCCTGTGTATTTGCTATGGAGGTACTTAAATATCTCTATCATATCACCCCTTTTCTGCCTTTCTTTCTAAGTAAAAGCACGGATCCACGTGCAATAGGCCCAGTACAAACCGTGGATTGCAAAGGAAGATTATGTTTATTTCAGTGGACTAATTAAGTTTCATAAATATGGTTGGATTTTCTATTTACTCGTACCCTCCGATTTGTTTGTCTGTATGAAGTTTTATAACACTGATCATTAATGTGTTCCCATTATTCTTAGTCCACTGTGTTCATTTAATTATTTATTTATTTATTTATTATTAAGTTCTTAATGTGTATGTTGTTTTTATTCTTGTTTGTAGCCATTTTAGCCCCTGAGGAAGGCTTAACGAAACACGGCCTGTGTCGGGCCTATGGCTGAAGGTTTTTGAAATAAACTGAAATAAACATAATCTTCCTTTGCAATCCATGGTTTGTACTGGGCCTTTCTTTCAAAGTATACATATTAAGATCTTTATAACAAAGACCACTGACCATTTTAGTAGCTGCCCAATTAACTGATTCCACCTTGTTTATATCTTTTGGAAGGTGCAGACTCCAGAATTGTGCATAATACTTCAAATGAGGTTTCACTAGAGACTTATGCAAAGGTATTATAGAAACATAGAAACAGAAAAATGACGACAGAAAAAGACCACATGGCCTATCTAATCTGTCCTTCCATATCAGCAACTACAACAGTCCCCTTTTTTCCTTTACAGATCCTCTGTGTTTGTCCCATGCTTTTTTAAATTCAGCTACTGTCCTCATCTCTACCACCTCCACTGGGAGAGTATTCCACAGATACACCACTCTTTCTGTAAAGAAATATTTCTGCATATCACTCCTGAATCTATCCCCTTTCACCCTCATCCCATGTCCCCTCGTAGCAGAACTTGCTTTCAATTGAAAGAGGCTCTCCCCCTGTGCAGTTATGCCATGGAGGTATTTAAAAGTCTCAACCATATCACCTCTATCCTGCCTTTCCTCTAAGGTGTACATATTAAGATCCTTAAGTCTTTTCTCATATACTTTATAATGAAGACCACTAACCATTTTAGTAGCCACCTTCTGTACTGACTCCATCCTGTTTATATCCTTTTGAAGGTGTGGTCTCCAGAACATAAGAACATAAGATATGCCATACTGGGTCAGACCAAGGTCCATCAAGCCCAGTATTCTGTTTCCAACAGTGGCCAATCTAGGTCATATGTACCTAGCAGTTTCCCCAAGAGACACAAGTTCCACAATGCTTGTACTGGGTCAAGCAATGATATCTTCAGTCACTTCTTAATAATGGTTTATGGACCTTTCCTCCAGGAACTTGTCCAAACCTTTTTTAAACCCAGCTACACTAGCAGCCTTTACTACATCCTCCGGTAACAAATTCCAGAGTTTGATTACACGTTGAGTGAAAAAATATTTTCTTTTATTAGTCTTAAATAGTTTACCCTGTAGCTTCATTGCATGTCCCCTAGTCTTTCTATATTCTGATAACGTAAACAATCGATCTACGTTTACCCGTTCCACTCCGTTCATTAATTTATAGACTTCTATCATATCTCCCCTCAGCCGTCTCTTTTCCAGGTTAAAGAGCCCTAACCTTTTTAGCCTTTCTTCATAGGAGTATCCTTCCATCCCCTTTACCGTTTTGGTGGCTCTTCTCTGAACCTTTTCTAAAATCGCTATATCCTTTTTAAGATAAGGCGACCAGAATTTCACACAATATTCAAGGTGCGGTCTCACCATGGAACGATATAGAGGCATTATAATATCTTTTGTTTTATTTTCCATTCCTTTCCTTATCATACCTAGCATTCAATTTGCTCTCTTGGCCGCCGCTGCACACTGGGCCGAGGGTTTTAACATGGTATCCACAATGACGCCTAAATCTTTTTCCTGGGTGGTGGTTCCTAATGTGGAACCTTGCATCGTGTAACCATAGTTTGGGTTGTTCTTCCCTAGGTGCATAACCTTGCACTTGTCCACATTAAATTTCATCTGCCATTTTGATGCCCAGTCTTCCAATTTATCAAGATCCTCTTGCAATTTTTCACAATCCTCTTGGGTTTTAACAACTTTAAATAGTTTTGTGTCATCTGCAAATTTGATAACCTCACTTGTTATTCCACTTTCCAGGTCATTTATGAATATGTCAAAAAGCAGTGGACCCAGCACAGATCCCTGGGGTACACCACTATTCACCTTTCTCCATTGGGAAAATTGTCCATTTAGCCCTACCCTCTGCTTTCTATCTTTTAACCAGTTCCTGATCCACAATAGTACACTGCCTCCTATCCCATGACTCTTTAGATTTGCCAAAGGTCTCTGATGAGGGACCTTGTCAAAGGCTTTCTGAAAGTCCAGATACACAATATCAACCGACTCACCTTTGTCCACCTGTTTATTCACTCCTTCAAAAAACATAACAGATTAGTAAGACAAGATCTTCCTTGTCTAAAGCCATGTTGGCTGTCTCCCATTAGGTTGTGACTATCTACATGCTGAGTAATTTTATTCTTTATGATGGTTTCTACCATTTTTCATGGTACTGACATCAGGCTCACCAGTCTGTAGTTTCCCGAATCACCCCTGGAACCCTTCTTAAAAATTGATGTTACATTGGCGATCCTCCAATCTTCAGGTATTAGAGATGATTTTAATGATAGTTCACAGATTACTGATAGCAGGTCTGCAATCTCATATTTCAGTTCTTTCAACACCCTTGGATGTATACCATCTGGCCCAGGTGATTTGCTACTCTTCAGTTTATCTAATAGTTGTAAGACATCTTCCCGATGTATCGATATTTCCTTCAATTCTTCCGCACCTTTAAATACAACTTCAGTCATTGGTAACATCCCTACATCTTCCTCAGTAAAGACCGAAGCAAAGAATTCATTCAGTCTCTCCATTATTGCCTTGTCGCCTCTTAGTGCTCCTTTTACCCCTTTATCATCTAATGGACCAACTGACTCTCTCACAGGTTTTTTGCTATGAATGTACTTGAAAAGGTCTTTATTTCGCGTTTTTGCTTCCGCAGCAAGCTTCTTCTCAAATTCTCTCTTTGCCTGCCTTATCAATGCCTTGCATTTGACTTGCCAGTGCTTGTGCTGTTTCCAGGTTTCGTCGTTTGGCTCTTTTTTCCATTTCCTGAAAGATGCTTTTTTGGCAACAACAGCCTCCCTGACCTCACCTTTAAACCATGCTGGCAGTTTTTTGGACTTCCTTCCACTTTTCTTAAAGCGTGGAATACAGCTGGTCTTGGCTTCCAAGATAGTATTTTTCAACAACACCCAAGCTTGATGTACGTCTTTAACCTTTGCAACTGCTCCTTTTAGTTTTTTCTTAACTGTTTTCCTCATTTTATCATAGTCTCCCTTTCAAAAGTTAAAAGGTAGTACTGTGGATTTCCTTACTATCCCTCCTCCACTAATTAAATCAAAGGCGATCATGCTATGATCACTATTGCCAAGTGGCCCCAACACCCTTATCTCTTGCACTAGATCTGGTGTTCCACTAAGGACTAGGTCTAATATGGCTTCCCCTCTGGTCGGTTCATGAACCAGCTGCTCCAAGAAGCAGTCATTTATTCCATCTAGGAACTTTATCTCCATAGCATGTCCTGACGTGACACTGACCCAGTCGATACCGGGGTAATTGAAATCACCCATTATTACTGCGCTGTAACGTTTGTTAGCTTTCTTGATTTCTTTGAGCATTTCATCATCCATTTGGTCATTCTGGCCAGGTGCTCGATAGTACACCCCACTGCCATTGCCTTCCCCCTTTTATATGGAATTTCAATCCATATAGATTCTACAGCAGATTTTGTTTCCTGCAAAACTTTAATCCTTTCTGAGTCAATGCCCTCTCTAACATAGAGCGCAACCCCTCCACCAATTTGATCAGCTCTATCATTACGATATAGTTTGTACCCAGGTATCACAGTGTCCCACTGGTTGTCCTCCTTCCACCATGTCTCTGATATTCCAATCATATATAACCTTTCATTTAGTGCTATATATTCTAACTCTCCCATCTTATTCTTTAGACTTCTAGCATTTGCATACAAGCATTTTAGAGAATGTATTTTATTCATGTTAATTTGACTATTGTTAGACATGGGTAAATTGGGATCTTTAAGCTCTGTCTGCTCCATACTTGAGGGCATTTGGGCTACTTTACTCTTTTGTGGAACCTCTCTGCTTTTGGTAGTATCCTTCAAGGATACATTCTTCCGAACCATCCGCTCTTGGGCGACTGTCGGCTTTCCCCTAATATCTAGTTTAAAAGCTGCTCTATCTCCTTTTTAAAGGTTAATGCCAGCAGCCTGGTTCCATCCCGGTTAAGGTGAAGCCCATCCCTTTGGAAGAGCCCCTACTTTCCCCAGAATGTTCCCCAGTTCCTAACAAATCCAAAACCCTCATCTCTGCACCATTGTCTCATCCACGCATTGAGACTCCGGAGCTCTGCCTGCCTTTTGGGTCCTGCGCGTGGAACAGGAAGCATTTCGGAGAATGCTACCCTGGAAGTTCTGGATTTCAACTTCCTACATAAAAGCCTAAATTTTGCCTCCAGAACCTCCCTACCACATTTTCCTATGTCATTGGTACCGACATGTACCAAGACAGCAGACTCCTCCCCAACACTATCTAAGACCTTATCTAGGTGGCGGGTGAGGTCCGCTACTTTCGCACCAGGCAGGCATGTTACCAGGCAATCCTCATGTCCACCAGCCACCCAGCTATCTACATGCCTAATGATCGAATCACCAACTATAACGGCTGTCCTAACCCTTCCCTCATGGGCACATGGCCCTGGAGAAACTTCCTCGGTGCGAGAGGGTTTTACGTCACCTGGAGGACAGGTCCTAGTTACAGGATCACTTCCTGCCACACCAGGGTGATGCTCTCCTGTCATGTGACCTCTCTCCTCCATGGCAACAGGGGTGCTGCCAGACTGGAGGTGGGACTTCAGGGCTATATCCCTGTAGGTCTCGTCTATGTACCTCTCTGTCTGTCTTATGTTTTCCAAGTCTGCTACTTTAGCCTCTAGAGAACGGACTTGTTCCCTGAGAGCAAAGAGCTCCTTGCACCTAATGCACACGTAAGATCTCTCACCAACGAGGAGAAAATCATACATGTGACACTCAATGCAAAAGACTGGAAAGCCCCCATCCCGCTGCTGGACTGCTGTCTGCATCTTAGTTTTAAGTTTGTGTCTAGATCTTTAAGTTCTTACTTACTAGGGGTTGCTATGGGTATTTATACCAATAAAACTGTACCTAATACGTTTAATATACCTTGTTCACCTGAAGCTTAATTAATCTCAGGTCCTTAGTGTATGACTGATTTGGGTAATGAGCTTCACCTGAAAGCACCTCCTGTCTTTTAAGATGTGTAAGTACCTATAAAGCTACGATTATCCCAGGGGAGGGAGGGAAATAACACTTATTAAAAGAGGGCTGCTACACAGTACCCTGTCTTGTTCTGCTGAGGTAAGCTAAATTCTGATTTGATTTAAATTATAGCTCTTAGCTGCTGCTATGCTCTAACTTCTTATGAAATTTAAACTACAAGCTCTCTGCTGGGTACTAAATTTAACCAGAAAGCTCTCTTCTGTGTTTTAAAACTAGAAGTACTTTTCTGATGCTAGGCCCTGAGTGACTATTAAATGTACACTACAAGCTCTCTGCTGCGTTCCAAATGTAACCAGAAAGCTCTCTTCTGTGTGTTAAATTTAAACTAAAAGTACTTTGCTGTTACTTGGCCCTGAGTGACTATTAAATTTAAACTACAAGCTCTCTGCTGGGCATGAAATGTAACCAGAAAGTTCTCCTCTGTGTTGTAAATTCAAACATTAATTGCTGCTACTAGGCCCTAACTGATCCAACAAAAAACAGTGGGTTCACAGATTAAGTAGCTTTAATACAAAGAATTCTTTTTAGAAAATTACCAGAAGTATATACTCACAGTTGCCGATTTCTCTCCAGAAATAACAGTCCCCCTTTCTAGTCCTTCAAGACAGAGGAATTGCACACTATACTCCAAATGAGGTCGCACCAAAGACTTATACAGAGGCACTATCACCTCCTTGTTTCTGCTAGCCATTCCTCTCCGTATGCACCCAAGCATCCTTCTAGCTTTTGCCGTCACCTTTTCTACCTGTTTAGTTACTTTAAGATCATCATACACAACCACGCCTAGGTCCCGCTCTTCTTTAGTGGACAAAAGTACTTCACCCCCTATATTATATTGCTCCCTTGGATTGCTGCAGCCGAAATGCATGACCTTGCATTTTTTAACATTAAATCCCAGCTGCCAAATTCTAGACCAGTCTTCAAGCTTAGCTAGATCCCTCCTCCATGTTATCTACACCTTCCTGGGTATCTACTATATTGCAGATTTTGGTATCATACGCAAAGAGTCAAAACTTACCCAACAGCCCTTCTGCTATATCACTAACAAAGATGTTAAAACGAATCAGACCAAGAATAGATCCCTGGAGCACACCACTGGTAACTTCCTTCTCCTCGGAGTTAGCTCCATTTACCTGAACTCTTTGTCACCTCCCACTCAATCAATTTCTAACCCAAGAAGTAAATTTAGGGTCCATCCCTAGGGTGCTCAGTTTGCTTATAAGTCGCCTGTGAGGAACAGTGTCAAAGGCTTTACTGAAATCTAAATACACCACATCTAGGGCTCTCCCTCATTCCAACTCCCTGATCACCCAGTCAAAGAAATCAATCAGATTTGTCTGACAAGACCTGCCTCTGGTGAATCCATGCTGCCTCGGATCCTGTAATCCGCTGGACTCCAAAAATCTCACTATTTTCTCTTTCAGCAGTGTTTCCAATAATTTACTCACTACCGAAGTTAAACTAACCGGCCTGTAGTTTTCACCCACTCCTTACTTTCGCTTTTGTGTAAAAGCTTCTCTCCAGTCCTTTGGCACCACTCCCGATTCCAACAAGGCATTGAAAAGGTCAGTCAGTGGAGCTGCTAGAACATCCCCAAGTTCCCTCAGTATTCTAGGAGTATCCCATCCGGTCCCATCGCTTTGTCTACTTTACGTTTAGCTAGTTTCTCACAAACACAGTCTTCTGAAAATTGTTCAAGATGGCCCTCACTTCTGTTCCTGTTTATGGGTGTTTTCTGAGGTCCTTTTCCTGGTTCTTCATCTGTGAACACAGAACAGAAATATTTGTTAAGCAGTTCAACTCTATCCTCATCAGCTTCTACATATTCCTCCCCTCACCCTTGAGTGTGACAATACCACTTTTGCCCTTCCTCTTCTTACTAACATATCTGAAAAATGTCTTATCCACCCATTTTATTTCATTGGCTATTTCCTCCTCTTTTTGAATCTTTGTTTTCCTGACTACTTTGCTAGCTTCTCTAAGTTTTTCGAAATATAGATGCCTGTCTTCCTCTCTCTGTGATCTCTTGTATTTGCCACTCTCTTTATGATGGAATATTTCCTTAGTCTATTCTCTCGTTTTCTTCACCTTTTCAGCTACTTACATAAGAACATAAGAAATGTCATACTGGGTCAGACCAAGGTCCATCAAGCTCAGTATCCTGTTTCCAACAGTGGCCAATCTAGGTCATACGTTTCCCCAAAAGACACAGGTTCCACAATGCTTGTACTGGGTCAAGCATTGATATCCTGAGTCCCTTTTTAATAATGGTTTATGGACCTTTCCTCCAGGAACTTGTCCAAACCTTTTTTAAACCCAGCTACACTAACAGCCTTTACTACATCCTCTGGTAACAAATTCCAGAGTTTGATTACACGTTGAGTGAAAAAATATTTTCTTTTATTTGTTTTAAATAGTTGACCCTGTAGCTTCATTGCATGTCCCCTAGTCTTTCTATATTCTGATAATGTAAACAATAGATCTATGTTTACCCGTTCCACTCCGTTCATTAATCTATAGACTTCTATCATATCTCCCCTTAGCCGTCTCTTTTCCAGGTTAAAGAGCCCTAACCTTTTTAGCCTTTCTTCATAGGGGTATCCTTCTATCCCCTTTACCATTTTGGTGGCTCTTCTCTGAACCTTTTCTAATAACGCTATATCCTTTTAAAGATACGGTAACCAGAATTGCACACAATATTCAAGGTGCGGTTGCACTATGGAACGATACTTCTTTCGAAAGCCATAGCGGTCTCCTTTTCCTTTTACCTTTATTTACCATTTTAACAAAAGTTTGGTTGCCCTTAAAATATCCCCTTTCAGTTTTGCCCACTGTTTTTCTATATCCCCCCAGTTGTTCCCATCCTGCTAACGACTCCCTGAGGTATTGGCCCATCTTGTCGAAGTTAGTTTTCCTAAAGTCTAAGACCCTTGCTTTTGAATGGATTCTAACAGCCCTAGTCCTACTTCTGAACCACACCATCTGGTGATCACTGGATGCAAAATGATCTCCCATTATAACATCAGAAACACTTTCGCCATTGGTAAGCACCAAGTCCAATATGGCCCCTTCATGTGTGGGGTTTGTTACCAATTGCCTGAATAGTTCTCCCTGTAGAGAATCCAGGATCTCCTTACTTCTAGATGATGCCACAGCAGGAATGTGCCAATCAACATCTGGCATATTGAAATCCCCTATCAGTAGCACTTCCCCTTTCCTAGCAATACTGCATATGTCTTCAATTAACTCTCTTCTTTTTCCCACTGGCCATTACTCTCCTTAAAAATATGAGTGGAGGGGAATGGGTAAACATGAATCATCTGTTTATATTGTATTTAGTTCACACATTTTCAGTAGTAGCTCAAGGTGAGTTACATTAAGGCATGCTAGATATTTTCCTGTCCCAAGAAGGCTTACTGTTTTTAAAGGTCCAGGAATGCTGTTCTTTGTCCAACGCTATCCAAATCTCAGTCAGCATGGAATAAAAAATCATTTCTGTGTCATGATCCTTCCTGAAGACCAATTGAAGGGGATGAACAACAACCTTCTCATCTAAATGTCCTACAAGCTTATTATGGACAAACATTTGAATGAACCCACCCAAAAACAACACTGGTCATTACTATCATGCTTCATCTCCCTCTAAACCTTTTTTTTTTTCAAATTGGTTTAACCACTATCTGCTTAACTGATTCTGGCACATACCCCTGGGTCTTTGAAGAATTCACCATATGAATCAAAAAAGGCATCCTCCTATTTTATTAATTTACCTAGGCTTATATACTGCTTTTCTACCAGTCAAAGCAATGTACATTATATATATTTTTACCTAAAGGCTCACAATCTATGCTTTTGTACCTGAGACAACAGAGAGTTAAGTGGCTTGCCCAAGGCACACCTGTGGACTACCCTGGCCCTTCTGGCCCAAGGTTATTGTTCTCTAGTGGGATATGAACTCCTAACCCTCCAGCCTGAGGTAACTTGCCCCAACCACTAGGCCACTCTGCCCTCCATGCTTTTGTCAACTTCAGGGATAGGAGGCCCAGTTCACAAAATACAGTTTTACATGACATGCCTGAAATCCCCATATCCACCAACATGGCCATCTAATGCTTCAACCTGTTCTGGGAACTCCAGAATCATAACCTTCCCTAGAAAGGTAGCCTAGACAGCTTCTATCTTGTCTCTAAAGAATGTTGCCAATGAGCCCAAGCTATCAAAGTCAACCACAAATTAGTAGCCACTACTCTTTTGCCTATCAGAAGCCATCTACAGCAAGTAATTTATGCTTCATTTAACTAATGGCATGTTTGTAAACCTTGATAAGATTATACACTTCAGAAAGTTCTACTCTGTGCTTTCTTCTTCCATCTTCTTTCTCACTAGCAGAAAAGTTGAGTGTTTCCACCATTTTCTGACCTCTAACAATCCTTCTATATTTTTTCTGGTGCCATTATATCTTTTTTTTTTAAGTGCCATCAAGTCAATGCAGACTCCTGGCAACCCAGCAGCCCCTGGTTTTATTTGGTAAGGCATCACTGCCAGGCCTTTACTTCTGAGGTAACGGAAGGCAAAGTGACTTGCCCAAAGTCACAGAAAGTGCCAGTGAGAATTGAACGCTGGTCTTTTGGGTATGGCATTTTTGCTCTAATCACTAGGCTACTCCTCCACTCCACTGATATATCTAGGGCAATGCTTATCAAACGTTTATCCCATATGACCCTGTTTTAACAACTGAAAATTCACAAGACTCCAGATGACGATGAAGTCAAAATAGCAGGTCTCTAGCTTCCTTCACTTGGTTTGCAGCTTGTCGTGCTGTGAGGGCTTGCGTGCATCAGTGATGCTGAGAGCTAAACTATCGGTAGTTTAACTACTGGCAGGGTCTCCCAAGATGGACAGGTCTCAGCTGAGGTGCCAGACGAAGACAAACCACCCATCTGGGCAGCAGCAGAATGGGATAGTGTTGACGGCGGAGGATCACATTTCTGTGACAACGGCAACAACACCAAACTTAAACTGCATGGAAGGAAGGCCCGGCAATCTACTTCTGTATCTTGCCATGAAAACCCAATGGATAGTTACAACAAAACAAATTGTGCTATGGTGCTGGAAGATGAGACTCCCAGGTCGGAAGGCACTCAACTAGCTACTGGGGAAGAGCTGAAGACTTTTCAGAGTAAAGCCAGCATTTATGATGTGGTTGGCTCAAAGCCCTCGGGAAGTCTGACTGCTGATGTAGCTGTGCATGAAATGAGAGTCAGAAGCTGTAAAGATGTCTTACACATTGGAACATGGAACGTACGAAGCATGAACCAAGGGAAGTTGGAGGTGGTCAAGAATGAAATGGAACGTGTACAACTTGATCTGTTGGGTGTCAGCGAATTGAAATGGACTGGCATCGGGCACTTTGCATCAGATGATCACATGGTCTACTATGCTGGAAATGAAAGACAAAGAAGAAATGGTGTTGCATTTATAATAAAGAAGAAACTTGCAAGAACTGTAATGAAATACAATGCAGTCAGCGAACGCTTAATCTCTATTCGTCTACGAGGATTGCCTATCAACACAACTATAATTCAAGTATATGCCCCAACAACAGCTGCAGAAGAGAATGAAATTGAAGAGTTCTATGAACAAGTACAAGCTGAAATTGACAGAACATGCAAACAGGATATCCTGATAGTCATGGGTGACTGGAACGCAAAGGTTGGCAACAAAGCAGAAGGCAAAGTAGTTGGAAAATATGGACTTGGCAACAGAAATGAAGCTGGAGAAAGATTGATAGAATTCTGCAAGACCAATGATCTATTCATCTCAAACACCTTCTTCCAGCAACACAAGCGGCGACTGTACACATGGACTTCACCCAATGGATTGTATAAAAATCAAATTGACTACATCTGTGGAAGTCAACGATGGAAAAGCTCTGTAACATCAACAAAGACAAAACCTGGAGCTGACTGTGGTACAGATCATCAACTACTAGTATGCAAACTCAAGCTAAAGTTGAAAAAGAGCAAACCACTCATGAATGCAGCAAAATATGACCTTGAGAATATACCACTGGAGTTTAAAGACTGCCTGCAAAATCGATTTGCTGCTTTAGATACAAATGACAGAGCTCCGGAAGAGTTGTGGAATGACATCAAGAAGGTTGTGCTGGAAGAAAGCGAGAAGTCTCTACAAAAGGTGAAAAAGCAAAAAACGGCCAAACTGGATGACGGAAGAAACTCTGAAAATTGCCCAGAAACGCAGAGAAGCTAAAGCCAAAGGAGAAAGAAAGACAATCGCAGAACTCAACAGAGATTTCCAACGTGCAGCAAGACAGGACAAGGAAAAGTACTACAATGACACTTGCAAGGAAATAGAAGCAGAAACTATTAGAGGAAGAACAAGATCGGCTTTCTTAAAGCTGCGAGAGTTAAAGAAAAAGTTCCAGCCTCGAATTGGAATGTTACAAGATGCTCAAGGTTCTATGTTGAATGATGCTGAGAAGATCAAGAAAAGGTGGAAGGAATATACAGAGTTTTTATATGATAAAGATCAAGTGGACCAACAGCCGTTTCAACCTATACCTTATGATCAGGAACCATTGGTGATGAAAGAAGAAGTTGAAGCAGCATTGAAAGCCTTATCAAAGAACAAAGCACCAGGCATTGATAGCATTCCCATAGAAGTATTGCAGCAATCTGATGCAGCTGTTACCGTACTTACAAGGCTCTGCCAAGAAATATGGAAGACAACATCATGGCCAACTGACTGGAAAAGATCTGTGTTTATACCAATACTAAAGAAAGGTGATCCAACTGACTGTGGAAATTATCGCACAATCGCTCTGATCCCACATGCCAGCAAGATTCTACTGAAGATTATTCAAAAGAGACTACAGCCATACCTAGAACAAGAACTACCTGAAGTGCAAGCAGGGTTCAGGAAAGGGCGAGGAACGAGAGACATCATTGCGGATGTGAGATGGATCCTTGAAAAGACTAAAGAATACCAAAAGGATATCTATTTGTGCTTTATCGACTATAGCAAGGCTTTTGACTGTGTAAACCATGAGAAACTCTGGGCCACATTAAGAAGCATGGGTATACCAGAACACCTGATCGTTCTCTTGCGCAATCTGTACATTGATCAAGAAGCAACAGTTCGAACGGAACAAGGAGAAACAGAATGGTTTAAAATAAGCAAAGGTGTAAGACAAGGCTGCATACTTTCCCCCTACCTGTTTAATTTATATGCAGAACAAATCATCAGAGAAGCAGGACTGTATGAAGACAACAGGGGTGTGAAGATTGGTGGAAGACTCATCAACAACCTTCGCTATGCTGATGATACCACATTACTGGCTGAAAGTGAAGATGATCTGAAACATTTGCTTCTCACAATCAAAAAACATAGTCTCAAAATGGGCCTGCACCTTAATGTAAAGAAGACAAAATTCATGACAACTGGCATAATCAACAGGTTCATCGTTGAAGGAGAAGAAATTGAAATCGTGAACAACTTTAACCTACTTGGATCAACTATCAATAAAGAAGCAACAAGCAGTCAAGAAATCAGATGACGCATTGCTCTTGGCAGAACGGCTATGAAAGACCTAGATAAGATTCTCAAGAGCAGAGATGTCTCTCTCCATACAAAGATTCGACTTGTTCAAGCCATGGTATTTTCAATAACATCATATGGATGTGAAAGCTGGACAGTGAAAAAGACAGACAGGAAGAAAATTGATGCCTTTGAATTATGGTGCTGGCGGCGAATACTGTGTATACCATGGACTGCCCGAAGAACAAACCAGTCGGTACTAGAGGAGATCAAACCTAAGCTTTCTTTAGAAGCTCAGATGACAAGACTTCGACTTTCATACTTTGGACACATCATGCGAAGAGAGAGATCATTAGAGAAAGACATCATGCTTGGCAAGATAGAAGGTCAACGCAAAAGAGGAAGGCCAGCAATGAGATGGATCGCTACAATAACAGCAGCTACGGGTACCAGTCTGTCAACAATGAGCCGCCTGACTGAAGACCGAACACAATTTAGGATAGCTATCCAGAGGGTCGCCATGAGTCGACTCCGACTCGACGGCACTTAACAACAACAAGCTTCCTTCCCCTCCCTCCATTCATCTAAAGCAGGAAGGCAGCAGCAACAGTGGTGGTAACAGCAGCAGCAGTCAGCACAGGGTCACATGTGTCGGTGTGTAGTGTGTGTGCTTACAGACCCCAGTACTCAGCATAGGTTAACATTCTAATAGGGAGCTTACCCAAGAAGGGGCAAGGGCCTACAAACGTTCACTGACTCAAAGGCCACATGCTGACTAGTGACTGACACTATTGGCATAGATCACAGTGAAAGTCCAGAGAGAAGGGGAAATGGACATGTTTCTGTGACCAATAGAAGAACCACTTTTAGACTATTAGAGAATACATTTGGGAGATTACTAGTGCTTACATCACCATTTCAGGGCACTGGTATCCAAAAAAACGCATTTCTTTGCTTCTATGTGTTGTTTTTTTATTGTTTCCATATTTTTGCTGAAGGTTTTAGCCACTTATTATTGTAAGAGTTTGAGTGAATGATTCTGTGTGTGTGCATTTTAAGAGACGCAGAGAGAGGTCAAGAGGGAAAAGAAAACACGGCAATGCAGAAATTGATATTTATCCAAATATTCAGCCCAAATCTAGGTGGACTAAATATGTAGTCTAAAATTAACAGAACAAAGTTGGCTAGTTATCTAAGTCCACCAATTTGGCTGGCCTAACTTACCAAGACAAAATTTATCTACTAAGAGATAGAAATTGAAGTCACCAATATTTTGTCCAGTTAACTATAAAAGTTAGGTAGACAAACAATTTGAATGGACTTCATAGTAAATGAGAGCAGATACAGAGCAAATAAATAATCGATCCAGTCTGCTCAACTGAGATACATTCACTTGGAGGGTCATTCTGATCCCCATCAAGTGGGTCTGAACGTCCGATCCAGACATCCAGACCTGCTAAATATCTGGATCGCACTGGCAGCCACAAAGCTCCCTGCATGTATAGCCGACTTGTGTGAGGAGCTCTGTTTGTGGGTGGGAAGAAGTGGGCCGGGGAGGAATGAGGGCAGGAGGTGGGCGGGAAAGTGACCTCGGACGTACAGGACCGATTCTGAGGTTGGCCCTGTACGTCCTGGGTCGGCCAGTCAGATGGGGGATGGTAGAGCCATGTGAAAGCAAAGAGGTGAGGGGGTGCAGGGGGAGTTCCGCAGCCTGGCCCTGTCCATGGAAGGCCAGACTGGGGGTTGGGCTGTGAGGAAAGAAGTTTAATTCCTGCAGCTGGGGATCACAGCTTCTGGAAGGAGCCGCGGGGCCATGGTGACAGATTACCATGGCACTGCGGCGCTATTCAGGAGCATGGCTGAGTTAGCTGGATATGTGACTGGGCGTGTAGCCAATCAGAATTGGGGCCCAGCCTGCACGTGCAGGCCGTAGACCCGATCTGATCCCATGGGCACGTTTAATGCCCACGTAATCAGGACTGGGTACTACCGCTGCATGCCCCGATTCTGACCGGCTGTACGTGGGGCAGGACCTGCAAAACAGAATTGGCCTCCACTGGCATATATGCACATATAAATTTCCACATATAACCTACCACGAAGTTCTCCCTCCTCACATGTCTTTCACTTGCCCTCTCAATCTTTTTTCCACTACTGCCATCCACTTCTTTCCAAAATGCACTACCTCCACTTAGGGCTATCAAATGAATTGGGGTATGTCTAGGGGAGTGTGTCTGAATATGTCAATGATGCATTAGTATGGGTGGGGAATAAGGTGTGCTGAAGCAAGTGTGGATGATGTTTGTGGGGAGGGTGCATGTGTATGGAGGCATGGGGGTGCATGTATGGGTATATATGTGTAGTGGCATGTCTGTATTTGGAGTGATGTGGGGGATGTGAGTGAGAGAATGGGGAAGTGTAGGAGAGGTGGCCTTGAAAGCACCTCTTCGTACCATCCTTCACCAGCTGTTTCAGCTTTTTCCATCACTGTCAGAGGTATGTGGGTATGTGTGTGTCTGGGGCGGGGGGGGCGGGGTGTAAGAGTATCTCTCCCTTTCTCTGATTGCTCATGTTCCTCTGTGTCAAAGTGCTAGAAGAGAAAAAGAGGCTTCTAGAATGAAGTGCTGGTCACATTCTAAGCATTCTAAAGCTGCTAACCATTTTACATAAAAAAAACAATGGGGATTTCAGGCTTGGTTCTCTGAAAATACTAATCTGATGTTCCCGGCTTTTAAACATTTCCATGATATTCTTGTTTTCTTACTGCATACCAAATCTGGCCAATTTTTATGCATTTTTTGGAACGTTATTATTCTTACAGACAAATGACCAGATAGATATCCATTTTATTATCATCTCCAATGATAGAACATTAGAAAGAACTATGTAACAGGGATCAATGTCTGTCAATCTGTCTGTCTATGGAAACTATTGCACACTGTAGAATTCTGACTAACGCAAGGTGTGTGCATGGGTTGGGTAAAGAGTGTAGGGTGAGCAAGTATGTGAGCAAGGAGACTAGAGGGGAGGTGGATGTATGGGGAGGTGCGGGTGTATGTATGAGGGTGAGTGAAATAAGCAGAGGGGGTGTGAGGTGTGTGGATGTGTGTGAGGAGACTGGTGGTGATGTCAGCAACTAAGAGAGGGGATCAGCTTTAGGATGAGGGGTGTATGAGAACAGATCTTCCCTCCTTTCCTCTCCAGATCCCTGGTCCCCCTTTCGCTGAGGATCTCCCTGTCTTCTCCTCCCCACTCTCTGTTCTCCCTTTCCTTTCTTTCCACCTCTCCCTCTACTCCTCCCCCATTTTCATTTTGATTCCCATTTCTCTATTTCACCATCTCCTTCATCTCCTACCCCTCTGCTACTCCCTTCTTCAATTCCCTCTCTGCTCTTATTCCCATTCCTTAGGTCCCCTCTTGTTACTCTATTCTCTGTCTTCCTCTTCTATGATTCTCCCACCACCAAAAATAACCTACCTAGACACACAAGAAATTACTTTTTTGGTGCCATCAAGTCAGTGTTGACTCATACTGACCCAGCTACCTCTGGGTTTTCTTGGCAATGTATCACTGGAAGTAGATTGCCAGCCTTCTCTTCTGAGGCAATGGAGGGTAAGGTGACTTGCCCAAGGTCACAAGGTGTGCCAGTGAGAATTGAACCCTTGATCTTCTGGGTACTAGGCAGTTGCTCTAACCACTAGGCTACTCCTCCACCAAGGTTCAAATTCCATTGCTGCCTCTTGCAGTCATGGGCAAATCACTCAACCCTCCATTGCACAAACTTAGATTGCAAGCCCTCTACTGTATTTTTGACAGTTGGAAATTAAGATTTCATATTTCTGTTGATGATAACAATATTTAAGATATTTTTGTGTATTTTTGTCTTGTCTTCCTTAACAATATGTCATCTTTTTAACCGGCTCAATGACTGGATGACATCTAATAGTTTTCCATTAATTATGTGAAAAATGAAGCCACGATAGCCTGTAAATCAGTGGAATGTGTGCCATCACAAGTACTGCCATTGGCCGGACAGGAAATTCCTACCAAGATTAGCACCCAGTATGTGGGGATTATGCTAGCATGCAAATTTTGTTTCATGAGCAGATCAGCAGGGTAGTCCAAGTTCAGATTAATGTGTTGTCCGTGAGCATTCCTGGAGTCCATGGGCTTCAGAATGATGGTCAATCTATTGCACTGTTGCATTTGGATTACTGCAAAACAATACACATAGTTTTACCAAAGTGTATGTGTTGTGGCCTCTACAATTAGCACAAAATGCTGCGGCATGTTTAATTGCAAGAGTTAGAGAGTATGAGCATATTACTCCTATTTTTTGGAGTTGCATTGGCTGCCAATTCACTGTTGATCACAGTTTAAATGTTTGACAATGATATTTATTTTATTTATTTATTTATTTGCATTTCTTATATACCGCACTATTTGCGATCAGCGCGGTTTACATAAAACAAAAAGGTATCCGACAATAAACAAAAGTCACGTCATTACATTGAACAGGAACAAGTAACTTGGAGAACAGGGTAAACTATATACATATGCGGAGCATTGAAAAGGGTAACTATATACATGTCAGATGGAGTTATTGGGTATTGATCATACTTGGTGGCTGGGGTTTGGGGCAGTCAGTGAGGTATTTGATAAAGAGAAAGTGTTTCAAGGCCTTCCTGAACTGGCTCAAGTTGGGGATTGCTCTGATGTGTGGTGGTAGGGAGTTCCAGAGACTTGGGGCGCATAGTCTAAAGGCTCTGTTCGATGTTGCTTTGGAGCATTTTGTCGTGTCTCTCGGTACCACTAGCATGTTGGCTACTGCGGTTCTTCTTAGCCTGTTGGGTGTGGATGGTTGGATGAGGTCACATAGTGAAGAGGAGGAGAGCCCCTTCATGGCCTTGAATGTCATCACTAGGGTTTTGAAACTTATCCTGGCTTGAATGGGGAGCCAGTGAAGTTGTTTCAGGAGGGGTGTGATATGTTCTCTTCTTGGTGTTCTGAGGAGAATCCGCGCTGCACTGTTCATGGCAAGTTGCAGGGGATGTAAGGTGGCCTGAGGGAGTCCTTGTAGGATTGCGTTTGAATAATCAAAATGAGGAATGATGAGGGCTTGATAAATGGTGCGGAAGTCGCATGGTTCGAGTAAAGGGCGTAGGTGTCTAAGGGATCTAATCTTGAAGTAGATCGCTCTTACCGTGTTGGCTATGTGTTGCTTCATGTTGAGGTTCTGATCCAATGTGACTCCGAGATAACGTATAGCTGATTTTACTTGCAATTCGGCATTGTCCACTTCCAAGCAGCTGGGTGGAGTAAATTCGGGATTTCTGGAGATGAACAGGACCTCCGTTTTCTTGTGTTGGATGCGCAGATTTTGAGAGAGGAGCCATTCGGATATTGCATTGAAACACTTAGTCATGGGGGTAAGGTCTGGGCAGTCCAGGGATATTGGCAGGTACAGTAAGACATCATCTGCGTATATCATGCAACTCACATTGAACGATCTAATGATGTTACAGATAGGTTGGATATAGATGTTAAACATAAGTGATGATAGGGAAGATCCTTGAGGAACTCCTTGGCTTTGTAGGAATGGCTCGGATGTGGACCCGTTTGCTCGGACGTATTGCCATCTGCCAGACAGGTAGGATCTGCACCACTCGAGAGTTGTTCCACTAATGCCTTTCTCTCTTAGCCGACCTAGGAGAATTTCGTGGCAGACCGAGTCGAAGGCTGCTGCTATATCTAAAAAGACGAGTGCAAAACCTTGACGTAAGTTGTCAATGCCTGAAATTATGGTGTCGAAAAGAGTTGTGAGTAGTGTTTCGACTCCGTGTGACTCTCTGAATCCATGTTGAGATGAATCTAGAGGGGCGTTGGTATCAATATGGTCTTGTAACTGTTTGTAGACTATCTTTTCAATGATTTCAGCGAGCATCGGGATGCTGGAAATGGGTCTGTATGACTCCACCTTTTGAGGGTCTAATTTGGCGTTCTTCAGCAGCGGTCTGACGGAGGTCTGTTTGAGCGTGGAGGGGAAAGACCCAGTGCTAAAAGATAGGCCTATCATTTTATCTAAGATCGGGGCGAAGTCACATCGCAGATCTTTTATCCAGAATGCTGGACAGGGGTCAGAGTATGCAGTGGAGTTATTTAGGGTAGCGATGGTGTCTTCAATGGTTCTCTTTGATGGTGTGACGAAGGTAGTTAGAGGTGCTGAGAACTCTTGTTCATTGGGGGGGTCCGGTATCACCACTTTGTCGGTCTTGCACAGTTTAGATTGCATAAAGACGGCATAGTCCTGCGGATGTATGGTTCCGGGGTGCTCCGGGGTGGGTTCTTTGGCAAGAGATTTGACCAGGTTGAAGAGGTCGTGCGGCTTGTTTAATGAC
The DNA here is from genome assembly GCA_033557465.1 of Ichthyophis bannanicus. NCBI lineage: Eukaryota > Metazoa > Chordata > Amphibia > Gymnophiona > Ichthyophiidae > Ichthyophis > Ichthyophis bannanicus. Next base: position 1,152,898,666 of record CM066032.1, read on the forward strand.
CGTTTCAGGGTGTCTGTGTGGTGTTGTTTCATCCTGTCTGTGACGGCCCTGCGATGTGTGTGTAAGTGCTGGGTGTATGCTGCTTGGTCACTGCTGGTACGTGACTTCCTCCAGCACTTTTCCAATCTCCGTAGGAGGGTTAGTGATGCCCTTAAGTCAGCTGTGAACCATGGTGCAGATGATCTTTTGTTTGGGGCTTTCGTTGTTGGGGGATGGATTGCGATTGCGCTGAGTTTGCTGTTCCATGTGGTGACTAGGTCCTCTAGGTTTTGTGAATTCTTATCAAGGAGTGTGTTCATTTTGGCTAGGATACGTTCTTTGTTAAACGGGTGAAAACTTCTGGTAGTTGAGTTCGAGTTCGTACTTGTGTCCACATTGGGTCTTTGTGGCTTGATGGGGGTCGGAATCTGGAAAGTGATGAGCTTATGATCCGACCATGGTACTGCTGTTAAAGATAGCGTGGTATTTTGTACTTGTTGAAGAACTGTTTGTGGGGTGAATATGAGGTCGAGAATGTTGCCTTTTGTGTGTGTTGGCTCTTGTACTAATTGGGTATATCCCAAGATATCTAGGGCTTCTATGAAGGTAGCTGCTTGATTGTCCTGTAGGGATGGCAGGTTGAAGTCACCTAGGATCCAATTTGGTTTATTTGGGCCCTGGGTGTTGGATGCTATGTTTATGATATTGGAGAGGTTGTCTGGATCTGCAGAAGGCGCTCTGTAAATCAGGTTTATAGAGCAGGTGTTGTTGGAGATAGTCATTGTTTCGAGGGTATTGATGCTGTTGGATTCTACCATTTTGAACTGAAGGTCGGATCTGGTGAAGATGGCAACTCCTCCTCCCCTTTTGTTCTGCCTGTGGCTGGTGAAAGCCACAAAGTTAGGTGGTAGTAGTTGATTGAGTATGGTGTTATCTTCCGATGAGAGCCAGGTCTCGGTGATCATAATAATATCTAATTTATGATACGTTATTGATTCAGTGATTGCTGGCCATTTTTTGCGAAGTGAGCGAGAGTTGATGAGTGCGCACTTCAGGCTGCTAGTGTATGGGCTTTTACTTTACTTGGCTTTCGAAGAATTTTGTAGTGGGATATGTACTAGGTGGTGGCGGTGTAGATAGCTAGTACCATGATAGTGGTTGTGGGAGTCATCGGGCCATTTTCTTCCACCAGTCAAGACTGTTGGGATGTGATTTTGTGTTGTAAGTAGTGCAAGTGAGCTGGATGGCAAGATTGTAAGTAGAAGGTAAAGACTCATTAGGGTGAGGATTGTGCGCTCCATTTTGAGTCTTTCTGAGCCAGTACAGAGGAGGCAGAGGTTTGTGTAAGGAGAGTGCATTGGAGTGGCCGCTGGCTAAGGATGTTTTACTCAGGCGTTTGTTTCTACTGTGGCACAGGAAGAGAGGGTAAGTGTTCTCTCCTAGTTGCGGGTTATAGCAGAGGTAAGGATCTACTAACAATGGTAATGGTAAGAATACAATAATACACACAGTAGCAGTGGCAGGGAAACAGTAAAGCTAGACAATAGCAATAATAGAAATAAGGTGGTGCTGACAATATCAGTGTGCCCTACATGACATTAGACTGTATGCCCTACTTGCAATTAGATGAGGTACTGGTACAGTGTTAAATAGCTAATCAGTAGCAAGTTAAACAGTAGCAATAAAGTGGATAAGGTGATACTGACAATAGCAGTGTGCCCTACATGAAATTAGACTGTATTACCCCACTTGCAATTAGATCTGGTACTGGTACAGTGTTAAACAGAGCATATTATTACTTGCAGACTATGAGGGATAAGGAGTATCGTTAGTGTAATTATAAAGTACCTGAGATACTATGGATGCAGTCAGTGGAGAGTTGTCGCTGCAGGCAATAGAGGGTTGTTGATGCAGTATGGGGGAGCAACTATTCAGCGGTGCCCCTACGGTCCGCGCCTAAGGGCCACGCCAAAGGGCCCTCAGGCGCGGGCCCGCCAGGCGCAGGCACGCCCGATCAGCGCTGTTCTTTATTTCAGCTGCCGGCTGCCCCGATTGGGCAGATCTGCACGTGGTGGGTGGTGGGAGAGTTCGCTGCTCCAGCCCGCTCTATCCCCGGCTGGGAGAGCTGCTGGTGGAGGGCCGGAGTGGTGAAGGAAGAGGCCTGCGCCCGATCAGCGCTGTTCTTTATTTCAGCTGTCGGCTGCCCCGATTGGGCAGATCTGCACGTGGTGGGTGGTGGGAGAGTTCGCTGCTCCGGCCCGCTCTATCCCCGGCTGGGAGAGCTGCTGGTGGAGGGCCGGAGTGGTGAAGGCAGAGGCCTGCGCCCGATCAGCGCTGTTCTTTATTTCAGCTGCCGGCTGCCCCGATTGGGCAGATCTGCACGTGGTGGGTGGTGGGAGAGTTCGCTGCTCTGGACTGCTCTATCCCCGGCTGGGAGAGCTGCTGGTGGAGGGCCGGAGTGGTGAAGGAAGAGGCCTGCGCCCGATCAGCGCTGTTCTTTATTTCAGCTGCCGGCTGCCCCGATTGGGCAGATCTGCATGTGGTGGGTGGTGGGAGAGTTCGCTGCTCTGGCCCGCTCTATCCCCGGCTGGGAGAGCTGCTGGTGGAGGGCCGGAGTGGTGAAGGAAGAGGCCTGCGCCCGATCAGCGCTGTTCTTTATTTCAGCTGCCGGCTGCCCCGATTGGGCAGATCTGCATGTGGTGGGTGGTGGGAGAGTTCGCTGCTCTGGCCCGCTCTATCCCCGGCTGGGAGAGCTGCTGGTGGAGGGCCGGAGTGGTGAAGGAAGAGGCCTGCACCCGATCAGCGCTGTTCTTTATTTCAGCTGCCGGCTGCCCTGATTGGGCAGATCTGCACGTGGTGGGTGGTGGGAGAGTTTGCTGCTCCGGCCCGCTCTATCCCCGGCTGGGAGAGCTGCTGGTGGAGGGCCGGAGTGGTGAAGGAAGAGGCCTGCGCCCGATCAGCGCTGTTCTTTTTTTCAGCTGCCGGCTGCCCCGATTGGGCAGATCTGCACGTGGTGGGTGGTGGGAGAGTTCGCTGCTCTGGCCCGCTCTATCCCCGGCTGGGAGAGCTGCTGGTGGAGGGTCGGAGTGGTTATCAAATAACTCAGTCCCACCCGATTTGGACCAGCGTATGTTTTACATACATAAGGTTTCCATACATACTACTCAAATGTTTACTAATTAATGGTTATAAATTCAATGGAACTATGTTTAGCTATTATCATTATGTCAAAAAGCGTTATATACTGATTTTTTATCTGAGATCTAGTTAGTTTAATAGGTATTGAAGTTTGCTGATTTTGATGGTACTGGCGGCTCAACATAAAAAGATCACAAAAAATAGTAAGTAGCTTATAATGCTGTAATAGTTACTATTTTGCAAATAAAAGTATTTGTAGACTTTAGAAAATAGGTTTAGATAACTGTAAGTTACTTAGGGGCTTGTTTACAAAGCTGCGGTAGCGGTTTGCGATCGTTATCGGAGCCGCGGCCCCATTGATTTCAATGGGGCCGCGGCTCCGATAACGACCGCAAACCGTTACCGCGGCTTTGTAAACAAGCCCCTTAGTGTCAGAGTTATTGGTGAGTATATCAGCCTTGTATGTTTTTCATACGCTGGGCTAATATGTTGTCGAAACTAATTGCTGTCAAGCATTCTGTACTAGGTGTTTCAATGGTGCAATATCGACGCACTGCATCAGAAGTGTTTTCACGTGTCATAGTCCACCATCAGAATGGACTGTTGCAAACTATATCATATCATGCTAAAGTGGAGGAGTAGCCTAGCAGTTAAAGCAACTGCCTAGTACCCAGAAGATCAAGGGTTCAATTCCCACTGGCACTCCTTGTGACCTTGGGCAAGTCACTTTACCCTCCATTGCCTCAGAAGAAAAGGCTGGCAATCTACTTCCAGTAATACATTGCCTAGAAAACCCAGAGGTAGCTGGGTCACTATGAGTCAACACTGACTTGATGGCACTAAAAAATAAGTGTTTTAAATGAAAACTGTGGTTTCAATAGTATCATACAGTATGTTTATTTCAATGAATATTGGAGCTGAATCCTATCTTTTCTGAAGACGGACAATATACTATATTGGACTAGTGTATGAAAAACATACACTATGTGAAACTTCTATTTACTGCAAAGTTTTAATACTTTTTATTATTGCCAGTATTTCATAGTTGTTTGAGTGCAACAAATCTAATAAATCATCCAGAACAGAGAAAGAATATGCGAGCTGTCCAAAACGGCTGCAGTATTCTTTGCAAATACAGTATACATCCCATTTAGGACATGTTGTTCTAACTCCCAGGGTTTGTTAAGTCTCCTTTCACCATCCACTGTTGAGAATTTTTTCAAACATTGGTCCAAGATTATGGAATGCATTGGCGATGTCCTTAAGGGGATGTCCAATTACTTAGTATTCTGTAAAGGGGTCAAAGCCTATCTGCTCCAGTCTGCTTTTAATCTGCAATGTCTGATTGTGTTTTTATAATGATTTTGTAACTGTGTGCTCTTATGAGTATGTATCACTGTAATATCACACAGAGGTATAACAATGGACAACTGAGAAATGTAATAATAATAATAATTATTATTATTAAGTAACTCACCTTGAACTTCTGAGAAAGCTGTGAGCTAAATCCAAATCTATTCATATGTGCCACAAAATTTCAGAAATGCTACTAACGTGGGATGATAGCTGCAAAACCGCTGCATTAGCTGCAAAAGGTCCATGGTATCTGCAAATGGCATTCCCAGCGTTTCCCATGCAGATACCATAGAGGAAATGCTGGCTTAGCGTGGAACAACTTCCCAAATGCAGCTATCGCCGCCCATTCAGGTGGCAGCACCTGCATCCGTGAAACCTGGAAGTCTGGGCAGCTACAGCACGATGCAATCACCCGTGGTAGCTGCGCCCAGCAGTCCTGCCCACATACCACCCACTCTCTGCCTTCATCCCGCCTTTGCCTGCAGCTACCTTAGAAAATGCAGACATTGAGGAAATGCTCCACAATGTCTGCACTTTCCCCACATTAGCGGCTACCGCCTGGCAGTATTTCCATGCGAGCCACACAGTAGCAGCTAACATAGTTTAGTAGACAGGCCCCTTAGAGATCCACTGCATTTGCCCCATGCATTCTTAAATATAGATACCATCCTCACCTCCTGTTGGAGAAGCCTTACAGAAACACAGGTTTGATAAATGGTTGTGATAGGTATTTCTCTTTCACATGCTGTCCCTCACCTATTTACATTTTGCAGGAACTCTGTCCTTTGACTTAAAAACATATACAGCGACCTTAGTCAACGACAGTTCATCGACCTAATATTTTGGTGACTTATTAACACACTTTCAAAAGGAATACAACCCTATCGTGCTCACCTCCAACCTTTATAAGAGTAGCCACAACCAGTGATGGAGAGTTTCATATATGCCAGCATCAAAGCTGTAAGAAATGTTGGGAAGAGGATATTCTTTCTGCATGCCTGCCAGCAGATACATATTTAATGTGACCATCATCTCCTATAAATGCTGACAGTAGCATAATCTTCCCAGGGGGCATCCTGTGTGATCACATTGAAGTCTGCATCCAGAACTTCCCTAGAACAGCCAATGTTTTTCCCCACACAACACCTGTTGTTGGGGCTGGGTTAATTACTTTTCATTGTACTCTGTGGAATTAAATATTTATTACAATGTCTGCAATTCACAAAAGTCTGAAATTGACACCCACCTGACGATGGAGACAAACATAACATTTGTTATATAACTTTGCAACAACAGCGTAGCAAACACTGCTGCACTAAGGAATGGGCCACCACTGCCCTCAGTAGGAGATGTATTATCATCCTTATATATCATTTATAAAGTGCTATCAGTGATCACACAGCGGTGGGCAGTCACAGAGAGGGCAAAAGCTGAAAAATTCTCCTGCTGCAATAAACCTGACAATTCAAGTGTGGAAAGATTAAGGAAAAGAGCTTGCATATGTGAAATGGAGAGAAAAAACCATCAAATAGCTAAATCGGGACTCGTATGCCAAAAACACTCTAGGCTTAATATGTATGCCAACTAGCAAGTTGGGAGTAAAGAGCTCCATCTCCTTCCATGACCCCCCAAGTAAAATCCCCCCACACATTCATGCCAAGTCACATGCATTGGAAGTGTGACACATGTATTTCACTGAGCTCCCAAGATCACATGCCAAAATGTCCTGTTTATGTGCTTCTTCCTCCCCCCTCCCCCTCCCAACTTTCCTCCCCTGTTGGCCCGGTCCATGACTGCAGCCAAAGTTTTTTAAAAAGGCTAGAGTGTAGAGTCCATGTGTGGGCTCAGTGTTTGCCAATCTAGCTCTCTCTGGCACAGGGAGGATAATGCTAGAGGGTTCCCCTTAGCTAATCAGCTCTTTACTGTTAGTCCAATTAGTTAGGGATAACTCTAAACATATACAGAGTTATATATGATTTCTTTAACATGGCCCTGTGAGCACGTACTCATTTGCCTCGCTTTCTTTGCCCATATTTATGTTATTCTCAAAGATACCATGCATAGCATAAAAGTATTCTTAAACTGGCACAACAACTTTTAGCACACTTTTTAGTATATAGACCCCTCAGTTTGGGGCAGCTCAAGAGAATCTGCTTTTTGAGGTGAAGAATTACATGGTGCCTCCCCCAAAGGACCCCAAAGAAGGGGGTGGGGCCTCCACAGGAAGCAGAAGAACCCCTCACTCAGAACACTGGCCAGGCGGTTGTTCCAAGAAAAAAAAAGCAATATATATTCCCAGACCATATAATTTTAAAAAAAATCACTGATTATACTCAGCAAACCAGCTGCAGTTTAATTATGTAGCGTGGGATTAATATAAACATACTGGCCCCAACACTGTACACTCATCTGTCACACTGTAAATGTAAGGGTATTATAAACATCAGTCAGTGGTCCTGACTGGGAGTATGAGGTCTTTTCCTCCGAATAAAAAAGGTTTGATAAAATGTTGAAAGATTCATTAAATTGGTGGAAGGTGTTGTGCTAATAAGAACCATAAGACTTTATGATTTTTGTTTGTTGTCTCTACAAATCCTGGATTTCCCTTGTTATTGTATGCTAGCAATGCCCCCCCCCCCCCCCACCAAAACAAACCATGAGGCTTGATACATACACTCTCCTTTACGTCTTCTTATTCATACAATTGCTCCTTCACTACATAGGGGCAGCTCACAGTAACCCAAACATACTGGTTCTCCCTGTAGCCACCCATCCACAACAAACTCTCATTTGGCATTACCCTAATGTTGAGCCATTTGTAGGCTGTGAAGAGTTTGCTTGGGTAACCTGTGTAATAGACTGTTGCAGTAGTCTATGTGAGGGAATATCATTGCTTGCACTACCATTCTGAATTCATTACTCTGGAGTAGAGGTTTCAGGTGCTGGAGCATTCTTATTTTCTTGTAGATAGCCCTAGTGGTGAGTTTGATATGGGATTTAAAATTTAGGGTTTTGTCAATTGTTACTCTTAGATATTTCACCTCTTCTTTAACATATAGTGTTGTTCCTTGTATATCAATGGTAGTGGGTGGTGTGAAGCTTTCATTCCTGTTTACAAAGAGTATATCTGTTTGGTTTTTTTGCAATTTATATTGAGACCATAAGATTTCAGCCAATGTGTGATTTCGTTGAAGCAGTCTATAATGGGATTCAGTATGGGTACATCTGGGTTGAATAGAAGATATAGCATTATGTCATCTGCATAGATGGCATAATGTACTTGAAATGTCTTTAGTATTTTACATAGAGGATGGATATATATGATAATAGAAATGGGGATAGAGCAGATCCCTGTGGGAGACCTTTTATTTGTGTATAGATACTAGAGCATTGTTGAGACCGGTCTGTTAGTTATGATGTGAACCAGTTTAGCATGGTGCCATGTAATCCGATTTGTTTTAGTCTTTGGAGTAGTAAGTTATGGTTTACTGAATCAAAGGCTGCTGCGATGTCAAGGAATATTAGTATAAAGGCCTGTTTTGCATTGTCAATATTTATTTATTTATAATTTATTTATAAAGTTTTTATATACCGCCTCTTCCAGAGATCGGGACGGTTTACATTGAACATAACCAGTTACAGAGAACATATGAGATTACATTGAACATAATCACTTACATAGTACACCTGAGATTACATGCTAACTATATACAGAGTACAGAGTATCTGTGAGATTGATCCACTTTAACTATATACATTTAATTACTTTTAACTATATATACTTAGGATGGTTGGGTTAGTTTTGGTAAACATGCAGATTTTTATGTTTCGTTATTGTAGTGTTCGGTAAATAGTAGCATTTTTAATTGTTTCCTAAACGTTTGGAAATCTCTGATAGATCTCATGCTGTCTGGTAGGTGGTTCCATAGTTTAGGTGCAGTGTAGGTGAAGACTGTATTGCTGGTTACTTGTTTTGTACTACGGATCAAGGAGGTATTGTGAGCATGTTTAGGTTGCTGTTTCTTCTGTTTCTGGTTTCTGTTTGTGTATGTATCTTAGTTGTGAGAAATGATGGCGATATATTCTGTAGTAACTTGAATGTGGTAATTATTAATTTATATTTCATTCTACTTGATAAACGGAATCAGTGTAGGTCTTTAAGGATTGGTGTAATGTGGTCTGTCAGGCATGCTTTGGTTATTAAACGGGCAGTTACATTTTGAGTTATTTGGAGGATGTTGATTGTTTTTTTGGGGAGACCCTGTAGAAGGCTGTTGCAATAGTCCCAATGCGGGGTTATGAGCGCTTGGATTACGTTTCTGAAGTCATTGGGTTCTAGGAGTGGTCTTAGATTTTGGATTGATCTTAATTGAAGAATATGGTTCTGGCTGTTCGCTCTATCTGGGATGTCATACTGAGTGATTTGTCCAAGATGATTCCCAAGTCTTTTACCTCCTGTTTTACTTGGATGACGGTGTTTTGTATCTTAATTTCAGTGGGGGGTATAAAGTTTTGATTTCTAGTGGTGAACATTATTTAGGGTTTTTATGAGGTTGACCTGGAGGTTGTTCTCACTGAGCCAAGTCTGTGCTTCTAGAATGCATTCGTAGATGTTGTGGTAGGTTGGGGTTTTTTGGGTCTATTGGGTGAACAACATAATATCGTCGGCATATATGAGGTACCCTATTTGATGTTTTTTTTAGCATACTGGTTGTAGATAAAGAAACAGGAGAGCTGATAAAGCTGAGCCCTGTGGGATTCCCTGTTCTTGTGGGAAGGTCGTGGAGGATTCTTGATCAATTCTTACATATTGGTGTCTGTTGGTGATGTATGACTTGAACCAATGATGGGCGATACCTGTTATTCCTAGATTTGATAGTCTGTTAAGGAGTGTTATATGATCAACGCTGTCAAAAGCTGAAGCGATGTCTATGAATACAAGTATGTAGGCACGGTTGATATTATCCATGCCGCAGATTAGGGTGTCAAACAGGACTGTTTGTAGGGTTTTCACTCCATGGTATGTACGGAAACCATACTGGTGCTCATCAAGGGGATAGTTTGCGTCTATGTTGTCTTGCAGTTAAGTTAGAACTGTTTTTCAATGATTTTGCTAAAAATGGGATGCTCGCTATTGGTCTATAGGAGGTGGGGTCACCTTTATTTAGGCAGTTGTTCTTGAGTATGGGGCGAATTGTGCTTGGTTTGAGGATATCTGGCATAGTTCCTAGTAGTAGAGATTGATTTACTATGTTGAGTATAAAGGGGGTTAGTTCGGATTTTGTTGCTTTTATCCATGCAACTGGGCATGGATCAAGATGGGAGGTGGTCGTGTTGATTTTGGTAATGGTGTCAAGTAACTGTTTTTCCTTTATAGGGCGAAGTGTGTCCCATTTGTTGGGGTGGTGTAGCCTTATTTGAATAGTATTATTTGGAGTGGTATTTTTGCTTTTTAATTTTGAAGCAAAGTGAATTGCAAGAGTTTGTGGGTTGATTGTTGTTTTCGGTTCTTCATTCTGGTGTATTTTTGTTAGGAATTTGACAATTTTGAAAAGTTCTCTAGGGCGGTTGATGGCTTTGTTTATAGTGTTAGTGTAGTGGTTTCTTTTTGCGGTTTGTATGACCCCTTTATAGATGTTTAGTTTTGTTAAATAGAGAGCTCTTAGGTCTGGGGATTACTTGTTTCTCCATTTTTTCTCAAGCTTGCAGAGTTCTTTTTTGAGGGAATGTAGCTTGGTAGTATACCATTTTTCAGTGGGCCTGTGTGTTATTTTTTTGTATGTGGTTTTGGGTAAGGCTGCTCTATGTATTTTTGAGTGCCAGTACTTTACTGCCTCATCTATGTTTTGGGAGGGAAGTGTTTATTTTTATTTATTTATTTAGTAAACATTTGTATACCGCTGCTTCTTACGATCAGCAGCGGTTTACTTTACAGAATCATAGTGTATCGTACAATAAAGTGATTTTTTAGATTTACATTTCGATTAGGCAATGATTTACATAAAACAGGAGAATCAATGGGATACAATATACATTTGGTTGGTGTGAGCTGTGGAACTACATTATTCAGGAAGTCTGTTTTGTTAAAGTGTTTGAAGTGGGGGTTGGGTTGTGCTGTGTTGGGAGGGTTGAGTATTGAGTGAGAGTGGGAGCTCAAACCTTAGTAATTAATGGTCTGACCAGGGTACCTGTGTTGAACTGGGTGTTGTCAGGCTGGGGTGTCTCGCAATGTGTTTTGAGAGGAATATCAGGTCAAGGTTATTACCCTTGTTATGGATGGGGGTGTTTATAATTTGTTGAAAACCTAGGTCATCCATAAGTTCTAGGGATTCTTGTGATTGGTGTGTTGGGAGTGAGGCAAGGTTGAAATCTCCCAGGATGATGTGTGGCTTCTATGTGTGGGATGCGCAGGCTGATTCTAGAATTGTTGTGAGGTTAGAATGATTAGTGGAGGGTGGTCTATAAAGGAGACATATTGCAAGGCTTTTGTTTTCTATTTTCAGAAGATCTATGTCATCACAGTTGTTGCAGACACTTACATGGGCATTTATGATGGTCTTGGTTAGTATAAGGATTCCGCCGCCATGTTTGGTGTTTCTGTGGCAACTGAATAATCTGTACCTGTTTGACTTCAATTGGTTTAGGATGGTGGAGTCATGTTCGGTGAGCCATGTCTCTGTGATACAGATGATGACTGGTGCTTTGTCTGTTAGAATATCATTGATTAGTGATATTTTGTTTCTTATTGAATGAATGTTCACCAAGATAAATTTTAGAGGGTTGGTGTGTCCTGCTTGTGAGGGTGATGAGATGCTCTCATTGTGGCTTATGCATATTAGCCTTTGTTGGTATTTGTGCTTTTGCTGATAGTTGTTTCTGGTGCTCTTATAGTATGGTGTGATGTATATTTGGTATGTGTGTTGCCGGTGGTAGATGATGGGGATGTGTTGATAGTGAGGGGAGTTTAGTGGGACTAGCAGTGCCTTGGTTAATGTTGTGAGTAGCAGCATGACGCATAATGTGTGTAATATTGGGGATGTTGCTTCCATGTTGGTAAGTGGTGATTGATCCAGGTATGTACTGTATATTCACAACAAGTTGTCTGTGAGGGGTGGCAGCCGTAGTGTGTCTAGAGTTTGTTAGTTGTAGGTTGTGCGATGACTGTCTGAAGCCTCAGGTCTATGTGGGAGGAGGGGATTAGTGTTGGGATTTCAAAGGTAGATACCTTTGGATGGAATGAGTAGTGGTGAATGGTCATTAGATAAATCTTATACTAGATAGCTGTGTTTAGAAAACTGTTTCATTACAGTAGTTAGACAAGGAATTTTAGTTACAGTGTTTAGACAATATAATTCAGTTATATGTATGGGGTATTACATATGGTTTAGTTGGGTGTGTTTGTGGGTTTATAGTTTAGTCCGGAGCCTTGCTTGTTGAGTGCAGGGGCGCACTTGTTCCAGTCAGCTCTCGGGTGTCAATCTGGTCAGCCGAGGTAGTGTTCTGCGTTGGTCGGATGTTTCTCTGCATACGATGGGGCAGTTTTGAGCCTGAGGATCAGCCTGGTTTCTGGAGTCACGTGTACTGTGCCATGAACTCACGTCTAAGGGCCATGCCAAAGGGCCCTCTGGTGAGGCCCGACAGGCGCGGGTGCACCCGATGGCGCTCTCCACTTGAATGTGTCCTGGAGGCTCTGATTGGCCTTTGGCTGGTGATCGGGGAGGGGATTTCCTTCCCGCTCCCTGGCCCGATGCCGGTCAGATGGAAAGGGTGCTGTTTCTCACCTCGGCACTGTTCTTTTGTTCGTGCCCGATGGCGCTCTCCACTTTTGAATGTGTCCTGGAGGCTCTGATTGACCTTGGGCCGGTGATTGGGGATGGGATTTCCTTCCCTCTCCCTGGCCCACTGCAATACCTTTTATGAAATTGTTAATTAGTTCCAGCAACAGTGTTCTACATTGTGGTATGGCCTAAAGCCATATTGATGGTCGTCTAGTGGGGCATACTGTTCTGTGTGGTCTTGGAGTTGATTGTGTATGTATTCTTCTATTATTTTAGCAAGGAATGGTAAGCTTGAGATCGGTCTGTAGGAGAATGGGAATTTGCTATCCAGTGTCTTTTGCTTTAGTATAGGTTGAATTACTGCTTGTTTAAGATCCTTAGGCATGATACCTTGGGTGAGGGACAAGTTTACTATTTTTAAAATGAAGGGTGCTAGTTCTTCATGGGAGACTTTGATCCATGCTACCAGGCAAGGATCAAGGAAGGATGTTGTTGTGTTTATGTTTGTAATAATTTTGACCATTTTTTAGTTGGTCATATTGAGAGTTGGCTCTAGAATGGGATTATTCGGGGAGTTTAGCTTCATTATGTAATGATCAGCTAATGCTTGTGGGGATATGGCTTGTGATTCACTGATTTCTTTAGGTTGTTTAGTTAGTGATTTTACTATTGTGAATACTTCCTTGGTTTATTTAGGGATCTCATCAGAAGATTAGTGTGGTAGTCCTTTTTTAAATTGTTTATGTGTTGGCAGCAATCCGACAGGACTGATAAGTATTTTTCCCTGTTTTCTGTTGTTTTTGCCAATCACCATATGTGTTCTCGTTTTCTCAGTTGTCTTTTTAGTAATCGGGTGTCCTGTGTGTACCATTGTTTTTTAAATTTTTCTTTATTATATTTTGCTGTGAGTGAGGTCTGGCTGCTATTTTAGCGGTACTAGTGTTCCAGTTTGTAGTAGTTTTTTTATCTCTTTTAAGTCTGTGTCAATGTTTCTTAGTAGGTCTTTTATGAATGCATCTTTTTCAAAATATCTGAATTTTGAGTATTGTTTTGTTAAGCGATTAGTTGGTTGATTGCAGTGGTTATTTGCCTTAATGCAGAAATTAATGATGTAATGGTATGACCATGGTACTGGGTTGATTCATGGGGGTTATTGTGCATTAAGTTAATAACTGGTGGGAGGAAGATAAGGTCAAGTGTATTGCCTTTGTAGTGTGTGGGTTCTTTTATTATTTGACTAAGGTGTAGATCTTCCATGGCATTTAGGAATGATGTTGCTTGAGTCTGTTGCAGGGAGGTTATGTTAAAGACGCCTAATAGATTTGTATCTTTCTTACAAGCTATGGTACATACCGTTTCAAGGATGTTAGTAAGGCCATCAGGATCTGTGGATGGAGGTCTATAGATAAGGTAGAATACCATGTTTTTATTTTGAATGATCAGTTGGTCTGTATCTGCTGTCATGTTAGACATTGTTGATGTTACATTTAGGGATTTCTTTACAATGGTAAGGACCCCACCAACTCGTTTATTTATTTGGGGTGTGTGATAAACTTCATAGTTAACTATTCTTAGTTGATTCATGAGTACATAATCTACTTCTGAGAACCAGGTTTCAGTTATAAAAGTTATATCCGGATTAGCATCTTGTAGATGGCCCAGAATGATTGGGATTTTCTTCTTCAACAATCTGGCATTTATATATGAGCATTTTAGGAGTGTTTGTTCCTTTTTGTTTTCCTGTTTGGAGGGTTTGGTCAAGCTTATAGGGATGATATGTATCAGTCTGCGGGTGTAATTGTTGTTATGGGCTCTGAATGTGGGTTTATATGGTGGGAGTATTGTGTGTTCGCAGTAATGTAGGTGTATTACTGGTATTGGTTGGTTAGTGATATCATTGGGCAGTTGGGCATTTAGTTTGAGGGTTAGGCAGTATAGAATAAATGAGCAGAGTATTAGGCTTACTGTAATATAAGGATACATCTTTGTTGTTTTCTTTTACAATAACCGACGGTTGTTGTTGTTTTTTTGGGGGGGCTTGACGCGGTAGCTTTTGCAGTTTGGTTCAAGACTGCTGGTTTAGCAATAGTATGTCAAATATTTTTCTATGGTACAATGTAGGCAGTGATATATTGGTACACTGTAGGCTGCCATTAATATCTTAGAGTACAATGTATCTTGTAACAATCAAGCAGTGTGAGGCAAGGCTATTTGTTATTTCTGGTGAAGTTAAGGGAAGAGGGTTGTGGTCTGTAGACTTGTTGGTTAGCATAGGTAGTAGAGTGGTTGGTACACTAAGAATTAACAATAACAGGAGGAACAGTGTAATCATTGAAATACAGTACATAAAATGGCAAGCAAATGAGAGTTGAACACAGGAGTAACTTAGTGGTTGAAACGTGGCCGAGGTTGTAAGGTAGAACAGAGGTGCTTTCAGTCAAATAAAATGACTGATGCATAAGCATAAAGAGTCGTGTAAGTGTACAATTGAGCAGGGCATTACAAACGAGTTTATATGAAGGATCAGAGTGGAACAGTGTACGTGTGACTTAAAGTTTAAAAGTAGGTATGATGCTTGCAAAGAGCTTTGTCATAGAATATAAATATAGCTTTCGTGACTGCAGAAACATGTGGTGCTACAGAAGTTTTGAATGCAGATGGGAGTTATTTGATGCACTCAGATCCACACCTAAGGGTCAAGCTAAAGGGCCCTCTGCCGAGGCCCTCAGGTGCGGGCCTGCCAGATGTGGGCACACTTGCTTTGGTGCTCCTTTTATCAGTCCTGATGTGCAGCATTGCAGGGCTGATTGGTTTGGTCGAGGGGGACGGGGAGGGGCTTCCTAACCTGCTCCTCTTGCCCAATGCCGATCGATGCTATGGGATATGGTGGATAGAGGTCTTCCCGCTGCTTCAGCTCTCCTTTTATAACTGTAATAGTTAATTTATATTATACCCTCACTCGTTTACTGTATAAACCTATGTTTCTTGTAAACCGCTTTGACTGAAGGATAAAGCGGTATAAAAAAAAACAATAAAATAAATAAATAAAATATATTTGGCATCCACAGAAACCCGCATGGAAAAAATAGGTATAGAGCAGAAATAAGATATTTCCCTAGAGAACTCACTATACAAAAAAGATTTCTGAGTTTGGTGTCATCTCAATAAAAGCAATATATACCCTCTCCAGTACCAGGGCATATTGTGAAATAATACAAAATTATTAAAATAAACCATAACCTATACTGCAAATCTATCATAACATAACAGCACCGACTTCTAGAAGTCAAACAGCGAGGATTCTACCTAGGAAAAAGCAGCATCATAAATTTAGCAGTGCGTCATAAAACATCATTACACTTATTGGGAAAAATAAACAAGCTGGATTACTACAGATCCCTACAGAGATATTTACAGCTCAATTCAATCCCGGACGTACATGCCTTCTGTATGCCTGGTCTGAACCGAACATACAGAGGGCGTCGCAATTCTGATCCGCGGGGCATGTCTAGCTTTTTAAGGATAGGATGAACCAAAGCATGCTTCCAAGGAGACGGAAAGTGACCAGAGGACAGGCTGAAATTGAGCATAAGCAGAATGGGTGGTAGACAGGTGATGGAGGATTCAGATAACCACTTTGAGGGAACTGAATCCAGGAGGCACATTGTCTTCTGGGAGGAGGTAATAGCTCTGGTCAGCTCTGCAGAGGTAGCCAGTCGGAAGGACAACCAGATATGTGAAAAAGGTGGGGTTGGTGACCGCAGTGGAGGTAGCGACAAGGGATCAGATGAGAGTGGGGATAGACAGGAGGGGAAAGCAGAACGTAGGAACAGAACGTTGTTGGAAAAAAGGTCAGCAAGGCTGGAAGGATCTGGAATTAAGGGCCTGGATGAGGAAGCATCAGGGGTAGAGAGGGACTGAAAGACAGAATAAAGCTGCCGGGAGGAGCTAGAAGATGAGAGGATCAGGTTAGAGAAATAATTCTGTTTGGCTAGGTGTATAAGTGACTGGTATTCCTTGTGACGCTGACGAAAGATCTGGAGATTTTGGGAGAGGGCTGTGCATACCAGATGCGCCCAGCACGACGAAGGTAGGTTTGATTAATGCAAAGCCCAGAATGGTACCTGGGATGGTGGGATGAAGGGTGAGTGGGATGAGAAGAGCCAGGAAATCAAGAGCAGAAGAGAGAGTGTTATTTGAGGTGTGGACCTGAGAGTCAGGACATAACTGAAAAAAGTCCGGTGGAAGTAGTTGGTCAGCAGAAGGGAAAAGCTGAAGAGTGAGAGATGAGATCCTCCATCTGAACTGGGGAGCAAGAGGATGAAATCAATGCAAACTTAATTATCTTTTAATAGAGGGGGGCTGACCTGCACAGAGCAGCAGTACAATCCTAAACACAGGCATGGAGGGGAGTAATCAGCACAGAGCTGCATTTACAACTACTCTCGCTACCTTACTGGGTAGACTAATGCACCACACCGGTCTTTATCTGCCATCATATACTATGGTTATTATGTAAGCTGGGGATGTCCGGGTAGAACGTGCAGAAAAACACCAGGAACATCTATGTCTCTGACTGATTTCAGGGATATAGTTGTCCCTGATGTGTATGTGAACATAGGCAGCCACATAGATGAACCCAGTAGGGATTCTTGGGTCAGGAAAGCCTATCTCTGGTACACTAGCATAAGGAGATGTCC
The DNA here is from genome assembly GCA_033557465.1 of Ichthyophis bannanicus. Lineage (NCBI taxonomy): Eukaryota > Metazoa > Chordata > Amphibia > Gymnophiona > Ichthyophiidae > Ichthyophis > Ichthyophis bannanicus. The sequence goes on from CM066032.1 coordinate 1,152,915,617, forward strand.
AGTTGCATAGCAAAGTGAAAACATGAGACACCATTCTCTGTCAATGTTCGTTGACATAGTATAAAATACAGGAGTTATCATTGTAGCTCCTCCACGCCTTACAGGCAGTTGCCTAACAAAATGAGAACTTTTCAGATTCCAGGCCTGGAGTAGGTATAACTTTGGACACAATTCAGGACTCCCAGGGTGTTTCTGAGATCTGGTGGGGCCATCCAGGTTCTTAGGAATGCCCTGGTCATACAGTACTTCCACCACATCCTCATTCAGACTTGAATGTCCTTGCGCTTGGGAGGTCCACAGACCCAGCTTCTAAAATGACTCCGGGGACATCTCTGTGATTTGGACATCTGCGTGCCCATTTCCAGATGTCCAAATCATGAATAGCAACACTTTATGTCTTTTCTGAAAAATCAAACATACAGTAGGACATTGTTCCTATCCTGCAAAAACACAAAACATACCAATAAGATTGCTCTTCTACTTTCTTCACCCATAAATTATCAAAATGTCCCACATGTCCCGCATGCACATCTTCCTACGTTTATAAGTGAGTTCTCTGTAATGTTCTGTTTAAGTTGTAATGTAAACCGCTTTGATACTATGAAAAGCGGTATAGAAATCTTGTTAAATAAAAAAAAAATAGATAAAATGGCCAGATAACTCCTATCTATCTTTTGATAAATTTTCCATTGGAACATCAGTTCTCTGTAAATCCTCCTTTCTCCCAGAGGGAAAAAAGAAAAACTTGCTTATGGGTGGCAGAGCAGTCTCTTGAATACCCAGAATCTCCATAAGATATTTCCTAAAGAGACCTAGAGGTACCAATAGAGAAACTTTGGGAAATTTCAGAAACCACGGTTTCAAGGCTCTGGAGTAGTTCTCTAAATTTTCTGTCTTCAGATGTTCACTGGAAAGTTAGGATATCTGTTGCTTCATGCCCTTTAAGTACTTCTTCCTGGATCTTCGACTTGATTTCATTGCTAAGTGAACCAAATTAGAAATTGATCTCTCACAAAGCCCAAAACTGTCCAGAGTCCAAAGTAATATTGGAGAGTCTATTTCTGCTATCCTCTGCAACTTTAGGGATTCCCTGCAACTGACCTGGAGTGAATTCCCTGTTGCCTTCTATTGGGAGGTAGTCTGTCTTATGCCACAATCGCCCCCTGTGATGACACAGCATCTTCCAAGCCCATCTGAGGGTCCCCAAGTAGTATGAGCATCTCCATGTCGCTGGTAGGGCTGAGGCCTCTGCATGCAACAAGTAGCTTCTGTGATATGGGAGTGAGAGCCAATCGATCATGTCCCCCAGTACATTTTATGATTTGCCAGTCAAGATGTCCTGGAACGAGTGTACCAGACACATCAGGTTGTAGAGACACAGCGATGGAAGATTAGCTCTCCTCACCTTCAGAGGTTTTATCAGTTCTGATAGCGCTATCCTGGGTCGGTGACCCTTCCACAAGAATCTGCTCAAATGCCCATGTAATGCCATCCAATCTCTTTTGGTGACCCAGACTGGCAGATGTCTTAGCACGTATAACCAAAATGGGAATTCCATCATCTTGCATAGGGTTATTCAGTCTTTCAAAGAGATGGGAAGGTCCTGCCATTTCTTTAACCTTGCTATTGTGCGTCCCAGTAAAGGTTTAATGTTGTAGTCAAAGAGATGGGACATATCCGCCGGCAACTGAATGCCCAAATATCTTATTTGAGAGTCTGCCCATCCTAATAGAAACTTCCTCAGCTATCCATTTTTCACCAACCCTCCCACATCTAGGGCCATTGATTTGATTCGATTAATTTTTAGACCCGAGAACCATCCAAATTGCTCAATATGTTGCAATGCTGCCAATAGCGACTAAGTTGGGGACTGAAGACACAATAGCAAGACATTCACAAAAGTGCTAAGCTTGATTTCCCCAGCTCCCCATGTAATTCCCTGGACCTCTGCCCTCCTAATCAAGGACAGTAATAGTGTTTCAAGCGATAACACAAATAATAGGGGTGACAGAAGGCACCCCTGTCTCATTCCCCTTTCCAATGTGAAAGGGGGGATTGTATGCCACCCACCATTTTGGAGGCCAGGGGAATTAGGCAAAATGTGTGGATCCATCTTAGAAATGCACCTCCGAAGCCAAAGCAGCGCATCACTTCAAACAAATATGTCCAGGAGACCCGATCAGCATCAAAACTTAAAAGCAGAAGAGGCTTTTGATAGTGCTGGCAGTGTTCCAACCCCAGCAACAACTTACTGACATTTAGAAAGACCTCTCTGCCTTTCACAAACCCTGCCTGATGGGGGCCCAACCCGCCTGGGCAGCATGGGCTGGAGACGATTGGCCAGTACTACTGCCAAAACCTTCATATCATAATTGATTAATGAGATCGGTCTATATGAAGCGGGGTCTTCCGGGTCCTTGTCTGCCACCAGATGTCCCTTGAGAATTTCCCTTCCATTAGCACTTCTGCATACAGTGCTGCTAATGACGGTGTCAGCTGGAGAGACAGTATTTTGTAGTATTCAACCCCATAGCAATCTGGCCCTGGGGTCTTATGTAAGGCTCCAACCTTGATCACTTTCTGTATCTCTCCTCCAGAGATGAGCTTATTTAATTCAGCTAACCTGGCCTCTGTAAGAGTGGGGAGAAGGACCACATCCAGAAAGGCCCATTCTCCATCACAGTCTTCCGATTCTGCAATATATAAGATTTGATAAAATTGTCGGAATGCATCTGTGATTCATTTGGGATCATTCTAATATGCTCCTGAGGAATCCTTAATCGTTGCCACAAAGTGGGAGCCCCCCCAGTCCCGCACCACCTGAGCCAACAGTTTCCCCATTTTATCTCCATATCTAAAAAACTGGTGTTTATAATATTGCATGTTAGACACTGCTCTATTATATATTAGATCAATGAGGGTGGCCTGTGTGATAGCATAGGCACTACTTGTGGTTGGACCTGGGTGTCTCAGAGCTGCCCGTTTCTGGTCCCGCAGTGACTGTTCCAATTGTAAAATAGTCCAATCTATCTGCTTATGACGTTTGGCCACATAGGCAATGATTGTCCCTTGTACTACTGCCTTTCCTGACTCCCAAAAAAAGGAGAGTGTTTATGTGGGCCTCATTCAGCTTTTCATAGTCTGCCCATTTCTGTAGGAGGTAGGCCCAGAAATTTTCATCCTCCCATAGGTGCCTCAAGAATGACCAGGTCCCCGAGAAGGGTCGTTTCTCCATACAATCTATCCACACCATACCATGATCTGATACTGACATTGGTTCTATTTCCACCTTTGGGACATGCCCAAAATTGCTTTTTGAGATCAAGATATAGCCAATGTGGGACCAGGTGTGATATGCTCTCAATAAATGTGTATAGCCTGACACTCCAGGGTTTAGAGACCGCCACACATCTATCAATCTCCCCAACCTGCATAAATATTCTATTCCTTTGTTCTTCCATCCTCCTCTATTGTATGGGCCTGATCTGTCCTGCTCGGGATCATGAGGGCAGTTAAAGTCCCCTGCTAATACCACTGGGGTTCAGGGATTGCACGCTATACACTGGGGACTATACCTTTGAAAAAGTCATGTTCATAGTTATTGGGTGCATACACATTCCCAAAGAGGATTTTCTCCTGTCGTAATTTTACTCTTAAGAAAATAAATTGACCCTGTGGATCCATTTCACTAGATAGAACCTAGAGGGAAATACCTCTTCTTATTAAGATGGCTACTCCACACTTACGGGTAACTGAGGAGGCCCCATACATCTGAGTCACCCAGTCACGTTTCAGTTTGGAGTGTTCTAGCATGCTCAAGTGCTTCTGGAGGAAGGCTACTTGCGCCCCTTTCCTTTTCAAAGCCTGAAATATTTTTGTTTGCTTGATGGGCATGCTTATCCCCCCTACATTCTAGGTTACTATGTGTATTCCATTTGACATCTAGTGCTCCAGCATAGTTTTTATAAGCAAATTTATGGTTTTTTTCTGCCCTGGGCTGCCCAGCCTCAGCCCATAGGCATGCATTGCAGCATTGTACACCCTCTCCTTCTTGTTGGAATCCTAACTTATTTATGAGGCAATTTATTTATTTCTTATATGCTGCCTTTCATGATATGAAGGTGGTTTGCATTGAACAAACTGAAATTACATTGAACAGGGCATTATAACTTGGAGATAACTATTTACAGGGAACATGGGCAATGGAGGGTTAAGTGGCTTGCCCAAGGCCATAAGGAGCAGCCGTGGGACTAAAAACTCCAGTTCTTCTGGCCCAAGGTTGCTGTTCTCTAGTGGGATTTGAACCCCTGACCTTCTAGCTTGAGGTAACTTGCCCCAACCACTAGGCCACTCCTCCCTCTCTTGCGCTCTCTCTCTCTATATATATCTATATATATAACAATATATAACTAAAGAAGTTCCCCCTTCTCCCCCCCCCCCACCCGCCACCTTCCACCTTTCTCTCAGCTTTCCCCTTTATCCTCTCTTGCCTCTGGTCCCCTTCCTTCTCCTCTCTTCTATTCTGTCACACCACTCTCCCTCCCCCGCTCCCTCTCCTCTCACCACTCCCTCCCCCCAGCTCAACCCAAGCACAAAGTGTAAAAAACATCATCCCCACAATCTTCCCATTTACACTCAGGCCTCATCTCTCTGAGACTGGGCCTGCAACTGATGCTGCGGGACTACCCCAGTTTCCTCCTGGTCTTCCTGGTCCTCATATGGGGAGCGGATCATCATTTTGTGCTAAGATTGTTTCTAATGTCCAAGTTAAGTCTCTCGCTCTGTGTGATTTGTTCTCCCAAATGAGCTGCATTGCTTTCTGCTGCTCAAATGTTGTTCCTATGTCCCCTCAGCTATATCGTAAAGGTCTGGGTCAAGCAGGACTGGGTGAATTAAAATATATTAAGGCCTTACCAGTCTCAGGCGGACAATGTGCTCTTTGCATCTAGTTCCGTTACAAACGTCTTTGCAGCACTGACATTATTGAACTTATGTTCTTGTCCCTCATGCTGGACCCTCAACACTGCTGGGTAGGCCAAGGTGAAGCAAATTTTCTTTTGAAAGAGAGCAGCGCAGACTGGAGCATATTCCTTGTGTTTGGTGGTCACCATTGCTGAATAGTCCTGAAACAACAAAATGCGGCGGTTTTCCAGCAGAACTTCTGCCTTCTTACGATACGCTTGCAGGAATTATGCCTTGTGATGGAAGTTCAGGATCCGCACAATTACCACCCGTGGCTGCTGTCCTGGTTCCATGATGGCTCCTAGGTGGTGAGCCCGCTCCACCTATAGCTGGCCCAATAACTCCTTGAGGCCCAGCTCCTTGGGCAACCAGTCTTCTATCAAGGATGCTAATGCTCTATCTGTCCATGTTTCAGGTACCGCCGTCCACCTTAGTTATTAATGTCTCGATCTGTGCCTGCTGCGCCTTGTCTTCCTGCTCCCACTGCCCCTCGGAGTCTTCCACTGCCACCACACGTTGCTCCAATTCATCCACACATCGACCAATATTGGCCAATGAGTCTTCCACATCTTTCAATTTTTTAATAATGTGATCAAATTTTGGGTCTAGCAGCTTTACAACCTCTTTTGCTAACTCCTCTGGGGCAGAGTCTGTACTTTCTGCTCCAGGAGATACAGGCATTGTAGATGTAGAGGCCACAGCCGCCAGCCAGCCTGCTTTTTCCTGATCCTATTTTGTCAGTGGCGGCATTCTAAAGTTGCCCTGACCTCAGCCCGAGCCCCGATTGCTTTTTATGAGATTGTCTTTTTATTTGTGCAATCGCTCAAAGGAGTTTGATAACATTTTGCAGATTATTCATAGGGGTAGCCCTTGAACAAGCAGAGAACACGTCTTCATTCACTCATGCATCACGTGGTCCCTCCTCCTCTTCAGCTTTAATGGCAGCACTGGTCAGTTTACCTGCCAATATAGATTAACTAAGCTTCTGCTCCCAGCTGCCTCTAAGTTTGAAGACGATTCCGGCGTTCAGCAACACTGATACCAATTCCACACTGTCACTATTGTATGATTTTCTCAGCTACTCCCTTCTCTCTTCCAAGCTCAACAACTCAGTTCCAGCAAGAACAGAAGCCACAGCTCCCTCCTCCAGTGCCACAGCTCATGCTCTCCACTGAGCTGTGTAATGTGAAATAACGCAGACGCATGATCCACGCTCAAGGTAACAGAGCAGCCCTCACACCAGGGCTCAAAGAGGTCTCAGTGATTTGTTGGGTAAATTTCTCCTTGTCAACTCAGGAAGCAATCTCCAACAATGCATTCATGGAAGGCCTGGTTCCTAAATGTTCCAGAATCGATGTCTGCCGAAAAAGGTACAGATTATAAGGGCTGGAAGGAAAGACACTCCCTCACTCTACCTTTCCTTTTCCCTCTCATTAAATTCAAAGTATAACAACCAGATAAGTCAAAGGCATAACAGGGAGTAGTTGAAAAGCACCTGGAGCTATCTCCAGTGCAACTCATTTCAATAACCGAGAGAACCTGCACTGCGGTGGAAGGGACTTGTTTCCCAGATACAACCCTCATCTACCAGATTAAAGGTTTGTTCTTTGAGAATTTTTTTTAAATGTTTTATTACACACCTTCTTGAGGATCAAATATTCCCCAAAGTTGTATCTCCACCCAAGAGACACACATTTATATATTATTGATATTAAAGAAGTTTGGGGATTTTACATAGTTATCCAGTGCACTGGACAATGGTGCTTCCTGTTTAAGGTACCAGATTATTTGGAGTAGATGGTGTTTGCAACTTTATCGCAGAAATAGAACTCAGAAAAGGACAGGAGTGTGGTACCTAATCTGGGGCACAAAAGGTTGAAAGAAAAGGATTCTTCAAGTACAAGGTTCATGAAATTCTATATGCTGGCGTTTTAGTATTGTAATTCTACTGTCTATTGATTTAGCTTTTTGCTTTTCTTTTTCTGGACTGTAAATGCTTTATTTTTGGGGATCATAATAAAGGTGCTTTTATTTAAAGATACTCACAGTGCCCACTTATCATCTTTTTGGAATTGTATCTTATTTCACATTAGCTTAGGTCTCAAGCTTTTGCCCTATCCATCAGGGCCCTTTATTTTGTTTACTGGCATAAATTTGCGCTATTTTTCTCCCTGTTTTGAGTACTGGCAACATCCCTTTCTTCTTTTATATAGGAGCTTCAGGACTGCTCTCACTGCCTCGGCTGGCTACACATAGATTTCACATAAGAACTATTGCAAACTAGTTTGTATGTATTAATAGCAGAGCCCGTGCAATGGTATTAGGTGTCCTAGGTTAACTTTCAACCTTATGCCCCCCACCTCATCCTGAGATTTTGATAATTAAAATCAACAATCATGATCACCCTGACCCCTACCACAACAGCCTTGCAAACAGGCATAACTGGACATCATACTTTCAAATATTAAACAACCTCCATGCCACAACAACCTAATAGCTTTCAGAAAGAGCCTCAAAACATTCCCTTTCCCTGAGCACTTCACTGACGATAAACTTAATCACTCAGTACGCTGCAGTACTTCCATGGAATACTCCTCTCCCCCTCCTCCTTTGCCCTTTACTATTTGGAAAAGAGACGGGTGAGGGGAGATATTAGAGGTCTATAAATTAATGAATGCAGTGGAATGAGTTATTGTAGATCAATTGTTTATACCATCAAAAGGTAGAAAGACTAGAGGATATGCAATGAAGCTACAATGTAACCCATTTAAGACTAATTAGAGAAAATATTTTTTTTACTGAACGCGAAATCAAACTCTAGAATTCGCTACTGGAGGATGTAGTAAAAGCTGTTAGTGTAGTTGGGTTTAAAAAAGGTTTGGACAAGTTCCTGGAGGAAAGGTCCATAAACCATTATTAAAGAGGACCTGGGAAATCCACTGCTTACTCCAGGACGAGCACTGTGGAAGCAGTGGACTTTTGGTATCTGCCAGGTACTTATGACCTGGACTGGCCACTGTTGGAAACAGGATGCTGGGCTTAATGGACCTTGGTCTGACCCAGTATGGCATTTCTTATGTTCTTATATTCTCATGTTCTCGTGTTCTTACCACCCCCACTATCACCTCCCCCGCCCCATTCCTCCAGGCATATAAATATGTTCCTTGAGGTGCTTAAATGTGCAGATGAACCCGTACCATAGTTGATCCAGAATACTTAATATTATAGCTATCCACTAGTACTTAGGCCCGATTCTGTAAGGCAAGTAGCATGGCTGCACATGCTGCGGGGACGTGCAGTCCCACTATCCACCTTGTATGCCGCTTCCTGGACCCCCTGCATGCACAGAGCCGCTGTGCATGCAAAGGGGGATGGGGGCAGCACCAGAGTGGAGAATGGGTGAGCATAGGCGGGACTAATCCCTGGATGTACAGGGCCGATTCTGGTGATGGCCCTGTACATCCAGGGATCGCCAGGGGTCGGCCAGCGGAGGTGGAATAAATGCTGGTCGCCCTCCAGATCGGCTGGCCAGCCCCCCAGTGGTGATGGCAGAGAGCAGGGGGAGCCACCTCTACCCGATCAAAGTCCCAGCTGTCCCTGTCAGGGTCAGGCAGCGGTGAGCTGGGGGGTTCGAGACAGCGGACAGATTGAGCCATGAGGAGGACGTTCCCATGGCAATGCAGGGGCACACCAGGCCATCTCCCAGGAACCGATCCTGTACCCATGGGGCCATTTTTCTCCCATGGTGCAGAATTAGGTCAAATAGGCTCGTCCTGCTCGGGACCATCCAGATGGCCAGGTCGTGCCCCTTCGGGAATTGGGTTCTTAATGTTCAATGTTCTATGTAAAGCCATGTTGGCTATGTTGTTATCCTGTAAACTGCTCTGACTCATAGATTTAGCAGTATATAAGCACAGTTAACTAAATAAATAAACTTTGGTTTGTATATATGTGTGTGCCGACTCTCTGCAAGTTAACGAATGCACTGATGGCTTTTTGAGTTTGTCTGGCTGTCAGGATCTAGTGTTTTGCTTTGACTGCTGCTGCTCTTAGAAGTTGCCTAGTCTTACCTAATGGTTGAGCTGGCCCTGGTTAACAATGTTATTAAAACACATAAACTGGCTGGTTTGCATTAACCCTCTGGCAGTGTATTGTAACTGCTTATAATGGCATTGACTACACTTCAGTACATTGACCCCTTGGTGACCTACCTACAATCCGCGTTCTCTTAGCATTCAATGAGTGGCATGCATAGCCACAGAGGAGGATACCGCCAGCAGCTTGACCAGTTCCTCTTTTGTTCCACAGAATAGGGCTCAAGGGAAAAATTTGCCACTGTTGTTCTAGACTATCGCCTTACACTGCTGGGACCATTGAAAGGCAGTATCACTGCGGCATACTATGCAGAGGTTTGCACAGGACTTGTCAGATCAGGCAGTCATGGGATTTGCATCTTTGAATCACTGAAAGAACTGAGGCAGTTAGCTTTTTTTTTTTTCATTGTCTTTCTGAGATTAGGGAAAATTTAATTCCTCCCCAAGGATTCCCACTGAGGTAGCCTCTAGTAGTTGGGAATGAACCTTCTTGAGCTTCAGTTCTTGACAATGAATATGTCTGCATATCCATTATGGGCAAATAAAGATGAACAAGCTACTGTGTGGGTGACACCTTTTTGTAGGTTTAACTTGGCAAATATGGGAATACCTTTCTTGAGTTCTACTTCTTTTATCAGGTCTGTGCAAAATGAATATTTAATATAGGAAAAAAGTTTATTGTTATCATTTTGTTGTCCAGATTTTCTTTTCTTCTCTTACTGCTTTTTCAGCTGGGCAGGGGAGCAGAAATCTAGTGTAGAACTTTTATCCAGGTCCTATGTGTGGCAACGTCCAGCACTCACAACTGAGCTGACACTAGATCCCATGGGCCTGATATTCAAAAAAAGCTGGGTTCCTAAAGTTAGGCGCCTAAATTTGTACCTTATTTTCAGCCACAATTAGGAACCTAAATTTTCAACTCAAAATTCATCCAATTTAGAAACTTAAAATTTATGCTTCTAAATTTAGGTCTGATAGTCATTTCCGTAGATGTATGAGCCTGATTTAGGTGCCTAGTGCTAAAATTTAGCACTAAGCTCCTAGCTTTTTTTCACACCCTAAATTCACCCCTGTTGCCACTCATTTTTTATGCTCCTAAATTTAGTGAAATTTTAAGGAAAAATTTAGGAACTCAACCTCTGTAAAGTTTCAGAGGTCAATAGAACACACTGCCACCTAACCTACGATGTATCCAGGAGAGAAAAATCTTCTGTAAACAACTGAAGACACATCTCTTCCAAGAATACTACGACACATGATGAACCACCAAGAAACTACTAGAATCATCCCTGCATACCTACCCACCCATCCACCACCATATCTGTTCACCTATGTTCCACTACCAGCCCCATCCCTCGACCCCCAGACATCTCTTCACAATCCCCGAGAGCATCAAGCTCATCTCACCATCCCACCAATAAATTACACACCGTTTTGACTGGTAGAAAAACAGTATACCAAAACCAGTTAAAGAAAGAAAGAAAAACTCTCAAAGTTAGGAGCATGAATCCTTTGCATATCAGGCCTTATGCCTAAGGAGCCCTTCAAGTAGTGGGAATTGCGTCTGTAAGGTGTAAATGACTATATTTTTAGTAAAACCTCTAACTACAAAGCTAGACTCATACTTTTAAGTATGCAAAAACAACCAGATTTTCAAACACAAGTTACGCAAATTGGATTTGAGCATCAGTTTGTTAGGCAGCTAAATGTCTGTGCATAACTTCACTTATTTGAAAGCAATGATGTAAGTTACACCCATCGAGAGAAATTTTATAAGTAACTTGAACATCTAGAGCAAAATTTTACAGATTCAAATAGGTTCTTATAAAATTTTCCCAACATATACATGCAAAAAATGTAGCCCCTACTTTTAAGTGATATGGGGTTATTTTAGAAGTTCTGTTTGTGTTTTGGATCCCTGAAAACAGGCATGGAAACATCCCCAGAGTCATTTTAGAAGCCAGCTCTGTGGACATCCCTACAGCGAGGACATCCAAGTCTGAATGGGGGCATGAAGAAGGCATGTCCAAGGTGTTCTCAGAACTTGGACATCCTCACCTGATTTCAGAAACACCCTGGCTGTTCCAAGTCACATCCAAGCTTATACCTGCATAAGGCATGAATAGCATTGGAAAAGTTCTTTTTTTATCAGACAGACATTTGGAGGATGTGGAAAAAGAGGCCCGCTCATGTTTCCTATATTTTCCATGCAAATAACGAACACTGATGTGAATTAAGGGCTCGTTATGCTATGCTGCTGGATGTCCATTGTCTGAGATGGCCACCCCCACTCTGTGCTTTTCTTAGAGGGATGGCTATTTGGCTTGTAAGCAGACACTGCATAAAGGGCTCCAAAACTGGACTGTCTGGTCCAAAACAAGGCATTTGGTCACCCTACCTGGAAGGTAACCCCTTGGTATCATTTTATGCGTGTCTCATTTTATAAAATAAGCCAGGGACACATATTGACAACATGAGGGGTTACAAAATTACCCTCCACATGTGGTTATGATTTATTTAGATCTGTCCTCAGCTTTTGATATTGTTTAATGTCTTCTTTTGACTAAGCAGTTAAGATCATTTGTATAGCACTAAAAAGCATATGCAGTGCTGTACAGAGACATGTAAGAGATGGTCCCTGTTTATCAGAGCTTACACTGTAGTCAAAACAGACAACACAACAACTAGGGACTAGGATATGTCTATGGGAATGGTAAGGAAACACATAGGAGGTCAATAGGAGACTAAGAAGATCAGGATCCAAAAGCAGTGTCAAAGAGGTGAGTTTTTAGCCTGGATTTGAATAGGACCAGGGATGGAGCCTGATATATTGACTCAGATAGTTTGTTCCAGGCATAAAGAGCAGTAAGGTGGAAGGATCGAAGTCTGGAGTTGGCAGTGGAAGAGAAGGGAATAGACAGAAGGGATCTGTCAGAAAAGCAGAGTTCACAAGGAAGGTATAGGGAGAGATAAGAGAGGAAAGGTAGTGAGGAGAAGCAGAATGAATGTTCTCCAATGTGTCACATTTCTGGGAGAGAGACTACAACTTGCGATAACTGGGGAGGCTAACTCTGAGAAATGGCCTATGCCCTGTGGGGTTCCACAGGGTTCAGTCCTTTCTCCTACATTATTTAATATTTTTATCTCTCCACTCTGTTAAATCCTTAAGAATTCAGGTTTTAGATATTATTTGTTTGCCGATTTTGTTTCTAGTAGGGATAAATTGGCAAGATGATTTGATAAAACTGGAAGCTGGTTTTAGATTGTATAGCTCAGTGGTTGAAGAATAAGTGCATGGTTTTGAACAATGGGAAATTACAAAATCTTTGATTAGGCAAAGAGAAATGGATCCTAATTTTGTAGTTCAGATAGAGGAAGTCAGATTCCAAAGAAGCTATCTCTCCGTAATCTGGGGATATCGATGGGAATTATTCACATTTCTATATTAACTCAGGCAATCTTTGCCCATTTTCGATTCTTATGCCAATTGTCTTTTTTTCTTGATGTAGTCAAGATGCGTTTGTTGGTTCAGTCAATGATCTTGTCTTGGATGGATTATCGAAATGTATTGGTTGTTGGCCTACCTAAGAAAACTTTATTAAGGATGCAACTACTACAGAGTATGGCAGCATGTCTTTTGGGAGGTTTGGGATAAAGAGTTCAGTTGACCCCTTGTAATTGGCTATCAACTTCAGGCAATGTGTTGCAAGTACCTTCTGCAAAAGCTGTTCATTTACAGTGGATTGGAGCAGAACTTTTTCTATAGCAGGACCTACTTGGTGGAACAAGCTGCCTTATGAAATTCACCAAGAATCAGACTACTGTATTGTATTGCCTCAATTTAGTTAAGTCTTGGTTGTGGCAGATGGTAACTGAAGATTGTAACATTTGATTTCAAGAGAGGATATTGGGGTGGCAATATCTGCTTATAGGAGGTATTTTGGTTTACTTTGATAGTGTCCAAATATATTTTAATATTAATGTTAATATAACTGTGTAGTAAATTTGTAATGATGTGGGGATAGTTGTACCCACTGAGATGGAATTAATGATGTTTGTTTGTATGTTATGTAAATATTGAATTTGTTTTGTAAATCACTCCAAGATAATTGTTTGGAGCAATAAAGACATCTCAGTAAATAAATACATAAATAATACAAAATATGCATACAAATGACAGAGGCAGGCAGCACCTTATAGGCTGACCAATTTACTGAGGCATGAGCTTTCAAAGACCAACATCCACTTTGTCAGATGCATGAAGTGCAGTTCAGGAGGTGGGCAAATATACTTGAAGATGGATAGGGATGGGTTGGGAGGATACAGAGTATAGAATAGACATTGAAAAGTACAGGACAGAGTGCAAATAAGGAATGGCAATGCAAGATATGCCTCTGAGTCAGTGCTGACTCATGGCGACCCAGCAACTCCTAGGTTTTCTTGGCAGTATGACTGGAAGTAGTTTGCCAGGCCTTTCTTCCGAGGCAATGGAGGGTTAAGTGACTTACCCAAGGCCACAAAGAGTGCTAATGGGAATTGAACGCTGGTCTTTTGATTATCAAGCCAGTGTTCTAACCATTAGGTTATTCCTCCATTCCAAGGGAGTGTCAATGATTATGGAGAAAATTTTGACCATTCAAGTAACATCTGTTTTGGAAAATATTAAGAGGTTAGATTGAGATACATTGCAATTTTGCCTCATTTTAAGATTAGGAAGACAGGGCCAGCTATTAAGGGGTGACAGCTACCGCTGCTAACGTGACTGGCCATTGCAAGACTCACCCAGGGCCAATGTTCCCTCTAATTTTCTGTAGGCTGTGTGCGCATAAAATATCAGCTGTGCAGCTTTTGAAGGAAGGTTAAATTTTTGTGCGGCACATAACGACACTCAGAGTTCTATACTTTAAAATTTGACTACACGTCAGAATACAGTATGTACACCACATTGATTGCACTAGATAATATTGTAGAACTTGTGAAAACCGTAAATACACAACTTTTAAATTTTAAGATGTCTGTTTTCTATCAGAATCAGAACCGTAATTTTTGTGCGCTCTGTTATAAAGTATGTGCGCTCGCTCAGCGAGGTGTGTGCGCGCGCACACGCGCACAGCTTAGAGGGAACAGTGCCCAGGGCCATGTCTGGCCACCAGCATTGAATATTTGGGGTAGCTGCAGAAACCGAAATCTAATTGTGAAGCAGCTCAATATCATCACTGACTGGTTAGTTTCCGCAGGTAAACTTAGGCCAGCCTTTGCTGTGCCTGACTTTACCCACGGATTGCTAACTGGTTAGTAGTTCAAAATCACCGCTGCCCGATTAGCGATGGGTGCTGCCTCTACTCCGCCTGGAATATCTCTGACACACCTCAAAGCTAATTGCTTAGCATCGGGGTATGTAGCACTGGCACCCACAGATATTCAGCGGCACTAACCATGTGAGTGCCACTGAATATCCCACTAACCAGCATTCGCATAGTTTGCAAACCACATTCAAATTTCTAGGTCAAAACATCTAAATTATGCAGAATTCTGCATGCTTTGTTTGTCAGAATAACAAAGCGTATTGTTTTTGAGTGATACTTAATGTAAAATACAATACAGAAGAAAAATGCACAATTTTATTATTATTATTATTGACTTATAAAGCACCGCAACATACGAAGCGCTGTACAAACATTTTGAATTATTATTATTATTATTACCCAAGGCCACAAAGAGTGCTAATGGGAATTGAACGCTGGTCTTTTGGTTATCAAGTCAGTGTTCTAACCATTAGGTTATTCCTCCATTCCAAGGGAGTGTCAATGATTGTGGAGAAAATTTTGACCATTCAAGTAACATCTGTTTTGGAACATATTAAGAGGTTAGATTGAGACACATTGCAATTTTGCCTCATTTTAAGATTAGGAAGACAGGGCCAGATATTAATTATCAATTTTGAATTATTGTTTGCATAATTCCAGCAGGAGTAATACTACAATGGTTTTCATTCTATTTAACAGCATGTACATATTCAATTATGAATAATACGCAGTGATATTTCCTTCGTATGCTGGCATTCCAACCCTTTTTATTGAATTCATTTCCCCTTTGGCTATGTTATTTCAGTCCCTTGCACTGAACAGCTTTTATTATGCAGATGGTATTCAAATAGTTTTCCAATAAATTATATGACCCAGACCTTGCAGCCCTTAACTCAGGCCTTGAAAACATCGCAATTTGGCTAGAGGAAAATGGATTAAAGTTGAACCCTGCTAAATTAAGAGCTATGTGGATTGTTCACTCCTTAAACTGAACTTAGCTCCCATTATTAAGAGTATTACAGTCCCTCTTTAAGATTGTTTGACAATTCTAGGAGTCAAACTCGACTCCCTTCTCACTACGGAACCACAAATTACCTCCATCATTCAGACAGGTTCCTTTGATCCTTTGCCAAATATGTCTCATAAAACCATATTTTTCCTTGCAAAATCTTAAAACTCTCACTATTGCCCTGCTTCTCAGCCATCTTGATTATTGCATTCTCTATACTGTGGTCTGAAATATCATCTTTGAATCATTTGGCAAACATCTTTGAATCATTTGCCACAAGACTTATAACTGATAACAAACAGATATGATCAAATTACTCCCATTTTGAAAAACATACATTGGCCGCTGTTATTTTTCAGAATTCATTTTAAAATGGCTGCTATTGTTCATAAAACTCTTTATAGAGGTCTTGTATTTTATCTTCCTAAAGTTCTCTCTCCGACTCAATCACATAGGCCAGTAAGATCTCAGTACATGAACTTTCTCCAACTTTCTCTCCTTCCCATTGTCATTTGGAACTCAAACATACCTCTTTCTCCTTTGTTGGCCCAAATTTATGGAACTCCCTCCCTCCTAATTTGAGAGGAGATTTACGGCAGCTTTAGAGACACATTTTTGTCCAAGTCTTAGGGGAGAAGTGATGTGACTCGGGGATGGGGCTTATTGCCAGTCACCTTCAGCCCTTTTTCTGTTCTTTTTTTCTTTTATTATAGTTGGATTGTAACTTCTTTGGCCTTGCCCTGAAAAGGAGTATTGAGAATTGTGAAATAAATAGAATACAATAAATAAATGACATCTTATGAACAGGAGGTATCAGAGTCCATAAACGCCAAAGCTATAGAATCAGCAACCGTCATAAAGCGAAAGGTAGTGTTAGCTGATGACTCCTGTCTGAGGGATACAGAGGTGTCCATCTGCCATTCAGATTTGATGTCCCAGGAAGTGTGATATCTGCCTGGTACCAAGATCTGAAACATTACGGGGATTTTGCCAAGACCTCTCCAGCTACTGACCAGAACACCTGATAGTTCTCTTGTACAACATTTACACTGATCAAGAAGCAATAGTTTGAATAGAAAAAGGAGAAACAAAATGGTTTAAAATCAGCAAAAGTGTATGACAAGGCTGCATACTTTCCCCCTACCTGTTTAATTTATATGCAGAACAAATCATCAGAGAAGTAGGACTGTATGAAGACAACCGAGGTGTGAAGATTGGTGGAAGACTCATCAACAACCTTCGCTAAGCTGATGATACCACATTACTGGCTGAAAGTGAAGACGATCTGAAACATTTGCTTCTCAAGATCAAGAAACATAGTCTTAAAATGGGCCTGCACCTCAATGTAAAGAAGACAAAGATCCTGACAACTGGTAAAAATCAATAAGTTCATCGTTGATGGAGAGGAAATTGAAATAGTGGACAACGTTATCCTACTTGGATCAAAAGAAATGACAAGCAATCAAGAAATCTGACAATGCATTGCTCTTGGCAGAATGACTATAAAGGACCTAGACAAGATTCTCAAGAGCAGAGATGTCTCTCTCCATATAAAGTTTCAACTTGTTAAAGCCCTGGCATTTTCTATAACATCATATGGATGTGAAAGTTGGACAGTGAAAAAGATACACAGGAAGAAAATCGATGCCTTTGAATTATGGTGCTGGCGATGAATACCTTATATACCATGGACTGCCCGAAGAACAAACCAGCCAATAATAGAGGAGATCAAACTTAAGCTTTCTTTAGAAACTCAGATGAGAAGACTTTGACTTTCATACTTTGGACACACATGCAAAGAGAGAGATCGTTAGAGAAAGACATCATGCTTGGCAAGGTAGAAGGTCAACACAAAAGAGGAAGGCCAGCAATGAGATGGATCGATACAATAACAGCACTATGGGTGCCTCTCTATCAACAATGAGCAGCCTGACTGAAGACCGAACACAGTTTAAGACAACTGTCCACAAGGTCTCCATGAGTTGACATCGACTCGACAGCACTTAACAACAACAGGTTCCCACCTGAGTGTTTCAAAAGTAACTTGTGGCTCTGAGTAAGAAGGTGAAGCAGATAAGTGCACAGGTGGTGTTTCCCTCAGTCAGGGGCGGCTCAAGGCAATCTGCTGCCTGAGGTGAGGGATGAGATGGCCCTCCCCCTGAAGTGGGGAGGGAGGCTTTCTCAAAACTACAATCAGGGACTGAACCCAACCAAAAAGCCGATTAGATTTTATGGAGGAAATGCAAGATGTTTGCACACCAAGGAACTAAAAGAAAGAGTGAGAACCACAGCACAGTTTATAAAACTAAATTATAACTCATTTTTATTTTGTTGTTATAAACTGTGCTATAGTTCTTGCTTTTTCTTTTTGAACATATATTTTGCATTCACAGAACATATATTTTGCATTCACCTTCTCAACAGTGGGTGCAGAGCAGAACCAGGACATTCACTCACAGAATTCAATATAAAAAAAAAATCTGTTTCTGATGATCTCACTAACAACAACAACAACCATTATCCATTACCAGGCATATATGTGAACTAATACAAAACCCTACAACAAAGTCACTGAGTATAGAGCAAATCTACCATACCATACCAGCACTAACTTCCAAAACTCACATAAGGAAGCCATCCAAAAGAAGCATCACTGTAAATACTACAGTGGGCCCTGGAACATCCATTTGAAAAGCTGAACAATTCAGATTTCTACAGTACAGATCCCTACATATAAACTCCATATTAACAGAACATCTGGTCTTGGTCACACACTCAAAACACAGACCCTCACCAAATACAGAATAAGCGACCATAACTTAAAAATAAACATAAGTAGATAAAAATTAAACTGCAACCCCAAGAAGCCAGATTCTGCATACAGTGCAATACCAGAGAACTAGAAAGAGATGCATTTCCATGTACTGTATAAAATATAAAGGCAGCACCAAGTCTGATCACTAAATTGAAAATAAAATTTCTTCTAACTTTTTTATTCTCTGATCATATAGGTCCCAATCTGAGGTTTCTGCTTTCCTCTCTCTCCCAGTGCACCCTCCTGTCTACTTTCCCCCAGGGATGGCATGAGGGTGATGCAGGGCCATGTGCAGAGACTCACTGCAGCATTATTTGCATAAACTTAGTATGCTTTATTTTAAAATGTATATGCCATCCATCTAAAATCCTAGGCAGCTTCTAAACATATACATGCAATTTAGTAAAATAGATGTTACAATAAAACAAACATAATAATAAAACATGAAATTTGATTAATGAAAAGCCACTTACACAGCCCCCCCCCGCCCCCCAAATCAAACCATTATTAGTATCTGCACATCGGATTTATTTTGATATGACTAGATTATTGATGAGGAGGGAAGATATGAAATGACAAACCAATCCTGGTAGCCATGAATTCAAACGCTGGATTGGATTGTGCTAGAGCTGGAAAAGTCTGGAACTCAGCAGTGGTGAAGCTATCAGGCTACTAAGCAAAATTAATCTGAGATGTTCCCTGAAAGTTTGAAATTTCCTTAAATCTGAACTGACAACATATTTTAGATTTCAGTCTGGCAGCATAAAGAACACAAAACTGCAAATCTCAAAAACAATACATATTCCAGTACCCCCCAACAAGCACCTTACAGTTGACCTCACCAAGAACCCAGAATACAGGACCCATAGAGCAAATCTACTATTCCATAGCAGCAGTAACTTCCAAAACTCACACAACATGTAGCGTACCCAGAAAAGGTATGTACCATAAATATTGCAGTGGGCCCTAGAACATCCATATTCCTATTCAGAAAACTTAACAAGCCAGATTACTACAGCTCCCTACATAGAAACTCCATGCTAACACAACATGTAGCCTCAGTCACGTATATGCAGAACAGAGATAGATCTTCACCAAGTAGGAAATATAGCAGTACAAACTAAAAACAGACATATGTAGTAAAAAAATGCTTTTACCCATTACTGTTAGGTTTACAGGATTTTTTAAAATCAAAATTATACTTTACTGCAGAGTGAGGCGAGAGAAAGAACTCTCACCCATAGGCATCTGCATTGTCAGCAGAAACTAACATAATGGCTCTGCGCAAGTAGCGCGAGTGCAACTAATGCCACCTCAGTGAGTGGCTTTCATTGCAACAACAGCTGTTTTGCCATGCTGAAATATAGTAACTGCAGGGGGATGTAACTGCCTCCCTGCAGTTAGCCTACAGCCCTGCGCAATCAAACTCTAGAATTAGGATGCAGTAAAAGCTGTTAGTGTAGCTGGGTTTAAAAAAGATTTGGACGAGTTCCTGGAGGAAAGGTCCATTAACTATTTTTAAAGAGGACCTGGGAAATCCACTGCTTACCCTGGACAAGCATTGTGGAACCAGTGTGCCTTTTTGGGAACCTGCCAGGTACTTGTGACCTGGATTGGCCACTGTTGGAAACAGGATACTGGGCTTGATGGACCTTAGTCTGGCCCAGTATGGCATTTTTATGTTCATCTATTACCAGTGAAGAGCCTAGGAAACATGCTGCTAAATATGCCAAACAAGAGAGGCTCTATACAAATTAAAAATCCTCACAAGGAGCCAAATGTCACTCTAAATATTCAAAAAAACTCCTTACTAATAAGGAGTAAGGAGTTTTTTGAATATTTAGAGAAACAAGAGGGTCTCAACAGCACCCATGCAGCATCTTCCACTTTCACAAAAACAAGAGTGACTTGACACTCCAACACAGCACTTCCCTACCCTCTGAAAAACAAAGAGAGGCTCAGTGGCCCCTACATAGCACTTCCCACTCTTTGAAAAACAAGAGGGACTTTGTGACCCCAACACAACTCCCACTCCACAATAAACACCAAGAAGGGCTTGGCAACCCCAACATAACTCCTGAAACTGCGCACTGGACCAGCATGGTGTTAATGTAAATATACATTCAGAGCATTATACACCCACTAACAACTTCCTTTGGGGGCGGGACAATGCTGCACGGAGCCCGTCGAGAGATGGGAAGGCTCCACAATGGCTTTACCGGCACAGCCACGGTTGTCTAAGAGACAGGGAACTGCGGCTGCAGAAGAAGGAGGCGCAGGGAGGTAGCAGGCAGACATGGGGAGAGGGGAGGAGGGGCAGGGAATCGGCAACGGGGCTGACAGGGGGGTGGGGGGAGGCTGACATGGATGGATGGAGGGAGGGGGGGACTGACATGGATGGATGGATGGAGGGAGGGAGGGAGGGAGGGGGGCTGACATGGATGATGGATGGAGGGAGGAAGGGGGGCTGGATGGATGGAGGGAGGGAGGGAGTGAGGGAGAGGGGCTGACATGGATGTATGGAGGGAGGGAGGGCTGACATGGATGGAAGAAGGGGGGCTGACATGGATGTATGGAGGGAGGGAGGGGGGCTGACATGGAGGGAGGGAGGGAGGGTGGGGGGGCTGACATAGGGGAGGGAGGTGGCTGGAAGGGAACTGACAAGGGATCCCTCTCATCCAGCAGGAACAACCGGCATGAAACAAAACAGCCTGATCGCTGCAAGCGATCAGGCAAATTTGTGCGGCAGCGGTACTCCGGTTGTTTTAATTTTAGATTTTTCTGCCTCTGCCCTTCCTCTGCCTTGCCGCCACTTTATTTATTTTTTTTTTTTTTGCTGCAAGCATTCTTGAGGAAAAAAATGCAGCGGGAAGCCAGAGGTAGGGTAGAGGCAGCAAAATCTAAAATTAAAACAGCTAGTGTGCCACCGCCACCGCCGAATGAGAGGTGCAGGTGGAGGGAGTGGGGACAGGAGGAGGACAAGGAGAGACAAAGGTGAGAAATGGAGGACAAAGGGGGAGACAGGGGACAAGTACTAGACAAAGGGGAGAGATGGGGCAAATGCTGGACAAAGGGGAGAGACAGGGGGACATACTGGACAGACGGGATAAATGCTAGACAGGGGAGAGACAGTGCAGGTTAGGATTATAATGGGCTGATGGGGGACAGCACTGGTAATGGGCAGATCGGGGGGGGGCTAGGACTGGTAATAGGTTGATTAGGGAAGGCTAGGACTGGGAATGAACTGATCAAGGGGGGGTTGGGACTGGTAATGGGCTGATTAGGGGGGCTAGCACTGGTAATGGGCTGAGGGGGGACTAGCACTGGAAATGAACTGATTAGGGGAGGCTAGGACTGGTAATGGGCTGATGGGGGGTAGGACTGGTAATGGACTGAGGGGGGCTAGCATTGGAAATGAGCTGATCGGGGAGGCTAAGACTGGAAATGGGCTGATTAGTGGAGGCTAGGACTGGTAATGGGCTGATGGGGGGTAGGACTGGTAATGGGCTGATTAGGGGAGGCTAGCACTGGTAATGGGGTTGAGGGGGGACTAGCACTGGAAGTGAGCTGATTGGGGGGCTTCAACTGGAAATGGGCTGATGGTGGGGAGGGGAGGATAGAGCTGCTGTCCTTGGAAGAAAACTGGGGGCTAGGGCTACAAATGGGCTGATGCGAGGGGATGGGAGAATGTGACTGGAAGGGAGTGGATGCTGAGAGGGGCTGCCATGGTATTTGGACCAGAAGGAGCTGGACAGTGGGGAAGGAGGGGAATTGGAAGGGAATGGACACCAGTGGCAGTCATGGGAATCAAAGTTGACATTGGAAGGTACTGGGAGGGAGGACTGGAAAGGGGCTGATACTGGGAAGGGTTACGGGGACTGGAAATAGGCTGATGGAAAGAAGTGAATAAAACAAAAGAAGATATAAGAAATGGCAGATGGACCATAGACCACAGAAAGAGAGCTAAGAGAAGACAGGAAAGCAGAAGCCTCAGATAGGGACCAGCATGATCAAAGAATAAAATGGTCAGACAACAAAGGTAGAAAAAATAATTTTATTTAATTTTAGTGATTGGACTTTGTGCTATATTTATATTTTACACATCTCTTATTTATCTTATGTTGCACTGCATGTGGACTCTGGCTTCTTGGGGTTTCAGTTTAAATTTTGTCTACATATTTTTATTTTTACTTTAGATTATGGTTACTTATTCTGTACTTGGTGAGGGTCGATGTTGTGAATATGTGACTGCCATGGTGTCCATTCCCTTCCAGTCCCCCTACTTCCCCACTGTCCAGCCCCTTCTAGTTCAAATACCATTGCAGGTATCAGCTCAGTTCCACTCCCAGTGCCATACCCCCCCCCCCCCCCGGTCAGTTCCCTTCCAGGCACCCTACCCTCTGTCCATCCCCCTTCCAGTACACAGGGAGCAGAAGCAGTGGACGACCCAGTTGCTTAGAGTAAATTCAACAAAGCTTTATTATTATTATTATTATGATTATGATTATTTTTATTATTTTTATATTTTTATTTTTAATTTTTGATTGGTTTTTACTTCTATGATTTTTTAATTATTATCATTATTGCTAATTAATATTATTATTACCTTTATTTTAATATTTTATTATTAGTCTACTATCTTGGTTTATTCATAATTTATGTTTTTTATCTCCTATGATTTTATTATATATATATATATATATATATATATTTATTTTATTATTTATTTTTTATTTTTTAACAATTTAACAGTTTTCTTTTTTATTTTCTTTTTTATTTTCATTTTTATTTTTATATTTAACCTTCCAATTTTTAAATTATATACAACTTATTAATTATGTAATACTAATCATTTTTTACATATGATTTTTATTCATTTTTAATTATTCATTTTTAACTACGCATTTTTTATGGTTTCTTCACCATTTTTTTGAGTTCTACAAGGTATATGTTATGGCCTATATGGTTTTATTTTATTTTCTTTTAAATCTTTACAACGAAGGGCATTTTGACACACACTACAGATGTTGATTTTAATTTGAACCGTTAATTTAATATATATATATTTTTTAATTACTAGGATAGCAATTATATTAGGTCAACAGCCTTTACACATTTTTATAATATATATCTCATTTGGAGCATTTGTTGTCTTTTAGTATCCTCCCTTTTGATAAATTGGACTAATCAATTCATATATTTTTTAAGATTCTCATATTACAGTTTTAAGTATTGAGTTATTTTAAATACCACTAACTATTGATTATGTAAGGTCCACTACCTTCACACTTTTTTAGAACACGTATTTTTAATTTTAGCAACTGGTGCTCTTCAAGTATTTTTCTTTTTTAAAAATCGGGCTAATCGATTCAATTTCTGTTAAGATTCTCACATCACGTTTTTAAGAGTTGGGTTACTTTTTTAAAAAAACCCATTAAATATTGATAAAAAAATTTTAATTACATATATTTTATTTTATTATTAATTATGCAACATCAATCAATTTTTTGTATACGATGTTACACTTTATTTTAACCATCAACGTTTTTATGGATCTTTCATCATTTTTGTCCGAGACCGCCAGGCTACATATTATGACCCACATGGTTTAATTTACATTTAGATTTTCTCAAGAAGGGCATTTTGACACACACTGTAGATGTTAATTTTAATTTGAGCCGCTATTTTAATTTAATTTACTAAGGTAGTAATCATATAGGGGCAACAACCTTAACATATTTTTAATTAGTATTTCAATTGAAGCAATTGGTTCTCTTTCAGTATCGTTTTTGAGAAATCGGGCCAATTAATTCATATTTTGTTTAAGACCTTCACATTACAGTTTTTAGAATTGAGTTATTTCAAACACTACCAACCATTGTCCATGTATGGTCAATTGCCTTACAGTTTTCTAGTATATATCTTTATTTTTAGTTACTGGTGCTCTTTAAACATTTCTCCTTTGAAAATCGGGTCGATCTTTTTATCAACAGTCTTATATTACATTTTTAAGAATTTGGTTATTTCGAAAAATCATAAAACATTGTTTACTTAAACATTTCAAGTAACCTTTCCCTACTAGTATTACCCCTCAGGGATTGGGCAACGTTAACCACGCCCCTTTTGGCGCGAAAGTCAGCGTCCTTATAACAGATCTTTAAAGGCGTTTTGATTTCTCACTTGGAATAACGTTTTACATGTTACTCTGCCGGATTGTTTTGCTACTTTGAAGGGATCGTTCAGAATCTTTCTTAGTGCCTACGCTCTTCTCAGCAGGTATTTTCACAACGTGTTGTCTAAACACTGTTTTAATCAACACTGCCGTTTTGACATCTAATGAGGCTTCACCGTTTGTTCACACAGTGTCATCATAGATTTTACTACAAAGTACGGGGTTTGCCACCTCTATACCCGCTGTAAGTAAGATTAAGAATACACACATACATTTCTTGCTTTCATAAGATCAGATGTCCATAGTATGAATGCCCTTAATTATATTACCTTTTTGCATGAATGGCACAACTGCCTAAGTACTTTCCCTTTTATAACACAGGTGGTTAAAACAAAATGGTTTTCCTTATATGAGCAGCAAAAAAGAGTTTGTAGTTTCTTGCCTCCTTTTTGAAACAGTTTTTACCAATCTGGTTCAAATGGTTTATTTGAGAATATATTCAATTTAATATTCCCTTTACTGTTCAGTATCCTGGTTTCTGAATTGTTATGTCTGAATAACTTGTTATTTTTATTTTTCTTTACATCTTTCTAGTAGCAAGTTGAGGATTTTTAAACGTTCCTCATCTCTTATCGATACCCCAGTGTATGATTCAGTGAGTATTTTCTCTGCTTTTAGACTAGTTTTCCTGCCCTGCGTCTGGTTTTTATGTTCTTCAATTTATGTGTTTTGATCATGCCTTTCTTCTTAATTCTTAGTGTTCTTGTTTATTATATTATAATATATATTTATATATATATTTTTTTTAATTATATTTTTAATTATGTACCTTAATAATATAGTTCTCTATTATAATTTTTATTAACAATATATTTTTTAATTTATTTATTACTCTTTACTATGTTTGCCTTATATAAAAGTGTTTCGGTTGCCTTTTACAATGTTGTTTATATTTGTTTTTAATGTAATATTTATTATTATTATTTTTTTGTAAGCAACTCTCCCCTTGAGAAAGGCGTAAGCCGAAACACGTCGGGGATCTTCAATAAAGCTTTGTTGAATTTACTCTAAGCAACTGGGTCGTCCACTGCTTCTGCTCCCTGTGTACTAACTGATCCTTGCAGGAGCCCTGCTCTCCTGTGTGTTCCTCATCCCCCTTCCAGTGCCATCCCTATATATCAGCTCCCTTCAAGCCCCAGTGGCCCCTCCCTTCCAGCATCCTCCCCATTACTCAGCCACCTACCAGTCCCATCCCCAAGTATCAGCTCTCTCCAGTCCCACCCCCAGGTGTCAGCTCTCTTCCAGTACAATCCAGTACCATCCCCAGGTGTCAGCTCCCTTCCATTCCCCTACACCCTTCCCTAGTGTCATCACACTTCCAGTCCCCCTTCAGTACCATCCGCAAGTATCAGCTCCCTTCCAGCCCCCTTCTTCCCCCTCCATATAAGCTCCCTTCCAACCCACACCTTCCCCCCCCTGTGTCAGCTCCCTTCCTGCCCCCACCTCCCCCTCCCCCCAACATGTCAGTTCCTTTCCTGCTCCCTCCTTCCCCTGGCAGCACCTCTCAGCATCCACTCCCTTCCAGAGGCACAGGTACGGGCATGATTCCCACCAGATTCTGGAAACATGGGTTTTGCCAGGCCTGCTTTTCTATATCACAACACTAGTGTGTAGGTCTATATTATAGGAGCAAATTCACTGTTGAGCCTTATTGCTCCAATATCTGAAACTATAAGCTACTACACATTCCCACAGCTGTATAGAAAAGTATAAAGTATATGGATAATTATTTCTTTTTTAAGCAACGGGTCTCAGACTTAAAAGAGCTACGGTCTTTATCAGGTGGTGACCTAATGCTCTGTTTTGCATCAATGACCCTTTTGTCGCTTTACCAACTTCATTTGACTTATACTCGATGTTTCAACTTGTAACTGTAATGCGATTTCAAAAGTAATATTTGTAAGAAGAGAGTGAATATATGCTTATTTTCAAAGATGCCCTAGTGAATATATGCCCTTCAAAGGCCTGCTTTTCAGGCATCAGGATCATAGATATGTCCAGTGCGGCATGTCTAACATGCTGCAGCAGGCCAGTGCACGTATCCAGCGTGAGGACCGCACATGGATTTAGGCACAGTCCATAGACTAAAGCAGAGAAACACATCTCCATCAATAGTGGGAGACATGAGCAAATGGTGATCAGGTTTCCAGTGTGCCCATGCTCACTGTATTCTGTAAAGTTAGCTGTCTCCGATCGTGCCCTTCTCTGAGCTGGCCACACCTCCGCTGTAATAACATGCATCTCCTAAGCTGCGGTGCTCACTGACAGTAGTTTGATGATGCATATAAGACATAGAAACTGATGATAAATGCATGCTGATGTAAACTAGACCATATTCTAGTCCTCTACATGTCAAGAACAGTGCTATGTAATCCCAGCACACTCTAAGATAGTATAAGAGAGTACTTGCAGTCATAAAAAGACTTCAGTGAGGTCTGCATTGGTCAGCTGTACAAACACCCTTAAAAATGCTCAGGATGGACCCTCATCATGTGCACAAAAATTAACACTAACATAACAATTCCCCCAGCAATGTATATGATTGCTGAGCCACAAATGTATGCTCCGAGTATGGCATGCTCCATGGCACAATCTGGGGACTCTTGGCACTACATTAGTCATGTCTCCCAGTGTCTGGTCCTCCTCTGTGATATGTAGATCAGCACACCAGATCCTCCAGTGCAACCCTCAAACCACACTCACAAACAGGCACACTCTCACTTGATGTCACAAAAGACATAATTCTGGGAAACAGATGCTCAGCACCTATAGATAAAAGCTAGTATACCATAAAAGCACGGAGTGCCAGGATTACATATCTGACCCCCCGCTCTCACGCAAATAAACTCCTTTGGCAGACTCACTCCCACTTCTAACATCAACAGTTCCATTTTAAAGTACACAGAACTTGTCAGGGTCCCCCAGATTAGCTCATTTAGCACAAACAGCAACTGTCAGCATAGCCACCATATTCACTATTGTTGGCTTTCAAATATCTTTAGGTGTAGTTATTAATGCCCCTTAGCTTACAAGTTTTTGATTTCTGTTCAATATACATACATCTAGCTGTGTTTTTGCAGACTGTAATCACACTAGTTTGAAGCATACTTGTCACTCCCTATATACAGGCACAGCAGAAATATTTCTAAATACTGGTCTTATTCCACCTCTAAATACTGGTCTTATTCCACCAGCCCACAAGAATAACGAGCATGTATGTGGGGAACACAGAAAACATACACGAGCCTTTTCTAAATATGCTTATATGTCTCCGAGGTTGACAACGCCCCCACTCCGCCCCTCTTGGGCATGTTCTGAGATCCCCATGCTAGGGCAGTGGACGTGTACGGGTGCAGGGTTTTAAAATAGGGTCATAGACATTTTCGCAAAAAAACCCATCTCCCGCTCATGTCCAAATGGCCTATTTGTGTTATGGAATGACCTCTAAAGTGTCTTCTACAACAGACTGGCAAAGCTACTGAGGAAGCCTTTAAACTTGGATCATCAGGGATGGATGAAAAAAGACCCTAGATAAGTAAAAGTCCTCAGGTAACTAAAACATTAAAGAATATACAGTAACAACATAAGATATGCCATACTGGGTCAGACCAAGGTCCATCAAGCCCAGTAACCTGTTTCCAGCAGTGGCCAATCTAGGTCACAAGTACCTAGCAGGTTCCCCAGAAGACACAGGTTCCAAAATGCTTGTATTGGGACAAGCAGTGGATTTCTCTGGTCCCCTTTAATAATGCTTTATGGCCCTTTCCTCCAGGAACTTGTCCAAGCCTTTTTTAAACCCAGGTACACTAACAGCTTTTACTACATCTTCCAGTAACGAATTCCAGAATTTGAGTATGCGATGAGTGAAAAAATATTTTCTCTATTACTCTTAAATAGTTTACACTATCTTCCTTGCATGTCCCCTAGTCTTTCTACATTTTGATGGCGTAAACAATCAATCTATGTTTACCCATTCCACTCCATCCATTAATTTATAGACCTCTATCACGTCTCCCCTCAGTCATCTCTTTTCCAGGTTGAAGAGCCCTAACCTTTTTAACCTCTCCTCATAAGGGTATCCTTCCATCCCCTTTACTATTTTGGTGGCTCTTCTCTGTACCTTTTCTAATTCCGCTATATTCTTTTTAAGATATGGCGACCAGAATTGTACACAATATTCGAGGTGAGGTCGCACCATGAAACGATACAGAGGCATTATAATATCCTTTGTTTTATTCTCCATTCCTTTAATTTGATTCCTAGTATTCTATTTGCTTTCTTGGCCACCACTGAACACTGAGCAGAGGGTTTCAACTTGTTATCCACGATGACACCTAAATCTTTTTCCTGGGTGGTGGTTCCTAATGTGGAACCTTGTGTCATGTAGCTAGAGTTTGGGTTGTTCTTTCCTAGATACATAACTTTGCACTTGTCCACGTTAAATTTCATCTGCCATTTGAACATTTAGTCTTCCAATTTATTAAGGTTCTCTTGAAATTTTTCACAATCCTCTTGGGTTTTAACAAATTTAATAATTTTGTGTCATCTACAAATTTGATTATCTCACTCATTATTCCCATTTTCAGGTCATTTACGAATATGATAAAAAGCAGCAGACCCAGCACAGATCCCCTGGGTACTCCACCTTTCTCCATTGGGAAAATTGGCCATTTAGCCCTACCCTCTTCTTTCTATCTTTTAACCAGTTCCTGAGCCAAAATCGTACACTGCCTCCTATCACATAACCTTTTAATTTTGCCAAGATTCTCTCATTTTATCATAGTTTCCCTTTTGAAAGTTAAAAGGCAGTACTGTGGATTTCCTTGCCATCCTTCCTCCATTTATTAAATCAGACCCGATCATGCTATGGTCACTATTGCCAAGTGGCCCTAATACCCTTATCTCTTACACCAGATCTTGTGTTCCACTAAGGACTAGGTCTAAGATGGAACCAGCTGCTCCAAGAAGCAGTCTTTTATTTCATCTAGAAACTTTATCTCCCTAGTATGTCCTGCTGTGATACTGACCCAGTCGATAAGGGGATAATTGAAATTACCCATTATTATTACTGTACTGTAACTTTTGTTAGCTTCCCTGACTTCTCTGAGCATTTCATCATCCATTTGTTCATTCTGGCGAGGCGGTTGATAGTACACCCCCACTGCCATCGCCTTCCCCTTTTTACATAGAATGTCAATCCATAGAGATTCTACAGTGTATTTTGTTTCCTGCAAAACTTTAATCCTGTGTGATTCAGTGTCCTCTCTAACACAGAGGGCAACCCCTCCACCAATTTGATCTATTATTATAATATAATTTGTACCCAGGTATCACAGTGTCCCACTGGTTGTCCTCCTTCCACCATGTCTCTGAGAAACCAACCATATCTAACTTCTCATTTAGTGCTATATATTCTAAACTCCCATCTTATTTTCTAGACTTCTAGTATTTGCATACAAGCATTTTAGAAGCTGCAGTATATTTATATTAATGTGGTTACTAATAGACAGGGGTAATTTGAAATCTTTAAGTTCTGTCTGCTGTGAACTTAAGGGCATTTTGTCTTTTTTGGAACCTCTCTAGATATGCCCTAACTTCAATCTTTTGCTAGTATCCTTCAAGGATACATTGTTCTGAACCATGTGCTCTTGGGAGACTGCCGGCTTTCCCCTATTATCTAGTTTAAAAGCTGCTCTATCTCCTTTTTAAAGGGAAATGCCAGCAGCCTGGTTCCATCCCGGTTAAGGTGGAGCCCATCCCTTTGGAAAACCCTCTCCTTTCCCCAGAATGTTGCCCAGTTCCTAACAAATCCAAAACCCTCTTCCTTGCACCATTGTCTCATCCACGCATTGAGACTCCTGAGCTCTGCCTACCTTTTGGGTCCTGCGTGTGGAACAAGAAGCATTTCAGAAAATGCTACTCTGGAAGTTCTAGATTTCAACTTCCTGCCTAAAAGCCTAACTTTAACCTCCAGAATCTTCCTACCATATACTTTCCTATGTCATTGGTACCAACATGTACCAAGACAGCAGACTCTTCCCTAATACTAAGACCTTGTCTAGGTGGCGCATGAGGTCTGTTATCTTCGCACCAGGCAGGCATGTTACTAGCAATCCTCACATCCACCAGCCACCCAGCTATCTACATGCCTAATGATTGAATCACCAACTATAACGACTGTCCTAACCCTTTCCTCATGGGCACATGGCCTTAGAGAAACCTCCTCAGTGCAAGAGTGTTTTACATCACCTGTAGGACACCTAGCTACAGGATCACTTCTTGCCATACCAGGGTGATGCTCTCCTATCACATGACCTCTCTCCTCCATGGCAACATCCCTGCTGCCAGACTGGAGGTGGGACTTCACTACTACATCCCTTTAGGTCTTGTCCATGTACCTCTCTGTCTTCTGTATGTCCTCCAAGTCTGCTACTCTAGCCTCCAGAGATCAGACCCGTTCCCTGAGAGCAAAGAACTCCTTGCACCTAGTGCACACGTAAGACCCTTCACCAACTGGGAGAAAATCATACATGTGACACTCAATGCAAAAGACTTGAAAGCCCCCATCTCGCTGCTAGACTGCTGTCTGCATCTTAGTTTTAATGTTGTGTTTATGTATTTAAGTTGTTTACTTACATAGATTTGCTGAGGATACTTATACTAATAAAACTATATCTAATACGTTTAATGGACTTGTTCACCTCAAGATTAAGTAATCTCAGATTCTTAATGTATGCTTGATTAGAATAAACAGCTGCACCTGAAAGTGAATGTGGACACCTCCTTCCCTTTAATAGTTTTAAGAGCCTATAAAGCTATGATTATCCCAGGGGTGAGTGGGAGTGGGGAGGGAGGGGGGAATGAAGAGGTATTAAAAGTTGACTTGCTTCTAAGGTAAAGGCTTATCAATTTCCTAGGTGATTCATGCATCCCTTGGTTTGATAGAAGGGGTCTTTTAAATTGCCACTTTGATTTGTCACTTGCCTTTAACACCTATTCAAGACAATGTCACAGATCTTTTGCCTCCTAACTGGAAGACCTCTTTAAAGGGTCACTAGAAACAAGTTTATTTCTTCCTACTCTGGACTGTTCTACGTTTATGCTAAGCAGTTCTCTGATTTGATTTAAATAAAAGGCTCTCTAGCAACAACTTTACTTCAGTAACTATTTATTCTATTTAACTTTCTATGTTTAAGCTATACTCTGGTTTGAATGAAATGAAAAGCTCCCTAGAAGCACACTTCAGAGTCTATTTACTCTTAATTTACTTTCTCTGCTAAGCTATACTCTACTTTGACTTAAATACAAAGCTCTCTGGTAATACTAAGACCTGACTGACTGAGCAAAAACACTGAATTCTAAAATACACAGATCTATCAGTTTTAACCCAAGAAGTCCCTTTTCCCTCCAAGATTTAGAGTTTATTTCAGAACATTAATACTCACAGGTGTAGATCTATTTCCTTGTAGCAGTCCCTATTGGTAGCCCTTCAAGAATAGAACAGAAAAGGGGAAAAAGGGCAACACCTGGAGAGCTGATTATACTAATGCCCATAGCATAAGAAATCAAGTTCCAGATTTAGAAGCTCTAATGGAAGAGGCTGACTTGGATATAGTGGCAGTCACAGAGACATGTTACACAGAAAACAAGGACTTAGTTGTTGTTATACCAGTCTAGGCAAGATAGGAAGAAATGGAGGGTATCACTGCAGGGCTTACAAGGGCTTACAAAGGAAGGAAGGGGCACTGTGGGTTAGTCTGGAAAGAGGGAATGGAACATCTGGCATGTTATACAGGCAGAAGGAATAGATAAAGATTTAACTGAAACTATTCACAAGGGGGAGGATATTCAAAGGAATTTAGATGGGTGGAAGATGGCTGTGCTGCTTATTCCACTTTGGAGGTGGAATAAGCAGCAGCGATGGCGGTGGACCAGCCCGGCAGCCCCACAGCAGCACAGCATCTGCAAGAGGTGAGTCCTACTGCTCGATCTCGACCCTGGCAGATCCCATCAAGGGTCAGGGTGCGTGACAATGGACTGGTGGAGTGTCTGGCCATCGGTGTTCCAGCTAGGCATCCTGATGCCATTGCACCAGCACACCAGCGGAATGTCTTGCTGCCTGGAAGCTCCCGCAGCTGCTGCAGGGGCACGCCAGGCCATCTCAGTGCCCAATCCTGCAGCATCCAAGGTATGTATACTGCAGTAAGTTTCTAGATAGTGCCGCCGAAAATCAGCAGACAGGGACATCCAGAAACATGCTGCTGCTCCATGGTTAAGTGCTTTTGAATATCAGGTCTTAAATCTTCTGTGTTAATGTATTAACTTACATCAATGCACCTTAATGTGCACCCACATTAATGTGACACACATTAAAATGTTAGCAGAGGTTAGTAAATCTATCCCTATATTTTTTTTAAGTATTTAACTAAGCATAGATGTTAGGGATTGTTTCTTCATTTGCAGCAGATTCAATGCTTAGATGGCGATCCTCCTTCACACTATCCTTTCTAGCCATTTGCTATATTTGTTCATTTAGCAGTTGTTAGTTTTAAAGTGTCATGGTAGGTCTGGGTTCACAATGGCCTTCACTTTTTCAGACTAAAAGAAACAACAGGATGCCTGACTTCTTGACTTGTTCCATGACCTCGGAGTCATTGGCAAGTTGCACTGAGGAAAGTGATTTGGCTTTAAGGCTGTCACCCCCAGATTCTTCCTTTCATGCCGCCTTTCTCACTCTGGAGACATGCAGTAACAGTGACTTGTCACACATCGTGAACATGACTCTAAATTTGTAAAGTTAGGCAATTTTTTTTTTTGCCTCAGCCTTTTAGTTTTTCATTAAGCACTTTTGTTTGCCATCTTTGGGAACTCAGCTATGCAGAAATGAAGGTCAACAACAAGTTGCAGATGGCATCATTTTACTGCAGTAATCATACATCTGTGATTTACTTTTTGAAAGTCAAGGGTTCAAAAGGAAAATCCAAATGCATAAATTACCACCCAGTCATTCCATCCCATCCAGAGCCGTGGTTCTCAACCTGGTCTGCCCAGTCAGTACAGTTTTCAAAATAACCACAATGAAGATACATAAAGTATATTTCCATACAATGGAGAGAGA
This sequence comes from Ichthyophis bannanicus, assembly GCA_033557465.1. NCBI lineage: Eukaryota > Metazoa > Chordata > Amphibia > Gymnophiona > Ichthyophiidae > Ichthyophis > Ichthyophis bannanicus. The sequence goes on from CM066032.1 coordinate 1,152,949,153, forward strand.
GCAGAAAGCTGAAAGCCAGACAGAATGAGTAGATCCTGAGGCCAGGCAGAGAACCACTGGTCTATGGTCCATTCTGTCATTTGCTTATTCTACAATGATCTCAAAACACATTTGTATGCATTCATAGATGCACACACATGTTGCTTGCCCTCCGAGTCACAGATGAGTCTAGAAGATTTGCCTTTCTTACATATCTGTAGCAATGTTTTACAAACCAATAAGAGATGCAGACCTTAGTGGATATGCATCATCGAAACACGTGAGATATATTTGCATACACTGAAGACCTGCTGTATGCAAATCTCTCTTATGAATAATCATTATAGCTAACTGGAAATCTTGTCAGGTTAAGTGTGTCTGCAGGATGGTATTGGGAAATTACTCTAATCATCCTTCTTGCTGCTAAAGTTGCTTGTGGTCTACTCCAAATAGGAGTAATATGTAGGAAGCCGTGTTCCCGGTTTGTTCATGCTTTATCGCATAGTACAATTAAATTGATTTCAGATCAGTTTTATTTGGCTTTTCTCAGACGTAATAGAAACATAGAAACATGATGACAGAAAAAGACCACATGGCCTATCTAGTCTGTTCTTCCATATCAACAACTACAACAGTCCACTTTTTCCTTTAGAGATCCTCTGTGTTGGTCCCATGCTTTTTTAGTTATGGTTATGGTTTAGGCACTTGATATACCGTCCTTTACTTTGCACATCAGAGCGATTTACATGTATACTAACAGGTACTTTTTAATATCCTTGGAAATGTTTGCTCTTCTTTATTACTGTGAGGATGTGGAGCTGGCAATACCCAATCTAATAAGAAATATTGAATTGAGATCTTTCTCTAATGGAGTGTGTTGAGTGAGTAATTATTCCATGACAGACCGTACAGAAAACCAAAAGTGAGATGAGAGGAAAACAAAGAAGAATGCAGGGCACTGTCAGCTTCGTTACTGTATTCAGGTTCCTCTATGGAAACAAAATAGATTGAATTGCACTTTAGCCTTAAACTGAGCTGCTATATTGAAAGTAGAATCAATCCTCTTACCCCTCCTCTGTCTGATACCCAAGCTCGCACATCAAAGCCAAAACACCTTATTTTTAGTACTAGCAGCTCAGTAACCTAGCTGAGTGATGTTTTGTCCCATCTATCTTTGTGATCTTAATGGGGGAGCATTTATGAAGCTGCCGGGTTTTGCAAGCAAGCCGTGGAGGCAGGATTTCTAGCAGTCTGCGATACTGCTGAATCGCTCGCTGTGGCTCTTTTGTGGATGTGACCTTCAAGTCTTTTACTGGAACTGTTCTGTTCTTTTTCATTGGACACTTCTCCTCCCAGGAGCAGACGGTGATCTCAGATAGCAGGAGGGTGGAGATAGCAAAGAAGGCTCACACACACAAACATATCAATTACCGTGTTTGAGAAGCACTCCCTGCCCAATTAGAGATACATGTCTGATCCTTTTCATTTCAACACAACCAGCTATTCTCCTAGAAAAGCAGCTTGCCAACAAAGGCAAGCCATGGAGAGTCATTTTGCAAATAAAATGAAGCTCTGGTGGAATCAAGGAAATGATCACCTCCCCTCTCCCCAAGCAAAGTTACACAGAATAATATATGGAAAGATCACAATGAATGAACACAGGATCTTGCATCATATGTATAGGATAGTCAGGATGGTTTTTGGGAGAAGAGGATAGCTATTGTCAATTATACAAACTATTGTACCAACAGGTAATCCTTTAACAGTTTGTTTACAGAATTGTTCCAGGATTTTATAGATTTGGTAGCTTCTCCCTCTTGACATCAGTAGGGCTCTGAGGAAACTTTGCTGGCCCTGCTTACATAATACAACTTTACAGCAGGGCCATGAAGAAGAAGTAAACAAAGTGCTGCCACCTTCAAGTCAAGTAATTCGCTAGTTATTTTTGACCTTACCGATAAAATACAAAGTATAAGAAAGAACCTAGGTTTCCGTATGACCATCAGGAAAGAAATCCCAGCTGACAATGTACTCAGGCTCCCCTGCCACTTTGCTCATCCAGTCACCATGTCTTGTCTGCTTCCCAGCAGTTTACTGCGCAACACCATCAGAGATGCTTTTGTGTGTTTTCTGGAAAAAAAGGCATTTTTCTTTTCTACTACCTTTATTAAATGGATCATTATTAGCTCTCTTAATAACTAAGGAGGTCTTTTACTAACGGGTGCTAACTGTTGCACCTAATGCACCAATAGCGCCATTAGGTGCAACACTGACGTGTTAACTGTCGGGGGCACGAAAATCATATCCCCAGCAGTTAACATGGAGCCCTATCCCATAGCATGTGCTGCATTTGTACAGGTGCACCTAACACCACCTATTGAGGTGGCATTAGGCAAACCAATGCTGAAACAGTTTGCGTGTGGTGTCAGCACAGCACTAACTGCACGGAGCTCAGCATGCCACTCTGTACCCCTACCCTGCCCACTCGCGCCTCTAATGCAGGTTTCACAGTGCAGAAGCCATCCGGCACTAGCTTTCATGACCCTGTGCCAGCTGGCTACGAGCGTCCCAGCATGCCTTTAGCACATGCCAGAACACGTGCTGCTAGTTAGAGCCCTTTAGTAAAAGATCCCCTAAGTTGGCTTTATAATGTTTTAATTTGTTTATTTTATATATTTGTACTTTTTCTGTTTGTACTGTTACATGTATGTTTTATTATTATTATTATTATTGTATGTAATCAGCCTAGAATTTAAGCGATTGGCATACTAGCAATGTTCTAAAATAAATAAAGTTAATAAAAAGTGCATCCCCACATTTGCCAATCAGCTCTGGAAGGCACTGCAATGAACCCAGCATTATAACTGAGAAAACCCAGAAGCCCATGCTTACTTTCTAATTCCTCTTTTATTTTTCCTGTTTTGTCTCTTGGAATTCAAATCTTATTCTTTTTACATAACATATAAAAGTAAACAAAAACTTCACACAGTTATACTGGATTTAGGAAGAAGTAAAATAATATAGAGTGATCAGTTTGCTGACACTCTGAGACGCATGCACTAATGCCTAACATGCACATTAAGGGGTTATTTGAAACTTGCACAGGTATAATCATGCATATACACATGCAAAGTTCATCCATGTCTAAATAGCCATTTTAGAAAGGGTCCAATTGAAGCATAGATGGTCTGGATATAGCTTAGTGGGACAAAACTCTACACCTGTATTCCTCATTTCCAGGGTCAAGGCAACCATTAGGTGAACTTGGCAGCTGTTTAGAGTGCCAATGCTCCAGGGGCAGTCCATTCCCATCGCTGTTGCCCCTCTCCAGGAAGTCAGCATCAGGAGGCCCGAGGGGGCATAAGCAAACAGCCCCACAGCACTGAAACTTTAAGGTAAGTGCAACAGGGCTGCTTCCGGCCATTGCTTCCACTGCAGGTCCCAGAGAGGGGCGGCAGCAGTGGCAATGGGTGCCAGATAGGGGGAGGGGGCACAAGAGGTGAGAGTGCCTCATCTCTTTGCACTATCCCTGCTCATCTCCCATAGGCAATGCATGTGTAAGCCCCAAAATTCTCCACATCCTGATTTACACCTACTCCCTGGCATGTGTGGGTTTTTAAAAAGTGTGTGTTACAGCTAGCTTTTTCTTAGGAGGGATTAAGAGGGTTATCCTTTTTAAACTCATCTAGTTTATTTCCCCCTCCAAACTGAAATGAGTTCGAAAAAGCATCCTCTATACGTAGCTAGCAGCCGCTTCATGTCTAAGTTTGCAGAATTGCTCACATCCACAAGCTGTGAAATGCCCTTACACATGGAAGTTGCCTGGTTTCCTTTGTTGATTTTTTCTCACCTGTAAATTTGTAAAATGATGCCCCCCACTGCACATGGATGTCAATGCACATGTATTGCTTCACTTTCTTCTATGTGTTTTAAAAACAGCTCCATGTTTAGCAGAGCCATTTCTAAAATACCACTGCAACAGAGTACGTCCCGACTTCAACTTCGTGATTCCAGTCTTCGCGGAATGTGCCTTCATGGCTGTTTAGCTTGCGCTAAAAATAGTGCACAATGTACCCATGGCATACTGTGCATGTGAAACAGGCCTGAAAACATGTTATGTATACATTACAGTTTGCATATCTGCATGTATAAATGAATGGACATCACATGGAAACTAGGATTTAGCTGGTACTGTATGTGCTAAATAGCGTAGTATAGAAACAAAGATGGCAGATACTGCCATCCACACCAACTATACAAACCTTCCTACCCCTCAGAGATTGTCTGTACTTGTACCATGCTTTCTTGAATTCATAAACTATCCTCATCTCCGTCTCTTCCACTTGGAGGCTATTCCATGAATCCACCACCCTTTCTATAAAGTCATATTTCCTTATATTACTCCTTAATCTACTGCCTTTCATCCTCACTCTAAATGTCTCTATCATATCTGCCCTCTCCAGCCTTCCTTCCAAAATATACATATTTAGATCTATGTCTCTGTGCGCTTTATGTGACAAAAAATACTGACCGTTTTAATAGCTGCCCTCTGGAACAACTCCATCTTGTTCACATCCTTTTGAATGACTCAGAATCTGAAAACAAACCAAATGGATAATTGATCTGATAATGAACTGAACCAAAAATTGTTCCAATTTTTGTGCATAGATCTGCTTGGAATGTTCTAGAAACATGGTTCCAGCTTTGCTGGACAGCACTGATATTCAATGTTGTCTGATTAAACTCAATCAGGTAAGCCCAACTGCACAAATTGCTTTTCTAAATTTATCTAAATAAGTGTATCTTGATAACTTTAATTAGTTAAATTCAGCAATTGGACTTTTCCGGTTAAGTCCACTGAATATCTGGTTAAAGTTGTGTGGATGAACTAATCTACATAACTTTACCTGGTTGGTGCCTGCTGAGTACTGACCACATTCGAATTCAGGAAAACCCAGGACAGGGAGGTTCTCTTAAGAAGATCTACTGTTCCACTAACTCTTGTGCCATCCATGAAAGGTGTGGCTTCAGCATGCCCCCTGCTATTAAGGAAACACATTCACTAGGCACTCTAAGAACATAAGAACATAAGATTTGCAATACCGGGTCAGACCAAAAGTCCATCAAGCCCAGTATCCTTTTTCCAATAGTGGCCAATACAGGTCAAAATACCTGGCAGGATCTCAAAAGGTAGACAGATTCCATGCTGCAGATCTGAGGGATAAGCAGTAGATTTCCACAAGTTCACCTTAATAATGGTTTATGGACTTTTCCTCCGGGAACTTCTCCAAAATATTTTTTAAATTCAAGTACACTAAAACTTTTACCATATCCTCCGGCAACGAAGTCCAGAGCTTAATTATGCATTGAGTAAAAACATATTCTTCAATTAGTCTTCAATGCACTACTTAGCAGTTTCATTGTGTGTCCTCCTAGTCTTTGTTCTTTTTGGAGTAAAAAATTGATTCACTTTTACCTGTTTCACTCTACTCATTATTTTATAGACATCTATCATACCTCTCCTCAGCCATCTCTTCTCCAGACTGAAGAGTCCTAACCTTTTAAGCCTTTCTTCGCAGGCATATCCTTCTATCCCCTTCATCATTTTGGTAGCCCTTCTCTGTACCTTTTCTAATTTCACTGCATCTTTTTTTAGATGTGGCAACCAGAAATGCATGCAATATTCATGGTGTGGTTGCACCATGAAGCGACACAGAGGCATTATGATATTCTCTATTTTATTCTCCATGCTTTTCCTTATAATTCTTTGCATTCTATTAGTTTTCTTGGCTGCCATTGCACAATGAGCAGTGAATTTCAACATATCACCCACGCTGACACCTAGATCCTTTTCCTCGGTGGTGACTCCTAATGTGGAACCTAGCATTGTGCAACTATAGTTTGGGCTGTTCTTTCCCTAGGGACATGTTTAGTAAAGTGTTCTTCCTTGTACTGTAGGGTTTAGCACATGGTTTGGGCATGGTGCTGAAAAGCAGCACGGACCGCAGTGCCAAAAATCCCACACTACTCAGGTTGCACACAAAGGGGCAGGAAAAGGGTGGGACAGGGTGGAATGAAGGCATTGCTAGAACATCATAGCTAGCATAGACATAAGTGTCCTGTGCTAACTATGCTTATTGCTCTTAGTGCAGCTGCATTTAATACTACCTCAGTGGATAGTGTTAAGTGCGCCTGCATGCTGTTTGCATGGTGCAGCATCTTGGACCCATGCTAACTACAGGGGGACAGATGCACATCTACCCTGAAGTTAACACGGTGCCCCCTGTGCTAGTAACATGGCCCACATTCATCTTACTAATGTGGGTCAGGATTCCCACAATGAATATGCATGAGTAAATTTGCATTCAATGAAGGCACTACTTACAAATCCATCTCATACCTATTCATTGTGGGAATCCTGAAAATCCGACTAGCCGAGGTGTGCCCTGAGGATGGGTTTAAGAACCAGTGCTGTAGACGATTATAATGACAGGTTGCAAATTACTATAAGCAAGTCTGTAATTTCATTTCTAAGCTCTTTTAGGACCCTGGGATGTATACCATCTGGTCCAGGTGATTTGCTACTCTTCAATTTGTCAAATTGTCCTTTTATATCTTTTCGGTTTATCAAGATTTCTTTTAACTCCTCATTACCTTTAAATATAATTTTTGGCATGGGTATTTCCCCTACTATATCTTCTTCAGTAAAGATCAAAGCAAAGAATTAATTTAGTCTCTCCACTATGATCTTATCCTCCCTTAATAACCCCTTTATCTCTCTGTCATCTAATTGATGGATAGTAAAGGAAATGCTGGCAAACCTTGCTGAGATTTGGCCAGATTGTGACCTTGTGTGCCCAAAATGCCATGATGTTTACAGCCATAACCTTCACAGGCTTTGCAAAATACTGCTTGATGATAGTTTCTGTGTGATATCGATGGATGGTTTCAGTTGCCAACTGCTGAAGCTATGGTCTATGTTAGGAGAATGTGTCCTATTATAATAAAGATGGGAGTGGCTAGATAGATTACTCCCACTAAAGTGCTCTCTCTCTCTCTTATTATCTGTGCAGTTCTGATAGATCCTACCCAAAATAAAACATCCACAGAAACCTGAATGCTACTTGAGTCCCTGGTTTAAAAAAGACAAGTCATGATTGGCAAGTTGAAGTTATGCTTGCTAATGATTGGTCTTGGTTCCTCCCCACCATCCCAAATGGTACAGTTAAAGTAGTAAAAAAACCCACAGCTCAGGAAATTAGAAACATGACAGCAGAAAAAGACCACATGCCCTATCTAGTCTGTCCTTCCATATGAACTACAATAGTCCCCTTTTTACCTTTAGAGATCCTCTGTGTTTGTCCCATGCTTTTTTGAATTCAGATACTGTCCTCATGTCCACCATCTCCACTGTGAGACTATTCCATGCATCTACCACTCTTTCCATAAAGAAACATTTCCGCATATTATTCCTGAGTCTATCCCCTTTCACTCTCATGCTTGTCTTCAATTGAAAGAGACTCTCCTGTGCATTTATGCCTTGGAGGTATTTAAATGTCTCTATCATATTGCCACATCCCACCTTTCCTCTAAAGTATACATATTAAGATCTTTAAGTCTGTCTTCATATGCTTCATAACAAAGACCACTAACCATTTTAGTAGCCACCATCTGCACCAACTCTAACCTGCCTATATCCTTCTGAATGTGTGGTCTCCAGAATTGCACCTTCATCAGACACAATTATGCCCAGGTCCTGCCCTTCTTTTGTGGACAGAAGTACTTCACCCCCTACACTGTACAGCTCCTTTGGATTTTTGCAGTCCAAATGCATGACCCTGCATTTTTTAGCATTAAATTTCAGCTGACATATTCTAGACCAGGGATACTCAAATCCAGTCCTGGAGGGCCACGAACCAGTCAGGTTTTCGGGATATCCCTAATGAATATGCATGAGATAGAGACAAATACAATGGAGGCAGTGCATGCAAATATATCTCATGCATATTCATTAGGGATATCCCGAAAACCTGACTGGTTTGTGGCCCTCCAGGACTGGATTTGAGTACCCCTGTTCTAGACCGTTCTTCAAGTTTAGCTAGATCCCTCCTGATGTTGTTGACTCTTTCCAGTGTGCCTACTCTATTGCAGATTTTGGTATTGCCTGCAAACAAGCAAACCTTATCTGATAGTCCTTCCTTAATATCACTAACAAAGATGTTAAACAGAATCAGACCAAGGACAGATCCCTGTGGCACACCACTGGTAACCTCCTGCTCACAGTGAGCTCCATTTACTTGTACCCTTTGTCACCTCCCACTCAACCAATTTCTAACCCAATCAGTAACTTGAATTAAAAGTGAGATAACTCTGGAATAAAATAACATAACAAAATAAAATATTGTTACTTTTTGTATCATTTCAGATTGCAAATGACACATAACAATATTGCATATGACATTAAAATTGTCCTTCTTTGTAATATGACAATACAGTCCTAGTGGCCTTGCTCCTGCATACTTAATGGTGAAGCCTGCTGCGTTTCCTCCTCAATCACCTCCAGACCCTCTCCTACCTCACTTCTACCTCCCTCCTCAATGTTCTCTACCCCATGGAGAAACATAGGAAGAGTGTGCTTTGAGGAATTTCTGACTTCTTTATGTCTCCTTCATTCCCTTTCTCCCATCTCTTCCTTCCCATTCTGTGCTATCTTGCATTCCTTCACCTAGTGTGTAATGAGTTTCTCCTACAGCACTGTGACTGGACAGCTCTGCCTGTGCACCTCCCTCAGAATGCTAGCCAACCTCTCCAACTTTCCTCAGCCTCCGTTCTCTGACACTCGCTCTCCTCCCCTCCCTGCTTGACCCAGCTGAATATTTACCTCACATATCTCAAACCACATGCACAGCTGCCCAGCCTCTTCTGCAGCTCATTCTCTTCTCAACCATGTCCTTTTACCTTGTGCTTTCAAGACTCAAACTTATTCAGAAAACAGGTAGACAGAAACAGAAACATTCACTTCATCGCTCACCTCCCCTATCACCCACATATCTGGAAAAATAGAAAGTATATTATCAATGGTCCATGGAGATTGGAATAGAGGCATCGGGGCCAAGACATACTCAAATCCAATGATATTTTAGAAATGGCTCTGCTAAATGAGGAGCTGTTTCTAAAATATGTGGAAGGGCATGTGAAATGAATGTGGCTTTATATCCACATGCAGCGGGAGGAGCCATTTTCCAATTTTACAAGTAGGAAAAATCAATGGGGGAAACCTGACAGCTTACCGCGACAATGCTGCCATTTCACCATCTTCCTAATCCCTAGCCAAAATGAGCAAAAATGTCTACGAGTCTCCCTCGTCCACCTTTGCACACAGTGTCCAGCACTTTTATGTGAGCCATTTTGCAAACTTAAATGTGGAGATACTGCTAATTAACTGCAGGGAATGCTATCTTTAAATCATTTCCGTTTGGAGAGGGCATTAAACTAGAGAGGGGGAATTAAGGAGGCTAACCTCCTTAATCTCTCCTGGAAAGGGGTGGCCAAATGCACACTTTTTTAAAATCTACATTTGCCATGGAGCAGGTGCAAATTTGGTCATGAAGAATTTAGGGCTTATACGTGCATTCCCTATATGAAATGGGAATACACATGTCGATTTTTGTCCCGCACAGACTACGTCCAGACCACATCCTCAACATGCCCTCTGAAAATGTCCACTTATTAAGGACATCCCACATGTAAACTGAACTCTTTCTGAAATGGCCATTTGCACATGTTATACACATCTGTTCCTTATTATACACGCCCAAATCACAAATAAGGCTTCTAAAATAACCCCTTCTAGTCTTACACAATAAGCTTACAAGGAACAACATAAATTACACAAACATCTATTTTTAATTCTCCTCAATCTCTCTATTCTTCGTCTTCCTAGCACTAATAACAAGCGTCCTCTGCTAAACTTTCCATTATACTATATTTTTTTTTAATAAGGAGAAAGAGCAACAAGGAAATGTGTAATGAGCATGTAGAGTTTGTTATGTTATGGGATAAACTTTGGTTTAAGGAAGATGGCATATAAGTACAGCATAAAATAACAGCATTCACTAAACTGAACACACTTATTCTACTTTTCAACATGCTATTTAGTGCTCAAGAGAGTAAAATGTTGAAACGTTTCAAGTATTTTGGATTAACACGCATTCTGTTCATGCTATGGAATAAATTTTATGTAGGCACTGTGAAGTCATATACTACCAAAACAAAATGTTAAAACCATTCTCTACCAGAAAAGTGAGGAACATGCTTACACAGGACCGGTGCAAGGAATGGAGGCACCCTGGGTGGGCCCTCCATCCTGCTGCTACCCACCCCCACTGCCGCCACTGCTGCCCCTCTCCAGGGCCTGCATCAGAGGGGGAAATAAGCAGCAGGCAGGAGGCCATGGAAACCACACTGCAGCTCTGAAGCCTTTAGGTAAGTGCTGCATCATGGTTTTAGAACCATTGTCGCTACGGCTAGCCCCAGAGAGGGATGACAGTAGCGCCAATGGTGACCGTGGAGAGTTGGCGGTCTAGGCAACCATCTAGTTTTTCCTAATAGTCATGTCAGCCCTGTGCTTACGAATATCCCACCACTGCTCTTCACCCAAAATGTCTCCCAAATCATCCTCTCAGAGCATAAAGTGCTTAAGCTTCAATGAGTCCCCAAGCCCCAAAACCCTATAAAGTCTGGAGAGCAATTTTCCCTGCCCCACTCCCAATTGTAGCAGTGATTCAAACAGGATAATTTCCTGACTAAACTGCCCTGTTCAAGGCTTACTACACAAAATATGCCTCACCTGAAGATAGATAAAAAAATCTTTCCTTGGAGGGAGGCAAAGGGTGTCATTCTGTCACGCCATTCGTCTCCCTAGCTGGCCCTGTCAATACCCTCCCCGTACATACAGCAGGTTTGTACGGTGAGGCCTAGACGGGGGCAAGAGGGGGCAGTCTGGAGGCAGAGTAAGGGTGGAGCATGGGTGGGCCATGACCCTGGACATAAAGGGCCGATTCAGAGGTCGGCCCTGTACGTCCGGGGCATCGAATCTAGATGGGGGACTTATTCCAACTTGAAGGTGGACTAAGTCCCCTTGGATGGAGGGGGATCATGGCACGGGACCCAGAGACAAGGTGAGGCGGTGCAGGGGTTTCCCTGCAGCCTGATCCAGGCCTTGGAAGGTCAGATTGGGGGTCAGGTTGCAGGGAACAAGCATCTGGGTTTGGCGGGCCAGGATTGCAGCTCTTGAATGGAGCCACAGTGCCATGGCAACGGGATGCCATGGCACCACAGCTTCATTTACGTGACCAGCTGAGTTAGCTGGATAGTTGCTGGGATGTATGGCCAAACAGAATTGGGTCCAGACCTGCATGTCCAGGCACTAGACCCGATTCTGCCCTGCCTTACAGAGGGCTGGATGTGCATGAATGGAATTGGCCTCTAAGTCTCTTAAAATATCACCATCAAAAAGTTTCCCTGTTAGAGAAAAACCCAAGGATTTTCATCCCTCAGATTCTGTCCATGCAAGAATCTCATTGTGGTTAAACAGGACATAAACCTTCGGGGCAGTTTCTCCAAATGGGTGAGAATTTGCACCTACCAAGACAGTCACCAATCTCACTTCTAAGCCAGGGTACGTGGAGTTTGATCTCAGTCTCTCAAATTTACTGCTAATGTTCGGCGTAGTACTTACATCATGACAAAGAGAGCCTCCCTCTGGAGTTCTTAAGATGTTACATGTATGGGAAATTTATTAAGGTGTGCTTGGAAATTCCTGTTAATTAGGCCTGTGGCACCCAACAAGATGGGAAATAACTCAGTTTCTTTCTGCCACATTTTATTGGTCTCCAACTGCATTTCTTGTACCTGAATATTTTCTCCCTCTCAATGTGAATCACAAAGTAGTTGCTTGGAACTGACACCTCTATAATCAATGTCATTCTGGTGTTTTTTTCCTTTACCACTATATCTGATTTCCTCGCATCCAACTTTTCATCAGTCAGAATGGGAGTATCCCAGCTGATCATAACCACTTCATTCTCTGTAATTCATTTAGGGTCATGATCCCAATGTTTTTCAGGCACAGTGATGTTATGGTGCTTACAGAGTTTCCAGTGGATAAGAAATGCTATTTTATTGTGCCTTCCTGTATAGAAATTTTCTGCCATTAGAACTGCACGGCCAGCTATGAGATGAGACTCCATTTCCAGCTCTTTCCCACAGAATTGACACTGATGTTTCTGTCTCAAAATCTGCAAGGTAGGCACTCTCGTACCTTGGAGGCGCAGTCACATCCTCCTGGCCACTAATGTTCTGTGCCTTGAAGTGAGATTCAAGAGCCCCTCCTCCAAATATTGCTTGTTCAATATGCACCCATTGTTTAGGGTGATCCCTGTGCCACTCAAATACAGCTGCCAATTGAACCACCCTATAATATCTCCCTCAAATCAGGAACACCAGCCCCCTCAAACCTCTCTTTAACCAAAAAAATAGCTGTAACCCTAGGAGGTCTACACCTCCAATAAAGGAAAAAACATTTTGATTAAAGGCCTGAAGCACACTCTCAGGGATATGCAGGGGGAGAGTCGATCAGAGAAAGGAATCGAGGAAGGAGTATCATCTTAATGCTAGCAATATGCCCAAGCCAGGTATGAGTCAGTTGCAGCCAGCAATCCAAATAACCTCACCAGCCACCTAAACAGAGGGGGGAAATTAAGCCTATACATACTGGCATATCTGCCCCAATAAGTACCCCCAAATATTTTAGTGATCTTTGGCATCATGAAAGGGAAATGTGCATGCCAAGTGCTGCAAACAAGCTCCATCCAATTCGGACGTAGACAAATTAACCTTAAACCCAGATAGACTACTAAAAATGACCAACTCTTCCAAAAGAGCTGGAAAAGACTGCCTCAGCCGATCTATTGTCGGCATAATGTTGTCCATAAAGAGGGAGACTCTAAACTCCTCCCCTTCAATTTACACTTCATTGCACTAACCTGCAGCTCTAATCTTAGCGGCCAATGGTTCCGAAATGAGAGCAAACAGAAGTAGGGACAAGGGGCAACTCTGCCTAGTTCTATGATCCAGCTGAAAAGTTTCAAAATAGCTACCACTGACCTTCACCTGGACCTTTGGGGTGGTATAAAGGGCCATAATCCAGCGCAAAACATTGGGGCCAATCCCTAAGCATTAGAGAATCGCCTGCTTAAACTGCCATTCCATGCGATCAAACACTTTTTCAGCAACAATCACTAAGAGTACAAGGGTTCCCAACTAAGATGAACTCAAAAAAAGATTAATAAGTCACTGTACATTATCCCCAGCATGAAAACTGACTGATCTTCGTGAATTAAGCCCCCCCCCCCCCCACCAATCTGATTCAAACTCCTAGCCATGATCTTCGCCAAAAGCTTAACATCTTAACTTTGCAAAGAAATTGGGCAGTAAGAAGCACACTGTGCCTAATCTTTACCTGGTTTATGGATAATTGCTACCCCTGCCTCTGCCATCAAAGGAGCAAACACCTTCCTTGCAGGACAGAATTGAAGAAGTCAAACAACCACAGAGCCAGCAGTGTTGCAAAATACTCATAAAACTTCAAGAACAGTTCATCCAGGCCAGGAAATTTCCCTGACTTGATACTGTATCTGCAATTGCAGCCCAAACTTCGCCTTCTATTGGGGCATTAGCACAGAGGCTTTTCTACAGTAAGGATCGATAAGCAGACAGATAACTGATACGCAACAAGCTCATCATTACTGACCATCCCCTCAGTTAACTATAATTGCTGAAAGAAAGCAACAAATTGTCCCACATTGCCTGCCTCTATATTAATATGTCACTGGCCCTCCAGGATGTGATTAATACAGCAACACATATAAAAGGAGGCATCCTTGACCTTATTCTCCTCCCAAGCACTCTCTACAAATTATTCAACACAGACTCCATAGAATATATACAAATACCCTGGTCTGATCATCACATTATCAAAACATACTTCACATTCTACACCAATAACAATAAAAATAACACACAAAGCAATCCCACTACAAAATTCAAAAAATTTAATGAAACCGAATTCTTGGATACAATAATACCCCACCTCTCATCATCCCTAATGAATCTAGACGAAGCTGTAATAACCTGGCATGAAACTATCAACAATGCAGCCAAAATTGATCAACGATTCAAAAAGCCCTCTAATTTAAAAATAAACAGAACTCCATGGTTCAACAACACGCTAAAACAAATGAAAAAAGAACTACGAAAACTAGAACATAAATGGCGCAAAACCAAATCAACCATCAACAAGGAAATATATAACAACCATCTCACAAAATACAAAGATACATTAGATAACATAAAAAAATCTTATTTTGCAGCAATCTTATCAAAATCTTATAATAGACCACGTGAACTTTTCTCAATTGTTAGAAACCTTACTAATAATCCTCAAACATCGAACACTGAAATCACTGAAATTTCGGTACAAAACTTAGCCACCCACTATCAAAACAAATCTATGCAACCTATAATGACTCTAAACAACATAAATACAGTTCATCACTGCTCAGAAGAATGGTCAAAATTTCATCCCATATCAAAAGACGCACTAAAGAATATCATTACTAACCTCAACACCACAACATCCTTTCTTGATCCATGCCCAGTAACATGGATAAAAAGTACACTCCCAATACTTCTATCATACATCCTCCCTATAGTAAACCTATCATTGCTTCAAGGACACCTCCCCTCTACGCTCAAACACGCACAAATCCGGCCAATTCTCAAAAATAACACGCTTGATAAAACATCACCAAAATCATACAGACCCATTTCAAGTATCCCTTTTTTGGCTAAAATAATAGAAAAAGTGGTACAAATTCAGACACAAGAATACCTTGATTCATCCTACCCGCTTGATGACCAACAATATGGATTTAGGCCTCAACATGGAGTTGAAACACTTTTAACAGTCTTAACCGATACACTTCTCAAAGGGATCAATAATCATAAACAAGCATTTATACTCTTATTTATTGATATTTCGGCAGCATTTGATAGTGTTCACCACACTATAATGCTTAATAACCTAAATCAAATAGGAATAAAAGACACTGTACATAAATGGTTTACCTCTTACCTAAATAATAGAACACAAAATGTAAGAATTGGTAACCAAACATCAACCATATATAAACAAGAAGTTGGTCTCCCACAAGGCTCTGCACTATCAGCCCTCCTGTTTAATATTTACATAAAACCTATCTGTGATATCTTTAAAAAATTCGGAGTATACTATCATCTATATGCAGATGATATTATGCTGTACATCCCATTTACAATCCCTAACTTACCAATAAAACTACTATCTGATTGCTTCAATGAAATTACAACATGGCTAAAAGCTCAAAACCTTCACATTAACCATGCAAAAACAGAAGTTCTAATTGTAACAAAAAATCAATCATATATCCCTCCAACCCACATAACATTGCAAAACCACGACATTAAAATAAAAAATGAAATAAGATACCTAGGTGTTATCCTAGATACTCATCTGACGATGAACACTCACATCAGAAACACCATAAAGAAAATATACTTTAAACTTAAAATCCTTAAACAACTACGACCATTAGTACACCAACTAGACTTCATTAATATAATACAGGCTACAATAACACCGCACTTTGATTTTGCCAACCTAATTCTCTTAGGTATAACGAAACAAAACATAAAACGAATCCAATTAGCACAAAACGCAGCAGCTAGAATTATCATGAAAGCACACTCAATTCAGCACATAACACCAATACTAGCTTCCCTACACTGGTTGCCAATTCAAAGTAGGATAATATATAAAACCACAATAACTACATATAAAGCTTTAAATAACATGGCCCCAATCCCATTAAGCAAACTAATTAGCATGGAATCTCAAAAAACCACACACAGAAAAGGATACTCAAATAAACTAAAAACTCCTAATGATTTCATAAAAGCAAATAAATTAACTAACAACAGAGCTTTTTCCCATGCTGCCCCAACTATTTGGAATTCCCTTCCGGAGGACCTAAGAACTATAACCGAAATTATGGAACTCCGTAAAAAACTAAAAACCTACTTATTCTCCATGCACTACGGCAACATAGATAACCCCTTGATACACTCAGATAAAGGTTAAAAATCATGACTAATACTATTCCCAACAACTTAACAGACAATACACTATTATAAAAACACCATGATTCAATTCTAAAGTACCCACAACATATATTTGTATATAGTTTATTGTATATAATTTAATTTATTTGTAATAGTTTATTGTATATAATTTACCAGCCAATTTTGCTATTATGCATAAGTTCATTATGTTTACACTTTACTTTTATTGTTACAAAATGTTCAACGTAAAACTTTTATTGTTACAAAATGTTCAATGTAAAACTAAGCTTTTGCTTTGTGGATTGTTGTTTATTGTGAACCGCAACTGAACTCTGGAAGTTGCGGGTTATAAATGTATGCTAAATAAATAAAATAAATAAATAGAGAGATTATGTTGGTGAAGCTAAGAGGCTAGTAACTCACTAGCCTGATTACCTTCTTTGAAATATCTCTGCTTTGCTTAGCCTAAGGGAAGGGAAGGGTCTAGCCAGAAGGAAACTGGTACTGCACATGCGTGGGGGTTGTGCTTGAAGAGAGGTGGAGTATAAGGGAAGGACCAGGGTTAGAGGAGAGGAGGAGAAGAAATGATGAGTTCATTAAGGAAAAAGAGAAGAGAGGGAAGGCCTGAGAGCATGCAAGATTGGGTAGCAGGAAAGTGAGAGCGCATGGATAGGTGGAGGGAAAAACGAGAGTGCAAGAGACAGCGATGAGGTATAAGAAGGGGGAATAGTGCAAGAAGGTAGGAAGGATAAGGAGTAAGTGCAGGAAGACAGGGGAAAGTACAGACACACCCACAACTTCAATACACATGGACACACAGCCACAACCTAACACATACACACAGACTCCTCCCACCACAAAAAAGGCACACATAGCCTCCAATGCACATATATGCAGAGAGCTGCCAAGATATACCAGAGTAATTATTTCCGATCAGTAGTTCAAGCATTGATCATGCCGCATTTCAACTACTGCAATATATACTGCAAGGGTTACCAAAGAAGATGGTAGCTCAACTCCAAATTGCCCAGAACGTTGCAGCTCATATTATATGCAACTCGCATAGATCTGACCATGTTACTCCCATACTATATAATCTGCACTGGCTACCAATCACAAATAGGATCCAATATAAAACGCTAATGATAACCTTTAAAATAATCAATAACATTGCCCCCTCTTACCTATCCTCTCTTATCAACATACCAAATATTGAGAGGAGTAGAAGAGGATGTACACAAAACACAATAGCAGTCCACAACGATTTTCGTAAAACAAACAAATCAACAAGCAACAGAGCATTTACATATGTAGCACCTATCCTCTGGAATGCGCTACCTGACACATTAAAAGCAAGTAAAGACCTACAGACCTTTCGAAAGGAACTTAAAACAAACCTTTTTGTTAGCAATAACATACACACTTCCACCCCATATCATCGACTCCAAAGTTAACATAAGAACATAAGCTATGCCATACTGGGTCAGACCAAGGTCCATCAAGCCCAGTATCCTGTCTCCAACAGTGGCCAATCTAGGTCACACATACCTAGCAGTTTCCCCAAAAGACACAGGTTCCACAATACTTGTACTGGGTCAAGCATTGATATCTTGGGTCCCTTCTTAATAATGGTTTATGGAACTTTCCTCTAGGAACTTGTCCAAACCTTTTTTAAACCCAGCAACACTAACAACCTTTACCACATCCTCCGGTAACAAATTCCAGAGTTTGATTACACGTTGAGTGAAAAAATATTTTCTTTTATTAGTCTTAAATAGTTTACCCTGTAGCTTCATTGCATGTCCCCTAGTCTTTCTATATTCTGATAATGTAAACAATCGATCTACGTTTACCCGTTCCACTCCGTTCATTAATTTATAGACTTCTATCATATCTCCCCTCAGCCGTCTCTTTTCCAGGTTAACGAGCCCTAACCTTTTTAGCCTTTTTTCATAGGAGTATCCTTCCATCCCCTTTACCATTTTGGTGGCTCTTCTCTGAACCTTTTCTAATAACGCTATATCCTTTTTATGATACGGTGACCAGAATTGCACACAATATTCAAGGTGCGGTCTCACCATGGAACGATATAGAGGCATTATAATATCTTTTGTTTTATTTTCCATTCCTTTCCTTATGATACCTAACATTCTATTTGCTCTCTTGGCTGCCGCTGCACACTGGGCCGAGGGTTTTAACATGTTATCCCCAATAATGCCTAAATCTTTTTCCTGGGTGGTGGTTCCTAATGCGGAACCTTGCACCGTGTAACCATAGTTTGGGTTGTTCTTCCCTAGGTGCATAATTTTGCACTTGTCCATATTAAATTTCATCTGCCATTTTGATGCCCAGTCTTCCAAATTATCCAGATCCTCTTACAATTTTCCACAATCCTCTTGGGTTTTAACAACTTTAAATAGTTTTGTGTCATCTGCAAATTTGATAACCTCACTCGTTATTCCACTTTCCAGGTCATTTATGAATATGTCAAAAAGCAGCGGACCCAGCACAGATCCCTGAGGTACACCACTATTCACCTTTCTCCATTGGGAAAATTGGCCATTTAGCCCTACCCTCTGCTTTCTATTTTTTAACCAGTTCCTGATCCACAATAGTACACTTCCTCCTATCCCATGACTCTTTAGTTTTGCCAAACGTCTCTGATAAGGGACCTTGTCAAAGGCTTTCTGAAAGTCCAGATACACTATATCAACTGACTCACCTTTGTCCACCTGTTTATTCACACCTTCAAAAAAACATAACATATTAGTAAGACAAGATCTTCCTTGTCTAAAGCCATGTTGGCTGTCTCCTATTAGTCCATGACTATCTACATGCTGAGTAATTTTATTCTTTATGATGGTTTCTACCATTTTTCCCGGTACTGACGTCAGGCTCACCGGTCTGTAGTTTCCTGGATCACCCCTGGAACCCTTTTTAAAAATTGGTGTTACATAGGCGATCCTCCAATCTTCAAGTATTAGAGATGATTTTAATGATAGTTCACAGATTACTAATAGCAGGTCTGCAATCTCATATTTCAGTTCTTTCAACACCCTTGGATGTATACCATCCAGCCCAGGTGATTTGCTACTCTTCAGTTTATCTAATAGTTGTAATACATCTTCCCGATGTATCGATATTTCCTTCAATTCTTCCGCAACTTTAAATACCACTTCAATCATGGGTAACATCCCTACATCTTCCTCAGTAAAGACTGAAGCAAAGAATTCATTCAGTCCGTCCGCTATCGCCTTGTCACCTCTTAGTGCCCCTTTAACCCCTCTATCATCTAATGGACCAACTGACTCTCTCACAGGTTGTTTGCTAGGAATGTACTTGAAAAAGTCTTTATTTTGCGTTTTTGCTTCCGTAGCAAGCTTCTTCTCAAATTCTCCCTTTGCCTGCCTTATCAATACCTTGCATTTGACTTGCCAGTGCTTATGTTGTTTCCAGGTTTCGTCGTTTGGCTCTTTTTTCCATTTCCTGAAAGATGCTTTTTTGGCAACAACAGCCTTTCTGACCTCACCTTTAAACCATGCTGGCAGTTTTTTGGACTTCCTTCCACTTTTCTTAAAGCGTGGAATACAGCTGGTCTGAGCTTCCAAGATAGTATTTTTCAACAACACCCAAACTTGATGTAAGTCTTTAACCTTTGCAACTGCTCCTTTTAGTTTTTTCTTAACTATTTTCCTCACTTTATCATAGTCCCCCTTTCGAAAATTAAAAGGTAGTACTGTGGATTTCCTTACTATCAGTACTATTATACATGCATGTGTCATTGGAGTGTTAGGGCATCTGGGTGTGTAGGTGTTGACAGGTATTTGTACATGTATTTATTTTATTTGTGAGTTTTTCTGTACTGCCCCTTCCTGTGATCAAGGGCAGTTTACAATTAAACATTTACCTATCCTTCCAGTGTAAATAGCTTATGTATATAGTTAACCCCGTTATCCAAGTTTGTACTCCTGTTCGATGTAAAACCTGACAGCTTATTGTTATGGTCGTTAAGTTATGATGTAAACCGCGCTGATACTAAATAGCGCGGTATATAAGAAATTGTAATAAATAAATAATAAATAAAATAAATAAATGCATGTATCTCCGGACACTCCCCAGGACACACACACACATACACACATCCTCTATACCCTGACACTACCCATTACACACACACACACACACCCTTGATATGCCTCATGACAAACACACACACATCCCCGACACTCCCAATGATACCCATACACATATACCCCAACCCTCTCTATAACATACACAAACGTGCATGCATCCCCAACATTCCTCATGTCACACACACTACACATATGCACCCCAGCATTCCCCATGACATAAACATTATCGCACACATGCACTCCCTACACTCCCCATGACACACACACACACACACACATATGCCCTGATACTCCCCATCACACACACACACACATTCATGCAGCCCCAATACTCCCCATGACACACACATGCACTTGCACAGAGCCCCTGACACACACACATCCCACATACCTGATTCTCCAAATGGGATAAATGCACCATTGTGTCACACTACAAGTGCAGTTTTCAACTTGTTATTAAGTGACATTGAGTGCTAACAACTCATGGCAACCCTGAGGATAGTGGTCCTAAACTGTGTTAGGTCTTCACTAAGGCAGCTAATTGTTGATAGAGTGGCATCCATAGCTACTGCTATTGTATTGATCTATCGCATTACCAGTCTTCCTCATTTGCTTTGACTTTCAATCTTGCCAAATATAATGTCTTTCTGTAAAATGATTCTTCTCTTCAAATGATTGTCTGAAGTATGAAAATTGAAGTCCTCTCATTTGGACTGATATTTAATCTCTTCTAGTATCAACCAATTTACTTTCTGGGTAGTCCCTGGTATACAGAGTATTTTTCACCAGCACCTAACTTGAAGGCAAAGATTTCCTTCCTGTCTTTCTTCTTCATTGTCCAACTTTCATATCCATATGATGTTATTGAAAATACAATGGCTTGGATACGTGGAATCTTTGAATCAAAAATGCAACTCTGCACTTGAAAATCGTGTCTAGGTTCTTCATAGCCATTCTGCCAGAAGCAATGCATCACTGGATTTCTTGACTGCTTGTCATTTCATTACTGATTATTGATCCAAGCAGGTTAAAGTTGTCCATGTCTCTTTCTTCACCAAGCTAAACAACTGACCATGTGGCGATACAAACTCAGTCACAGGACGTGGTATAAAGGGTTTTACAGTATCCCTAATGATGCATGAGATGGATCTGCATGCATACTACTTGCATTGTATACAAATCTATCTCATGTATATTCATTAGGGATGTCCTGAAATCCTATCCTGTTTGCATTTGTCAAGTACTGAACCTGTGTACCTGTGCCCTATATAGAGTTATCATAAGGGCTAAAGTACTTATGGTGCATTTTAATAAGGAGCAGATATATGTAAATTGTTACTAATAAATAAATAAATGATTCCAAATAATCCTTATCAACTGTTACATGGGTTGTGAACACAATTTAAAAAAAACACACTTAGAATTTCTAATGCCAGACATCGAAAAATAGATTGGAAAATTGAAGCTAAAATATAGACTTGGTAGAAGGAAGATAACAAAATGGTACAAATTATATTGAAATGATAGAGTAGATCAAATTAGCAAAGGGATGACACTATATGTTAAGGATGGCATACAAGATAAAAGTTTTGCATGAAGCAAAATGCACTGTAAAATCATTATGAATAGAAATTCCATGACTGATAGGGAGAGTAAAGCAGTTGGAGTCTGTCTGTCTGGTCAGGAAAAGGAAACAAAGTGAAATGCTAGCAGAAATTAAATGTAGCTAACCCTTAATGTGAAGAAGACAAAGAGCCTGACAACTGGCAAAATCTATCATTTCATCCATGATGGAGAAGAAAGAGACATGAAAACCCAGTCACAGGACGTGGTATAAAGGAAGGAAAACTTTATTTATAACTCAAACACCATGCTGCCCGACACAGGCCGTGTTTCGTAATACACTTCTTCAGGGGAAACTCTGGTGTACTGCATATATAAAAAATAATAAATAGAAATAAAATATTTAAAAAGTAATTATATGAACAAGCACAACTATATGGACATATTGTATAACAATTAAATAAATAAATGTTATAAAATATAACCAACACTTAAATTAAAACATAATTAAAAACAGACGTATCATTACCAATTAATACACACTATAATTGAATATTTAAAACCAAAACCTAAAAGCCATCAAAACAAACATACCTTATCAAACACATAGTTATCATTATTAAAAGCCATAAGAAAAACCATAGAAGACATAAAAAACTTTAGCCATCACTATTACTCATATGATTGAAAGGGTGAGTAACCTTTAATGAATGAATGCAACCATATTGCTCTAATACTACAGGAAAAAGAGAACATTATTTATTACATCTTATCTGTTTCTCAAAATCAATGGAAGCAAGAAGCAGGAGTGAGTCCCCAAGGCATGTGCTGTCATCACTATGATTGAATTTAGTTCTCTTATTATAAATTGTATCTTACTTGGGGAAGTCTTGAAGGACTAGAAAGGGGGACTGTTACTTCTGGAGAGAAATCTGCAACTGTGAGTACATATTTCTGGTAATTTTCTAAAAACCTCTTTGTATTAAAGCTACTTAATCTGTGAACCCACTGTTTTTTGTTGGATCAGTTAGGGCCTAGTAGCAGCAATTAAAGTTTGAATTTAAAACACAGAGGAGAGCTTTCTGGTTACATTTCATACCCAGCAGAGAGCTTGTAGTTTAAATTTAATAGTCACTCAGGGCCAAGTAACAGCAAAGTACTTTTAGTTTAAATTTAACACACAGAAAAGAGCTTTCTGGTTAAATTTAGTACCCAGCAGAGAGCTTGTAGTTTAAATTTCATAAGAAGTTAGAGCCTAGCAGCAGCTAAGAGCTATAATTTAAATCAAATCAGAATTTAGCTTACCTCAGCAGCACAAGACAGGGTACTGTGTAGCAGCCCTCTTTTAATAAGTGTTATTTCCCTCCCTCCCTCCCCACCCACCCTCCCCTGGGATAATCATAGCTTTATAGGTACTTACACATCTTAAAAGACAGGAGGTGCTTTCAGGTGAAGCTCATTACCCAAATCAGTCATACACTAAGGACCTGAGATTAATTAAGCTTCAGGTGAACAAGGTATATTAAACGTATTAGGTACAGTTTTATTGGTATAAATACCCATAGCAACCCCTAGTAAGTAAGAACTTAAAGATATAGACACAAACTTAAAACTAAGATGCAGACAGCAGTCCAGCAGCGGGATGGGGGCTTTCCAGTCTTTTGCATTGAGTGTCACATGTATGATTTTCTCCCTGTTGGTGAGAGGTCTTACGTGTGCACTAGGTGCAAGGAGCTCTTTGCTCTCAGGGAACAAGTCCGTTCTCTAG
This sequence comes from Ichthyophis bannanicus, assembly GCA_033557465.1. Classification (NCBI taxonomy): domain Eukaryota; kingdom Metazoa; phylum Chordata; class Amphibia; order Gymnophiona; family Ichthyophiidae; genus Ichthyophis; species Ichthyophis bannanicus. The sequence continues at coordinate 1,152,972,817 of CM066032.1, forward strand.
AGGCTAAAGTAGCAGACTTGGAAAACATAAGACAGACAAAGAGGTACATAGACGAGACCTACAGGGACATAGTCCTGAATTTCCACCTCCAGTCTGGCAGCACCCCTGTTGCCATGGAGGAGAGAGGTCAAGTGACAGGAGAGCATCACCCTGGTGTGGCAGGAAGTGATCCTGTAACTAGGACCTGTCCTCCAGGTGATGTAAAACGCTCTCGCACCGAGGACGTTTCTCCAGGGCCATGTGCCCATGAGGGAAGGGTTAGGACAGCCATTATAGTTGGTGATTCAATCATTAGGCATGTAGATAGCTGGGTGGCTCGTGGACGTGAGGATCGCCTGGTAACATGTCTGCCTGGTGCGAAGGTAGCGGACCTCACGCACCACCTAGATAAGGTCTTAGATAGTGCTGGGGAGGAGTCTGCTGTCTTGGTACATGTCGGTACCAATGACATAGTAAAATGTGGTAGGGAAGTTCTGGAGGCTAAATTTAGGCTTTTAGATAGGAAGTTGAAATCCAGAACTTCCAGGGTAGCATTCTCCGAAATGCTTCCTGTTCAACGCGCAGTACCCAAAAGGCAGGCAGAGCTCCGGAGTCTCAATGCGTGGATGAGACAATGGTGCAGAGATGAGGGTTTGGGATTTGTTAGGAACTGGGGAACATTCTGGGGAAAGGAGGGGCTCTTCCGAAGGGATGGGCTTCACCTTAACCGGGATGGAACCAGGCTGCTGGCATTAACCTTTAAAAAGGAGATAGAGCAGCTTTTAAACTAGATATTAGGGGAAAGCCGACAGTCGCCCAAGAGCGGATGGTTCGGAAGAATGTATCCTTGAAGGATGCTACCAAAAGCAGAGAGGTTCCACAAAAGAGTAAAGTAGCCCAAATGCCCTCAAGTATGGAGCAGACAGAGCTTAAAGATCCCAATTTACCCATGTCTAACAATAGCCAAATTAACATGAATAAAATACATTCTCTAAAATGCTTGTATGCAAATGCTAGAAGTCTAAAGAATAAGATGGGAGAGTTAGAATATATAGCACTAAATGAAAGGTTAGATATGATTGGAATATCAGAGACATGGTGGAAGGAGGACAACCAGTGGGGCACTGTGATACCTGGGTACAAACTATCACAGTGAATTGGACCAGCACATATTGAATATAATTAAAGAGATTTCACTGCTTTTTCTCTGAAAGGACAGCTGCGAAACCAGCTGGTACTTGGTAGATCTCTCTCTTTTGCTTTAACAGATACCTAAGCTCCACAAACAGAACAATGGCTGGGAAAAATCGTATTGCTAAAGCTGTTGCCCCCGTTACAGCTTCTGCCTCGGTCCAGACAGAGGTCCTAATGCCAGTTGAAGAACCGGTTCCATGTGCAGGGTGCCTACATGCTGAAACTCTGAGGAAACAAGTGGAGGAACTCAGAGAGGAGGTGATGAGGCTGAGGAGCATTCAAGACAGTGAGAAGTACATTGATGAGATGCTTCTTGCAGCAACCAGGCTCTCCAGCACAGGAGAAGATGGGTGCCAACAGAATGTCGATGGTTGGACAACAGTCACCAGAGCCTGCAAAATCACCAATCCAACTTCTCCAGCCCTTGAATTGAAGAACCATTATGCAGCCCTGGAAGTGGAGGAGGTGAAAGCATCCCTGGAAAGGGAAGAACCAGAGTTCAAGTACCCCATAGTTGCGGAATCAGTGACCAGAAGGAAACGAAGGGTAGTGGTTGCTGGAGACTCTCTTCTGAGGGGTACTGAGGCGTCCATCTGCCGACCAGACTTGATGTCCAGAGAGGTGTGCTGTCTGCCTGGTGCCAAGATCCAAGATGTTACGGAGAGTTTGCCGAGACTCATCAAGCCCACTGACTATTACCCAATGTTGCTAATCCATGTTGGAACAAATGATACTGCCAGGTATACCTCGGAACGTATCAAAAGTGACTTCATGGCTCTGGGACAGAGGGTGAAGCAGGTAGGTGCACAGGTGGTGTTCTCTTCAATCCTCCCTGTTGAGGGTAAAGGCCAAGGCAGAGAGGCTCGCATCCTGGAGATGAATGCATGGCTGCGTGGATGGTGTCTTCGAGAGCGTTTTGGTTTCCTAGACCATGGGATGCTGTTCCAAGGGTTGCAGAGCAGAGATGGCATCCATCTGTCCAAGAAAGGTCAACGCATCTTTGGTAGTAGACTGGCTAATCTACTGAAGAGGGCTTTAAACTAGATTCGTTGGGGATGGGTGAAGAAAGCCCCCAGGTAAGTGAAAGCCCCCAGGTAGGTGATACATTAAATACCTTTATGGAAATGGGTAACAGGGGTAACACATGGAAAGCAGTGTGTATTAATGCCCGTAGCATGGGAAATGAGATCCCTGAAGTTGAAGCTTTGGTGGGAGTGGATGACTTGGATTTAGTGGCAGTTACAGAAACATGGTTCACAGAAAACCATGACTGGGATGTAACTATACCTGGCTATACTTTATTCAGAAAGGACAGGGTAGGAAGAAGGGGAGGAGGAGTGGCACTATATGTAAAAACTACTATTAAAGCTTTGGAATTACAGAGCTTAAAAGGGAGAGAGGAGGCATTGTGGGTTAAACTAGAAAGAGGGAAAGAGAAATCTATTTGCATTGGTGTGTGATATACAGACCTCCCTCACAAGAGGAAGAGGTGGACAGAGAGTTAATTGAAGACATACGCAGCATTGCTAGGAAAGGGAAAGTGCTACTGCTAGGAGATTTCAATATGCCAGATGTTGATTGGCACATTCCTGCTGCAGTATCATCTAGAAGTAAGGAGATCCTGGATTCTCTACAGGGAGAACTATTCAGGCAATTGGTAACAGACCCCACACGTGAAGGGGCCATACTGGACTTGGTGCTTACCAATGGTGAGAGTGTTTCTGATGTTGTAGTGGGAGATCATTTTGCATCCAGTGACCACCAGATGGTGTGGTTCAGTATTAGGACTAGGGCTGTTAGAATCCATTCCAAGGTGAAGATCTTAGACTTTAGGAAGACTAACTTTGCGAAGATGGGCCAATACCTCAGGGAGTCGTTAGTGGGATGGGAACAGCTGGGGGATGTAGAAAAACAGTGGGCAAAACTGAAAGGGGGTATTTTAAAGGCAGCCAACCTTTTTGTTAAAATGGTAAATAAAGGCAAAAGGAACAGGAGACCGCTATGGTTTTCAAAGGAAGTAGCTGAAAAAGTGAAGAAAAAGAGGGAGGCCTTCATGAAATATAAGAGATCACAGAGAGAGGAAGACAGGCATCTGTATTTGGAAAAACTTAGAGAAGCTAGCAAAGTAGTCAAGAAGGCAAAGATTCAAAAGGAGGAGGAAATAGCCAATGCAATAAAATGGGGGGATAAGACATTTTTCAGATATATTAGTGAGAAGAGGAAGGGCAAAAGTGGTATTGTCAGACTCAAGGGTACAGGGGGGGAATATGTAGAAGCTGATAAGGATAAAGCAGAATTGCTTAACAAATATTTTTGTTCTGTGTTCACAGATGAAGAACCAGGAGCAGGACCTCAGAAAACACCCACAAATAAGAACAGAAGCGAGGGACATCTTGAACAATTTTCAGAAGACTGTGTTCGTGAGAAACTAGCTCAACTTAAAGTAAACAAAGCGATGGGACCGGATGGGATACACCCTAGAATACTGAGGGAACTTGGGGATGTTCTAGCAACTCCACTGACTGACCTTTTCAATGCCTCGTTGGAGTCGGGAGTGGTGCCAAAGGACTGGAGAGAGGCTCATGTGGTGCCTTTACACAAAAACGGAAGTAAGGATGTGGTTGAAAACTACAGGCCGGTTAGTTTAACTTCAGTGGTGAGTAAATTATTGGAAACGCTGCTGAAAGAGAAAATAGTGAGGTTTCTGGAGTCCGGCGGATTACAGGATCCGAGGCAGCATGGATTCACCAGAGGCAGGTCTTGTCAGACAAACCTGATCGATTTCTTTGACTAGGTGACCAGGGAGTAGGACCGAGGGAGAGCTCTAGATGTGGTGTATTTAGATTTCAGTAAAGCCTTTGACACTGTTCCTCACAGGCGACTTATAAACAAACTGAGCACCCTAGGGATGGACCCTAAAGTTACTGCTTGGGTTAGAAATTGGTTGGGTGGGAGGCGACAAAGAGTACAAGTAAATGGAGCTCACTCTGAGGAGAAGGATGTTACCAGTGGTGTGCCCCAGGGATCTGTCCTTGGTCCGATTCTTTTTAACATCTTTGTTAGTGATATAGCGGAAGGGCTGTCGGGTAAGGTTTGCCTCTTTGCGGATGATACCAAAATCTGTAACAGAGTAGACACCCAGGAAGGTGTAGATAACATGAGGAGGGATCTAGCTAAGCTTGAAGAATGGTCTAGAATTTGGCAGCTGGGATTTAATGTTAAAAAATGTAAGGTCATGCATTTGGGCTGCAGCAATCCAAGGGAGCAATACAGTATAGGAGGTGAAGTACTTTTGTCCACTAAAGAAGAGCGGGACCTAGGCGTGGTTGTGTCTGATGATCTTAAAGTAGCTAAACAGGTAGAAAAGGCGACGGCAAAAGCTAGAAGGATGCTTGGGTGCATACGGAGAGGAATAGCTAGCAGAAAAAAGGAGGTGATAATACCTCTGTATAAGTCTTTGGTGCGACCTCATTTGGAGTATGGTGTGCAATTCTGGAGACCGCACCTTCAAAAGGATGTGAACAGGATGGAGTCGGTGCAGAGGGTTGCTACTAAAATGATTAATGGGCTTCATTATAAAGCATATGAGGACAGACTTAAGGATCTTAATATGTACACCTTAGAGGAAAGGCGGGATAGAGGTGATATGTTTGAGATGTTTAAATACCTCCGTGGCATAAATGTTCAGGGAGAGAGCCTCTTTCAATTGAAAGCAAGTTCTGCTACGAGGGGACATGGGATGAGGGTGAAGGGAGATAGATTCAGGAGTGATATGCGGAAATATTTCTTTACGGAAAGAGTAGTGGATCCGTGGAATAGTCTCCCAGTGGAGGTGATAGAGATGAGGACAGTAACTGAATTCAAAAAAGCATGGGACCAACACAGAGGATCTCTAAAGGTAGAAAGTGGACTGTTGTAGTTGTTGTTATGGAAGGACAGACTAGATGGGCCTTGTGGTCTTTTTCTGTCATCATGTTTCTATCTTTCTATGTTTATATCGTAATGATAGAGCTGATCAAATTGGTGGAGGGGTTGCGCTCTATGTTAGAGAGGGCATTGACTCAGAAAGGATTAAAGTTTTGCAGGAAACAAAATCTGCTGTAGAATCTATATGGATTGAAATTCCATATAAAAGGGGAAGGCGATGGCAGTGGGGGTGTACTATCGAGCACCTGGCCAGAATGACCAAATGGATGATGAAATGCTCAAAGAAATCAAGGAAGCTAACAAAAGTTACAGCACAGTAATAATAATGGGTGATTTCAATTACCCCGGTATCGACTGGGTCAGTGTCACGTCAGGACATGCTAGGGAGATAAAGTTCCTAGATGAAATAAATGACTGCTTCTTGGAGCAGCTGGTTCATGAACCGACCAGAGGGGAAGCCATATTAGACCTAGTCCTTAGTGGAACACCAGATCTAGTGCAAGAGATAAGGTTGTTGGGGCCACTTGGCAATAGTGATCATAGCATGATCGCCTTTGATTTTCCTAAAACCCATTATCTTACACCTGTTATCCTTTTTCATAAATATTTGAAAGATGTTTTGCAGTTTTCTGATGTGGAATCAATTGATTTGTTAAATATTTACTATCTTCCCTCTAGAGATTTAACTCTGGCAACTGCTTCTCAGGGGAAGGGTTCTCAGGAGGACCCTAAGGTTTTGCCTTCATTGAATATTTCTGATTTTCTAGAGTCTTCTCAGGATGAGATATCTACAAGAGCCACTTTACTAGTTACGTTGGCATCAGATTTAGATAGACAAAGGATTTTTCAGGCTTATTTTAGGAAGAAACTTGAAAAATTCTGTGGTCATTGTGTTCAGATCTTTCCCGATGTCTCCCGGGCCACTCAGCGTCGTCGGAAGGCTTTTTTAGAAGTCCGACCACGCGTTTTGGCCTTGGGGGCTTCTTTTTACCTGAAGCTTCCATGTAAATGTTTTATTAGCTATCAGGATAAACGATATGTGTTTGGTGAGGTTTCTCAGTTGATGGAATTTTTGAAATAGAAAGAGCAAAGTTAGAGTAGTGTTGATTTAAGTTAATTAATTTTTTTTTATTTCAATGTTGATTTACCTCTTGTTGGTATGGGGGTTTTCGCCAGGCTTGGATCAGATGTATGTTTTGTTATGTATTATTATAGAACTCTTCCTGGATGTGGTCTATTATAATGATTAATTTTTCTTTTATGCTGATTTCAAATGAGAGGTTGTTCTCATTTGTTGTATTTTCTTTTGTATTGTTGTATGTTTCCCTTCAATAAATAAAACTTGAAAAAAAACAAAACAAAAACAAACTAAAAGGAGCAGTTGTGAAGGTTAAAGACGTACATCAAGCTTGGGTGGTGTTGAAAAATACTATCTTGGAAGCCCAGACCAGCTGTATTCCACGCTTTAAGAAAAGTGGAAGGAAGTCCAAAAAACTGCCAGCATGGTTTAAAGGTGAGGTCAGAGAGGCTGTTGTTGCCAAAAAAGCATCTTTCAGGAAATGGAAAAAAGAGCCAAACGACGAAACCTGGAAACAGCACAAGCACTGGCAAGTCAAATGCAAGGCATTGATAAGGCAGGCAAAGAGAGAATTTGAGAAGAAGCTTGCTGCGGAAGCAAAAACGCGAAATAAAGACCTTTTCAAGTACATTCGTAGCAAAAAACCTGTGAGAGAGTCAGTTGGTCCATTAGATGATAAAGGGGTTAAAGGAGCACTAAAAGGCGACAAGGCGATAGCGGAGAGACTGAATGAATTCTTTGCTTCAGTCTTTACTGAGGAAGATGTAGGGATGTTACCCATGACTGAAGTGGTATTTAAAGGTGCGGAAGAATTGAAGGAAATACATAGGTACACTACCAAAAAACTGCCTCCAGTTTTGCAACTGATTCCTATAGATTTTGGGGTGCTGAATCCAGGAAAAATAGCCAAAATATTCCATCACGTCACGTTTTCTTGCAAAATTAGATTTCTTACCCATATAAGGAATGTTCACAAAATTTCTTTTTAGCCGACTGCAGTTTATTTTCTTGGCCCAAAATAGAGGTTGTAATGGTTAACTAACTAGAAACACTCCCTCATGATATTTAGAGTGTTTTGTATTCATTTTATACATTAACAGGACAATTGGGAGGCAGGGGGCTAAATCCAGTACTCGCGCTGGCGCATGTTCTTTCCTGTTCGCCTCACCTCGTTCGCTCGCTCAAACACGGTGGTTGCGACATGAACGTTCCTGTCAAATTTCAGTTTCTTGCAAGTTCATTATTACCTTTTGTTTGCTCAGTCGTAATCCAGCTTTATTCCGAAGTGGTTCACTACAGTTGTAGTTTGCAGTGCTGTGTATTTGTGATGGCTCACAGAGCCAGAGGTTGCGTCAACTCTCCGGACAGTTTTTGTTTTATTTGTGGGGAATATACCGTGAAAAAGCGGCAGAGGAACATTTCTGCATTTATTAAAAAAGCATATTTCGCCTATTTCGGTTTGAAGTTAGGCGATCAAGACAAACCGTGGGCTCCTCACAAAGTGTGCAAGACATGTGAGGAAGATCTACGCTTATGGATGAAAGGTAAAAAACAAGCATTTCGTTTCAGAATACCTATGATGTGGCGTGAACAAAGAGACCACAGCAGTGACTGCCATTTTTGCTCTTGCATTGTGAAGGGATACAACTTAAAAAATAAGAACGTAATAAGTTACCCCAACCTTCCCTCAGCAATTAGGCCTATGCCTCATAGCAACGAAGTACCTGTGCCTGAACCACCAAAATCTTTGGATCATATTTGTGTGGACGGTTCTGATCATGATGAGACTCATCAGATGGCTTTTCCCGATGAGTCCAGTACTTCCGAGTTTGAAACTGAACCAGATCCGAAACCTGAACTTTTCTCTCAAGCTGAATTGAATGATTTAGTCCGGGATTTAGGACTCCCAAAAGATGCTGCCCAACGGCTAGGTTCTCGGCTTAAACAGAAAAATCTATTCTCACCAGGAACAACTTTTTATTGGTACCGCAACCGCGAGACACAATTTTTGAAGTATTTCAGCAAAGAGGAAGATTTGGTATTTTGCAACGATATATACGGAGTGATGGAAAAGTTTAAACTCAAGTATGATCCTGCTGAATGGCGGCTGTTCATTGATTCATCAAAAGACAGCATAAAAGGTGTTCTTCTTCATAATGGCAACACATTCGCTTCAGTTCCTATTGCTCACTCTGTTATTCTCCAAGAAAAATACGAGAATTTGGCCCTGATTCTTCAGAAGATTCGTTATGATGAGCATAAGTGGATGATTTGTGGAGACTTTAAAATTCTATCCATGCTATTAGGGCAGCAATCCGGTTTCACCAAATATCCCTGCTTCCTTTGCTTGTGGGATAGCCGGGCCCGCGACCTACACTGGGGGAAAAAAGACTGGCCAATTCGGGAGTATTTGAGACCCGGGGTGAAAAATGTTCTTCATGAGAGCTTGGTACCTCGTGATAAAATTCTATTACCACCTCTCCACATTAAGTTGGGTCCCATTAAGCAATTCATCAAGTCCCTTCCAAAAGATGGTGAGTGCTTTCGGTACCTTTGCTCAAAGTTCCCCCGACTTTCTGAAGCAAAGCTAAAGGAAGGAGTGTTTGTTGGCCCTGATATAAGGAAACTCATTTCAGATGGAGCATTCGCTGAAACGATGTCTGAGAAGGAAAAAGAAGCCTGGGATTCCTTCAAGGATGTTGTTCTCAAATTCTTGGGGAACAGGCGGGATGAGAACTATAAGGATATTGTTGCCAGGATGCTCAATGCCTTCAAAGAACAAGGCTGTAACATGAGCCTGAAAGTCCATTTCTTGCACTCCCATGTGAACTACTTTCCCGAAAACTTGGGGGCGTACAGTGAAGAACAAGGTGAAAGGTTTCACCAGGACATCAAGGACGCAGAGAGAAGGTACCAAGGAAGATGGAACACCACTATGATGGCTGATTTCTGCTGGTTGCTGCTGCGGGAAATCCCAGATGAAAAATACGCCAAGCAGCGCACCAAGAGAAGCATTCGGGGGAAGAAGAAACGGGCCCACCAGGAGATTGATTGACCCAAGAATGACTTTAAAATCTAAACTGTGTTGACAAATATCGTGTTTTTACTAAACTTTGAAATAAAAATGTGCTGGTTATTACCACAGTGTCGGATCTCATTTATTAGAATTTTATTTTCACACCATCGGGTGTTTGTCTTCATGTATTGCAATGGTGCGGTTTGCGTTTTCTATTCTTACATACATACCTGTACAACATTTTTTGCACATTTCTTTGCTTTGCTTTGTGTCTAACCTCGCTCTTATATGCTCAATGTTTGTGCACATGTATGTGGCTGTTTTAAGTGCAGACAATTTTGCTACCATCACAGTGTGTTTTGTTGACATTACTCTATTCTTATGTGCTGCCTTGTTACAATTTTCTTTATTCTTATTTGAATAACTACTAAACAATTAGTTTAAAGAATTCATCAAAGAAACTTTTATCTCGATCACACTCAATCTGAAACGTTCACCTCAAACTGCTAACCCAATGTAGCAAAAAATCTGTACGTGATGGAGCAAATTGGTTACCAGATTTGGATTCAGCGCACCAAAAAACGTAAAAATCAATCGAAACATTAGAGGCAGTTTAAAAAAAAAAATTTTTAGTGTACCTGTGATATCGATACATCGGGAAGATGTCTTACAACTATTAGATAAACTGAAGAGTAGCAAATCACCTGGGCCGTATGGTATACATCCAAGGGTGTTGAAAGAACTGAAATATGAGATTGCAGAACTGCTATCAGTAATCTGTGAACTATCATTAAAATCATCTCTAATACCTGAAGATTGGAGGATCGCCAATGTAACACCAATTTTTAAAAAGGGTTCCAGGGGTGATCCGGGAAACTACAGACCGGTGAGCCTGACGTCAGTACCGGGGAAAAATGGTAGAAACCATCATAAAGAATAAAATTACTCAGCATGTAGATAGTCACAACCTAATGGGAGACAGCCAACATGGCTTTAGACAAGGAAGATCTTGTCTTACTAATCTGTTATGTTTTTCTGAAGGAGTGAATAAACAGGTGGACAAAGGTGAGTCGGTTGATATTGTGTATCTGGACTTTCAGAAAGCCTTTGACAAGGTCCCTCATCAGAGACTTTTGGCAAAACTAAAGAGTCATGGGATAGGAGGCAGTGTACTATTGTGGTTCAGGAACTGGTTAAAAGATAGAAAGCAGAGGGTAGGGCTAAATGGCCAATTTTCCCAATGGAGAAAGGTGAATAGTGGTGTACCCCAGGGATCTGTGCTGGGTCCGCTGCTTTTTGACATATTCATAAATGACCTGGAAAGTGGAATAACGAGTGAGGTTATCAAATTTGCAGATGACACAAAACTATTTAAAGTTGTTAAAACCCAAGAGGTTTGTGAAAAATTGCAAGAGGATCTTGATAAATTGGAAGACTGGGCATCAAAATGGCAGATGAAATTTAATGTGGACAAGTGCAAGGTTATGCACCTAGGGAAGAACAACCCAAACTATGGTTACACGATGCAAGGTTCCACATTAGGAACCACCACCCAGGAAAAAGATTTAGGCGTCATTGTGGATACCATGTTAAAACCCTCGGCCCAGTGTGCAGCGGCGGCCAAGAGAGCAAATAGAATGCTAGGTATGATAAGGAAAGGAATGGAAAATAAAACAAAAGATATTATAATGCCTCTATATCGTTCCATGGTGAGACCACACCTTGAATATTGTGTGCAGTTCTGGTCGCCGTATCTTAAAAAAGATATAGCGATTTTAGAAAAGGTACAGAGAAGAGCCACCAAAATGGTAAAGGGGATGGAAGGATACTCCTATGAAGAAAGGCTAAAAAGGTTAGGGCTCTTTAACCTGGAAAAGAGACGGCTGAGGGGAGATATGATAGAAGTCTATAAATTAATGAACGGAGTTGAACGGGTAAACATAGATCGATTGTTTACCTTATCAGAATATAGAAAGACTAGGGGACATGCAATGAAGCTATAGGGTAAACTATTTAAGACTAATAAAAGAAGATATTTTTTCACTCAACGTGTAATCAAACTCTGGAATTTGTTACCGGAGGATGTAGTAAAGGCTGTTAGTGTAGCTGGTTTTAAAAAAGGTTTGGACAAGTTCCTGGAGGAAAGGTCCATAAACCATTATTAAGAAGTGACCGAAGATATCAATGCTTGACCCAGTACAAGCATTGTGGAACTTGTGTCTCTTGGGGAAACTGCTAGGTACATATGACCTAGATTGGCCACTGTTGGAAACAGAATACTGGGCTTGATGGACCTTGGTCTGACCCAGTATGGCATATCTTATGTTCTTATGTTCTTAACATTATGTCAAATAACAATCACTAAATAAACATCTTGATTGTTATTTCAACTAATGCCAACCAAAATATTAAAAATAATCTGAAATCATTGTATATATATTAAGAGCCAACTTAAAAAATGATAACTACATAAATAACTAACTAATGAATTGTGTAATGTTAAATTTATAAATTAGACTAGCCATATAAACAACATTAAAAAACTTAATTAAAAAAACTATAAGGGTGCTAGCGGACAAACCAACTAATATGTCCTACTGCAAGTCATGGTTATAACACATAAATATAAAAAGGATTATACGAATTGTTCATTATTATCTACCCTAAAAAACTACCTATCATTTGTAACCGAGGATCCAGACCAGGCGCTCCCCCTCCTCCCCACAAACTCCAAGACCCCCCATACCTTGCACATTTCCCACAAATGCACAGACACACATTGCTTGGAAAACACCAGGTCGCAGCTTTATTGCCCAATAACAATTAACATTTAAACAACCAAAACAACTTAGCCAAGAATTAATTCCCCCACCCACCCCCGGCAGAGGGATACGTCACCAGCCGTACTATTAGCAAGGTGACCTCGCTTCCGCCCCTGGTCCGGTCAACCACCGGTCCAGCTCGAACCACCCCTGCTCAACTTCGCCATATCACTAGCAAAAGTAAGCTCAGGGCTCTCCGGGTCGTGGGCACCCTGCCCCTGCCCCAAGTAGCTTATGTCTCAGGACCCCGGAAACCTCCGGGATCCCGCCCCCCCATCCCCCCCAACTGCGACACCACCATACTGTCCCAAAACCAACCCTCAACCATAAGGGTGGGAGGGCGGGACGCTGACGGCTCCCCGCTCCTCCACCATGTGCCCAGCACGCGCCCACGCCGCTGGAGCATATGGCCAGTCCCCTCAACCGATTGGCTGCTGGCTCGCTCCAGATGCCAGCAACCAATCGGTTTAAATGATGCCGGCCTCCTTGCCGCCTCCCCCACCCCCTCCCCCGAATGCCCTCTCGAGGCCGTGACCCGCGCCGGACTGGAACCGCCGGTTATTGGCGTCCACCAGGACCCTGCCCGCAGCCTTCCTATAACAGGGGATCCATACCAGGCGCTCCCCCTCCTCCCCACAAACTCCAAGACCCCCCATACCTTGCACATTTCCCACAAAATGCACAGACACATATTGCTTGGAAAACACCGGGTCACAGCTTTATTGCCCAATAACAATTAACATTTAAACAACCAAAACAACTTAGCCAAGAATTAACTCCCCCCCCCCACCCCCGGCAGAGCGATACGTCACCAGCCGTACTATTAGCAAGGTGACCTCGCTTCCGCCCCTGGTCCGGTCAACCACCGGTCCAGCTCGAACCACCCCTGCTCAACTTGGCCATATCACTAGCAAAAGTAAGCTCAGGGTTCTCCGGGTCGTGGGCACCCTGCCCCCGCCCCAAGTAGCTTATGTCTCCGGACCCCGGAAACCTCCGGGATCCCGCCACCGGCATAGACACGTATTTGTGGCTTTGCCGCCCCCCTTAACCAGGCAAAAGCTGCGACCTGCCGGACTGGCCTCCTACCACCTTCTCCAATGCCTCCTGCCAGTCATTAAGAAGAAGGTCAAGCCCAACCGGGGACAGATGAACCCCATCCGACCTGTACAACCCTGCACAGGCCACATCCACCCAATCATGCTGCACATGGTACCCCCCGTGTTCAACCACCCATCTCCCAATCTGCCGGTTGATCTTAGTCAAACCCCGGGACCAGCACCGTTGCGCCCTACACACCGGCCGCGGGATAACATCGGACCAAAGCAAAACCACCCCAGCAAACATTGACAAAATGCGAGAAAAGTCCCTCTTGGCAGCGTTAATCAACTGTTTGCAGGTCCAAGAGGCCAGATCATTACCCCCCAAATGCAACAGAAGAAACCCGGGCTGTGTCCAAAGATGTGCATGGTGACGAAGCAAGGGCATCAACTGCGGCCACCTCAGTCCTCTTTCGCCCAGCCATGAAAGCGCCACCACCGCAGGCTCCAAACTCAGGTTCCGCCCGATAGGCCTCTCCACAGCACGTCTGCCAGCCCAGAAGACAAACGAATGCCCAAGCATCCAACAGCCCTGCACACATCTGCTCCGGTCTGCAAAGAAAACACAGTGTTAATGAACTGCGCCCCCTCCCATACCCATGCATTACAACCAGACATAAGTTTGAAAAGCCCTGGACCGCCACCTGCCAATCGCTTGTATTTGCGAAGTCGACAATCCAGCACCCGCCGCACTGGTCGCCGCCCCAATGCAGAAAGAATGCGCCGCAAATTGTCGTGCATCCTCCCCCATCCGCTGCAGCCCCAACCGTAAGACCGCTGTCACCTGGTAATGGGTGACCAAACGAGCATCGGCATGGACAAAAAACCCACCCTCTGCCCGGGGACGACCCTCCAAATACAACCGAGTCGCCGCCACCAGGCAGGTGAGCCCGCCTATAGCCCGCAACACCACCCACATACCCCTGCCTTGCGGGTCTGTCTTCGACTTCCGCAACAAAACCTTCAATTGATCCCCTTCCAGTCGAACATGATGTGTCTGTAAACTCTTACCCGCCCCTCCCTTTTTAGAATCCACCACCAACTCACCGACCCGGAATGCACCAAAAAACGCCAGGCAGAATATTGCCCTGAAAAGCGTGGCCTCATATGCCGACGTATCCACCACAGTCAGCACATCACAAATACCGGCCAGCAAGTCATGGGTGACAGGGCGACGCGTGTCAGGCAGAGGGGGGTGCACGCGTCTCCACCCTTGCATCAACTGCCGCACGAGAAACCCTCCCCCCCCCCCGAAGGGGACCATCCAACTGCCCTAGCGAAAAAAGAGAAGCCCGCAAGGTGCAGCCGAACAGCTGCCCGAGACAGACCCAGCTGCTTCGCACTAATAATATAGAAACCCAACAGGGCATCCGGCACAACCCCCCCCCAACCACCCCAGCCCCTGTAAGAATGCAACCACTTGCCGACAGCCCCGGCAATAAGCATTCCACGTGGTGTCCACGAGTGAACTCCGCAGCAGCTCTGTCATTGCCGCCGGCCACAACTCCATAAGCTCCATGGGACCTCCGAGCCCACCGGATCCGCTTCTGGCACCAGCTGGCGGAAACGCTGCAACTGTAAACGAGACAAAGCATCAGCAATGCCGTTCCTATGACCCGGAATGTGCCGAGCTCTCAAGGTCACATTCAAACGCAAGCAGGATAACACTACCTTCCGCATCAACGCAGCAACGGCCACGCACCGCGGCGAATAATTATTGACTACGCTCACAACCGCTTCATTATCGCACCACCACACTACTTTTTTGTTACACAACCTATCAGGCCACAAATCCAACATCACCAAAATAGGGAACAACTCCAAGAAGGTGATGTTCTTCAGAAGCCCCATCTCCCCCCAGGCCGCCGGCCATGGGCTTGCACACCAAGATCCGCCAAAGTAAATACCTAACCCCGCAACCCCGGCGGCATCAGTGTACAACTGCAAATCCTCGCTCGAACACTCCTCACCGACGAGTATAGCCGTCCCATTAAAATCCTGCAAGAAAGCATCCCAAACGTTCAAGTCCTCACGCATGCACCTGGTAATCCGAATACGATGATGAGGCTTAGAAACACCACTCGTGGCCATCGCTAACCAGCGCAGAAACACACGCCCCATCGGTATCACTCTACATGCAAAATTCAAGGACCCGAGTAGAGCCTGCATTTCTCGCAGAGTATACTTCGCCGAGACCACCGCATTCGCCACCAAAACCCTCAACTGTACCACCTTCACTAATGGTAAGCGCGCCACCATTGCAACGGAGTCCAACTCGATTCCCAAAAAAGTGATTGTAGTCGCTGGTCCCTCCGTTTTCTGCTCCACCAACGGAACCCCCAATTCGCTTGCCACCGCAACAAAACCCTCCAACAACTCACTACACTGAGAAGTCTGCGCCGCCCCCACAAAGAAAAAATCGTCCAGATAATGGACCACATCAGCACAACCCACTTTTTGTTCCACGACCCATTGCAGAAAGGTGCTAAAAGTCTCGAAGTAAGCACACGACACTGCGCACCCCATGGGCATACATTTGTCAAAATAATACTCGCCAGAGACCTGGAAACCAAGCAAATGAAAGGAGGAGGGGTGCACCGGTAGCAATCAAAACGCAGACTCAAAGTCCACCTTTGCCATCAGTGCCCCACACCCCGCCTTCCTCACTAACCGGACCGCCTTATCAAAAGAAGCATAACATACTGAGCAACACTCTCTCGGGATATGATCATTGACCGAGGTCCCTTCAGGGTAAGACAAATTATGAATTAACCGGAACTTACCAGGCTCTTTCTTCGGGACAACCCCTAATGGAGGAACCACAAATTCTTTAAACGGGGGATCCGCAAATGGGCCCGCTATCCGGCCCAAACTCAATTCTCGATCTAACTTGTCCTGAACGACCGCCGCAAAGCACCGCACGGAAACAGCATTCCGAGCAGCCAAAGAAACCACCCCCCATTTATTTATTTATTTATTTCAACTTCTTATATACCGCACTCTTTGACATCAGCGCGGTTTACAGATAACATGAAGAAACCAGAACAACAGGCTGTTTGGTATTACATATAACAGGAGTATCAACTTGGATAACATGGGAGAACTATTTACATGGAGTATATAATCTATTAACTAGATAACATGCTCGAACTATTTACATAAAATTAGCAGGAATACTTGGAAAAAGGAGAGAGGCTGTGGATTTGTGGGTTGTATTAGGGTGGGGCTATTAAGTTACGCTTCATGTGGGGTAGTATTTGATGAAAAGGTGCAGTTTAAGGGCCTTTCTGAACTGGGTTAAGTTGGTTATGGCGCGGAGATCAGGTGGGAGAGAATTCCAGCATTTTGGTGCGCTAAACATGAAAGCTCTGTTTGACGTTGATAGGCTGCACGTTGTTATAGCCTTTGGGGTTGTTAGTGAGTTTAATGCTGCCTGTCTCCTATTTCTGTTTGATGGGACGGTTTGGATGAGTTTAGAAAGTGATGTGGACGATAAACCATTTATGGCCTTAAAAGTGAGAGTGAGGGTTTTGAATGTAAGTCTTCCGTGTATAGGGAGCCAATGGAGCTGTTTGAGGATAGGTGTGATGTGTTCATTTTTGGGCGCTCCTAGGAGAACCCTGGCAGCGGTGTTCATGGCAAGCTGTAAGGAGCTTACGGTGGATTGTGGGAGTCCTTGTAGAATGGGGTTGGCGAAGTCGAAATGCGGTACTATCAGAGCTTGGTAGATGGTTCTGATGTCTTCGTGGTCTAGTAGGGGACGTAGGTGTCTAAGCGTGCGTATTTTGAAGTATACAGATTTTACGATATTGTTTATGTGTGATTTCATATCGAGCCTATGGTCTAGTGTGACTCCGAGGTATTTTATTGTTTCCTTGGTGCCTAGGTCAGCTCCCTTGACACTTATGTGTGGTGGTGGAGTGAAGTTGGGGTCTCTTGTGATAAAGAGAACTTCAGTTTTCTTATGCTGAATGCGGAGGTTCTGTGACAGGAGCCATTGTGAGACTGCGTCGAAGCAGTTTGTTATAGGCAATAAATCCATTTGCATTGTGGAAAATGGCATGTAGAGTAGGATATCGTCAGCGTATATCATACATTTCACATTGAAAGACCTGATGATATCGCAGATAGGCTGCATATAGATGTTGAACATGAGGGATGAAAGTGAGGACCCTTGCGGAACGCCTTGTCTTTGATGGAAGAGTTTTGATTCTCCTGTTGCAGATTTAACGTATTGCATTCTGGTATCGAGGTATGATTTACACCATTCAAGTGCTGAGTTGCATATGCCTTTTTCTTTCAGTCGACTGAGGAGGATCTCGTGATTTACCGAGTCAAACGCTGCTGCTATATCCAAGAAGATTAGCACAACGCCTTGTCGGATGTTGTCTATGGTATTGAGAACATCATTGAAGAGCGTGGTAAGCAGTGTCTCAACGCCATGGAATTCTCTGAAGCCGTGTTGAGAATGGTCTAGAGGGGCTGCGGAGTCAATGTGGTCTTGGATTTGGCGCTGTGCCTCTTTCTCAAAGATCTTTGCTAAGAGGGGGATACTGGCTATAGGCCTGTAGGAGTCTGGCCGTTTTGGGTCTAGTTTAGCGTTTTTTAGAAGTGGCCTGATGGATGTGAGCTTTAATGCAGATGGGAAGGAGCCAGTAGTGAAGGAGAGGTTTATGATTCTTGCAATGAAAGGGCTAAATGCACACCGATCCTTTATCCAAAAGGCTGGGCAGGGATCGGTCTGCGCGGTGGTCGTGTTGAGTGAGGTGATTGTGTCTTTAATGTGTTTAGAAGAAGGCGTGGTAAGTGCGGATAGGGATGTTGGGCAAGTTGTTTCTTGTATATTGTTTTTTGAGAGTTCATCTGTCTGTAGGAGTTTTGTTTGCAAGTAATCAGCGAATTCTTGCGGGTGGATATCATTATTTTGTTCAGAGGATGGTTCCTTTGATAGTGACTTAACCAGGTTGAAAAGGTCACGAGGTTTGTTCAATGATCTCTTGAGCATATCTGAGTGGTATTGCTTCTTTCTGGTTGTGATTGCCTCGCGGTGAGTTGAGAGGTGGAGAATGTAGGCTTCGTGGTCATCGATAGCTAGTGAGCGGCGCCAGCGTTTTTCGAGCCTTCGTAGGTGCGTAAGAGAGGACCGTAGCTCGGAGGAAAACCATGGAGCAGAGGTTCTTTTCCCTGATATGGACTTTTTGTGTGGCAGTTGAGCAACAGCGTTGAGGCTGTTGTTCCAGGCAGCGATTGACTCGTCAAGGTTGAGAGTTGTGTTGTTGAGGACTGGTTGGGTACTTGACAGAATAAGTTCTCTGTTGAAAGGTCGAAAGCCCCGTGTTACTCTAGATGGATTGGCGAGTTTACTGGTGTTCAGACTATGATTGTTGTTCAGGGGAATTTGTAGGTTTATAAGTTTATGGTCAGACCATGGGACCTCGGTGATTGATTTTACAATGTTGCTGTTTTGCTCAAAGACATGGTGGGGGGCGAATACCATGTCAAGAATGTTTACTTTGGTATGAGTAGGCTCAGTGATTATTTGTTTGTAACCAAGATTTTCAATGGCGTTGAGGAGTGAAAATGAGTGGTTTTGTTGTAGTGATGGGAGGTTCAGGTCTCCCATTATCCAGTTGGGAGTGTTGGGGTTGCAGGTATTGGCGGCC
The DNA here is from genome assembly GCA_033557465.1 of Ichthyophis bannanicus. Lineage (NCBI taxonomy): Eukaryota > Metazoa > Chordata > Amphibia > Gymnophiona > Ichthyophiidae > Ichthyophis > Ichthyophis bannanicus. The sequence goes on from CM066032.1 coordinate 1,152,991,593, forward strand.
AGATCCAATATGGAGGGCTCGTCTGGGGAGCTCGAGGGGGCTCTGTAGACCAGGTTCATGGAGCATTGTTTATTGGCTATGGTGATTATGTCCAGATTGTTTGTGCTATAGGAGTTAGTCATGTTGAAGAGGAGTTCAGACTTGGTGAGAATGAGTGCTCCTCCTCCCTTCTTGTTTTCTCTGTGGGTTGTGTGTATAGTGAAGTTTGGTGGAATGAGTTGGTTAATAAGGACATTGTCCTCTTTAGATAACCAAGTTTCGGTGATCATGAGAGCATCAAGATCATGAAGGGTAACTATATCTAAGATTACAGGCCATTTTTTTCGAATTGATCGAGCATTTATAAGGGCACATTTTAAGTTTTGTGAGGGCGAGGGTTTGTGTTGCTTCAAATTACTGGATTGCTGTATTGCAATGTGGATCAAGTGGGAGTGTCGGATACGAGCTTCCCTAGTCGGATAAAGATAAGGGTTGCCTGCCCAATGTTTTCCGTGGTTTTTGAGGATGGGGATATGACTGGAGGTGGGGGAGTAGGCAACGGTGGTTCCGAGCCAGTCTGTGAGAAGGTAAAAACTGAGGAAGGTAATGAGGTGGAGAGGCATTTTGGTTTCTGGGATGTAATGTGAGAGGGTAATTGAGTTTTGGGTGGTGAGAATACACAATACAGTATACAGGTAATTTCACAGTACAGTATGCAGGCTATGAGGTACTAACAAAGATATCACTGATTAAGGTGTAAGTTACAAGACTAGCAATGACTACAGTAAATATAACAGGAGTCAGGTGTGTGAGTGTGTGAATGCTATACAGACAACTGTAAGAGTCAGGCTGATGGAGAGAGTCAGGTGTGTGAGTGTGTGAATGCTATACCGATAACTGTAAGAGTCAGGCTGATGAAGAGAGACAGGTGTGTGAGTGTGTGAATGCTATACCGACAACTGTAAGAGTCAGGCTGATGAAGAGAGTCAGGTGTGTGAGTGTGTGAATGCTATACAGACAACTGTAAGAGTCAGGCTGATGGAGAGAGTCAGGTGTGTGAGTGTGTGAATGCTATACCGACAACTGTAAGAGTCAGGCTGATGAAGAGAGTCAGGTGTGTGAGTGTGTGAATGCTATACAGACAACTGTAAGAGTCAGGCTGATGAAGAGAGTCAGGTGTGTGAGTGTGTGAAAGCTATACAGACAACTGTAAGGGTCAGGCTGATGAAGACAGTTGGTGTTTGTGAGTCGTGTTGATTGGTGAGGGTGATGTGGGTGACCAGTTGGTAGTGATTACTGACGACAGTATAAGACAGTATATGATAACATACAACAACATAATCTTGATGTTTATATTGACGTGGGTGGTTACTGACAACAGTATGGGACTAGGCAGGAGTATAGGCAGTTAGTTGAATCTTAAGGGTGTATATTCAAGGGACAGTCAAGACATGCTATAGGTAGCAATATATGGGATTACTTTGAATTGCTGAGTGAATTTCTTGGTTAGACAGTTGGAGTATACTTGCTGTAAGGTCAGACAATTTGCTGGAGACGACTGAGAGTTCACGTTGGAGAGTTGGGTGTGGTTGCAGACTTTTTGGCTTGGCTGTTACTCGGGGTCTTCTGAGAGGGCCTTTGCCTAAGGGCCGTGCCAAAGGGCCCTCTGGCGAGGCCCTCAGGCGCGGGCCCGACAGGCGCGGGCCTGCCTGACGGCGGCTGCTTTTGTGTTGTAGGGCTCCGCCTCCCACAGCCCCGATTGGGCCGGAGGCCTCCTGAGCAGGCTAAGATGGCTGCCCCCTGCTCAGGTGTGCTCTACCCCGATCGGGGAGCACAGAGCCGGCTGAGAAGGAGAAGAGAGGCTGTTTCCACACGGCGGCTGCTTTTGTGTTGTAGGGCTCCGCCTCCCACAGCCCCGATTGGGCCGGAGGCCTCCTGAGCAGGCTAAGATGGCTGCCCCCTGCTCAGGTGTGCTCTACCCCGATCGGGGAGCACAGAGCCGGCTGAGAAGGAGAAGAGAGGCTGTTTCCACACGGCGGCTGCTTTTGTGTTGTAGGGCTCCGCCTCCCACAGCCCCGATTGGGCCGGAGGCCTCCTGAGCAGGCTAAGATGGCTGCTCCCTGCTCAGGTGTGCTCTACCCCGATCGGGGAGCACAGAGCTCATAATCAGGATGACAGTAGGAAGAAGAGCCCATAATCGGGATGACAAAACCGTTCGTAAACCCCCCAAGCAACACCCCTTTGTCCCGTATCCTAGGGTAATGTAGTAGCAAGTCTCGCAAGACCTCGATCCGAATTGGCGAGGTAGCTAACCCAAAATATGCACCATCACTTGGCCGATGGCAAGGGCCCTTTTCGGATACATTTTGTCGCAGCATGCCCTCCCCCGCAAACCGGGGAGGAACAAACAGAGCAAGAGACGTAGGTTGGTAACAGACTGCTTTATTGATGATAGTCCCTACGCGTTTCGGCAAACGCCTTCCTCGGGGGACATACAGCTACCATAAAATGAACAAACAATGTTAAAACAAAATAATATAAAACAATATAAAACAACGTATCTTAATAATACACATCATAAAAAATAAAAAATATAATAAATAATAAATGATAAGGAGATGAAAATTAATAAATAAATAAATAATAAGGGACATTCAGGGAAGTATAAGAATAAGAAGAATAAGAATTAAGAGTAGTTATCAGTGTACACTGATAACTACTCTTAATCAGGTCGCACAGTCCTCAACGTTTGGATAAATTGGTCTGTCTCTTGTCTCGGCCCTTCTTATTCTGCTCCGGATAGTGACGCCCCCAAACACTTGCGAGACGCAAGAAAGCCCTCACCCAATTAACCACCGTCCTCGCCACCTTCCGAACCCTGCCGGCCTTTTCATCCTCCTTCCTCTTCTTCCTACTTTCACCCAAGCGCTTACGACCCTCCAAAAGCCGAAAAATATCAATATACCGCCTCTTCCTTATTCTCCTCCTCAACTTCCGCGGTACACCTTCCCACAATTTGGACAAAACTGTAACTGCCGCCACACCTCCGCCAGCTGATCCGCCCTCCGCAGCCGTCCAACCCCCCGCCGAGGACCCTGTGGACGAACTGGAGGAAGTGGAAGAGGACGACCCGGATCCGCGTCGTCGCCGGCACGCATGCTTCTTCTTCTTGGAAGCCTTACCTATCCCCTCGGCACACGCTCCGCCCCCAGCCCCACTGACTAGCTCCAACCGCAACTCACTCGCTGCCGATTCCGCAGTCGAAGGCTGAGCTACCCGCTGCTGGCCCACATAGCACTGGTCTTGTGGCTCTCTATCACTGCACTCCGCCGACCCAGCTCCAGATTCTCCACCGGCAACCGACGTCGCACCCGCCGCTGCCCGGTGCAGCAGCGGCCCACCACGCATAGCCCCAGGAGCCTCACCTGATGGAACCTGCGAAGACAAGAAGGGGAAAAAAGCAGGGGGAACAGCCGCAGGCCACGCTGTCTGTCAAGTCCCGGACCAATCAGCCCTTGAGGGGCCCTGCCCGCCCCCCAGCCAATGCTCCCAACCCGGGTGCCCCATTGACCCGACCCCCCCTGCACTCCCCGAAAAACCAACACCCTCCCGTGCCCCTGTCTGACACACAAAACCAGCCCACTCCGATCCTCCTCCAGCCCCATGGCCAATAGCACCCTCCCTAGGCTGCCCCCAACACCCTGTCCACCTTCCAGCTCTGCCCCCACCACACCCGCACTAGCACCCAGCACTGTAGCATCCCCAGTGCACTGACCCCCCCGTGACAAGGCAGTACCCCGAACCCTACGGCCCCTCCCCCTCCCAGAACCCCGAACAGGCAATAATGACCCCCTGCCCCCCTTATTAGCAGGCCCAGCTAGGCCGGCAACCACTACACCCAACATACCCCTCCCCGGGCTCATCGGGCCTACTTGGCACCCCCTAGCCCCCCTACTGCCCTGCCGGCCCCCAGAACGCAGCCCAGAAGCCATCCCTCTCCTCCCCTGCCTCCCCCTGTTGTCCTTGCGCCGCCTCGCCATAAAAAGCACCGCACACACCGTCCCTAAGCCACCCAGGACAAATCAGCTTAATTTACAACGCTAAGATGCGATTTTGCTGCCTGGGGAAGCCTGTTTACCCACTGTAGAGCCCCCTTGCCTGAGTGGCGCGTGTGCGCCGCCGAAACACCGCAACACCGGGCACCCTCCGGAAGGATTCCCCGGAACTCCAGTCCACCGCCAGGCAAGACGCTCCGCAGAACTGCACTCCGCCAGGAGCACTGCGCCCGGATCCTGAAGACACTACCGACACTCAAAGGGAAGCCCTGCGCCGCGATCCTGGAGATGCTGACGGCTCCCCGCTCCTCCACCATAACCCCCAAACCGGATCATATCGTCTCAGTATTGCCAAAATTATACCTGAATCCTTCATGTGCATTATCAATGCTAGCACGTTGAAAACGGAAGACTTTCTCCGTGGGTATTCATCCACAATCATATATTCCCACTAACATACATCACTAGAAGATAAAGAACGTTTCAATGCTCATGAGTATTATAAATGAGTTATTTTATACACTTGATAAATTGCCCAAAAATAAACGGCCTTCTATTTAAACCACAACAAACAACCCAATCAACATGTAGATACCTTATCACTGCACATACAAATCCTAAAGAAATATATTATTAAAAACCTTAAAGGTTGATAAATATCAGACAAACCTAACCTTACTCTTACATAATCTATATAATAGCAATGTCCAATAACACATTTATAAATGCTTTAACCAAAATAAATATAATACCGGTTCATTAAAAAACTATAATTGCAATCCTTGTTTCCATCACAAACTTAATAAATACTGCTATGATGACTCCTCAAACCGTGAGTAACCAAATCGTACCTGTAAAGAATATATATAAGAAATGCTTTTACACAAAGCCAACTACACACTCCACATCAGACATCAGAAACCCAATCTTTTACATCCAACTATACATTCCAGTATTATTCTTCTCCACAAAATATCAATTTATTTATTTATTTATTTATTTAACATTTCTTCTATACCGCGCTATTAAAATCAGCGCGGTGTACATTGAACAAAAACACTGCAATGTATACCAACAACACTGAGTTTACAAAGAACAGGGAATTGAACATGGGATCGAAACTGGGGAAACTAAATACATATTAACTCGAAACTATGTACAATACTCTAATATAAATGGGTGTTGCATTGATTTTGTGAAGATGAAGATTAGTGGTTGGTTGGGCTTGAGTGGGGATTACCTATTATCTGTGGTATTGACGTGCAGGGGCGGGTGGGGTATGAGGGAAGCTTGCTGGTTGTGCTTCTATCACTGGAAGTTTCTGGGTAACATTTTGTGAACAGGTGGAGTTTTAAGGCTTTTCTGAATAGGATGAGGCTTTTAATACCACGGATTTCATGGGGAGTGCATTCCATTTTAAAGGGGCGAATATGGAGAAGGATCTGTTAGAGGTAGCCTTTGTGCACGTGGTCATTAGCTTGGGGACTACTAATGTGTTCAGTGCAGTAGACCTTCTGTTTCTATTTTCCAGGGTACCATGGACTAGCTTGCTGATTGGCGTAGGGGGGTAGTTATTTAGGGCTTTGAAGGTGAGGACCAATGACTTGTATTGGAGCCTGGCATGTAAAGGTAGCCAATGCAAATCCTTCATGATGGGCGTTATGTGGTCGGATCTTGACGATCCAGAGAGGACTCTTGCGGCTGCATTCAAAGCTAGGCGGAGCGGGTTTAAGGTCGATTGTGGGAGGCCATGGAGGATGATGTTCGCAAAATCTAAATGTGGAAGGACTAATGCCTGGAAGGTTGTTCGGTAGTCTGTGAAGTCCAGTAGGTGTCGGAGGTGACGTAGAGTTCTGATCTTATGGTATATTGCCTTTGTGGTGTTTTTCACATGTGTTGTCATATCCAGGTGCTGGTCCAGGGTGATGCCGAGGTAACGGATTGTGGATTTGGACTTCAACTCTACATTGTTGGCAAGTAGTGATGAGGGAGGTGTGAATTTATGGTTCCTCGTGACAAATAGGACATCTGTCTTGCCGTGATTGATCCGAAGGTTTTGTTGCAACAGCCAATCGGCTACTGCTTCGAAGCACCTGATTATTGGGGAGAGCACTGGTTGGTCTATCAAGAACGGCATGTAAAGGAGGATGTCATCTGCGTAGGCAAGGCATTTTACGTTGAAGGATCGGATTAAGTCACATATCGGCTGCATATAAATGTTGAACATTAGTGATGATAAGGACGATCCTTGGGGAACTCCCTGTGTTTGCAGAAATGGTTCAGAGGATGAGAGGCCAGCCTTGACTTGTTGCCAACTATTGGATAGGTAGGATTCACACCATTTTAGAGCTGTGCTTTGGATCCCCTTTTCTCTCAAGCGTTGTAGAAGTATGTCATGACTCACTGAGTCGAAGGCGGCAGAGATGTCCAGGAAAATAAGGACAAAGCCTTGTTGGATACTGTTGATTCCTGTGACCAGATCATTGAACAGGGTGGTAAGGACAGTGTCGACTCCATGTGCTTCTCTGAATCCGTGTTGGGCTGGATCTAACGGTGCTTCGGTATCGATATGTTGCTGGATTTGTTGTTGAGCAGCTTTTTCGATGATCTTGGCAAGCTGGGGGATGCTCGAGATTGGTCTGAAGGATTCAACTTTAGATGGGTCTAGTCTGCTGTTTTTTAGTAAGGGCTTAATAGAGGTGTGTTTGAGGCTCTGCGGGAATGATCCTGTGATAAAGGACTGGTTCAGTATTTTGCACAGGATGTGGCTTATGTTATGTCGCAGCTCTTTAATCCAGCTGGCTGGGCAGGGGTCATTAGGTGCCGTGCTGGGGTTAATAGAAGCAATGATGTCCTCAACCTCTCTATTGGATACCGTGGTGAAATTGCATAGTGGAGTTGCTTGAAACGCTTTAGGCGATGTGAAGGGGTTATTAATGCCTATGTTTGCGTTGGTCTTGACCATCTTCGATTGTAAATAGTCTGCATAGTCCTGTGGTTGAGGCATTGGGGGGTGGACTGAGACCGGCTCTCCTGTTATGGACTTTACTATATTGAACAAGGCATGTGGTTTGTTGATGGAGCGTTTTAATATATCGGTGTGGTAGAGTTTCCTATTCTGCATATCTGATAAAAAATTATGTTTTTTCTGCAGTCTTCAAGCAAAAATTGAGTCTGCGTGGAGTGGAAAAACCATCACGGTTGGTCCACCACTCTACACTGCATACAATCGTTCCACAAAGCCGTCAGCACTTACATTATAGGATAACTTCTGCAAACCGCGGGATTGTGCATGCAAACAATTGCTTTCAAAAAACGCCCACACTTGCGCTGTAAAATACTTTTGCCAACCGCGGGAATATGTACGTCACTGTGATGCAATTGGTCGTTGCTATTCCCTAAAAGAAAGTGCTACCATTCAACTACCTACTAACAAAAATAGCAAGGATCACCTGTCGTGCTTCTCTTACAAGGCTTATTCTGTGTATAACTTTCTCCCAATATATATAGTTTTCTCTTCTATGCCCTGTATTGCATTCTATCTTCGTTTGGATGCAGATCCTACTTCTAAATCGAAAGCGAGTATTGATAATATAATACTCACGGCTTTTGAGATTGGTTATCTTACCAAAAAGGAGAACGATTTTTTGATAGTTCCTATGCCAGTAATCCCTACCTTATATATTAATCCCAAAATACATAAATCTATGACTGATCCTCCGGGTCACCCTATAGTTTCGGCAATAGCATCATTAATGGAACCTATTTCACAATTTTTAGATGTAATATTGCGACCGTTCATAAATACAATGTGGTCTTATGTGAGGGATTCAGCACATGTGTCTTTTGGGGAAACTGCTAGGTACGTATGACCTAGATTGGCCACTGTTGGAAACAGGATACTGGGCTTGATGGACCTTGGTCTGACCCAGTATGGCATATCTTATGATCTTATGTTCTTATGTTCTTATTGAGATACTGTCTATCTTTAATGATCTTAAACCGGATATTATGTTGGTCACCCTGGACGTCGAGTCCCTGTATACCAATGTCCCACAAATGGAGGCTTTGGAAATTATAGAACAATGTTTACTTAAGAGAGAGGGCCTTAAACATATCTCTACAGCATTCCTCCGCACTATAGCTCAATATGCATTATGTGAAAACTATTTTTGTTTTAGAGATCTTTTTTATAAGCAGATTAAGGGTGCAGCAATGGGCTCATCAATGGCCCTGGATATAGCGAATCTTTACATGTTTCAATTTGAAGAAAGGTTTTTAAAAAAACATATGTATGAAGCAAATGTAAAATTATGGATATGCTATATCGATGATATTTTGATCATCTGGGACGGCAGCATAGAGACATTGGAGCAATTTAACGTTTGGATTAATGATTTGGATAGCAATTTGCGATTCCAAGGGACTTATGATTTATATAAAATTCCATATTTGGATCTTGTAATTAAAAAGAAGGGAAGCAGTTTGTGACATCGCTGTATAGAAAACCTACAGATCGTAATCACCTCTTGCATTTTGAGAGTTTCCACAACCCAGCGCTTAAAAGGAATTTACCTGTTGGTCAGTTCTTAAGAGCTAGAAGAGCCTGTACTACAATACAAGAATTTGAAAAACAAGCTGTCAAGTTAAAACAGAGGTTTGTAGCTAGACAATACCCGGAACATCATATTGATCAGGCATATAGGAGAGCTATGGAAGCCCCTCGGGAGTCTCTTTTGAAGACTCAGAACAAGAAGAGAGATGTGGGAATAGTGTGCCCCATCCTTTATTCTGTTCATTCTAAGATGATTATTAAGATTTTGCGTAAGGAATGGCATCTCATGCAAGCTCTTCCAGCCTTTCAGGATACACCCCTTACAGTGGCTCATAAACGCAATGTTAACCTGAGAAATCTTCTAGTGCCTTCAGCACTTACAGAACGAAAATTTTTGCCCAAATACAAAGGTCATTTTCAATGTGGCCGGTGCTCTATATAAATTAAGGGCGCGGGCAGGGTCCCGGCGCCCGCAAGTAACCAGGTGCCCCGGCCCGATGCGGGACCCAGCTCGCGCCCCTTCTGGGCAAATAGATGAAGGGTGGAATGGGGGGGGGAGGCATCTGGAGCGGGCTTGGCGGTGGCGCGGCTTGATTGGGCCGTGAGGCCGAAGAAAGCTTTAAATTGATTGGATCCCCCCACGTGATCGAGTGTGGGGGATCCGCCGGCATACACGAGCATGCGCACGAGCCTTTCAGCATCGTGGCGCATGGTGAGGCGCACGCTGACAGCTACAGCTCCTTCTTGCCGGTTAGGCAGGCGATCGAGGGACGGGTTCGTGTGTGGAGTCTGGTGTTGGCAGCATAAGCCGGACGGCGGGCAGTGTCAGCGTCGCTGATCGGGACCTGGAGGCGGCGTTGAGGTTGAGGAAGCCAGGCGAGTCGGGCTTAGAGCAGGGGTGAGGAGTGGGCCCAGGGCAGGCCTCGACATCTCGCAGTTAATTACAAAAAAGAAAAAAGAAAGAAGATTAATAAATACAAGAAAAGAAACAGGGACAACAGGACCTTGCAAAACACAAAAAGGGATATTAAAAAAAAAAAAATATATATATATATATATAGTGTCCGTACTTATAAATAGCAATAAGGTAAAAGTTGCCCCATGCCAGCAGGTAGGGCAGGCCGTGGACGGGGGCGGGGGAAGGATACTGCAGGGCTGAGCAGGGCATGGTTGGGCTGTGGGGGGCGCAGAGGATGGGGTGGAAGGAACAACAGGCAGCGGGGATGCTCTGTGAGCCATGAGACTGCACCAGCTAGGGGAAGGGCAGTGGGACCTCCTAGGCCGAGGGGAAGGTCCGGGGGTCATGCCAGTAGGGTATGGGTGGGCCGCAGGCCAGGTAGTCATGGTAAGGGGGGCTTACTTCTGGTAAGGGGGATGGGGCCGGATGGTGTGCATGATGATGGGCAGGGGAATGAGCGAGGGGGCAATGATGGCGGGGTTGGGATCGGGGGTCGGGGGGGACGCTTCAGCGCACACTGGGGTCAGTGCTCCGGTTTGCCTGTGGGGGGGCAAGGGCATAGCCCCTGGTGGTGCCTGCTTCCGTGAAGAGGCCAGGAGTGGATTTGATATGGGATCCACGGCAGGGTTCAGATCGGGGGGCATGCTGGGGTTTTCCCCAGGCAGGCGGAGTTTAGATTGGGAACGGTGCTGGGAGGGGGTCAAGGCCTGTCTGCGGCTGATTGGGCTGGGGTCTGGCATCCTGCCTGGTCTGCCAGTTTTTCTCCCCAGGTCTTTCCCTTTCTTTCTCTGCAGGTTCCATACCTTCGTTCGCCAGGACCGGCGATTGGTGTCAGCAGTCGCCAACAGCAGAACATGGATGCCCGTGGAGAGGTACCACACCCCAGCATTGAGAAAGGTCCGGTGACACAAGGTTTGAATGAGCAGCAACCGGGTGAAGAACAGGCGCAAGGGTCCAGTACACCGGCGAGGATGGACACTTCAATGGCGGGTGAGTTGTTGTTGGATGCTGGGGTGGGGGGTGAAGGGGAAGGCGAGAAGAGGGAAAAAAGGGGCAAGATGGTTAAAAAACAGAAGCATTCGTGTCGGCGGAGGAAGGACTGACTCATCATCCTCTTCCTCATCGGAGTCGTCAGGATCATCATCAGAGGGTCCCGTTACGGGTCTGAGGCACGAGAGTCCGGGATGGTGGGAGCGAACCAGAATGTGGCAACTTTATCAGAACTGTGGGAGGGGGTGCCGAAGAAGTTGCGGCGAAAAATTTGAAAACGTAAATATATTGACGTTTTTCACCGTTTGGAAGTTCGTAAGCGTTCGGGCGAGATTAAGAAGAAGCAGAAAAAGGACGAGAAGACGGGCAGGATTCGGAAGGAGTCTAAGACAGTAGTTAACTGGGCTAGGGCCTTTTTGAGGTTGGCTAGTGTGTGGGGGCAGCATCGTCCGGGTCAGTATGGTATGATGCTGGCTTACGCGGATACAATTCTTGAGGCTTCTCAGACCCACGAAGGGTGGTCTTGGTTGAAATATGATGAGACGTTTCAGGATAAAATGGAGGAAAACAAGTCGTTGACCTGGGCAACTCAAGACATCAATTTGTGGCTCACCCAGATGTCTGTGAGGACGTCTGTAGGGGGGGTGCAAGGGAGGGGTGGCGCGACACCTACCGCAGAGACGAGTCATTCCTTTCGGGGCGGGGGGGTCCACTCTCCCGCCAGAGGGGTGTCGGGTATGGTTGGGGACCTCTGCTGGTGGTATAACAGGGCAACGTGTCCCTTCGTGGATTGCAAATTCAGGCACGCGTGCTCTGCCTGAGACGGTGGGCACCCAGCATCCAAATGCCTTAAAAAAGGTTCCGCAGTGCCAACCTTGCCTGCAAGTAAGACTGCTGGGGGTGTTTGACGTCGCCCCTACGCCGATAAAAGTGGAGGCATTGAGAAGGTGGCTGCGGGGTTACCCGAGTTCGAACGTTCAAAGAATGTTACTGTTGGGGTTTCAGTTTGGGTTTGTGATACCTGTTGTGGGGGCGGTGGCGGCTTCAGCCACGAGGAATTCTCCATTGGTTCGGAGGTTTGCGGCAATAGCTCAGGAAAAGGTGGCCATGGAGATACGGTTAGGCAGGATTGCAGGGCCGTTTTGGCAACCTCCTTATCGAAATTTCGTGGTGTCCCCGGTCGGGATTATACCGAAGAAAGAACCGGGGAAGTTTCGTATGATCCATAATTTATCTTTTCCACTCGGAAATTCGGTTAACGATCACATACCGCACAAGTGGTGTATGGTCCGCTATGCGTCATTTGACAAGGCAGAGGAGCTGGTCAGGAGGGTTGGGCCTGGCGCGCTGATGGCGAAGGTTGATATCGAGTCGGCGTTTTGTTTATTGCCTGTGCACCCCACGACTTTTCGATTCTTGGGTTTTCAATTGCTTGGTGGTTTCTATTTTGATAAGTGCATGCCGATGGGTTACTCGGTATCCTGTGCCTACTTCGAAAAATTCAGCACCTTTTTGCAGTGGGCTGTTACTCGACTGGTGGGTCGAGCAGAAGTGGTCCCCTATTTGGATGATTTTCTGTTTGTTGGTGCAAGCGGATCCCCGGTGTGTCAGGAACTATTGGAAGGTTTCGTTGACTTAGCAGGACAGTTGGGGGTACCGCTGGCAGAAGGGAAGACAGTCGGGCCGTGTTCTAGGCTCACCTTTTTGGGTGTTGAGTTAGATTCGGATATGATGGTAGCGCGCTTGCCAGTTGAAAAGGTGGTGCGGTTGCGAGCCTTGGTGGCTAATACCCTGGCTTCCGCTAAGTTAACACTGAGGGAGATGCAGGCCCTGATCGGATCTTTAAATTTTGCATGTAAAATGATTCCGATGGGGCGAGTCTTCTTGCGGCGTCTGGCGGCAGCGACTGCTGGTGCAAGGAAGCCGCATCATCGTATCAGAGTTTCCAAAGAGATCAAAGATGATTTAAAAGTCTGGGCCGTCTTTTTGAAGGACTTTAATGGGACCTCAGTGATTAAAGAGATGGAGATTTTGAGCGAGGACTTGCAGCTCTATACCGAAGCAGCAGTGGGGGGGGGTTGGGTATATACTTCAAAGGGGCATGGTGCACGGATAGATGGCCGGAGAATTGGCAGGAGATGGGTGTATTGAGGAACATAACCTTTTTGGAGTTGTTCCCGATGCTAGTAACGATGGAATTGTGGCCGGACAGATTGCGTAATCGCAGGTTGGTCTGGTGGTGCGACAATGCGGCGGTGGTTAGTGTAGTGAATCGTTACACTCCGAGATCTTTGCAGGTGGCAGCGCTGATGAGAGATATAGTTCTTGGCTGTCTGCATTTAAATTTAGTGTTGAAGGCGCGTCATGTTCCAGGTCATGCTAACGAAATCGCTGATGCTTTTTCTCATTTGCAGTTGGAGCAGTTTCGGCAATTGGCACCAGAGGCGGATATGGAAGGGAGAGCAGGGATGAAGGAGCTGCTGCGGAGTTCTGTGGCAGAGTGTACCTGAGCTGCTTATCGGAGAGGCTGCGGTATGGTGGAAGCATTTTTACGGGAGCGCGGATGGCGGTCTGGCGCGGTGTCGGACCAATTATTAGGACAGTATATAGTATGGGCGAAAGGCCGGGGGATGTCCAGATTGGCTGTCAAGGGGCATCTCGCCGGTTTCAGGTTTTTTGCAAAAGCCATCGGTTAGGGCTCGTTGGGTGGGGGGTTTATGGTTTGGCGGCTGCTGCGCGGGTGGGAGCGCTCCAGGCCATCTCCACCTGATAGAAGGCATCCGGTTTCTCATGCATTGCTCAGAAGACTTTGCCTCGAGTTGCCGAAAGTCACGGAGTCGCATTACGAGGCGGTGCTGTTCCGGGCGGCATTTATGTTGGCTTTCTTTGGGGCGTTTCGAGTCGGGGAGCTGGTGGCGAGTTCCAAGATAGCCGGGTCAGGTGCCAGTTTACGTCTCCAGCACATCTAGATGGACAGGGGACAATTAAAGGTACTACTGGAAAAATCCAAGACAGATCAGCGGGGTAGGGGTATTTGGGTGATCCTCAATGCAATAGGTGGTACCACCTGCCCGGTCTCAGCAATGCGGGCCTACTTGCAAGTCCGTCCGAGGGTAGAGGGAGGACTGTTTGTGCCTGAGAATGCGCACTTACTGACACGTTTTCAATTTTCTGCGGTGTTACGGAAGGTACTGGACCGTTAAGGCAAGGATGCAACTCAATTTGCGGCCCATTCCTTTCGTATAGGGGCGGCAACCAGTGCCGCGGAGTTGGGGCTCGAGAACAGGCAGATTCAAAGTATAGGCAGGTGGCAGTCTAGAGCATTCCAAGGCTATGTACGTTTGTAGGACTCGGGGGTAGAAAATGGGGGGGGGGGTATCATTAACTGTTGATTTCTTTTTCAGATGGGGGACATAGTGGATGGGAGTGTTGGATGATTGGGCACTCCTTTGTCTTCTGGGCTGAAAATCGAGCGGCAGTCCGGCCAGTCGGGATCAACCTTTGCTTCGATCTGGCAACGTTGTCTGTGTCATGGCTGGGTGTTCAGGGGCTGCGGTGGACGCAGATACTACCCTTGCTTCGACAGCAGCTGCAACTTGGGAGACAGCTGGAGATTCTGCTTGTGCATCTCAGGGGCAACGAGGTGTCATCATGGACTTGCAAGCAATTGATTAACGTGGCAAAGAAAGATTTGGCATTGGTGGGAGGGGTTGGTTGTGGTCTGGTCGGACATTGTACCTAGACCAGCTTGCTGGGGTCAGAGGAGGTGGTCCAGGGGTTTGATAAAGATTAACCGACAAATTGGATGGTGGGTGTGTGAAAAGGGGGGTTATCAGGTCCAGCATTCATGGGTCGAGGTGGGTTGCGCGGGTCTCTATCGGAGTGACGGGGTTCACCTATCCCCAGACAGGGTGGACTTACTGCTTAATGACTGGCAGGAGGCTTTGGAGAAAGTGGTTTGGGACAGCAGAACTGGTCGCAGATAAGTTTCGGGGGGGCGGCACAGATGGTTAAAGGGCCTGTGCCAGTGGCGGGGTCCCGGAGGTTTCTGGGGTCCGGAGCGGTAGGCCATTTGGGCAAGGGCGGGGTGCCCTCGACCCGGTTAAACTTGGGCCGGCTTGTGCTACTGAGACGGCCAAGTCGGGGAAGGGTTCTTGGCAATTGGCTGGTGCCTTGACTGTGCTGGGGCGGCGGAGAGGTCACCTTGCTAATCATATGGCTTGTGGCCGATCTTGCCGCGGGGCATGGGATTGCTTGTTTACTGTTATAAGTGTTAATGGTTGGTTTATGTTGAATAAAGCTGCGACCAGTTTCTGCCAACTACGGTCTCTTGTGATTATTTGGGTTTCCATGTAGGTCAGGACCGCATACGAGGTTGGATTATGACGGGAGGGGGGGCGGAGGGGGGTAGGTGTAAATAGATGGCAAGGGTGAGCATTGGGTCCGGTTACCCGGTTAGTCCACATGTGTTACCAATAAGAGACAAATTCATACGTCCAACTACAAAGGAAGAATTTAAGATTGAAGATTTCTCTAATTGTGAAACTACCCATGCGATTTATGTCATACAGTGCCCTCGCGAGAAACTTTATGTGGGAAAAACAACTAGAAGTGTTCGAGTGAGAAAGGTGGAACATAAAAGTTGTATCAAGAGGGGTGCTGCAGAAAAACCGCTTGTAGCACACTGGCAGGAGATGACACCCAGTATAAGAGATCTGAAATTTTTTGTAACTAAAAAGGTCAAGTTGAACTGGAGGGGAGGGGACATAAATAAGACAATATTAAGATTAGAACAAAGATACATTTTTAGGTTGAATTCCTTGACTCCTAATGGTTTGAATCTAGAGAAAGATTTATCAGTGTTCCTTTAATTGTTGTTTGAAGGAAGCTACTATATAAATAATGTAAGGAAGACATTAATTTCAAAAATTATTTTTTAATATTTGTCTTGGTGGGTGAGATTAGTAAGATACAGCACTTTATATGGATAGATTATGCATTTAGAGGCAGTTTATATTCCTTATTTTTATTATATAATATAGGTTAAGGAGTGAATAATGAAGTGTAAACATTTACCTTAATAATATTACCCTTGGTAGTTTAAAGCTGCATAATATAATATAAGTTAAGGAATAAATGTCATTGTACTAGTATTCACCCTAACCACCAGTGATAACAAGTATACTTAAGAAGTACACAGAGCAAGTGGAAGTGGTTTTGCAATACAGGGCATAGAAGAGAAAACTATATATAGTGGGAGAGAGTTATACACAGAAAAAGCCTTGTAAGAGAAGCACGACAGGTGATCCTTGCTATTTTTGTTAGTAGGTAGTTGAATGGTAGCACTTTCTTTTAGGGAATAGAAACGACCAATTGCATCACAGTGACGTACATATTCCCCCGGTTGGCAAAAGTATTTTACAGCGCAAGTGTGGGCGTTTTTTGAAAGCAATTGTTTGCATGCACAATCCCGCGGTTTGCAGAAGTTATCCTATAATGTAAGTACTGACGGCTTTATGGAACGATTGTGTGCGGTGTAGAGTGGTGGACCAACCGCGATGGTTTTTCAGCTCCACGCAGACTCAATTTTTGCTTGAAGATTGCAGAAAAAACATAATTGATATTTTGTGGAGAAGAATAATACTGGAATGTATAGTTGGATGTAAAAGATTGGGTTTCTGAAGTCCGATGTGGAGTGTGTAGTTAGTTGGCTTTGTGTAAAAGCATTTCTTATATATATTCTTTACAGGTAGAATTTGGATACCCAAGGTTTGAGGAGTCATCATAGCAGTATTTATTAAGTTTGTGATGGAAACAAAGATTGCAATTATAGTTTTTTAATGAACAGGTATTATATTTATTTTGGTTAAAACATTTATAAATGTGTTATTGGACATTGCTATTATATAGATTATGTAAGAGTAAGGTTAGGTTTGTCTGATATTTATCAACCTTTAAGGTTTTTAATAATATATTTCTTTAGGGTTTGTATGTGCAGAGATAAGGTATCAGAGGAGAGCAGCGGAAGAAATGACCACGGCCTACCAGGTGGTAAATGAAATTCTTTATTGAGGACCCTTTATTGGGATAAAGGATGCTCTCCTCTGGTTGTCTATTTGCGGAAGAATATCTTCTCTTTCTTCCCCCCAGAGATAAGGTATCTACATGTTGATTGGGTTGTTTGTTGTGGTTTAAATAGAAGGCCGTTTATTTTAGGGCAATTTATCAAGTGTATAAAATAACCCATTTATAATACTCATGAGCATTGAAATGTTCTTTATCTTCTAGTGATGTATGTTAGTGGGAATATATGATTGTGGATGAATACCCACGGAGAAAGTCTTCCGTTTTCAACGTGCTAGCATTGATAATGCACATGAAGGATTCAGATATAATTTTGGCAATACTGAGACGATATGATCCGGTTTGGGGGTTATATAAAAAAGGTAGTTTGATAACAAATGATAGGTAGTTTTTTAGGGTAGATAATAATGAACAATTTGTATAATCCTTTTTATATTTATGTGTTATAACCATGACTTGCAGTAGGACATATTAGTTGGTTTGTCTGCTAGCACACTTATCGTTTTTTTAATTTTTTTTAATGCTGTTTATGTGGCTAGTCTAATTTATAAATTTAACATTACACAATTCATTAGTTATTTATGTATCTATTTATCATTTTTTAAGTTGGCTCTTAATATATATACAATAATTTTAGATTATTTTTAATATTTTGGTTGGCATTAGTTGAAATAACAATCAAGATGTTTATTTAGTGATTGTTATTTGACATAATGTTTCCCAAGTAAGATACAATTTATAATAAGGGAACTAAATTCAATCATAGTGATGACAGCACATGCCTTGGGGACTCACTCCTGCTTCTTGCTTCCATTGATTTTGAGAAACAGATAAGATGTAATAAATAATGTTCTCTTTTTCCTGTAGTATTAGAGCAATATGGTTGCATTCATTCATTAAAGGTTACTCACCCTTTCAATCATATGAGTAATAGTGATGGCTAAAGCTTTTTATGTCTTCTATGGTTTTTCTTATGGCTTTTAATAATGATAACTATGTGTTTGATAAGGTATGTTTGTTTTGATGGCTTTTAGGTTTTGGTTTTAAATATTCAATTATAGTGTTTATTAATTGGTAATGATACGTCTGTTTTTAATTATGTTTTAATTTGTGTTGGTTATATTTTATAACATTATTTATTTATTTAATTGTTGTACAATATGTCCATATAGTTGTGCTTGTTCATATAATTACTTTTTTGATATTTTATTACTATTTATTATTTTTTATATATGCAGTACACCAGAGTTTCCCCTGAAGAAGTGTATTACGAAACACGGCCTGTGTCGGGCAGCATGGTGTTTGAGTTATAAAATAAAGTGTTCCTTCCTTTATACCACGTCCTGTGACTGGGTTTTCATGTCTCTTTCTTCTCCATCATGGATGAAATGATAGATTTTGCCAGTTGTCAGGCTCTGTCTTCTTCACATTAAGGGTTAGCTACATTTAATTTCTGCTAGCATTTCACTTTGTTTCCTTTTCCTGACCAGACAGACAGTAGTATACTCCAACTGCTTTACTCTCCCCATCAGTCATGGAATTTCTAGTCATAATGATTTTACAGTGCATTTTGCTTCATGCAGAACTTTTATCTTGTATGCCATCTTTAACATATACTGTCATCCCTTTGCTAATTTGATCTACTCTATCATTTCAATATAATTTGTACCATTTTGTTATCTTCCTTCTACCAAGTCTATATTTTAGCTTCAATTTTCCAATCTATTTTTCGAAGTCTGGCATTAGAAATTCTAAGTATGTTTTTTTAAAATTGTGTTCACAACCCATGTAACAGTTGATAAGGATTATCTGGAATCATTTATTTATTTATTAGTAACAATTTACATATATCTGCTCCTTATTAAAATGCACCATAAGTACTTTAGCCCTTATGATAACTCTATATAGGGCACAGGTACACAGGTTCAGTACTTGACAAATGCAAACAGGATAGGATTTCAGGACATCCCTAATGAATATACATGAGTTAGATTTGTATACAATGCAAGTAGTATGCATGCAGATCCATCTCATGCATCATTAGGGATACTGTAAAACCCTAGCCTGCTTGCGGCCCTTATGTGCACCCTTACTATATGGATATTCAAACGTCCCTATTTATCCAGTATCCTTTGAAGATACCTCAATCTGAACCATGTACTCCTGAGCAACTGTCCGCTTCTTCCCATAAACAAGTTTAAAATATGCTTTCCTTTTTAAAAGCAGTTGCCAAGTTCCATCTTGATTATGGTGAAGCCTATCCTTTTGGACAAAGTTCCCCATTCCCAAAATATGGTCCATTTCCTAACAAATCTAAAGCCTTCTTCTCAGCACTATTGTCTTATTCGTGCATTGAGACTCTGGAGTGCAGTGGAAAACATATCTGAGAATCTAACCTGGAGGTTTTGGATTTTAATTTCATCCCTAAAATCCTAAATTTGGTTTTCAGATCCTCCCTACTGTATCCTCCTGGGTCATTGATACCCGCATATACCATGACAGCCTGCTCCTCCTCAGCACACACTAAAATCCTATCTAAGTGGCACATGAGGTCACTTTTACACCAAGCAGGCAAGTTAGCAAGGGATCATCACACCCACCAGCCATTTAACTATTGACATCTCTAAGGATCAAATCACCAACTACAATGTCAATCTTAACCCTTCCTTCCTGGGCACATATACTTGGAGACACATACTTAAAAGCACATTTGAGGTAGTAAAGATCAAAATTGTAGATTGGAATAGAACATCAAAGTTGTGATGGACACAATTTCAACTGTATATTAGTAAAGGCTATGTCAAATGTGGAGTATTTTCTAACATACAAATAAGGAGGTGGAGGAGTGCACATGTATGTGCCAATATGTGGAGCCAATGGAGCCTCACTTGGTTTGCAGCTTGTCATGCAGTGAGAGCTTGTGTGCATCAGTGATGCTGAGGGCTAACCTATCAGTAGCTTAACTACTGGCAGGGTCTCCCAAGATAGACAGGTCTCAGCTGAGGTGCCAGACCAAGACAAACTACCCATCTGGGCAGCAGCAGAATGGGACGGTGTTGGCGGAGGAGGATCACATTGCTGTGACAATACTTCTGTATCTTGTCAAGAAAACCCAATGGATAGTCACAACAAAAGAAATTGCACTATAGTGCTGGAAGAAGAGACCTTCCAGGTTGGAAGGCACTCAAATGGCTACTGGGGAGGACCTGAAGACTTTTCAGAGTAAAGCCAGCATTAATGATATGGTTCAATCAAAGCTTTCGGGACATCTGACTGCTGATGTAGTTGCACATGAAATGAGAGTCAGAAGCTGCAAAGATGTCTTACATATTGGGACATGGAACATATGAAGCTTGAACCAAGGGAAGTTGGAAGTGGTCAAGAATGAAAAGGAATGTGTACAACTCGATCTGTTGGGTGTCAGCAAACTAAAATGGATCGGCATCGGGCATTTGCATCTGATAATCACATGGTCTACTATGCTGGAAATGAAAGACAAAGAAGAAATGGTGTTGCATTTATAATTAAGAAGAAACTTGCAAAAACTGTAATGAAACACAATGCAATCCGTGAACGCTTAATTTCTATTTGTCCATGAGGAATGCCCATCAGCACAACTAAAATTCAAGTATATGCCCCAACAACGGCTGTAGAAGAGGATGAAGTTGATGAGTTCTATGAACAAGTACAAGCTGAAATTGACAGAATATGCAAACAGGATATCCTGATAGATGAATGGAATGCAAACATTGGCAACAAAGAAGAAGGCAAAATGGATGGAAAATATGAACTTGACAACAGAAATGAAGATGTAGAAAGACTGATATAATTCTGCAAGACCAATGATTTATTCATCTCAAACACCTTCTTCCAGCAACACAAGTGGCAACTCTACTCATGGACTTCACCCAATGGATTGTACAAAAATCAAATTGATTACATCTGTGGAAGTCTATGAGGGAAAAGCTCTATAACATCAACAAAGACAAAACTTGAGCTGACTATGGTACAGATCACCAACTACTAGTATGTAAACTCAAGCTAAAGTTGAAAAAGAACAAGCCACTCATAAATGTAGCAAAATATGACCTTGAGAATATACCACCGGAAATGGAAGACTGCCTACAAAATCAATTTGCTGCTTTTAATAAAAATTACAGTGCTCCAGAAGAGTTATGGGATGATGTCAATAAGGTTGTATTGGAAGAAAGTGAGAAATCTCTACAAAAGGTGAAAAATCAAAAACGGCCAAAATGGTTGACCGAAGAAACTCTGAAAATTGCCAAGAAACCCAGAGAAGCTAAAGCCAGGGGAGAAAGAGAAGCAATTGCAGAACCCAGAGATGTCCAACATGCAGCAAGATAAGAAAAGGAAAAATACTACAATAATGCATCTAAGGAAAAAGAAGCAGAAAGTAATAGAGGAAGAACAAGATCGGCTTTCCTAAAGCTACGCGAATTAAAGAAAAAATTCCACCCTTGAATTGGACAACTACAAGATGCTCAAGGATCTATGTTGAATGATGCCGAGAAGATCAAAAAAGGTGGAAAGAATATATAGTTATTATATGATAAAGATCAAGTGGACCAACAGCCATTTCAACCTGTACCTTATGATCAGGTGATGAAAGAAGTTGAAGCAGCATTGAAAGCCTTATCAAAGAACATAGCATCAGGTATTGACAGCATTCCCACTGAAGTAATGCAGCAATTGAATGCAGCTGTTACTATACTTACAAGGCTCTGCCAGGAAATTTGGAAGACATCATGGCCAACTGACTGGAAAACATCTGTGTTTATACCAATACTAAAGAAAGGTGATCCAACTGACTGTGGAAATTATCGCACAATCACTCTGATCCCACATGCCAGCAAGATTCTACTAAAAATTATTCAGCAGAGACTGCAATCATACCTGGAACAAGAACTGCCTGAAGTACAAGCAGGGTTCAAGAAAGGATGAGACATCATCGCAGATGTGAGATGGATCCTTGAAAAGACTAAAGAATATCAAAAGGGCATCTGTATGTGTTTTATTGACTACAGCAAGGCTTTTGACTGTGTAAACCATGAGAAACTCTGGGCCACATTAAGAAGCATGGGTATACCACAACACCTGATCGTTCTCTTGCACAATCTTTACATTGATCAAGAAGCAACAGTTAGAATGGAACAAAGAGAAACAGAATGGTTTAAAATCAGCAAAGGTGTATGACAAGGCTGCATACCTTCTCCCTACCTGTTTAATTTACATGTAGAACAAATCATCAGAGAAGCAAGACTGTATGAAGACAACAGAGGTATGAAGATATTGTGGGAGACTCATAAACAACCTGCACTATACTGATGCCACATCACTGGCTGAAAATGAAGACGATTTGAAGCATTTCCTTCTCAAGATCAAGGAACATAGTCTTAAAATAGGCCTGCACCTTAATGTAAAGAAGACAAAGTTCCTGACAACTGGCAAAATCAACAAATTCATTGTTGATGGAGAATTGAAATAGTGGACAACTTTAACCTACTTAGATCAACTATCAATAAAGAAACAATAAGCAGTCAAGAAATCCAATGACGCATTGCTCTTGACAGAATGGCTATGAAGGACCTAGAAATGATTCTCAAGTGCAGAGATGTCTCTCTCCATACAAAGATTTAACTCATTCAAGCCATGGTATTTTCAATAACGTTATATGGATGCAAAAGTTGGACAGTGAAAAAGATAGGAAGAAATTGATGCCTTTGAATTATGGTGCTGGTGACGAATACTGTGTATACCATGGACTGCCTGAAGAGCAAACCTGTCAGTACTAGAGGAGATCAAACTAAAAACTTCAACTTTCATACTTTGGACACATCATGTGAAGAGAGAGATCATAAGAGAAAGACATCATGCTTGGCAAGGTAGAAGGTCAACATAAAATAGGAAGGCCAGCAATGAGATGGATCGATACAATAACAGCAGCTATAGGTGCCAGTCGTTCAACAATGTGCCGCCTGACTGAAGACCAAACACAGTTTAGGACAACTATCCAGAGGTCTCCATGAGTCGACACCGATTCAACAGCACTTAACAAAAACAACATGTAGAAAAAAATCAACAGAGGAAACACAGCAACTTACACCTGTACATGCCAACACTTACACATGGTCATTGGTATTTCACAGCTTCTATATGTAACTCTTGGCACTTACATGTGTCTCTGAGCCATTTTTGCAAACCTATACATGTAAATGTTGCCATCTAACTAGAGACCGCTATTTTCATTTAATTAGAATTTGGGGAGGAAAATAAAAAAGAAGGGATTCTGGAGGATACTCCCTTTAATTCCTCTTGAAGACAGCCAGCCAAAATAAGCATTTCTTAAAATTCTAAACATACCAGAGCAGATGTAAATCCCTTCATCGACAATTTGGCTATTACCCATTTACTCCCAATACATGTCTGAAATGAAGAATGCACATGTAGATTTCTGATCTGTCCAGGCCACTCCCTAACCCTTCCCCTTGAAATGTTCCCTTGCAACTTCCATGTAGTAAAGACATCCACATGTAAATTCAGCCCTTTCCAAAACAGCCATTTACATGTAGATGCCATTTGCACGTATGCCTGATTTTACCCAGGGAAATCACAAATAAGGCTTCTAAAATAATCCTCTTTGTGTGAAAGGATATATCATACTAATTAGTGCAAAACAACTTTCGCTCTGGAAGGAATGGAAGAGGTGGAAGTTCTGGGAGGTAGAGTATGTCCTGATTAAGTTATGAAATATTAGGAATCTGGCTGTTTTGCTCTTAGATTGACCCCCAGTAACACTGGTAACTGGAGGAGTAGCATAGTGGTTAGAGCAACTGCCTAGTAACCAGAAGATCAAGGGTTCAATTCCCACTGGCACTCCTTGTGGCCTTGGGCAAGACACTTTACCCTCCATTGCCTCAGAAGAAAAGGCTGGTAATCTACTTCCAGTGATACATTGCCAAGAAAACCCAGAGGTAGCTGGGTTGCTATGAGTCAACATTGACTTGATGGCACTAAAAAAAAAAAAACATTGGCAAAGAAGAACATTGTATTCTTTGCAAGCTGCAGTACCTTCATTATAGCAACACAGTCATCCACACATAATGCTTAACATCAGCTTATAAGAATTCTAAGAGAGAAATGTAGACATGCATTTACACTGGAAGATGAGGGTGGCAAATGGAAATGTTAAGATTTAGGATTCTACCCCCAGCAAGACGATGGGCATAATAAAAGAAAGCATTTATATAATTTACTCAAGCAGTAGGACAGAACACTCCAGATATGAGGTTTTATGAAATAGAAACAAGCCATGGAGATAGCTGGAAAGCTTTAAGTACAAATTCTCTCAGTCTCAGGGCTGGCCCAACCACTAAGCAGACAAGACAGTCACCTATGACAGTAGCTTCTGGGGGCAGCAAAGAGCACGGCATTCAAAGCTAAATAATAGATTCTGGTGGCAAGGGAGGCATAAAGCTTAAGCTTTACCTAGGACGACAACACCTTGAACCAACTCTGGGGCTGGCCCTGCTCAGTCTAGATATTAAAGTTTCAGATCTGGAAGCCCTAATGGTGAAGACAGATTTGGATGCTGTTTCTGTTATGGAAATGAGCTTTGATGAGTCCTGCAGACAAGATGTGGTCCTACCAGGCTATAACCTGTTTTAGAAGGACAGAGATGAAAGAAAAGGGAAAGGACTATTTATTATTTATTTATTTATTAACAGTTCTTATATACCGCACTATTAGCCATCAGCGCGGTTTACATTGAACAGAAACATCCGACAATTTACATATGTCTGGTCATTACATTTAACAGGAAGTAGAACTTGGATAAACGGGTTAACTATATACATTGGTGGTTCACCTGATAATGGACAAAGTCGACTATATACATAGGTGGTACAACAATACAGGAAACTGCTTGTTATTTACATTGTGGGGTAAGCCTGTTGCGTGGGTCTTCCTGTTTGACTACTTTTGCTACTCGCTTGGGAGTTATGTTCGGAGCTGTCATTGAGATATTTAAGGAAGAGGAAATGTTTTAACGCTTTTCTGAACTGGCTCAAGTTGGGGATTGCTCTGATTTGTGCTGTTAAAGCATTCCGTAGAGTTGGGGCGCATAGTTGGAAGGCTCTGTTGGCTGTTGATTTGGTGCATCTTGTGGTTTCATTTGGGATGACTAGCATGTTCAACTCTGCGGTTCTTCGTGGCCTGTTTGGTGCAAGTGGTTGGATGAGGTTAGACAGAGAGGATGAGGTAAGCCCCTTAGCAGCTTTGAACGTTAGTAGTAAAGTCTTGAAACTGATCCTTGCTTGAATGGGGAGCCAGTGTAACTGTCTTAGGAGGGGGAGTCACGTGGTCTCTCCTGGATGCCCCAAAGAGTACCCGCGCTGCACTGTTCATAGCCAGTTGTAGGGGGTTCAGGGTGGACCGTGGGAGTCCTTGCAGTATGGAGTTTGAGAAGTCGAAATGGGGAATTATAAGGGCTTGGTAAATGGTGCGGAAATCATCCGGTTCGAGTAGCGTGCGTAGGTGTCTGAGGGATCTGATTTTAAAGTAGATTGCCTTGACCGTATTGGCTATATGGTTCTTCATGTCAAGGTTTTGGTCTAACATTACTCCAAGGTAACGTATCACAGGCTTCACTTGTAGTTGGGCATCCTTTACCTTAACACAGCTGGGTGGGGTGAAGTTGGTATTCCTTGAGACGAAAAGGACTTCCGTCTTTTTATTTTGTATTCGTAGGTTTTGTGACAGAAGCCACTCTGATATGGTGTCGAAGCAGTTAGTCAGAGGGGTGAGGTCTAGGCTATCCAGTGATATTGGCATATATAATAGTACATCGTCTGCATATATCATGTAACTGACATTGAAGGATCTAATGATGTCGCAGATGGGTTGGATGTATATATTAAACATCAATGCAGATAGGGAAGATCCTTGCGGTACACCTTGACTTTGTTGGAATGGTTCTGATGTAGCCCCGTAGGCTCGGACATGCTGCCATCTTCCGGATAGGTAAGATTTGCACCATTCGAGCGCTGTTCCGCAGATACCTTTTTCCCTTAGCCAGCAGATTAGAATTTTGTGGCATACCGAGTCAAAAGCCACTGCAATGTCTAGGAAGACAAGAGCAAAGCCATGTCGTATGTTATCCACACCTGAGATTATATTGTTGAAGAGGGTTGTGAGTAGTGTTTCCACTCCATGTGACTCTCTGAATCCATGTTGGGCCGGATCTAGTGGGGCTGAGGTGTCTATATGATCCTGTAATTGCCTGTGCACTATTTTCTCGATGATTTTTGCAAGCATCGGTATGCTAGATATGGGCCTGTAAGATTCTACCTTTTGAGGATCGAGTTTGGTATTCTTTAAAAGAGGTCTTACAGAGGTCTGCTTGAGAGTGGGTGGGAAAGAGCCAGTGGTAAAGGATTGGTTTAAGATTTTGGCTATAATTGGGGATAGGTCACATCACAAGTCCTTTATCCAATGTGCAGGACAAGGGTCCGTGTGCGCAGTGGTTGTGTTTAGGGCTAGGATGGTATCTTCAATAATTTTCTTCGAAGGAGTGGAGAAGGTTGTCAGTGGTGCTGGGTAGTCTTGTTCGTCAGGAGGGTCCAGTATTACTATTTTGTTGGTCTTGCACATTTTAGATTGCATGTAGATCGCATAGTCCTGTGGGTGGATACCATTGTGGTGCTCAGGGGTTGGTTCTTTGGCAAGTGTTTTAACTAGGTTAAACAAGTCATGCGGTTTATTCAGAGACCGTTTCAGGGTATCTGTGTGGTATTGCCTGATCTTGTCTGTGATTTTGACTAGCTCTTTATCTCAAAACTAATACTAAATCAACTAAATACATGGGTGTGGAGAAAGAAGGAGTCATTGTGGATTATCTTGGAAAGGACTGATGGCATTTTCATCCACACTGGTATGGTGTGCAAGTCTCCAACTCAGATGGAGGGATTAGACAGATGTCAGAGAGAAAACATCAAAAAAGTGGAAAACAAGTGAAAAGTGTTGTTGGTAGGGGACTTTAACCTGCCAGATGTGGATTGGACTATCCTATTTGCAGAAATGGTAAGTAGGGACTCTGGACACCCTTAAAGGAGCCTTACTCAGAGACATGCTGATATAATCCATGAGAGAGTGGGAGATACTGGATCTAGTGCTCAAAAACAGAGTTAGTTTCTCTGAGTGCCCACCCAAGCACCAGTGGAAAATATTTAGTGTGGGTTGGATACAAAACCAAAAGTTATTAGGTGGACTAATTATGGACCCTCAAAAAATGTTTGTGTCATACAAGTTCCATGTGGCTTGAATACAGAATAAATGGAAAAACATACAATTGTTGAAAGACGATAACTGCGTGCACACCTTTATGGATTCGTGGGTCTGGAAAAAAAACAAAAAAACAGGTTTGGCTCCTTTGCCCTCCCTAACATGTCATGAAAATCTTGTGTCAATAGGCAGAAAGGTAATTGATTTCTAAAAGAGTCATCTCATTAAATTTCAAGGGTGCTACAGCACAAAAATACTGGAGGAGTAGCCTAGTGGTTAGATCAATAGCCTGTTATCCAGGGGATCTGGGTTTGATTCCCACTGGCACACTTTGAGCAAGTCACTTTACCCTCCATTGTCTTAGAAGAAAAGACCTGACAATTTACTTCCAGTCATACATTGCCAAGAAAACCCAGGGGATGCTGGGTCAGCATTGACTTGAAGGCATGTGAAAAAGGCCCCATGCGTTCTGAATGCACTTTGCTATAACTGGCATTTTAAAAAATAAACAAGTAAATAAAACATTTAACTCTCATCCGGCCTGTCTCATAGTCTAAGCAGTATGCATGCAATAATTTACAGCAATCAAATGTGTTTGATTATCCAGAAATGTTTTCAAAATTGCATCTTGCAACTGTTCTTCAGGGACGGTGCTCCTTTCCCTGTTGTTTTACTCTGACCTGTGCCTAGATGCCTGTACAGGAAAGAGTTGCCTCCAATATCACGCTGCTTTTATCAGGTAAATCAGCTTAACACACCCAACCTCAAAAGGCTTGCCTGTTACTGAGTCCAAAAAACATCAGAGGTGGCCCATTGAGCACTTCAAACAATTTTACCACAGGTATTTGCTAAAGGACGTCAGTTCTGTTATTGTGAGAGAGCCGCAAAGTAACAATAGATTAACAACAATAAAGGGATATTGGATCTCATATATGATATGCAGCACGGCTTTGATTTGTATGTTTTTAAAGGTTCTTACTACCAGCCACAAAGCTTCATGAATGAAATGGTACTTAAGTGATACACAAGAGGCCCAATATTTGAAAGGCATTTGCATGGTTTACAGCCCTGTAAACCATGTAAACGCCACTGTACTGGATATTCAACTGCACTACCACGGTTAGTGCTGCTGAATATCCCCTCTCTTCTTCCTTACTCCACAGAGCAGCAGATGGGATGAAAAGGAGCTTTGGTTAGCCAATACTTTAAATGAGAGATCAGACAGATATAAAGTAAACCAAGATAATACCTGCCCCTGTAAACCAATGTCGAAAAGACGGGAGAGGAGGATGTTATGGTCCACCAGGTCAAAGGCAGTGGTTAGATCTAATGAGATGACTAGAGTATTCTTACCCTGGTCAAGGTTACTATATATCTCACTAAGAATGGCGGTGATGACTGTCTCTATGCTGTGTTGAGAATGAAATCCAGATTGTCTAGGGTAAAGCATGTATGTGTGTGTGCGTGTCTGTGTTCTACAAGATCCATCAGTTGAGAAAGAACTAATCGCTCTGTGAGTTTGGAAAGAAACTGTAAATTTGAAAAAGGGCGGTAACTGAATAAGTCCATTGGGTTGATCTTGGTGTCTTTAAGAATAGGTCAATTAGTGTGAGTGTAGTTCTGCTTTGGTTGGTTGGACCAAAACTGAATGGGAGCATGGTGTAGGTATGTCCAGGACATTTCCAAATACTTGGGTGTCCTCACCCAATTTTAGAAACACCCTGCATGTTCATAGTCGAACTCAAGTTTATACCTTCTCCAGGGCACAAATAGGCATCAAAAAAGGTTTTGTTCTGCCATCCAGACACCCAAAGGGTATAGAGGAGAGTGTACTCTGATACCCCCTATATTTTTACTGATGGTAACCAAAATGGCAGGGAAAGACTCTTTATTTCAGTTTGGTATGGTGATGCACATCCCTGAATGCAAGATATCTTGTGTTCAGCATAGGATAGACATCCCCAACACTGCCTTTTCTATCAGGGACGTCTATGTGGTCACCAACGTGACCATCCATTTCGGGGGACATCCATATTTCCAAAACTGGGGCCTACATTTAAATATCTCTGACACTTTTTTAGACATTTCTCCTAGACACTGCAGATTTCACCTAGACATCCTTTCTTAAATGCCACTTATAAAATGGCTTTTATAAAATTAGGAATAAAGGGAAAAAGAAGATAACTTCCAAAGATGTAATCAGAAACAAACAAACAACAAGCGGAAGGCAACTATGCATGAATGAGGAACTTTATTACAGGGCCTGACCTTGCCAAGTTTCGGCTGGCTAGCCTTCATCAGTGGCCTATGAGAATACATATATATATATATATATATAATTTTTTTTTATTAAACATACAATTCTTAAAACAAGTGTCTATATAAAACAAAGTACAATAATATCACCATTTCATATCGGAATATACACATATCTTGGAAAGAAAAGAAATAATAGGAAAGGGGAGAAGAGGGGAGGGGGAAAGGGGGAAGAGGGAAGAGGGAAAGGGGAGGGAGAGGGAGGGGACCAAGGGAAAACTCATGAGCATTCATTAATATCTAACTGAAGAAAAAAAATATTAATTTATGTGTTAAAGAAACAGCAAACCATAAAAAACATAGATTGTATTAAAACAATATTTTGATCTTTGAAGCTACCAAAAGGAAAAGGACTATAAATAAAATAACTGATTAAAAAAGGGGGGAGGGGGAGACAAAACATTGCTTCAAAAAGACAGTGGTACTATATGATCAATAATCAAATTTGCACTATGATTAACATGCCCAAATAAAGCAAGTAAATTAAAATTGCAATATAAACATTATCAGTAAGCTGCATTATAAGTGGCAAAAGAAAACAAAAAATTAGCCATATTAGATTGTAAGAGTAGGTGGCACAGTAGATCTTCAAAAATATATATGCTGTCAAATCACAAAAGAAAACAAAAAAACCTAATATAAAACAAATACAAACAAACAATCTATATATTGAATATAGATATTTGCAGGCACAATAAAAATGTAAAATACAAATGTAATGACTGTAATACAAAACATCACTACACATAGAAAAACCATTAACATCACTTGTCGTATGTTAGTGCTTAAATTAAAACACATCATGTCCGGTCTAACATAAAATGTATAAGAACTGAATTTTCAGTGTGTTAAAAAACAGAATGTCTTAAAAACAAAAAGACTAAACAAACCTAAGGCATTATGACCAAAATGAACTGCTATAAACAAAGAAGGGAGTAAGCACTTTGCCTTGAAGCTATTTAAAGGGTATTTCCCGCCAATCAAAAACAAGAATGACAGCCCTCATTTTCAAATAAAATTAACATTATAGTGTGATAATATATGTAGACTTAAACCATTATAGTATGACAAGGTGAACATGTCCAAATTAAACAAATAGTTTAAAAATGTGGTATTAACATAGCAGCACTCAACTATATATCTGATCAGTGAACTGTATTATAAGCGGAGAAGAAAAACAAAGAATCAGCTGTTCTAAACTACAAATAAATTGTGACACAATGGACCCTCAAAAAAAAATACAAAAGAATATACTGTCAAGCCACAAGCCGAAAAAACCTTAAAAAGGGCAAATTGCATGTTTGCAGGCACAAAACATGTGTTAGCCACAATGAACAACATCACTATACATAAAAGAAAATTCTAGCATCTACTGTTATAAGTGCTTATAACGTGTATATCCCTAACCTAAACATAAATAATACAAAAATAGAATATCTTAAAAACACAGTATTAAAAAAAAAAACTAAAAAGAACTGAACATACCTAAGGTATTGCAAACCTGCTATCAACATGCAAAGAAGTAAGCACTTAGCCTTGACACCATTTAAAAGGGCATTTCCCACTAAACAAGATAGAAAGCCTTGATTTCCAAAAGGAATAACATTAAAATATGATAATATATACACAAAACATTATAATATGGTAATATACAAGATAAAACCAAAAAAACAAGAGGAATAGAAGACAAAATAAGACCATACTATTGAGAAACTGAAACGGGGGAGAAGGGGAGGGGGAGTGGGGAAGGGAGGGAGTGAGAGAGAGGGAGGGGAAGGGGAAGGGGAAAGGAGTGGGGGGAAAGAGGGAAGAGAAAAGGGGGAAAGGAAGAGGGGGAAAGAAAAGCTTTAATTCACAAGAACACCTGATGATCAATCTGATTAAGACCTGACGAGGCCGCCGGCAGGGTCCCGGCGGCCGACCCTAACCGGGCGCACGGCCGGTGCGAGGATCCTGCGCGCAGCCAAGTTGGCTTGCGTTCATTGGCTCCCGGCGGTTGCTGCCGCGCGGGAGCCAATCCGATTGAAGCATCCAGCGTGGTGGGGAGTTTGGGCTTGGCGGGCAGCCTCCGCGTGGTCATTCTCAGCGGAGGCTGCCCGGGGTGCCAGCTTTTCCTGCTCTCTCCCTGGTGAGTGTGTTCGGTTGATGCCAAGGTGTATTGAACTTTGTCTGTTGCTGATGCTGCTATTTGGGGAGTCCCGGTTTGTCACGGAACAATCCGGTTTTGCTTGGTTTGTGTCTGGGGTTTTTTTATGCCGCGCGTGCTCGACGGCTGCGGCGGGGGTCGGGAGGTGGAGCAGGGGGGGGAGACGGGGAGCTGCCTGCGGGCCCCCTTGCGCAGACTTCCGTCCTCCTGCCCGGCATAGCCCTTGCCGCGCTGTCCTTGGGGCTTCCGTGCGGGGACGTCACCGTCCCGGGGCTTTCGGCGGCGTGAGCGGTTCGTGGCCGGGCGGGTGGAGACGGTGAGCAGCAGGGACCTGATGGGAGAGGGGTGGGCAGCTACTTAATGCCCCCGGTCTGGCCGGCAGCTTGGACGGAGCGGCGGCTCTGCAGTGGGGTCGGGAGGAATGCCGGGGGGTGGGGGGGGGTTTGGGGGAGGGCAGCGTGCTGGCTTCGGGGTGAAGGCCGCTGCACACTGGGGCAGGGGTTTGGGCCTGTTCCCCACGATTGCTGCGGTGGCGTGCCGTCACTTCGCGGATCCCGGGGTCGATTGCAGCGTCCAGGTCAGTCTTTCTGCACAGGGCCCAGTCAGTCAGGGTATCTCGTGTACTGTGGAAAGTGTCTCCAGAGACATATCGAGCGGGCGGGGGGCTGGTTGTGGGCGTTCAGGGCCCCTATCGGTGCTGCCCTCGGGCGGGGGAAGGGGGGGCATGGGGGGGTGCCGTGCACTGGACCCCCTTCACGGGGGGCTTGTCGGGTTCGCGGTGCCTCGCTCCGAAGGTGGTGTGGTCGGGGGGCGGCTGTGGGGGGTTAGGTGGCGAATGCTGGGGGGGGGGAGCGAGAGGAGCTCGGGCAAATGGGGGGTATGCAGCTGGGTTGGGGGCCGTGGGGTATGGGGACACCTTGCTATTGTTGTGGGGAGTCGGTGGCGGCTTGTGGGGACTGGGCCTGGGGAGCCCGGGAGTGGAGGGGGCTTTGTCGGGATTTAGTGGGACCGGTGAGGGGTGGGCCTCGGCCACTTGCTTGGTTTCCGGCGGTTCCCCTCCGTCCTCCCCCCCCCCCTGTTTTTGCTTATGTTTCCACAGGAGCCGGTGCCAAGGGCGCTGAAGCGGGCGTGGAGACGGGTGCTGCCGAGGCTGCATCCAGTGGTCGGCGCAGGAGACGGCGACGGCTGGCGGGGCGCTCCAACGGCGGTGTGACAGGTCGGCTGCTGCGGTGGATGCGGAGCGTTGCGAGTGGGGTGAGTGATTGGGCCCTCCGGGCGCGGGATGGCCGGTTGGAATCTCCAGGACAGGGGGGGGGTTTCAGCGAGGGAGCAGGCAATGTCATGGCTCGGTGTCGGCCCCCCTCCTCGTGTTTTCGTCGACCAGTTTGTGGCGAGCGACGTTCGGGGGGGTGACGGGAATGGGGGCGGAGGATGCGCCGGTGGGGCAGGATGCGCGGGCGGCGCGCGGGGGGTGGAGTGGGCTCGATCCTTTGGCTCCGCTCAATTTGGAATCCTATGGGCATGAGCGAATTCTGTTGTGAGGCGGGCGTGTGCGGATCCCGTTGGGTGGAGGGCATATGCGGCTCTGTTGGGAGGCGTTCCGGCCCTGTGGAGTGTGGGCGAGACTAGGCTGGGCTGTTCATGGTCGGGATGGCGGAGGTCTGGAGAGGTCATGGGGCACCCGTGTTCAATGTTCCCTCTAATTTTCTGTAGGCTGTGTGCGCCTGAAATATCCGCTGGGTACAGCTTTTGAGGGAAGGTTAATTTGTTGTGCGACATATAATGACACTTGGAGTCATAAACTTTAAAATTTGACTACACGTCAGAATGCAGTATGTACACCACATTGATTTTAATCAAATTACATGAACAGAGACGATTACTAAATGCTGCTGGCAATTGCTAGTAATTACCATCATAATTTTAAATTTTCGGACGTCGGTGTGGTTTGCTATCAGACTCAGAGCCGTAATTTGGTGCGCTCCGTTGTACAGTTTGTGCGCTAGGTCAGCAAGGTGTATGCGCGCGCACCCGTGCATAGCTTAGAGGGAACAGTGCATGTGATATATTTCCCTCTGGTTCACCCATTTGTCTGCGTGGGTGGCGTGGCAGGGGGGGGGGCTTGGCGATGGAGGCAGTGGGGGGCGATTTGTTCTTTTCTGGCTTTCGGGCGGCCAGATGGTACATGGGGGTGAAGGGGGGCGGTGTCTAAGGTGGTGGTGCAATGCGCTCCCCCCCCCCCCACCGTTTTTTGTGTTGTTTGTCGGCGGGTTCTGGCGCTTCTGCAGGGTTGGGGGTGGAGGAGCTTCCGTGGGGGGGTATGATTCCCGGGCTCGTCGGAAACTGCGGGCGGATATGGGTGTATGTTGCGATGGTGACTTCAGTGGTGTCCAGGGCGGCGGGATCGGGTTCTCCTGGGGGTTCGGTTTCTGTGCATCGTTGGCTTGGACAGCGGAGATGGTGCCAGAAGCGGGTTGGGCTGCATTGCGGGCCCGGTGGGGATTGCCGCATTGGGGGACACGGTTGGGTTTGCCTTGCCTTTCGACTGTTGTTGGTGCCTTCAGTTGTGTTCCTTGTGGGGCTTCTGTTTTCAAGGGGCGTCTTACTTTGACATCTGCGGGCCCGGGGCGGCTCAGTCTCTGGTGTGTGCTTTGGCTGTTCAGTACCTTCCTGCGGTGGTTGCGGCAGTGGTGCATTAGTGGTTGTTTGCTGTTTGAGGGGCGTCATCAACGGGGAAGGGCCAGGGAATGTGCCTTGGTTTCCGGGGACGAGAATCATGTCCAGGTGCGGTTTAGAATCGGTGGAGGTGGCTGCTCACCTGTGGCTGAATGGGGGTCTGCTGGAGGTTGCCGGTTTGGGGTTGGGTGGCTACTAGGTTTGCCCTCCAGTGTGACTTTGCGGGGGGCTGCAGGCGTTGCTGGGATTGTTGCTTTTGCACGCCATGCGATACCGCTGGACAAGGTATTTGGGGCGGTTGGCTGTTGCCCGTGGGGGGGGGGGTAGCTTCTACACCGTTCGATTGGGGTCGCAGATTTGTGGGGCTGCTTTGCAGTTCGGCAGTCGTTGTTCGGCTGAGCTCGGCGGGACATCGGTCTTGATGGGGGGGGCAGTGCCCGTGTGGGGTTGCAGCTTACTCGGGTATGGCAGGGGGGGGTTCTGAAAGGGTGTGTACTCGGGTGGGGCCTGGGGGCACGGGAGGCTGGCCCCAGTCTTGGCGGGTAGGGAGTTTGACTGCCAATATCTCCTTGCGAGGGGCGGTTTCTGGAAAAGGGGGGGGGGTTGTGGGAGTTAAGGGCGGCTTTCCTCCGCTGTCGTGAGGTGTTAGGGTGGTGCGGTAATGCGGCTGTGGGCAGGGAGTCCACGGTTACTGCCACCGGAGTTTGCCACCAGCGGGAGTAAGGACGGGTGTGGTGTGGGCGTCGCTGCCATGGACTGTGTCCAGTGGCGGAGGAGGCTGGACGTATCCGTTGGGGTGGGGACGGGATTGCTGCTCCTCTTTCTCATTGTTCCGGGGAGCGGTTTGGGTTTTGCTCGGGAGTTGACGGGCAGGGATCATGGGTCCCGGGGACGTTCTGGAGCACTGGCACGGGTGACCGGCTTAGTTGTTGCAGGGTCGGTATCCTTGGGCCTGTGACTGGGGCGGTCAGCCAGATGGGGACTGGGTAGTCTCATTCTGGTCGTGCTCGGGGGCACCCGGGGGGGCACTGCTTAGTGGATACATATGGTTGGATAATGGGTGGGGGGGTTTGCCATACCGGTAGTGCGTTTTGAGGTTGGACGTTTTCCAATTTACGGGGGGGGGGGGCGGGTGTGGAGGCCTTCCCCTAGCCTTTCACAGGGCTTTTCATATGGGGGTTGCCGGCAGATTTGGTTGGGCCTGAGTGCGGGGGTGGGCTTCACCGGCCCCGCGTTGGGGAGTCTGGGTGGTTCGGGCTGATTTGGCGAGTGTCAGGCTGGCCAGTGGGGGGACGATCAGGGGTGCATGGTCGGGGGATGTCGGCTGGGTGATGTGCCCGGGGCTGATGTGCGGGGATGCTGGTGGGTCCTCCCCAGGCGGGCTAGGGCTTCTTTTCGGGTGAGCGGGTGTTGACCCATTTAGGACGGGGGATCTGGTGCCCGAGGTGGTCGGGCTGGCGCTGCGTGTGGTGGGGTGCAGAGCCTATGCATGCCCGTTTCCCTCTGTTTGCTGTGGGGTGGCTGCACAGGTCATATGGCACGCGGGCAGCGGGCGCTGTCGGGTGCCTAAGGGTCCTGTGCGGCTATAAGGGGGGCGGGGGGGTTGTGGGATTTCATTGTTCATTTCTTTTGCAGGTGGAGGCATGTCGCCTGCGGAATGCGGGGAATTTGTCACTACTTTGCCCAAGGTGCAGGCGGTCATGGCGAGGTGGTGGACCGCCAATTGCGGATGGACCTGGTGGTGGTGGCTGTATCATGGCTGGGCAAGCGTGCCGCGGTGGGTCGCTGCGGCTTCCTTTGCTGCTGCGCCGCCTGCAGTGTGGGTGGCACTGACCTGGTTCTGGGTCCTGCCGGCACCTGATCAGAGCGGCGCGGGGGGATTTGGTGGGGTTCTGCAGCTGTTTCTGGGTATAATTCTGATGGGGTTTGTCATTGTGCAGGGGCCTGTCGGGTGGGGCCTAACAGTCCTCCACTGATGGGGTTGCGGGGTTGGCTGACTGGGGGGTACCGGACAATGCACCCGAGGCTTTAGGAGGGTGCTGGGGGGGCAGTGCTCACCAGTCGGGATGGTGTTGCTCCTTTACGACTGGCGAGAAGCCTTGGATTATGTGTTGGTTGGAATGCTCACTGGTCGCAGCTTGGCATGGGGGGGGGGGGCGGCACAGGAACTAGGTTGTTACCTGTGCCGGTGGTGGGATCCTGGAGGTTTCCGGGGTCCGGAGGCACAGGCTACACTTGGGCGGGGGCGGGGTGCCCCTGACCCGGTCAAACCCTGGACGACTTTTGCTATTAGCATGGCGAAGTCGGGGGGAAGGGTTAGGTAACTTGCCGGGGTGGCAAGTTATGGCATTAGCGGTGGCAAGGCACTTTGCTAAGGTATGGCTGGTGCGGGCCGGGTGCCGCTAAGCGATGGAGAAGGTGTAGCATGTTGGCATAATTGTGAAATTGTTAAAAGGTTAATAAAGCTGCGACCAGTTATGTTCCACAAACTGTTGGTGTGGTGTCTTTTGTGGGTTGGAGGTTGGGGATAATGGGGGAGGGAGGAAATGGACCCGAAGCACCAGGTCCGCCTGCCTCGGTTACTGACGAGGCCGCGGGCAGGGTCCCGGCGGCCGTCCCTAACCGGGCGTGCGGCCGGTGCGAGGATCCTGCGCGCGGCCAAGTTGGCTTGCGTTCATTGGCTCCCGGCGGTTGCTGCCACGCGGGAGCCAATCCGATTGAAGCATCCAGCGTGGTGGGGAGTTTGGGCTTGGCGGGCAGCCTCCGCGTGGTCATTCTCAGCGGAGGCTGCCCGGGGTGCCAGCTTCCCGCCCACCCTCCCATGCCTGTTTGGGGGGGGTTGGCTTATGGGGTGTTGCAGCTTGGGGGGGGCGGCGGGATCCCGGAGGTTTCCGGGGTCCGGAGCCTCAGGCTACACTTGGGCGGGGGCGGGGTGCCCCTGACCCGGTCAAACCCTGGATGACTTTTGCTATTAGCATGGCGAAGTCGGGGGGAAGGGTTAGGTAACTTGCTGGGGTGGCAAGTTATGGCGTTAGCGGTGGCAAGGCACTTTGCTAAGGTATGGCTGGTGCGGGCCGGGTGCCGCTAAGTGATGGAGAAGGTGTAGCATGTTGGTATAATTGTGAAATTGTTAAAAGGTTAATAAAGCTGCGACCAGTTATGTTCCACAAACTGTTGGTGTGGTGTCTTTTGTGGGTTGGAGGTTGGGGATAATGGGGGAGGGAGGAAATGGACCCGAAGCACCAGGTCCGCCTGCCTCGGTTACATATGGTTGTATCATATTAAGCCTAAAGATGAATTTTTGCTCTAAACTGAGCAGTAACTTGTTGAGGTCACCACACTTCCAATTTGTAACAATATGAGCAATAACAAAGCATCTAAGTTCTTCAAAGCTATGATTAAAACTTCAACAGTGCTCTACAAGTGGTGTTGTCTCGACATTTCTTTTAATACAGCTTTTGTGTTCACTGAGTCTCACACGTAAGAGATGAATGGTTTTGCCTATGTACAAAAGGTAACAAGGGAACATAATCAACCAATCAATGAGCAATAGAGCCTTCTCTTACTATGCTCCAATTCTCTGGAACTCCCTCCCAGATAGAATAAGAAATATAGGAGGCCTCACCACTTTCCATAAAAATATCAAGATGTTGCTAGTCTAAGCAGATTGCTTGATCTACGTGCCTAGATAGCGTGCCTGATAGCCATACGATTTATCTGCCTAGATAGCATGATGATTTATCTACCTACATAATATCCGCCTGACTAGATAGAGCGCCTGATCTATGATAACATCTATTTGACTAGTTAGAGTGCCGGATGTATCTGCCTTCATAATAGCTCTATGACTTATAGAAACATAGAAACATAGAAACATGATGACAGAAAAAGACCACAAGGCCCATCTAGTCTGTCCTTCCATAACAACAACTACAACAGTCCACTTTTTACCTTTAGAGATCCTCTGTGTTGGTCCCATGCTTTTTTGAATTCAGTTACTGTCCTCATCTCTACCACCTCCACTGGGAGACTATTCCACGGATCCACTACTCTTTCCGTAAAGAAATATTTCCGCATATCACTCCTGAATCTATCTCCCTTCACCCTCATCCCATGTCCCCTCGTCTCAGAACTTACTTTCAATTGAAAGAGGCTCTCTCCCTGAACATTTATGCCACGGAGGTATTTAAACATCTCAATCATATCACCTCTATCCCGCCTTTCCTCTAAGGTGTACATATTAAGATCCTTAAGTCTGTCCTCATATGCTTTATAATGAAGACTACTAATCATCTTAGTAGCAACCCTCTGCACCGACTCCATCCTGTTCACATCCTTTTGAAGGTGCGGTCTCCAGAATTGCACACCATACTCCAAATGAGGTCGCACCAAAGACTTATACAGAGGCATTATCACCTCCTTTTTTCTGCTAGCCATTCCTCTCCTTATGCACCCAAGCATCCTTCTAGCTTTTGCCGTCGCCTTTTCTACCTGTTTAGCTACTTTAAGATCATCGGACACAACTACGCCTAGGTCCCGCTCTTCTTTAGTGGACAAAAGTACTTCACCTCCTATGCTGTATTGCTCCCTTGGATTGCTGCAGCCAAAATGCATGACCTTACATTTTTTAACATTAAATCCCAGCTGCCAAATTCTAGACCATTCTTCAAGCTTAGCTAGATCCCTCCTCATGTTATCTACACCTTCCTGGGTGTCTACTTTATTGCAGATTTTGGTATCATCCGCAAAGAGGCAAACCTTACCCGACAGCCCTTCCGCTATATCACTAACAAAGATGTTAAAAAGAATCGGACCAAGGACAGATCCCTGGGGCACACCACTGGTAACATCCTTCTCCTCAGAGTGAGCTCCATTTACTTGTACTCTTTGTCGCCTCCCACCCAACCAATTTCTAACCCAAGCAATAACTTTAGGGTCCATCCCTAGGGTGCTCAGTTTGTTTATAAGTCGCCTGTGAGGAACAGTGTCAAAGGCTTTACTGAAATCTAAATACACCACATCTAGAGCTCTCCCTCGGTCCAACTCCCTGGTCACCCAGTCAAAGAAATCAATCAGATTTGTCTGACAAGACCTGCCTCTGGTGAATCCATGCTGCCTCGGATCCTGCAATCCGCTGGACTCCAGAAACCTCACTATTTTCTCTTTCAACAACGTTTCCATTAATTTACTCACCACTGAAGTTAAACTAACCGGCCTGTAGTTTTCAACCACATCCTTACTTCCGCTTTTGTGTAAAGGCACCACATGAGCCTCTCTCCAGTCCTTTGGCACCACTCCCGACTGCAACGAGGCATTGAAAAGGTCAGTCAGTGGAGTTGCTAGAACGTCCCCAAGTTCCCTAAGTATTCTAGGGTGTATCCCATCCGGTCCCATCGCTTTGTCTACTTTAAGTTGAGCTAGTTTCTCACGAACACAGTCTTCTGAAAATTGTTCAAGATGTCCCTCGCTTCTGTTCTTATTTGTGGGTGTTTTCTGAGGTCCTGCTCCTGGTTCTTCATCTGTGAACACAGAACAAAAATATTTGTTAAGCAATTCCGCTTTATCCTTATCAGCTTCTACATATTCCCCCCCTGTACCCTTGAGTCTGACAATACCACTTTTGCCCTTCCTCTTCTCACTAATATATCTGAAAAATGTCTTATCTCCCCATTTTATTGCATTGGCTATTTCCTCCTCCTTTTGAATCTTTGCCTTCTTGACTACTTTGCTAGCTTCTCTAAGTTTTTCCCCCTTTCAGTTTTGCCCACTGTTGTTCTACATCCCCCAGCTGTTCCCATCCCACTAATGACTCCCTGAGGTATTGGCCCATCTTCGCAAAGTTAGTCTTCCTAAAGTCTAAGATCTTTACCTTGGAATGGATTCTAACAGCCCTAGTCCTAATACTGAACCACACCATCTGGTGATCACTGGATGCAAAATGATCTCCCACTACAACATCAGAAACACTTTCACCATTGGTAAGCACCAAGTCCAGTATGGCCCCTTCACGTGTGGGGTCTGTTACCAATTGCCTGAATAGTTCTCCCTGTAGAGAATCCAGGATCTCCTTACTCCTAGATGATACTGCAGCAGGAAAGTGCCAATCAACATCTGGCATATTGAAATCTCCTAGCAGTAGCACTTCCCCTTTCCTAGCAATGCTGCGTATGTCTTCAATTAACTCTCTGTCCACCTCTTCCTCTTGTGAGGGAGGTCTGTATATCACACCAATGCAAATAGATTTCTCTTTCCCTCTTTCTAGTTTAACCCACAATGCCTCCTCTCTCCCTTTTAAGCTCTGTAATTCCAAAGCTTTAATAGTAGTTTTTACATATAGTGCTACTCCTCCTCCCCTTCTTCCTACCCTGTCCTTTCTGAATAAAGTATAGCCAGGTATAGTTACATCCCAGTCATGGTTTTCTGTGAACCATGTTTCTGTAACTGCCACTAAATCTAAGTCAGCCACTCCCACCAAAGCTTCAACTTCAGAGATCTTATTTCCCATGCTACGGGCATTAATACACACTGCTTTCCATATGTTACCCCTGTTACCCATTTCCATAAAGGTATTTAATGTATCACTTACCTGGGGGCTTTCACTTACCTGGGGGCTTTCTTCACCCATCCCCAACGAATCTAGTTTAAAGCCCTCTTCAGTAGATTAGCCAGTCTACTACCAAAGATGTGTTGACCTTTCTTGGACAGATGGATGCCATCTCTGCTCTGCAACACTTGGAACAGCATCCCATGGTCTAGGAAACCAAAACGCTCTCGAAGACACCATCCACGCAGCCATGCATTCATCTCCAGGATGCGAGCCTCTCTGCCTTGGCCTTTACCCTCAACAGGGAGGATTGAAGAGAACATCACCTGTGCACCTACCTGCTTCACCCTCTGTCCCAGAGCCATGAAGTCACTTTTGATACGTTCCGAGGTATACCTGGCAGTATCATTTGTTCCAACATGGATTAGCAACATTGGGTAATAGTCAGTGGGCTTGATGAGTCTCGGCAAATTCTCCGTAACATTTTGGATCCTGGCACCAGGCAGACAGCATACCTCTCTGGACATCAAGTCTGGTCGGCAGATGGACGCCTCAGTACCCCTCAGAAGAGAGTCTCCAACCACCACTACCCTTCGTTTCCTTCTAGTCACTGATTCTGCAACTATGGGGTACTTGAACTCTGGTTCTTCCCTTTCCAGGGATGCTTTCACCTCCTCCACTTCCAGGGCTGCATAATGGTTCTTCAATTCAAGGGCTGGAGAAGTTGGATTGGTGATTTTGCAGGCTCTGGTGACTTTTGTCCAACCATCGACATTCTGTTGACACCCATCTTCTCCTGTGCTGGAGAGCCTGGTTGCTGCAAGCAGCATCTCATCAATGTACTTCTGTGCCTAGATAACGTGCTGGGCTATCGGCCTGCCTGCATCATATCAAACATCCTCTCTAACTTATAGATAGAGTGCCTGAAGTACCTGTCTGCACAATAGCTGTATGATTTATCTGCCTAGATAGCATGCCAAATTATCCGCCTGCATGATAACTGTATGACTTAATTGCCTAGATAGCATGCCGATCGATCTGTCTGCCTGTATCATATCAAATAGACTCCCTAACTTAGCCAACTGCAGTAGTCTAGACAGCCCACCTGTTTCACCTCCCATTCAGGGAACAGACAAGATGCACCTTATCATAGCAATAGCCAGTTTCTACCTCCTTGCTGGGCTTCCCATCGGATCCATGGGTCTCAAGCC
Source organism: Ichthyophis bannanicus (assembly GCA_033557465.1). Classification (NCBI taxonomy): domain Eukaryota; kingdom Metazoa; phylum Chordata; class Amphibia; order Gymnophiona; family Ichthyophiidae; genus Ichthyophis; species Ichthyophis bannanicus. Next base: position 1,153,033,406 of record CM066032.1, read on the forward strand.
AGCCCACAACACCATACCAATCCTGAGGAGTAATGGGAAGAGATGGGCAGGGAACCCTCACCACTCTTCAATGGAAACCAACCACAAGCTCCACCACCACACGCTGCACATCGCTCTACAACACATCAAAAAGCTACACATTGAGAAATATCTGCACCCCCCATGCTGAAATGTGCCCTTATCAATATCCGCTCAATCCGCAAAAAATGGCCAGTCTTCACAGATCTGATAACACTCCACGATCTTGACATCCTAATGATCACAGAGACATGACTATCCGAATACGACTATGCTCTCCTCAACATGATGCTACCCCACAACGTCTCTCTACACTCATGCCACACAGCAAACCCGAGAGGTGGTGGAACACTCATCCTCTCCAAAACAGAGTTACAATTCCAATTGATTAACACCTCCAGTTCAACCCACCTAGACACAATCACCATAGCCAACAAGCATTGCACAATCAACCTACTCTACCGAGCACCGGCCACCTCTCCAGACGACCTCTCGACAATAATTGATCTTGCCTGCAACTCCAGTACATTATGATCCCCAAATTGGATATTAGGTGACTTTAACCTGCCTACTCTTCAAGATACCCAAGCCACAGCCTTCCTCAAAGCCCTCGATGGGTTAGGATACACACAACTAGTCAATGCACCTACCCACGTGAGAGGAAACAAATTAGACCTGGTCTTTGTACTACAAGCAGCAGTCGAACTGAACCATGACCTGGTGATGTCCATAACCCCAGTACCATGGTCCGACCACAGCTTGATTAGTTTCCAAATGACCACACAGTGCCACAATCATAACAACACTAGCAGAGATAATTGTCCTTCAATACCAATAACCAGAAGATTCTGACCGTTTGACAAAGAAGAAATACTGGAGAAAGTCATTCCACTTCTCAACGCAATGGCCCCTAACCTCGAGGAAATGATCGCTAGTTGGGACAATAGCCTCAGCACCAGCGCTCAGCTTCCAACCACAAACAAACCCCCAAGGAGACGCGAGCCAGCACCATGGTACTCCACCGAACTGCGATCATCACTCTTCCACCTACGCAAGCTAGAGAGACGATGGTGCCAATCTAGATCCACTGAAGCACAGAGTGCATATAAACTACACCTAGAAAAGCACCGTGAAGCAATAATAGAAAGAAGGAAGCAATTCCACACAGACATCCTAAAGCGCTCACTGAGCAAACCACATGACCTCTTCAATATAGTGAAGTCATTAACAAGGGAACCAGCCCCGGAGCAGCCACTCATGCCACAACCTCAGGACTATGCCGAATACCTCCAATCAAAGATGCAACAGACCAACAAGACTAGAACCCCCACAAACAATATACCCTTACACAAACCACCCCACCCAACACCATTGACCAAATTCACCACCTTGTCAAAGAGAGAAATTGAAGACACCATCACCTCCATCAACACCACCACCGCTCCAAACGACCCCTGCCCCGCATTTTGGGTCAAAGAACTACGTTACGACCTCAGCCAATTCCTCAACAAACTCATGGATCATCCTTTTCAACCGGTTCATTTCCACAAAAGCTGAAGCATACATCTATTAGACCCTTGCTGAAAAATAACAAACTGGACCCTCTGAAGGTCGAATCCTTCAGACCAATATCGAGCATCCCACTACTCGCCAAGATAATTGAAAAGGTGGTCCAAGGCCAATTACAACAATATATAGAGACTCATGCCCCCTTGGACTCAAGTCAGCATGGTTTCAGGGAGGCACATGGTGTGAAAACCTTCCTCACCACCTTATTCAATGCAATAATCTCTGGAATTGACAGCATCCGACAAGGGTTCGCTCTGATCTTCTTGGATATCGCAGCGGCTTTTGACTCCGTAAGTCATGAAATACTCCTGGAACAACTTGAGGAAAAGGAAATACAAGACTCAGCACTAGGTTGGTGCAAATCCTACCTGACCAACAGATGGCAACATGTAAGAGCTCACGTATCAAATGGTCCTTTAAAGAACGCTAATAATCACTTAATAAATGGAATTGCGCTCAATATAACAAAGTATGATAATATCATCAATCCTTCAACAACTGTGCTGGTACTTTCCCTATTAATAATTACTAATCCCCCTAGGAGGTCTCAGACTTGTGACAGCAACTGTCCTTGCGGCTATGCCGGTTTAAAGGAACAGTATGCTAATTAGCATCAACGACCTCCTCTAGGGTGTGCGGTGATAATGATAAAGAAGGCAGCTGATTATATTCAGTTTAACATCTTCAGTACTTTGGTCACAGGAAGCACTGATACTTCCATTCAGTTGCCTTGATTGACATGATTTTTGCCGCTAGATAATTCAAATAATCGGGGCGATTTGAACATTTGAATTATCTAGCGGCAAAAATCATGTCAATCAAGGCAACTGAATGGAAGTATCAGTGCTTCCTGTGACCAAAGTACTGAAGATGTTAAACTGAATATAATCAGCTGCCTTCTTTATCATTATCACCGCACACCCTAGAGGAGGTCGTTGATGCTAATTAGCATACTGTTCCTTTAAACCGGCATAGCCGCAAGGACAGTTGCTGTCACAAGTCTGAGACCTCCTAGGGGGATTAGTAATTATTAATAGGGAAAGTACCAGCACAGTTGTTGAAGGATTGATGATATTATCATACTTTGTTATATTGAGCGCAATTCCATTTATTAAGTGAACATGTAAAAGCTGGCACCATGACCTCTGAACCATTCCCACAGAAACAGGGTGTTCCACAAGGGTCCTCGTTATCAGCGCTGATGTTCAACATATATATGGAGTGGAGGAGTGGCCTAGTGGTTGGGGCAAGGTACTTCAGGCCGGAAGGTCAGGGGTTCAAATCCCACTAGAGGACAGCAACCTTGGGCCGGAAGGACTGGGGTCTCTAGTCCCACAGGTGCTCCTTGTGGTTTTGGGTAAGCCACTTAACCCTCCATAGCCCATGTTCCCTGTAAAATAGTTATTTCCAAGTTATAATGCCCTGTTCAATGTAATTTCAGTTTGTTCAATGTAAACCGCACTGATGCAGAATAGCATGGTATATAAGAGAATATAAATATATGCAGCCCATATGCTCCTTGATTTGCTCATTCAATGTCAACTGCCTAGTCTACGCAGACGATGTCCTACTTTACATGCCATTTGCAACCGATCAGCCAGACTCTTCCCCACTGATTGGATGCTTCAACGCAATAGCTGAATGGCTCCACACTCAAAATCTCCGAATAAACCACAACAAGACAGACGTCCTCTTCATCACAAGAAATCAAGGCTTCACCCCCCCCCTGCCTTCTTAAAGGTGAAGAACGCCGAGCTGATAGCAAAACCCACAATCCGATATCTAGGTGTCACCCTAGACCAAGGGCTAGACATGAAAACCCACGTAAAAAACACAGTAAAGAAAATATACCACAAAATTCGGACATTACGAACCTACGACCCTTGCTGGACCCCAATGATTTCCGAACAATCTGCCAAGCACTAATAATCCCACATTTCGATTATGCCAATGCAATACTATACGGCCTCCCGCAAACATCACTGAACCCCCTTCAGCTGGCAATGAATGCAGCTGCCAGGGTTCTATACGGAGTCTCAAGAACAGACCACATCACACCAACCCTAAAGAAACTCCACTGGCTACCAGTCCAAGGCAGAATATGGGTTTTTTTCTTTTTTTATAGCTTAATCTTTATTGATTTTTCCATATTTTATATTCCAAAACATTGTCAGAAACCAGTATGCATCCTGAACATTTTCATAAGCAGAATTGCATTTCAAACATTTTCCTTAAACAGTGTATATTCAATATAGTTTACATTCTGACCAACAAAACCCATGCTAACTCCTCCCCCCAACCCCCCCTCCAGAATTAGCACTCTATGCTCCACCCCTTCCCCCCTAATTTTTTGTATTTAACTTTTTATTAGCAACAATTCCATCTCAAAGCCATACACATATATTATATCAGCACAACCACTAGACATGTAGTAACTGTCCTCCGTAATAGCATACCCTCCCCCCACCGCCAATAATAGGAGAACATAGCACACCAACATAACACACCCTTTCAGTTCATAACCAATGGATGGCCCCATCTGCCTTACCCATACGTACAGGGGGTGCCTCTGCCAACTTCAAACAGAGGGAGGAAAAAACATCCATCCCCCACCATATGGAATTGTTTATATATGAGTAGGAACCATCGGCTGCACATACCAGCGTCAATGGCAGCTACCCTCCCCAGCTCCATTCGTCTCCCTCCCCCCTCCCCCCCCAACTAATTTCCTCCCCCCCACCATCCGGGCCTACCGCCTCCTGCCCCCCCCCTGAACCCAACCCTCTTCCCCAGTCTCCTCCCCCCCTACCCCCCTCCCCCTCCCCCCTCGCCCCCCACCCCCCCCCCTTCATTGCTACCCCTCTATTTCAGGGTATCGTTCTGTAGATACAGCAACACCTTATCCCATTGCTTCTCAAATCTATCTACCCGTTGCCTTCGTGCAGCAGTCAGTTTTTGGCAGAATATGTTTTAAGATACTAGTAATGGCCTTCAAGGCCATAAACAATCAACCCCCCACATCCATCACCGAGTTAATCCATCTCACACCCCCTAACCGGTCCAGAAGATCCACAGCTATTAACACACTGATTATCCCTAAGGAAACAATGAAATGCACCCACATGACATCTAATAGAGCCTTCATGATCTACATACCTAGATGCTGGAATGCCCTCCCTACGGCCATCCGAACAATCACTGATCTGACCCAATTCAGGAAGGTGCTGAAACGCCACATATTCATACAGCACTACCCAGACAACAGCCCCATAGGTCAGCCAGCAAACATGTCCACCAAGCATCAAGACCTCCACACCAGCACACCTAGCATACCTGAGTGCAGCCAGCCCAAGGCTGCAACCTCAAGTAAGAAGCACTGTATATTAATGTAGATAATGCAAATATGTATGTGACAGTTATCCCAGTTTCTAGCCAAGTTATATTTCCTGTTTTATTGTAAATACGATACAGTCACGATTGCATTGTATAAGCCACAGTTGGATGTACACCGCGCTGACGCTGAATAGCGCGGTATAGAAGAGAAATTAAATAAACAAATAAATAAGAATACTATGGAAAGCAGCAAGTTGAAACAGATGTCTACCCAACATAAGTGAATCTCTGGTGTCAACATTGACATATATCCCTGACCTGCCCTCACCGTCATTCAATGATTTCTTATTCCTAAATATATAAAACATTTCAAATCCTATGTAAATATGTTATCAAATGTAAATGTTACAGATGGCTACCTTGTACCTTTGTTAATTATTGTTTATTGTAAATGTTTGTGTTCCTTGTAAACCACTTTGATTAGTTGATAAAGTGGTATAAAAAAACTCTCAAAAAAATAAAATAATCACATAAATAACATTGTTACTACAACCATCGCTATGGTGATATAATTCCAAAACTGACATATTGATTGTAACATGACATCAGAAACATGACATTTACATAAAAAATGAGATAAAATACCTAGGGGTGATCTTAGACACACACCTCAGTATGAACACCCACATAAGAAATACCACGAAAAAAATATACTTTAAGCTCAAAGTACTAAAACAATTACGCCCACTGGTCCACCTACATGACTTCCTGAGCATAATTCAAGCCATTATTACACCGCACTTCGACTTTGCCAACCTCACTCTACTAGGCACAACTAACCAAAACATCAAAAGGCTCCAACTGGCCCAAAATGCTGCAGCTAGAACCATAAATGAAGGTACACCAATTTGAGCACATATCACCCTATCTAGCTAAACTACACTGGCTCCCAATTCAATGCAGAATAAACTATAAATTAATAATAACCACCTTCAAAGCTTTAAATAATACTGCCCCAGCTACTCTAAACAAACTACTCACTAAAGACACACCCCAATCTGCTCACAGAAGATGCAACACCAATAAAATAAGGATTCCAAAAGAGTTCACAAAGACTAAAAAAACAACAAATAAAAAAGTGTTTTCCCATGCAGCCCCTATACTCTGGAACTCCCTACCTGATGAAATAAGAGCCCTAACTGATCTTAAAGAACTACGCAAAACATTAAAAACTCATCTATTTAGATCCCACTACGGTCCATTTGTGAATTCCCAATACCAAAATGAAAAGGGATAATATATAACACATTAAGCTTAACACCATAATGTCCCATGAAAATATGACCATTAACACAGTTTATGATGCTTGTAAACAGCTACCTTTCTCATTGAACCCAACATCCGTTGACTGTATATAGTTGATTGTACATAGTTCTCCAAAGTTTAATTGTTAAAGTTAAGATGTACATAACTCAAGCAATGTTTAATGTAAAAACAGATATGTTATACTGTTTCTTTACCTGTTATATGTAAACCGCACCTGATCATTGGAAGGTAGCGGTATATAAGCGACTGTTAAATAAATAAAATAAATAAATAAAATAATTGTATTTGTTGCTTTGTCACAGGGTGAATAAAAATATCTAATTCAATAGTAATAGGACAAAATAACATTTTCAACACCTATAGTGACCAAGGGGTGAAGTCAGAGGTCTCTGAATTTCTGGTAAAACAAAAGGTACTAATACGTCCCTTAAATTCCTATCACGACTATACGCAACAAGTAGCCTTTTATCCTTAAAACATTCATGATTTGTCAAAACATGCCAATGTCATCTTAATATCCTTGAAATCTGATTGGATAAATGTGAAAACCTCAGTGTACACACCATCGAGGGGGTACTGTTTTTAGTATTCGTAGTAAGAAAGCCAATACGACTGGTAGCTCTGGCCTTTGAATAGCCTGAGAAGATACATGTCTCAGGATAACCTCTTTCCATAAATCTCTGACTCATATCTTTTTTATTTGTTTGATTTGTTTTTATAAAATTAGGTCAAACGTAAAATTATACATGGCATGAACATGCATGTTTTGACTTAGGCTTTCCTGGGGGTGCGATTTAGTTTGAGTGTAGGTCGAGTCACAAAGTACATACATTATTATAAAATATGTTAATTTAAACACGGCTATTTAAATTCTGCTTTCAAGCAAGTATAATGTCTGCAAACTTAATTTTATTGCAGGTAGATTGGCTCTACTATTTTATTAAGACACAAGGCAAGATGGGCCCATTTGGACCTGATTCTGGTCCGCCAGAACAAAATGTTCGTACGGCAGCCAGAATTGGGCCCGAGGACAGCCTGGCATGCCCCTACCTGCCTGTGGGGACGTCTTCACCGCAGGCACCCTTGACCGCTGCGGCTCGGCTCCCTCTCGTCCCCACCACCTGACCGACGGCTGGCCAGCCGGATCGTAGATCAGGTGGCAGGGACCCCCTTGCATTCGCCCTGGCCCCAGGGGGGTTCCCCAGGCTTGATTGCTGGGTTTTCACTGCTTATACTACCTCAGAGTTGGTATAAGCAGAGCGTCCCTACGGGCCCGGCAGTACATACAGGGCCGTGACCTGAATCAGCCCTGTATGTGCTGCAGGGCTGGCCGTCCCCGCTCAGCCTCCTCCCGCCCCCCACCGGCTCTCCCTATCCTTATGTACAGGACGTACAGGGAGAGCCGGTGGGAGAATCGGGGCCCAATGGCTTGTGGGGCTGCACAAATGACCTTCATAGGTGCCTATGTATCTTTATAAAACTGGGTGAAAATAGGCACCCTATTATAAAATTACCCTCCATACATCTAAATAAATAAATAATTATTCTTTTTCTTTAAAATTAATGCTTGAATTTGACAATTGTAACTAAGTGGTTCCATATCAGGAGCTGAGAAGAAGCCAGCAGATTACAAAGACATGCTTGAAAAAAAAAAGGCACCTATATTTTGGCCTCAGGTCACAGATTCAATACTACAAATAGTTTCTGGCAAAAAATAAAAATATTTGTTGATTTTATTATTTAACAATTGTTATTGATTTCTCAACATTCAAGTAAAACAAGAATGACATAAGCAAGATGATAAATCCAGTAGGCAACAATAAAAAAAATGAGAAATTACAACAGAAGAAAAAAAAGTTATCATCACCTTTAGACCACAATATAAGGCAATCGCTTGGGGCTCCAGGAAACATTTACAGAATAAGAAAAAAAGAAAATGTAAAGCAAGGATGAGATTTATGCGTCAGCTATGTTGAGTGCGGCATTCACCACAATTTCTTCCCTAGCTACCAGAAAATCCAACAACTAACTAGGCTCAAAAAAGAGATAAACGTTTTCTTTATAGGTAATTATACAACGAGAAGGAAACCGTAGAACAAAACTTCCCCCTAGGGAAAGGACCCTAGGTCTAAGACATAGGAATTCCTTCCTCCTCAGCTGGGTAACCCGTGAGAGATCAGGAAACATATAAACTTTAGAGCCTAGAAAAGTTACATTGAAATTCCTAAAAGAAGCCTGAAGAACTAAGGATTTATCCGGCTCTAGAGCCAGGGTCACTAGCAGGGTTGACCGGCCAGTCACCACTTCCATAGAGCTTTCCAGGAACGCAGTAAGGTCCCCGGAACCCTGGAGTTGATTCTCGGGAGCGGAACCACGGGAGTTAGGGCCCACAGACAAATACTGTGCTCTCACAATGGGAGGCGAATTATCCCCAGGAAGTTTAAGCACCTCCTGGAAATATTTGCGAACCATCTCTAAAGCAGACATAAGAGGAGCTTTAGGAAAATTCAACAATCTTAAATTATTTCGGTGAACTTGATTTTCCAAGTATTCAGCTTTTCTAGATAGCAAAGTTTTGTCCTTAACTTGGGCAACACACAACCCTCGAAGTTGCTCCAGTTCCGCTTCTACGCTGGTCCAACGTCCCACTTGTCCCCCCTGGATTCTTTTAGCCTCAGAAACAGTATTCCTCAAGCAAGATAAGTCAGCACCCACAACAGTCTGTAGGGAAGCATTCATAGTCGCCACCGCATCCCACAGTGCTTCTAAATTTACAACAGCAGGTTTAACCAAGCCTCCAAGACCTGGCATCACACCAAGACCCACAACCGCCGCTGCTTCACCCCTGGCAAGGGGAGCCAATCTTACTTGACCTCCAACGACCAACGCAGCCGAAAAGGAAGGGGACGAGTTGTCTGTCACCACTCTGGAGCCCTCTTCACTCCCACACGCCAGCGAGCTCATCGGTAAGCCGGCAGGGAGCACTCCATCTGCTGGTGATCCACTTCCAGGTTGAGGCGGGGGGGGGCTCGCTGTTCGGGGGACAACCAAATCCCGGATGCACTCAGAGCCGATGAGATTTCCGCCGGAGACTCTGCTAAAGACGCTGCTCCAACTGCGGCTGGAACAAACCCACACGCCGCCAAACTCAACTGCCCGGGAATGTTACTGGAAGCCAAGCCCGAGGGTAGGCTGGCTTGCTTGTGTTTCCGCCGTCCCATCGCCTCACGGAACCGCCGAAACTACCTAGTAGAGGAGGTAAGTGCGGGGCATCTCAGCCACAGAAACACCCTGCCGCCCAAATATTTGTTGATTTTGATGAATAAGAAAGTTATCATCTCTTGAAAAATGTTTAAAACATGCCTTAATTCAAAAGGGATTTGGATTTCAGATATGTTACAAAGGAAAAATAAATCTTTATGTGGGACTGTAGTGTGGCCTTCAATCTGAGCCATGCAATAGTTTAGTTTATTCAATTTGATTATTAAAATTTCATAACAAAATCTTGCAGGGACGTGCAATATAATATGATCATAATTACAATATAATAATTATTTGGTATGTTGACAACCTTATTCACATTACGATTGATAAGGGTGTGCATGTAACATTATTTTTTCTGCACTTTTTGATTTTTTCTTGTTTTAATTTTTTTTTTTTGTTTTATTTCTTTAAAATAATGGTCAGCTTTCTCCTCTCTTCTTCAACATGTTTGTTCACTGCTAGAACTCTAACCAGTGTCCTCTTTCCCAATGAAATGCAGACCTAAAAAGAAAGGTCCTCAGAGCAGGGATAAAGTCCATGTCACTTCTGAAGCCCTCGGGAATAGCTACTTATAATGAAATTCCAGAAGTACCACCACAACAACTGGGCTGCATGGCTTTCTGCACCCGATGCAGGAACTCGGAGCAGGCTTGTTTCCTCCCTCTCCAGCTCCAGAGAAGAGATTGAGCTTCTCCCATCTCCGGACTCTCTGACCACAGATATTTTTGGGTTTCTCTGACCAGCACCTTGAAGAGTAACATTATAAACTGCCACATAATTAACACATGTTTTCACGCATGTACTTTACACGTATTTTATAAAGTCAAGTACACATGTACTAGACTTTATAAAATAGAGCATAATTGAGAAAACACATGAGTATATTAAGGTGCAATCTCTTATACCAGTCTAGAGCTGGTCTAAATGATTGTACTTCCTTTTTGCAATTACACATGTAAATGAAAGAATTTTATAATCTCAACATGCAATAGCTCGAACTACCCCACACTCCACCCAATCTCCACCTATGTAAACCACGTGTGTCCTTTCATGTGAGCTGGTGTTTTAGATGCAATCATTTATGCATGCAAGTCAACACTTGCATGTGTAAATGAATAAAATACTGGAATTTCCATGTATTATATTTGAGCGTAAATCCAGATGGCTCCTTAGAGAATTACCTCGATAGAGAAGAATATCAAAGCATATGGTTCAAGTCATTCAGTGCACTGACAACCACGCTATGTGCTCTGCTTTATTAAGATTTATAAAAGGATCTATAGACTTCTTTATACACAGATTTTTCCTCCTGAAAATGTTTCTCCTAGGATGGATCTAGCCTGGAAATTGGGATCACAGATCTCAGTTCAATAGAAAACCATTAACAGATCATACTCAGACTTCGCACATGCTACTCAGAGCAAGGTTCTGTGATTTTAATGCATGCAGTTTCTCTCCAAGGAAAGGATCTTCTGACTCATTTATTACTGAACAGGTCCCTTTGTTAGAAAGTACTATGCAATGAATCACATCTGTTCCATTGCAACATACAGTAGGTTTGCACATTTTCCTTAGAATGTAGGTGTCTCTGATGGAATTCCCGTCATTCACTGTTTCAGAAGGAAACATCTCAGAAGTGCATTTCCATAGTATTCCCAGGAGCTTAGGGGCTTGTTTACAAAGCCGCGGTAGCGGTTTGCGATCGTAATCGGAGCCGCGGCCCCATTGATTTCAATGGGGCCGCGGTTGCGATCGCGATCGCGAACCACTACCGCGGCTTTGTAAACAAGCCCCTTAGAGTTTTATCAGAAGTTCAGCTTTCTCTCTCCAGTCATTCTTCCTAGGGGCTCATTTATTTATATAAAACTTCACTATTCAACACAAATTCCAGTAACCTCCTCTTAGCAGATTACTTAGTAAACAAAACTTCACTGTTACACAAAAAACAAAAACCAACACCAAAATAAGAGCAATAGTTAAAGTCACATTGCTTCACACAACTAAATACACACACTTCGAGACCATGCTCACAATTTCTCTTAGGGCCCAACTATTACTGATCATGATACAAAGGGATATGTTTACTAAACAGCGGTAGCAGCTTCAGTGTGATATTGGAATTCAATGGGGCCGCCGCTCCGATATCACACGGGAGCCGCTACTGCTGTTTAGAAAATATACCCCTCAGTCTCTAGCACATACAATGAGGCACAGATGCTAGGTTTCCATCCTACCAAGATAAAAGAAAATGAAGTACAATCATGCCTGGTGTTTTATTTAAATGTAATTAATACAGGCATTCACTTACATGATATAAAACGGATAAAGGCTCTTTAAGGATGACACCTACCATACTCTAGAGCAGTGGTTCTCAAATCAGTCCTCGGGACACACATAGCCAGTCAGGTTTTCAGGATTACCACAATGAAACTGCATGAGAAAGATTTGTATGCATTGCCTCCATTGTATGCAAATCTCTCTGATGCATATTCATTGTGGTTACCCTGAAAACCTGACTGGCTAAGTGTGTCCGGAGGACTGGGTTGAGAACTCCCACTAGAGGTAACTGAACTTTCAGCCTGCAAGTGCCATATTTTTCCCTATTACCTGACTGAATTTGGTGGAGGTAAGAGGCAGAGGGAAGGAACCAGCCTCCTTTTCTGAAGCTAATCCTGAAAGAGGAGTAATGGGCCTACAGGACATACCTTGCCATCCTGTAATGAAATTCTTTATGATATTAGAATGAACTATTAAATATAATAATTGGCCTACAGGTAGTAGCCTATACTGTTTCAAGGACAAGCCTTGATTTACACACAGGCCTATAAGGTCTGTGATTAGGGAGGTAAAATGTTGAGGGAAACAAAGTTTATCTTTCTGCCATCCTGCAGCCTTCAAATTTGGCTGCATCTTGGAACCTTCTCCTCCATCCCTGCTGCATTATGCCATTGTTCCCAGACCTCAGGGACTTCATGCACATTGCTGTGCTATCACAGTTCAGTAAGAAGTCACATTTGTATGCGTTTAGATTTTCTACTCATCTTTTGCAAATCTGAGCTCAAGGCAAGTTAGAAACAGAAACATAGAAACATGATGGCAGAAAAAGACCAAATGGCCTATCCAGTCTACCCTTCCATATCAACTACTATAGTCCCTTTTTTTCCTTTAGAGATCTTATATGTTGGTCCCATGCTTTCTCGAATTCAGATACTGTTTTGGTCTCTATTACCTCCACTGAGAAACTGTTCCATGCATCTACCACTCCTTCCATAAAGAAATATTTCTGCATATTACTCTTGTGTCTATCCCATTTCATCGTCATCCTATGTACCTTCATTGCAGAGATTGCTTTCAATTGAAAGAGGCTCTCCTCCTGTGCATTTATGCCTCAGAGGTATTTAAATATCTCTATCATATCTCCTTTCTCTCATCTTTCCTCCAAAGTATATATATTGAGATCTTTAAGTCTGTCTCCATATGCCTTGTGACAAACTCCACTGACCCATTTTGGTAAGCCATGCTATGTTAATATTCTTTTGCACACAATACTCCAAATAAGGTCTCACCAAAAACTTATACAAAGGCACTATCACCGCCTTCTGCCTGCTTTCCATTCCTCTCCCTATGCACCCAAGTATTCTGGCTTTTGCCATTGTCTTTTCTACCTGTTTAGCCACCTTAAGATCACCAGAAACAATCACGCCCAGGTACCCCTCTTCTTTCATGGACAGAAGTTTGTCACCCTCTATACTTTATTGCTCTCTTGGACTTTTGCAGCACAAATGCATGACCCTACATTTTTTAGCATTAAATTTCAGCAGCCAAATTCTTGACCATTCTTTAAGCTTAACAAGATCCTTCTTCATGTTATCTACTCCTTCCTGGGTGTCTACTGTATTGCAGATTTTTGCAAATAGGCAAGCCTTACTCGACAGCCCTTCCACAATATCACTAACAAAAATGTTTTTAAAAAGTCAGACCAAGAACAGATCCCTGTGGCACACCACTGCTAACCTCCTTCTCCTCAGAGTGAGCTCCATTTACCTGTACCCTTTGTCGCCTCCCACTCAACCAATTTCTAACCCAGTCAGTCACTTTAGGGTCCATTCCTAGAGTGCTCAATTTATTTATAAATCGTCTGTGCAGAACGGTGTCAACGACTTTACTGAAATCTAAGTACACCACATCTAGGGTTTCCCTTGGTCCAACTCTCTGGTCGCTCAGTTAAAGAAATTAATAAGATTTGTCTGACAAGACCTGCCTCTGGTAAACTTATGCTGCTTCAGATCCTGAAATCCATTGGACTCCATAAACCTCACTATCCTCTGTTTTAGCAGTGTTTCCATTAATTTACTGACCACAGAGGTCAGACTAACCGGCCTGTAGTTCTCAACCTCATCCTTACTTCTGCTTTTGGGTAGAGACCAAACGCTCTTTTCTCCAGTCCTTACATTCAAGTATATTAGATATTCCCCTGCCCAAGTGGACTCATAGTCTAAGTTGCACTTGAGGCAATGGAGAGTGAAGTGATTTGTCCAAGGTCACAAAGAGTGTCAGTCAGAGAAGCAGGACTTGAACCGTTGCTTCCTTGGTTCACTACCCTCTTCTCTAATCTCTAAGCTTCACTTACACTCCTGTTTATTCTTTCAGGTTAGTGTCGTTATATTTGTGCATAGCAAGAGTAGAGATGTGTGTGCTAAAACCTTTGTCCTCCGGCACTATTCAATTAGTCTTCATACCTTGAATCCTTTGTGCATTCATCTCATTCATCACCACTGAAGTCTATGGGGCAAGCAATTTTAGAATGCAGCAGTGAGGCTTTCCATGTATCTTCAATGACACTTGCTTCAAGCTTGCTGGTAGGCATCTGTAACAGTGACAACAGCACTACAAGCAGGGCTCAATTTCTGGCAGAATGGCCTGGAATGTAGTTCTGGCACTTCTTTTCAGATTCCAAAGCAATGTGTGTGTGGGGGGGGGGGGGCTTCTACTCCAACCCTTCCCTTCCATGTGGCCTGCAAGGAAGAGGAGAGGAAGGGTGAGGCTGGAACAGATCAGAGAGCAGTCACTTTACTTCCTCTTCTCCTGTTGCACCTACCCTGGCTCACCCACTCCCCTCCCCCAGTTCCACAGTTCCATTTCCTTTTCCTTTTATGTCTACAAATTAAGCCCTGAGTAGAAATCATCAAGAGTGTCACAAACACTGCCCCCCCCCCCAGCTCCAGAAGAAGGATAAAGAGCAGTAACAGTGGCCACCATCAGAAGGCAAAGTGGCACAAAGAGTAGAACGAACATCCCAAAATAGCAGAAGAGGCTAAAGCAGCACTAGTTTGTGCAGGAATCTGTACTCCCAAGATATCTGAGAGAAATAAACTGGCACCATCATTGGCACGAAAACTCCAAGGCAAAGGTAGAGAGGTAAGGTGGCAACAGCACCGTCCGGATGACTCCAAAGACACCGTGCGTGGTTAAAGTAGCAATAGTATTTACCGAAAGACACAGGAACACTGTCGTAGGGCCAATATATTACCCAATTTGGCTGGAAGGTCCTAAAACACCTGAAGGCTGCCAACACAGCATCAAGATAAGCCCCTGACCTTCTGGCCTGAGGTAACTTGCCCCAACCACAAGGCCACTCCTCCCTCCCCCCTGCCAACATGCATTCCTCTTATCTTCCTAGTATCCTACTAAGACATACTCAACCACATTCCTCCTCATCAAGCCCCCACAGAGACATCTCCACAATTACACTGAAGTAGTGGGAAACACAACATTGTGCCACATTGTAAGTGTGTGCTTCCTAACTTAATAGTTTTCTGCTTTTACTTTTCAAAGGCTGGACCTGCAACCATTGTTTCTTCTTTGCAGTTTTCGAGTTTGTGTTCTGCCCTAGAGCTGTGTTAAACACACAAAACAATGGTGGCCCATGCACCTTACTCCCTCCAATATGTCTGACTTTTCCCTAGCAACGAGACCCATTAGAGTCTAGTACCCTTGTCACCACAATGTTAGGTCTTAATAATTCTATAAAACAAAAAGATAAAACAGAATGGGGCAACTTTATCTTGCTCAGTCTTTTGCATAAAGTAATTTCTCAGAAACATGATCAAGCATTTGAGACAAGCATTTAATATAAAAAAGGGGTTTGAGAACTGAAATCTATTCACATTACAGACACTTGAAAGATGATTGAAAGATGGAAGAAAATATGATATTACGACAATCATTTACTTCTGCAGAGCGAACAATTGGCCCACAGACTGCAATTTTGAGATTTAGAGCATGACTGTGACTAAAGATATGTTTCATTGAGATGTCTTTCCAAAAAAAGGCTCTGGTTCAGGAAGAGTCACCGAAAAAATGCTGCAAACTATTTTTTTTTTTTTAAATATGAGTGTTGTAATGTTTGCAAGCATAATTAAATAAAACAATTTATAATTTGAGGAGATTTTTCTCTCAGGCTAAAATGTGCTAAACCATCTCTATATAGCTGCAATACTGGAACAGAAACATTTTCCGCAGATGAAGACTGCCAGGCTTAGGGTCTGATGTTCCCAAGGGGTTTTCCAATTTTTTGTGTATGGGAAAAAAAAGCTTAATATACCTTATCCTTATTCTGTGACTTTCCTACCTTTAGGAACAGCATATAATCTATCCAATCTTTAAGTTCACTTCTAAGTCTATAATCCACCACTGTTTCTGTGAAGAAATAGAGTATTTCCTTCATCGCCCTCTCTGGTCTCCATGAATCTAGAATTTCCTTCCCTCATAAATAAAGTGTGCTTTGTGTGTGTTATTTCTATCCTCAACATATTTGAATGTCTTTAACATATTTCCCTCCTCTTGCTCTAATCCTCCAGTGAATACATATTAAAGTGAAATCTCACTTCACTGATGGGGTTCACTTCATAGACTTTTACCTCCATTCTTTTCTATCCTTCTGGAAATGTCAACTCCAGTAACAGCTGCAATACTTTGGCTGAGACTTCACCATGAACTGTACAGAAGCAGTATATTCTCAGGTTTTAGAAGTCCAACCTGAGACAAGTATAGCAATGGCAAGAACATCACCGAGAGCACCGTTCCCTCTAAGCTGTGCGCGTGTGCGCGCGCACACACCTCGCCAAGCGAGCGCACATACTTTACAACAGAGCGCACAAAAATTACGGCTCTGATTCTGATAGAAAACAACACAGACGTCTTAAAATTTAAAAGTTATGATTGTAATTACTAGAAATTTCCCGCTTCATTTAGTAATCATCTGTTTTCATTTAATTTGATTAAAAACAATGAGGTGTACATACTGTATTCTGACGTGTAGTCAAATTTTAAAGTATATAAGTCCAAGTGTCGTTATGTGGCGCACAAAAATTTAACCTTCCTTCAAAAGCTGCACACAGCTGATATTTTATGCGCACACAGCCTACAGAAAATTAGAGGGAACATTGCCGGAGAGGCACAAGAGTCATGATGCCAGCACACACTGATGATGTCACTTGAAACTTTATGGGAAAGAGGAAAAGGAAAGGATATTATTTCAAGAAATCATGTAGTGGAGCTCATGGTGGATCATCATTTCCGGTCTATGGTGAAAGACTCTGGGTTCTTCTCAAGCTGTGTTTACACACTCTCCAACCTAGGTCTCCTGAAGCTCTGGTGGAAGGACTACACTTCCCCAACCTACTGAGTATGCTGATGAGGCAGAGCATAGGTCTTCTGATAGGGTGAGGAAAAAATACTGCCTCTGTTTCTTCTTTAGAAGTGGGCCTCACCAAAGTTACCACTCTTCAGGCAGGTTAGATAGGACGAAGGGGATGCTCCCTTACCACAACACCTCCTGTTGAACTGGATACTATTTCCCTGGATAATTCTGATGTTCAGGTGGAGAATATATCCTTAAAGAATATATAATTAAGGGGTTTGTAGTAAAATGGACTAAGGTCAACTTAAAAAAGACTTTGTATCGAGTGTGCGATTTTTCAAAATAGTACAGAGCTGACAAGATGAATCTATAACTGCATTGACGACATGGATTGGGAAAATGGAGAATCAGATTTCCTCAGTACAAGCTGTGGGAGTAGCCATTATTAAGTATAGCTTGTTAGTACATGGTAGATTGGAACAAATGGAAAACTTGATTAAGGCTAAGAACTTGACGTTTTTGAATTTACACTTGACTTGTTTTCTCTCTTTGAGCTTTTGAAAATTTTCTGAAAGTATCATTATATGCACATGCTGAGTCTGTGACTGTTGCTTGTATCCATCTTAGCCTAAGGCTAGGAGGAATGGTACAGATGAGGATAACTGACTGGATTGTTTGACGTCTGTTAATAGTTTAGAATTGATCACATTTCTAGAATCATCTCAAGATACTATCTCCACTCGAGCAACTTTATTGGTCGCATTTTGATCTGAAATTGAAAAGATCATAATTTTGAAAATGTATTTCGCTAACAAGCATGTTCCTTTTTCCGTTCAGGAAATCAGCATTGTCCCTGATGTTTCCAGGCATCACAGACCCGTAACAGGTGTTTTCTTCAGCTCAAGTCCTGTCTAATAGCACAATAACTTATTATGGTCACTAAAAGGATTTGTAATGAGTAAAATGGACTGTAAGTTATAAATTATGCAGATAATGATTACCACATGATCTTAAATAAGTAGTCAAACAAAAAAAGTTATGTCCTTTGTTTAAAGGTTCCTCCGATGGCTTACTATAAAGGTTCATCCTTTGGATGGGTGATCATCTGGCATGCAGTGATCACCAGATGGTAAGCTTCAATACTAGGACATAGGTGGAGATGGTTTGATCAAAAGCGAGGGGCCTAGATTTCAGGTAAACTAAATTTGCAAAGATGGGGAATACCTCAAGGAGTCATTAGCTTGATGGGAACATCTTGGCGAAGTAGAACAACAGTGGGCAAAAATGAAAGAAGATATTTTAAAGGCAACAAACATTTTTGTTAGGAAAGTAAATAAGAGGAAAAAGAGGCTCCTATGGTTTTCAAAAGAAGTAGCTGAAGAGGTAAGGAAATAGAGGCTGGCCTTCAAAAACTATAATAGATTTCAAAAAGAGGAAGGCAAACAACAGTATCTGGAAAAGCTAAGGGAAGCTGGTAAAGCAGTCAAAAAAGCAAAGATGCTAATGGAAGAAAAAATAGCCAATACAGTAAAACATGGGGGCAAGACTCTCTTTTAGGGATGTTAGTAAAAGAAGGAAATGCAAAGGTGGCATTGTGAGACTCAAAGATGAAGGGAAGGAATGCAGAGAGGCTAATGAGAATAAAGTGGACTTGCTTAACAAATATTTCTGTTCTGTGTTCACAGATAAAGGGCTGGGAAGGAAACTTCAAAAAACACCCACAAACAGGAATGAAAATGAGGTAGAACTCAAACTATTTTCAGAAGACTGTGTTCGTGAGAAACCAGCTTCATTAAAAGTGGAAAAAGCAAATGGGATGGGATTCATCCAAGGGTACTGAAGGAACTTAGGTAAATACTGATGGCTCTACTGGCTGATCCTTTCAATGCTTACTTAGAATCAGAAGTGATCCTGGAGGACTGGAGATGGGTGAATGTGGTCCTATCCACAAAAGGGAAAATAGGTGAGTAAATTAATAGAAATGATGTCAGGCAAATTGGATTGATTTCTTGGCTGCGTGGCCAAAGAATTGTATCAAGGAAGAGCACTAGATGTGGTATAATCAGACTTCAACAAAGTTTTTGACACCATTCCATATTAGTGACTTACAACTCATATAAATAAACTAAGTGCCCTTAGGATGGACCCTAAAATGACTGACTTGGTATGAAACTGATAGAGTGGGAGGCAACAGAGGGTAGTAATAAATGGAATTCACTCTGAAGATAGGGGTATTACCAATGGCATGCTACAAGGATTGATCCTTGGCCCTGTTCTTTTTAACATTTTTGTAAGTGATATTGTGGAAGGTCTGTAGGAAAAAGAGATGCCTCTTTGCAGATTATACTGCAATCTGCAAAAGGGTAGACACCATGGAAAGTGTGGATAATATGAGGAGGGGTCAGGCAAAGCTTGAAGAATGGTCAAGAATTTGGCAGCTAAGATTTAATGCTAAAAAAAATGCAAGATCATACATTTGGGCTGCAAAACCCAAGGGAGCAGTATAGTATAGGGGGTGGAGTACTTCAGCATATAAAGAAGAGTGGGACCTGGGAGGTGTTTGAATTAGATGATCTTAAAGTGGCCAAACAGATAAGAATGGTGATGGCAGGCCAGAAGGGTGCTTGGGTAAATAGGGAGAGAAATGACCAGTATCAAAGAGCAGCTGATACCTTTATATAAGTCTCTGGTGAGACCTCATTTGGAGTACTGTATAAAATACTAGAGGCTACACCTTCAAAAGGATATAAACAATATGGAGTCCATCCAAAGGGGTGGCTACAGAAATGGTCGGTGGTCTTCATCATAAGACATATGGGGACAGACTTAAAGATCTCAATACTTTGCAGAGGAGACAGGAAAAAGGTGTTATGATAGAGACATTCAAATATCTCCATGGTATAAATGCACAGGAGGTGGCCCTCTCCCACTTGAAAGGAAGCCCTAGAACAAGGCATCATAGGCTTCAGGTGAAAGGGGATAGACTCAAGAGAAATTTGAGGAAAAATGTCTTTATGGAAAGGGTGGCGAATGTGTGGAAGAGCCTCCCAGTGGAAGTGGTGGAGACGAGAATTGTATCTGAATTAAAAAATGCATGGGACAAGTAGAAGATCTTTGAAGGAGAGGAAGGGATTGTAGAACTTAATAGTTCTTATGGATGGGCAGATTGGATAAGCTGTACGGTCTTTATCTGCTGTCGTTTTCTATGTTTCTTTTTTTCTATTTCAATATGACCCAATTTTTGCATTTAAAAATTCATGTGTCCCCCAGATGATGAAGAAAACTAAATAACAGACCTCCACTCCTCTCATCCATTTCCTCCTTCCCCCACTTATCCAAAGAAAGAAGTCAGTAGCAGCAGCAGTTAGCACAGGACTTTGTGTATCAATGTACTAACAATCCCCACTACTCTGCATGGGTTTCTTGTCCAACAGGAAGCCCACACAGATGGAGGGAGGTAGGGTCTGTGAACATTTATGCACTCACATTGACTTGCCACAGTTGGGTACAGATCACAATTGAGGCCCAGAGAGAAGGGCAGCCCTGTTTTTGTGACCTCATCTATTTATAATGGGATCCCATTTGGTGTCCTGACTCATAGTTTGGGAATCTGTATGTCTACAAAAGACTAGTTATGTGCACACCATAAAAGGAATGAACCTCACTCCTATTTTGTGGTTTTTATTCTCATCCTGAGTTTTATGGTGCATACCAGATGTATACAGTGTTGTACACAGACATATGCAAGGTAATTTTATGCGGTATGACATAACATTATGCTCCATCAACTAGCTTAAGTCATGCATTTTCAATGACTTATGCACGTGGATGGGCCTTTATGCGAGTATTTTAGCCAGTCACTATTTTGTAAGTATGCACATCAGGACAATGGCACTTATTTTCGGTGTAGATGTACATAGAGACAAAACATGGGTGAAGTGCAAATCTACATGTGCACATTATAAAATATATAACTTATGTGCATTCCTTAGAAATCTAGGAACAGTCATTTAAACAAGCCCTAGGGCTGATGTAAGTGATCAAGTCTAGATTTAATACATGTTTTTCAGACATTTTGACCCTATTTTATTAAAATATCTTTATTGACAAAACAGAGTAGGTACACTACAAGACATCGACACACAGCTTTGTTCATAAGATAATAGCAAAAATAGAACAAACCAATATAACAAAAAAAAAATCTAGAAATTACCATGGTCCCTATTCAGATTGGTTTCCCCTATGTTCTTCTATCCCCCTTCTCTCCTCTAAACACTTATCCCAACTCATTCAACCTCCCCCTTTTCCCCCACTTTTCTGGGTGCCTAAAACTAGTGGTCTGGTTATAAAATTACCATTATGAAGGACAGTCCCTAATCAGTGGAGCTTACAGTCTCATCAAGACATTCCCATGTATTTGTTCTGAACGTCTTTGAAGGTTGGTACAAGGATCAGGTTGATGAAACACCATGGAAGTGTATAAAAACCTTTATTCAAGTGCCCTAGGGTCCCTCGTTACATGGACTGTGTTTCAACAGAACAAAGCTTCATCAGGGGCTTGGGACCTCAGTAAAAACAAAAATTACAATTCTGAATATATTTCATAAACATATAAAGTAAAACTAAGAACATTAATAGCATAGATATGGAAGAAAAGCATACAAACAAAAGCATTTTTTAACAAAACCATCCTTAAAAGAGGTTTACTTATCTTTATAAAATACGAGTGTAAGTGGCAGACATCGCTCCTTAAATTCAGGCAAGGACCTTTCCACCGATCAGAATTTTGTAAGTGACCATTTACACATGTATGGGCCCACATCTGCGTGGATTTTACCTTACAACATTAACTCATCAATGCAAACGTTAAAGCCATCCTGTACAGCACACTACTTTTAGCACGCCCAAGAGGGTCGTAACATGCATATTAAAGTTAATTGCATAGACTCCAAAGTGCTTAGCAGTGGGAGAAATACTCGTAGAATGTGGCTACAATGACTTAAATGTGGAATTTATCCACACCGTTAAGGTAGCTGACTGAGAGTACAGCTCTGCTCTGGGAAAGGGCTACAAGTGGAAGAAGGAGGACTCACTGGCTCCTTCACCCAGGAGGATGCATGGCAGTTCTCACTTTTTATGTTTAATGCACTTTGTCTATTCATTTTTTGTTCTCCGTTTTTTGGGGGGGGGAGCGGGGGGGAGGCAGGGGAATACTGAAAAGCTTTTTTTTTTTCTTTTTACAGCATCCACTGCTGCAGGGATCTAATAACTGTGTTTGTTCTGAACTTCTTAGAAAGCTGTAATAGTATTGGACCCACATGAAAACTGGACGAAAGTCTGGTTGCACGTACACTTCTAAGGTAACAGAGCTTTCCATTCTGAAGATGGGTAGATGATGGAACTTGTGGGATTTCCAGAGCTCAAGCACAACAACACTGTTATGGTAATTCTTATCTTGGGTTATCACAGCCATCAAAGAATCTATTCTGGCTTAGTGATTTTGCTAACAGATCCTCTCAGAGGAAAGCCTGTAATGGATTGTATTTTGGACACTGGAACTTGAGTTAAAACATTGTGGGGGGGTATTTTAGAAGTACCTCCACATGTCAATAGTGGCATTTACATGTGCAGCTTGGACTGCATGTGTAAATGTGATTTCAGAAAGCCGCTATTGACATGTGCTTATGCACATCATGTACTGATTTCAAGGGAGCTTGGTGGATTCGTAATTTGGGACTGACTTGGGCTGTCCAAAAATCTACATGTGTATTCCCCATTTTACAAGGGGAATCCAGGTATGTGTCTAAAAGTTTCTATGTCGGGATTTACAACTCCTCTGAGTCACAAATAGATTTGTACAAAGTGCTTGTTTCAGCCAGGGCTTTACATGATAAATTAAGGGAGTTATTGTTTATTTACTCGTCCAGACTGAAACTTAGCACAAATTTCAGCCACAGTATCAACTGGTGGAACTTATATGTATAGATATGCACAATGTCCTGTCTACACGTGGAACTGCTGACACCTCCACATGGAAGCTGCTATGTTAGTTACTCTCAAATTTCCCATGTGTAGATTTACAAAATGGCTCCTCCCTCTCTATGTAGTGGGAAATCCACGTGCACTCCTGCACATCCTTATATGTATTTTGCAAAAGGCTCCATGTTCAGCTGAACCTTTTGTAAAATACTCCCAGAATTAAGAATGTGTGAACCTCAGTGTATCTAACATGCCATGAAAAACGGGCCTTTATTTACTGTATCTCTAGAAATTCCTTTATTCTTTTTTATCTGCCATCTGTTTTTCATTAAAATTGCTTTATCATCCATAAACAAACATTCAAAACAGTATTGCTCTTCTAAGTTAAAGAATTGAAGGCAAGTGCTGTGGGGCTGTTTGTGAACATCGCCACTGCTGCATTTCTCAGAGGGAGTCAGTAGCGGTGGCAATGGCGGCCGGGGAGGGGATGGCACCGGAATGAGCTTCTCCTAGGACACGTCATCTCCTTGCGCCAGCCCCACTGATAGACACTGATAAAATACACTTGATGCAAAAAATGTTTAAAAAGTGTTTAAATACCAGTAAAACACCGACTCCCTACTACTCTCACACCCTCCCTTGTATCCTCCAACCAGTTTTTCTGTCTTTTCAGCTTCTAAGTGGCACAGCCATACAAAGGCACACGGATGCATTTAACACCATCTACTAAGGAGGCATTAACCATTGCACGTCAGTTGCTAATATAACTGTTAATGCTTAGTACTATACTGCATATTAACCGTGCAGTCCAGTCCCTGCCCAGTCCTCTCCCCATTCTGCAGGACGTAGTGCAAGCTACATATGGAGCTGTTGCTTTAGCTCTTCATTTGGACATGCACTAACAGCATACTCTACTTCCCACATTAACTGCTTAGCACACTTTAGTACAAGAGGGTCTTAGTATGTATTCACTGAAATAACAGCACTCCATTGCTGAAGCAAAGTCATAAAGGAGTACAATAATAGAAAAGGAAGCAACATAATCCTAATTCAGTGATCAATGATCTTTAACTGAAGTGAGAGATAGAATGAAGGGGGAAGCAAGTATGTAAATCAGCCTATTTAAAGCTATACAGCTATTTTCTACAAGACCCATTAATTGCTGAGTTTTTTATGAAATATGCAGAACCAAGGATCCATGCATGTTTAGTGTGACACATAAGAGACAGGGCTCTTTTATAGACACAGATGCATTTAGCTAGTCTTGCTCAGCAAGGCGCCCTTTGGGTCTTTTTTACTAACACTGAGCTCGAGCTATCTGCTGCTTTGCCTGTTTTATTTTTATGTGCTGGGTGGCAGATAGCTTGAGCTACGGGTTAGTAAAAGGGGCCCTTTGTTTTCTGGGAGGTGGTTTTGCTATTCAGAGATGAGTATATCTTCCCCATATATGTGTAAGAACTTTTGGTTGACAATTGAAGACTTGAGAAGCTCAAAGTTTTACCATCTATGGAATAACTGAAAAAAGTGGGTTTATATGATTCTATTCTGAAAATATTTAAAGAGGGGTTTTTTTTTAAATGGTTTGCATAAAGCACAGTCTCGTATTCTTTGTGCTAGAGATAGATGAATGGGTTAAGGAGCTCAGATGTGTCAGTGAATCAAAATTCTGGCAAAAATAGCCACCATTTGATGTCTCTTCCATTTCATATTATACATAGGAGTATATTATCCTATTGTGGTATATATTGCAGCGAGTTATAATTTGATCAATGTCCTTTATGAATTAACATCTTAACCTTTATAAAGTAGGTGCCTTTTGGGAGTTCTCACACGGGCATCCTTTTATAAAATAACCCCGCATAAATATAAGGAGCTTCATTTCTTCAATCACTGCTTATACATATATGTCAGCGTAAACAGCGGTTCCCAAATATGTCAACTTTTCAGGCTAGCCACAATGAATATTCTTGAAATATATTTGCATGCAAAAGAGAAAGTATATGCAAATCCCTCATATTCATATTCATTGGGGGATATTCTGCTAACCTGAAAGGCTGAGGATCCCCCAGGACAGCTTTGGGAACTACTGTTTTACACATAACACGCTGCTATTTATATACGGGCGTCGTAAAATGTATTCCAAAGTGCGTCATCAACGACATCACAAGAAAATAAAACAGCTCTTCCCAAGATGTTTGAACCAGCCAACAAAGTTCAATGTAAAATAATGACGCAGAAAATGAATTGTAAATTAATTGCACAGTCAGGATATTCCATCCCCACAGTAGGTGTAAGATTAGTCAGAACAATAAAGCGCTTCCCCTTTAAGATGCTCCAGTGAGGATTTCTGATTAACGAATGAGTCAAATAAACCTTTGTAGTTTTAAGACTATCTTTTCAAAGCCCTGGTAGTTTGCTCTTTATGTTTAGTCTTGTTCCTAATATTTGTATGACATGATATAAGCTACATTCAGGCTGACTCCCCGGCACCTTCCAGAATACTTGGTATGATTTCACGGGTTAGATGTACATTAGAAGGTCTCATCTGCATGTGAATTTGCTTGTGGTTTTACTCAACCAGGGTAGCAAGGAGGCAGGAACAATGTTCCTCTTTACAAGGTAGGTCCCGCATTGTTCCACAAATAGCCTGCCGATGAACATGAGATGGCAAAGTCGTCTTCATTAGACGGAATTTAATAGTGAATCAAAGTTCTGGTGGAGAATGGATTGATCTAAGCTTTAGCCTCCCCTGGGTCCTGCTGAAAGATTAGAGGGAGAGAGCAGAACCTTGGTAAGCTGAATGTATCAGATTGATTTTCACTTAGTTACTTCTGTTGTAACTACTGAGAACCACCCAGTTTAACCCTTAGCAAAGCCAGACTCCAGATTGCAATTTAAAATAAGTCAGGGGAAAGGGGTAGAGTCCGTACAGTTTAATCGGCATGCAGGGAAGCAATTCCTCGGCGCTCAGAACAGGAAGACTTCTTGAACCAGTACTAGGGAAAAAAACGTCAAATTATTGGAAAATTCAAATCAGTTTCCTTCAAAAGTAAAACACAAAAAGCATTACGGTTTTACAGATAGGTAAGACTTTGGCAGGTTATCGAATAGGTTGCGTTCATTTGCTTTTGCTGTACTTATTTCTTTTCATGTTAGTAAACCCTGCTCCTGTGAAATCCCCACACTTACAGGTAGAGAGCCAAGCCATGGCCAGGCAGGAAAGAGTTAAATACAGTGGGGGGTACTGGTGTAACTTGCCAACCAGCACCTGTAGAGCGGGATCAGACACATTTAACAAGAAAGGAAAGAGAAACAAATGTGTTAGCTGATCTTTTCAGTCTAAAGAATTCCTTATAGTGCCACTGGGCATTTACTATCTACAGTACCTTTTATTTCCAACTTCCTTTCAAAGGACTTATCAAGTGAAAGGAAAGCTTAGGGTGGCTGTGTACATCAAAGCCCGGAACAGCTGTATAGAAATCAGCTGGCTTGCTTGCAGCATCCTATCCCCTCTGTAGATGCTTTATAATGTGTTAAGTGGTCGTGATAAAATCTTGTGATAGAAATTAAAATTATTAGATGAAAACAACAACAAAAAAACCCCACACTGCCTTTTAAAAGTCCTGCTAGTTAAATAAAAAGAGAAACAGGAAAGAATACAAGGTGATACTTTTTTATTGGACTAACTTAATACATTTTTGAACTAGCTTTCGAGGTCAGGTCAGCATGAGTAACAGATGATGGTACCATAATATATAAATGAATCACAAAAGCATTCCATTGACAGTCTAAAGGGAAGAGGGTGAGGAGGGTAAGAGAAGCGGGAGAGATGGATGGGTGCTCAGGAAGTGACAAGCCTAAAAGAAATTACGGTTTATAATGTGATCTAAAGTCTTTTTAAAGTCTTCATAGCCCTTCACATTTTTCACTTTCTGGTATTTAAAAAAATTCCAATTCAAAATGCATTAAAGTTGACGTTTGTTTCCCTGATCTGTACAACACACCCTACACTTTCAACACGAAAGAACAATTATAAAAATGTACAAAAAGTAATTAAGAATAAGAAACCAGAAAATCTTCATTGTAGAAGTCTTCATGCCCCTCGACTGAGTACTTGGAGGAAGCCCCTTTTTTATTCCAGCAATAACAGTCATGAATTAGTTAGGATAAGCGTATAGGGATTTTGCACAGTGGGAAGGTGCAGTTTTTGCCTATTCTTTATGGAAGAACAATCATCTGTGGATTGCAGTCTTCAAGCATTGCCCCAGATTTTAGGGACACACTTGAATTGGAGGGGGGATGGAAGCATAAACAGCACCGCAGCTCAGAAGAGAAGGTAATTCTGGCACCACAGTGCCTTTTTAAATATCTTGCCCCCCCCCTGCATATCCCAGAGAAGGGCGGCAGCGGCGGCAGAGGGTGCAGAAGTGGCTCTGGGATTGAGGTTCACCTAGAGTGCTTCATATGTGCACTTTGGGGCACACTAATGTGTCACGAAGAGCTAAGAGGTGTTTCACCAGATATTTGACAGACAGCAAGCCCATGTTTGTCCTAACAATCTACCCTGCAGGCTGAGGAGAGCTCAAAGCAGGGAGTTAGGCACTTGAAATCCCCATAATGGCTTTCTAATCTGCTTCTCTGTCCCCCAGTGTTCATTGTTGCTGCCAGTCCAGGCTGGAAATGTTGCAGGTCTGCTTCCCAAGCAATCAGCACTCTGCATCCTGAACCTATCTTTGCTTCCATCATGATTACTGCTGCCACCAGCCTAGGCTGGAAATCCTGCTTCCTGCTTCCTCCCCTGTGGCCGTAGTCACTTCTACCATGGCCCAGAAATATGGGGGTCTTGCTACCTCTCCCTTAGACCATTTTCACTGCTAATGATAGTTGTAGAGAAGGAGGAGATGCCACAACTGCAGGTCTGCCCCAACGGCTTGAGGCAAAGGCTTGTAACTGAGTCTGTGCAGCTGGTTCGGATCCACCGGAAGCTGTCCCTCCAAATAGCAGATCAACCACATTGCCCACTTAAAAGACAAATTACTCCCCAGAGTGATTCACATTCAAAGCTTTTATCACCATAAAAAAGTCATAGACGAATAATACAATTTTATGGATGACTACTCCTACCTGAATATCCCCAATATCAGGAGATGACTGAATAGACTCAGCCAGAGTTCCCATAATCGGAGCAAACAACAAGGGGGAGAGTGGGCAGCCTTTCAGAGTAGAGTCCACTAACCTTAGTACACAAAATAGGGCATGTTATAATATCTCCATCCATTCCTGATACTTAACCCTTCCCCCCACCTTATAAAGCATTGCATGCATGTGGACCCTATCAAATGCCTTTTTGGCATCAATGGCAAATACAATGGCAGGATTCTTCTCTCATAACTCAAACTAAGTTAATCACCATTTTAATATTGCCAAAGGTTTGATGAGCCAGCATGAACCCTGTCTGATCCATATTGTTCGCCTCAGATAGCACCAGTACTAACCTACTGGCCAATATTTTAGCAAGAATCTTAATATCAGTATTCAAAAGTGAAATGGGATGATATACCCCACAGCTTGGTTTATCGTTGCTCAGTCTCGAAAGACTACCAAAAGGGACTGCTGCTGCCGGAGCTCAGTCTTGAAGGACTACCAAAAGGGAGTGCTGTTGCCGGAAAGAAAGCTGCACTTGTATTTACTTCTGGAAAATTCTTTCAATCTTGGAGGAAAATGGAATTCTTTTCCCTCAATCTGTATACTTTAGAATTCCGTTTATTTGCTAACTCAGTCAGGACTCAGTAGCAGAAGGGAGCTTTTAATTAAGTTTAAACCTCAGTCATTAGCAGCACAGAACATATAGTTTCAGTTTCAACCTCAGTAGCAGCAGGGAGCTTATAATTTAAATCAAATTAGAGTATAGCTTAGCATAGAAGGAAGAATAGGGTAAATATTCTTTGAGAAAAAAGAAAGAAATTGTTTCTAGAGACATTTACAAAGACATTTTCCACTTAGGGAGCAAAAGACCTGCAAAAATGTTTTTAAATAGGTATAAAAGTCAAGTGTCAGCTCAAAGGGGTAATTTGAAGTGCTCCTCCTATCAAACCAAGGGCTGTGTGAATCACCCAGGAAACTGTTAAGAGATTACCTTAGAAGCACAGGTCAGGGCACTGTGTAGCAAGTTAGCTTTTACTAAGTGTTCTTTCCCTCTAACCTACTCTCACTCCCACCTGTACCAGGCATAATCTTAGCTTTATAGGTTCTTAAACCTATTAAAGGGGAAGAAGTGGTCAAATCACTTTCATGTTCAGCTGGTTATCCTCACAAGGAATAGATTAATTAATCTTGAGGTGAACTAAGTCCCTTAAACTTAGTTGGTGTACTTGAATCAGTACAAG
This sequence comes from Ichthyophis bannanicus, assembly GCA_033557465.1. NCBI lineage: Eukaryota > Metazoa > Chordata > Amphibia > Gymnophiona > Ichthyophiidae > Ichthyophis > Ichthyophis bannanicus. The sequence continues at coordinate 1,153,062,923 of CM066032.1, forward strand.
TATCCCTAGCAATTTTAAGTAGACAATTTATAAGCTAAACAAAACCTTAAAACTAAGATGCAGACAGCAGTCCAGCAGCAAGGGGAGGGTAATCCAGCCTTTTGCATTGAGTGTAACATGTACAGTTTTCTCCCCGTTGGTGATGCACTAGGTTCAAGGAGTTCTTTACCCTCAGGGAATGAGTCCAATCTCTGGAGACTAGAGTGGCAGACTTGGAGGACATAAGGAAAAGAGGTTTATAGATGAAACCTACAGGGACGTAGTACTGAAGTCCCACCTCCAGTCTGGCAGCCTTTCATTTACCATGGCAGAGAGAGGTCATATGAAAGGAGAACATAACCTTGGAGTGGTAGGAAGTGTTCCTGTAGCTAGGACCTGTCCTCCAGATGATGTAAAACTCTCTCTCACTGAGGAAGTTTCTCCAAGACCCATGTGCCCATTAGGGAAGGGTTAGAACAGTCGGTATAGCTGGTGATTCGATCATTAGGCGTGTAGATAGCTGGGTGGCTGGTGGATACGAGGATCGCCTGGTAACATGCCTGCCTGGTGTGAAGATAGCAGACCTCACGCGCCAGCTAGACAAGGTTTCAGATAGTGCTGGGAAGGAGTCTGCTGTCTTGGTACATGTTGGTATCATTGACATAGGAAAATGCAGGAGGGAAGTTCTGGAGGCCATATTTAGGCTTTTAGGTAGGAATTTGAAAGCCAGAACTAACAGGGTAGCATTCTCCGAGTGGATAACATGAGGAAAGATCTACAAAAGCTGGAAGAATGGTCTAATGCTTGGCAGTTAAGATTTAATGCGAAGAAGTGCAGTGTCATGCACTTGGGAAGCAGAAATCCAGGTGAAATGTACGCGATAGGGGGAGAGAGATTGGTGTGCGCAGACCAGGAGAAGGACCTTGGTGTGATTATTTCTGCAGATTTCAAGGTGCCAAAACAGTGCGACAAGACGGTGGCAAAGGCCAGGAGGATGTTGGGTTGCATATAAAGAGGAATTACCAGCAGAAAGGAAGAGGTACTAATGCCACTGTATAAGTCACAGGTAAGGCCTCACTTGGAATACTGTGTTCAGTTTTGGAGACCATATCTTGCAAAGGATATAAAAAGACTGGAAACTGTTCAGAGGAAGGTGACCAAAATGATTTGGAGCCTGCGTCAGAAGCCTTATGAGAAGAGACTTGACGACCTAAATATGTACACTCTGGAGAAGAGGAGGGACAGGGGAGATATGATTCAGACCTTTAAATATTTAAAGAGAAATAATGAACAAACCAACCTCTTCCAAAGACAGGGAAGCTGTAAAACTAGAGGACATAACATGAAGCTGCAAGGGGGTAAATTGAAAGGCAATGTCAGGAAATACTTTTTCACCGAAAGGGTGGTGGATGCTTAGAATGCCCTCCCGATGGAAGTGACAGAATTCAAAATGGCATGGGACAGACACAGTGGATCCCTTTACAGCAACAGGATAAAATCAAAATAAACTTAACTAACTAATTTCTCAACATACAGGGGTGTCGTACACGGAGCGGTGGGTTCACCCCTAAAACAAAGACATGGGGAGGGTTCACCCTAAAACAAAGACATGGGGAGGGGTGGCCTGCACGGAGCAGCAGGTGCACCTACTCTTGCCATCTTACTGGGCAGACTAGATGGACCATACTGGTCTTTATCTGCCGTCATTTTACTATGTTATTCCCAGTTCCATGTGCAGGACCCATAAAGGCAGGCAGAGCTCTAGAGTCTCAATGCATGGATGAGACGAAGGTCCAAGGAAGAGGGTTTTGGATTCATTAGGAACTGGACAACATTCTGGGGAAGGGAGGGGCTTTTCTGAAGGGATGGGCTCCACCTTAAAGGAACCAGGCTGCTAGCATTAATCTTTAAAAAAGAGATAGAGCAGCTTTTAAACTAGATAATAGGGGAAAGCCAACAGTCAGCCAAGAGCGCATGGTTCAGAAGGATGTATCCTTGAAGGATATTAGCAAAAGAGGGAAGTTAGGTCATTCTGACAGAGAGGTTCCAATAAAAATAAAAATAACACAGATGCCCTTAAGTACAAAACTGAAAGATTCCAAATTTCCTCTATCAACTGATAACCATATTCATATGAATAAAATACAACCTCTAAAATGCCTGTATGCAAATGCTGGACGTCTGAAAAATAGGATGGGAGAGCTAGAATATATAGCACTAAATGAAAAGTTAGATATGATTGGCAACTCAGAGACCTGGTGAAAGGAGGACAACCAACGGGACACTGTGATACCTGGGTAGAAACTATATCACAATGATAGGGTAGATCAAATTGATGGAGGGGCTGCACTCTATGTTAGAGAGGGCATTGAGTCACAGAGGACTAAAGTTCTGCAGAAAACAAAATACACTTTAAAATCTCTATGGATAGAAATCCCATGTGAAAAGGGGAAGACAATGGCAGTGGGGGTGTACTACCAACTGTCTAGCCAGAAAGAACAAATAGATGATGAAATGCTAAGAGAAATCAGGGAAGCTAACAAAATTTACAACACAGTAATAATGGGTGATTTTAATTACCCCGGTATCAACTGGGTCGGAGTCACTACAACACATGCTAGATTGAATAAATGACTGTTTCTTGGAACAGCTGGTTCACAAACCGACAAAAGGGCCAAGAAAACAAATAGAATGCTAGGAAATGGAATCATAAGGAAAGGAATGGAAAATAAAAACAAGGATATTATGGTGCCTCTGTATCATTCCATGGTGTGACTGCACCATGATTATTATGTGCAGTTCTGGTCACCATATCTTAAAAAAGATAAAGCAGAATTAGAAAAGGTACAGAGAAGAGTGACCAAAATGGTAAAGGGGATGGAAGGATATCCCTATTAGGAAAGGCTTAAAAGATTAAGGCTCTTCAACTTGGAAAAAAGACAGCTGAGCAGAGATATGATAGAGGTCTATAAAATAATGAATGGAGTGGAATGGGTAAACATAGATCAGTTGTTTACTCCTTCAAAAAATAGAAAGACTAGGTGACATGCAATGAAGCTATAATATAGCCCATTTAAGACTAATAGGAGAAAATATTTTTTCAGTCAATGAGAATCAAGCTCTGGAATTCATATAGTAAAAGGACATAGTAAAAGCTGTTAGTGTAGCTGGGTTTAAAAAAGGTTTGGACAAGTTCCCGGAGGAAAGGGCCATAAAGCATTATAAAAGAGGACCAAAAATAATCTACTGCTTACCCCGGGATAAGCAACGTGGAATTTGTGTACCTTTTTGGGAACCTGACAGGTACCTGAGACCTGGATTGGCCACTGTTGGACCAATTCTGGTCACTGTATCTTCAAAAGGATATAGCAGAATTAGAAAAGGTACAGAGAAGAGCCACCAAAATGGTAAAGGGGATGGAAGGATACCCCTATGAGGAGAGACTTAAAAGCTTAGGACTCTTCAACCTGGAAAAGAGATGGCTGAGGGGCGATATGATAGAGGTCTATAAAATTAATAAATGGAGTGGAACGGGTAAACGTACATCAATTATTTACGCCATAAAAGAGAAGAAAGGCCAGTCTGCTTATCAGAACTTCAAGAGACTATACACTCAGCAAAGGCTTTCAAACTTTATCATTACCTGTTGATAAACTTTACCTGTTGCATATAGACTTTTAGGCATATTCAGGCTGCCTGTGTTCCTTGCATAGCCTTTATATCAGATATCTGAGTGTGTCCTCAGTTCATAGAAGGCCTACTGACCAGGGACACTTGTGATAGATAGCTACTTGGAACAGAAGTATACATTGCTTTTAGACTTGCAGCTAGACCTGGTCTTCTACTTAGGTCTCCTACTTAATTTTGCAAGCAAGGGTATAATTTTAAAGTTACAGGTACCTTTGCTTAGTAGGATTTCAGTTTGAATTTTTTAGTTTCCTTTGTCTGTTGCAAGCCTGCCTTACAGGGTGGGGCTAATTAAATTAAAGCAGCTCTACCACTGACCAAATGCCTTTAAATCAGATATCTGAGTATGTCCTCAATTCTTAGAAGGCCTACTGGCCAGGGACACTTAAGTTCCTGCCCACCCTACCCCTCATCCCACCCACCCTGGGTTGCTTTGCCTATATAGTCATCATCTACATTGACATCTGTCCTTTAATTTGGTGTTACACACACTTTTTCTTCTTTTCTCCTTCTAGGACAGCTGAATCAAAATGGCATGTATTCAATGCAATAACTGTGGTGCTTTCATTCTAAGAAGAATCATTTGTATCCTAAGAGCTTGCCCTATATGCCTCAAGTTAGCTGCTATGTAAAACGAATTGACTCTACTAAGGGAAGAATTAGCTGTAATTAAACACACTTCCTCTAGGTTACAAACTGAACAAAATCCACCACTGCTTCCACAAAGAATCAAACAGACCAGGAACAAATGGATCACAGTGGGCTATGGTAGGTTGTGACCTATAATGCAGAAACACCCTATACATCAAGTGATATCCCTGCATAATGCCTTCTCTGCCTTGGATAATGAGGGTGCCCAATCAATGGAAACTGAAGTGCCCTTAAATGATAGACTTAATGCCAAATCTACTGATAATGTACCAAATAGGAAGAAAAAAATCACAAAACAGAAAACTACTACTCCTTAGAGATTCCATCAGGAGAAACACCAACTTGGGAACACGGCTCAAAGGAGAGAGAATGTCAAATGCCTCCCAGGCTCTTCAGCCAGCAGGAATACAAACCAAATTGTTGGTATAGTTAGTGCAGAAAGTGAGAACTCCAAAACTGATATTGTCATCCACTTGGGTACAAATGACCTGGCTAGAAACAGTGCCTCTGTAGTTCAAAGGGATTTCCAGACTCTGGGAGAGAAACTCAAGCCCATTGCTAACATTATAGCATTCTCAGAAGTTCTACATGTTCATGGTAAGGGGGCAGGAAGGCTGCATCACAAAAACAACTTTAATACATGGCTCCAAACCTGGTGCAAACAAGAAGGATATAGATATATAGGCGACTGGGGAAACATATGGATCAACAAGAGACTATAATGTACTGATTGACTACATCTCTCCGCCACAGGGAAAAGGATCCTAAGTGAAAAATTTAGGCATTATGTGGACAGGCATTTAAACTAGGGAAAGAGGGTAATGGATGAAGAAGGACAAGTTCAGTATGTCACTCCCAGTGAAAGCAAAACAACATTGGAAACAATCACACTTTTGAACACATCAATGGCAAGCGGGAAGGGGCATGTAGAACAAAACCCATGCAAAAGGCAGGCAAGCCATTCAGCAAATGCTGGAAAGCAATGAGTACAAATGCTCAAAGCCTAGCCAACAAAGTTCCTGATCTGGAAGCCTTAATGGTGGAAATGGACTTGGACATTGTGGCCATTCCAGAAACATGGTTTAATGAGACACATGCATGGGATATAGCCATAGCTGGCTATAATCTATATAGAAGAGATAGAGAGGGTAGAAAAGGAGGAGGAGTAGCCCTTTATGTCAAAAGCAATATTAAAGCTGCTGAAATGCAGGGGACGTGGGGAAATGAAGAACTGCTCTGGATTGTGTTTGAAAGAGGAGATCACACTGTCATCCATACTGGTATGGTCTACAGGCCTCCAACTCAAACCAAAGAAATGGATAGCGAATTGATTGTTGATATTGCAAAGATAGCCATGAAGGGGGAAGTGATCATATTGGGTGACTTTAATCTACCCGAAGTGGATTGGAGTATTCCTTCTGAAAATCTGGAAAGAAGTAAAAAAAATATGGATGCCTTCCAAGATGCGTTACTTAAACAAATGGTGATGGAACAAACCAGGGAGAGCTCTGTGCTGGATTTAGTGCTCACCAATGGAGATAGCATGTCGAATATCCAGATGGGTGCCCATGTGAGCAGCAGTGATCATCACACAGTGTAGTTTGAGATAAAAGCCAAGGTGGAATCCAATCACAGCAAACTCAAAGTTTTAGACTTCAAAAACAGTAAAATGGCCAAGTACCTGAAGGAGGTGTTGGTTGAGTAGGAGGGGTTAAGGGAAGTGGAATTGCAATGGGCTAAACTAAAGAAAGCAATAAAAGATGCAACAGATACATATGTAAGGAAAGTAAATAAAAACAAGAGGACAAGGAAACCTATTAGGTTCTCCAAAGAAGTGACTGCACAAATACAGGCAAAAAACACAGCTTTCACAAAATTCAGAAGCTCGCAAACAGTGGAACACAGAAAAGAATACAAAATCAAACTAAAAGAGACAAAAAGAGAAATAATGATAACAAAATTAAAGGCAGAAGAAAAGATGGCTAAAGATGTGAAGTGTGGCAACAAGACTTTTTTCAGGTATATTCAGGACAGGAGGAAAATCGGAGGTGGAATTGCAGGACTCAAAAGTGCTGGGAACGGAACCGTGGAAAGTGACATTGAAAAAGTGACAATGCTAACAAATATTTCTGCTCTGTTCTCACTAGAGAAAATCCTGGAGAAGGACGACCTGTGATTGACAAATATACAAATGGGAATGGAGTAGATACCACACCATTCACAAAAGATGATGTTGTAGAACAGCTTGCAAAACTGAAAGTAGACAAGTCTTTGGGACCAGTTGGGATACACCCAAGGATACTGAAAGAGCTCAGAGAGTTTCTTGCAGAGCCTTTGAAAGATGTTTTTAATAGATCCTTGGAGACTGGAGAAGTTCCACAGGACTGGAGAAGGGCTGATGTGGTACCTCTCCACAAAAGTGTTAATAGGGAAAAAGTGACAAACTACAAGCCAGTAAGCCTTACCTCGGTGGCGGGAAAAGTAATGGAGACACTCCTGAAAGAGCAAATAGTGGACTTCCTTGAAACCAACAGGTTGCATGATCAGAGGCAACATGGTTTTACCAAAGGATGATCTTGCCAAACAAATCTGATTGAGTTCTTTGATTGGGTGACCAGAAAACTAGATCAAGGGCATACGATGGATGTGATCTACCTCAATTTCAGCAAAGCCTTTGATACTGTTCCTCATAGGAGGCTTATCAATAAACTGAACAGCTTGGGGATGGATCCCAAGATGGTGAACTGGATCAGAAATTGGTTGACTGACAGACGACTGAAGGTGACGGCAAATGGAACTCACTCGGATGAATGGAAGGTGAATAGCTGTGTGCCCCAGGGTTCAGTCTTGGGACCGGTACTGTTCAATATATTCATGAGTGATATTGCCAAAGGGCTGAATGGAAAAGTCTGTCTTTTTGCAGATGACACCAAAATTTGCAAGAGTGGACTCCCCTGAGGGAGTGGGGAACATGAGGAAAGATCTACAAAAGCTGGAAGAATGGTCTAATGCATGGCAGTTAAGATTTAATGTAAAGAAGTGCAGTGTCATGCACTTGTGAAGCAGAAATCCAAGGAAAATGTATGTGATAGGGAGTGAGAGATTGGTGTGCACAGACCAGGAGAAGGAGCTTGGTGTGATTGTTTCTGATGATCTCAAGGTGGTGAAACAGTGTGACAAGGCAGTGGCAAAAGCCAGAAGGATGCTGGATTGCATACAGAGAGGAATTACCAGCAGAAAGGAAGAGGTACTAATGCCACTGTACAAGTCGCTGGTGAGGCCTCACTTGGAATATTGTGTTCAGTTTTGGATATTGTATCTCGCAAAGGATATAAAAAGGCTGAAAGAGGTTCAGAGGAAGGCGACCAAAATGATTTGGAGCCTGGAGAAGAGGAGGGACAGGGGAGATATGATTTAGATCTTTAAATACTTAAAGAGTATTAATGGACAAACCAACCTCTTCCAAAGAAGCGGAAGCTGTAGAACTAGAGGGCATAACATGAAGCTGCAAGGGGGTAAACTGAAAGGCAATGTCAGGAAATACTTTTTCACTGAAAGGGTGGTGGATGCTTGGAATGTCCTCCCGATGGAAGTGGTGGGGGCAAATACAGTGACAGAATTCATAATGGCATGGGACAGACACAGTAGATCCCTTTATAGCAACAGGATAAAATCAAAATAATAATAAATATCTCTTATATCTGAACAAATAGGGGTGACGTACACAGAGCAGTGGGTATACCCCTAAACAAAGGCATGGGGAGAGGTGACCTGCACGGAGCAGCAGGTGCACCTACTCTTGCCGCCTTGCTGGCCAGACTATATGGACCATACTGGTCTTTATCTGTCATCACATACTATGTTACTATGTTACTAAGGGACATGCAATGAAGCTACAGTGTAACCCATTTATGATTAATAAGAGAAGATATTTTTTCACTCACCACGTAATCAAAGTCTGGAATTTGTTACCGGAGGATGTAGTAAAAGCTGTTAGTATAGCTGGGTTTAAAAAAGGTTTGGACAAGTTCCTGAAGGAAAGGTCCATAAAACATTATTAAAGAGGACAAGGTAATCCACTGCTTGCCCTAATATAAGCATTATGGAACCTGTGTGTCTTTTTGGGAAACTGCTTGGTACTTGTGACCTGGATTTGCCACTATTGGAAACAGGATCCTAGGCTTGATAGACCTTGGTCTGACCCAGTCCAGTATGGCATTTCTTATGATCTAGAATTATTCTACTCCTAAGGCCTAAGAACTTTCTGATGAAGATAACCACTTAAACCTGAATGTGAAAAATTTTCCTCCTTCCCTTTAACCAGCTTAAGAGCCTATAAATAAAAGATATTGCTTCGGATGGGTGGGAAATAAACACTAACAGGGTCATTCTGAGCAATGAATAGCAGGGATGGACGTCTCGCTCTTCATGCCCGTTCCCAGCCCCATCCTCCTTCTCCGTGCATTGTACGGGAAAGTTAGAAAGGGCCGGAAAAGGGAGGGCGGGCAATGGGTGGTTGCCAGCCCCAGACCTAAAGGGCCAATTCTAATGTCGGCCCTGTACGTCTGGGGCCGCCGACTTGAACGAGGAAGTTATTTCACCTCCGAGGAATAACTTCCTTGATGCGGCAGGATCACCGTACCCGGGGCTGGGAAGGGGCAGCAGGGGGCAGAGGGCATTCCCCGCAGCCTGACCCTGGCCCTGGGAGGCCAGATCGGGGTCAGGCTGCAGGGAAAGCAATTTGGGGGTCGGTGGCCGGGGATTGTGGCTTTTAAATGGAGCCATGGTGCCATGGCAACCGGACGCCATGGCACCGTGGCTCCATTTAAAAGACCTGACTGAGTTAGTCGGGCAATGCCTGTAGGTGCAAGCTGGGCCAAATTGCAGTCCCAGCTTGCATGTACAGGCCTGTTCACAATTCTGATCCCACAGGGCTAGACGTGCCCCACGGGATCAGAATCGTGACTCCCTCTGTGTGTCTGGTTCCAACCGGACGCACAGAGGGCCTGTATGTCCCTGATGGAATTAGGCCCTAAAGGGGTCATTCCAAGCCGCATCTAGCAGGGATCGATGTCCGGATCGGACATCCATCCCTGCTAAATGCCGGGATTGTAGTCCCTGCCCAAAGCTCTCTGCATGTACATAGGAGATGTACAGGGAGCTCTCGATGGGGGCGGAAGGGGGCTGACCAAGGGAGGAACAAGGGTGGGCGGTGGGCAGGGATGTGACCCCAAACATACAGGGTCAATCTTGAACTTGTCCCTGTACATCCAGGGTCTTCAACATGGATGGGAGACTTATTCCACCTTGGAGGTGGAATAAGTTCCCCAGGATGTCGGGGGATGGTGGTACAGGGCCAGGTCAGTGGGGCAAGTGGGTGCAGGAGCTTCCCTGCAGTCCGACCCTGTCTTTGGAAGGCCGCATCGGGGGTCGGGCTGCGGGGAATGAACTTTGTGGCGGCGGTCAGGGACCGCTGCTCCTTAATGGAGCTGCAGTGCCATGGCAACAGGACACTATGGCACCGCTGCTCCATGCAGGAGCCGGGGCAGGCCTATGGGGGGAAACAATTGGATGTCCAGTGGCACAGAATTGTCTAGACCTGATTCTGATGGCCTGGGAACATCTAGCTCCCATGAGCTCAGAAGCAGAGACTAGACTAGCCTGTCCAGATCCTGGACGTCCGGGCGGGCAGGACATTCCCCCTTCGAATCGGGCCCTAATTGAAATTTTGCCTTTTAAACTAAAGTCAGTTAGGATAAAGATTAACTGAAAATTTGTCCGTTAAACTTTGCCCTAACTGGCTTAATAAACTGAATTTTAAACAGACAAAGATTTTATCAGCTTAACCCAAAGAATTCCTTTTTCCCCAAGATTTTGAGACTTTTCCAACAGATAAATAAATACTTACCGGTGTAGATTCCTTCCCAGAAGTAGTAGCTCCTCCTCTCAGCAGTTTCTCAAGACTGAATATCCAAGAGGAGAAGGCACAAGGCAGGAGCTGAACCTAAAATCTTCTGATCCATAGTGAGATGCAGTATCTATTGCACAACTGGCAGTGCAGCCAGTGAAGCAGTTGTATATGGGTAGTTTTTGGGGTGGGGCAGTTTGCAAGGCAGTGGGGCATTTGTGATGGAGTAGTTTTTGGGTGCAGCTGCTTACAGGGTTATGGGGCGGTTGACAGGTGGTGGGGCAGTTGCAAGGGGATAGATTTTGGGGGTAGGACAGTTCCTTGGGTGGTAAGGCAGTTATGGGGGAGTATATTTTGGGGCTGTGGCAGTTTTTAGGTTAGTGGGGAAGTTGCAGAGGTGTGTTTTTTGGGGTGGGGCAGTGTGAAGTGTGGTGGTGCAGTTGTGGGGTATAGCTTTTGGGGATGGAGAAGCTTGCAGAGTGGTAAGGCAGTTGTGTGAGGTTATTTTTTTTGGGGGGTGGGACATTTGGTGGGTTGGTAAGGCAATTGTGATGGAGTATTTTTTGAGGGTGGCAGTAGTGTGTGGGGTGGTGGGGCAGTCTTCTGGGGGGAAATATTTGCAGGTGGGGAGAGTTTGGAGGGTTGGTGGAGTACAGAACAGAAGAGGGAGTTGGAAAGGAAGAATTCCATAACTGCTATGTTTCACTTTATCTAAGTATATATGCTACAGAAGTTGGAATGCCTTCTCCCAGAGAAATGCATTGTTTCATTTTGGGAGGGGGTCTTATTTCTCTGGAACTCCCAGTCCAATCTGGCATTTTTTCAAACTTAATGCGTTGGGGAGTTTTTTTACCAGTTTTTGCCTCATACCAAATTTCATCCCATTCCATAACTTTTTCAGCAAGTTATTTTACCCTAAGGCAGACCGACAGATGGGATGGAGATTGTCTAATTCTTTCAACTTCCATTAGGTTGCAAAGAATAAAAAAGGCTTATTATAGCACTAGAATTCAGTGTGCCTTATCTCATCCATCAGCAACTGCCTTCCAAGACCAAATTGCAAGATTTTACAGATTACTTTACAAACAAAATTGATAAGATAATGGCATTATTTCCTATGGTGATATGTGGAGCCCAATTTAGGGAGGGGGACGCCCAGGCCGTCCGTACATCCCCAAGGAAGACGGGCTAGTTAGGACCCAATTCTGGACTGTGGGAACAAAATGTTCCCGTAGTGCACAAAATTAGGCCCATGGATGGCCCAGCGTGTCCCTCCCCCACTCGGAATCATCCTCCCCGCAGGCACCCCCAAATCCCGCAGCTTTGGCCCCCATCATCCCCGCCGCCTGACCGATGGCTGGCCTGCCAGTGCCTGGATAGGATGGCTGGGATCCCCCCGCACCTGGCCCCGGCTGGGGATCCATGGGCCGGATTGTCAGGTCAGTGCTGCTTATTCCACCTTTGAGGTGGAATAAGCAGCATGTCCCCTTTGACCTGGCAGGATGTACAGGGCCATGATCTGAATCGGCCCTGCATGTCCTGCTGGGCTAGCCCGTCCCTGCTCCACCCAGATCCCGCCCCCCACCAGATCTCCCAATCCTGCTGCTCAGGACGTACAGGGAGAGCTGGAGGGGGAATCAGGCCCGGATGGCTTAAGGAGCTGCATGTCATGCAGCCCCGCAACCCACGTTTCAGAATCGGGCCCATAGTCACTCTAGTTGTGGATCCATTAAAAATCCAAATTTGTGGAAACAATATTCTCATATAAGGTCTGACCAGATTGCAGAGATCCTGCATAAAATGAGAGTGCCATTAGATTTTAGATAATATCTTTAATTAAAATAGTTATGAGCCTGCCTCCCATAGAGAGGGTGAGGTTCCTGTGTAACTAAAACAAGTATTAGGCTGCTAATTAGCACAGGAGCAAATTGTGCACAGTTACAAGATTTTGTTGGGATCACGTAAAGTTTCCTGGATCCTTCACTGACTCGGTTTTCAGTAACAGGCTCTATTTTTATGAAATTCCTTACCTCTCGATCTAAGGACAAAAGCTTCACGTTCCAAATTTAAGCAAGGCCTCCAGACTTATTTTTTTGAGCAGACATTCAGGATGGGTAGCTAGGAGCAGCAGAGATAAACTGTAGTCAGTTTTATTAATCTGCACGTCAATATTCAGGCTGTGGCAGTCAGCACTGGTAACGTGCCCAACCGGCACAGGCAAAAATGAAACTAGATATTCAGCACTGGAACCTATCTGGCATCTGGTGCTGAATAACCAGTTTCGCCACTGGCCTGTTTTTCTATCCAGGCAGTGGCAATATTCAAAACTGCATAAAGTTAGGACAGCCATTGACCTGTCCTATCTTTCTGGTTATATATCCAGTGAGCATGCTGAAAATCATCATTAATCGGACCACCGTGGCCCCACCCATGGACTGTCCTGGCGCCATCCAGATAGTGCCAAGGTGATCCGTGGGGTTATTCAGCAGCACTGGCCAGTTAGTGACACTGAATATCAGAAACAACAGAGTTTATGCAGTTTGAAGGTCCTGTTGTTTTGTGTTGATGTTATTTCTTACATCTTTTTGATATATTTTAATTGAATTATGATTTTATATTTTGATTCTATTTATTTTAATTTTATTAATTGTTATTGTTAAGATTCCATGCAATTGATTTTACATTGCCTTAATGGCCTTTGGCATAGGGCAATCTAGCAAATAAAAACTAAACTAAAGGTCCACACACTCCCTTCTCAGTGAAAATAAAGCTTAGGCCAGTGTATTTCTTTGAATAAAAAACAACTTCACCGCGAATTTCTAAAAATATAACAAGACAAGTGAGAAATAATAACATAGTAAATGAAAGCAAATAAAAACTGAAATAGTTCATCCAGTCTGACCAGTAATATGATTAAGGTTATTACTGCCATGCCATGCAGTTGACCTCCCATGCCTTCGATAGGGGTTGCAGTGGCCATTCTGTGCAGGTTACCCCCTGCATCGGGCCGATCTTACATTATGCTTTCTTTTGTTAAGCAGATAGATGCCACTTCTGTGTATTTGCCTGGGATCTCTTTCCTGATTTAGTTTTCTTAAAAGTTTTTCAATCTCTCTCTCTCTCTCTCTCTCCTTTCAGCCTTTTCCTAGAAAGAAACTTGTTCTTGGATTTCTGTGGTTGTTGTATCCTCCTGCATCTTGTCACATGCAGGTCCTGTGAGGTTGCATTAAGTTTCCTGGCATGCTTTTTTGACTCAGGAGGTTGAGTGGCAGGTTTTCCTATCATCGAACCTTACAGATTGCTGAAACAGAACTCGAATGCCTATTGATATTTTTAACATTAAAACAACTCTCAGTATTAGAAACATAGAAACATGACATCAGAAAAAGACTACATGGCCTATCTGTTTTTTCCTTTAGAGATTGTCTGTGTTTGCCCCATGCTTTCTTGAATTCAGATACTGTCCTCGTCTCTAATACCTCCATAGGGAGACTATTCCATGTTTCTACCACTCTTTCAATAAAGAAATATTTCCACATATTACTCCTGAGTCTATCCCCTTTCACCCTCATCTTATGCCCCTTTGTAGCAGAGCTTGCTTTCAATTGAAAGAGGCTCTCCTACTGTGCATTTGTTCCAAGGAGGTATTTAAACGTGCTCTATCCTGCCTTTCCTCTAAGGCCGGAAGGTCGGGGGTTCAAATCCCACTAGAGAATAGCAACCTTGGGCCGGAAGGACTGGGGCTTCTAGTCTCACAGGTGCTCCTTGTGGTCTTGGGCAAGCCACATAACCCTCTATTTCCCATGTTCCCTGTAAAATAGTTATCTCCAAGTTATAATGCCCTGTTCAATGTAATTTCAGTTTGTTCAATGTAAACCGCCTTGATATCATAAAAGGCAGTATATAAGAAATTTAAATACCGTAAATAAATATTAAGATCCTTAAGTCTGTCCTCATATGCTTTATAATGAAGACAATTAACCATTTTAGTAGCCACCCTCTGTACTGACTCCAACCTATTTATATCCTTTTGAAGGTGCGGTCTCCAGAATTGCACACTATACTCCAAATGAGGTCGCACCAGAGACTTATACAGAGGCACTATCACCACCTTTTTCTGCTGGCCATTCCTCTCCCTATGCACCCATGTATCCTTCTGGCTTTCACTGTTACCTTTTCTACCTGTTTAGCCACTTTAAGATCATCAGACACAATCACGCCCAGGTCTCACTCTTCTTCATGGACACAAGTACTTCGCCCCCTATGCTGTATTATTCCCTTAGATTTTTGCAGTCAAATGCATGGCCCTACATTTTTTAGCATTAAATCTCAGCTGCCAAAGTCCAGACCATTCTTCAAGATTAGCTAGATCCCTCCTCATGCTATCTACATATTCCTGGGTGTCTACTCCATTAGAGAATTTGGTATCATCTGCAAAAAGGCAAACTTTGCCCGACAACTCTTCCGCAATATCATTAACAAAGATGTTAATAAGAATCAAACCAAAAACAGATCTCTGCAGCACACCACTGGCAACATCTTTCTCAGAGTAAACTCCATTTACCTGCACCTTTTGTCACCTTCCAACTACTAACCTGCAACATAGAGTGGTAGGGAGGAGTAGCTTAGTGGTTAGAGAAATGGACTGCAATCCAGGGAAGCAAGGCTTCAAGTTCCACTACTCTCAATGACACTTTTCATAGCCATTTCATCCTCCATTGCTGAAGATTCAACTCTATCATAAGTCAGTTCAGGCAGGGAAATAACTCATGTACCTGGATAAGTAACTCATCTTGGGACTGGATTTAAATTAGGTGGGTAAAGTGTAAATGTACACACGTGTGTATTTTATAAAATATGTGCATGAATCACAATTCTGTGCACGTTTCACTCAAACGCCACCCTCTAACACATCTACAGCAAAATAGCATATAAGCATGCACACTGTTGTCTTTACACATCCTTGAACAAACGTGCTAATTTTGTAAGAGACATTTTTCACATGTATTCTGGCATATATGGGTGAAAATGTCTTTATAAAATTATCGTCAGCACCGTGGAGAATGGCCTAGTGGTTAGAGCAGCAGGCCAGGGTTCAAATCCTACCTCTCCTACTAACACTCCTTGAGGCTTTGGACAAGTCCTTAGTCCTCCATTGCCTTAGATATGAACTTAGATGCTCTACCTGACTATAACTTGTCATGAGCTTGGATTTGCAAAGGCATGAAATTAATCTAAAATTCCAATTAGCAGAATAATAATTTTCAATAATAGATATCATGTCATTTATTTTACTTTGATGCTATATCTAAGCAGGTTTTTGAGCCATATAGCATTCCATAATAATATTTTTACTAATTCAGATAGATCCTCATCATAGCTATAATTTGCATACTTTATTTGAAAGGCAAGTGCTAAGGAGGTCATAGTAATGGGGTGAGGAGGGCTATTCAACACTAACACCCAAAGCATTTGAGGGGAGGAAACTGTTCCCATGACCCCTCTCAAACTACCCCTATGGGCCTGATCAATCCATATACGTTTGGAAAAATCATTGTATCTGATATTGGGTTCAGGTCTCCTTTCTGACAGTACCGGCTGATCCTGAGTATGACAGAGGCAGCACACACAGACATGGGGTAGAAAGGGAAGGTAAGTGCTTTTAAAGTGTGACAGTCCTCATCAGGGAGTGACTCCATCCCCAGGCAAGGGTCATTTGTACCACATGGGCAGTCCATCTGGGGTGAGAGAAGGGCAGCAGACACAGCTAAAAAAAAAAAAAAAAACCTGGCCATATATAAGCTTTTCTAAAACAGAGAAAAATAATAAAAAAGAAGAAAAACAGAAGAGTCACCAAAGAAGACGCCAGGAAGCACCACTGAAAAGTCACCTGTTTTCAGCAAGAGATTTTAGCAATCTGTTGCAAAATAACCAGTTCAGTAGTATTTCTGAAGATTATCAACAAATCTGTTGGTAGAAGAATGGAGGCTTTTAAAATCAAAACAAAAAAATATGACATTTGAAAAATAAATCAACCTCTCTAAAACATCTCAACCAGGTCCCTGTTTCTCTTTTGTTTCAGGGAAAAGTTTTAACCAGGTAAGGATAGAATGCTTAGCACAGCTCTGGGACTAGAATACTGAAGCCACATGGTATCATTTAGCACATATACAAAGTGGTACCACTCTCATCAGGGCCGGATTTACCTTGAGTGAGGCCCTACGCCAACAAAAATTGTGGGCCCCCAGCAGGGGCGGCCCAAGGGGGGTGCGGGGCCTCATTTGCATAAGGGGCCTCATTTGCATAAATATTTGCATAATGTTACCATATACTAACTTTTAGTAAACGTGCCTCTTAATGAGTGTATGGATAAAGAAAGACTAAAAGATTTCTACATTACTATAATCCAGTGCCAACTGCCAGACACATTAGGAACTACTACAAACACTGCCCATTTAGAACCCATAGCAAACCCGCCGTATCCTAACAGCACTACCAGGACTCACAAAGCACCATACTCTACCAATCAAAAGGCAACACTGCAAATATTAAACCAATACATTTCAGAGAACAACAATACATGACCTACTGGGGAAAGAGAACAAGTGGCAATGTCAAATAGGAATTATATAAACAGAACACCTCAGCTCAGTTACACATGCAGAACATAGACCATCACCAAACAAGTAATCACAATTTAGAAACAGGAAGACAATAATTAAACTGGGAATCCCAAAAGCCAAACTTGGAATGTACAACACTGTAGAAATAAAACTATACATTAATTTGCTCTTGTACTAAACAAAGCGCAGAGTTAATGATGCACATTTACCAGAGCTGACATATTCCAATTAATAAATTCAAAATAAAGAGATATTTTTCTACCTTTTGTGCATTTTTTTCAGCTGCAATTGCTCCAGCCACTTTCTTCTGGTTTCTTCATGTCTTCTGCTAACTCTCCATCGTCTGCTGTCCATTTGTCCTTTCTTCTCTCTTCTAGTTTTTTTCCATTCTCTCTCTACATCTGCTTTAACATACTAATCTTTCTCCTTTTGCTCTTTCCTCATTCCTATTTCATCCACTCAAATTTTACCCCTCCATCCTCAATCCCCACTTACTCTCCCAATACCCGGCCAATTGTAGATTTTTTATCCCTCCCACACAAAATATTTTTCCCTTCTCCATTTTACTCTTCCAGCCCCATCCCATTCTAATCCTCCCCCAACATCAGCTCCCTTCTAGTTCCAGCCTCACCCAGCATCCATTCCCTTCTAGTCCCTGCATCAGCCCATTTCCAGTCCTAGCCACCCATCAGCCCATTTCCAGTCCTAGCAACCCCCCAACCCAATACCAGTCCTAGCCCCCCATCAGCCCACAGCCCATTACCAGTCTTAACCCCCCCAAAGCCCATTACCAGTTCTAAACCCCCCCAACAGCCCACAGCCCATTACCAGTCCTAACCCCATCAGCCCACCTCCAGTCTTAACCCCCCCAGCCCATTTCCAGTCCTAGCCCCCCATAGCCCATTACCAGACAGCCCCCATCAGCCCACAGCCCATTACCAGTCTTAACCCCCCCATAGCCCATTACCAGTTCTAAACCCCCCCAACAGCCCACAGCCCATTACCATCCTAACCGCATCAGCCCACCTCCAGCCTTAACCCCCCAGCCCATTTCCAGTCCTAGCCCCCCCATAGCCCATTACCAGACAGCCCCCATCAGCCCACAGCCCATTACCAGTCTTAACCCCCCCAAAGCCCATTACCAGTTCTAACCCCCCCCACCAGCCCACAGCCCATTACCAGTCCTAACCCCATCAGCCCAACTCCAGTCTTAACCCCCCCAGACCATTTCCAGTCCTAGCCCCCCCATAGCCCCCATCAGTCCACAGCCCATTACCAGTCTTACCCCCCCATAGCCCATTACCAGTTCTAACCCCCCCAACAGCCCACAGCCCATTACCAGTCCTAACCCCATCAGCCCACCTCCAGCCTTAACCCCCCCCAGCCCATTTCCAGTCCCAGCCCCAGCCCCCCCAAGAGCCCATTACCAGTCCTACCCCCCCCTTGGCCTAAAGTAAAATTTAATTTAAAAAACAAAACTGCTGGCTGCCGCCACGGGGTCCCCTCTGCTGCCGCGGCAGCATGGACTGACCCGCGGGGCCCCCTCTGCAAGCTGAATCAATCGGTCCGTCCGTCCCTCCCTCCCTCCGAGCAGGGAGGGAGGGACGGACGGACCGATTGATTCAGCTTGCAGAGGGGGCCCCGCGGGTCAGTCCATGCTGCCGCGGCAGCAGAGGGGGCCCCGCGGCGGCAGCCAGCAGTTTTTGTTTTTAAATTTTATTTTTAAAAAATGCTAATTTGTTCAATTTTTGTGGACCCTTGCCAGCTGTGGGCCCTATGCCACGGCGTAATGGGCATATAGGTAAATCCGGCCCTGACCCTCATTACTTTCAGTTCCCTGCTCCGACCACAACCTCATCATATTTAACATACCCAGCTCACACCTATAAACCTTGCATCAGAGCTCTCCTCCAATAACTCAGAGATTCCTTTCATTTCATGAACAAGCCTTCCTCCAAAAATCTATCTCAACCCTATCTATCTTACCAGTGCAAACAAAAGTCCGCACATGAAACTCAACCATCTCAGCTGCTGCTCTTGCTCCACCAAAGGCCCCTCTACTGGAAACACTACATCATCACTGTCCCTGAAAAGCACTGGGATCATGACCCTAAGAGAATAATGGAGAATGAAGAGGTTATGATCACCTTGGACATTCCCATTCCAACGGATAAGAAACTGGATGCAGAAAACTTGACATAGTGGTAAAGGAGAAGAATGACATTGATAATAGTACTGAGTGATTATTCTGTGAATCACGTGGAGAGGCAGAAGATCCTGAAGTACCAAGAAATGCAGTCAGAGACCAAGAAAAATGTGGCAGAAATTTACGGAAATATTTCCCATTTTACTGAAAGCCACAGGCTTGATAAAGAAGAATTTCCAAGCATATCTTGACAAACTATTCACACATGTTACATCTTACGAACTCCAGCAGGAGGCTCTCTTTGGCACGATGCAAGTATTACGCCAAGTATTAACAGTAAATTTGAAAGACTAAAGTCATACTCCACATACACTGGCTTAGAAGTGAGGTTCACGACTGCCATACTATGTGCAAAACTAACCCATTTGGAGAAACTACCCAAAGTAAAACATTGACAACATGCTGCCTGGAACTTCTCAGCCCTAAAAACTCAAAAACACAACCTACGACATCTTGAGCAACAATGGAGAAAATCTCAAGACAATCAACTCAAATTTCAATACCTACAAGAACTGAACTAGATTGTAAGCCCTTTGGGGACGAGGGAATGTATCCAGTACCTGCTTATAGTGATTGTAAACTGCTCTGATGCCCTTCAGCCAGAGCGGTATATCAAGAAATTGCATAAAGCTATACCATGACTCCACCATCCATGCCAAAAAAGAATATCACAACAACCTCATCTCACGCTCCATCAACAAACCCAGAGAACTCTTCAACATTGTCAAAACACTTACCAAAGTCCCATCACAAGCAAACCATGACCACACTCAATCCACAGGACATGGCTTCATGCTTGCAGACCAGGCACAAATCTTCACCCTCCAGCAGTCCCACCCCATCCCAACCTCGAATGAAGACACCACTCAAGACCATCACTGGACCACCTTCGAGACACTATCAATTGACGAGCTGAGCAACATAATCAGCAACATCAACACAACATTCATTTTGTCATCAGTGGTGGTCTTCTTGAGTTTTTACACGTTTCACATACATTCGTTTGTTGTTTTTATATTTTTAGCTTTCTTATTTATATACATACATGTTTTTACATGTTTTTATCTGGATTTTCAAGATTGTTGGACTAATTTCTCTCCTTCAAAATTTGCATTACAGAGAGTAGTGTTTACATAATTATCACTTAATAGTCGCTAACATTATCAAAGTCCTGTTTTTCACAAGTAAGTTTCCTGTGGTTCCTTCCTTTCCCTGCACCCCTCACCTCATAGCACTTATGGTGTTAATATCCTTTGATATGGGCACAGTGGGCAATATATAGCCTTGTTTTCAACTGGCTATTTGAAGTTAGGATGTCCTGTCTTTTTATCTGTTTTGAGCAAATTGCACTATAGTGCTAGAAGATGAGACCCCCAGTTCAGAAGGCACTCAACTGTCTACTGGGGAGGACATGAAGACTTTTCAGAGTAAAGCCAGCATTTATGATGTGGTTGGATCAAAGCCCTCGGGATGTCTGACTGCTGATGTAGCTGCAAATGAAATGAGAGTCAGAAGCTGCATATTGGGACATGGAACATATAAAGCATGAGCCAAGGGGAGGTTGAATGCGATCAAGAATGAAATGGAACGTGTACAACTCAATCTGTTGGGTGTCAGCAAACTGAAATGGACTGGCATCGGGGCACTTTGCGGTTGATGATCACATGCTGTACTAGGCTGGAAATGAAAGACAAAGAAGAAATGATGTTGCATTTATAATCAAAAAGAAACTTGCAAGAACTATAATGAAACACAATGCAATCATTGAACACTCAATTTCTATTTGTCTATGAGGAATGCTTATCAACACAACTATAATTCAAGTATATGCCCCAACAACAGCTGCAGAAGAGGATGAAGTTGATGAGTTCTATGAAATTGACAGAACATGCAAACAAGATATCCTGATAGTCATGGTTGACTAGAATGCAAAAGCTGCCAACAGAGAAAAAGGTGAAGTGGTTGGAAAATATGGACTTGGTGACAGAAATGAAGCTGGAGAAAGACTGATAGAATTCTGCAAGACCAAAGATCTACTCATCTCAAACACTTTCTTCCAGCAACACAAGCAGCAACTGTACACATGGATTGTATAAAAATCAAATTGACTACATCTGTGGAAGTCAACAAAGGCAAAACCTGGAGCTGAATGTGGTACAGATCATGAACTACTGGTATGCAAATTCAAGCTAAAGTTGAAAAAGAGCAAGCCACTCATGGATGTAGCAAAATATGACCCTGAAAATGTACCAGCAGAATTTAAAGACTTCCTGCAAAATCGATTTGCTGCTTTAGATACAAATGACAGAGCTCCAGAAGAGTTATGGGATAACATCAAGAAGGTTGTGTTGGAAGAAAGTGAGAAATCTCTACAAAAGGTGAAAAAGCAAAAATGGCCAAAATGGATGACTGAAGAAACTCTGAAAATTGTCAAGAAACAGAGAGAAGCTAAAACCAGAGGAGGAATAGAGGCAATTGCAGAACTCAGAGATTTCCAACATGCAACAAGACAACACAAAGAGAAGTACTACAATGATGCATGCAAGGAAATACAAACAGAAACTATTAGAAGAAGAACAAGATTGGCTTTCCTGAAGCTATGAGTGTTAAAGAAAAAATTCCAGCCTTGAATTGGAATGTTACATGATGCTGAAGGATCCATGTTGAATGATGCTGAGAAGATCAAGAAAAGGTGAAAAGAATATACAGAGTTATTATATGATAAAGATCAAATGGAACAACAGCCATTTCAATCTGCACTTTATGATCCAGACCATTGGTGATGAAAGAAGTCAAAGCAGCATTGAAAGCCTTATGAAAGAACAAAGCACCAGGCACTGATGGCATTCCCATTGAAGTATTACAGCAAATTGATGCAGCTGTTACCATATTTACAAGGCTCTACCAGAAATTTTGGAAGACAACATCATGGCCAACTAACTGGAAAAGATTTGTGTTTATACCAATACTAAAGATAGGTGATCCAACTGACTGTGGAAATTATCACAGAATCGCTCTGATCCCACAATGCAGCAAGATTCTACTCAAGATTATTCAACAGAGACTACAACCATACCTGGAACGAGAACTGCTAGACGTGCAAGCAGGGTTCAGGAAAGGGTGAGTAATGAGAGACATCATCACGGATGTGAATTGGATCCTTGAAAAGACTAAAGAATACCAAAATGATATCTATATATGTTTTATTGACTACAGCAAGGCTTTTGACTATGTAAACCAAGAGAAACTCTAGGCCACATTAAGAAGCATGAACCAGAACACCTGATCATTCTCTTGCACAACCTTTACATTTATCAAGAAGCAACAGTTTGAATGGAACAAGGAGAAACAGAATAGTTTAAAATCAGCAAAGGTATACAACAAGGCTACATACTTTCTCTCTACCTGTTTAATTTATATGCAGAACAAATCCCGGTTACAGAATAGTTTAAAATCAGCAAAGGTGTACAACAAGGCTACATACTTTCTCTCTACCTGTTTAATTTATATGCAGGACAAATCAGAGAAGCAGGATTGTATGAAGACAACAGAGGTGTGAAGAGTGGTGGGAGACTCATCGCCAATCTTTACTATGCTGATGATACCACATTACTGGCTGAAAGTGAAGACAAATACCCCCATATTATTCAAGTTTATCGAATCCAAGTTTATCTTCCTGTTTTATGTAAAACCGAGCAGCCTGTTGTTCTGGTCTTTGGTTATCTGTAAACCGCGCTGATTGTAAATAGCGCGGTATATAAAAAACTGTAATAAATAAATAATAAATAAATAAGGAACATAGGGGTATGTTTACTAAACAGTTTTAGTGGCTTCCATGCGATATCACACGAAAGTTGCTCCACTGTTTAGCAGTCTTAAGATAGGCCTTAATGTAAGAAGACAAAGATCCTGACAACTGGTAAAATCAATAAGCTCATCACTGATGGAGAAGAAATTGAAATAGTGGACAACTTTAACTTACTTGAATCAACTATTAATAAAGAAAGGACAAGAAGTGAAGAAATCCGATGATGCATTCCTCTTGGCAGAAAGGCTTTGAAGGACCTAGACAAGATTCTCAAGAGCAGAGATGTCTCTCTCCATACAAAGATTCAACTCGTTCAAGTCATGCTATTTTCAATAACGTCATATGGATGTGAAAGATGGACAGTGAAAATGATAGACAGGAAGAAAATTGATGCCTTTGAATTGTGGTGTTGGCAACGAATACTGTGTATCCCAGGGACTACCTGAAGAACAAACCAATCAGCACTAGAGGAGATCAAACCTAACCTTTTTTTAGAAGTTCAGATAGCAAGACTTCGACTTTCATACTTTGGACACATCATATGAAGAAAGAGATCATTAGAGAAAGATATCATGCTTGGCAAGGTAGAAGGTCAACGCAAAAGAGGAAGGCCAGCAATGAGATGGATTGATTCAATAACAGCAGCTATGGGTGCCATTCTGTCAACAATGAGCCACCTGACTGAAGATCAAACACGGTTTAGGACAACTATCCAGAAGGTCGCCACGAGTCGACGGCACTTAACAGCAACATTTTATTGATTTTATCATCCGTCTTTTATGTGACTCTGATTACTATTGTATTCTGTTTTCCTTTTAGAATAACATTATTTGGCTACATATCACCTTATTGTCTTTATCAGATTCTATTCATTCATCATTTCTAATCGTTTTCTTTACATACAGCTCAACTTTTAAATTTAGCTCTTTTAAATTTATGTTTTAATCATATGTGTTTATGTATGACTAGTTTTATTATTCATTTATTATAATTTTCTGTACTTCATTTTTATATGATATATCCATTATTTATTAATATTATTATTGTTCTTCTTGAGGTTCCCCCTGACAAAGGCACCGCTGAAACGTGGCCATTTTGGGGTTTGTCAATAAAGAAATTTTTTTTACTTTCTTACCTTCTTGTGCTGCCTGGTTTTTAGTGAGATAGATGTGGACTTATCTCCTGGGTTATACAAACATATTTTGCAGAGTATACATGTAAACCCCAAACTCCGACCAACTCTTCCTCTTTTATATGGGTATTTGATGGCATGTTTTGCATAATGAGCTTTGTATGCATAAAGCTTGGTTTTATACATAGAAAGCCTTTCTATAAAATCACCCCCTGAGGGAATAATTTTATGAGAGCCATGGAAAGATCTACGGCCCCTATGCATACAAGTCCAAACATGAATAATATTAGTATAGCTAAAGAGACAAAAGCTTTTAAGAACATATATAATAAATAAAGTAAAACATAGCCACCCTCCATGATTTATGGATCTGGTTTATATATTAGTTGTAAAGTGCCTCGTAGTACCTTTCTTGTGCTTTACATATTCATTTATTTAAATGAAACACATGTATTTAACTTTTGTTTTTAGTTCATCTTGCACTCTTAGTTTCATTTCATTGTGATTTTTTTGGTTCTTTAATTTTTTAATTGTGCCATGAAGATTTCTAGATTTTAAGTTTTTAGTGTTATTGCCCTTTAACCCCACATTTTTGGCACTGAGATTATTTGAATGGAGTGGGCTGCTGCCAGCATTCTGGGATTGAGCAATCTGCCGGACAGAATACTCGGGTTGAAGCAGAAAGCTAAATCTGACTATCTTAACTGGACGTCTGATTTTATTAAGAGTTTATAGCTCCTGAGATGCATATTAGATAGAGAATGACATTTTCTACTCAATGTACATATAGTGCACTTATTTTCTTTTCCTGAGGCAGGTTTAAGATTGAAAGCTGGACTCCCTTGTTTTTAGTATTGTTTTAAAGGTAACAGATACTGTTCTTGTGCCCTGGTTTGAGGTATGAATGAATACTAATGGGTTTTGTAAGAAACTCTCTTTTTCACTCCTGCCCCTCAATCTTTTAGTGCAGTTAGGAATGGGCATGTAATGATTGACTGTCTCATATTTGGTTGTTTACTTGTTTTAGACGAAAAGGACATATTTTTTCATTCCTGCCACTTGATTTATTTATTTATTTAACTGTATTCATATACTTCTGTTCACCAGGTCAAAGTGGTTTGCATAGAACAAAACATTTTACACTGAACTTTTTTTATACAAGAAACATTTGAACATTTCTAATGTAACTTTATAACATTTAATTAATATAAATAACTATTAACATTTTAGCTGGTATATACAAACTATTTACATTCATGGGTTTATTGTGTTGAGTTGTATTTTATAGGGTTAGGTAGGGGGTCCAAAGTGTTCTGTGAAGAGGTAGGTCTTTAGGTGTTTGCAGAATGTAGGGAGGTTGGTGATGTAAGGAGGTTGGTGATGTTTCTTAGGGTGTACGGGAAAGAGTTCCATAGGGATGGGGTGTACAGTGACATGTTTGTTGGTTGTATTTATGTTTGGTTAGTGGTATGCTGAGTTTAATGATTGTCTTTGTTGGTGGTGGATGTTTGTGTTTTTTATAGTAGAGCTTTGAGACAAGTTTCTTGTTGGGAGTGAAGTGCTTTGTGGGTGAGGAAGATGCATTTGTAGTTTATTCTGCTGGCAAATGGTAACCAGTGTAGTTGTTTTAGGATAGGGGTGATATGATCGTATTTATTTGCACTTCAGTGCAGTTAGGAATGAGCATATAATGATTGTCTCAAATTCTGTTCTGTCTCCTTGTTTTTAGATGGAAAGGAGTGTCACTCCATATGACTCTACAATT
Source organism: Ichthyophis bannanicus (assembly GCA_033557465.1). Classification (NCBI taxonomy): domain Eukaryota; kingdom Metazoa; phylum Chordata; class Amphibia; order Gymnophiona; family Ichthyophiidae; genus Ichthyophis; species Ichthyophis bannanicus. Next base: position 1,153,088,682 of record CM066032.1, read on the forward strand.
GTCTGTCTATGAGTTTCTCATTTGCATTACTATTTTTATACTTCTGTTCATTTCTAATTAGTGCATTATTTATTTGTTTATTTATTAAGGATAGCTTTTTACAATATCTCATTATCTCGATGTTTTAATATTTCTTAATGGTTTCCAAGTATGGCTATGTTTTACATAATTTATTATATATGTTCTTAAAGGTTTTTGTCTTTTTAGCTATATTAAAATTATTCATGTTTGTATTTACCATTTTAGTGTGGCATAGAACCCCTGAAGAAGGCATTGCCGAAACACGGCCATGTTGGGTTTGGCCCTAATCATCCCGATTTGTGAACTTTTATGAATAAAGTATTCTTTGTTAATACACACTTTGGATTGGTTTGGATCGCTTTTATGTGGTAGCTGTGCTTTCCAGTTGGACCTAATTTTATTATTCATTTTATTTATTATCATTTCCTGTACTTCATTTTTATATGATATATCTGTTATTTATTAATGTTATTATTATTGTTCTCTTTGAGGTTCCCTCTGACGAAGGCACCGCTGAAATGCAGCCGTGTTGGGGTTTGTCAATAAAGGACTATTGTTTTACTTTCTCTCCCTCTTGTGTAACCCAGGAGATAAAAATGCGTGTATCTGCACCTGCTCCAGGGCAGCCAAAAACATACAGATGCATCTGCCGCCATGGCTTTTGTGTCGCAGTGGCAGTTTTAAAAGGGAAAGCATGCGTGTACTTTCCCTTCGAAAATACCGCCTGTTAGACATATTCTAGCCACTTTCATTTTTGTGACCATTTCTAAAATAGCATCCTAAATAACTGCTGTGGCACTTCCTTTCATTTATCGCATGCTGAACCTGCCAAAATTCCCAAAGTATTTTAAATTTTATCAGGCTCTCTATGGCAAAGGTGCACTGAAATGTTATACCCAGAAATAAATTCCATTTACAAAAACCAGGGGGCTGAGAAAGTGATATTTAGAAAAAAAGATATTATTTTTGAAAATAAATATATATTTCAATAATGACATGTGCCCATGCATAAATATATAGGGCCCAATATCCAGCAGGTGCAGACAGAACTGCTAAAGTGGCCGCTGAAACTTAAAGCTGGGTCTTCGATGCTTCTGCCCGGTTATCGATGAGTGCAGCTTGTAGAGCAGCCCCAGCACGCCCTGATACTAATCGTGTTAGTGCCGCTGAATATCCTGGACAAGGCAATGAACGCAGTTAGCAGTCTTCTAACCATGTTAATCCCTTTGAATAACCTACCCACATATTTTCGTTCTGATTCTTAAAAACCAAATTCCACTTTAAACAAAATTTCACCTAGCCTCCTGCTTGCTGGATGGACAGCTGAGGCTTTCCCCGTTCGGTCTCCTTTTGTTTCTTTATTTGTTGGAGTATAGGTTAGTTTTTTCTGCTGTACTGTATTAGTTTAGTTTCCTCTTATATGCATCTATTTGTAAGTCCAGATGATAGCTCTCTCTATCCCTCTTTTAATAGTTTTTATTTCATTTTGTTTTTACTTCTATTTTTATTTTAATTGTAAGTCAGAAGTTACATTGCTGTTCTCCTGTACAAAAGGTGGTTCATCAAACAAACAAATAAACATAAAACAGATACTTTTAAAACAGCAGCTGAATCAGAAAGCTTTGAAGGAAGCAAGATGTGTTAAAGTGAGGCACAAAATGGAATTTCATTAAGGGCCCTTTTACTAAAGTGCGCTAAGCAGTAACCGGGGCAGGCGGACCTGGTGCTTCAGGTCCATTTCCTCCCTCCCCCATTATCCCCAACCTCCAACCCACAAAAGACACCACACCAACAGTTTGTGGAACATAACTGGTCGCAGCTTTATTAACCTTTTAACAATTTCACAATTATGCCAACATGCTACACCTTCTCCAGCGATTAGCGGCATCCGGCCCGCACCAGCCATACCTTAGCAAAGTGCCTTGCCACCGCTAACGCCATAACTTGCCCCCCGGCAAGTTACCTAACCCTTCCCCCTGACTTCGCCATGCTAATAGCAAAAGTCGTCCAGGGTTTGACCGGGTCAGGGGCACCCCGCCCCCGCCCAAGTGTAGCCTGAGGCTCCGGACCCCGGAAACCTCCGGGATCCCGCCGCCCCCCCCCCCAAGCTGCAACACCCCATAAACCAAACCCCTCCAAACAGGCATGGGAGGGTGGGCGGGAAGCCGGCACCCCGGGCAGCCTCCGCTGAGAATGACCACGCGGAGGCTGCCCGCCAAGCCCAACTCCCCACCACGCAGAATGCCTCAATCGGATTGGCTCCCGCGCGGCCGCAACCGCCGGGAGCCAATGAACTCAAGCCTACTTGGCCGCGCGCAGGATCCTCGCACCGGCCGCGCGCCCGGTTAGGGTCGGCCGCCGGGACCCTGCCCGCGGCCTCGTCAGCAACCGGGGCAGGTGGACCTGGTGCTTCAGGTCCATTTCCTCCCTCCCCCATTATCCCCAACCTCCAACCCACAAAAGACACCACACCAACAGTTTGTGGAACATAACTGGTCGCAGCTTTATTAACCTTTTAACAATTTCACAATTATGCCAACATGCTACACCTTCTCCAGCGATTAGCGGCATCCGGCCCGCACCAGCCATACCTTAGCAAAGTGCCTTGCCACCGCTAATGCCATAACTTGCCCCCCGGCAAGTTACCTAACCCTTCCCCCCGACTTCGCCATGCTAATAGCAAAAGTCGTCCAGGGTTTGACCGGGTCAGGGGCACCCCGCCCCCGCCCAAGTGTAGCCTGAGGCTCCGGACCCCGGAAACCTCCGGGATCCCACCACTGGCACAAGTGACAACCCTGTTCCTGTGCCGCCCCCCCTCCCCAGTGCCAAGCTGCGACCAGTGAGCATTCCAACCAACAAGAATCCAAGGCCTCTCGCCAGTCGTAACGGAGCAACACCATCCCGACTGGCGAGCACTGCCCCCCCCCAGCACCCTCAGAATCCTCGGGTGCATTGTCCGTTACCCCCCTGTCAGCCAACCCCGCTACCCCAGCAGTGGAGGACTGTTAGGCTCCACCCGACAGGCCCCCTGCACAATGACAAACCCCTTCAGAATTACACCCAGAAACAGCTGCAGAACCCACCAAATCCCCCCCGCGCCGCTCTGCTCAGGTGCCGGCAAGACCCAGAACCAGGTCAGAGCCACCCACACTGCAGGCGTCGCTGCTGCAAAGGAAGCCGCTGTGACCCACCGTGGCACGCTCGCCCAGCCATGATACAGCCACCACCACCAGGTCCATCCGACATGGGCGGTCCACCACCTCGCCATGACCGCCTGCACTTTGGGCAAAGTAGTGACAAATTCCCCGCATTCTGCAGGCTACATACCGCCACCTGCAAAAGAAACGAACAATGAAATCCCACAACCCCCCACGCCCCCCTTATATCCACCAAGGACCCTTAGGCACCCGACAGCGCCCGCTGCCCACGTGCCAGATTACCCGTGCAGCCACCCCACAGCCAACAGAGGGCCATGGGCATGCATAGGCTCTGCACCCCACCACACGCAGCGCCAGCCTGACCACCTCGGTCACCGGATCACCCGGCCTAACGGGTCAACACCCGCTCACCCGAAATTAAGCCCTAGCCTGCCTGGGGAGCACCCACCAGCATCCCCGCACAGCAGCCCAGGGCCCACCACCCAGCCGACATCCCCCTACCATGCACCCCCAATCGACCCCTCACTGGTCTGACACTCGCCAAATTATCCCGAACCACCCTGACTCACCAACGCGGGGCCGGCGAAGCCCACCCCCGCCCCCAGGCCCAACCAAATCCGCCGGCAACCCCCATATGAAAATCCCTGCGAAAGGCTAGGGAAATGCCTCCACACCCGCCCCCCCCCCCCCCGTACATTGGAAAACGCTCCACCACAAAACGCACCACCGGTATGGCAAACCCCCCACCTGTTATCCAACCATATGTATCCACTAAGCAGTGCCCCCCCTGGGTGCCCCCGAGCACAACCAAAAGGAGACTACCCAATCCCCAACCGGCTGATCTCCCCCAGCCACGGCCCCAAGGATACCGACTCTGCAACAACTAAGCCAGTCACCCATGCCAGTGCTCCAGAACGTCCCCGTGGCCCAGGATCCCTGCCCGACAACTCCTGAGCAAAGGCCCAACCGCTCCCCGGAACAACAAGAAAGAGGAGCGGCAATCCCGGCCCCACCCCCACGGATACTGCCAGCCTCCTCCGCCACCGGACACCGTCCATGGCAGCGACGCCCACACCAAACCCGTCCTCACTCCCGCTGGCGGCAAACTCCGGTAGCAGTAACCATGGACTCCCTGCCCACATCCGCATTACCGCACCACCATACCACCTCACGACAGCAGAGGAAAGCCGCCCCCTAACTCCCACAACCCCCCCCCCCTTATCCAGAAACCGCCCCTCGCCAGGAGAGAACGGCAGTCACACTCCCTACCTGCCAAGACTGGGACCAGCCACCCGCGCCCCCAGGCCCCGCCCGAGTACATGCCCCTTCAGAACCCCCCCCTGCCGTACCCGAGTAAGCTGCAACCCCACACGGGCGCTGCCCCCCCCATCAAGACCGATGTCCCGCCGAACGCAGCCGAACAACGATTGCAGAACCGCAAAGCAGCCCCCACCAATCCGCGACCCCAATCGAATGGTGCAGAAGCTACACCCCCCCCCCCACGGGCAAACAGCCAACCGCCCCGAATACCTTTTCAACGGTATCGCACGGCGAGCAAAAGCAACAATCCCAGCAACGCCTGCAGCCCCCCCCCCCCCCCGCCAAGTCACACTGGAGGGCAAACCTATTAGCCACCCAACCCCAAACCAGCAACCTCCGGCAGACCCCCTTTCTGCCACAGGTGATCAGCCACCTCCACCGAATCTAAACCGCACCTGGACATTACTCTCGTTGCCGGAAACCCAGAAACAGTCCCGGGCCCTTCCCCGTCGACGACGCCCCTCAAACGGCAAACAACCACTAAGGCACCACCGCCGCAACCACCGGAGAAAGGTACTGAACAGCCAAAGCACACCTCAGAAGCTGAGCCACCCCTGGCCCGCAGATGTCTACGTAAGACGCCCCTTGAAAACAGAAGCCCCACAAGGAACGCAACTGACGGCACCAACAACAGTCGAACGGCAAGGCAAACCCAGCCGTGTCCCCCAATGCGGCAACCCCAACCGGGTCCCTCAATGCAGCCCAACCCGCTTCTGGCACGATCTCCGCCGTCCAAGCCAAGGACGCACAGAAACCGAACCCCCTGGAGAACCCGATCCCGCCGTCTCGGACCCCACTGAAGTCACCATCGCAACAGACACCCATATCCAGCCCTCTGTTGCAGACGAGCCCGGGAATCCCACCCCCCCCCATGGGAGCTCCTCCGCCCCCAACCCCGCAGAAGCGCCAGAACCTGCCAACAGAAACAACCGAAAAACGGCGGGGGGGCGCATAGCACCTCCACCGTAGACACCACCCCCCCTCACCCCAGTGTACCACCTGGCCGCCCGAAAGCCAGAACAGGAACAAACCGCCCCCCACTGCCTCCAGCGCCCAGCCCCCCCCCCCTGCCACACCACCCACGCGGACAAATGGGCAAACCTGAGGGAAAGATATCACGTGCACTTTTCCCTCTAAGCTGTGAGCGCGTGCCTACACCTCGCTGACCTAGCGCACATACTGTACACCAGAGCGCACCAAATGACGGCTCCGATTTTGATAGCAAACAACACCGACGTCTGAAATTTAAAAATTATGATTGTAATTACTAGAAATTGCCAGCAGCATGTAGTAATCATCTAAGTTCCTGTAATTTGATTAAAATCAATGTGGTGTACATACTGTATGCTGACGTGTAGTCAAATTTGAAAGTATATGACTCCAAGTGTCCTCATGTGGCGCACCACAAATTAACCTTCCTTCAAGAGCTGTACCCCAGGGGATATTTCAGGCGCCCACAGCCTACAGCAACTTAGAGGGAACATTGAACACGGGTGCCCCCATGAAATCACCAGACCCCCACCATCCCGACCATGAACCACCCAGCCCAGTCCCGCCCACACTCCACGGGGCCGGAACGCCTCCCAACAGAAGCCGCATATGCCCGCCACCCAACGGAATTCGAACATGCCCGCCGCTCAACAGAATCCGCTCATGCCCATAGAATCCCAAATTGAGAGGAGCCAAAGGATCGAGCCCAGTCCACCACCCCGCGCGCCGCCAGCGCAGCCTGCCCCACCGGCGCAGCCCCCGCCCCCATGCCCGTCACCCCCCAGAACGCCACTCGCCACAAACTGGTAAACCGGTGCAAAAACGCCTGGGCCCCCTAGCTAAAACTCAGACGGAACTACTGACAGGGCCCCTCCTCCCCCCAGGCCCCCACCACCCGTGCGCCAACGGACCTCCTCCCCCGCAGCTCCCCCGGATGCCGACGAAAAAACACGAGGGGGGGGCCGCCACCGAGCCCTGACATCGCCTGCTCCCTCGCCGAACCCCCCTCCTCCTGTCCTGGAGAGTCTAACCGTCCATCCCGCGCCCGGAGGGCCCAATCACTCACCCCACTCGCAACGCTCCGCAGCCACCGCAGCAGCAGGCCAGTCATACCGCCGTTGGAGCGCCCCGCTCGCCGTCGCCGTCTCCTGCGCCTACCACTGGATGCAGCCTCGGCAGCACCCGTCACCTCGCCCACTTCAGCGCCCTCGGCACCGGCTCCTGTGGAAACATAAGCAAAAACAAAACAGGGGGGGAGGGGGAATGGAGGGGAACCGCCGAAAACCAAGCAAGTGGCCAAGGCCCACCCCTCCCGGTCCGACTAAGTCCCGACAAAGCCCCCTCCTCTCCCTGGCTCCCCCCAGGCCCAGTCTCCACAAGCCACCCCCACTCCCCACAACAATAACAAGGTGTCCCCATACCAGTCAGAGAGTCACCCTGAGCAGACCCAGACATGACAGCACTTAACAACAAGGGCCCCTTATCAAATACCGGCTGGCAACAAGTACACTCCCCAACATGAGGATCCGTACCTTGACACTAGGAACCGTTGGGGCGTGGCCTGCATGGAGCATAGGCACAACTAGCAAGTACGCACATAGATCACAAAACACCTTAATTTATACCCATACTTGTGATCTCTACACTGCTACAGAGCAGATACAAATGTCTGTGCCCTAGCTGAAGGCAAGACATCCGTCATTTACGCTAGCATGTTATAAGGACAAGTAAGCACATACATGTCTCCACAAAATAGGCTGAAAAGAAGCCTCAATGTAGGCACTCTGCTATACAACTACCCCCCATATGTGTACCTGAAGTCTGGCCAGCAGGCGCCATCACTGTACACTGGTAGAGACTCCCCCTCCCTTCTCTCTCCCCGCACCCACGTGGGACTGTGCTCACTGCTGCCGCACATCGCAATCTCTGGCTGCCTTGAAGAACAGAGGCTGTGCCCAGGAATAGAAACTATGTTTGCTATAGAGCAGCACTCGGCACTTACACTGACCCACAGCTTCCTCGTCAAGTTAGGTGCAAGGCAGCGCAGAGTCCAAAGGAAAGGCGCGTAAATAGTAGCTGTATCCATCCTGTTAAAAATGAATTATCATAGTAGTCTTACCATCTACGCTGTACCAGTCAAAAGCGCCTCCATCTGTCTTGTCCCCTTGTGCCAATTCCCACGTATCAGGCCACGGCCACGCAGCGCTCTCTACAGCGGTCGTGATGCTGCTCCCGCACCGCCACTTGCCGCTTCTCCTGCCTGCTTCCGCCGCTTGCCGCTGTTCCTGGGCACTTCTCCGGTGGTGCTGGAATTTCATTGCCCTGCATGTCTCCGAGTCTGCCTCTCAGTGCTCAGCCACCAGGAGGGCTTCGGTGTGAGGCGGGGCAGGCTGCAAGCAAGGTCCTCAAATGCCGGCCGGCTCTGCTCCCAATGGGGGGGCTTCTCTGCTTCTCTCCCCTGCGCGGCAGCAGGCAAGTATCCTCCTCTAATGGCTCAGGGATGACCGGGCCTGAACGTAGGGAAGGCAGGAGTGGGGGGAGGAGGGGAAGCCGGCACCCCGGGCAGCCTCCACTGAGAATGACCACGCGGAGGCTGCCCGCCAAGCCCAACTCCCCATCACGCAGAATGCCTCAATCGGATTGGCTCCCGCGCGGCCGCAACCGCCGGGAGCCAATGAACTCAAGCCTACTTGGCCGCGCGCAGGATCCTCGCACCGGCCGCGCGCCCGGTTAGGGTCGGCCGCCGGGACCCTGCCCGCGGCCTCGTCAGTTATGCACGGATTAGCGTGCAGTAACTGTTAGCATGGGGCTGCATTAACTGGTACCCTGCTGGCATGACAGTTACCATGCGCTAATTCTCAGGTTAACTGCACATTATGCAATGGGGCAGAGACAGGGCAGGTTAGAGATGGGCAGTGGCAATGAATGTACTGGCCATACCCTTGATAATACATCATTTTTGCACTTACCATACATTAATTTTTACTCAAAACATGCAATAAATGTGAAATCTTACTGCACCTTAGTAACGGGGAGGAGAGGGGATATTCAAAGGGACCTGCAAACCATGTAAATACCACTGAACAGGGAATTCAGGCATATCCATGGGTGCTGCTGCTATACTGCCCAATGCTACATAGTTAGCATTGGGGCGTGTGGTGGGGATTCTGGGACAGGGCAGAGGCGGCAGCCATCGCTATGCAGGCAGTGGAGATATTGAGCCACTGCCCAATTACCGGCCCATGGATAAAGTCAGGCACGGCAAATACTGGCATAACTTTACCCTTAGAAGCTAATCGGGCAGCGGCTCAATATTGCCGCTGCATGGTTAGGTTCCAGGTTGTGCAGCCAGCCCAGATTTTCAATGCTGGGGTGGCCGGATATGGCCCCGGCACTGAATATCTGTGGTTAGTATTCAGAGATGACAGCTATGTGCTTTACAAGTACTAGCTGCCACTGCTGAATATTGGGTCCAGAGCCTCTAAATAAGAAGCCATATTTTGCATTTCAAAATTTTCACTGCTGAAGCCCTTCCTGAGATGCCACAGTAAGATCTAAAGGTCAAAGAGAGAGAGAATCCACATGCTAAGAATACATAGAAACTGATGGGGATGAATCCATATGTCAGCTTACCATCTTATATCTGTGGTGTCGCCAGAATTTATTTTTATTTGTAGTAGCACCTCCTGTACAATATAGGGGATCATTTAGCAATGGTTAGTGTATGTTGCATTGTATGTTGACATGATCATCATGTGTTAACTTCTTCAGGGTCCATTGTATAAAACGGTCATGGGCCCTGAAGCAAATAAAGCCTGACCACGTAAGTGTGCACTAACCTTTATCTTTATGTTTATCTTTATTTGTAAACTTGATATACCACCTGTGCGGAGGCATCAAGGCGGTTCACAATAAAAGGGGGTACAAAGTAAATGACTTCCAAAGTAATTTATTTTTGTCTTGTCACTTTTTAATTCCTTCAGGCCCAAAACAACAGGAATTCTTTAACTCATTTACATGGAAACACAGAATATAATGTAAATGATCCATCTAGTCTGCCCATTTTCCCTTCCTTTTAACCATGCTGCAGACTAGGACTCTGCATTCAGTTGGTTAGCATGCCTTAAAAAATTTATGGCATGCAAAATCCACTGAATATTTATTAACCTATGCATTAACGATTTGCAGGCAGTAAGTCTGATGCACTTTAAAATATATATATTAAAATGAATGTGCGGCATGAACCCCAAAAAAGTCCCAAAACTGATGGAAAAAGGCCAAACAAACTTTTTTTTCTGCGCACATCCCTAATGCAAACCCTACCTGCTCTCCAGTTTTGCCTTCGCCTCCCTGCTTATCCTATGCTTTCTTGAGTTGCACTACCACTTTGCCTGGGAAGCTTTCCGGGCCCTATCTGTGGCCAACAAAGAGCTGCAGCACACAACTTTGAACCAGACACTTAAATACCCAGCCACCCCATCATGACTGTGACCACATTCACCCTCTATGACGCACTTTGTAAATAGTTACCTTCACCCTGTTACATGTTATTTATTAATTATTAATAATTATCTTATTTATTAATTGTTAACTACATCTATGTAAAGTAGAACGTTTTCTGTACACCACTATGACTGGTAAATACAGAGGTATAAAAAAGTTGCTAAATAAATAAAATCAATAAAATCTTGTACAAATGTTCTCTTGTTTGGCAGCCTGTATAAAGTGCCTTGGGGCCCCTTCCATGTCAACTGTTTAGTTGACTTTTACTACTTAGTTTTATACAAAACAGCAATTTATTTACCTAGCATTCAGTTATCAGGTCTGAGATAAATGTGGTGAATAAAGAAATTAAAAAAAAACAACACTATGTGCCATTAAGAGGAGGCAAATACATTATCTGGTTTGTTTTTGGTGTTTTAACTATGTCGATCTCTTGACACTTACAATGTGGATTTTTGACCCACAGGATTTATCCTATACCTGGGTTTATGCTGTCCTTAAACACGTACGTACTTTTTTCTCATTTCCGCCACCACTGATCTCATCAAAATTTATGTTTGACTCACTAAATCTCTTGACCTCTGTCACACTTAAGTTTGTGGTATCCATTCCATATGAACATTTTGTAAAACTCACATGTAAAGTACATATAAATAAACAGAAGCTACATCATAAGAAAATTTGACTCAATGAGTTGTTTTAAGCTCTAGGGAATGTCTAAACCCTTCAAATCCAACAACTAAAGCACAAATTTCTGCAAAAATATCCAGATACAGCCCCAAAAAAAGATGTCTAAATAGTTGCAGCTAACAAAATCACTACCAGCTCTATAGTCCTTGTTGAGCAAGTATCAAATTAATAGACAGTGAGAATAAGAAGAGTGAAGAAAGTCGAGGCTGTGCAATCTGGTTTTATCATCCTTCAGAATCTAACCTGCAGTGCATGCTCGAAAAACAATATTCCTAGCTCACATTCCACTTAGATAACTCCTGTTTTCAAACTGTGATTTTAGCAAATAAACTGTCAATTCATTTGTCATTTTTAAATTTGTCCTTCAGGTGACTACAATTATATTAAGTGATTATAAAGGCATAGTTTATGGTCTCTATAGTAACTTTATTTGTGTGTTTGTATTTAAAATGAACTAGAGTTGCTCCCATTAAGCAAACTGGCATTCACACAGAAAAAACATTTCATGGGAATTATTTGTCTGCCTGGGCAACAATTCTACTAAAAAGAAGAGAGATGAAGGCAAAGCATGTCTAACGCAGAGTTACATGCTCATGAACAGGCCACATGATCTTCAAAATATATTTTCAAGCTCCAATTTAAAAAAAAACCCACAGATTTCAAAAGCTGAGTCACAGCAGAGGTTGATGCATTTTAAAACAAAGTTTAGGAATAAATCAAGCAGAAATTCTCCCTGTCTGCAGCAGATCAAAGTTTGTGCAGTTTTAGCTGAAGAGAAATTTACATTTCATTTAAAATTATAATTTAGAGCAAAAGCTCAGAACTGGCATTTCTTTTCCAGATTGGACTATATCCTTCTGCTACTTATCCAAAAGCCTTCTTGCATTTTGGTGGTCATGCATCTAGCAAACAGACGTCTTGTTAAAGTTAAGCAATGATGGAGAGATCATATTCTGCAAGACAAAGCTGCATCTGACAAGAGACCTTTAACCTACACAAAGTCAAAGTGCACTCACCTGGGAGCAGAGCACCAGCCAAGCTTTTGGAATGAAACGGTCTAGCATGCAAAGGGTAGCAGAAACAATTAGAAACGAAGTGAGCAAAACAGCTTGCAACCAGCTGTAACTAACCATCCTGCCCAGCAAAGAATGACTTTGAATTCAGATCAAGACTGCTCTGTCTTGCTGGCCGATTGCAGTTTGAGAGGTGCACTCTTGGGAGTTTTACTAATCCACCAGCTAACAATGACTGACCTTAGTCTATTGCCCTTTCTTACTACACAACTCTGGGCCAAGCAGGTAAGGGCTTATTAATGTGTTTCAAGCTAAATGAAACTGATTTCCTTAGCATTTCTATAGAAACTCTACATAACTGGAAGAAAAGAATAAAAGGTACATTTTTTTAAAAAGTTTCTTTAGCTAATTTCATTGCCTGCCAGGAATTTTCAGGTTCTCAAACCAAAGCAACTAGAACTCATACATGTAGGTGTTTTTTACTGCATCATATGGGCCATGAACTGAAAGAACAGAGTGAAAACTGCGCCCAAATTGGCTATGAACCTCAACACTTGTCCTATATTATTGGGTCTGTCCAGAGTCACAAATACTTTGAGTGTTGCACCGCTCTTCTAAAGCTAATGATCAAATAGAATCAGAAAATATTTGCAAACATTGTTGATGACATTAATGGGTTTTAGAATATTTTCAAAGCTTAAAGGAAATCCCACAGAACTGATCCAGAAACTACTACTACTACTATTAATCATTTATATAGCGCTACAAGGCGTGCAGTGCTGTACAAACATATATAGAGCTTACAATCAAATCAAGATGGACAGAACAATTCAAGAGAAACAAAGGGGGTTCAAATAGGGAAGGAGAGACAAGGAGAACAAAGGATTAGGATCCAAATGTGGCCTCAAAGAGGTAAGCCTTTAGCATGGATTTGAAGAAGGGTGAGAAGAAACTTGACATAAAGATAGCGGAAGTTTGTTCCATGCATAAGGAGCAACAAGGTGAAAAGATCAAAAATCTGGAGTTTGCAGAAGGAAAAAGGGCATAGAGAGAAGAAAGCCAGAGGAGGAGCGGAGTTCATGAGGAGGGGTGTAGGGGAGAGAGAAGAGAGGAAAGGTAATGAGGGGCAGTAGAGTGAATGCATTTATATGTTAGAAGGAGAAGTTTGAATTGGATATGGAAACGGAAGGAGAGCCAGCGAAGTGATTTTAGAAGAGGGGTTATATGAGTGTATCGGAGCTGGCAGAATATGAGCCACGCAGCAGAGTTCTGGATAGATTGAAGAGGAGAGAGATGACACTGAGGGAGACCAGCAAGGCAGAGGTTGCAATAGGCAAGACAGGAGGTGACCAAAGAGTGGACAAGAGACCTATTAGTAGTATGTTCAAAGAGGAAGGGATACATTTTATTAATGTAGAGAAAGAAACCACAGGTTTTAGCTATCTGTTGAATATATGTGGAGAAAGAAAGGGAGGAGTCAAGGATGACCCCAAGGTTACAGACCGAGGAAACAGGAAGAAGAAGAGTGTTGTCAACAGTGATAAAGAAAGGAGGAAGGGGGGATGAGGGTTTAGGGGGGAAAATAAGAAGTTCAGTTTTAGCTAGATTCAATTTTAGGCAGTGGTGAGACATCCAGGGGGCAATGTCAGATAAGCAAGTAGAGATATGAGTTTGAAGCCAAGGAGAGATATCACGTATAGATAGATTTGAGAGTCATCAGCATAAAAATGATACTGAAATCCATGAGAGGAGATGAGGGCACCAAGGGACTGGATATAGAGAAAGAAAAAGAGAGGGCCCAGAACAGACCCTTGAGGTACACCAACTGAGAGAGAGATGGCAGTAGAAGAGGAACCTCCAGAACAAACACTGAAAGAGCTATTGGAGAGAAGAAGAGAACCAAGACAACACAGGGCCTCTAAAACCAAGTGAGGATAAAGTGTCAAGGAGGATAAGGTGGTCAACAGTATCAAAAGCAGCAGAAAGAACAAGAAGAATGAGAACTAAGTAAAGGCTTTGGACTTAATGAGGAAGAGATCACTGGCGACTTTGGCAAGAGCTGTTTCAGTAGAATGAAATGGACGAAAACCAGATTGAAGTGGATCAAGGAGAGCTTGAAAGGAGAGGAATTCGAGACAACGGCGGAGAACTGCACGTTCAAAAATTTTGGAAATGAATGGGAGAAGGGAGATAGGTTGATAATTAGAAGGTCAAGAGAGGGTTTTTTGAGAGAAGAGAGGCTTGTAGGCTTCAGGGAAGGTTGCAGTGGAAAACAAAAGGTTGGGAATGTGTGAGATGAAAGGGATGATGGAGGAGGAGATGGAGTGGAGGAGATGGGTGGGGATAGGATCAGAAGAACAAGTAGTGAGTTAAGAGGAGGAAAGAAGAAGAGAGGCTTCCTCAACAGAGATTTTATAAAAGAAAAAGGGTGGTAGAGGTTGAGGGGAAAAGTTGGTAATAGAGAGGGGGGAGAAGGGGTAAAGAAGATTTAGTGCGGAACTGAAGAGTAATCATATGCATTTTGTCATGGAAATAGTCTGCTAGGGTTTGGGCAGAGAGAGAAAGAGGGATTGGAGGAGGAGGTGCCTTAAGAAGAGAATTGAGAGTAGAAAAGAGACGGCAAGGATTAGAAGTAAGATGGTTAGTCAGATGGAGAAAATAATCTTGCTTCGCGAGTGCAATGGTGGACTGGAAAGAAGAAAGCATGAATTTGAAGTTAAGAAAGTCAGAGAGAGAGAGAGCGGGATTTAAACCAAGTGCACCCAGCTGAGCGGGCACGGGAACATAGGTAGTGGGTAGTTGAAGACAACCAGGGCTGAGGTGAGGTGCACCTCACAGGATGTGGATTGGGCAGAAGAAGGGTATCCAGAGTAGAGGAAAGAGCAGTATTATAGGAAGCTATGGCTTCATCAACAGACTTAAAGTGGAAGACAGAAGAGATGAGACACTGGTGGATAGAGTCAGTGGATCGATAGCATGAAGATTCCTAAAAAGATAGGAAGAGATTAGGCAAGATTGAGGGGGGGGAGTAATGAAGAGTGAAACTTAACAGGTGATGGTCAGATAAGGGAAGAGCGGAGGTATGGAAATTAGAAGGTAAACAAAGTAGAAAACAATGTCAAGGCAGTGACTAAGCTGATGAGTGGGGGCAGATGAGCAAAACTGAAGGTTGAAAGAGGAGGTAAGAGAAAGGAGCTTGGATGCATAGGGGTCAGAGGGATTATCAATATGAAAATAAAAGTCACCAAGAATAATAAAGGGTGAAGAATAATCCAGGAATAAGGAGAGCCAAGTGAGGAAGGTAGAAGAGGACTTTTCAGGGGGTCTATAGTTGACAGCGATCTGAAGAGGTAAGGGATTAAAAAGATGAATGGAATGGACTTCAAAGGAGGGAAAGTAATGAGATTGAGGGACAAGGAGGGGTTGAAATTATCAAAAAGGAGAAAGTAGAAACCCAACACTACTGCTGCGGCCATTGGGATGAGGAGAGTGGGAGAACTGATAGCTGCTATGGCAGAGGGCAGCAACCAAAGGAGGAGCCAGGTTTCAGTAAGAACGAGAAGATGGAAAGTGTGAGAGATAAAGAGATCATGGCTAAAGGGAAGTTTATTAGAAATAGAATGAGCATTCCATAAACCACGTGTGAATGGGAGAAAGGATGGGGAAAGGAGAGGGATGTGAATTAGATTAGGTGGTAGAGAGAGGAAGTAATAGGTGAGTGAGAGAGAAGCAAAGGGGGACCAGGGTTGGGATTAATGTCACCAGAAGACAGAAAGAGAAGGAGAAGAAGAGTGTGAGGGGGAGAGGAGACAGCATGTCGGAAACGGGGATGATGTTGTTTTAGAGAGGAAAGAGAAGGATTAATGAGAGGAAGGAGAAGGTGAAGCTCAAGAGCTGAGGAAAGGATGGAGGATAAGATGGGGAGGAAACAGGGAGGGTGGAGAGAGGGTAAGAGAGAGGAGGGGTATTGGGTTGGTGAAATGAGTGAAGAAGGTTAGGGAGGATCAGAAAAAGGAGCAAAGAATGATGTGGAGCCATAAGAAATGGCAGAGAGACAAGTAAGGTTAGAAGAAGGAAAGGGATAGAAGGTAGCAAGGGAATAAAGGTAAAATTAATGAAATAAAGTGCAATAACTAAAATAGAATTAACTGTATAAATAAAAACATAAACATAAGATACAAATAAGTAAAAGTCTTAAAAGACACTGAAATTATCAGATAGGGAAACTTATTAGCAGGGGAAATAATCAAATAATAGCGAGTGAAAACAGTAGGCAGGCAAGCCTTATCTCAAGCAAACTATAAGTCTATAAAATGTAAAATATAAAATATTAAAATAAAACTAAAATCATCCTCCAGAGAATAGGAAAACTGAGCATGTTTTGCATTGAACAATTTAAGATCAGTTTGATTTCTGCAGCTTCATTCTTTGCACTTTAACTATTTTCTAGAAGATGCATGTTGGAGATTTTAAAATAAGGCAGAATCAGATTCTATATATGGTCAAGCAGCTATTCTACAAGGTATATACCCAATATCTACTGTACACAGACAGCCATCAATAACACTGCCACAGCCAGAGCACCTATCCCATACTATGAAATATAGTTATTGACAGATGTGTTTAGTGAGCATCCAAGAAAAATAGAACTAAAATTTAGTACATGTAACCAAGAAACCGGTGTGTAGCGACTACTGTCTTCACTGTTCAGGAACCAGCTATTAAAAGCAAAGATAGGGGCCCTTTTATTAAAGGTGTGCACTGACCATGTGATTAGTTGCAAAATGAACCTGTGTTAAGTGCACTTATCGTGAGCTAGCTGTCAGGAGAGTGCCCAGCAAATTCTCAGCAGTTAACAAGCGAATGCAAACGCTAACGTGAAGCACAGTTATCACAGGTGAACCTAACACCCATAGAGGTATCGTTATTTGCACTCATGCAAATTGCCATTGATTGTGCAACAATTGCCCTCGTACTAGGAGCAATGTGCTCTCCACACCCACACTCTACCCTTAACCCCCCACTCACCATCCTGGCACACAATGGCCGATTATAATGTGTTTTAATAGCTGGTAGCTGGCATTCCCTCATATTAGCAGCCAGCTCTCGCATGCTAAAATGCCCATTAACTGCTTAGCAGCGTTTAGGAAAAGGGCCCAAAATGCCACTTCCGCCAGCAAGAACAGTTTTGGTCATAATCGTTATGATGGCACAAAAGATTACTAATCTATGTAGGAAAACTGTACGTGTGTATATGCAGAGTGATTTAAGTTTGAAACTGAAGACTTTTATATACCATATTTCATCTTATTTTATGAATATTCAAACAAAATAGGCAATATATCCAAATGATTTATTGCTAAAACCATAACATATGTAGATGTCATATTTTATCAAAGGATTTAGATTTAAATGCGGAAAGAAGTCACATCTTCAGCATAAAAAAATACTTCAACTAGAAACTAATACTTAGGTCTCCCACAGCAATATACCTCACTGATGATATTATACTCTGTCTTCTGAAACTTAATAAAAAAAAAACAATCTATGAATTTGGAAAATAGAAACCCTTAATGATTTTAGAAAATATACACAATGTCCTATCCTTCTGTACAAGTTATCAGTTTCTGGAGATTTGCAGCAGTGATTGCATGTAAACCTGCTCACTTTTCAGGAATGGAAACATAAAAGAGTAAAAATGAAAATGTACGCTGTTTGCTAGGACACAGCCATAGAGTTATAAAGGACCCTTTGAGCAATATTGAGTTTGGGACACCGCAATCACATCACAAAAGATTTACCTTCACTCGGTAAACTCAATAAAGAGTAATAACAGTCTATTACAAGCAGAGGCATATAACATCAAAGGAATATTTAAAAGAACTAGACAGAACCTTTAAATCAACAAAATTCAATTGCCCTTCCCCAAGGGACACACCCCTGGAGAATTTATTGGAGAGTTTAAGAGACCTGTTACTAATTTACCACAAACTGTATCAACTAAAGTGTTAAAAATACTATTTGTAGTTTCAGAAATTTTAAGAAAATACACACACACAGGCATAATAATAATAATAACTTGAAAGAAATGGTCCACAAGGACCAACTGAGGTGAATTTGCTTCAGACTAGCTCATCAAAGCCTACAATGTACAGCATCGAGCCAGATGCATAGAAGCACAGAGCTGAGCAAAATCTTCTTACTTTGCTTTTAATGGCTGAGGTTCATGATAGCTCTCGGGATCAGACCCAGTGAAGGCAGAACAAAGACAGTAGCACTTCAGAATCAATTCAACGAAAATATTTTAGATATTGGGCAAGAAAATAGAGGCAAAAACCTGAACTGCAACTCTCATGAAGACAGATCTTGAACAAAATACTGATTATAACCCATAAAAGAACAGAAGGATATCTGGTATCCCACATACCCACTCAGCCCCGTTCATAAAGATATAGACACATAGGGCCAGATTTTCATTTAGGCAGGCTATGCTCCGCGTCGGCACATCGCCTGTCTGCCGACCCCCTTAACCCGGATTTTTACTTCCACGGCGACAGAAGTGAAAATCTGGGTTTGGCTGGACACACTGGCAGCCACCGAGGCTAAGCAGGTAACAGCGCTTTTCGATGCTACCCGCTTAGCCCCTACGGCTGAAAAACCTTGCCTATCTTTAAGGTGCAGAGGGCTAGCCGGGTAGCACTGAAAATCGCTGCTACCTGCTTAGCCCTTTCCTCCGCCCCCACTCGGCCCCGGAATGCCCCCAACACGTCCCAATGCTAACCACTTAGCATCTGGGCGCGTTAGGGACTTAGCCGGGATTTTCCAAAGGCATTTTACCTGTTAAAGTGCCTTTGGAAAATCCCGGGTAAGGCTACTGGCAAACCTAGCCTACCTCTTCCCCCCTCCATACACCTCACAATTTCCCCCTCACCCCCCACTCTCACCATAACCTCAATACCTCCATACATTTACAATTATACATAGTTACTCCCTAAATACATATATCAATGCTTCCAAGTTGTATTCCCTGTTTAATGTAATCTGTTCTGTTACTATCTAAACCACTTTGACCTTAGGATAAAGCGGTATAAAAAAGCTGTTAAATAAATAAATTTATACAGATAACTAGGGCAGTTACCCATGTAAATGTCTTCAAAAATGCCACCCATGAAAAATGAAGGCAAAAAAAAGACCACACAGACTATCCAGTCTTCCTGTCCCTAAAAACTATTATGTAACCGGGTAGATGGACCCGGCGCCCCCTCCACTTACCACCATCACCCCAACCCCTTCCGGCCCCCACCCCCTCCCTCCCCAACAAACCACAGACAACAATTCTATGGTAACAACTGGTCGCAGCTTTAATTCCAAACAAACAAATTAACATTAAACCGTAATACAGATCCAACCAAACCCCAGCGGAGCAATGTGCCGCCAGCCATGCAATTAGCAAAACGACCACGCCTCCACTCCGGCCATGGTCCCACCAACGGCCAAGTTCCTACCACCCCTATCCAACTTCGCCATATTACTAGCAAAAGTCTTCCAGGGGTTGTCCGGGACGAGGGCACCCCGCCCCCACCCCAAGTCGCCTAAAGCTCCGGACCCCGGAAACCTCCGGGATCCCGCTCAAACTCCCCCCAGCTGCAACACCCCATCATTTCCCCCCCATCTTTGTCCTAAGGGTGGGCGGGTGGGCTGTCACTCCAACCGCCCGATCGCATGTGCTCCGGCACGCCACGGACTCCGGAGCACATGCGCATCCCAACTCATTGACTGGCTCCGCTCAGATCAACCCCGAGCGGAGCCAATCATTTTAAATGACGCGCGCAGCGTCCCCTCTCTGGCACGCCTCCCCCACCTTTGCCGCCAGGGCGTGCAGGGTCCCGTGCCGGGCCGGGCACCTGGTTACGCGGGGGCGCCGGGACCCTGCTCGTGCCCTGTTACTTCCGGGTAGATGGACCCGGCGCCCCCTCCACTTACCACCATCACCCCAAACCCTTCCGGCCCCCACCCCCCTCCCTTCCCAACAAACCACAGACAACAATTCTATGGTAACAACTGGTCGCAGCTTTAATTTCAGACAAACAAATTAACATTAAACCGTAATACAGATCCAACCAAACCCCAGCGGAGCGATGTGCCGCCAGCCATGCAATTAGCAAAGCGACCACGCCTCCACTCCGGCCATGGTCCCACCAACGGCCAAGTTCCTACCACCCCTATCCAACTTCGCCATATTACTAGCAAAAGTCTTCCAGGGGTTGTCCGGGACGAGGGCACCCCGCCCCCACCCCAAGTCGCCTAAAGCTCCGGACCCCGGAAACCTCCGGGATCCCGCTCAAACTCCCCCCAGCTGCGACACCCCATCATTTCCCCCCCATCTTTGTCCTAAGGGTGGGTGGGTGGGCTGTCACTCCAACCGCCCGAGCGCATGTGCTCCGGCACGCCACGGACTCCGGAGCACATGCGCATCCCAACTCATTGATTGGCTCCGCTCAGATCAACCCCGAGCGGAGCCAATCATTTTAAATGACGCGCGCAGCGTCCCCTCTCTGGCACGCCTCCCCCACCTTTGCCGCCAGGGCGTGCAGGGTCCCGTGCCGGGCCGGGCACCTGGTTACGCGCGGGCGCTGGGACCCTGCTCGTGCCCTGTTACTTCCGGGTAGATGGACCCGGCGCCCCCTCCACTTACCACCATCACCCCAACCCCTTCCGGCCCCCACCCCCCTCCCTTCCCAACAAACCACAGACAACAATTCTATGGTAACAACTGGTCGCAGCTTTAATTTCAGACAAACAAATTAACATTAAACCGTAATACAGATCCAACCAAACCCCAGCGGAGCGATGTGCCGCCAGCCATGCAATTAGCAAAGCGACCACGCCTCCACTCCGGCCATGGTCCCACCAATGGCCAAGTTCCTACCACCCCTATCCAACTTCGCCATATTACTAGCAAAAGTCTTCCAGGGGTTGTCCGGGACGAGGGCACCCCGCCCCCACCCCAAGTCGCCTAAAGCTCCGGACCCCGGAAACCTCTGGGATCCCGCTCAAACTCCCCCCAGCTGCGACACACCCCATCATTTCCCCCCCATCTTTGTCCTAAGGGTGGGTGGGTGGGCTGTCACTCCAACCGCCCGAGCGCATGTGCTCCGGCACGCCACGGACTCCGGAGCACATGCGCATCCCAACTCATTGATTGGCTCCGCTCAGATCAACCCCGAGCGGAGCCAATCATTTTAAATGACGCGCGCAGCGTCCCCTCTCTGGCACGCCTCCCCCACCTTTGCCGCCAGGGCGTGCAGGGTCCCGTGCCGGGCCGGGCACCTGGTTACGCGCGGGCGCCGGGACCCTGCTCGTGCCCTGTTACTTCCGGGTAGATGGACCCGGCGCCCCCTCCACTTACCACCATCACCCCAACCCCTTCCGGCCCCCACCCCCCTCCCTTCCCAACAAACCACAGACAACAATTCTATGGTAACAACTGGTCGCAGCTTTAATTTCAGACAAACAAATTAACATTAAACCGTAATACAGATCCAACCAAACCCCAGCGGAGCGATGTGCCGCCAGCCATGCAATTAGCAAAGCGACCACGCCTCCACTCCGGCCATGGTCCCACCAATGGCCAAGTTCCTACCACCCCTATCCAACTTCGCCATATTACTAGCAAAAGTCTTCCAGGGGTTGTCCGGGACGAGGGCACCCCGCCCCCACCCCAAGTCGCCTAAAGCTCCGGACCCCGGAAACCTCCGGGATCCCGCCACCAGCACAGGCCCAGAAACTACCTGTGCCGCCCCCCCCCCCCCACCCCACAACCGGAAGCCTATCACGCACTACCCTCTCCAGCACCTCCTGCCAATCATTCAGGAGCAGATCTAACCCCACTGGAGATAAGTGCACCCCATCCTCCCGATACAGCCCGGAACACGCCACTTCCACCCATGGATGCTGCACTTGAAACCCCCTCGCTCACAAACCCACCTCCCGATTTGTCTATTAATCTTGGTCAGACCCCGAGACCATCACCTCTGATCCCAGCACACTGGCCTCGGGATAATATCAGACCATTTTAACACCACACCAACAAACATGCGGAGCACTAGGGCAAAGTCCTTCTTTGCGGCCCTGATCAACTGCTTGCAAGACCAGGCAGAGAGATCATTGCCCCCCAAATGCAACACTAAAATCGCTGGCTGGTTCCTGATGCGTCCATGGTGACGAAGCAAAGGCAGCAGCTGCGCCCAACGCAGTCCCCGGTCGCCCATCCATGAAACAGCCACCTCCGCTGGATCCAGACCTAAATTCAACCCATAAGGCCGATCCGCTGCTCTCCGAAGGAGTGCCCCAACATCCAACAGCCCTGCTCACACAGACCCCCATCTGCTACAAAAAAGAACAGCATTAACAACCCCCAGCCACCCCATCTGGTGACTCAGATCCGCACATATCCCTCGAATGCTCTCGACCACCATCTGCCGATCCCCTGAATTTTCTAACCCGAAAAACCCACCGCCGCAGCACTAGTTGCCGCCCCGATACAAAATGAGTGAGCCGAAAAATGCCGCGGATCCTCGCCAATTCACTGCAACACCATGTGCAAAACTGCTGTAACCTGAAACCGCGTAAGTGCGCTGGCGTCCTTGTGCACAAAAAGACCCCCTCCGCACTCCAGGCGCACCAACAAATAATCTCTCATGGTGGCCACCGGGCATGTAAGCCCGCCCGTCGCCCTCAGGACTACCCATAACCCTTTCCCTCTCTGATCCGTTTTGGACCTAGCTAGCAACACGTGCAACTGCACCCTTTCCATCCATATATCCTGTCTGCGCAAACAATTCCCAACACCCGCTTTGCTTGAATCCACTGCCAATTCAGCCACCCTAAAAGCCCCAAAAAAGGCTAGGCAGAATACAGCCCGAAAGAGCGTGACCTCATATTGTGACGATGCAACCCCCAGTAGCTCCCCGCACAAACTCTCCAACAAGTCATGAGTAATAGGTAAACGGCGATCTCGCGGGGAAGGGTGAGACCTCTCCCACCCCTGGAGTAGCCGCATCGCCAGAAAACCTTGTCCCGAGAATTCCAACCCCACCGCCCTGGCAAAGAACCCAAACCCAGCCAGATGACCCCGTACCACCGATCTCGAGACACCTTGCTCCTTCGCCCAACCAACATAACGCCCGAGCAATTGATCCGGAACCACCCCCTCCCCCCCCCCCCCGCCCATCCATTCCCATGCAAATATTCTTGGACTCTCTCGCAACCCCTCCTATAAGCTTCCCAGGTACTCTCCGCAACCGAGCTCTTCAGGAGGCTCCTCATTGCTGCAGGCACAGCTCCACAGTCTCCAGGGGACCACGAGCCCTTCCTCGTCCGCCTCCGGTGCCAACTTCTGAAACCGCTCCCACTGCAAACAGGAAAGAGCATTGGCAATAGCATTAGTATGCCCTGGTATATGACGCGCTTTCAGATGAACATTCAAACGCAAGCATGCAAGTATCACCCGTCGCATCAATGACACCACAATGCCGCAACGTGGAGAATAACGATTGACAACATTGACCACAGCCTCGTTATCACACCACCAAAGCACTCTGCGGTTAACCAACTTGTCTGGCCATAACTCCAACACCACCAATATTGGAAAGAGCTCCAAGAAGGTAATGTTACTCAACAACCCCTTCTCAACCAAAGCCTGCGGCCATCTGTCAGCGCACCATGCCCCTCCGAAATAGATTCCCAGGCCCATGCCCCCAGCTGCGTCAGTGTGCAGTTGCAAATCCTCACTGGAGATCTCTGCCTCACGCAAGACGGACATCCCATTGAATTCTTTTAAAAAGACATCCCACACCCGCAAATCGTCGCGCATTCCCTTTGACACACGTATACGGTGATGAGGCTTCCTCACACCCGACGTCGCTGCTGCCAACCGCCGAATGAACACCCGTCCCATTGGAATGACTCTACAAGTGAAATTGAGAGACCCAATAAGCGCCTGCAGTTCCTTTAAGGTCAGCTTCGACAAGGCCAACACATTAGCCAACACTCTCAGTTTGACCACCTTCTCCCACGACAGCCTCACCACCAAGTTCAGCGAATCCAACTCAACCCCTAAGAAAACAATCTTCGTTGTTGGGCCCACCGTCTTACTCTCCACAAGAGGCACCCCCAACTCTCCCGCCAATTCGACAAAACCTTCCAACAGGTTGCTACAACGCTCCGACTCAGCCCTGCCAACAAACAGGAAATCATCCAAATAATGCACTACCTCTGAGCACCCTACCCTCTGCACCACCATCCAATGCAAGAAGGTGCTGAACTTCTCAAAGTAAGCGCAAGACACTGTGCAACCCATCGGCATACATTTGTCATAATAGAAAGCACCCTCAAACTGGAAACCCAACAACTTGAATGCGGAAGGATGTACCGGCAACAAACGAAATGCCGATTCTATATCCACTTTTGCCATCAACACCCCACACCCAGCCTTAGAGACTAACTCCACCGCCCTATCGAACAAAGCATACCGTACCGTACAGAACTCCCGCGGGATAAGCTCGTTCACTGACGCTCCAAGCGGAGAAGACAAATTGTGGATCAACCGAAACTTCCCCGGGTCCTTCTTAGGTATTATGCCTAGAAGGGACACAACGAAATTCGGAAACGGATGACGGCTGAAAGGCCCCGCTATTCTTCCCAGCCGCAACTCAACTGCTAACTTCTCCCACGCAACAGACGCCCAGCGCCGCACACTCAGTGAATTCCGCACCGCCGCACCCACCACCACGCCCCGAACTGGAATAACAAAACCAAACTGAAATCCTAACTCCAACATTAACCTATCTTTCTTCTTCGGGTACTGCCTGAGCCAGCTGCACAGCACCTGTACCCGAATTGGAGAGGGTGCCACCTCACATCCGTCACCTTTACTTGGGTCCCACCACCGAGGGGGACCCTGCCCCCTTCTTAACACATTTTGATGCTGAATGTGGCCCCCCACAGACCAAGCATGCATGCCGGAACTTACAGTCTGGAAAGGAGCACATGGACTTATTATACCTCCAACACACATCGCCTGACACTGCAGGGGCCGGCTTGGTCTGTCCTGGTGAGACCCCGCCCCGAAAGGAATGACCCGCCCCTACAGGAACCCCTTGCCCCACCTTTCCCCCACCCCCTCCTCCCACACCAGCCTTGACCGACATCTGCGTTAACCACAGATTAATGTCCTGTGTCCCCCAAGTTAATAGCTTATTCTCCTCCATTTTGTCCCTAAACTTTTCATCGTAATTAAGCCACGACCAGCCCTCATGCGCTTGCGATGCTTCCAGAATAGCGTCCACAGACAGCAAACTGCCATACTGTCCAGGAAAATGATGACCCCAAACGCTCGCCAACCGCAAGAAGGCTCTAACCCAATTTACTACATTGCGTGAGACCTTGCAAACCCGCCCGGCCTTTTCGTCCTCCTTACGCTTCTTTTTACTATCACCGGAGCGCTTCCTACCCTCGAGCAAGCGAAAAATATCAATATACTTCCACTTCATAATTTTCCATCGCAACTTCTTCGGGACACCTTCCCATAATTCAGATAATGCCGCCAACGAGGCCGAACCCGCACCCGCCGGACCAGAAACCCCGCCTTGAGACGCCTCTACCCTCTTATCAACCTCACTCGAAGAAGTCTCAGAACTCTCAGACGACGAGGAGGAGGACGATTCGGAGCTATGCCTATGCCGACAGGCATGCTTCCTGTTACTACACGCCTTTCCCGCTCTCTCAGCCCACGACCTATGTCCCTCACACTCAACTACCCCTGTCTGCGGAGACTCACCCGCCATGCCTCCAGCCGCTGCTCCATTGGATGCAGATGGCCGCCCTGCTCGAGGATCCTCCATCCGCTGCTGTACCTGTGCACCCTGATCTCGCTCGCCGTCGCTCGCAGCCCTTCCTGGCCAGCTGATGACGGGATCCATGCTCGGCACTCCCAGTGAATCCCCTGTAGATGGCACACCTCGAGGCGTAGCAAGAAAAGGCACCTGCGGAGACAAAAAGGGGGGACACAGAGGAGAGAAACCCGGGGACCAAGCCGGCTGCCATGCCCCCACCCACTCCGTTCTCGATGACCCCTGCCCGCCAGCTACCCACTGATCCCAGAGAGCCTGCTGCCCCGTAGGCCCACAGCCACCCGGAACCATCACGAATCCACTGGGGGAGACCATGCCACAAACCCCTCCACCAGCTCCTCCAGCCCCAGTCCAGATCTGATCCCAACGGGCCCCATTGCCCGCCCCCCACACAGACACGCTATCGCTCGTGGCCCTGTCCCCCGCCTCAAACACCCCCACGGCCTCACCCCCCCTTAGCCCCACTTCATCACTGGACGGCACCAGCAAAGCCGTATATGGCCCGGCCGGCACTCTCTGGGTCCGAACGATATGGCCAGGAGCCGTGCACCCCCTACCGGCTTCTCTCACAGAGGCAGGAGAGCCCCCGCTACCCCTTGCGGCAGTCTGCGCTCTGCCCAGCCCGGTATCTGAGCCTCTCCCTCTAGCCCCGCTCTGATGACCGCAACTCCCCCCTTCGTCAGACCCCCGCCCCCCTTTCCCCCTCCCCTGCCTAGCCAAGGTAACCTTATTAGCACCTTGCCCCCCCCCCAGCCCGCTTACCCGCCATAACCCCTTTTGTGTTAATATTTTTTTTTTTTTTTTTAAGTAGAGCACCCACCAGAACTCAATGCGGTTTTGGCTTTGGGTTTGTCCTTCTTTCGTTTTTTTTTTTTTTTATATGAGAAGGCCCCAACCCCCTACGATTCCCAGCCTGGACCCCGCTTAAGTATTTATTTATTTATTTTTTGACGTACACCCCCCCTTTAACCCCGCTCACTCGTCTGACGCTGATGTGAAACCCCGGAGCTGGAGCCTGGCCGCCAACGAGCAGCCGACGCGATCAACTCCTAACCGAGGCCCCGACCCAGACCCACCAGGCCCACTCTCCGCTCCACAGGGATGAACCTGTCACTCCAACCGCCCGATCGCATGTGCTCCGGCATGCCACGGACTCCGGAGCACATGCGCATCCCAACTCATTGATTGGCTCCGCTCAGATCAACCCCGAGGTACAAAGGTACAAACTTATAGATCGATGCAGAAAGCTGGCATTGAAGGCTTCTAGCTGTGTGTGCGATTTAATAGCGCACCAGTAGGTAAAATATGTATGTCAATATGCAGCAAGGGGCGTATATGCAAATGAGACATGCGCAAAACTTCGGCATAAAGGAGGAAGGAAGAGGGTGACGCATTGCCTGACAATAGCTGCTTGCGCATAGATCTCGCGCACTCACAATGGCACAGTCGTATATGCATGGGGATAGCCTCACATGGCACAGGTGCTCTTCCATGTGTATGGCAGCATGAAAAATAAAAACACAAAGCATTGCAACAGTGCCCTCGGAAGTCGGCATTGGACGGTCCATGGGGGGGGTGTGTGTGGAAGCAAACAGTTAAATCTAACTAGATATTCCGCTACACTTAACCAGGTAAAAGGCTAGCTAAATATGTGACTGCAAATATGGGCCAGCAAGCGATCAAAGTGGGTTATGGTGAGCAGATGTCTCGCCAGTTTTGTTTTCATGTCACTGAGATACTGTGAGAGAGGGGGCTAGCATGACGCATGGGTGTTGTTTTAATCAGAGCTTGATTTGTGGGCAAAAAGGAAGTGGAGCTGTGAGGGGTACGAAGGAGAGGAAGGTTCAGAGCTGGAGGTGGGGTCCAGGGCTACAGATGAACTGTGGATAGGGTGGCAACGTGCAGCAGCTTCTGGGGAGCTGAGTTCTCTGGTGGCAGCAGCTTTACAGGCTCAAGGGAGTGTGCAGCTGTCAAGCATAGCACAAGGCGGGGTGTGGTGGCACTTCTTTGAGGGGATTCTACTCTTGCAGTGTGGCACAATAACACATTTCCCCCATTTGCAGAATCATCCCACCCCTCCCACCACTTCTGCTCCTCCTGTACTCTACCTTTCTGATATCCACCCATTTCAGGAAGGACATCCCTTTCAGATGAAATATGATGCACCACACGATGTTTTATATGATGTGGAATACCATTTTCTTACTTGGCATCTATTTCCCAAATTGTTTCTAGTTACTCACAAATATCCAAATTGCTCTCAGTTTGTTGCCAACCACATACAAATGCTCAATACTTGGTTTGATATGCAGTCAGTAACACCCCGAGCCAAGAAATTTCGACACAAGCGTGAATTAATTGATACAATTTTAGGTGGCACAGGGACTGCACTGTGTGCCCTTAATATAATTGATATAGAGGAGCTCCGTAATAAAATGGGATCCACTGCTCAGCATGCGGCTGATGGTTTTACCTCACAACATATTATTAATGAAGCTTCCTCTAAACTGTCCAATGTAGTTGTAGATACCTTTGCTCTTATATCTCCCATTATAGAGCAGAAAATTGTTACCTTAGCACATGCAGAATATAGATTGGGAAAGAATATTTCCTGGGCTCTTGCCTGTGATCAAGTACAGATCGAGCTTATTACTATACTAAAGGAAATTCTGATTACTGCTAAGTTAGGACACTGGCCACCATCTCTCATTCATATGGCTAGTACCAAAATACCGGAATTTGCTATAGCTCACCTTGATTGGTGGACAGTTAGTGTTCCCATTTGTTCACCACAAGGCTGCTCTATCTGTACTTTGATCCCATGGTCAGGACAACACACAGTTATTTATCCTATTGTTAATATTGGGGTGCAGTTTGATAATATGCTTATGTATCCTGTGGACCATCTCACATGGGTGCAGCCACTGGACGACACCTGGACTTCATTCAAGCCGATGGACCCCAGTTTGTGTGAGCAGACTACATTTCAGTTCAAGTGTCAACTTCACCAGTTTAAAAAGGCTGACACCTCCTGCTGGAACAATTTCTCCTCTTGCTCCCTGACTGTTAAGCTCTCATATTCCCTGACTACCTCACACAGTTTGTATTACCTTGGAGCTGGACACTTTTGTTTTCATCTGTTCTTTCCCCAGAATGTTTCTTTTTCGATTGCTCCCAGAATGCATGACATTCACCTTCCCAAGAACACTTTGTTGTAC
The DNA here is from genome assembly GCA_033557465.1 of Ichthyophis bannanicus. Lineage (NCBI taxonomy): Eukaryota > Metazoa > Chordata > Amphibia > Gymnophiona > Ichthyophiidae > Ichthyophis > Ichthyophis bannanicus. Next base: position 1,153,117,508 of record CM066032.1, read on the forward strand.
AGTTCAAACTATTTACCAAACAATACCTGGTGCAGTCATATACCACTGGTCTCCATCACCATTAATGGGACAACTTATTCCACACCGCTGGTTACCAATGACTCTATGGACATTCCAGACTTTATCTCATATGCTGTGCATCCATTACCACTTGGCATGGGAGAAGAGACACTACATAAACTGCTCAACTTTACAGAACTCCATGCCTATATTGATCACCTTAAAACAACATCCACTGAAGTGAATCAAACCATCGCTTATGAGAATGGACACATTCAACAAATTGTTGGACACTTGCTACAAGATGCTCATGTGTCTATGTGGGAATTGTTATTTGGTTACTCACCTACTGCTGATCATGTCTTTAATGTTTTTATTCACCCTATTATTATTTTAACTGCTGTACAAATATTGCTATGCATTATCACAATTTTCCTGTGTTGTAAAATGAAACAAATGTACATATCCTTGCAGCGCATGTCCTACAGAACAACAACATTTTAAGGTAGTTACACTGAATTTCTCTAGCATCTACCCCGGAGAAGAGTAGGTATCCGCAGAAAACAGGGTGAGACAAACCAGAAGCGGAACCTAAGGACCAGGCCTACACGTAGATATCTTAATGCAGACAACGTTTATTGAGGACCCAACTAAAATGTTTCGGCCGGAGGCCTTCTTCAGGGGTCTAAAAATAAATAAAACATACATTAAAACACACATATTAAAATATAAATATTATACATACAATGTAACATCAAAAGGCAAAGGGTCTTGAAATATGGAAAGGACAATACAGAAAAACTAACTGAAAGCGTTACATAAAAATACACAACTGGTGAAGGCGTAGGATATATTACCACAGAGTGTAGCACCATACAATATAACATTAAAGAAACGCAAAGGGTCTTAAAATATGGAAAAGGACAAACAGAGACATCCATGTGAGAGCGTTACATAAAATGCACAAATGTCGCCGTGCCGCAGGGCAGGGTCCCGAGGCCGGTAGTAACCGGGTTCCCGGGGCCCCAGCCTTTCGGCGGCAGAATCGCGGCGGTTAGCGGGTGGGGGGGGGAAGAGCGTGGCAGAAGCTCGGCCGGCACCAGCAACGTGCACGCGTAGTGCTTTACGATTGGTGCTGGTGCCGGATGGGGGGCGGAGCGGCGGCACGCGAGGGAGATCGCTGGCGTGCGCTCTCCCTCTTTGCAGCGTGGCCAGCCGGCGGAAAGGTTTGTCCAAGGATTTCGGCGGTTTGGGTTGGGTGCGGGGGGGGCCTTATTAGTTCGGCAGGACTTTCAGGCCGGTTGCCTGTCGTCGGGTTTCCATATTTTCGGCGGTAGGGGCTATTTGGGGCGTCGGGGGGTTGCTTTTGGGGGCATCGATTTCCCTGCTGGCTGGCGCAGCAAAGGGCCTGTGCCTCACACCGGGTGCGGTAGCTTAAAAAAAAAAAAAAAAACTCTGCCCTGGGTTTAAGGGTCGGCTACCAGTTAAGAAGACAACAAAAAAAAAAATATTTATATTAATAATAACTGGTAGGATCAGTGCCTGAAGTGCCCAATAGCATTCCCTGGCATTACTCTGCGCCTGGGGCTGAGTTGCCAGTATGGCCCGCCGGTCTGGCAAGGCCGCTCCCAAGAGGGTGGGGGCTCGGGGGGTGGCAGTTAGGGGGAAAGGGCGTGGGAAGCCTGGGTCTGTGCAGGCTCTTGGGGGGGAGGTGGGGGTGGCGGTGGCTCGGGACCCGCAGGGGGGGCAGGGCAGAGGGAGGTCGCCAAGGGCGCGCTCCGGTACAGCGGGCCGGCCCGCCTGCTGCGTCGGGGGTGCCCCGGGGGAGCGGGATGCCTGGGCCTTCGGGCTCGGAGAGTGGGGAAGGGGTCTTGGGCGAGGTAGCGAATGCCACGGTGGAGCGCTCTGGGGCGGGGTCTGCAGCGGAGGCCCGGCCCCCGGAGGTGGGGGCTTCTCCTGTGGAGGGCGGCGGGTTAGTCGGTACGTATCCTCCTCCTCCTTCCTCCGGTTGGGCTAGTCCTGGGTGTTTTATTTTATTTATTTATTTTATTTATTTATTTCAACTTCTTATATACCGCACTCTTTGACATCAGCGCGGTTTACAAATAACAGAAAGGAACCAGAACAACAGGCTGTTTGGTATTACATATAACAGGAGTATCAACTTGGATAACATGGGAGAACTATTTACATGGAGTATATAATCTATTAGCTAGATAGCATGCTCAAACTATTTACATAAAATTAGCAGGGATGCTTGGAACAAGAGGGATATTGTGGATTGTACTAGGGTGAGGCTGTTATGTTACGGTTCATGTGGGGTAGTATTTGATGAAAAGGTGCAGTTTAAGGGCCTTTCTGAACTGGGATAGGTCGGTTATGGCGCGGAGATCGGGTGGGAGAGAATTCCAGTATTTTGGTGCGCTAAACATGAAAGCTCTGTTTGATGTTGATAGGCTGCACGTTGTTATAGCCTTTGGGGTTGTTAGTGAGTTTAATGCTGCATGTCTCCTATTTCTATTTGATGGGACGGATTGGATGAGTTTAGTAAGTGATGTGGACGATAAACCATTTAAGGCCTTAAATGTGAGAATGAGGGTTTTGAATGTAAGTCTTCCGTGTATAGGGAGCCAATGGAGCTGTTTGAGGATAGGTGTGATGTGTTCACTTCTGGCCGCTCCTAGAAGAACCCTGGCAGCGGTGTTCATTGCGAGCTGCAAGGAGCTTATGGTGGATTGTGGGAGTCCTTGTAGAATTGAATTGGCGAAGTCGAAATGCGGCAGTATCAGAGCTTGGTAGATGGTTCTGAAGTCTTCGTGGTCTAGTAGGGGACGCAGGTGTCTGAGAGTACGTATTTTGAAGTATACAGATTTTACGATATTGTTTATGTGTGATTTCATATCGAGCCTATGGTCTAGTGTGACTCCGAGGTATTTTATGGTATCCTTGGTGTCTAGGTCAGCTCCCTTGACACTTATATGTGGTGGTGGGGTGAAGTTGGGGTCTCTTGTGATAAAGAGAACCTCAGTTTTCTTATGCTGAATGCGGAGGTTCTGTGACAGGAGCCATTGTGAGACTGCATCGAAGCAGTTTGTTATAGGCAATAAATCCATTTGCATTGTGGAAAATGGCATGTAGAGTAGGATATCGTCGGCGTATATCATACATTTCACATTGAAGGACCTGATGATATCGCAGATAGGCTGTATATAGACGTTGAACAGGAGGGATGAGAGTGAGGACCCCTGCGGAACGCCTTGTCTTTGGTGGAAGAGTTTTGATTCTCCTGTTGCGGATTTGACGTATTGCATTCTGGTGTCGAGGTATGATTTACACCATTCAAGTGCTGAGTTGCAGATGCCTTTTCCTTTCAGTCGACCGAGGAGAATCTCGTGATTTACCGAGTCAAACGCTGCTGCTATATCCAAGAAGATTAGCACAACGCCTTGTCGGATGTTGTCTATGGTATTGAGAACATCATTGAAGAGGGTGGTAAGCAGTGTCTCAATGCCGTGGAATTCTCTGAAGCCATGTTGAGAATAGTCTAGAGGGGCTGCTGAGTCGATGTGGTCTTGGATTTGGCGCTGTGCCTCTTTCTCAAAGATCTTTGCTAAGAGGGGGATACTGGCTATTGGCCTGTAGGAGTCTGGCCGTTTTGGGTCTAGTTTAGCGTTTTTTAGCAGTGACCTGATGGATGTGAGTTTTAATGCAGATGGGAAGGAGCCAGTAGTGAAAGAGAGGTTCATGATTCTTGCAATGAAGGTGTTAAAGTCACACCGCAGATCCTTTATCCAAAAGCGGGCATGATCCGCCTTCTGGGTTCTTTGGAGCTACGGGGGCTTGGCCATTTGGGGGGGGCACATGGGGTGGACCGGCGCAGTGGGGTGGTGACTGGGAGGGGTGGCGGGCCCTCTGTTCCGGTGGGGAGGGGGACGGCAGCATGGGAGGCGGGGGGCCTCGGGTCCTCAGCCTGGGGCTGGGGAGTGGGACCCAGCATTGCTTCCAACACTGTGCGGGCAGGGCCTGCCGCCTTTTCTCCTCTTTTGCCTCAGGTTCCTCGGCGGGATTCGCCCAGAATGGACATCGCTGACCCTGGTCGAGCGGGCTCCGCGGGTGCGATGGAGGAGCGGGGCTGTCCGGCGGTTGCGGGTCCGAACCTGCCTGTGTCTTCGCCTCTTCCCCATATGGCTGGTGAGTATACTGCGGGTGCGGACAGTTCAGTGGGGGGAGTGCAGGGTCCTGAGGTGGTTCGGGTGGCCGGTGGAAAGGAGACTGCTAAGCGCAAACACGGGCGTCGCTGCCGGAGGGCTTCTTCGTCCTCCTCATCCTCTTCCACGAATTACTCTGATGATTCTGTGGTTGCGGGGGGGGAAAGGAGGTGGGCGGTGGGTCCGCGGTGGTTCATTGCGCGGAACTGTGGGAGGGTGTCCCTCGGAAGTTGCGGCACCGGATCAAGCGTCGGAGATATATTGATATCTTCCGCCTGCTCGAGGGCCGGAGGCGCTTCGGTGAAAGTAGGAAAAAACGCAAGGAGGATGAAAAGGCAGGTCGGGTGCGTAAGCCATCTCGCAACACCTTGAATTGGACTCGGGCGTTTTTACGGTTGGCTAGCATTTGGGGTCATTATTACCCGGAACAGTATGGCGCGCTCTTGGCGTACGGCAATACGATTTTGGCAGCGGCACAGGCGCAGGACAGGTGGGCTTGGCTGAACTACGATGAGGAGTTCAGGGACATGATGGAAGAGAGTAAGCAGTTATCGTGGGGCACGAAGGACATCAATCTGTGGTTGACGCAGATGTCCATGCGGGGCCGTGCTGCTGGGGCCGCCGGGGGGGTGGTAAGGCCGGAGCCACGATGTCATCGGGGGGCGTGCGGCCCTTTCGGTCGGCCGCCACCCCGGCGCCTCAGTCCAGGGGTGGGGTTGCGGGGGCAGACGTCTGTTGGCGTTTCAATAAATCATCGTGCCCGTTCCCAGATTGCAAATTTAAACACGCCTGTTCCTTGTGTGGCAGTGGCCACGCGGCCCTTAAATGCAGTAGGAGAGGTGCGGCGGGAGCCCCTGCGGGGGGCAAATGAGGGCGGTCTCGTGTCTTTGGCTCCCACGCCCGTGCGAGTCGAAGTCATGCGCCCATGGCTGATGGAGTACGGCAGGGCGAACCGCGGGGGGGCGTGGAGTGTCTTACTGGAGGGTTTTTTGGAGGGTTTTCGGATCCCATGTCAGGGTTCTCCTGCGGGGGGTGGGTCGCGTAACGCTAGTTCTGTGCGCTCTCTGGGCGAGGTGGTGCGGAAGAAGATTGCGGAGGAGTGCGCCCTGGGCAGGGTGGCGGGGCCCTTTCGCGAGCCTCCCTTCTCCCCGTTCACGGTGTCCCCGCTCGGGGTGGTTCCCAAGAAGGAGCCGGGCAAGTTCCGGTTAATTCACAACTTATCCTCCCCTGTCGGGGATTCCGTGAACGACCACATCCCTCGAGAGCAGTGTACCGTGCGCTACGCTTCTTTTGACGCCGCTGTCGCGTTAGTGCAGCAATGCGGGGCAGGGGCGTCCTTGGCGAAAGTGGATATAGAATCTGCGTTCCGACTGCTGCCAGTGCATCCTGCGTCCTTCCCTTTGTTGGGCTTTACCTTCGAGTTGCAGTATTATTTCGATAAATGCATGCCGATGGGCTGTGCCATATCTTGCGCTTACTTCGAAGCGTTTAGCACCTTCTTGCATTGGGTGCTGGGGAAGTTGACGGGGTTGCGTACTATAGTCCATTATCTGGACGATTTCTTGTTCGTCGGGCCTGATCGGGAAAGAACTTGTGGCACATTGCTGGAGACTTTATTGCGCTTGGCGGTGGACTTCGGTATTCCAGTGGCGGCTAATAAAATGGTCGGGCCTGTGACTTGCCTGACATTCCTGGGAATTGAGATTGGTACCGTGGAAATGGTTGTCTGCTTGCCGGAGCAGAAGGTGGCATGTCTTCGGCGGTTGGTAGCTGTGGTGGGATCTGCGCGCAAGACTACTCTGCGTGTTATGCAATCTTTAGTTGGGCATCTCACTTTTGCGTGCAGGGTGCTGCCCATGGGGCGCCCCTTCGCTCGGCGGTTGTCGCTTGCTATGGCTGGAGTTCAGCTCCCACATCACCGAATTCGGGTGACGGCGGGAATGCGCGAGGATTTACGGGTGTGGGATTCTTTTTTAGCTGATTTCAACGGTCGCTCGGTCATTCAGTTCCCTGAGCTGTCGAATGCAGACCTGCATTTATTTACGGATGCGGCCAGTAGTTTCGGTTTCGGGGCCTATTGTTAAGGGGCGTGGTGTGCGGAGCCGTGGCCTTCCGAGTTGGTGCAGTCCGGCTTGACGCGGAACATTACTTTTCTGGAGCTTTTTCCCATAGTGGTTGCCTTATGGGTTTGGCCTGAGCGCGTACGAGATCGGCGGGTGGTCTTTTGGTGCGATAATGCGGCGGTGGTGGAGGTTATTAATCGCCATGCGCCTCGCTGCCCGAAGGTAGCTGCTTTAATGAGGATTTTTGTGTTGGCCTGCTTACGTATGAATGTCACCGCCAGGGCTCGACTTGTGCCAGGGGCCCTGAACTCCATTGCTGACGCTCTATCCTGTTTTCAGTGGGCGCAATTTCGGCGGTTGGCTCCGGAGGCAGATCCGGCGGCTTCCCCGGTCCCGGGGCATCTCTGGAAAGTTGGGATACAGAGCTGATGGCATTGTTGTCAACGTCCGTGGCGCGCAGCACGTGGGCCCTGTACCAGCGTGGCTTCCCCCAGGTGAGTGCGTTCCTGAGCTCTTGGGGCTGGGGCGGGGGGAAGGTGCCCGAGGGGCTGATAGGTCAATTCGTGCTATGGGCGAAGAAGGCGGGTTGGACTCGTACGGCTGTTACGTCCGCGGTAGCTGGCTTTTCCTTTTTCTGCAAGGCGGCGGGGTGGGGGAACCCAAGGGTTTCGTTCCTAGTTCGGTATCTGTTGGCGGGTTGGGCTAGGGCTCATCCCAGGCCCCAGGATTGGCGACGTCCGGTTTCCCACGAACTATTGCTGCGCGTTTGCGAGGTTTTACCTCATGTTGCGGCTTCTCCTTTCGAGGCTATCTTGTTCCATGCACTGTTCGTGACTGCCTTTTTTGGGGCCTTTCGCGTGTGCGAACTGGTGCCCCGCTCCACCAGGAAGGGTGCGCCTGGGGGGCTCGAGCTCTCCCACGTCACCATTCAGGGGTCTCAAGTTTGTATTTTCCTCCCGCGGTCCAAGACAGATCAGACGGGAAAAGGGAGTTGGGTGGTATGGGGCGCCATCTACCCCTTGCCCTCGTGCCCCGTGCGGGCTTTGAGCCAGTACTCCCTGAGGCGTTTGGGTTTGCATGGTTCCTACTTCTTTGTGCATGAGGACGGTAGGCCGCTAACGCAGTTTCAGTTTACGGCGGTGCTGCGCCTGGCGCTGCGGTCTTTAGGTTACGATGAACGGAGTTTTGCGTCGCATTCTTTCCGGATCGGCGCGGCCACCAGTGCGGCGGCTGCGGGGCTGGAGGGGTCGGTGATTCGACGGATTGGGAGATGGCGCTCTGGAGCATATGAAGGGTATGTGTGCCCTTAGGTGGTCGATTGCGGCATCCGGGTTGGTGCGGCGTCACCTTCTCGCTGTTGCATTGGTGTCACGGGGTTGCCGGGGTTGGTGGGGGGGGTTCTTCTAACAGTTTTCTTCCTATTTCAGAGTTGCCTGCTGGTGGCAGTCCGCTTTGTCCTTTCAGATGGTGTCGGTTCCAGCGAATGGTGGGTCATCGGCCATTCATTCGTCTACTGGGCCGAGCGGAGGGCGGTGTCGAGGCCATTGGGAATACACCTTGGTCTAGCAGCTTCTGGAGTTCGCCTATGCTGGATGGGACAACGTGGAATGCGGTGGTGGCAGCTCATGGACTTCGTCCAGGCACAGATGGCGCAGCGTCGGCGGCCAGTCGGGCTCTTGATTCACTTGGGAGGCAACGACTTGGCGAGTTGGTCCTGCCGGCAGCTCATCCGAGTTGTTCAGAGGGACCTTGGTCTGCTGCAGGAACTCTTTCCGGATGTGGCCATTATGTGGTCTGATATAATCCCTCGCCCCGCCTGTTGGACGCAGCGGCGGTGGTCGAGGGGCCTGATAAAAATCAATAGGCAGATCGGGAGGTGGGTTCAGCAAACAGGTGGATGGCAGGTGTTGCATCCCTGGGCAGAAGTGCGCTGTAGTGGCCTCTACCGCCTGGACGGTGTGCACATTGCTCCTGTTGGCCAGGATTTGTTGCTGAATGACTGGCAGGAGGCCATTGAATATTGGTGTTGGTCGCAGCTTTCTTTGGGGGGGGCGGCACAAGGATAGAGGAGCTACCTTGTGCCAGTGGCGGGGTAGCGAGCCGGCGCTCGCCGACCCGGCGGGGCATTGGGGGTGAATGCTGCTTGGCAGAGGAGCGGCATTGCTGCGGTTGGGAGAGACATCATGGTTGTGGTCTCTGCCCGGTGGGAAAATGCCGGCCTTTGCTAATAACATGGCAAGGCGGGCGGAGGGGGAATGGGGGGGTGGATGATACACCGCTTTGCTAGAAATGGCTGGTGGGGTATCATCCGGAATTCGGGAGGTGGAGGGGGGGGGAACGTTTTGATTAAGAACGTTTGTTGGCCTATGTTGGGCCGGTTTTAATGTTATAAATAAAGCTGCGACCAACTAATTGTTCACCAACCTGATGGTCTGTGTGTCTTCTGTTGAGGGGTGAAATGTGAAAGCAAAGGGGGGGGTGAAAGGGGTTGGGGTGTTGACACTAACTTATGGAGGTTTTGGCTGGAGTGGTGGCAAAGTGTTATGGCTGCCGCCAGGCAAAGGATGGGCATCCGAATACCTCGGTTAATGTCGCCGTGCCGCAGGGCAGGGTCTCGTGGCCGGTAGTAACCGGGTTCCCGGGGCCCCAGCCTTTCGGCGGCAGAATCACGGCGGTTAGCGGGTGGGGGGGGGGAAGAGCGTGGCAGAAGCGTGGCCGGCACCAGCAACGTGCACGCGTAGTGCTTTACGATTGGTGCTGGTGCCGGATGGGGGGCGGAGCGGCGGCACGCGAGGGAGATCGCTGGCATGCGCTCTCCCTCTTTGCAGCGTGGCCAGCCGGCAGAAAGGTTTCCCTCCCACCCTCCCCTTGCTTGTGGTTGCATGATGGGTGGTGTTGTCGCAGCTGGGTATGGGGGGGGGTCATGGTTACATGAGTGGCGGGGTAGCGAGCCGGCGCGAGCCGGCCCGGCGGGGCATTGGGGGTGAATGCTGCTTGGCAGAGGAGCGGCATTGCTGCGGTTGGGAGAGACATCACGGTTGTGGTCTCTGCCCGGTGGGAAAATGCCGGCCTTTGCTAATAACATGGCAAGGCGGGCGGAGGGGGAATTGGGGGGTGGATGATACACCACTTTGCTAGAAATGGCTGGTGGGGTATCATCCGGAATTCGGAAGGTGGAGGGGAACGTTTTGATTAAGAACGTTTCTTGGCCTATGTTGGGCCGGTTTTAATGTTATAAATAAAGCTGCGACCAACTAATTGTTCACCAACCTGATGGTCTGTGTGTCTTCTGTTGAGAGGTGAAATGTGAAAGCAAAGGGGGGGGGTGAAAGGGGTTGGGGTGTTGACACTAACTTATGGAGGTTTTGGCTGGAGTGGTGGCAAAGTGTTATGGCTGCCGCCAGGCAAAGGATGGGCATCCGAATACCTCGGTTACTGTTAAAAGTACATACAACGAAGTTGTAGAATACATTACCACCTTGCTAATTGTTTCTGTAACAGTTCGCTACTTTGTGGTGTATTACAACCTTTAAAGCTTCAAGTGGCTGTTTGGTAACATTTTTTGCAGTCTTGCATATACAAAATTCCTTCATATGTAACCGATACCATCATGCCTTTCTTTGTATTAAGTTTTAATCTGTTGCTCCTATTTGTTACGGTCACATTCTAGACCGGCCCATTTGTTTTTTACTTGATGTTCTTTGCCGCAGTGTTTTTTGATATGTTGTTTCCATACACAATTCCTATCGCATTTTTTGTGGATCTTTGTCCTCATGTTTTGTGTCTTAAGGTTTATATAATGTTTTTCTTTGCGCTTTCATCTTATCTTTGAGTTACCATCAATTCGCTATAAATGTGTCCAGCAATTAGCTCAGTTTCTTCAGTGATGTTTTTCTTATATGTTTGGCCCTAACGGTCTTTTTTGGGCTCATCGTACATTCTCTTCCTCTGTTTTTTATACTCGCATTTTTTATCACCCCCTGTACATTTAGGCACTTTTTGAAGCACAATATGATCATATCAGTTAGAGCAGTGGATTAGAAGCACGGTATTGCTAAATATCTAATCATTACTTTTCCATTTATAATACAATTTTTTGTACTGTACTTATGTATTTTAGAGACTTTGACATAACATGAGGTTTTATGTTATTATTTTTCCTTTAATTCACACAGATTGAGGAAAGCATTCTGCTTCTTTACTTGTTGTTGCTATACCCTGTGGTAATGTATTCTACAACTTCGTTGTATATACTTTTAACAGTTGTGCATTTTATGTAATGCTCTCACATGGATGTCTCTGTTTGTCCTTTTCCATATTTTAAGACCCTTTGCGTTTCTTTAATGTTATATTGTATGGTGCTACACTCTCTGGTAATATATCCTACGCCTTCACCAGTTGTGTATTTTTATGTAACGCTTTCAGTTAGTTTTTCTGTATTGTCCTTTCCATATTTCAAGACCCTTTGCCTTTTGATGTTACATTGTATGTATAATATTTATATTTTAATATGTGTGTTTTAATGTATGTTTTATTTATTTTTAGACCCCTGAAGAAGGCCTCCGGCCGAAACTTTTTAGTTGGGTCCTCAATAAACTTTGTCTGCATTAAGATATCTACGTGTAGGCCTGGTCCTTAGGTTCCGCTTCTGGTTTGTCTCTAGCATCTACCCCTACATCCAGGCTCATTTGGCCTGCTAATTTGGCTAATTTGGCATTTCCTATTACACTGAATACCAGAGTCAGCTGCAGTCTAGTATTGCTTCCTATCCTCACTCACAGCATCTGGGTACCTTTTGGCTTTAACCTCCTCAAAATTTCCTGCAGCCCTTATGCACTGTTCACTCTCTCTAAGATGGGCACGGAGATAGCATATTGGGTTCCCACCCCCCAGTAGTGGCTACCCTACCTAAGACACGAGGTTTGGACTCATAAGGAGACTTGTTTATCTCTAGAACACTAGAGACAGTATTGTGCAGGACAGGGGACTTGCTGGACATAGCAAGGTATTTAATACAGGAGGTATTAGACAAGCTGCCTACTATCATGTAATGGCAGCTGGGACAGGTACCACAGGCTTGCTTCCACCATTTTCAGGCACAAATAATAAATAAAAATAAAAAAGGTGTGGGAGATGTCAGCATACATGACATAGGAGTCATGGCTTTTTCCCCAGACCTTGGATTTCATGCAGCTGTGTTACTCCTGGTGATTTCAGTCTCCAAAGGTAATAGGGCAGTTTACAAGATGAGATTAACTCTGACCCCCTGTTGATGTCAGTCTCAGGGCCTGTTGAGAATGGTCTGCAGCCCCTCCCTGCTAAATCAAGAATAGCAGACCTCAAAGGGAGTGGCTAGAAACAATAGCAGACCTCAAAGGGAGGTGCTAGAGAATTCACTATAAAGGACAGAAACACTTCCTCTTGCTCTCTCTCTTCCACTATTCATCAGACATGAAGGACAGGAGGCTCTGATAATCAATTCTCTTCACCCCTCCCCCTCTCTCTCTCTCTCTCTTCCTATTTTCATCAGACACACCTTGCCATGAGGCTCTGACCCACATGTTCTTACCTCTCTCTCTCACACACACACACATGCACACACAGTCTTTCATATAGACTATTCTCTCTTACTTCACTATGTAATAAGCCTATTTCTACATAAAGACCTGTTTCCAAGCCACACCTGTTTGGTTATCTTATTTGTGATGCTTCATTTACTGTCTCTGTGAAATGAACCCAGGACCAAGCGGAGACTAGAACAGAAGATTACAAGACTAGAAGATTACACACGTGTGTCTTGGTGGCTCTGTATATTTGTTCATGCATCAAGAGTTGTGTATGTGCATATGTATTTATTTAACAGGTTTTTTATACCATGTTATCATGTCAATCAAAGCAGTTTACATTGAAACTTAAACTTGGTAATGTACATTAAACAGGGACATTGATAACTTGGATTTTTCTGAGGTAATAGAGGGTTAAGTGACTTGCCCAAGGCCACAAGGAGTGCTAGTGGGAATTGAACCCTGGTCTTTGGGTTCCCAAGCCAGTGCTCTAACCACTAGGCTACTCCACTCCATGTATGTGTGTGTGTGCACTTTCCTTGTCCTCCTGTATCCACGCCTTGTCCCTCCCACCCTCTTGCACTAGTCACCTTTCCTATTCTTCACTTCCTTCTTTTGTACTCTTCCTCTTTCCCTCCACCAATCCATGCATTCTCCCTCCCCTTTTACCTAAGATTGCACTCTCTTAGGTTTTTCGCTCCCTCCCTCCCTCCCTTTCTTCATCCCTTAATGTACTCACTGTCTCATCTCCTTTTCTCCTCTAACGCTGCCCCTTCCCATAAGCTCCAATTCCCTTCTCCTTTCCTCTTCTAGCACAGTATTTTTCCTTATGCTCCGCCTCTTTCCTTAGGATCCACCCCTCACCCACCACTTTCCTTAGGTTCTGCCCCACACCCACTACTTCTTTTGTCACTGTCTCAAGCTAGCCTGTGTACAGCGCCACACCTAGCCCTGTGCGAGCGCTGCAGCCATTCAGGGCGCAAAGAAATAGGGGTACACTGTCTCTTTTTGTGTTTCCTTGGCAGTGGAGCGGACATCCAATTCTAAAAAAAAGCATGCGGGTCTTTCTGACTCTGCGCTTGAATGCAGGCCTGATCCCTCCGTCCTCTGACATATGCCATGTCAGAGGAGGGAGGGACTAAGCCAGCCAATCATGCGCAGAGTTGCAAAGACCCATGTTTGAATGGCTGGTCGGTCCCTCCCTCCTCTGATGCAAGTATACATCAGAGGAGGGAGGGATCAGACCTGCATGCAAGCGCGCAGTCAGAAAGGCCCACGTGTTTTGGTTTGTTTTCAAGTGGATGTCCGCTCCGCTGCTGCCCCTGCCAAGGGAACATAAAAAGCGGCAGTGGGGCAAGGGCAGGCAGTGCGGGGAGCCGGCTGGACATGGAGGTGTGGGGTAAGGTAAGATGGGGAGATGCTGGGCATGGGCAAATGGCAAACCTGTGAAGGGGTGGGAGGTGCTCCAGATATGCAAGTCTCAGAGGGTACATTTCTGGCTTGGTACGGCCCTGCCTGTGTAGGCCACATTCCCACTCTTCTGGACAGCAGAATCTGGGGAATCCTGATGGGCTTCGCAGACAGCAGTCTCATTTTTCTAGCCAGTGAGACCTTTTTGAATCCTGATGCCTCTCACTTTCCTGTTCAGTACTTTATCTTTATCTTTATTAGTAGAGTTTGATATACGGCCCATGCCAGAGCGTCAGAGCAGTGTACAATACAAATATATATTGGCTACTGAAAGATAAAGTCAGAAAGGAACGCCATCAGTGGAAGGACAGGGATAGATAAAACAGAACGAGATAGAGGACAGAGACAGAGCTAGAAGGAGGAACGTGGTGACAAAGGACAAGGAAGGGGGAGAACAGCGGAGTAACTGAAATTATAAGGGTACCACATTATGAAGGGTGGAGGGCACGGCTGGGGGATGCGAGGCCATCAGCGGGAGTGAGGAGATCGTAAGCCTGGCAGAAAAGGTGAGTTTTGAGAAGAGCTTTGAAATGGGGGAAGGATAATTCAGTGCGAAGAGGTTGTGGGAGCGAATTCCATAAAGCGGGGCCTAGAAAGAAAAACACGGAGTGACGGGTGAGTTCAAGGTGGGCCTGAGACGGGGAGGGGAGGAAAAGACTATTGCCGTGAGCAGAACGAAGAAGATGCGGGAATGGTTGGAGGTGAATAGTCTCAGCCAGATTCTGTGGGGTGCTAGTATGAAGAGCCCTATGTGTAACGATGAGAAGTCTGTAGATGAATCTAACCTTAACCGGAAGCCAGTGGAGAGTGAAAAGGCAGGGAGTGACGTGAGAATGAGTGGGGGAATGAGTGATAGGACGGGCGGCTGTGTTTTGAACTAACTGGAGACGGCGAAGCTGATAGCAGGGGAGGCCTGCGAAGATAGCATTGCAGTAATCTAAATGAGAAATCACAAGTGATAGAATGAGGATGGTAACAGAGGAAGTAGGGAGAAACGACCAGATAGCCCTGATCTGATGGAGGTGAAAAAAGGAAGTGCGTATCACAGAGGAAATATGTTGGTGGAAAAGAGAGAGAGGAGTCCAAGGTGACACCCAAATACTGTAGAGTTGATACCAGGGGGATGGGACGAGAGGACATAACAGGTGATAGTTCAGGAGAGGGGACCCCGAAGGAAATCCAGATAGAGAGGATTTAGTGGGGTTAGCATGGAGAAAGTTTTGGTCGAACCAGGAGGCAACTGAGGTAAGACAGGAATTAAGTGGGGTGAGGTCAGGGGAGGAGGAAGAGGTGTGATGAACCAAGAGAATGTCATCAGCGTAGATGTAGGCAGAAATTCCAGCTTGTTGAATAAGCAGGGCAAGGGGGGGCGAGAAAGACATTAAAGAGTAGAGGGGCAAGAATAGAGCCCTGAGGGACACCACAGAGTGAAGGGAACAAGGGTGAAGCAGAGGAACCTGAGTGGACAGCGACGGAACGAGAGGAGAGAAAGGATCAAAACCACTAATGCCAAAATCAGACAGACGGGTGAGGAGGGTGCAGTGATCAACAACATCGAAAGCAGAGGAAAGATCCAGAGAAACAGCAAGAGAAAGATCACCACGGTTGTGAGCACGGTGAAGTTCCGAGAGCAGTGCTACAAGGATAGTCTCAGTGCTGTGGCCGGCTTATGTATATCTTGCCATACTCTAGCCTCCAGTTTTGGGTTATTCTTTGTCTTGATTAGATTGCAAGCTCTGAAGAGCAGGGACTGTTTCTTACATGTCTTACAGCACTGTGTACGCCTTGTAGCGCTATACAAATGATAAGTAGTCGTAGTAGACTCCCACCGTCTCTTGCAGGATGCAGCCCTGCTCTTCTGGCCAGTGGGACCCAGGGGCTCCCATCAGCCCTTGCAGCTTTTGAAGCTGGACAGACCAGGACTCCTGCCAGCTTTCATCCTGCTAGTTTGGGGGAGGGTAGGGGGTAGCAGACACATTTATTTCCATATGCTTATGCATGCACAAACAAAAATGATTATGGGCAGATTTACCCAGCTAGCTGGACCTTTTACACTAAGTGTTATCCTTATGTGAATGCACCTATTGAATTTATTATAAATATCCAGGGCAATTTTTTTTTCAAAATTCTTAGAATTACACAAATGAAAGAATAAACACATACCACAGCATTTTTTTATAATATTTTCATAGAATCTTCAAGAGTGTTCCATGCTCCATGACCTTCATGTAGTGGCAGGAATGGCTTGCCCCAGATTCCAAGGAGGGGGACGAATCCCAGGGTACCTATCCCCAAGAGCTTATGAGAGTCCGGGACATCCTTGCTGGGAAGAAGAGGAACCTAGTATAAGCCACAGAAAGAAGAACTATGCAGGGTCCAGGCCAGGATTTAGAAAACTCCCTGCAGATAAAGGCTGGAATAAGGGGCAAAGGGATGGAACTTGTGCCTGGGCCATTTCCCAAAGGCCCTGGGAAACGGACGTGACTGACATACCTCCCTAGGAAAATGGGCAGTATATCCGGCTGCTCCCAAACATCAGGAGGGATCCTGCCTGGAGTCAATCTTCACATATGCTCTACACAATTCGGAAAGCACCAGAACCCATAGAGTTGGAAGTAGAGGAAGACTCTGACTGGATATCTCAGGAAATGGAGTATCAAGAGGCCAATGAACCAAGTGTGTGAGTGAACTTGCTTGATCTTCGGCTGATATAGAGTATAGGCTTTAGGGGAGGTGTGGGTGGAAGGCTTCCCCAGCCCTACCCCAACATAAGAAGGAGGAGTAAGGGTTTGCCCAGAAGTGAGAAGCAGAGTAATTGAAATTGATGGACTATTTCTAATATTGTATACTTGATCCTGAAAGTTGGTGTGGAAAGTAAAAGAATACTTTGAGAAGAAAAGACTGAGGGGGAAGGGCTGCCCTTTGCTTCAAACGAGAGCAGCTTGCTTGTCTAAACTAAGGAAGATGGTTGGAAAACCTGGACTGACTCTATTTGCAGTCTCTTGAGAGTTTTGTAAGGTAGCTCAAGCGGGTTTTGACTGTTTTCTTTATTGTTTGGATTGATTTATACATTTGTCTACTTGAGAAACAGAGGACTAGGACAAGCCAAGCAGTTCTAAGGATTTTTGAAACATGTGTGAGAACGTTTAAGATAAAAAGAAATAATCCAGTGGACTGCAGTATTGCAGATTTGTCAAGTCCTGGATTTCTTACAAGCTCATTCTGATGTATTATGGGACATGCAGTACTGATTTCAATGGGTTAAATCAAAGATTACAAATACCATATTGCACTACAATGCAACTTTAAAACAAGAATTGACAAAAAATCTCATTATTGGAACTGGGTATCTTGGCAACTCGGGTATTGTATGCCTCATTCCAAGTGTTGCAACCAGAACTCTGAGATTATTGCAGCATTCATGGACGACATACCCTACACAGTGCATGCCCAGACCCTTGCACCTTACAATGTGCATGTGCATGTGTATGTTCTGTAGGCACTCATGGATGGGTGGTTGTATATGCAAAGAGCAGGCTGTGAGATGTACATAGGCGAATAGAATTTGGGGCAGGGGCCATGGAAGGGCTTTTTCTTTAGGGGGGTCCCAAGTACCACCCAAGCTCCCCCCTAACTCCACCCTATGGGCAAAGACTCCTCCTGTTCTGCCCACGGGGATCCAATCTCCCATGGACAGACAGTAAGGGTCTTTCCCGCAATAATGACTTTTCTTCTTCTGCCCACAGGGGATGTGATCCCCCGTGGTCAATCTGCCTGCCTGCCTGCCGCGATCAAGGCAAAGACCCTTCCTGTCTTTGCTATGATCACAGCTGGCAGCAGACTTCCCATGAGGATCCTTCCTTTGCCCGCAGGGGATGAAAAGAAGCCGCATTAGGCGGCAAAGACCCTTCCTGTCCTGCCCAAGGGGATCGATCTCCTGTGGACAGACAGAAAGGGTCTTTGCCACAATCGTGGCTTCTCTTCCTCTTCTGCCTGCAGGGATGAGATCCCTATGGGTAACCTACTATCTGCCGGCTACAATTTTTGGTGGGACCAGGGCCGATGTGTCCCACCCCTTTCTGACACCTATGATTTGGGTGGGATCTATGGAAGGGATAAAGGTATACAGGGCATGTTGTGAGGATATGTTTGTGAAGGGGTGTGTGTGCCTACAGGGGATGGATCCTATCAGCACTCTGCTACCCTCTTCACCTGGATCACAGCTTGGCTGCTTTTCACATGCCAGTTGGGTCCCCTTCAGCACTCTCCTACATTCCTTGTGGCAACTCTTCTCATTTTCAGGAGCAGGTCTGACTTCCCTCCACCCACGACTTCTCTGTCCCTTCAGCGCAAGCTCCATCTCTCTGTAGCTAATGGGGCCTGGCCTTCTCACTGCTCGCAGCTTACTGCCTCTTTTAGCATTTCTCCCTTCCTTTCTACACATTTTGTTTGTCTGTGTATGTCTACAGATAAACTGAGAACGACTAATCATCCCTAACACACACTATCACTGAAGAGAAATGTGCCTAAAGAAAACAATAACATAATATATGCCATGCAGTGGCAGAAATTCAAACTGAGAGCCCCCAAGCAAAATATCAGAAGGGTGCCCCAGAGCAGGGGGGAATCCACCTCGGAAGATATACAAATGACCATACATGGGTCCTCTCTTTCTCTGGGGCCCCTGCACTATAGAGACAACTTGGATAGAATTTATTCCACTAATGCCATGCAATAGAGTGAACTCACAGTCGGAGTTTCAGGGCCTGTGGGAAGGCCCTTTACGCAAACAAAGGCCAACTGAGTCCAAATTCCAAATAAAAGCAAAATCTTTATTTCTTATAACATACCTGACTCAGAGGAGAACATAATCCTGAGACTTTACTTCTCCTTGTCTAGGCTTCTCTGCTTCCCTTTGGATCTAAGTTTTTGAATTCTTCCCCTGGGCCCTGCCCATCACTCCAGGGTCCCCAGATATGCCCTCATTAAGGTGGGTTGGGTTATTATCCATTAAGGAAGACTGGGGGTCTCATCTGTATACCACTTCATACCCCACTAATAGAATATACATTAAATGCATCATACCTCCCCCCTCCCCCCCCCCCCCGAAAATCCTTAAAGGAATGCCTTTAATTTATTTTTAAAAAGAAATTAAAGGCCTTCCTTTGGTTGCCTCAAGGTCTCTTTCTAAAGGAAGACTCTAGCAAAGAATTCAGAGGAAAAGATCTGCAATTGGATGACCTGTACAGAGGGAACTTGAAGAAGCTGCTTCCCAGCCATCTGGAGTCTATGCATTTGCCATATTCTGTCAACATCACCCTAAGATACTCGGGTACTGGGTAGAGCACATCTCCATAAAGAGATCTAAAGATCAAAACAATATCCTTGAATTTCACACTCCATACTATTAGGAGCCACTGTTTGCGGTGCAGTTAGAGCAGGAATAATATATTCATTTTGTAGCAGATAAACGAGTGAAGAAAGAAACACCCAAGGAGTCTTAGAAGGAAACAACGGTTTAATGTGCACAGACCCAGAGAAAATACTTTTTCCAAATTCTGGGCCCCCACCAGAGGGCTCAGAGAGATTATATAGACCTCTTATCAGGTTATTACAGCATTTCTTCATGATTGGTCACTTTATTGCAGTATAGATTTATAAGCATTGATAAATAACATAAGCCCACTTTTTTTTTCTCACCCACACACATAGGTCCCCATGGTCTAATCCTCCCATTCCCAGCCCCCAAGAATAGTTCCTTCTCTTTCCACTCCCATTCCCCAAAAATATCAAAGATGCATCTCACAAATTTACCTCTCCACTCCCATCCTTCTGCCCAGTATCTTTCTACCACCATCACCAATCCCTTCTGTAGATCTTCAAATGAAAATGGTGCAGGTGGGAGGATGACTATTTTGAGCCTTGCCGATTCTGATGGACAAAATAGTGCTGGCTGACCTGATGTTGCCCTTGCTTTAATACTCATTAACTTAAAGCAGGTTTGTAGAACACATAAGCACACTTTAGTAAATAGGCCCCTTACTGTAAAAAGTATATTAAGCAAACTTTGCCACCATATACATGTATAAAAGTATACATAAGGAGTGATCCTACATATACTTCTATTTGAGTATAAAGTAAGCATTCCTGTGGGTACATATAGGTAAAATTAGGATTGTTACTCACCTATAAGAGGTGTTTCTGTAGATCAGGCACATGAGTGGATGACTGCATAGTACCAGAACAAAAGAACTATCCCACAGCTCAGAACTAAGGGGTTTGTTTATTTAGTTGCGGTAGCGGCTTCTGTGCGATTTTGGAGCCGCAGCCCCAGTGAATTCAATGGGGCCGCGGCTCCAATATTGTACAGAAGCCGCTAACGCAGCTAAGTAAACAAACCCCTAAGTGTAAAGTTCTCAGCATTCATGGCCCTCCCTGCATGCAGTGGTCTTCCTAGTCAGTTTGAAAGATTAAAAATTAAGGCCACTCTTGGGGAGGTGGGAGGGATTGTGTGTTTGATCAATCCTGCTTTTTATGGAAAACATCTGTTACGGATAAGCAACAATGCTTTTTCCAACAAACAGAATGAAGTCAGTCACACAAGTGGGTGGCTTCCAAGCTTAAGGCCACTCACTGTCTTACATATTATCTCATATTTATGATCAGTTCACACAGAAAAAAAAAACAGTGTGAGAATGGCCACAACACACAGACATACTGATCAACAGAACTTGACCAAAGTACTGGCCTTTATTGTGGGTTGGCCCATGCAGAAGTGCAGAGCAAAGGTATCAAGCAAAGACCATGTCACTGCTCTACAAATTATATCCATTGAAGCAGACTTTAGGAGAACTACAGTAGCTTCAGTGGCTCTGATTTGGTGAGACTTTAGTGTACAGAGAAGTATCCGTTTGTTCATAGCAGAATAGTAGACACAAGATGACAGCCAATTTGCTAGAGGTCTTTTGATGACTGGTATGTCAAGTCTGTTGGAGTCAAAGGAGACAAAAAGCTGCACAGATTTCCTGAATGATTCAATTCTATTAAGGTATTATGCAAGGGTCCATTTACAGTCCAGAGTGCAGAGGGCTTTCTCGTATGCATTCCTCGAAAGGTTAGGCAAAACATAGAAGCACTTGTGATGAGTTTAAAGAACTACTTTATGTATGTATGGTTCATAGATTTACTATTTATTTATTACATTTTTATACCATTTTCCTGAAAAAGATCATTCAAATTCACAATATATCACAATATATCATAAAACGCAGTTTCAGAAGATAAATGTCACAAGTATGAAAAGGACAAACCCTTAGAAATCTTCATATCAATATCTAAAAAAACAGCCCTTTTCATTGTATATTAAAATGTCTTCATAAAATATCACCCAGGGCTGGCTCAAGCATTAGGCAAGACTAGGCAATCGCCTAAGGTGGCAGCTTCTAAAGAGCAAAAAAAGCATCAGCAGCAGTCAGAACAAAACAATAGATGCTGACAGCCAGCTTTTACCCGCAGGAAGATCGGGCACACACATACGTAGAGTACAAAGCAACGTTTAATATTAAAGTCTGATATCCTGTTATGCATTTTATAGGATTGTTGTGGGGGGGGGGATGGTGTTGGGATGATCATGACTGTTGAATTTCATTATCAAAATCTGGATTTCTGCCACACTTTGGGCAAGGTCTGAACCTTAACTTCAGTGACATACCAAAAGAAATAAAAGCCTGATATTTAGAGTGACCTGCTAACCGCGTTATTCGCACTGACCGAGCTATTCTGCAGCACCAATGTGGTCAGTGCCTCTGACTTTTTGCGGGTGCCTCCACCAGGAGCTCAAGTGCTAAGCGGCTAGCATCGGGGTGTTCCGGGTGTGAAGCGGAGACGGACCCAGGAATAACCGGGCAGCGGTAATATTCAGCTATTTCCCAGTTATCCCTCAATGGCAATAGTTAGCCACTGCCCGGTTAGCTTCAATGCTTTCCGGCCGACCTGGATATTCAGTGCCGGTGGCTGTTTTAGAACAGTTCGCCACCGCTGCTGAATATCAGGCCCAAAGAAAGTCAAGGAATCGTCTGATGAAAAACACGTGAACACCTCAGTTAATTTGTAGAAAAATGTATTCGGAGAGCTTTGTTTAGCATCCCACCGTGTGGATAAAAGCAAAACTGAGGAGCTGAGGAGACCACTGTGCTCAGGAAGGGCAAAACACGCTCAGAACTTTAGATTTGGGACTGCTTTACTAAAGCTCAGTAGGTGGTTAACATGCACTTTAGCACACCCTCATGGTCCATGATGACACCTAACGTGGGTATGATAGTGTGCAATTACTAAGATGCAAGCTAGTTGACCATTACACAATGCAGGGGGGGGGAGGGACTAGGCAGGTTACAGATAGAGTATGGACACTAATAGCACATTGATTTTGTGTTATTAACACACAATTACCTTCAATATGGCAATTAGTGTAAGTGCATTTAATGATACTTCTATTGGTATTGTTAGGTGCGCCTACATTAATCGCACCGCATATTAGCATACACATCAGCATGTTAACTTCCAGGCAACATGCTGGTCACTCCTGTTAACATGAAGGCTTTCCACTTACTGTGTGTTAAAAATGAGCGACATGTACAACTTTAACAGACTTTAGTAAAAGATCCCTTAGTTCTAAATTCTGGGAAAGCTCTTCCATTCTGGTTCCATGCGATGATGTCACCTACTTGTGTGCCTGAGTCGATCCTGCTTGTCAATAGAAAATGAGATTTACACATATCATTGCAAAATGCAGAGTATAGGTGTATAAGTTGACAAGCATAAAATGTGTTTACAACTGCTCTGAAGCACATATAAATACAAGTGTGCCTGCTGTCACTGGCTGCATGCAGAAGCAGCAGTTTTAGAAGATAAACTATTGTCCTTTGGACTGATGTTAGCCTATAGAGTACCAAATGTTAAAAGAGGAACTTTCTCCTGGCCTGACACAGCTGAAGAATGTGTCATTGGCTGCGGGTTGCCTGCCATCACCTTTGAAAAGAGCTGGGATTGACGAGAGGGAAGGGGGTCGAAGGGAGCATCTTCCCCAGCTATCAGTTGGGCACAATCTTCTACTAATAAAATGTCATAGTTGAACTCACAACTGAAATAGAACAGACAAAAATTAAACTGAAGCCCAGACGCTGTGACACCGAAGAAATAAGAGAAGCATTTCCCCTATACTGTGCAAAATATAAAGATGACAGATGTCGGGGGCCAGCATTAGGGGTGATGCAACCTGGGCAATTGCCTTGGGCCCTCGGGCTGGAGAGAGCACCAAGCTTTGCCTGAAGCTGAAGAAGACATAGCCTGCTAGTAGGATTTGGAAATCTCCTCCTAAATTTATGCTCTGGGCCTCAGCAACATCTAACACTAGCCCTGGAAAATATATATTCCAAAAACCAACATATTCCACTCATTAAAAAGAAAAGAAAATTATTTTTTCTAGCTTTGTTGTCTGACCATTTTATTTTTCTTATTGTGTTGGTTCCATATGCTGATTTCTGCTTGCTTCTGTCTTCTCTCAACTCTTTCCAGGATCTCCTATCAATTTACCGTTTCTTTCTCCTGCTGTCTTCACTTCCTCTGCTTTATCCATACAGTATCTAATATTGATCTCTTACTTTCAGCTTTCTTCTATTCGTTTTTCTGCTTCACTATCCAGGTTTCATTTGCCAATCACTTTTTTACTGCATCTACTTAAAGCTTTCCATCTTTCCCTGATCTAAGCCCTCCCATTCTTCTTCAGTCTCTTATTAACTCCCTGTTCTCTCTCTCCCCCTCCTCCCCCCATGCCCAGCATATTCCCTCTCTCCTCCTCCTCTTCAGGCCCAGTATCTACATTTTCTGATCCTTCCTTTGGCCCGGCATTCCCTTTTTCTTCCCCCTCTATCTAATGTCTTGCATCCAGTATCCACTCTCTGTCTTCCTAGTCCTCTCTCCCCACAACCATCATCCTCTCTCAATCTCTCTAATCCCCCCTGTCCTGGTGATCCTGCATCTGTCATTTTTGTCACTATTCCCGCCTTCCTTGTAATCTAGCATTGTCCCAATCTGTGTCTCCCTTCTCCCTCCCATAACCCTATCATGTCTAGCACATCCCCTCCAACTATCCACCCATCCCCTAAGTCCAGCTCCTCCATACCTATTTTCTCTCCACATCTCCTCCTTCCCAAAGTCTACCATTTGCTCATCTGTGTCCCTATTCTCCTTCCCACAACCCCATCATGTCCAACAGAGCAGCACATCCCCTCCACCCCCTTCCTTCTCTAAGTCCTGCCTGTCCCCCATCTATACCCTTATCTCCTCCTTCCATGGCCCCCATCACATCTGCTGCTTCCTTTCTCTCTCCTCCGTTTTCCAACCTGAACTGTTTTGCATAAGCCCCTGTATGAACCATAGGGCAGGGTGCGTGGAGGCCTATGTGGTTCAAACATATTGGGAGTGATTCTGATCCGCACGTACATCCCCTTTGTATGTCCGGTCTGAGCCGGACATACAAAGGGGAGCGCGATTCTGATCCCGCTATTAAGGATGGCCATTCCTAATGGAAATCTGCATTCAAATTTTCTACACCTTAAACTATATATCTAATGGGACCGATATCCAATGCCAACGGTTAGCCACCGGCACTGAACTTTAAAGCCATATCTGTGCTCCGGCATTGAATATCCGGGTTGCCGTGAAGCTAACCAGGAAGTGGTGATATTCAGCCGCTGCCCGGTTAGCTTCTGCGGCAATACCTAAAGCCAGGATTCCCTGCACCTGACTTTTGCTGCGTATTACTAACGAAGCAGCAGCTTATTATGGCCACTGTGTGGTTAGAGACAGGTGACACCACAGAATGTCCCCGGCACTCCCCAGTGCTAACCAGTTAGCATCGGAACATGTAGGGGTGGCACTTGTGAATATTCAGCGGTGCTGTTTTAGTGACGCTGACTATCCCGTAGAGCGGCATTTATACAGTTTGCAGGTCTACAAACTGTGTAAATGTCTTAAAATAGTCCCCCATTATATATGTGATCTAATAAACACAACTAAAAACTTGGGAGGGGATATTTTGCAGCGGTGGCTAGCTGATCTAACACGGCTAGCAGCTGCTGCTGAACTCTAAACATGACTATTCAATGCCAGGCCCATATCCGGGCCACTGACTATTCAGGTTGGCCAGATTGCCAGGAAGCTAACCAGGCGGTGGCGATATTCAGCCATTACCCCATTAGCTTTTGTGGTGAAAGTTAGGCCAGCCTGACTTTCACTGCATGTAGATAACTGGGCAGTGGCTCAATATCTCTGCTGCCCGGTTAGCGATGGGTGTCGCCTCAAAATGCCCCAGGCATGCCCTAATGCTAATCAATTAGCACTGGGGCTTGTAGCAGTGGCACCCATGGATATTCGGCAGCACTAACCGTGTTACTGCCGCTGAATATCTATTTTATTTATTTATTTATGTACACTTATATACCGCCTTTCCGGAATCAAAATGGTTTACATTGAACTTAAAACAGTAACACATCAAACATAACCTTACATGCTCAACTTACTAGTTGTACATATTAAATTGAACAGATTGTTTACAAAGGAAATACATAAACTGTATGAGCAGCATTTACCCAGTTTCAGGTCTACAAACCATGTAAATGCCTTTGAATATGCCTCTCCTTGAATTTCAGTAATGTTTAAATGATGTCATGCAACCGTTAAGAGGGGGATTTTAGAAAGGAGACCCAAGTTAAATCGGGGACATCCAGGGCAGAACATACAGAAAAATGCAAGGGATGTCTGTCTGGCTGATTTCAGGAACATAAATATCCCCAACCTGGATGTGCATATGGGCAGCCACATAGACATCCCCATTTGGAATGTTTGGGTTTGGGAATGTCCATTTCAGACCAGCTAGCATAAGGGGACATCCAGCAGCATAGCAGAGTGAAAAGATGAGTCCCCATTCCCCATCAGTGTTCATTAACCTAGGGTGAAATACAGGAGTATTAGTGTAGCTCCTTCTCCATGTTTACCAGACTTTGGTAAACATGGCATGCGGCGGGAAGGGGTTTTCTTTAAAACACAGGCCAGTCAGCAGTTCAGGGAAAACAAAAGCAACTTTTATTCTGCCCCAGCTTGTTAAACCTCCACAAAGCTGATTCTCCCAGCCCTTCTTCCTGCCCCAGTTAAAATTCCTACCTTAGAACTCCCTTGCACAGCTTGCTTTGGAAGGACTTCTGGCTCCACAGGCCTCTCCCCCTCCTGTAGCCTGCTGGGTTCTTAACCTTTTCCTGTGAGCCATGCCCTCCCAGCAGTGAACTCTGGGCTGCAGACTCTCTTAAAGGGGACTCTTGATAATCCCTTTGAAGAGGCATGGGTAACATTCTTATTTATTGAATTTAACAAGTCTTTGCAATAAGTAAAAAGATAAGAAATAAAAGAACACAAATCAATATGCAAAACAGAAAACACAGCACTACATAGCCCATGTTAAGGAGAGAGAATAGAACAATACCCCACCAAGAGAGTACATAACAAAACAAAAAAAGAACTAAGAACAATCCTACACCATGGAATTAATAAAAACTAAAAAAAGAAAAGAAAAAGAAAAAGAAACAACAAAATCAGGGGCACCATTCCTTCCTTATTCTTCACAAAATTTTCCAAATGAAAGGGGTCCAAAATAACATATCAAACTCCCTGCAAACCCACACAGCACTTCCAAGGAAAACGCAAAAAGAATGTAGCCCCCAGGTTAGAGTATAAGATTTAAGAGCCAAAAAACCTTGGCGCCACAACTGAGTCACCTAGGGAAAATCATTATTTTCTGACCACAGAACAAAAACTGCTTTTTCAGAAAATAAGATTTCAACACCAGTAATTTGTCACTTTCACAAGAAAATGTTACCACCAATGTAGTTCTATTAGAAATTACATCCTCTGTAAACTAGAAAATTAGATAAATCAATCAACTCCTGGGGCACCTTGATAGAAACATCCAAAGATTTTTTATCTGGCAAGTAAAAGAAATTAGCAATTGTCAAAGTGTCAGCATTAGACAATTGAAGTATTTCCTTAAAATATTTCTGAAGCAAAGTCCAAACAAGCAAGAAACTGTGTCTTAGGAATATTAAGGAGTCTTAAATTCCTAGAACGTAGGGAATTTTCTAAGGACTCAATTTGCCTATGTAACACCAGATTATCTTTAATTCCAGCAATTCCTAATGCCTGCACATTTGTCAATGAATGCTTTATTTTTCCCACTCACACCAAACAGAGACATTTTATCATGAAGATCAAATTTAGTAATTACCTCTTGTGAAAAGGATGTAGTTTGCTCAAATAAACCTTTCAAAAGCAAATTGGTATTAGCCATCATTTTCCAAATACAGTTGTGATCCACACACTCCCCCCCCCGCCTCCCATTGACCCCTTCCCCCTGACAAAATCAGCTCCCTCAACCCATGGCACTGCCTCTTTGTAAATAAGTTACTACGAAGAACCTCCCGCATGTCCCCCCCCCCCCACCCCATACGACTATGTAATGTCTAACTTGCCATGTATCATGTTTCTTTACCATGTAAACCACTTTGAATATAGGTGAAGGTGGTATACATAAATATGTTAAATAAATAAATAAAAAATATTGGCACCCTTCCAGTTCAACCCCCTAATGTCCAATATCTCTTAAAAATAATTGCCATTGAAATGGCTTTGGACTTTATATGCACACATATTTGACACACAAAAGAATCAAATAAAACAAGACCAATTTTAAAAGTAAATAGTAGGAAATAGTGTAAAAACTGGGACATTGCCGGGACACGATTATTGAATATCCAGTAAAAAGCCAAAGGAATCACCACATATATATTCTCGATTTAAGGTGAAAACCTGATAAAGACCATACCAATAATGCCTATCTAAGTAAACCTAATCTAACAATTTTTTGTCAGATCACCTACCATGAGAGGTCTCCCTCTCTCATAGTAGGCCCTCCTTTCAATCAAATTTAAAAAGGCTTCAACAGCCTCAAAGCACTCTAAGGACAAAAAGCCACAAGTGCACCCCCTCAGAGACGCTTAGCTGAAACAGTTTGTATCCTTCATCCCACCAATCCAAAAAGGCTTCAGGTTGCCACATTAACTAACTTATCTTGATGATTTTACATCTTCATCATAAGCGGCCAAGATTTCACCTTCCTATAAATCCCACTAGGATGGTGTTAGAAAGATCACTATATACATTCCAATTGTCTCAAAAATGATGATTTCATTTCTCAACTTCAATTGGGTACTACCCTCTCAGTGACACTTAGCTGAAATCAATCGTGTTCTTCATCCCACATCGCAACATCGATCGGGTACTGCAACACAATGCCGTGTTTCAAGCTCCATGTCTTCCTAGCTCTTCTTCAAGCAATGATACCCAGTCATACATCCGTTTCCGGTTTTCTATCTCTCATGATGATTAAACAGCAGACAGTTGGAATTAATAAATTAAGGCGTCCAGTAGAACTAAAGCCAATCCCAATAAAAAAGATCACTAATGCAAAGTCCACCAGTCAATATCCAAATTAAGACCATGAGGAGTCACTGATTGCAATTTAAAAATCCAACGTTGTTCTTTATATTGTAATTTGGAAATCCCATCCCCCCCATGTAAGTCGCAGGGGACAGAATCAATCACCAATCACTTCAATTCCTAAAAAATGATACCTTAATTGAAGACAGTGTGAAACCATTGGGGCAGCCATAACCTGAGAATTAATACGTGAACGATGTTCCTGTAAATGTTTAATAGACCTGGAGGTTCTGCCTACATATTTAAGCTAACAGGGGCAGATGCTAACATATACTACAAAAGAAGATAAACATGAAGTCCTGTGGTACATGTGGAGGGGACATGATTATTGGCACCCTTATAAAAAAATCCAAGTTAGTTTGAACAGAAGAACTACATTCCCATTGCAGTCAAATTAGATGCACCTGTGATCACTTGTCAGTACTCAAATGACTTAACTCTACCAATGAATGATGGCGCTAATGTTTAAAATGGCCACATTCACTCCCTGTTCCATTTTCACAATGCTGAAGACAAGAGAGCTGCCTGAGCCATTATCATCAAACATCAAACTTCAAAGGGGTACAAGGCCATCTCCAAAGACCTTGGGATTCCTGTGTCTACAGTTTGTAATGTTATTAAGAAGTTTTCTACTCATGGAACTGTCAATAACCTCCTAGGATGTGGTGGGAAGAGGAAAATTAATCCAAAAAGTCTTTGAAGGTTAGTGCAAACTGTTGGAAAAACACCACATACGTACAACATCCAAAGAGCTTAAGGCTGACCTGGAGCACTAAACAAATAAGGACTTCTTGGGCGAAGGCCAAGGAGGACCCCACTGCCCAAACACACCTTGAGAAACCACAGTCCTTCTGGGAAAATGTTCCATGGACAGATGAAACCAAACGTGAGCTGTTTGGCAATGCAGACCAGTGATAGATACAGGTGAAAAAATGAAGCTTATAAGGAAAAAAACACTTTTCCTACAGTTAAATATGGTGCCGTTTCCATAATGTTGTGTGGCTGTTTTGCTGCCTCAGGAACTGGAGGCCTGGAACATATTAAAGGAAACATGAAGTCTGAGGTCTACCGAGGTATCTTGGAGGGAAATGGGTTACCTAGTGTCTGAAAGCTAGGTCTGGATCAAAGGTCATGTGTCCTCCAGGAGGACAATAACCCAAAACATACATCCAAAAGTACAAATGAATGGTTAAAAAGGAACAAATGGACTGTTTTAAACTGGCCAGAAATTAGTCCTGATCTCAGTCCATTGCAAAACCTTTGGAAAGAGCTGAAATCTAATATGATACTCTGTATTAGAACTGGAAAGTCTATCCAGTTGGTGAAAGGGGAGCGTGTGAGCCACACGAGGAGGTGTTCGAGACAGATTACAATGCTGTTTTATTGCTTTCCCCTGAAAAAACCTGTAAGGGTGAAACACTATGAATAGCGCACCTGAAAGCGTCGGGAATGAATTAGAAGCTGAAAGCTCGCCATCTAAAGCTAAGCATTGCATTTTATCGAATCTTATATAAGCGTTACTCTTGAGACGTGGATTGAAAGTTAAAGGTTAACATTATACCTTCCCATTTATTGAAATGGGTACATATCGCAGCTATAGGAAATAGAAGCTGCTTTATGAACAAGTCTATAAACAATTCTATAGATAACACAATGCAATGCAATGTGTGCCTTGGTACACTAAAAAAAAAATTTTTTAAACTGCCTCTAATGTTTCGATTGATTTTTACATTTTTTGGTGCGCTGAATCCAAATCTGGTAACCAATTTGCTCCATCATGTACAGATTTTTTGCTACATTGGGTTAGCAGTTTGAGGTGAACGTTTCAGATTGAGTGCGATCGAGATAAAAGTTTCTTGGATGAATTCTTTATACTAATTGTTTAGTAGTTATTCAAATAAGAATAAAGAAAATTGTAACAAGGCAGCACATAAGAATAGAGTAATGTCAACAAAACACACTGTGATGGTAGCAAAATTGTCTGCACTTAAAACAGCCACATACATGTGCACAAACATTGAGCATATAAGAGCGAGGTTAGACACAAAGCAAAGCAAAGAAATGTGCAAAAAATGTTGTACAGGTATGTATGTAAGAATAGAAAACGCAAACCGCACCATTGCAATACATGAAGACAAACACCCGATGGTGTGAAAATAAAATTCTAATAAATAAGATCCGACACTGTGGTAATAACTAGCAAATTTTTATTTCAAAGTTTAGTAAAAACACAATATTTGTCAACACAGTTTAGATTTTAAAGTCATTCTTGGGTCAATCAATCTCCTGGTGGGCCCGTTTCTTCTTCCCCCGAATGCTTCTCTTGGTGCGCTGCTTGGTGTATTTTTCATCTGGGGTTTCCTGCAGCAGCAACCAGCAGAAATCAGCCATCATAGTGGTGTTCCATCTTCCTTGGTACCTTCTCTCTGCGTCCTTGATGTGCTGGTGAAACCTTTCACCTTGTTCTTCACTGTACGCCCCCAAGTTTTCGGGAAAGTAGTTCACATGGGAGTGCAAGAAATGGACTTTCAGGCTCATATTACAGCCTTGTTCTTTGAAGGCATTGAGCATCCTGGCAACAATATCCTTATAGTTCTCATCCCGCCTGTTCCCCAAGAATTTGAGAACAACATCCTTGAAGGAATCCCAGGCTTCTTTTTCCTTCTCAGACATCGTTTCAGCGAATGCTCCATCTGAAATAAGTTTCCTTATATCAGGGCCAACAAACACTCCTTCCTTTAGCTTTGCTTCAGAAAGTCGGGGGAACTTTGAGCAAAGGTACCGAAAGCACTCACCATCTTTTGGAAGGGACTTGATGAATTGCTTAATGAGACCCAACTTAATGTGGAGAGGTGGTAATAGAATTTTATCACGAGGTACCAAGCTCTCATGAAGAACATTTTTCTCACCGGGTCTCAAATACTCCCGAATTGGCCAGTCTTTTTTCCCCCAGTGTAGGTCGCGGGCCCGGCTATCCCACAAGCAAAGGAAGCAGGGATATTTGGTGAAACCGGATTGCTGCTCTAATAGCATGGATAGAATTTTAAAGTCTCCACAAATCATCCACTTATGCTCATCATAACGAATCTTCTGAAGAATCAGGGCCAAATTCTCGTATTTTTCTTGGAGAATAACAGAGTGAGCAATAGGAACTGAAGCGAATGTGTTGCCATTATGAAGAAGAACACCTTTTATGCTGTCTTTTGACGAATCAATGAACAGCCGCCATTCAGCAGGATCATACTTGAGTTTAAACTTTTCCATCACTCCGTATATATCGTTGCAAAATACCAAATTTTCCTCTGCTGAAATACTTCAAAAATTGTGTCTCGCGGTTGCGGTACCAATAAAAAGTTGTTCCTGGTGACAATAGATTTTTCTGTTTAAGCCGAGAACCTAGCAGTTGGGCAGCATCTTTTGGGAGTCCTAAATCCCGGACTAAATCATTCAATTCAGCTTGAGAGAAAAGTTCAGGTTTCGGATCTGGTTCAGTTTCAAACTCAGAAGTACTGGACTCATCGGGAAAAGCCATCTGATGAGTCTCATCATGATCAGAACCGTCCACACAAATATGATCCAAAGATTTTGGTGGTTCAGGCACAGGTACTTCGTTGCTATGAGGCATAGGCCTAATTGCTGAGGGAAGGTTGGGGTAACTTATTACGTTCTTATTTTTTAAGTTGTATCCCTTCACAATGCAAGAGCAAAAATAGCAGTCACTGCTGTGGTCTCTTTGTTCACGCCACATCATAGGTATTCCGAAATGAAATGCTTGTTTTTTACCTTTCATCCATAAGCGTAGATCTTCCTCACATGTCTTGCACACTTTGTGAGGAGCCCACGGTTTGTCTTGATCGCCTAACTTCAAACCGAAATAGGCGAAATATACTTTTTTAATAAATGCAGAAATGTTCCTCTGCCGCTTTTTCACGGTATATTCCCCACAAATAAAACAAAAACTGTCCGGAGAGTTGACGCAACCTCTGGCTCTGTGAGCCATCACAAATACACAGCACTGCAAACTGCAACTGTAGTGAAGCACTTCGGAATAAAGCTGGATTACGACTGAGCAAACAAAAGGTAATAATGAACTTGCAAGAAACTGAAATTTGACAGAAACGTTCATGTCGCAACCACCGTGTTTGAGCGAGCGAATGAGGCGAGGCGAGGCGAACAGGAAAGAACATGCGCCAGCGCGAGTACTGGATTTAGCCCCCCACCTCCCAATTGTCCTGTTAATGTATAAAATGAATACAAAACACTCTAAAATATCATGAGGGAGTGTTTCTAGTTAGTTAACCATTACAACCTCTATTTTGGGCCAAGAAAATAAACTGCAGTCGGCTAAAAAGAAATTATGTGAACATTCCTTATATGGGTAAGAAATCTAATTTTGCAAGAAAACGTGACGTGATGGAACATTTTGGCTATTTTTCCTGGATTCAGCACCCCAAAATCTATAGGAATCAGTTGCAAAACTGGAGGCAGTTTTTTGGTAGTGTACCTGTGTAATTCAAAAGCCTAAGTAAAGGTCGTTGATGTAGTAGTGGCATTAGTCTGCTCGACGCTATTCACTAAGTCGGTGGCAGCCCGTGATTCTGAGGCCTATGGCTTTTTTGAATTTAATATAGAGTTGTCATTTGGATCTTAGTCAGAAAGAAGATACATTGGACTTTCTAGTTCTAATACAGAGTATCATATTATATTATTCACGTCATCTCTGTTAAAAAAAAAAAGGACCAAGATTGGAAGAGCTGAAATCTGCCATTGGTAAAAGGAATCCTAGAAACATTCATGAGCTGGAAAAATTGCATTTGAAGAGTAGGAGCAATTACCAGTATATGAAACTTATAAATGGCTACAAGAAACGTTTGGAGGCTATCATGCCAAGGGTTGTGCAACCAAATATTAGTGAAGGGTGCCATTAATCCTGTGCAGGTCATATTTTGTTTTTTTCTCAGAAATTACTGTAGTTGCACAGATATCTTATTTTTGTTGTATACCTTTGAACATACTATTAAAATATTATGATGACATACAGTTGGAATATTTCCCATTATTTCTCAAAACACTGTACACAACATACCCAAAATGCAACGGTGCCAATAATGTTGGCTACAACTGTATCTAACAGACAAACAGACTCAGGCAATAAAACTACCTGACTTTGAGAAGGTAGCATTGTAGATTAAAAATTTTCAAGGTTTAGGCATATAAACATCCAAAAGTACAGAAGGAGTAGCCTCCTGAGAAGACATACTCTCATCCACAGTTACCAGTGGAGTTGCATTCCCCCACCCCCATCTCATCTGCAACAGTTGATGGTTGTGGTGGAGAAATCCTAAATATGGGGCTCAAAGTCACCCCAGACAGAGAAGAGGTAGACAAGCCAGGAATTATCCATTGAGCTAGAAACTTTAGAAGGTGCAGCTGGAGTATTTTTCTGCCCTTTATTATTCTGCTTATAACCGCCCTTGAGCATACCACCAGTAATCCACACAGCTCCAAATTAGCCCTAATTGGCACCTAAGGGGCACACCC
Source organism: Ichthyophis bannanicus (assembly GCA_033557465.1). Classification (NCBI taxonomy): domain Eukaryota; kingdom Metazoa; phylum Chordata; class Amphibia; order Gymnophiona; family Ichthyophiidae; genus Ichthyophis; species Ichthyophis bannanicus. Next base: position 1,153,150,958 of record CM066032.1, read on the forward strand.
CTTTGTCCCTGTACCCTTTAGGCCACATGCCCACAGCTGCACACCTGAGTGATGGCTTTGAGCAGCAGTTGCTGTCAGATGATACCACAGGCGGAGCCTCTCTCTGGCATGCTCCCAACTGGTTCCAGCATGCACTGGATTGCCCCGGGCAGCGGCTCTGTAGTGCAGGTCTCCTCCGCAGGCAAATTTCCACTCTCCCAATGGTTACACAGTTGAACACCGACTTTGAGCAGCAGTCACTGTCAAATGATACCACAGGGTGGAGCCTCTCTCTGGCACACTCCCAACTGGTTCCAACCATACCGGATTGCCCTGGGAAAGTGACCCTGCAGCACAGCTCTTCTCGGCAGGCAAAGCTCCTCTCTCCTGGGGGTAACATTCTATAGACTACATCACACATCCTCCCCCTCAGTCAACCATGCCCCATTAAGCAGCTGCCTCACTCATGACCCCTACCTGGGAAAGGAAATCCGCATTCAGGTGAGTCCAACCAGCCCCATGGCAGATCCAAAACTGGTAGGGTTGGAGACTCAAAAACCACTGCATAACAAGGCCATTGGACTCCTTATGTTGAGCTAGCTACTTGAGAGGTTGGTGGCAGGGTCGGCCCTAGGCATGTATGGGCATGTTGCCTGACATGATCTTGCACCATGAGAGGCCCCATATGCACCGGACTGGCTTAAGAGGGAGCTGGTGAGGCTGTGCAATTTACAGCTTCCAGTGCCGCTGAGTTCATAGAAGTTAAACAGGGTACTTCCTGTTTTGTGCAAGAGACAGGAAGTATTCCTGTTTAACCTATGAACTCAGCGGCACCGGCGGCTGTGTAGAGGTGAGATGAGGAGTTGGATGTCAGGCCTCACCAGCTCCCTCTTTTTCCAGACTGAGTTTGGCCACCTCTCCGGCTTTCCTCAGCTGGTCTTGCATTTGATAATACACCAAATTATGCCTGACATGTGGTCTTCTTTCCAGGTTTCCCTTACTAGGTCTAATATGCCTCTTGGCCGTCTTCTGATCAACTCAAAAGGTGAAAACCCTGTGGAACTCTGAGGTATCTCACAGATGGCAAACATCAAATATGGTAGGAGAATGTCCCAATTCTTCCTCTCCTCCTGCATGAACTTTTTTTGTTTTAGCTTTTTATTGAATCGTTCAATGAGGCCATCCATCTGTGGGTGATATACTGATGTTCACGGCATCTTGACCATCACCAAGGCACATACTTGCTTCATCACCTTGGATACAAAGGGTATACCTTGATCTGTGAGGATCTCATTAGGTATTCCCACCCACCAGAATACTTCCCAGAGGACATTCGTGATCATAGTAGTTTTCATATTCCTTAGAACAATGGCCTCCGGGTATCGGGTAGCATAGTCCAGTATGACTAAAATATACTTGTTGCCTTTGGTGATTCACTCCAAGGGTCCTACCTGATCCACGGCCACTCTTTCAGATGGGGTTTCAATGATGGGCATAGGCACTAGAGAGGCAGGTCAGACTCTAGCGAGGTTATGAAGTTGGCAGGTAGGGCATAACTGACAATATAACTGCACCTGTTTGAATCATGGAGTGCAAAAATTCCATCTGGAAGCACAGGATGCGCAAGTACTCGGTGTCCCCCTTGAGGTCCAGAATGGGCCGGAAGGGACCATCCTTTTGGGCACCATGAAATAGATGGAGTATCTGCCCTAGCCCCACTCATCTGGCAGGAACAGCATCACTGCCTTTAGGTGCAGCAACTTTTCCAAGGTGATCTGACAGTGGCCCTTTTGATCACAGACGCAAAAGTAGAGATGATGAGGGCATCCAGAATTGGTTCTTTGCATTCCAACATAGCCAAATTGAATGGTGTTTATGACACAGCGATCCTTGGAAACCAGACCCATTCCTGAAAGAAACGGTGAAGCCTGCCTCCAATTTGAGGACCCAGGGAATGGGCCCCAAAACCTTCATTGCACAGCATGAGGGTTCTCCTTTGGAAGGACTGAGTCCCTGGGCCCATATGCTCCACAAAAGAACTGAGAACAATCCAGAGTCCAGAAGTGGAGAGGAAGAAAGGTTGTCCAGGTCTGTAATGACGAGAGTCCCAAGGCACCTGGGCTTCTGGCTAATGCACCCTTGGTAGATGAGCCTAGGCATACGAGAAGAGGCAGCAGCCTGCTTCACAGGCCCCTTGGACCTGTCTTCTGAAAGGAAGTAGATTTTGTCTTACCAGATCCTTCACCAGCTTCTCCAAATCAGCTCCAAACAGAAGATTCCCCTTAAAAACCAGTTGGGCCAATGGGGCTTTGGAAGATGTGTCTGCTGCCCAATGCCGGAGCCAAATCCAACACATGACACCATCATCAGGGCACCATCCATGGCCGCCAATCGTACCAGGTCATACATGGCATCACAAAGGAAGTCCATGGCCAACTCCAAAAGAGGGGTAGTATCATCCAGCAGAAGAGACTGAGCCACTGGAGAAGGGCTCAAGACATCAGGATGGTACATACCGCCAGCTGCAGAATAGCTGCCACCATGGCAAAACTAGCTTCTCAACCACAAATCCACCTTATGGTCTAGAAAATCCTTTAAGCCAATCCACCTTTCACAGGAATGGTGGTCTGTCTGCTAACCATCGTGATCTGTGCATCCACCTTAGGAATGCCAAACCACTCAACACACTCCTCCTCCAGGAGAGCGGAGATCTTCATATGTACCCTTAACTCTTTAGGCAGGGAGTCGGGAGAGTCCCACTCTGACCAGATCATATACTTGATCACATCCAAAAATGGGAAGACAATAGTAGATTTTTGCACCCCTTGAAAGAGCAGGCTTACCTTCAGCTCCTACCCCATGCTGGAAGCATCCATCAAGTTTAAGGTGCAAGAGACCCTGACAAGAGTACTTCTACATCCACATCAGAACCCAGTACCAAGCCATCTGAATCCAAGTCATAGTCAAAATCTCAGACAGCTTTATATTTCTCTTCTTGCCCCACAATTATTGTGGTCGAAGTAGCAATGAGGTTTTGATTTGCTTTTTTAATATCTTGCTGTGTTTTTGTGATCTCTTTTGGATATTGTATTTCTTTATTTGTTAATGTTTATAAATAAAAAGTTTAAAAATTAAAAATATCAGACAACTCCCAGCTGTTCCCCATCTCCAGGGAGCACCCCACACTGGAGATGCTTAGTCAAAGGCAATTGAACAGGGCTTCTACTCTCCACCTGCCCCACACGAGACTATACCCAGGGACACCCAGAGTCCACAGGGTCTAAATTTCCATGGCAGAAGGACCAGGCCTGTTGGAGAAAAGAGAGAATTCTGGGGAGGACAATCCGAAGTCTGAAAGCTCTCCTCTTGGAAATGACCCCCCAATACCAGAGGGCACAGCTGCGACAGACCTCTTAGAGGATGATAAGCAGCTCACAGCATGGTCGCTGGATCCTCCGGCCGGCTGAATATCCTTACCCATAGCGCCATCCATTATCTCCTGCCCTGAGGCAAGTAAGGCCAGACTAATTGCATCCCCCAGCTGAAAGAGGGGGAGCAGGCCCTCCAGGGACGACTCAGAATATGCCATGCAAGAAGAGCAGAGTCCAAAATCCAGAGATGAGGCACTTTGCTTGCCACAGGTCAAACAACGTTTTCTGGAAGAAAATATGGTGTTAAGGCAAGTATCTCAACTAAGACAGCTAAGGCTGCAGCAGTCTGAAGGTGCTCATTAATTATGCTTTTCTTATTATTTTTTTTATTTTATCTTTATCATTTTACAATAAATCCAAGCATAAACACACTTGTATAGAAATTAGGGTACAGAAAGAAACCAACATTGATACATCAATATTATACCAAGGAAACCAAAAGAAACAATATACATTCCTGCCCCTATTATAGCCCACAACATCAGGGGGAGAACCAAAACATATATAACTCATAAACCTGAGAAGAAAAATACCTGACGGAAACAAACAACCAGGCCAAAAACTATTACAGTGAAGCTGAGTCAATCTCAGCGGGGCGGCGAGCACTCATAAAGGCCAGCAACTGTGATGGCTCAAAAAATATATATGAAACAGAATTCAACTTAACCATACATTTGCAGGGAAATTTCAAAAAGAATTGTCCCCCCAACAACAGAACACCTGGACGAAGCAGTAGAAATTCTTTCCGTCGTTTCTGAGTTTCCTTAGACAAATCTGGAAAAACCCGTACAGTTAGCCCATAGAATAATACATTACGTTTCCTAAAACACATACGCAAGAACCAATCCCTATCTGAGGAAAGAGCAAATGTTACAATGTAGATGGAGAAACAGATTCAGTTAGTGAAGTTTCCAAAATAGCAGAAACATCTAAAACATCACTTTGTTCTACTCCAGGGATTATCCCACCACCAACCACCTTTTTACCCAAAGGAAGATAATACATTTTAAGCATAGGAGGATGAGACTCCATAGGAACTCCCAAACCTTCTACCAAATATTTCTTAAACATCTCTTTTGAACTAATGCCTGAAACCTTTGGGAAATTTATAATACAAAGATTAGAATATCTTGATGCATTTTCTAACATTTCAATCTGTGTCTTTAAAGCCAATGCGTCCTTCAGATAGGAAATACTGCCATCTTCACACTGGGCCACTTTCTGCTGAAGATCAGACATCGAAGATTGTAAAGCAGAAACTTCTAAAGTGTGCTGCTGAAGCAAATTAGTATGAACTTGAGACTGAGCCACCAAAGCAGAAACCTGGGGTGCAAGCATTTCCCCAAGCTTTACAATGGCAGACCATATAGTCTCCAAGGTGAATTCAACGGGTCTCTCAAAGGAAAAAGTTACCGGGACTTGTGCCATTGCTGTGCTGTCCTCCGAGGGCCGCCGCTCCACTGCCGAGAAGGCGTCAGCCGTTCTGCTAACAGCCCTCCTCAATACAGGTACTCCCAAGCTGTCGAGGAGGGATAATCCAACTGCTCCACTACTCCTCAGCGGAGTCGACCCTCCAGGCTCCGCACCTCCTCCTGAACTGGAAAAAAAAAGCTTCCTCCAACAACGCTGGGCTCCTCGTGAGCAAAGGATCCTTAGGAGGGCGCCACTGCTCCAGCGGCGAGATCTCAGGACCAGAGCCTCCCGGCGAGCTGTCCAACTCCAGCGGGAGGCCAGAAGGGCTCAAAACCATCGTTACTCCAGGCTGCCGCTGTGGCGTGAGAAAGGGATCGAGTGGACCCACCACTCGTAAAGGTAACGAAGACGAGGCCACTGGGGTAATGGAGGGCTTCTTAACCCCCTTAGCCTTTCTTTTACCCATAGCAGAAAAAACGCCGCTGCAAACCATTCGCGTGAATCCGCCATCTTGGAACTCCCCTCCTAGACACTTTATCAAGGTCTAATTATGCTTTTACTGCCGCATGCATTGACTGTGCTTTAATTAGGGGTGTGCATTAACTGCACTTTTAATGCAATGCGCATAATAGGTGCTAGGGTAGGAAAACGTGTTGTAGCCATTTTGGCGGAACACGCGTACAGACCGCATGACCGCCAGGTGCACAAAAGGAGAAAAAGCTACTAACACATGCAGAAAATGGCAGGAAACCCCCAACACTGCACCAGTGGTCATCAGTAGCCTACCCCAAATTGTGTCCCAGACAAATGGAATCAGGAGCCCCCAATAAGGACAATAATGAGGTCATGCCTTGCTACTCATCCCCTGAGATCCCCAGGCAGAGGATCCATGCTGGGCTCAGCTCTACTCCCATGATAGTGTTTCACTGCTTTGGCATCACTGCCTTTAAGAGGTAGCTGGCAGGCAGGTTCCTCCAAGAGCCTTTTGCAATCTTCAGAAAAAGCTGGGGGAAACAGAGGAGGAGGAGGGAAGGGGCATTGAGGTTGTATGAGGTTACTTCACTCTTCCAGATCCTTCCAATTTTGCGGCTGCTCAATAGGCTTTTATCATGATAAGAGTGTGGAGCTGAACTAATTTTCCCTCCTATGGCTACCAAAAAGACTGTAGTTTAGTGGAGCCTCTCACATCGCACTCAAGTGAAAGTCACCCTCAAGATGGTTGTTCACAAGCGTATAATCAATCTTTTCCTCTCAATCCTCAGATTTTCTTCAGAGAGGAGAAAATCCATCTGCTGGAAACAAAGAAATACTGAAGGGACCTCTGGTGGCTGAGGCAAATAGAGGCATAGGAGTGATATCATTGAAACACTGGACTTTTCATTGGTTCTTTGTCTTCACCAATCTGCTAGTAGGGGAAAACAAGCCACTTGTCTGGACTGGTCTAGCAGGATGATATGGAAAAAAGGTTTCTAAAATTACCCCCATAATGTATTCATGTGTGTTTATCTACAAAGACAGATAAATAGGTAGGTAGAAAAATATATTGAGAAATGAAAACACAACACTCTGCATAGTAATCAAAATTACAGATACCGAATGAAGATAACTTTCTACAGTATTTGTCTCCTACCAGTTCTTTTGCACTGTGTATAAGAGTATATCTAAAGTCATTATAAGGCAAACCAGGAAATATTGTACCTTCTTCCCTTCATTTCAGATGAATCTTAAATCCCATTAATAGGACAGTAGTTAACTAAACTGTCTCCAAATCAAAGGCTGTGTGGCACAAAGCTGGGTTAACCACAAAAAGCTTCTTGTCCATGTCCCTAGGTGATACTCGACACACCCAGGCACTAACTCTGTAAGCAGTGGAATCGAAGATAAGTGAACGTTACACAGTAGCTCCTTTGCATTGGGCTCAGGAGTCAAGTTGAAAAGTGCAAACGGCCTGGGCTGCACAGCAAGTGAATGATTGATCAGAGCAGCATTGTTAAGCCTCTTTCTGTATGCGTAGCAACTATCATGTGTACAGCAAAGAAAAAGAGTGCATTTCAGAAAAGAAAATGGGAGCAAAAAGCGGGATCCTGTGTTTCCATTAAACAAGCCTTCAAACAATTTAAAATTCTGTGACACATTCATACCTGCATTTAATTTTAAAAAATGCTACAAAAACGTACATGTCAATATTCAAATACCACGTTCAGTTTTGGGGTTTTTTTTGTTTGCTATTTAATGCTGGCTGCAGGGTTTAAATACATATGTGTTCTGTGCTGCTACCTGAATAGCGAGCAGTGGCAGATACAGGACGGGAGCAGTAGCTGTATCTATGGATAGTCAGCTCTACTCAGCCGCTATCTGTTTGTGCTTTTAATTGATAGCTACCAGATAACGGCTGAATATTGCCAACCCTCTATAGGGTTAGGCAGAATGCCCAAGCTCTGCCCTCACTCCCTCCTGGTATATCAGGAGAAAGCCAGGGCAGTTTGTAAGACGTTTCAATGGTGCTGTTCAGATAATGCGGCTGAAAATTCACAGATAGAGCTATAGGACAAGCTCTTCTGAATATCGGGCCACTACATTTTTCTAGAAATTTGCACAGGTGAAAAAGGTTTGCAAAAAAATGTGGCTTTTCTTCCTGATTTTCATTCGTGTTTTCCATTCATTTCATACATTTGTGTTAATAAAAATCGTTTGTAGCGTGCTTTACGGTTGTCAACCACTTCAATAGTTTCATGAGAAGCAAGTAGGTGGTACATAAAAATTTCATATAAATAAATAAGAACCTTTTAATGTTCAGAAATCAATTGTACACACATTAATATGCATTAATCTAAGAATTAAATCAATTTAGTGAACATTAGGGGCCCAATATTCAGTGCCATGACCAGTACTCCTAGAGCAGCTCACCACCGGTGCTGAATCTTAAACCCAGATATTCAGTGTTGGGGCCATATCCAGGTTAGCCACATAACCCAGAAGCTAACTGTTGCCCAATTAGCGAGGGAAACTGCTCCGGAACGCTCCTGGTACACCCTGATCCTAACCAGTTAGCACTGGGGTGCATAGCAATGGCACTCGGGGATAGTCATGAACAAACTGTGTTAGTATCGCTGAATATCCCACAGAGCGGCACTTATACAGACCATGTAAATGCCTTTGCATATCGGGCCCTAAAGGTTTTAAGGCACCTTAAGAAACGGAATGTGTGATAACAAATGCTCATCCCTACTTTCTTTTCAGTTTTAGTAAATCTAACATCAGCCTCGTGTCTTAAAACACAAACATAATTGTCCACATACAAATTTTCTGTGGTTTTAGGTGATATTCATGAAATAGTGATTGTTGCCTTTAGTATTCTTTCATGTCATAGCTAGTGGTAAGAGGCACAATGAAGGAGGAAAGTTAGGGTAACTAGATGAACTGGTTAATGACTATTTATCAAAAATGAAACTTTCAATAAGAACATAAGATATGCTATACTGGGTCAGACCAAGGTCCATTAAGCCTAGGATCCTGTTTCCAGCAGTGGCCAATTCAGGTCACAAGTACCTAGCAGTTTCCCAAAAAGCCCTAATCTTTTAAGCCTCTCCTCATAGGGCTATCCTTCCATCCCATTTACCATTTTGGTAGCGCTTCTCTGTACCTTTTCTAATTCCACTATATCCTTTTTAAGATACAGTGACCAGAATTGCACAAATTAAATTTTATTGGGGTCATTCCGAGCCACAAATAATGGGGATGGGCCGAATAGTGGGGATGGACGTCCATCCCCACTATTCGGCCCCTCTGCTAACCCCAACTAACTTCCCCGTATGTTGTACGGGGAGGTTAGACTGAGGTGGGAAAGGGACATTGGGGGGGCAGTGGGCGGTCCACAGCCTCGGACGTACAGAGCCAATTCCAATGTCGGCCCTGTATGTCTGGGGCCGGCAGACTGAATGGGCAACTTATTCCACTTCTGAGGTGGAATAAGTTGCCCTAGCCAGCAGGCCCAGGTGGCAGAGGAGGTAGGAGGGGGTAGGGTAGATTCCCCACGCCATTCCGGAGCCTTGATTGAGTTAGCTGGGCTAGGCCTGTAGGTGCAGGCCGACCCGGATCAGGGTGCCGACCCGGATCAGGGTCCTGGTCTGGCAGCGATTCTGATCCCATGGGGCAAGACATGCCCCATGGGATCAGAATCCTGTCTAACTCTGTGCGTTTGGTTCCGACTGGGTACACAGAGGCCGGGACGTCCAGGATAGAATAGGGCCCTATGTGTACAAATTTGAACAAGTCAAGGATAGAAATTAAGGGACATGTTTACTAAACTGTGCTGTTAGAGCGTACTTTAGTGGGTGGTAAGTATGCCATTCTAAAAGTTAAAGCAAGGGCCCATGCTAAAATCCCATGATGAGTAGTGTGTGACTGTGTGGGGTCTAAGCAGGTTAGAGCATGGGTGTGTTAAGTGTACTTGTATGACAGTTAATTCAATGCCATGTATTTGCAATGCACTAATTGCAGGGGGAGAGGCACATACACTCCCTGAAGTTGGCACAAGCCTCTGCACTAGATTTTTAGCCCAAACACGTGCAACCGGCATGCATTTTAGTAAACATGCCTTAAATCTGAGCACCCTAATGTATTTTCTAGATCCTAAGCTTAACCCTATAAGACAATATCATTTGAAAGGATGGAGCTTCTAGAGGATGACACAGATTTAGGCCTCCCTAAAATGCACAAATTTAATACCACTAAAGCTCCTTGTATCTTGGGACAAATTACTTAACCCATCATTGCCTCAGGTACAAATTTAGATTATAAGCCACCCTACCCGCATAAACTAATACATTGATACAACCGAAATGTACACGTCTATGTCCTCCCCAAATCAATAAATGTTGCCCCCTGGTGATGGCCCCACCCTCTAAAGTATTGACCCCCCCTGTTGTTATATGTTACACCGCTTTGACCCGATGAAAAGCGGTATATAAATGCAGTTAAATAAATAAACCTTCCAGGAACAACAAACTACTTACTGAAACTGAATGGAACTCACCTTGAACCACAAGTCATGGGCTAAATACATACAAAAAAGGCTTGTGAAAATCATCATTCTATCTAAAATTTTTAAATTCCCAAGATTTTAATTTTAATTGCCACTGACAATCATTAACTGACTTGTTATGTTTTTCTTTGGTACCTCATAAAATGCTATTCAAAATTCCTTACCTCTTGCCCCTGTCCATATACACACATCCTAATTGCATTCAGAATTTGAAATGGGCAAAGTTAATAGAATACTGTGGATGTATTGCTTCTTTCTGAATTCAAAAATACATGGGACTGAATTAAAAAAGGCATGGGACAAACACAGAGGATCTCTAGGGGAAGAAAGGGGACTGTCGTAGTGGTTGATATGGAAGGGCAGACTAGATAGGCCATGTGGTCTTTTTCTGCCGTCATGTTTCTATGTTTCTATTCCAGTGGAGGTGGTAGAGATGAGGACAGTGTCTGAATTCTATGTTTCTATGTTTATGGCAAGAGGCATGAATAATCATGATACTATGGAGGTCATTCTGTCCTGAAAATAGCGGGGATCCCTGCTAGTCACCTCCCTGCCAGCCCCGGCAAAAGCCTTCCCATATGAGCAATGCATTTGTACAGGGAGGCTTAGATGAGAGCGGAAGGGGACACTCCGGAAGTGGAGCGAGGGCAGGGCATGGGTGGGCCGTGATCCCAGACATACAGGCCGATTCAAAGGTCGGCCCTGTATGTCCGGGATTGTGAACTTAGACAGGGGACTTATTCCACCACAGAAGTGGAATAAGTCCCCCTGGACATTGGGTGATCCTGTTGCCGGGCTGGGAAAAAAGGTAAGGGAGTCAAGGAAGTTCCCCGCAGCCAGATCCTGGCCATGGGAGGCCAGATCGAGTATCCGGCTGCAGGGAACAGACTAAATCAGTGGCAGCCAGAATTTGCGACTCCAGAATGGAGCTGCAGGCCCATGGTGACAGGATGCCATGGCACTGCGGCTCCTTGAGGTAGCGGGGGATCTGCTGGGCATGCAGGCCAATCAGAATTGGGGCCCAGCCTGCAAGTTCAGGCCATAGACCCGATTCTAATCCTGCGGGCATGTCTAGTCCCTGCAGGATCAGAATCGGGTTTACCTCTGGGCATCCCGATTCTGATCAGCCGCACAGGGGCCTGGACGGTCACATTGGAATGTGCCTCCACATAGATATTATCTATGCACACATAGCTAATATTAGCTGATAAAAGTGTTATTGAACAATTTAGTTTATTACAAAGGGGGGGGGGGGTTGTTTGCTTTGTAGTGAAGGGTGAGGAAGGCTATGTTTTTCCAAAGCTGTCAGCAGAAGGTCATGTAGCCATGGACTAACCTCACCATTACTACAGCCTGGGTTGTGATTTGATTGAAGCATTAACTTGTGGTGTTGCTGATATGAGGCAATACCTTGTCTCCTGTCCATCAGTGCATGCTAGTGTTGGTGATGGTGCAAATGCTGAAGATGCAGCTCATGTCACCCCATGACAGCTGAAGCAGTACCATACTACTGATTCTCAGTGACTGCTCGGTTTTGACTTCTGCTTCTTGGGACATAATATATTTGCAGAGCAATAAGATGTCGCTCGATCACTTCATGCTCTCTGTTTTCAGCTTCCATGAGCAAAAAGGTCAGAAGATTCCATAAACAGTACAATGAAGGCACAAAGAAGCACACACAGACACAAATGCATACATTTGTTTTTCTTATTTTTTTCAGTTTGTTTTTTAGGCACTTGGACACTGAGTAAATGCAACCAAACTTGGCAAGAACATCTGAATACATTTTCGCCCCGAGAAAGGTCATGGACTACTTTTTGATCTGAAATTGAGGCACAGACTTCCCACTGAGATATTGCCGCTCCCTCTCTGAGAAAAATACCCAAATATATAGTACAAAAAGTGGCAAAATATGAAGATAAATGTTCAGCATTGGTCTCCATCCATAAACTTGGACAAACATTCCAATAAACAGAAGAAACGAGTAACAATCCACCAGTATCAGTAGGGAAGAAAGCAAAACTAATTTGCAAAACAAAAAGAGAAGAACTGTTGAAATAATTAGTTCATCAAAGAAAAACAAATGGTAAATGCACAAATACAGTGGGAAAAACAAACTTTTACTCCAGGAACAATACATCAATCAAAACTAGAGATGAACTTAAACCTAAGAAGAAGAGATTGATAGTTACAGTCCAGGAAAGTGGATTATGAATGAGCAGCAACGGTTCTGAGACACGCTAGAATGTCACAAGAACCCAGGAGGTGTGTTGCGGAGCTGATGCAAACAGCGGCAGGGATAAGAGGTGCAGTTGCACCAGTCCTGGCATTTTCACTTAGTGCATGTTGAGCTGTGCTCCTTCTCCACATCATAGCACTTGGGGATCTTATTATGATTTCAGTTCCACACCCAGAAGTGAAATTGCATTAAGCGCCATTTGCTGCTGCAGGCATGGGATAGGACGACATTTTGAGATGCACTAAAGAAGAATGCCCCAGCCACTGCCTGCACCAACTCCACAACACCAGACAAGGGAGAGCCTGCACTGCTGGGTTGGAGAAGCGGAGAGGGGAGATGCTGCATTGTTGATGGAGAGGTGAGGGTTGAGAAGGAAGATGCTGCACTGTTAGTTAGTTGGGAAGAGAGGGTAGATGTTGCATTGTTGATAGACAGGGAAGGATTGAGAAGGAAGATGCTGCACTGTTGATGGTTGGGAGGAGAGGGGAGATGCTGCATTATTGATGGAGAAGGGAGGATTGAGAAGGAAGATGATGCACTATTAGTTGGTTGGGAGGAGAGGGGACAGAGATATGCTAGGCTACAAAGGTGGGGTGGTGGGAGATGTCTGACTACATCATAGGTGAGGGAGAGAGGGAGTGAGATGATGCCAGGCTACAATGGGGAATAGGAGAAGAGAGAGAGAAGGAAGATGCAGGGCTTCAGAGGTTGGTAGGTGAGGGGAAAGAGATTGAAAGGGGACAGCCAGGCTATATGCGTGAGTGGATGTGGAGGGGGAAGAGAGAGAGACTGAGGAGATGCTAAACTACATAAGTGGGTAGGTGGATGGATAGAGGGATAGATAGGTGATGAGGAAGAGGGAGAAGCTGGGCTTCAAGGGTGGGTGCAGAAGAGAGAGGGAGGGGAGATGTTGGGGTGCAAGTATGGGTGCAGGGGAGAGAGAGAAAAGATGCCAAGCTACAAGGGTGGGTGGAGGAAAGAGAGAGAGGGGAAATGTCAGGCCACAAGGGTGTGTAGGGGGAGAGAGAAAGAGAGAGAGAGGGGTGATGTCAGTATACAAGGTTGGATGGGAGAAGAAAAAGAGAGAGAGTGAGGGGAGATGTTGAGCTACAAAGATGGATGGGGGGAGAGAGGCAGAGGGTAGATGCATAATCAAACTCAGGAATTTGTTATCAGAATATGTAGTAAAAGTTATTAGTATGTTCTTGTTGTTGTTGCTAAGTGCTGTCAAGTCAGTGTCAACTCATAGCGACCCTCTGGATAGTTGTCCTAAACTGCATTTGGTCTTCAGTCAAGCAGCTCATTGTTGACAGAGTGGCACCCATAGCTGCTGTATTGCATCAATCACCTCATTGCCGGTCTTCCTCTTTTGCGTTGACCTTCTACCTTGTCAAGCATGATGTCTTTCTCTAATGATCTCTCTCTTTGCATGATGTGTCCAAAGTACTGTATGAAAAACAAAGTCTTGTCATCTGAGCTTTTAGAGAAAGCTTAGGTTTGATCCCCTCTAGTACTGACTGGTTTGTTCTTTGGCCAGCCCATGGTATACACAGTAGTCATTGCCAGCACCGTAATTCAAAGGCATCGATTTTCTTCCTATGTTTTTCACTGTCCAACTTTCACATCCATATGATGTTTTTGAAAATACCATGGATTGAACAAGTTGAATCTTTGTATAAAGAGAGACATCTCTGCTCTTCAGAATCTTGTCTAGTTCCTTCATAGCCATTCTGCCAAGAGCAATGCATCATTGGATTTCTTGACTGCTTGTTGTTTCTTTATTGATAGTTGATCCAAGTAGGTTAAAGTTGTCCACTATTTCAATTTTGTCTCCATCAACAATGAACTTACTGATTTTGCCAGTTGTCAGAATCTTTGTCTTCTTTACATTAAGGTGCAGGCCCATTTTAAGACTATGTACCTTGATCTTGAGAAGCAAATGTTTCAGATCACCTTCACTGTCAGTCAGTAATATGGTATCATCAGCATAGTGAAGGTTATCGATGAGTCTTCCACCAATCTTTACACCTCGGTTGTCGTCATGCAGTCCTGTTTCTCTGAGGATTTGTTCTGCATATAAATTAAACAGGCAGGGGGAAAGTATGCAGCCTAGTCGTGCACCTTTGCTGAATTTTAAACCATTCTGTTTCTCCTTGTTCCGTTCAAACTATTGCTTCTTGATCAATGTAAAGTTTATGGAAGAGAACGTTCAGGTATTCTGGTATATCCATGTTTCTTAATGTGGCCCAGAGTTTCTCATGGTTTACACAATCAAAAGCTTTGCTGTAGTCAATAAAACATATGTAGATAGCCTTTTGGTATTCTTTTAGTTTTTTCAAGGGTCCATCTCACATCCGCGATGTCTCTCATGCCTTGCCCTTTCCTGAACCCTGCTTGTACTTCAGACAGTTCTCGTTCCAGGTATGGTTGTAGTCTCTACTGAATAATTTTGAGTAGAATCTTGCTGGCATGTAGGATCATAGCAATTGTGTGATAATTTCCACAATCAGTTGGATCACCTTTCTTTAGTATTCGTATAAACGCAGATCTTTTCCAGTCAGTTGACCATGTTGTTTTCTTCCAAATTTCCTGGCAGAGTTTTGTAAACATGGTAACAGCCATATCAGATTTCTGTAATACTTCAATGGGAATGCCATCAATGCCTGGTACTTTGTTCTTTGATAAGACTTTCAATACCACTTCGCCATCTTCTTCCATCACCAATAGTTCCAGGTCATGAGGTACAGGTTGAAACAGCTTTTGGTCCACTTGATCTTTATCATACATATAATGACTCTGTATATTTTTTCCACGTTTTCTTGATCTTCTCAGCATCATTCAACATGGATCCATGAGTATCTTGTAACATTCCAATTTGAGGCTGGAATTTTTTCTTTAACTCTCGTTGCTTTAGGAAAGATGATCTTGTTCTTCCTCTAATAGTTTCTGCTTCTATTTCCTTGCATGCATCATTGCAGTACTTTTTGTCTTGTCTTGCTGCACATTGGAAATCTCTGTTGAGTTTTGCAATTGCCTCTCTTTCTTCTCTGGCTTTAGCTTCTCTGCGTTTCTGGACAATTTTCAGAGTGTCTTCAGTCATCCATTTTTGCCATCTCTTCTTTTTCACCTTTTGTAGAGACTTCTCACTTTCTTCCAACACAACCTTCTTGATGTCATCCCATGACTCTTGTGGAACAATGTCATTTGTATTGTAGGGATTAAGTGGGAGGTTAAGTGATAAGTAATAAGGGATTATTTTAAGGGTCCTCAAGGGATTATTTTAAGGGTTAAGGGATTACAATGTTCCTGGTTCATAATCACTCAATGGCTACCATGAATCTCAAAAAATTCTAAAGAACAACAGCCAGGCTGCTATATCATGTGGGCAGCACTTGGGCCAGTACAAGAAGTAACCCAGCACAATAAAAACCATATAAGGAAGTATCATGAGCCCAGCAGGTGTAGGTCTGAACTGGAAAGTCCAGACATAGGCCTACAGGGGCAATGTGCAAAGGAGCACGTACACAGGAAACCAGAAGCTGGCAATGTATATGTTAGGCCTTAGCCCTGAAGAAAGCAGGTGGTTGAATGACAGTTGGTAAGTATAAGAGAGAGGGGGGGCCAAGGGGATTTTGCAACAGGAACTAAGGGGAACAAAAAAGGCAATAATAGGAAATAAGAAGGGAGGGGGGAGAGGACACAGGAGGGATAGATCTGGGGACTGTACGCATAAACAGAAGCAAGGAAAGGTATATATGTAGCAAGCTTTTTATATTCAGGGGAGGAGATATTCTGGAGATGCCTAGTGCTCGATAGAACTCTCTTCCCCACACCCTTGCCTGTATTGGTCATCAGTTATCTAATAAACAGAGACTCTGATTGCACCTGTACTGACTTTCGGATCTGATCATTACAGGAAACTAGTAATAATTAGGTTGTGGTCTATTTTGTGAGTAGCAGGGCCTCACAGTATCTAAAGCAGCTAATTGATTTTGCTGGCAGTCTTTAAATTCCGGTGGTATATTCTCAAGGTCATATTTTGCTACATTCATGAGTGGCTTGCTCTTTTTCAACTTTAGCTTGAGTTTGCATACTAGTAGATGATCTGTACCACAGTCAGCTCCAGGTTTTGTCTTTATTGATGTTATAGAGCTTTTCCATTGTTGACTTCCACAGATGTAGTCAATTTGATTTTTGTACAATCCACTGGAAGAAGTCCATGTGTATAGTCGCTGCTTGTGTTGCTGGAAGAAGGTGTTTGAGATGAGTAGATTGTTGGTCTTGCAGAAGTCTATCAGTCTTTCTTCATCTTCATTTCTGTTGCCAAGTCCATATTTTCCAACCACTTTGCCTTCTTCTTTGTTGCCAACCTTTGTGTTCCAGTCACCCATGACTATCAGGATATCCCGTTTCCATGTTCTGTCAATTTCAGCTTGCACTTGTTCATAGAACTCAACAACTTCATCCTCTTCTGAAGCTGTTGTTGGGGCATATACTTGAATTATAGTTGTGTTGATGGGCATTCCTCGTAGACGGATAGAAATTATGTGCTTACTGATTGCATTGTATTTCATTACAGTTCTTGCAAGTTTCTTCTTAATTATAAATGCAACACCATTTCTTCTTTGTCTTTCATTTCCAGCATAGTAGACCACGTGATCATCAGATGCAAAGTGCCTGATGCCAGTCCATTTCAGTTCACTGACACCCAACAGATCGAGTTGCAGAAATTCCATTTCCTTCTTCTCTATCTCCAACTTCTCTTGGTTCATGCTTCATACGTTCCATGTTCCAATATGTAAGACATCTTTGCAGCTATATCAGCAGACAGACGTCCTGAGGATTTTGATCCAACCACATCATACATGCTGAGTTTACTCTGAAAAGTCTTCAGCTCCTCCCCGGTAGCCAATTGAGTGCCTTCCAACCTGGAGGTCTCATCTTCCAGCACTATAGTGCAATTTGTTTTGTTGTGACTACCCCTTGTGTTTTCGTGTTAGTATAGCTAGGTTTAAAAAAGGTTTGGACAAATTCCTTGAGGAAAAGTACATTAATCATTATTAAAGAGGGCCAGAGAAATCCACTGCTTAAGCAACATGGAATCTGTGTACCTTTTTGGGATCCTGACAGGTATTTGTGACCTGGATTGGCCACTGTTGGAAACTGGATACTGGGCTTGATAGATCTTAGTTTAACCCAGTATGGCATAATTTATGTTCTTATGGGTTGTCAAGAAGATACACATGAGATGAGATTGGTAATACAGAGGGTAGAAATGTGGTAATGGGGACTGGGTGAAAGATAGAAGGGAATAAGAGTCTGGGGAGGAAGTGAAACGGGGAAATGTCAGAGTCAGGGGAGATGGGCTGCACAGGAGATAGAAAGATGTTAGGTATGTGAAAATTAAAAAGGAGGAGATTAACGACTAGAAAGTGAAAAAGAGGGTGAAATTTCAGTGGACAGAGAAGCAGAAAAGAAAGGAAAGGAAAGGATCAATATGTCAGAGGCAGATGTAGCAGGAAATGGAGGAAGTCAGGAGAAAGGATAAATGGACAGCCAACACTGGAAAGAGTTGGCAGAAGACAAAGAAAGCAGAAAAGAGAAACTGGGACCCATATGACTTGAAAAATAAAATACCCAGACAATAGACATAAAAAAAGTATTTTATTTTGAATGTATTAACTGGAATACAGTATGTTAGCTTTGGTAGATGTGCACTGAAGATTTTTTTGCTTTTTATTCAGTACAAGAGGAAATGCATTTCTATTTTTAGTTTTCCAGTGTTGCAGTACCTGCAGAGTTAGACTTCTTGGGATTCCCAGTTCAATTTTTATTTTCATATTTCTATGTCTAATTATAGTCCCTTTTTCTATGTTTCATGATAGTCTGTTGGTGCCTTTCATGTGACTAAGGTGAGGTGGCATTAATATGTCGTTTCGGTAGGGATCTACAGTAGCCTTACTTGTTCTGTTTTATCAGCAGTAAGTATATTAGTGTCCTATGACCCAATGTAAAATGTATTTTGCTACCTATTCTTTGGTAGAGTTCTAGCTGCTTTTATCATAGGAATTAATGCTGCTATTGTACGGCACCTTTGCTACTTAAGTGAGTGGTGATTTTTTTTCCGGTTTTGTGTTCTTTCACAATGTGTCTGGTAGTGGGAAGGGTTGCTGTTATTTAAATGAAGTGTGTATCAAAATATTTTTTGTATGGTTATTTCCATGGAGAAATGTCCTAGTTCTGATTTGCACCTGTTGCAGGGCTTTTCAGAGCATGTTTACAGTTTACTATATTCTGTCAGACCAAAGGTCTGTAAGGGTTACGTGTAAGGTGTGCTAAATATATGAACATCGTTCTTTAGGTGTTTCCTGACAGTAAAAAAATCGAGAACTACTGGTTTACAGTAAACATTGAAAAAATGGGTCAAGGAAATTCAATATGGCTGCTTGGTAGCTGTTGTAGTCCGTGCTAAAAACCCCAAAACTCTGCAAGTGACTAAAGGCTCCTCAGCAGTCATCGCTGATTCTTCTACTCTCCAGATGGCTGGTCTTGCTGTTTCTTAATCTGGTCCTGCTGTTTCTCAATCTGCATCTCTTCGTTTGGTGTCTGATGGAGATTTGCTTGCTGTGGCTGATGACTGTGCAGCAAATTCAGCTTTCATTCAACAATTGATGGGATCAGTGAGCAGTGTACATGGTTTGAGTCTAGAAGCAGCTCAGCATTGCTCCAGTAGGCTCATGGTTACTCACCAGCAGGACAAGATGTTTCACAGTTCACCACTTGATACACTGGAAGTTCTAAAAGTTCCATGGTTGGTCACCCCTGTTTGATTCTTTGCCAATCATGTCTTCCATTTCTAAGCTGCTACTCATATAATTTAGCAAATAACCGCTATCGTCTCAGGCTTTATGTAAGGATTCTAGGACCCAGCCATTGGTGCTACAAGTAATTCGCCTGTAGAGAGAATATTGCAAGCTTTGTTTCTACACTTGAGAAACTATGGTGATAAAATTAGAATTGCAACATGATAATTGAGGGGATTGAGCTGACCAGAGCACCGCTCCACCCCCACCAGGAAGATCGGCCCAATCAGGGCAGCCGGCGGGCAGTTTAAAAGGAGCGCCGGCCAGGTGTACCCACGCCTGAAGGCCTCGCCAGAGGGCCCTTTGGCTTGGCCCTTAGGCATCGGCCCTCCAAGAACTGACCCACAACGAGTTCATCTATCTTCAGAGGATCACCTTTCCCATCTGCGTTCCACCCATACAACTGATGCACGAAGTTCCAGGCAGCGACGGGAAACAGCGGACATCCCAAACGTCCTAAGCACACTCAGGCACTATCAGTGTCGCTCCCCAGCTCTCCATCTCCACCTACTGCCTCTCTACCTAAGGACGCCCTCCAGCTCCCCTTTTCCTCCTGCACACCCTGCCTGCGAAACCAGCTTTGACGCTTCCGTCTCTTTCCAGCATAGCCAAGCATCACATAAGTGCCTACCCAACCACTGCTCTTCGTGCAGTATGAAAGGAGCATGCTACAGACGTGACCACGCCTGGCTTGGCCCGCGCCTGAGGGCTCTCTGGCGTGGCCCTTATAAGTGGCAGAATTTCAGTATCCAGTCAATAAGGTATCACATACTATTATGCAATTTTTCAAACAACACTCAGTAGTTTAAATAAGACTGTTCAATTTCTCATATCTCCTTTCATTTAGTATATGATATAATTTGTTACCAGTGTCATAACTAACCTGTATCTCTCTCACTTGCAAACATTATCCACTAGTTATAAAACTGTTGTATTTATTTTATGTCCTAAACTGCAACATTGTAAAAATATTATCTTGCAACAAGTTCTTCTGGTAACAATTGTATTTCTGGCAACATTGTAACAATATTAGCTTGCAACAGGTTTTTCCGGTAACAATTGTATTTTTCATCCTCCCTGCCTTTCTACCTTATTCAGTCTAACTGACACCAAACCTAACCCTCAATACGTTGCAGGCTGCAGCTTTTGTATTTCTAATTTCCTCTATTGTCCTTAGCATTGCTACATATATTTCCCCTCTCCCTACTGATCTATTATACAGTACTACTATTAACACTAAAACTCAATCCTAACCCAATTCAAAATGAAGCTAATGAATATCATGATGCACTTCCTATATGTCCTAAGTATCTTTATGTGCCTGCTACTTATTTCCAGCTTATGCCTACAAACACCATATCCATCTCTCAACCATATTGGAATGGCTCACATACATATTATCCCCTACCAACATAGACAAAAATACCACAATCATTTCAACTCTTACTCCTCTACATATAAAATCCCCCCCCCCCCCCCCGATACTCCATAGCACAGTCAGATTAATCCACATAAGATTAAAACCAGAAAGTGAAACCAGAGAAATAAATCTAATTACTCAAACACTAAAAATCATCCTTATCAATGTAAGATCTATTAGAAACAAAATCCCGCTTATAACAGACCTCATCACCGATGAGAATCCAGATTATCTCTGCCTAACTGAAACCTGGCTAACCAATCAAGAGACAGTCTTATTGAACCAAATAAAAATAAAAGGATACACCATATTTAATTGTAACCGAAATTTAAAAAAAAAGGAGGTGGTGTACTCATACTAGCGAAAACAAACCTAAACTCTTCTTCCACAATCTGCGAAACTAAAGAAAATATAGATATCCTAAAGATAGAGAATAAAAACATAGCAATCTGCCTCTTTTACAGGCCTCCTACATCTGATGACCAAAACATAACAACCATCCTAGAAACAACCTGTAAGGCATCAATAAAAAAAAAAAACCATATCATTCTGGATGATTTTAATCTAGCAACCCTCAATAATGCACAAACCTCAGCTTTCTTAGAATCGATGGCTGACATGGGCTTTAAGCAGACAATCAGGCACCCTACACACATCAAAGGTAACACCCTTGATCTAGTATTCATTCCTGAACACTTGTTTGAATTACCCCAATATACCCCTCCTACGATAACTCAGAATCCATGGACTGATCACTCTATGATACAATTTTCTATCAACATGCCATGCAAATCTAATCCTTACCAAGCTAAATCACACCAAGGGCCACGATTTCGTCCATTTGTATCAGAAGATTTCCTTGGAACAATTGTATCCCAGCTGGATATAGAAAACAGTCTAGACAAAGCTATTACAAATTGGAACACAATAATAAAAACAGCATCCAAACCACGAGCTAGCAGAACTAATGGACAATATAAAAGATCATCTGAAAAATGGTACACGCATGAACTAACTTTAATCAAAGAAAACTTCGAAAATTAGAAATCAAATGGAGACTAAATAAAACACCTGAATTCCACGAGCTATATTTTTCAACTCTTAATAACTATAGGTCAGCCACAAACAATGCCAAGAAACAATATCATACAACTATTCTATCAAAAGCTATCAACCGCCCAAGGGAATTATTTGAAATTGTAAAATCATTAACTAAAACCCCAACTGCTAAAACAAGCATGGTGCCTATTAACCCACAAGAACTAGCAAACTATTTTGCTAGTAAACTAAAGCTGTCTTCTATACTGATACCCAACCCCCTCCCAAATACAGCCAACAATGGCAATGTTTGGGACTGTTTCCATCTTATCGATAAAAAGCAATTACTTAATATAATCACTAATATTAACACAACCACATCCATCCTAGATCCTTGCCCGGTATCCTGGATTAAGACATCTAAAACTGTACTAGCCCCCTTTATATTAGATAAAGTAAACAAATCACTTCAACAAGGCCTACTACCTAAGGAACTCAAAATAACTGCAATCCGCCCCATTCTTAAGAACAAAACACTAAATGACAATGACCCATCATCATATCGTCCGATTGCAAGTATTCCCTTCCTAGCTAAAATTATTGAAAAAGCTGTCCAACTACAACTTCAGGATTATATAGATACATCCGCCCCCCTTGATGATCATCAATATGGGTTTCGCCCCTTCCACGGCGTGGAAACCCTACTATTTGCCCTTCTAGACACTATCATTAAAGGTCTAGATAACACAAAACAAGCCTTCATCCTAGTATTTCTTGACATATCTGCGGCATTTGACAGTGTAAACCATAATATACTCATATCAAGACTCAGTCAGCTAGGATTACAGAAATTAACCCTTGAATGGTTTAAGTCATATATCTCAGACCGTTCACAATATGTGCAAGTTGACCAAATGTCATCACCTACATTTCCTCAAGAACAGGGAATACCACAGGGCTCTGCTCTATCCGCCCTCCTATTCAATCTTTATCTACAGCCAATATGCACCATTTTCCAAAAATATAAATTGAATTATCATATATATGCGGACGACATTATGTTGTTCTCCCCAATTAACATACTTGATCCCAACTATGACAATTTAGCATTATGCCTCACTGAAGCTGAACTCTGGCTTCGATCAAATAATATGAACATAAATTTCAAAAAAACAGAAGTATTATTTACCTCAAGAAACATGAATTTTACCCCACCATCAGACATCAAACTCCTGAATTTTATCCTTCCAGTTAAAGACGAAATCAAATATCTAGGAATCACCCTTGACAGAACCCTTAGCTTTACATCCCACATTAAGAAAATATCCAAAACAATTTATTATAAACTCAGATCGATCCAACAACTAAGACCACTACTAGAAAACAATGATTTTAGAACTATTACTCAAGCCTTAATAACCCCTCACCTTGATTAATGCTCGAGGCCGCGAGCCGGGTCCCGTGGCCGTCAGTAACCTGGGCCCGGGCCCGGCCTCGGCCTCCAGCGTGCTGGGGTTGCTGGGGGGGGGGAGGGGGAGGGTTGAGAGGGAACGGCGAGCGCGGCTTTTGAAATCGCTCCGTAATAACGTCGGAGCGATTTCATAGGCCGGCGGGCGGCGGGGGGGGCGGTGCTGTGCCGGCGAGGAGCCGCGTGGCCGTCCTTGTCTGGCCGCGGCTCCTCGGGAAACCGGTCGTGTTTTTTAGTTCGGCGGCGAGGGTCCGGTGAGTTGGGTGCGTTGGGGGGGGGATTTTGGGGTCGCGGGGTAGGCGATCCCGTGGAGGGGGAGTGCTTCGAGGGAGGGGGCTGTTACAAAAAAAAAAAAAAAACCAAAAAATACACTGCAGTACAATACAATTACTGCCAGCTACAGGCTAAAGCCAGTAAAGGTACCAGTGGGGGGGGTGGCATTGGGTAGGGCAGCCCTATCATGGCTGGCTCCAGCGGAGCCAGGAGGTCATCGGGGGCTCGGGCTGGGGGTACTCCGCGGGGATCCCGCGGGGCGGGAGCGGCGCCAGGCGCCGGAGCGGGTCGCGGAGTAGCGCGGGGGGGCAGTAGGACGGCGGCTCCGCGGCCGGGGGGGGCCGGGAAGCGGGGGGCTCCCCCTGCCTCTGCAGGTGGTATTCATGCTCCTGGGGTGGTGAGGAGTCCCCTGGGGGTGGGCGCAGGCCCAGGAACGGGGGAGGTGGATGGGCTGTCGGTGGGGAGGGGGGCGGACGGGGGGGGTGGTTGCGGCGAGCTTGTCTCACGGGGGTGTTGGTGTGGGGGTGGATGGTACAGGAGGGGGGGGCCTGGGTGGGGGCAGGCTGTGGCTGGTGCTGTTGGGCCCCGTTCGATGGGTTGGGGGGGCCAGTTTGCAAGGGGGAGGGTGGCCGGCTTGGTCCCCGGTACCTGGGCAAGCTCCGGCCTGGGGGGCGGGCTGGGGGGGGAACCATTGGGGTGCCGGGCTTCCGGCTGTTGGGCAATCCCCCTGGGGGGCGGCAGACTGGGCGGCTGGGGGGTTAGGGTCCTCTGGCGGGGCGCAGGGACGGGGTGTTGGGTGGGGGATGGGGCCGTATGGGTGGGCGCCTCCGGGGACGGGCTTTCCGCCTTCCCCGGGTGCTGGCTCCCCGTGTGTTGGCTCTCCTCTCTCGTTGCAGGTGTCGGGGTCTGCTCCGGTGCCTCCGAGTGGGTCCTCAGCGGCGGCTGTCGGAACCACGGTGCTGTCTTCGACCGCTGGCCAGCTGGGCCAGTCTTCGGTGGAGCAGACGGAGTCCACTTCGGAGGCGCAGGTGACGGCGGCGCAGTTGACAGCAGGTGAGTGCTCGGGGGGTGCTGGGGGGGGCGGGGGGGGGGGGGGGGGGCCGAGCGAGTGTGCTCCGCCGGCACGAAAAGCCAAGGCGAAGCGGAAGCACCGACGGCGTCGGCGGAGGAGCACGTCGTCGTCCTCTTCGTCGTCCGGGTCCTCAGCCTCTTCCTCGGCCGACTCCACGGTTGTCCCGCAGGTGGGGGCGGGGTGCGAGGGGGCAGGGTCTGCGGTGGTCCGTTGCGCGGAATTGTGGGAGAGTGTTCCGCGCAAGTTGCGGAGGCGGATCGTAAAGCGGCGTTACCTGGATATTTTCCGGTTGTTGGAGGGGAGAAAACGTTCAGGGGAGAGCCGCAAGAAGCGTAAAGAGGACGAGAAAGCAGGGAGGGTACGGAAGGTGTCATGGAACACGTTGAATTGGACGCGGGCTTTTTTGCGGCTGGCGAGTGTATGGGGCCATGGGGACCCGAGTTGTTACGGCGAGCTTCTGGCTTACGCTGATGCCATCTTGTCGGCTTCTCAGGTGCACGAAGGTTGGGCCTGGCTCAACTATGATGAGGAGTTCCGCGACAGGATGGAGGAGAACAGGCAGTTGACGTGGGGAATGAAGGATATCAACCTTTGGCTCACGCAAATGTCGGCAAAAAGGGGCGGTGTGGGGGGGGGGTACGGGTCCGGGTAAGGCAGTAGGGACAGCGGCTCCGCTCGGCCAGCGGCCCTTTCGGTCAGCGGGCCCGGGGCCCGAGACGAGCAGAACGGGAGCGAGCGGTCCTGGCGGGGACCTGTGCTGGCGCTTCAATAAAACGTCCTGCCCCTTCCCGGACTGTAAGTTCCGGCACGCCTGTTCGCTTTGCGGCGCCGGTCACTCGGCCGTCAAGTGCAGCCGCCGAGCGGTGCCTGGGACGGCTGTGGCCAGTAAGTGACGGGAATGCAGAGGGGCTAGCGCCTACCCCCATTAAGAGGCGGACGCTGCAGCCGTGGCTAGAGCTTTACGCGGCTACCAGACATGGCAGGGCGGGGTCGATGTTATGGGCGGGGTTTTCCGAGGGCTTTCGTATCCCAGTGCGGGGGGCGGTTCAGGGGTTGGAACGGGGGAAGGCGGTATCGGTGGGGCAGTGGGGCGAGGTGGCCCGGGGAAAGATTGCGGCGGAGCGTGCTCTAGGCAGAGTGGCGGGGCCGTTTGAACGGCCTCCCTTCTCGCCTTTTATCGTATCGCCGCTGGGGGTCATCCCGAAGAAGGAGCCGGGGCGGTATCGGCTGATCCATAATCTTTCTTGCCCCCTCGGTGCTTCGGTGAACGACCATATCCCGCGTGAGCTGTGCTCGGTGCGATATGCGTCATTTGATGAGGCATTGGAGCTGGTGCGACAATGTGGAACAGGGGCCCTGTTGGCGAAGGTGGACATTGAGTCCGCCTTTCGTCTTCTGCCGGTGCACCCGTCCGCTTTCCCCTTGCTCGGATTTCGTTTTGACAATCAGTACTACTATGACAAATGCATGCCCATGGGCTGTGCGATTTCGTGTGCCTACTTTGAGGCCTTTAGCTCTTTCTTGCACTGGGTGCTGGTGCGGATGTCTGGGCGGCGGACTATAGTGCATTATCTTGATGACTTCTTGTTTGTCGGGCCGGCCCAGTCCGACGTGTGCGGATCTTTGCTGGGGCTTTTCCAAGGCTTGGCGGCGGATTTTGGCATCCCGTTGGCAGAGGGTAAGACGGTCGGACCGGTGACTCGTATCTCCTTTCTGGGGATAGAGATTGATTCGATTGAGTTTGTGGTCCGGTTGCCTGCGGATAAGGTAGAGCGGCTGCGGCTCTTGGTGGCGGCGGTCGGTTCCGCTGCAAAGGTGACTTTGACCGAGCTTCAAAGTTTAGTTGGTCACCTGAATTTTGCATGTCGGGTCATTGCTATGGGGCGGCCCTTTGCGCGAAGATTATCTTTGGCGATGGCCGGGGTTCGATGTGGGCATCATCGCATCCGAGTCACTGCGGGGATGCGAGCCGATCTGCGCGTTTGGGATGCGTTTCTGGCAGACTACAATGGTTGCTCGTTGTTACAGTCCGGGGAGATTTCCAACCGGGATCTGGAATTGTTTTCAGATGCAGCCGGTGGTTCGGGCATGGGATTGTATTTCCAGGGCGCGTGGTGTGCTGTGCCTTGGCCCGCATCGTGGCTTTCGGGTGGTTTGACGCGCAACGTGACGTTCCTCGAATTATTTCCGATCGTGGTGGCCTTATGGCTGTGGCCGGAGCGGTTACGGGACAGGTGGGTTGTTTTCTGGTGTGATAATGCTGCAGTGGTGCAAGTCATTAATCGCCATTCTCCCAAGTGTCCACGGGTAGCAGCGTTGATGCGGGTGTTTGTGCTGGCTTGTCTTCGTCTTAATATCACGGCTCATGCTCGTCATGTGCCGGGTGTTCAGAATGGGATTGCTGATGCTTTGTCTCGTTTCCAGTGGGAGCGGTTTCGGGAATTGGCACCGGGGGCGGACGGGACCGCGGTGGTGGTGCCGGAGCACCTTTGGCAGCTTGGGACGCCGGAATGATCTCGTTGCTGCGTTCTTCCCTGGCTCCAGGTACGTGGAAAGCCTATCTGCGGGGGTATGCACGGGTTCGTGAGTTTCTGTGGGGAAGGGGCTGGAGGGGTGGCAGCGTCGGGGACCTTCTGGCAGGGTCTTTCATAGTCTGGGCGAAGGAGTCTGGTTGGTCCCGGTCAGCGGCACGGGCGGCTTTGGTCGGTTTCTCCTTCTTTTGCAGGGTGGCGGGTTGGGGCAATCCGGGCACTTCGTACTTAGTGAAGCGGCTCTTAGCCGGTTGGGCTCGAGTGCAGCCCCCTGCATCGGATTGGCGTCGTCCCGTGTCGCATGACTTGCTGCTGCGTATTTGGGGTGTCTTGCCCGAGGTTGCGGCTTCCGTGTCGGAGGCCGTCCTGTTCCGGGCGCTGTTTGTCACAGCATTCTTTGGGGCCTTTCGAGTTAGCGAACTGGTCCCCCAGGCGGGTGGGCGGGGGGGTCGGGGAGGGTTGCAGGAGCACCAGGTGGACCTGCAGGGGCAGTTGGTTCGGATATTTCTGGATCGCTCGAAAACTGACCCGCAGGGGCGGGGGCGGTGGGTGCTGTTGCGGGCCATCCCTGGTCTGGAATCTTGTCCGGTGCAGAACTTGTTGATGTACCGGCGTCAGCGTCGGGTGGGGGCTGGCTGTTTCTTTTGTCATGAGGACGGTTCTGCCGTCACCCAGTTTCAATTCACTGCGGTCTTCCGCATGGCCTTGCGGCGGTTGGGCGTCGACGAGCGCGGGTACGCTTCTCATTCCTTTCGGATTGGTGCGGCGACCAGTGCTGCGGCCGCGGGCCTCGGGGGTGAGGTGATTCAACGCATCGGGCGTTGGAGCTCCAGGGCTTACACGGGTTATGTGCGCCCCGAACAGTTGTGAACTGCAGGGGCGTCGGGGGGTGTGTGGGGGGGGGTATTAATGCTGTGTTTCTTTTCCAGGTGTTCAGTCAAGCGTGCCGACCGGGAGTGCTGCACGGGGCCCGCCAGGCGTATGGTGGCTTCTGGGACATTCCTTCGTCTATTGGGCGGAACGCAGAGCATCAACTCGTCCGCTGGGTCTACACCTGGGCTTGGAGTCCTGTAATTTCCGGCTGGTGTGGCTCGGCCAGCGGGGCATGCGTTGGTGGCAGCTACTTCCAGTGGTTCGAGAGCACGCGGAGAGGCGGCGGCTGCCGTTGGGACTTCTGATACACCTAGGAGGCAATGATCTTTCCGGTTGGACGTGCCGGCAACTTATTCGTGCTGTACAACGGGATCTGCGGGCGCTGCAGGAGCAGTTGCCGGACTTGGCGATTGTGTGGTCGGACATCATCTCGCGGCCGGCCTGCTTGTCGCAGCGGCGGTGGTCGAGAGGGCTGGCCAAGATCAACAGGCAGATCGGCCGGTGGTTGCAGCAGGCTGGCGGGTGGCAGGTCCAGCACCCTTGGGCAGACCCCCGGTGCGCTGGACTGTATCATACTGACGGGGTACACTTGTCCCCGGTTGGCCAGGACTTATTGCTCAATGATTGGCAAGAAGCTTTGGAACTGATTGGTCGCAGCTTTATGGGGGGGGCGGTGCGAGGATAGTTTATACCTCGCACCGGTGGCGGGGTACAGAGTCTGCGCTCGCAGGAGCGGCGCAGGCTTGACCTGGTTATGAGCAGTGGGGGGCGAAATGCTCCTTGGGGGTGGGGCGAGACAGCCCGGTTGGGGGTCTCGACCCGGTAGTGGGGGGGTGGGAGCCGGCCTTTGCTACTAGGATGGCGAGGCAGGCGGCGGGGTTTGGGGGGGAGGAGGATGCCCCGCCTTGCTACTCCGCGGGCGGGGGGGGGGCCATCCTCCGGTAAAGGGGTGCGGGGCTGGGTTATGTTTAATTGTTATTCAGGCCCTTTGGGCGGTTTACAAGTTGTAAATAAAGCTGCGACCAAAATGTTTGTACCAAATACAGTTGTTTGTGATTTGTTGGGGGGGGGGTGAGGTACTCGAGGGGCTGTGTATTGATGTGGTCGGAGGCGAGGAGGGCTTCCGGGTTACCAGAGTTACTGTAATGGTATTCTGCAAGGAGTAACAAAGAAAAACTTAAAAATCCTTCAAATGGCCCAGAATGTTATGGCACAAATAATATTCAAAGCCAAACTTACTGACCACATTACTCCAATCCTATATGAACTTCATTGGTTACCCATATTGAGTAGGATCCAATACAAAATCATATTGACCACTTTCAAATTAATTAATAAGATTGCCCCATCATACCTATCCACATTGATTTATAACCCACCTGACAACAGAGCAAGAAGAAGGAATCTCAATACCATTCTAGTGCCTGACTCAATAAGGAAGACTAAACAAACAACAAGCAACAGCGCCTTCTCATATATTGCACCAACTTTGTGGAATAACCTCCCTGATCAGCTTAGAGAGATAAAAGACCTACAAATGTTTCGACGAGAACTAAAAACACACCTTTTCACACAACATTACATCAATATGGATTGTGACATGGATATGACCTCCCATCCTCCATAATGCAGTCTGATTCTATTTTTCCCATACAATTTACTACTACCCACATTTCTACCTAAGCCGATATCTAAAACATGTATATATGTAAAATATGTCATAAAAACTGTAAATAGTTCTGAACCTCCATAACTGTACAAAGTTGCTTATAGTTACTTGTACTTGTTGATAGTTACTTATTGTTTCTCTGTATTTCACATTGTTCTCTGTATTTTTGACATTTGTTTGATGTAAACCGCCACTGATCTTAGGAATTGGCGGTATATAAAAACATTGCAAATAAATAAATAAATAAAATAAATAAATGTTGTTAAATTTGAAAATAGACTAAGAATGTGAAACTAAGTTCAGGCATGGGTTCAAGATACTTTTAAACTTTCTGAAGGTAAGCACATTGATTTGCTTTCCAATGAAAGCTTGAAATCAGCTATGTCAAATACTCGCCAGCTGGAGAATATATTTTTTCACTCAGCGCATAATCAAACTCTGAAATTCGTTATTGGAGGATGTAGTAAAAGTTGTTAATGTAGCTGGGTTCAAAGCAGGTTTGGATGAGTTCCTGGAGGAAAAGTCCATAAGCCATTATTAAAGAGGACTGGGGAAATCCACTTCTGATCCCTAAGACAAGCAGCATGGAATTTATATGTCTTTGGAAACCTAACAGGTACTTGAGACTTAGAATGGCCTCTGCTGGAAACAGGATACTGGGCTTGATGGACCCTTAATCTGACCCAGTATGGCATATCTTATGTTCTTAAGCTGAAAACTATGAAAAACACTAAGATGCTAGAATATTTAGCTAGTTAATTTTCCTAAGTTGAAGAAGACATAGTAACATAGTATATGACGGCAGATAAAGACTAATATGGTCCTTCTAGTCTGCCCAGCAAGGCGACAAGAGTAGGTGCACCTGCTGCTCTGTGCAGGTCACCCCTCCCCATGCCTTTGTTTAGGGGTGTACCCACCACTCCATGTAGGTCACCCATATTTGTTCAGATACAAGAGATAGTTATGCTTATTTTGATTTTATCCTGTTGCTATAAAGGGATCCACTGTGTCTGTCCATGCCATTTTCAATTCTGTCACTGTATTTGCTCCCTCCACTTCCATCAGGAGGGCATTCCAAGCATCCACCACCCTTTCAGTGAAAAAGTATTTCCTGATATTGCCTTTCAGTTTACCCCCTTGCAGCTTCATGTTATGCACTCTAGTTTTACAGCTTCCTTGTCTTTGGAAGAGGTTTGTTTGTTCATTATTACTCTTCAAGTATTTAAAGGTCTGAGTCATATCTCCCCTGTCCCTCCTCTTCTCCAGAATGTACATATTTAGGTCTTCAAGTTTCTTCTCAGTCTTCTGACGCAGGCACCAAATCATTTTGATCACCTTCTTCTGAAATGTTTCCAGTCTTTTTATATCCTTTGTGACGTATGGATATATATATATACACAAACTCGTTACATCTGTTGAAAACTGTAATGTGATTGCTTCTATAACTGCAATTTAGTAATATAATATTTTGTTATAAGAACATAAGATATGCCATACTGGATCAGACCAAGGTCCATCAAGCCCAGTATTCTGTTTTCAACAGTGGCCAATCTAGGTCATACATACCTAGCAGTATCCCCAATAGACACAGGTCCCACAATGCTTGTATTGGATCAAGCATTGATATCCTGGGTCCTTTTTTAATAATGATTTATGGACCTTTCCTCCAGGAACTTGTCCAAACCTTTTTTAAACCCAGCTACACTAACAGCTCTTACTACATCCTCCGGTAACAAATTCCAGAGTTTGATTACACGTTGAGTGAAAAAATATTTTCTCTTATTTGTCTTAAATAGTTTACCCTGTAGCTTCATTACATGTCCCCTAGTCTTTCTATATTCTGATAGCGTAAACAATCGATCTACGTTTACCCGTTCCACTCCATTCATTAATTTATAGACCTCTATCATATCTCCCCTCAGCCGTCTCTTTTCCAGGTCGAAGAGTCCTAACCTTTGTAGCCTCTCTTCATAGGAGTAGCCTTCCATCCCCTTTACCATTTTGGTGGCTCTTCTCTGTACTTTTTCTAATAACGCTATATCCTTTTTAAGATATGGCGACCAGAATTGCACACAATATTCAAGGTGCGGTCGTACCATGGAACGATACAGAGGCATTATAATATCCTTTGTTTTATTTTCCAATCCTTTCCTTATGATACCTAGCATTCTATTTGCTTTCTTGGCTGCCGCTGCACACTGGGTGGAGGGTTTTAACATGTTATCCACGATGACTCCTAAATCTTTTTCCTGGGTGGTGGTTCCCAATGTGGAACCTTGCATCGTGTAATGTCGTGAGCCCTTTCTGTGCACCTGCCGGTAAAACAAGGTACTGCACTGGGCCTCAGTGTAACTGGCCTTCTGGTAGTTGTAGTTGCTGCCAGTTACAAATTAGTCGTGGAAAACTGACGTAAGGTTAAATAGCGCTTTATTTCCCTTTCCCAATAGGATATCTCAATATGTACAAAAACAAAGAAACATAACCCTTCTTGGGTATAAAAGAAAGAAAGCTGTAACACAAAAATGGCTTTCTTTCAGCTTCTTAACAAAACAAAATATATTCAAAACACAGACCTGTAACAGCCAGGAATAAGGCCTTCCCTTCACCTTGTCAGGCTTCTTATTCCTCTCTATCTCAATGAGACTATGTAGTCTGCCAAAGAAAGGCTACAGTCCATTTGTTCAATGGTATCTTCAATTACACAGGTACACTAAAAAAATTTTTTTTTAACCTGCCTCTAATGTTTCGATTGATTTTTACGTTTTTTGGTGCGCTGAATCCAAATCTGGTAACCAATTTGCTCCATCACGTACAGATTTTTTGCTACATTGGGTTAGCAGTTTGAGGTGAATGTTTCAGATTGAGTGCGATCGAGATAAAAGTTTCTTGGATGAATTCTTTATACTAATTGTTTAGTAGTTATTCAAATAAGAATAAAGAAAATTGTAACAAGGCAGCACATAAGAATAGAGTAATGTCAACAAAACACACTGTGATGGTAGCAAAATTGTCTGCACTTAAAACAGCCACATACATGTGCACAAACATTGAGCATATAAGAGCGAGGTTAGACACAAAGCAAAGCAAAGAAATGTGCAAAAAATGTTGTACAGGTATGTATGTAAGAATAGAAAACGCAAACCGCACCATTGCAATACATGAAGACAAACACCCGATGGTGTGAAAATAAAATTCTAATAAATGAGATCCGACACTGTGGTAATAACTAGCAAATTTTTATTTCAAAGTTTAGTAAAAACACGATATTTGTCAACACAGTTTAGATTTTAAAGTCATTCTTGGGTCAATCAATCTCCTGGTGGGCCCGTTTCTTCTTCCCCGAATGCTTCTCTTGGTGCGCTGCTTGGCGTATTTTTCATCTGGGGTTTCCCGCAGCAGCAACCAGCAGAAATCAGCCATCATAGTGGTGTTCCATCTTCCCTGGTACCTTCTCTCTGCGTCCTTGATGTCCTGGTGAAACCTTTCACCTTGTTCTTCACTGTACGCCCCCAAGTTTTCGGGAAAGTAGTTCACATGGGAGTGCAAGAAATGGACTTTCAGGCTCATGTTACAGCCTTGTTCTTTGAAGGCATTGAGCATCCTGGCAACAATATCCTTATAGTTCTCATCCCGCCTGTTCCCCAAGAATTTGAGAACAACATCCTTGAAGGAATCCCAGGCTTCTTTTTCCTTCTCAGATATCGTTTCAGCGAATGCTCCATCTGAAATGAGTTTCCTTATATCAGGGCCAACAAACACTCCTTCCTTTAGCTTTGCTTCAGAAAGTCGGGGGAACTTTGAGCAAAGGTACCGAAAGCACTCACCATCTTTTGGAAGGGACTTGATGAATTGCTTAATGAGACCCAACTTAATGTGGAGAGGTGGTAATAGAATTTTATCACGAGGTACCAAGCTCTCATGAAGAACATTTTTCTCACCGGGTCTCAAATACTCCCGAATTGGCCAGTCTTTTTTCCCCCAGTGTAGGTCGCGGGCCCGGCTATCCCACAAGCAAAGGAAGCAGGGATATTTGGTGAAACCGGATTGCTGCCCTAATAGCATGGATAGAATTTTAAAGTCTCCACAAATCATCCACTTATGCTCATCATAACGAATCTTCTGAAGAATCAGGGCCAAATTCTCGTATTTTTCTTGGAGAATAACAGAGTGAGCAATAGGAACTGAAGCGAATGTGTTGCCATTATGAAGAAGAACACCTTTTATGCTGTCTTTTGACGGATCAATGAACAGCCGCCATTCAGCAGGATCATACTTGAGTTTAAACTTTTCCATCACTCCGTATATATCGTTGCAAAATACTAAATCTTCCTCTTTGCTGAAATACTTCAAAAATTGTGTCTCGCGGTTGCGGTACCAATAAAAAGTTGTTCCTGGTGACAATAGATTTTTCTGTTTAAGCCGAGAACCTAGCAGTTGGGCAGCATCTTTTGGGAGTCCTAAATCCTGGACTAAATCATTCAATTCAGCTTGAGAGAAAAGTTCAGGTTTCGGATCTGGTTCAGTTTCAAACTCGGAAGTACTGGACTCATTGGGAAAAGCCATCTGATGAGTCTCATCATGATCAGAACCGTCCACACAAATATGATCCAAAGATTTTGGTGGTTCAGGCACAGGTACTTCGTTGCTATGAGGCATAGGCCTAATTGCTGAGGGAAGGTTGGGGTAACTTATTACGTTCTTATTTTTTAAGTTGTATCCCTTCACAATGCAAGAGCAAAAATAGCAGTCACTGCTGTGGTCTCTTTGTTCACGCCACATCATAGGTATTCCAAAACGAAATGCTTGTTTTTTACCTTTCATCCATAAGCGTAGATCTTCCTCACATGTCTTGCACACTTTGTGAGGAGCCCACGGTTTGTCTTGATCGCCTAACTTCAAACCGAAATAGGCGAAATATACTTTTTTAATAAATTCAGAAATGTTCCTCTGCCGCTTTTTCACGGTATATTCCCCACAAAATAAACAAAAACTGTCCAGAGAGTTGACACAACCTCTGGCTCTGTGAGCCATCACAAATACACAGCACTGCAAACTACAACTGTAGTGAACCACTTCGGAATAAAGCTGGATTACGACTGAGCAAACAAAAGGTAATAATGAACTTGCAAGAAACTGAAATTTGACAGGAACGTTCATGTCGCAACCACCGTGTTTGAGCGAGTGAACGAGGCGAGGCGAACAGGAAAGAACATGCGCCAGCGCGAGTACTGGATTTAGACCCCCGCCTCCCAATTGTCCTGTTAATGTATAAAATGAATACAAAACACTCTAAAATATCATGAGGGAGTGTTTCTAGTTAGTTAACCATTACAACCTCTATTTTGGGCCAAGAAAATAAACTGCAGTCGGCTAAAAAGAAATTATGTGAACATTCCTTATATGGGTAAGAAATCTAATTTTGCAAGAAAACGTGACGTGATGGAACATTTTGGCTATTTTTCCTGGATTCAGCACCCCAAAATCTATAGGAATCAGTTGCAAAACTGGAGGCAGTTTTTTGGTAGTGTACCTGTGTTATAGATGTCTCATATTGCATAGGTTCCTCAACAGGAATTGACACCTCTTTATCTTCCTCCTGTGGAGGCTTGGCAAACAGTCCGTCCTGGCTGTGACGTACTTTTATTTCACTAGGGTAAAGCTGTTTGCTGTTACCACATTTACTGATGTTTTCCTGGTAAGAGCCTCCCCTTTGCTGATACCTGTTAGGCAAGTTAAAGCATTCCCTTGCCCAGCTTTTAGAAGGAATTACTTCAGCTCTAGGCTCTACTCTGTTTAGGACCCTGGAAACAGCTGGAGCTTCTAACGGCAGCCCTTCTGAAACTCTGTGCCTCACGTATCTCTCAGAGTGGTTTACTTCTGAAGGTAAAAAGCCTTTCTCTCTCTCTTGTGTATGATAAGGGTAATGAAGCTTCTCTGCTTCCCTTAAGCTGGCTTTGGATGGCTTCTGGACTTCCACAAACTGTCCTTTATAGCCAAGCCCTGTGCTTCCCCTTTTTGGACAAGAATAAAACTTCCTGGCTTGTACCTTTTTCCTTCTGACTCTGTTCCAATCTGGGCTGTTATATTCACTCTCACTTTCTGTGTCAAGCTGTCTGTACCTTTCATTCAAGCATTCACCGGACTCACTCAGACCTCCGTTCAGGCTTCCAAAGTGGTAATTAGACTTGCTCTCTTCACAGCTTCTCTCGTCCTCTCAATTCATCCAGCTCCTTCTATTTCTGTTTCCATTCAGAGACCTAGGCTGTCTCTCCTTCTGAGTCTTAGCCTGGTTCGGGTTCTGAGTCCTATCCTGGGTCTGGTTCACTGCTTGTGAGCTGAGCTTATCTAGGTGTTTCCTAGCTGCACCACCCCCCAGCTGATTAGAATCAGGTGAGAATCTCTTGGCTTCCCTACTGGCTGGGTGTGTCTCCCTAGCTCGTGACCTCACTTGCTTACGTTGCTCATGGCAACTTTCTATCATGTGCTCTCCCCAAACGTTATTATCTTCTTGAACTGCAATATCATCTGTCTCCATAGGGGTCACTAGTGAGTCTGCTCTGTGACAGTAACCATAGTGTGGGTTATTCTTTCCTAGGTGCATAACTTTGCACTTGTCCACATTAAATTTCATCTGCCATTTGGATGCCCATTCTTCCAATTTATCCAGATCCTCCTGCAGTTTTGCACAGTCCTCTTGGGTTTTAACAACTTTAAACAGTTTTGTGTCGTCCGCAAATTTGATAACCTCACTAGTTATTCCCTTTTCCAGGTCATTTATGAATATGTCAAAAAGTAGCAGACCCAGTACAGATCCCTGGGGTACTCCACTATTCACCTTTTTCCATTGGGAAAATTGGCCATTTAGCCCTACCCTCTGCTTTCTATCTTTTAACCAGTTCCCGATCCACAATAGTACACTGCCTCCTATCCCATGACTCTTTAGTTTTGCCAAAAGTCTCTGATGAGGGACCTTGTCAAAAGTTTTCTGAAAGTCCAGATACACTATATCGACTGACTCACCTTTGTCTACCTGTTTATTCACAACTTCAAAAAAACATATCAGATTAGTAAGACAAGATCTTCCTTGTCTAAAGCCATGTTGGCTGTCTCCCATTAGGCCATGACTATCTACATGCTGTGTAATTTTGTTCTTTATGATGGTTTCTACCATTTTCCCCAGTACCGACGTCAGGCTCACTGGTCTGTAGTTTCCCGGATCACCCCTGGAACCCTTTTTAAAAATTGGCGTTACATTGGCAATCCTCCAATCTTCAGGTATTACAGATGATTTTAATGAAAATTCACAGATTACTAATAGCAGGTCTGCAATCTCATATTTCAGTTCTTTCAACACTCTTGGATGTATACCATCTGGTCCAGGTGATTTGTTACTATTCAGTTTATCAAATAGTTGTAATACATCTGCCCGGTGTAGCGATATTTCTCTCAATTCCTCTGCTGTATCACCTTTAAATACCACTTCAGTCTTGGGTAACATCCCTTCATCTTCCTCAGTAAAGACCGAAGCATTTAGTCTCTCCGCTATAGCCTTATCTCCTCTTACTGCCCCTTTTACCCCTCCATCATCTAATGGTCCAATTGACTCTCTCACAAGCCTTTTGCTACGAATGTACTTGAAAAAGTCTTTATTTCGTGTTTTGCTTCCGTAGCAAGTTCCTTCTCAAATTCTCGCTTTGCCTGCCTTATCAATGCTTTGCATTTAACTTGCCAGTGCTTGTGCTGTTTCCAGTTTTCATTGTTTGGCTCTTTTTTCCATTTCCTGAAAGACGCTTTTTTGGCAGCAACAACTTCTGTGACCTCACCTTTAAACCATGCTGGCAGTTTTTTGGACTTTCTTCCACTTTTCTTAATGCGTGGAATACAGCTGGTCTGGGCTTCCAGGATAGTATTTTTAAAACACCCAAGCTTGATGTAAGTCTTTAACCTTTCCAACCGCTCCTTTTAGTTTTTTCTTAACTATATTCCTCATTTTATCATAGTCTCCCTTCCGAAAGTTAAAAGGTAGTACTGTGGATTTCTTTACTATCCCTCCTCCACTAACTAAATCAAACAAGGCCCTCCTTACCACCTTCAAGGCCTGTAACAATATGTCTCCTGCGTCTATCTCTGACCTCATCATACATACTGCAAACAACAGATCAAGGAGACCTCTGGTGCGGACATGCTACTCATACCAACCGAATCTACAAAGCTTAACCAGACCACCATCAACAGGGCATTCCTGAACTATGCTCCTAGATGTTGGAACAAGCTCCCCGCCCCCCCCCCCCCCCAGCATCAGAGCAATCAAGGACCTTAGGCTGTTCAGAAAAGCCCTCAAACACCACCTTTTTCTCATGTACTTTACACCTCTGGATATCCCCCCCCCTCACCCTTCCTCACCCTCTCAACCCCAATCCGCTGCTATATGAATCCAATAACATACAGTGAATTTAGATCTAATGTATTATACTAGGAATGTAAATAGTTTTCCCCAAGTTTACCTCCATGTTAAGTCCCTGTTCTCTGTAGACGATGGCCAAATTTAACTGACCAAGTGTTATTCTGTTTCAATGTAAACCGCACTGATGACAAAGAGCGCAGTATATAAGATATGTTTAAATAAATAAACACGATCATGCTATGATCACTATTGCCAAGTGGTCCCAACACCCTTATTTCTTGCACCAGATCTGGTGTTCTGCTAAGGACTAAGTCCAGTATGGCTTCCCCTCTGGTCGGTTCATGAACTAGCTGCTCCAAGAAGCAGTCATTTATTTCATCTAGGAACTTTATCTCCCTAGCATGTCCTGCCGTGACACTGACCCAGTCGATACCGGGGTAATTGAAATCACCCATTATTACTACCCTGCTGTGACTTTTGTTAGCTTCCTTGATTTCTCTGAGCATTTCATCATCCATTTGTTCATTCTGGCCAGGCGGTCGATAGTACACCCCCACTGCCACCGCCTTCCCCTTTTTACATGGTATTTCAATCCATAGAGATTCTACAGCAAATTTTGTTTCTTGCAAAACTTTAATCCTTTCTGACTCAATGCCCTCTCCAACATAGAGCGCAACCCCTCCACCAATTTGATCAGTTCTATCATTACGATATACTTTGTATCCAGGTTTCACAGTGTCCCATTGGTTATCCTCCTTCCACCATGTCTCTGCGATTGCAATCATATCTAACCTCTCATTTAGAGCTATATAGTCTAACTCTCCCATCTTATTGTTTAGACTTCTAGCATTTGCATACAAGCATTTTATAGACTGTATTTTATTCATATTAATCTGGCTATTGGTAGAAATGGGTAATTTGGGATCTTTAAGCTCTGTCTGCTCCATACTCGAGGGCATTTGGGCTACTATACTCTTTTTTTGGAACCTCACTGCTTTTGGTAGTATCCTTCAAGGATACCTTCTTCCGAACCATACGCTCTTGGACGACTGTCGGCTTTCCCCTATTATCTAGTTTAAAAGCTGCTCTATCTCCTTTTTAAAGGTTAATGCCAGCAGCCTGGTTCCATCCTGGTTAAGGTGAAGCCCATCCCTTCGGAAGAGCCCCTCCTTTCTCCAGAATGTACCCCAGTTCCTAACAAATCCAAACCCCTCATCTCTGCACCATTGTCTCATCCACGCATTGAGACTCCGGAGCTCTGCCTGCCTTTTGGGTCCTGCACGTGGAACGGGAAGCATTTCGGAGAACGCTATCCTGGAAGTTCTGGATTTCAACTTCCTACCTAAAAGCTTAAATTTAGCCTCCAGAACCTCCCTACCACATTTTCCTATGTCATTGGTACCAACATGTACCATCTAAGATCTTATCTAGGCGGCGCGTGAGGTCCGCTACCTTCGCACCAGGCAGGCATGTTACCAGGCGATCCTCACGTCCACCAGCCACCCAGCTATCTACATGCCTAATGATTGAATCACCAACTAAAACAGCTGTCCTAACTTTCCCCTCATGGGCACATGGCCCTGGAGAAACATCCTCAGTGCGAGAGGGTTTTACATCATCTGGATGACAGGTCCTAGTTACAGGATCACGTCCTGCCACACCAGGGTGATGCTCTCCTGTCACGTGACCTCTCTCCTGTACCATTATGTACCATTATGTACATTATGTTATTATGTACCAACACAATCTACTACATAATTAACTTGTGCTACAGTTACAGAATTGAATTCCTCCTTCCCCTAGGAGTTTCTTGTGTTACGCCTCTGTTCTAGCACAGCTCTACCACTCTTATCAGAATGACTGACATTCTCTCCCTTCTCCTACTTATTCTCCTAATAATTCAACCCACATATCCTACAGACCCTCTATCTCAACTACCAAATTTTATACCAATCATTAACAACCAAGACCAGAGATGGCAAAGAATTCCACACTCTGACACAACAAAACATCATACTACCTACTATAAACATCTGATCCATATTATATGTCAACCTCCAGTGAAAAGCCGAGGACTAAAATCCTCTGATAAGCAACACATAGCATGTATGCTAATAAACACGTTCCATCCGCAACAAGTGGCCTGTAATATTAGACTATATCGAAACCTACAAATTAGATATGCTACTTGTGAAAGAATCTTGGCTAACTGACACGGACACAGTCACCACTAACCAGAGGAAGATCCCAAATTATGTCCTCTTCAATTGCCCAAGGACTAATAAAAGAAGTGGAGGAGTCTTAATCATAGTCAAAGATAATCTCCAACTTCAGTGCCATAACGTACATAACTCAAACACCCTGGACACTATACTGATCTCCAATCATCACCTCATAATAGCCCTCTTCTACCGTGCCCCCTCCACATCTGCTGATGACCTATGAATCGTCCTTCAAAAAACAGCAAGCCACCACGTGGGCAACTAGGAACCAGTCAGAGAACGTGGCAGGAGGTTCTAAAATTGCCTTTATTGTTCCACGGATCAGGTGTGCCAACCCGACACAGGCCGTGTTTCATACACCACTTCCTCAGGGGTTGAGGGCTCACTAAAAAACATTCATATAAATGTTAAATAAAACTACAACAAACAAAACATATGCAATAATACCGTAAACGCTAACAAGTTAATACCATACATTTCATCATAATAATTAAAACAATAAATACATAAATAGTTATAATATGATAAACCAATGATAAAAACAAACATGTTGCAATAAATAATAAATAAATAACCATAAATACTAATAAAACATAATGTAAAAAATATATCATATACTGTGAAGCACAATGATTGTACTAAGTGTAAACCTGTACAAAGGAACATCAATTAAAAACACGAGAAAGGAGGAGTGAGAGGAGGAGAACTAGGAGGATGTGTAAAAATACACAGTTCATTATATAAAAATACAACCTGCTGCAACGTATTTCAAAATAAGAGGAGATAGGAAGTGAATCATGGAAACCATATAAATTGATCCAAGTGACCATCAAAAAATACTGTAAAATATGAAAATATGAATGTAAAACATAAATTATAAAGTAGAATAAAACATATAAAAGATAAAAAACCACATAAAATATCATATAAAAACCTACCACTGTGACCAGCCAAATGAAAACACGCTTTGATTGGCGGGACCGTGGAGAACACCTGCCTCACACTTGCGATGTAGAATGAACTCTATATGAAATAAATGAATAAATGAATGAATAGAAAATTAGACAAAACCATTAAAATTGCGCCAAAAAGAGGCCAATATGTGTGAACTTTTTCCCAAATGATTCCGTGTCCAAGCTCGGCGCAGAAGAATGTATAAAACGCAATGCCCAAAAAAATGCCCACATACTCTGTTTTAAAGCAGGAGATTACCAATAAAAACAACTTGCGATCATACTCACATTAAAAAAAGACAGTGGCCCTAGGGGTGGCGTCTGTTTGTTTATTACCCCTTCTGAATTTTAATTATTTATTTATCTATTTTGATTTTACATGGGGTTTCTTATCCTCATATTGCAGTGTTTCTTTCTTTTTTTAATGTGAGTATGATCGCATTTTTATTGGTAATCTCCTGCTTTAAAACAGAGTATGTGGATTTTTTTGGGCATTGCGTTTTATACATTCACACATATTGGCCTCTTTTTGGCGCAATTTTAATGGTTTTGTCTAATTTTCTATTCATTCATTTATTCAACAGACCCCGTGAGCTCTTCAACATCACCCAATCACTAAAAGACAACACAAAGCAATACTTTCTCCTAGCCTACCTGAGGGACTACCCCTCCCCCCTGCTGAGTTAGTGTTGTGGACCTCCATTTCCTGTGCTGCACGGGCTTGCTCAGATTGCCTTTCTGTTCCTTAAGAAAAGGAGTGCTTTCCAGAGCTCTCCCAAAAGGTGATTTTTGCTGAGTTTGCTGCATAACTGTGAGTCTGTTTGTCTTCAAATAACTGTGAATCTGTTTGTCTCCACATATTTATCTATCTGTCCTTAGTAGTGGGTTCCCTTACCCATTCCATTGCTGTAGAGTTTTAAACTTTCTCTTAGCCTACCTGAGAGACTACCCCTCCCCCCTGCTGAGTTAGTGTTGTGGACCTCCATTTCCTGTGCTGCACATGTCTATTTGTCCTTAGTGGTGGGTTCCCGTGCCCACAGTTCAGGAACAGCCTACTGGCCAGAGACACTTAGGTTCCCACCCACCCTACCCCTCGCCCCACCCACCCCAGGGGCTACATTACCTATATAGTGGTCACATACATGGCATCTATAACCTGTGACATAGTGGGTCCTTCCAGCCCGTTAGATGAGGCTAAAAAGCCAGGAACAGGAGTAGGGCTGAGTTGTAAACAAAAGCACATGGCTCCTGGTTACCTTAGAAACCAAGCACAGAGGCAAGAGAAACGCCCGTGCTACCATTCAGGGAATGAGTCACGAGCTAATGCAGGACACCTGCTAGGGGGTGGAGTTGAGCACTGCCCTAGAATTCACCCTGATAAAGAGAGTTCAGTTGAGCTTATGGAGTTAGAAGGGGAAGAAGGAGAAGAAGGAGAAGTGGATGAGGCATGTGTGCTGGATAAGGAAGCTAATGAGAGCTACGGTGAAGACAGCAGTGCCAGGAAAAAGCCAGAGTCTCTGTGGAAGGGTGAGACAGAGTCTTTCTTCAGGAAAAGAAAAGAAACCCCAAGGGAAGGATATAATAAGGGCAGAGTGGATTACCTGCAGTATCCAGGGGAACACAGAAGAGAAAGGAAGCCAGGAAGGCAAGTGAAATCTTCTGTGCAAGGCTTAGGTTGGGAACCTACAGCCAGTCCAAAGTCACAAAGAAAACCTCCACCAGCTAGGCTAAAAGGTAAGCCAAAAGGCTGGTATAAAAATAGTTACAGGGACTGTATTTACCCAGAGGGTTGGAGCTGGGAAGAGAATACCTGTGCTGATAACGTTTGTAAAAGCCAGTATTTAACTCAGGAATATCAGGTGAAACCTGAAGCAGTTAGAAAGGGCATGGCATCAGGTTTGCCGTTACAAACATTTCCTTCTAGCCAGGAAGAGTTAATGGACTTTGAACCTGAGTGTGTGAATATTGATGAAGATATCATGGACTGTACGATATCGCTTGCTAATGAAATAATCTCATTACGCTGAAGGCATGTTTTGAAAGAGAAAGTACAGCACTACTAGCATTGGGAAGCAGAGAGCTGTGAAGAAACAGCATTGTTACATTGGAATGCTAGATATCAACCTGTTTATTGCTGAAGTAAGCTTTTTCTGTTAAAGAACTTTTGATTTATTTATTTACATTCTCTTATATACCGCGCTATTCTACATCAGTGTGTTTTACATTGAACAAACTGAAATTACATTGAACAGGGCAATATAACTCGGAGATAACTATTTTACAGGGAACATGGGCTATGGAGGGTTAAGTGGCTTGCCCAAGACCACCAGGAGCACCTGTGGGACTAGAAACCCCAGTCCTTCCGGCCCAAGGTTGCTGTCCTCTAGTGGGATTTGAACCCCCAACCTTCCAGCCTGAAGTACCTTGCA
This sequence comes from Ichthyophis bannanicus, assembly GCA_033557465.1. Taxonomy (NCBI): domain Eukaryota; kingdom Metazoa; phylum Chordata; class Amphibia; order Gymnophiona; family Ichthyophiidae; genus Ichthyophis; species Ichthyophis bannanicus. The sequence goes on from CM066032.1 coordinate 1,153,194,279, forward strand.
CCAACCACTAGGCCACTCCTCCACTCCTTATGCCAGTAAATACCTGGTTCGTGTTACTTTGTTCATGGTGAAATCCACCCCGGGAGGGGAAATAAAATCCTTTGGTTGCTTAAACCACTTTTCCACAACTGCTCCTCATTGATTCGGTGAAGGGACTACATTTCCCAAAAAGCCCAGCTTCAAGATTTTTAAAGTAGCTGCTTCAGTGGGGAAGAACCACTCACTTAACCTCTACCCACTTATACACGGGGGTTTAAGGAGAGCTGGTGACAAATAGCACAGTAGTATGGATTTTTACCTGGATTTGAGGACACCACAAGGACGAGGTTCCTGCAGCAAGAGCTGACAGCCAGGAGGAAAAGATCCGGAGTTCGGCTGACGATCGGTCAGACTGGGGAGTTCCCTTTTCTCAGTGCCTGACTCTGCACTGGTGCCAGGTAATTGTAGCTGGGCACGGGTGGAGAAGGATACAAAGGAGAAAGGGTGGTGCACAGGAATAGTGCACGGCGTTGAAAAAAAAAAAAGAAGGGGGAATGTTTTTTTTCTCTCTCTCTTTTTTTTTGGGCCACACTTGGGTTTTTTTCGTTGTTCTGTTGCAGATACCAGGAGATCCAGAATGGACCCGCAAGAAATACTAAGGTGGATGTCCCTGCAATGGGATAAGCAGCTGGAGATGTCACGAAGGGTGCATGACCAAGTGATGACTGCCTTGCAAGAACAGCTGAGACCAGTAAATGCTCTCATAGAACATTTAGCAAAGCAACAGCAGGAGCCAGCGGAAGTTTTTCCAGGATTTACCCAAGGGGTAGGACTAAATGGTACCGGCTCACTTTTGCTGGGACAGTTATCTCCTACTGACAATTTAGATGATTATGTGGATGTATTTGAACGGATTGCAGAAGCCGTCAAACTGCCTAAGGAGCAGTGGGCTATAAGATTTGCCATGTCTTTATCTGGTGAAGCTTTGTCGGCATACAAGTCAATGCCAGCCACCTTAGCAATGAATTATGACGCAGTAAAGAATGCTGTACGAGACAGGTTAGGGCTCACCCCTCTGTTCTACAGGCACAGGTTTAGGGAGGCAAAGTTAAAGCCTGGAGAAACACCTAAAGCCCTGTATTTTAGAATAAAGGGATTAGCCTGTAAATGGCTCAAACCTGAGCAGCAAAATGAAGAGTCTATGTTAGATGAGATAATGTTGGAACAGTACATGGAAGCTGTACCTGCTGAGGTTAAAAAGTTTCTTATGTTACAGAACTGTAAGACAACAAGTGAAGCAGCTGCCATGACAGAACGGTATTTTGAGGCTGAATTCTCAAGGACCTCAAAATCCAGCGTTCTGGGCATGACGCAGGCTGATAAAGTAAGTAAGAATTTTGAATGTAAAGCACCTTATGAAAATAGGGGTTTTTCTTTTACTAAGGGAAAATGTTTTAAGTGTGGAAATGTTGGGCACTTGCAAAAAGACTGTATTATACGCACTGCCTTAGTATCTGGTAATGGGGAAAACTTCAAGGCAGGCTTTTTACTACCAGTCCAGGTGGAGGGCATAAAGGCCCAAGCACTACTAGACTCGGGCGCTAACCAGAGTATGGTGTCCCAACGGCTCTGGGAAGCCATACAAGCTCAAGTAGCGCCGAGTCCAGCAGTGGGGCAGGTGAAAGTACAGTGTTTGCACGGGTCAGCCTCCTATTACCCTGTATATGACCTCATGATAGAAGGGTTAGGATCAGCCAAGAAAGTAAAGGTGGCAATAATCCCACAGCTGTTACACAATGTAATTTTGGGAAATGATTGGCCCCCATTTTGCCGGGGAATTGAAAAGGGTATAGAAGAGAGGACAGGCTATGTCTCTACCCGCTCCCGGGCAAGAACCCCTCATAGGGAGGAGGACCCCGCTGAAGAAGTGGCAGGTCCATCCCGAGTTAGGGAAAATTCCCTTGACTTAGAAAGGAATTATGAGGAGGAAGCAATAGACCCATTGCCCACACAGACTGACCTTTTTGATACCATGCCCAAGGAGGTGAGGAAAGGAAAGGCCAAGAAAAAACAAGAAAGGCAACACAGGACCCAAGGAAGGGCTGATTTGGGAACTGGGGAGGGCTTACCATGGGTACCCTCTGAGTTAGTAAAGAAATTCCCATCCTTCCCAGGGGAACAGAAAGCGGATCCCGCTTTGAAAAGAGCCTTTATGTTTGCGCAAGAAGAAAGGGATACTCTGCCCCGATTCCTTTTAGAAAGGGATATCCTGTACAGGGAGAGTAATAACCTGCTTACCGGTGAGGTAAGAAAGCAGTTGGTAGTACCGACTACATTTAAGGCCATAGTAATGCGTCTAGCCCAGTGATGGCTAACCTTTTTGAGCCCGAGTGCCCAAACTGCCGCACAAAACCAAAGAATTTCCTCAAAGTGCCAGCACGTCATTTGCATAAGTGGTCTTATTTGCATAAATATTTGCATAATGTTACCATACACTAACTTTTAGTAAACATGTCTCTTAATGAGTGTATGGATAAAGAAAGACTAAAAGATTTCTACATTACTATAATCCAGTGCCAACCGCCAGGCACATTAGGAACTACTACAAACGCTGCCCATTTAGAACCCATAGCAAACCCGCCATATCCTGACAGCATTACCAGGACTCACAAAGCACCATACCCTACCTATCAAAAGGCAACACTGCAAATATTAAACCAATACATTTCAGTGAATACTGGGGAAAGAGAACAAGTGGCAACGTCAAATAGGAATTTCCTCTTGTACCAAACAAAGCGCAGATGTTAATGATGCACATTTCCCAGAGCTGACATATTCCAGTTAATAAATTCAAAATAAAGAGATATCGTTCTACCTTTTGTGCATTTTTTTTCAGTTGCAATTGGTCCAGCCATTTTCTTCTGGTTTCTTCATGTTTTCTGCTAACTCTCCATCGTCTGCTGTCCATTTGTCCTTTCTTCTCTCTTCTAGTTTTTTTCCATTCTCTCTCTCTCTCTACATCTGCTTTAACATACTAATCTTTCTCCTTTTGCTCTTTCCTCATTCCTATTTCATCCACACAAATTTTACCCCTCCATCCTCAATCCCCAATTACTCTCCCAATACCTGGCCAATTGTAGATTTTTCATCCCTCCTACACAAAATATTTTTCCCCTCTCCATTTTACTCTCCCAGCCCCATCCCATTCTAATCCTCCCCCAACATCAGCTCCCTTCTAGTTCCAGTCTCACCCAGCATCCATTCCCTTCTTCAAGCCCCCCACGTCCCCTCAGCCCATTTCCATTCCAAGCCCCGTCCCCATCAGCTATTTGCAGTTCAAGCCCCCCACTTCCCCTCAGCCCATTTCCATTCCAAGCCCCATCCCCAACAGCTATTTGCAGTTCAAGCCCCCTTCCACTCAGCCCATTTCCAGTCCTAGCAACCTCCCCAACCCATTACCAGTCCTAGCCCCACATAGCCCACTCCCAGTCCTAATCCCACCAGCCCATTTCCAGTCCTAACCTCCCCATCAGCCCACTCCCAGTCCGAGTCCCCATCACTCACTGTTTAGTTTAAGCCCCCCCAGCGCCTATCACCACTCCTAACCCCCCCAGCGCCCATCACCACTCCTAACCCCCCCAGCGCCCATCACCACTCCTACCCCCCCAGCCCAGCGCCCATCACCACTCCTAACCCTCCCAGCCAGCCCAGTGCCCATCACCACTCCTAACCCCCCCCCAGCCAGCCCAGTGTCCATCACCACTCCTAACCCCCCCAGCCCAGTGCCCATCACCACTACTAAACCCCCCCCACCCCATCCCATCACTACTCCTAACACCCCCCAGCCCAGCCCATAAATACTCCTAAACCCCCCCCCCAGCCCAGCCCAGCCAATCACCACTCCTAACCCCCCAGCGCCCATCACCACTCCTACCCCCCCAGCCCAGCGCCCATCACCACTCCTAACCCCCCAGCCAGCCCAGTGCCCATCACCACTCCTAACCCCCCCAGCCCAGTGCCCATCACCACTCCTAACCCCCCCACCCCAGCCCATCACTACTCCTAACACCCCCACCCAGCCCAGCCCAGCCCATCACTACTCCTAACACCCCCCCAGCCCAGCCCAGCCAATCACCACTCCTAACCCCCCCAGCCCAGCCCAGCCCAGCCCATCACCACTCCTAACCCCCACGCCCCCCAGCCCAGCCCAGCCCAGGGAAAATTTAAAAAAAAAACAACCCTGTCTGCTGCCGTTGTCGGGGCCGCCGCGGCAGAATCGAGCGTGCCGCGGGGCCCCCCTGTACCCGGCAGATCCTGCCCTCCCCGTAGCAGCTCTCTCTTTGGAGCTGCAGTCAGACGCGCCGGCTTGCAGAGCGCGAGGGAAGAGTTCCCTCGCTGCTCTGTTAAGCCCGCGGGGGCTGATGGGAAGTTCCCATCAGCCCCCGCGGGCTTAACAGAGTCGCGAAAGGGAAACTTTAAGCCCGCGGGGGCTGATGGGAAGTTCCCATCAGCCCCCGCGGGCTTAACAGAGTCGCGAAAGGGAAACTCTTCCCTTCGCGCTCTGCAAGCCGGCGCGTCTGACTGCAGCTCCAAAGAGAGAGCTGCTACGGGGAGGGCAGGATCTGCCGGGTACAGGGGGGCCCCGCGGCACGCTCGATTCTGCCGCGGCGGCCCCGACAACGGCAGCAGACAGGGTTGTTTTTTTTTTTTTCGATTGCGGACCTTCCCGCGTGCCAGCTGCAAGGCCTTCGCATGCCACAGCTGGCACGCGTGCCATAGGTTCGCCATCGCTGGTCTAGCCCATGACCACCCAATAGGAGCCCACAAGGGGAATCAGGGGACATTGGACCAGGTCTTGGCCCGTTTTTACTTGCCAGGGGTTTACAAGGAAACTTCCCGCTATTGTGAAGCGTGTCCCACCTGCTAACAGGTTTCTGCCTCGAAACCGAGAGCAGTGCCTATGATACCCACACCTGCCATATCCACACCCATTAGGCGAATGGCAATGGACATCATAGGGCCACTCGTTAGGACTCCCTGGGTTTTTCAGTACGTGTTAGTGATCGTGGACCAAGCTACACGTTTCCCATGGGCCATACCTATGATAAATACCTCCGCCAGAACAATAGCCTTGGAACTGATAAAATTGTTCTGTGAAGTTGGCTTCCCTCAGGAGATGCTCACTGACCAAGGAAGCAACTTTTTGTCAAAATATTTAGCCACTGTGTGGGATGCCTTTGGCATACACCATATGTGGATGGCAGCATACCACCCCCAGTCCAATGGGATGGTTGAAAGAACAAACCAGACCATAAAGCAAATGCTTAGGAGGGGACTAGATGGGCAGATGTCCGAGTGGGATACATTGTTACCCTTTGTATTGTATGCATGTAGGGAGTGTGTACAGGCGTCCCTAGGGGCATCCCCGTACGAGCTGTTATTTGGTAGAGCCCCCAGAGGAGTTCTTGATATACTCAGAGAACAATGGGTAGAACCAGATAGGGGGGAGACAGAAGTACCCCAGTTCCTCAAAGACTTAAGGAGTCGTTTGAAGAGGACGGCTCAAGCCTCTTTAGAAAACTTACAGGCTAGCCAAAAGAGGCAGAAAAAGTACTACGACCGGGGAACAAAACCCTGTCAATTAGCTGTAGGCGATAAAGTGGTGATTATGGTGGCCGAGATAGGACCAAAATTCGAGTCCAGATGGAAGGGGCCCTGTACGGTAGTGGAGAGGGTAGGTCCCGTCTCATACCGGGTAGAGAATAGTAAGGGCCGGCGCCAGGTCTATCACATTAATGTTTTAAAACCCTGGCAAGAAAGGGTAGCCACAGTACAATTAGCTATGAAGGAACACCACAGGAACCCTACACAAGGGATTACGTGCTGTCCGTCGCAGGCTTTGGCAGCCCGTAATATTTTAAGGGGGGGATCTGTGACATAGTGGGTCCTTCCAGCCCGTTAGATGAGGCTAAAAAGCCAGGAACAGGAGTAGGGCTGAGTTGTAAACAAAAGCACATGGCTCCTGGTTACCTTAGAAACCAAGCACAGAGGCAAGAGGAACGCCCATGCTACCATTCAGGGAATGAGTCACGAGCTAATGCAGAACACCTGCTAGGGGGTGGAGTTGAGCACTGCCCTAGAATTCACCCTGATAAAGAGAGTTCAGTTGAGCTTATGGAGTTAGAAGGGGAAGAAGGAGAAGAAGGAGAAGTGGATGAGGCATGTGTGCTGGATAAGGAAGCTAATGAGAGCTACGGTGAAGACAGCAGTGCCAGGAAAAAGCCAGAGTCTCTGTGGAAGGGTGAGACAGAGTCTTTTTCAGGAAAAGAAAAGAAACCCCAAGGGAAGGATATAATAAGGGCAGAGTGGATTACCTGCAGTATCCAGGGGAACACAGAAGTGAAAGGAAGCCAGGAAGGCAAGTGAAATCTTCTGTGCAAGGCTTAGGTTGGGAACCTACAGCCAGTCCAAAGCCACAAAGAAAACCTCCACCAGCTAGGCTAAAAGGTAAGTCAAAAGGCTGGTATAAAAATAGTTACAGGGACTGTATTTACCCAGAGGGTTGGAGCTGGGAAGAGAATACCTGTGCTGATAACGTTTGTAAAAGCCAGTATTTAACTCAGGAATATCAGGTGAAACCTGAAGCAGTTAGAAAGGGCGTGGCATCAGGTTTGCCGTTACAAACATTTCCTTCTAGCCAGGAAGAGTTAATGGACTTTGAACCTGAGTGTGTGAATATTGATAAAGATATCATGGACTGCACGATATCGCTTGCTAATGAAATAATCTCATTACGCTGAAGGCATGTTTTGAAAGAGAAAGTACAGCACTACTAGCATTGGGAAGCAGAGAGCTGTGAAGAAACAGCATTGTTATGTTGGAATGCTAGATATCAACCTGTTTATTGCTGAAGTAAGCTTTTTCTGTTAAATAACTTTTGATTTGTCCTTATGCCAGTAAATACCTGGTTCGTGTTACTTTGTTCATGGTGAAATCCACCCCGGGAGGGGAAATAAAATCCTTTGGTTGCTTAAACCACTTTTCCACAACTGCTCCTCATTGATTCGGTGAAGGGACTACATTTCCCAAAAAGCCCAGCTTCAGGATTTGTAAAGTAGCTGCTTCAGTGGGGAAGAACCACTCACTTAACCTCTACCCACTTATACACGGGGGTTTAATGAGAGCTGGTGACAAACCTAACCTGGATTAAAAGCCACATCGTCTTCATCTTTTCTTCTTCTTCTTCCTCTTCTGGGACTGCATAAACATGTCGTGTATTCAGTGCAATAACTGCAGTACTTTCATTCCAAGTCGAATCATTTGGAGCCTAACAGCTTGTCCTATATGCCTAAAGTCAGCCGCCATGCATGAAGAACTGACTCTACTAAGGAAAGACCTAGCTGCCATGCATAAAGAAGTGTCTCTATTGAGGGAGGAACTGGCTGCAATGAAGCGCACCTCTTCTAGGATACAAACTGAACAAAGTCCACCACCACTCCCACAAAGAATCAAACACCCCAGGAACAAATGGATCACAATGGGTTCTGGTAGATTGTGACCAGTAACACAGAGACATCCTGTACATCAAGAGATATCCCTGCACAATGCCTTCTCTGCCTTGGCTAATGAGGATGCCCAATCCAAAGAAACTGAAGGGCCCTTATATGAGTCAGACAATGCCCAATCCCCTGCTAAAGCACCACATATGAAGAAAACCTCACCAAACAAAAAACTACTACTACTTGGAGATTCCATCATCAGAGGCACCAACTTGGGAACACAGTTCAAAGGAGAGAAGATAGTCATGTGCCTACCAGGCTCTTCAGCCAGCAGGAATACAAACCAAGTTGTTGAATTACTTAGCGCAAAAAGTGAACACTCCAAACTTGATGTTATTATCCACTTAGGCACAAATGACCTGGCTAGGAACAGTGCCTCCACAGCCCAAAAGGACTTTCAATCTCTGGGAGAGAAACTCAAGCGCGTTGTTAACACTGTTGCATTCTCAGAAGTTCTACCTGTTCTTGGTAAGGGGACAAAAAGGCTGCATCGCATTAACAGCTTTAATACATGGCTCTAGACCTGGTGCAAACAAGAAGAATTCAGATTTATTGGTAACTGGGACAACAGATGGACCAACGAGAGACTATACTGTGCTGATGGACTACATCTCTCTGTCACAGGGAAAAGAATCCTAAGTGAAAAATTCAGGCAGTATGTGGATATGCATTTAAACTAGGAAGAGGGGGTGACGGATGTGGAAGGTCAACATCTGCATGCCACCCCCAGCAAAAGCAGAACACCATCAGAAACAGCCACACTTTTAAACCACACATCAAAAACATGTGGGAAGAAGTAGGCAGAACAAAATCAATGCAAAATACACACAAGCCAGGAAAATACTGGAAAGCAATGAGCACAAATGCTCGAAGCTTAGCCAACAAAATTCCAGACCTGGAAGCCCTAATGGTGGAAACAAATTTGGACATTGTGGCCATTACAAAAACATGGTTTAGTGAATCGCACGATTGGGATATAGCCATAGCTGGCTATAATCTATTCAGAAGAGACAGAGAAAATGGAAGAGGAGGAGGAGTAGCCTTGTATGTCAAAAGCAATTTTAAAGCTACTGAAATGCAGGGGACATGGGGAAAAGAAGAAGCGCTCTGGATTGTGTTGGAAAGAGGAGATGGCACTGTCATCCATATTGCTGTAGTCTACAGACCTTCGACTCAAATTGAAGAGAGAGATAACAAATTGATTAAAGATATTGCCAAGATAGTAACAAAGGGGGAAGCGATCATATTGGGTGACTTTAATCTACCTGATGTGGATTGGATTACTCCTTCTGCACATCTGTAAAGAAGCAAAAAAATTGTGGATGCTCTCCAAGATGCATTATTTAGACAAATGGTGATGGAACCAACCAGGGAAAGCTTAACGCTGGATGCAGTGCTCACCAATGGTGATAGTGTGTCGAATGTCTGCATGAGTGCCCCTGTGAGCAACAGCGACCATCACACAGTGTGGTTTGAGATAAAAGTCATGGTACAGGCCAATCATAGCAAGATCAAAGTCCTAAACTTCAAATACACTGACTTCAATAAAATGGCAGAGTACTTAAAGGAGGAGATGACGGGGTGGAAGGAGATAAAGGAAGTGGAATTGCAATGGGCTAAACTAAAGAAGGCAATAAAAAGGGCAACAGATAGATATGTAAGAAAAGTAAATAAAAACAAGAGGAGAAGGAAACCTATTTGGTTTTCCAAAGAGGTGGCTTCTCAAATAAAGGCAAAAAACACAACTTTCGCAAAATTCAAAAGCTTGCAAACAGAAGAACACAGAAATGAATACAGGATCCAACTCAAAGAGTCTAAAAGAGTAATAAGGATAGCAAAATCAAAGGCAGAGGAAAGGATGGCTAAAGATGTTAAGGGTAGCAACAAAACTTTCTTCAGGTATATTCGGGAAAGAAAGAAGATCAGAGTTGGAATTGCAGGACTCAAAAGTGCTGGGAAAGGACTCGTGGAAAGTGACACTGAAAAAGCGAAATTGCTAAACAAATACTTCTGCTCTGTTTTTACTAAAGAAGATCCTGGAGATGGACCAGCTGTGACTCCCAAATATAAAAACGGGAATGAAGTAGATACCACACCATTCACAGAAGATGAGGTGTTAGAACAACTTGCTAAACTGAAAGTGGACAAAACCATGGGACCGGATGGGATACATCCCAGGATACTGAAAGAGCTCAGAGAGGTTCTTGCAGGACCGTTAAAGGATGTCTTCAACAGATCCTTGGAAACAGGAGAGGTTCCTCAGGACTGGAGAATGGATGATGTCGTACCTCTACACAAAAGTGGTGACAGGGAAGAAGTGTCAAACTACAGGCCCGTGAGCCTTACCTCGGTGGCGGGAAAAGTAATGGAGGCGCTCCTGAAAGAGCGAATAGTGAACTTTCTCAAAACCAACAGGATGCAAGATCCGAAGCAACATGGTTTTACCGAAGGACGGTCTTGCCAAACAAATCTGATTGAGTTCTTTGACTGGGTGACCAAGGAACTAGATCAGGGGCATGCGATAGATTCATCTACCTGGATTTCAGCAAAGCCTTTGATACTGTTCCTCATAGGAGGCTTGTCAACAAACTCAGTAGCTTGGGGAGGGTCCCAAGATGGTAAACTGGATTAGAAATTGGTTGACTGACAGACGACAGAAGGTGATTGTACATGGAGCTCACTCGGATGAGAGGAAGGTGATTAGCGGGGTGACCCAGGGTTCGGTCCTGGGCCTGGCACTGTTCAATGTATTTGTGAGTGATATTGCTGAAGGACTGAATGGAAAAGTCTGTCTTTTTGCAGACGACACAAAAATTTGCAATAGAGTGGACTCCCCCGAAGGAGTGGTTAACATGAGGAAAGATCTACAAAAGCTGGAAGACTGGTCTAATGCTTGGCAACTATGATTTAATGCGAAAAAGTGCAATGTCATGCACTTGGATAGCAGAAATCCAAGGGAAATGTACGCGATAGGAGGTGAGAGGTTGGTATGCATGGTTCAGGAGAAAGACCTTGGTGTGATTATCTCTGATGATCTCAAGGTGGCAAAATAGTGCAACAAGGTGGTGGCAAAAGCCAGGAGGATGTTGGGCTGCATACAAAGAGGGATTACCAACAGAAAGGAAGAGGTACTTATGCCACTTGTGGCGCCCCCACTTGTCTAGGTGGTTGCCTATAGGCAGGGGCGTACCTCCTAATGTCCCTTTTTAGTATGGGTTCCCAGAGCCAAGGCTTCTGGGGCTTGTAGTTGTGTGAAATGATGAGTAGGCCAAGGGTTTGAAGGCAAAAACACAGGAAAATTTATTTTTCTCTTCCTTTGCACCAAAAACACATAACAACAAAATTAGGATACTTCTCCCACAAAAGAAAAAGAATTTCCAGATCAAGTACTTCACAGTGACAACAGTTGCAATTGCTTCTTCAGCTGTTACATAATGCAGCTTGATAGTTCCTTTACTTCTGGCTTAAACAACTGCTTTTCCAAACTGTGCAATATTCAAATTAAAGCTTCTTTTACTTCTGGCTGCTTCCCACTCAGATAGTTCTTTATTAAACATTCAAATCAAGCCTTTGAATATTTTCTAGCTGCTTTAAAACACCAGCAACTTCATTTCAAACATTATCAGCACTCTAGGCACAAGACAAACTGGTATAATAGCTTCTGGGTCTTTCCACATTTAAACCCTATAGCTTCTTCATTTTGTCTTTATACAAAAAGAACAATCCATTTGAGATTCTGTAGAGGCATTATCTATCTGCATGCCCTCATAATCAGGATCTGTTGTTCCCTGACTGGAATCAGCTTGTGGGAACGTAGGCTTAATTTGTTCTAAGAATTTTAAAACCTTTTCCCAACGAGACCTCTCTCTAGGTTCAGGGGTTGTGGATGGGCTATGGAGATCCTTATCTTTCAATAAACTGTTCAAGGCTTCTAATGGGCTCACCTTCTTTCTAGCAACAGTTCTTTTCACAGGCCTTTTCAGAAGTGAAACTCTACCCACAGGCTCCTGCTGGGCTGTTCCCGTACCTTGCTTATAGTCTGCAGCTTCCTCAGGCCAAATGCTCCTGTATCCAGGGCCAGCTGTTATTCCTCTACAACAAGGGCTTCCTTCAGGGCTATAGTTTCCTGTGTTTTGGCTGCAATGGGAATCCCTTCTGAGGCTGTCTTTGGAGCACCTCTCTCTCTCAGCTTCCCTGAAAGATTCCTTTCCTTCTGGTTCCCTCGTGATCTTCTCGCCCTCCGTTTCCCTGGTGGTCTCCCTTCTTCCTGTTCACTGAGGCTGAAATGAGTGGGGCTGCCCTACAGCCTCAAACTCCTCCCCCAGGTGCTTCTCATTACCTCTCTTGGTTGCCTTGGAGCTTGGGCGTGGTCTGAGCTCAGCAGCCTCGTGTGTGTTTTTTTTTCACTTTGGCTGTACTTTGAAAGTCAGTGCTCTCTTGGCTATCCCTTTGCTTGAAGGTAAATGCTTGTCTTTTATCTATTTCCATGGGCTCTAATACAGTTTCGCCACCACACACTGTATAAGTCACTGGTGAGGCCTCACGTGGAATACTGTGTTCAGTTTTGGAGACCGTATCTTGCAAAAGATGTAAAAAGACTGGAAACTGTTTAGAGGAAAGCGACCAAAATGATTTGGAGCCCGCGTCAGAAGCCTTATGAGAAGAGACTTGCAGACCTAAATATGTACACTTTGGAGGAGAGGAGGGACAGGGGAGATATGATTCAGACCTTTAAATACTTAAAGAGAAATGATGAACAAACAAACCTCTTCCAAAGACAGGGAAGCTGTAAAACTAGAGGGCATAACATGAAGCTGCAAGGTGGTAAATTGAAAGGCAATGTCAGGAAATATTTTTTCACTGAAAGGGTGGTGGATGTTTGGAATGCCCTCCCGATGGATGTGGTGGGGCAAACACGGTGACAGAATTCAAAAAGGCATGGGACAAACACAGTGGATCCCTTTACAGCAATAGGATAAAAACAAGATAAACGGTACCATCTAATTTCTGAACCATATAACGTCTCAACAAATAGGGGTGTCCTACATGGAGTGGTGGATTTACTCCTAAACAAAGACATGGGGAGGGGTGGCCTGCACAGAGCGACAGGTGCACCTACTCTTGCCATCTTGCTGTGCAAACTAGATGGACCATGCTGGTCTTTATCTGCCATCATTTACTATGTTACTATGTTAATACACCGGAATCACACCACACCCACAGGTCTTCGCTAACTACTTTAAAAGCAAATCCAGTATGGATAATCCTTGCAACGCTTCTGCTACTCCACCAACCGACCCTCCTGCAGTACCCTTACCCAATACTGCACAAAATGAACTCACCACCCCTACACTGGGAGTTTTTCACCCTTACTCAACAGAACAAATAGAATGCATAATAAAAAGTCTTAACTCTACTACCTCCCCAACTGATCTATGTCCATCATTTTGGATTAAATCAGCATGTTCTGAGCTAAGTACATATATCCACCACTTTAATAAAGATTTTATTCTCCATGGGTGCATTTCCAGCCCCATTAAAAACTGCATCCATCAGACCCCTACTCAAGATCCCGAAACTGGATCCGACAGATGTAAAATCCTACAGACCTATTTCAAGCCTACCCTTCCTAGCCAAGGTAATGGAGAAAATTGTTCAGCAACAAATGCAGGACCATATCGATGCCCAATATCCACTTGATGACAACCAACACGGATTTCAACTAAATCATGGAGTTGAGACACTGCTTGTCACACTAATGAACCACCTAATCTTAGACATGAATAAATCCAAACAAGAATATCTGGATATTGCCTTCGCCTTTGACACTGTTTCCCACAATCTCCTCTTAGCTCAACTACAGCAAAGAGTACTTCAGAGGATTTAGGATGATTCTGAAAAATATTCTAATAGCAAAGAATAAGATACAAACCATCAACCAGCTTGCAATTCCCATGTTGTCATTATAGCTTTGGAATTGTAGACTGGCTTCTTGAAAAATTGGATATACAAACAAGAAAAGTCTTCCATGCCCTCAAGAATCAGTTTATGCCCAGACTGTAAATTCCTAGAGCCAAAGGAGGACTGTGCCTCATAAAAAATTATACATGTGAAGTGGCATTTTAAAAAGGACGACCAAGTCAAATCTGGGACATCCAGGGTAGAACATGCAGAAGAATGCCGGGGATGTCTATGTCTCTGCCCTATTTTCTTAACATGAATGCCCCTGACTTGGACGTCCATGCCAGTGGCTGATTACATGTCCTCCTTAGGAAAGCATGAAGTGGGGATGCCATGTTATGCAAGATAGGATAAGAGGAGGTCCAGTGGCATAGCAAAATTCTCATTCTCCGTCAGTGTTCATTATTGAATTGTAAAATAAAGTGGGTATTAGTGTATTCCTTCTCCACACTCTCCAGACATTTGCCTGACAAAACAATCACCTTTCAGGTGCCTCTTCATACCTGGAGCAGGTATAACCTTAGATGCAATGCCGGATATCCAGGACATTTCTAAGATCAGGCAGAGACGTCCAAATTCTTGAGAATGCCCCAGCCATGCCTCCAGCATGTGTCCATTCAGACTTGGAGGTCTTCACACTGGGAATGTCAACAGGCCCAGCTTCTAAAATGGCTCTGGAGATCTCTTCATGCTTTGGATATCTCTATGCCCATTTGCAGATGTCCAAAGCATGAACAAGGCTTGAAAACTAACCCCCAGGGGTGTGGCTTACCTATGATTGCGCTGTGAGTGTGTCCTCCATCCCCATGCCTAAATGAAAAGGGAAAGCCAGGGTTTGCTCCACTGAGCCCCAGTGGTACGTTACTGGTCCAATGGATCATTTTATTGGAGTTCCCCAGGAGGCTATGTGAGAGCTACATTCGGGCTTGATTTTTGGGGATGAAGAGGAGTTCCTGCAGTCTTCCAACCTTGATACCAGCTGGTCTCCCGTGGCACGGATCCCACCACCCCACCCAAAAGGCTTGGAACTGCCGCCAGCTGTCTCAGAGGAAACCGCATCAGAAGTTGGCAGTGTGTTGATCTCCAGGAGTGGGGATTCGGCATTGGCAGACCAGGCGCTACCCTCCAGCAGCATCAGAGATGTTTGGGCAGTGTTTTAGTGGTGGGGAAATCTCAGGTCAATGGGGCTGGCGTGGAATTAACATCTGATGCTACCCAAGTTGTACATTCTCCTATTTCCTGGTCTCTCCAGTGGCCTGAGAAGGTGACTAGATTCTATATGGGAGGCAATAACTTTTTTTCTAAAAATGTTGGTCGCCATTCAGAGGACATTTTGGTAAAGGTCTAGTCAAACTCTGATCAAGTTTTGGCATGTATAGCAACATCGGAACAGCTGAAATCTAGATTGGACGTTTGTGAGCAACAGCTATTATTCATGTCCAATATAAATGCTGCATTGGTTAAAGACAATACTGTCATGAAACTAAAATTGGAAGCTTTGGAGAATTCAACACGAGCAGCTGTCCTTTGGGTGTTGAACTTTCCAAAGGTAGTTGTGGTATCGGCCATGGAGTTATTCAGGAAATATATGACTGAGATTCTGCTTGTTCCTACTGAGCTTTTTTCCCCATTATCTAAAGCGTATTATTTGTCATAGGTAAAGAAGATTCAGGGTGACTCTGGTGTAGAGCCAGCTCCAGGAGCATTGAATGTTTCGGACATTTTAGATGTGTCTACTGGGGAGATGTGTTGGCCAGTCATTTTGGTAGTTGCATGTGCCCTTGCTTCTGACAGAGACTGGATATAAAAAAAAAAATCTCAAGAAGCGCATTGTGCCCTTTTATGGGCTTCGAACTTCTATCTTCCCAGTTATTGCTAGAGAGACCCAGAAATATCGTAAGAAATTTTTATTGCTTAGACCAGGGGTTTTACAGCTAGGGGCACTGTTTCATTTGCATTTCCCCTGTAAATGTTTGATTGTATATCAGTCTGTAAGATATGTTTTCTTCAACTCAGGGGATTTAACTGCTTTTTTAAACGTTAGGCTACCTATACATCCTGAACCTGTAGGTGATGTATAACTGTGTGTTTATTAAGTGATCCTAGGGGCCTCATGGCATTTTTTCTTATATCTAAATAAGTTTTCCTTGTTATACTCAAGTGATTGTCCTCTACCTTTGTAAGTTTTCTTTGCTAATACCCCCCATATTGTGGACTATAGGTTCTTTTATTCTTTAATTCTTTGTAATAATTGCCTATTGATTTTTGTGTGAAACTTCTTTTTCTGTATAAGTTAGTCTTGGTTCTATTAATAATTCTATAAATAATACATTTAAAAAAAAGAAAACTAACTCCCATAGAGTGACCATCATAAGATTCTAGGCCTACTTAACAGCATCAACAGACCAAAACACACAGAAAGTGTTGAAGTATGAATGTAAGCATTTACAATCCAGTTCCATCATTAAACTTGGATAGGCATTCCAACAAGCAGAAGGAATGAGTGGGGATCCACCTTGATGCAAAGGAAAGGAAGCAACAGAATCTGAAAAACAAGAAAAAACATTCTTTAAAGAAGTAAATAGAAGAACAGGTGGCAAATGTTCAAATACAGTGGGATATGTAAAGTGTTACTCCAGGAACCAGGGTAGACCCAAGGGTTTCTGCCACCTTACGCAGGCCCTTACTGCTGACCCCCTTCTCCCTCCTTCCCCTCCCTCTTCCCCCCCCCAAACGTGGTGCCACCCAGCCCACCATGCCGCTCCCTGGCATCCATTTACTCACCAGGGGGAGGGGCAGCATGGCGACCCTTCTTACACTAAAGCAGCAGTTCAGCTGCTTCTTCAGCACATTGGGCTTCAAAGTGCCCACATGCATGTGCAGTCATGCCCCCCCCCCCCCCCCGAGGCAAATTCCTGGGGACAGGAGTGGCAGGCCATAACTGCGCACACACGCATGGGAATTTTACAGCCCGCCGCGGTGCTGAACTACCACGTCACAGGAGGGTTTAAGCCATGCCACCCACCTGGGTCTGCTACCCTAGATGACCACCTAGTTCATGGTCCAGCCCTGCCAGGAACAATGCATTGCTCAAATTTGGATACATGAATGGTTAAGGAGAGGTGAAATGAAATCCAAGGACTAGAGAGTGACATTTTTGGCCCAGGATAATGGATTACAAATGAGATTCGTTTTTGTACTTATTTTTATTAGAAATTTAACAAAACAACCAATATATGAACAGGATTACAGAAGAGATTGTTCACAGTATCACAGAAAAATAAAACTTGTAAAATAGACATACGTAGTTTTCTGTAAGAAAGATCTGGAAATGGTTACTTATCTCATAGCTGGCTGTGACGTTCTAATGGCAGAAAATTCCTATGCAGCAAGGTGGAATGTCTCATCCATTGGAAACTTTGCAAACTCTACAACATCACTGCACCAGAAAAGCATTGGGATCATAACTCTAACAGAATTGCAGAGAATTAAGAGGTTATGATCAACTGGGACATTCCCTTTCTGGCTGATAAAAATTTGAATGCAAGGAAACAGGACATAGTGGTGAAGGAGAAAAACACCAGAATGGCATGGATAATAGAGGTATGGATTCCAAGTGATTAGTCTACAAATCAAAATGGAGGAGGAGAAGATTCTCAAGTAACAAGAGATGCAGTCAGAGACCAAGAAAATGTGGCAGAAAGATACAGAAATATTTTCCACTGTGTTGGGATCCGCAGTCCTGATTAAAAACAATTTCCAAACACAGCTTGACAGATTGCCTATACATATTACATCCTATTAACTCTAGAAGGAAACTCTCTTTGGCACAGTGCAAGTACTGAGGCAAGTGTTAGCAGTAAATTTGAGAGATTGAGATCATACTCCCCATATTGTATCTTATTAGCAAGGTTCATTACTGTCATGGTATGTGCAAAACTAATCCATTTGGAGAAATTGTCCCCAGAGAGATACAAAGCGGTCCAGGAAGCTTGAAAATCTGTTTTTGCTATCTCCCTTCTCAGCATCTACATAGGTCCACTTCCTACTGGCTAACACAAGAACATGAAACCTGTCATACTGGATAAGACCAAGGGTCTATAGAGACCTGCATCCTGCCTCTGACAGGGGCCAATCTGGCCCACTGGAAAGTACCCAGTAGATCCCAAAGTGTAGATCCATTCCTAGTTGCTCACACATGGGAACAAACATAGCTTTCCAAGTCTACCTGGTCAATGCCTTTTAGTGGACTTTCTCTCCAAGAATCTGTCCAAAACCTTTAACAACCCAGCTATGCTAAAAGCCTTAGCTACATCCTTCAACAAACAAATTCCACAGCTTAATGGAGCACTGAATGAAAGAATACTTTCTCCATTTAGTTACATAGCCCACAGGGCAATAATACAAATTAACAGTGTTAACGTAGGCTGACTGTTAGCAAATGACCCCTTAATGATCAGGTGCTTGGCTTTATGGAAGTGATTAAAATGGGAGCAGTGATTACAACTGAATGTCAAACTTTAGGGTGGAAGAGAATTACCCCAGATTAAATCAGAAGTTAAGAACCTAGGAGTGATCTTAGACCCAGTCTTGGTTATGGACACCCAAATCCAATCAATCATTAAGGCAGCCCTGGGATGCCTAGGATTAATAAGGGAGACCTGTAGTTCTTTAGGATCTCAGGAATTTTAGTCAGTAGTTCAAACTATAGCTCTCTTGCATTTGAATTACCAAAAAAGTGTGATAAGGCAGTGGCCAGAGTCAAAGAGATGCCGTGATGCATAGGGGGGAAGCATAACCAGTAGAAAATGGAGGTGACAGAGCCTGAAGATGATCCAGAGAAAGGCAAACAAAATGGTGCAGAGCTTGCACCAAGAAGCTGTATAAGATGAGACTGAAGCACCCAAATGTATAGAGAAGAGGAGATCTGGGATGGAATATGATGGAGACATTTAAATACATGAATATATTAATATACTGTACAATAAGGAAACCTTTTTTATGGAAAGGAAGTTGTTAGAAATAAGAGTAATGAGGAGGTAGATTCAGCAACTTTAGGAAATATTTTTTCACAGAAATGGTGATGGATATCTAGAATATCCATTTGGCTAGGGTGAGGGCAACAAAAAATTGAAAAAAAAACAGTGGAATACTGAAGAAATGAGGATAAATGCATAGAGTGGCAGTTCAGCCCCATGATAGAAGTGATATGATTTTATCAGGCCTCTAAGAATGCAATGGGGTAAGCTGCACAAAGTAGAAGTTATAACCCTAAACAGCAAATATTGGGATAACTATAAGGAGCAGAGGTACAACAGTAACTGGCTCCAGGAATGCTGGGATGACCGGCATGAAGGGGTCATAGTTAAACTTCATTTAGCATTTAAGGGTGGAATTTTTTTACTACAGCATAATTATTGCTTGGGACACATGGGAAAAGGGTTGAGCGCACAGATAACAGACATGAGGAATGGGGAAGTTGGTGCTCGGTTGCATGAGGGATGTTTATATGTGCATCTACTCAAATGGAATTAATCTCAACTGGGGAACTATATGGACCATTTTGGTCTTTATCTGTCATCAGTTACTAAGTTACTTCTATTTTTTTTTAAGTTAACAGGGAAGACAACTGAAACTCTTGGCAATAAAGTAATGAAATTTGACTTTACACCTTTGAGAGACAACAGAGAAGGTGACGTTCAGACTTAGTACCCCATCGGGAAGCCAAATTCAAAAAATAATGAGATATATGGATCAAACTCCACAAAGCCTTGCAAATATCCTCAATGGAGGTAATCTGTAGGTAGCTATTGACAGGAAATTATTACAGAAGCAATTAGTGGAATAGAAACTTGTCTCTGTCAAAAGGACATAGTGAGGGTTACAACTTTCCTGTCCCTTCTGAGTTTTATTAAGGTTTTGTCCCCCAGAGGTACTGGAAGACATGTGTAGAGCAGACTTGTTTCCCAGTGAAGGGAGAAAATGTCTGTCATTGTTCTGCCTTCTGTTCACTCCGTGGAGCAGAAGAGTGGCTCCTTGCTCTTCAGGATTGTTACAAACCATTCTGTCTCACCTAGTCCCTTTTCAAGCAAGATCCTGTTTTTACATCCTGCTACATGGACCACTCATGAAAATTCAGACAGTGATTCACAGGCATATATGCTCCAAAAATGTTTGCCCTTTTTTTTTTGTTCATGAGAACTGAAGCATTTTTTCGTTCAGCCCATTTGACTCCATTAAAGTCTATGGAGGAAGCTATTTTGCCATGCAGTAGTCAGTTTTGCCATCTATTTCAATCAAAACTGCTTGAAACCTGATGGCAGATATCTGTAACAGCACCACAGGCCATCAAGAATGTCACAAACCTCCCAGGGGCACCAGAAGAGGGGCAAAGAGGACAGATACTGGAAGGATGAGTACCAGAAAACACCATCAGAGACAAAATGGTACAAAGAGTGCAAAAAACACCTCAAGATAGTGGAAGAGGATAAAGCAGCCCCACAATTGATGAAAGCACACTGAGACACTTAGAGAGGAGTGAAATAGCAAGAGAACAGGACAGAACAGCTCCCAGATCAGCTTAAGCATCTGGATTGGCTGGAAGGCCCAAAAATGAGCAGGCCAACACAACAGCTGAAAAGGTGGCAGGAGCCCAGGCCACTGGAGTGGGCTGATTTCAGCTGAGCTGTCTGCCCACAAGTCCTGGTACTGAGGACCTGTCCCAGCATAGAAACCTTAAGTACAGAGGAAGATCCCCCTTGATGGAAGAAGCATTCATGGTGTGCCTAGATGACATGCCAAGGGATGTAAAGAAGAATCAGAGGATGCACCATGATGAGTGCCCCAAAGGTAGCAGGAGTTGGGCTTTAGCACAGACTGCGATAGTTCAGAAGAGATGAGGAAGAAAAATACAGCAGCAAGATAGGCTGGAAGCCCCAATAAAAAAGCCTAATAGTTGTGGCAGAAGACCAAAAGTCAAAAATTACAGTAATGATAACTAGGGTTGATCTGGCTACCAGGATGGTTAGACAGGTGTCTTTTTCCTCTGCCAATGCTCCATGCTCATCCTTTTTGATAGAGATACATTCTTTGGTCCAGGGTATAACAGTATACAAGCTTCACTTCCCCAGACCTTTCCACCTTGAACACTTGCCTCCAGGGCCGGATTTACCTTGAGTGAGGCCCTATGCCAACAAAAATTGTGGGCCCCAGCAGGGGCGGCCCAAGGGGGGTGTGGGCCTCATTTGCATAAGGGGCCTCATTTGCATAAATATTTGCATAATGTTACCATATACTAACTTTTAGTAAACGTGCCTCTTAATGAGTGTATGGATAAAGAAAGACTAAAAGATTTCTACATTACTATAATCCAGTGCCAACTGCCAGACACATTAGGAACTACTACAAACACTGCCCATTTAGAACCCATAGCAAACCCGCCGTATCCTAACAGCACTACCAGGACTCACAAAGCA
The DNA here is from genome assembly GCA_033557465.1 of Ichthyophis bannanicus. Classification (NCBI taxonomy): domain Eukaryota; kingdom Metazoa; phylum Chordata; class Amphibia; order Gymnophiona; family Ichthyophiidae; genus Ichthyophis; species Ichthyophis bannanicus. The sequence goes on from CM066032.1 coordinate 1,153,215,253, forward strand.
CCATACTCTACCAATCAAAAGGCAACACTGCAAATATTAAACCAATACATTTCAGAGAACAACAATACATGACCTACTGGGGAAAGAGAACAAGTGGCAATGTCAAATAGGAATTATATAAACAGAACACCTCAGCTCAGTTACACATGCAGAACATAGACCATCACCAAACAAGTAATCACATTTTAGAAACAGGAAGACAATAATTAAACTGGGAATCCCAAAAGCCAAACTTGGAATGTACAACACTGTAGAAATAAAACAATACATTAATTTGCTCTTGTACTAAACAAAGCGCAGACGTCAATGATGCACATTTACCAGAGCTGACATATTCCAATTAATAAATTCAAAATAAAGAGATTTTTCTACCTTTTGTGCATTTTTTTCAGCTGCAATTGCTCCAGCCACTTTCTTCTGGTTTCTTCATGTCTTCTGCTAACTCTCCATCGTCTGCTGTCCATTTGTCCTTTCTTCTCTCTTCTAGTTTTTTTTCCATTCTCTCTCTACATCTGCTTTAACATACTAATCTTTCTCCTTTTGCTCTTTCCTCATTCCTATTTCATCCAGTCAAATTTTACCCCTCCATCCTCAATCCCCACTTACTCTCCCAATACCCGGCCAATTGTAGATTTTTTTATCCCTCCCACACAAAATATTTTTCCCTTCTCCATTTTACTCTTCCAGCCCCATCCCATTCTAATCCTCCCCAACATCAGCTCCCTTCTAGTTCCAGCCTCACCCAGCATCCATTCCCTTCTAGTCCCTGCATCAGCCCATTTCCAGTCCTAGCCACCCATCAGCCCATTTCCAGTCCTAGCAACCCCCCAACCCAATACCAGTCCTAACCCCCCATCACCCCATTTTCAGTTTAAGCCCCCCCTATAACCCATTACCAGTCCTAACCCCCCATCAGCCCACTTCCAGTCCTAACCCCATCAACCCATTTCCAGTCAGCCCCCCATAGCCCATTGCCAGTCCTAACCCCATCAGCCCATCAGCCCACAGCCCATTACCAGTCCTAACCCCAGCAGCCCACCTCCAGTCTTAACCCCCCCCCAGCCCATTTCCAGTCCTAACCCCCCCCCCTAGCCCATTACCAGACAGCCCCCATCAGCCCACAGCCCATTACCAGTCTTAACCCCCCCAAAGCCCATTACCAGTTCTAAACCCCCCCAACAGCCCATTATCAGTCCTAACCCCATCAGCCCACCTCCAGTCTTAACCCCCCAGCCCATTTCCAGTCCTAGCCCCCCCATAGCCCATTACCAGACAGCCCCCATCAGCCCACAGCCCATTACCAGTCTAAACCCCCCAATACCCATTACCAGTTCTAAACCCCCCCCAACAGCCCATTACCAGTCCTAACCCCATCAGCCCACCTCCAGTCTTAACCCCCCCCAGCCCATTTCCAGTCCTATCCCCCCCCCATAGCCCATTACCAGACAGCCCCCATCAGCCCAGCCCATTACCAGTCTTAACCCCCCAAAGCCCATTACCAGTTCTAACCCCCCCCCCCAACAGCCCACAGCCCATTACCAGTCCTCCTCATCAGCCCACCTCCAGTCTTAACCCCCCAGCCCATTTCCAGTCCCAGTCCCAGCCCATTTCCAGTCCCAGTCCCAACCCATTTCCCGCCCCCGTCCCAGCCCCCCCAATTACCAGTCCTACCACCTCCCCCTCCCCCGGCCTAAAGTAAAATTGATTTTTAAAAAAAAACCTGCTGGCTGCCGCCGCGGGGCCCCCTCTGCTGCCGCGGCAGCATGGACTGACCCGCGGGGGCCCCCTCTGTAAGCTCGGTCCCTCCCTCCGTGCCTCCGTGTCTCCCTCCGTGCAGGCTGTTAGAGACGCGGAGGCAGACTGTCTCCTTCGCGTCTCTGTTAAGCCCGCAGGGGCTGATGGGAAATTTCCCATCAGCCCTGCGGGCTTAACAGAGACGGGAAGGCAGAAGGAGACAGTCTGCCTTCGCGTCTCTAACAGCCTGCACGGAGGGAGACACGGAGGCACGGAGGGAGGGACCGAGCTTACAGAGGGGGCCCCCGCGGGTCAGTCCATGCTGCCGCGGCAGCAGAGGGGGCCCCGCGGCGGCAGCCAGCAGGTTTTTTTTTATTTTATTAAAAAAAAAAGCCTAACTACTTCAATTTTTGTGGGCCCTTTGCAGCTGTGGGCCCTACGCCATGGCGTACATGGCGTATAGCTAAATCCGGCCCTGCTTGCCTCAACTCCATTTCTAATTTGCTAGACATTCATAAGATGAAACTGAACCCTACCAAAACCACAACTTCCTGGATAACAGGCTCAGATTCCCAATTTTCTATTGCTCCATTATTATTAGTCTGCCAGCATGTTCTATTTTCCTGCCAGATATGTGGCTTGAGTTTGTTCCATGATAAATAGTTCAATTCCACACCTCCTGACACAGAAGGAGAGAACTCATTCTTCCTTGCTTGTCCAAGTAGACCATGATTGTTTTATATGAGGACAATTTAGTTAGCCACCCAATTTTTGAAAGCCTGAAGGTAGATATATGATATTTCCTGATTCACAGCCAAAATGGATTGGAAAACCACCAACACTAGGAGTCCTTGAGCTCTTCCATGACACAGATGCACTACTGAGATCCCTGGGTGCCCTTACTTCACAACCCTTTTAGAAGCTGATATTTTAAGGAGCCACGTAAAGATACGTGCCATTAACGCAAGTAAGTCACTTATTTTCAAGGACTTCCACGTGTGAATGGCATTTATTCACACACTTTAGACAATTGCTGTTTTGTAAGCATGTATGTAAGTCCTATCAGGTGAACTATCCGTTAGGCAAAACACAGATTCCTACTCCTAAGTTATAAAATAGTATAACTTACATGCATTCTTAGAAAATCTAGGTGTGAGCATTTACACCTCCCAGAGTTCAGGGGTAACTGCTGTGGCTATTTTGATGCACATTTTTACACCGCTTACGCCCCTATTTTATAAAGTAAAGGGCATGCATACTCTACCTTATACACTAGATCTCATACGCATGTACTAAAATATGTTAACTCTGTGGGAGTTTATAAAATTACCCTCTTGGGGATAATTTTATATAGGATTTTCTATGCGCAAAGCCCTCTTTTATTTGCACACTCTGGATGTACCACTCGTGCAGCTCTTAGTATAACTCCAGTGGGAGGTCACGTGATGTGGTGAGCTTGGGGAAGACGTACTCTCTTGAGCTCCAGGCACCCTAGCTCCATACCAGTGGCATAGTGCCTTTTTAGAGGCACAACAGCGGCTTTTTAACTCCCCCGAGCGCTGCAGATCGGAGGCATTCACCTTGGGAGGAATAAGGCGGATGGCGGCAGTGGCGAGGACGGCGAGGCGGGAGAAGGACCGCGCGGTGGGAGGCCAGAAAATGGCGGAATCACCCCCACATCCCAGCGCACTTCAGATGTCAGCCCCGCCAGCCTCAGTGGACGAGATTTTGGCAGCGGTATCTGGGGCCCTTTCCGTACAATTTGAAATGCTGCGGAGCAAAATAGATCTGCTGCAGATGTCGGTAGACGCGATTGGAGCTCGCATGCAGGAGGCGGAAGCCCGTATTGCCCACACAGAGGACGCAGTGGAGAAGATTACACAGGAGCTGCTACTGGTACGAACGACGCTGTACGCCCAGGACGAAAAGCTGGAAGACCTCGAGAATCGCTCGAGGCGTAGCAATCTTCATTTTCTGGGTATCCCTGGGTCGGTGGGGGACAAAGAATTGAGGCACTACTTGGAGTCCCTCTCAGCATCGCTTATGGGAGAAGGAGGTGAGACCACTCCGGGGGTTATCGAAAGGGCCCATAGAGTAGGCCCTAAAACATCAAATGATCCAAGGCCCAGAGTAGTGCTGGCAAAATATTTACAATTCCAGCAAAAGGAGACTGTCTTGAGGGAAGCACGGAAACGAGGCACAATTGAAAAAGGCAACGCAACAATTCGAATCACCCAGGACTTTTCAGCAGCAGTGAGTAAACGCCGTAGGGCTTACGCTCCGCTTTGTCAAAAACTGCTAGCAGCTAACATTAGGTTCTCAGTCCAATACCCGGCGCGCCTGCATGTGGTGCATGAGGGCAGGCATCGGGTCTTTGGCTCGGCGGAGGAGGCTACACGTATGTGGAACAACTAGTGCAACAATCCTCGCCCCAGGGACCTGTGCCTCCATGAGACTCTTTGATGGCTGTGGATGGGCTAAAGCAGAGAGAGCAGAGCGGTGGACTGGAAACATAGCTCCTGTTGCCTCCCCACTTTTTTCCATATTGTTTTATTGTTCACAAAATGTGGAACTCGATGAGGAATACCTCCCCATCATAGCTGGTGATCAAAATGCATTTCATTGTTAAAATATGTTAACAAGATATATCAACCAACTGGGTATCATATGGTTAAAGCCTCATAATATCTGTTGTGGGAATTGTGTGGCTGGGGGAGGGGGGTTGAGTTGATGGGGAGCAGGGGAGCCCGGTCACATCTTCAGTGACAAAGTAGAGGAGGGGGAGTGCAGAGTTTGGGAGGATTTGGGAAGAGAGGGAAGAGGAGTAGGGGGTTGGGTAGTCGGGGAAATGGGCGGGGAGGGGATGGGGGGAGGGAGGGAGGGAAAGGGAGGGAGGTGGGGCATTTTAGCAATAAAAGGCATGAGACAGAGGGTATTCAGAGAGAGGAGGGGAGGGAAAGTCGCAACTTAAAAGCCCAAGAGGAGGAATTAATAGACCAGGAGAGAAAGGAGGCTCCAGGCTGGGGGAGACTCTTTTGTGAAGATGCAGGTTATGTGAAATCTAGGTTTGAGATCGCATTGGGATCCTGAAGTTAATCTCATGGAACGTGTGCAGACTGGGCAACCCAGTTAAGAGATATAAAATCTTGAAAGCCCTTGCCAGGCAACGCTGTGATATAGCGCTGCTTCAAGAAACACATCAGACAGCTGATGAACAGCGTAAAATGTGCAGAGACTGGGTGGGTCAGGTATGGGGTGCCCGAGCGGTGGGTAAAAAAGGGGGAGTGACCATATTAATCCACAAACGGGTGCGTTTTGTCCTAGAACGAGAGATTGTTGATCCCAATGGGCGGTTTGTGCTCCTGCATGGTGTGTTGGAAGATAAAGAGGTAATTATAGGAGATCTATATAGCCCCAACATATTAGATCAGGATTTCTATAATCGCCTGGTGACGAGAGTGGAACAACTGGCAGACGTTCCGCTAATACTTGGAGGGGACTTTAACGGGGTCCTAGATGTTGATATGGATACTTCTAGAGGGTCGGCTCTAGAGAGAGAAGCCTAACAGCTCGGGTGCTGCAGGGGTTCCGAACTAGATTGGGTTTGGTGGACCCATGGAGATTGCTTCACCCTTCTGAAAAAGATTTTACTCATCAATCTAGAGTGCACGGTACTAGCGCATGTATAGACTACTTCTTGATATCAGAGAGTCTCTTTGTTCATATCGGTGAAGCGCAAATTGGCCCGACGGAGATTTCTGATCATGCTCTGGTTTAACTGGATTTGCATTGGGGAGGGGGGGGTAAATTCTGCCCGCATATGGTGGTTCCCCTTAGAACTCTATAGAGATACCCAATTCCTTCACTTTCTACGCCAGCGCTGGTCGGACTTTGAGGCAAATCATCAATGTCATCAGGACGACCCAGAGCTGGTATGGGAAACTGCCAAAGTAGTTTTGCGAGGCAATATAATTGGATTCGCGGCAAGGAGAAGGAGATTGCTGGCGGAACAAATCATCAGATTAGAACGACAGGTAACGCAGGCGCGCCGGTTGAGTGGGCGCCAGCCCTCCGCTCAAAATAGGAAGATTTTGTGGGAAATCCAGGTGATATTGAACGAGGTGTTGCATCAGAGGGCAAAGAAATCATAATGTATTACCGCTTTCAGCTTCATTGTTTTGGAGATAAGCCAGGTAAATTATTGAGTCGGTGTCTGAAGGGCCCCAGAGGGGGGAGAATAGTAGCGACAGTCCGAGATACTCAGGGGGCTCTGCGAAAGGAGGGAGGGGAAATAGTAGTAGTATTTAAAGAATTTTTTTCAGAAGCTGTATATGGCAGACGTGGAACCCCCCCACTAACATGGAGAAATACCTACAAGACCTTCAATTGCCTAAGCTGAACATCGAACAAAGTGCCAGGCTGGGACAGCCAGTCACTCTCCAAGAAGTGCTGGGGGTTATTTCAAAGGCGAGTTGTTATAAATCACCAGGGCCGGATGGGTTTGGGGCTGAATTTTATAAACGTTTGTCAGAATTGTTGGGTCCGCTAATGTTGGCCATGTACCGACAATGCACAGAAACAGGCTCTTTTCGTTGGGGTAATAACCAAGCACATATCATACTGATACCTAAACCGGGTAAAGATCTGATGCAGGCGGCCTCCTACAGGCCTATTTCTTTGTTAAATTTCGATTCAAAGGTGTTGGCCAAGATACTGGCAGACCGGTTAGCCGGAGTGCTGGGGGAACTGGTACACAATTCGCAAGTTGGGTTTGTTAGGGGAAGGTACACAGTGCGTAATTTGCGAAAAATTTTGGGGTCATTGGAGTGGATACACGATCAGAATTTGCAGTCATGTCTGGTCAGTTTTGACGCAGAAAAAGCATTTGATCGGGTCAACTACCTACAATATTTGTTGCCTTTGTATGGTTTGGGGCCATCTTTTTGTGGCATCGTAAAGACCCTGTATGTAAACCCAATGGCAAGAGTACTCTGTAATGGGGTGTTGTCCGAGCCATTTTCCCTGAACAGAGGTACAAGACAAGGTTGTCCCCTGTCCCCACTTTTGTTTGTTCTGTCATTAGATCCCTTAATCCGTAGGATAGAACAAGATAATAAAATATGTGGAGTACGCATAGGTACTCAGGGGTTTAAGTTATCGGCCTTCGCAGATGATCTTCTGGTCCACCTACTAGCCCCAAAGGAATCATTGCCTTGATTGCTGACGGAGTTAATGGTGTTTGGCAGTTTTGCGGGACTCCATATTAACGAAGACAAATCGGAAGCTCTGGATGTTTCAAGGCGACTCCGTGGTCAATGGGGGGGGGTTCTTTTCGTTGAAATGGGTGGCAAACCGGTTCGTTTACTTGGAGATTGTTTTGACTAGAATGCCCCAGGATATGTACTCCTGCAATTTTGAGAGGATATTGACCCGTCTGCGAAATCAACTGCAAGCCTGGAACCCTCTTCCGCTGTCTTTATTGGGGAGAGTGGTGGCTGTGAAAATGGTGGTTTTGCCACGGATCTTATACTGGATGCAGGCACTCCCAGTTTGGCTACTGCACATTGAGAAGGAAATTCAGGCATTCCTGTGGAAAGGAGCTAGAGTGCGTATTCCCATTCGCTGCTTGGTGGGCAACTGGAGTAACGGTGGGATTGGACTTCCAGATCTTTGGATTTATGTGTTGGCCTGCCAGGCGAGACATCTTGCTGACTGGCTCGGGGGGACCGAAACTTATACGCCAAGGGCATTGGAAGAAGCCCTGGTGGCCCCCCATGTGGTGCTGGCAGTCTTGCATATGCAAAGCTCTGGGTTCCCGACTAGGATTAAGCGGAGTGATTTGATAAATTTTGTGCGCCGTACATGGAAGCAAATAAATTTGTACTGGAATAGGAATTGGATGATATCGAGTTGGCTGCCCATTCAAGGTAATACGTGTTTTACCCCAGGATCAGAGACAAGCACATTTCGAACATGGCATGAGAAGGGAATCAGGAACTTAGAACATGTAGTGGATCTGTCTGGGAAATGTAAATTGTTTCCCTTACTCTGCGGAGAGTATAATCTGCGAGCCACTCATTAGAACGCTCGGCGCAGATCCTGGAGTTTTTTGATGTGGGGGGGAATGTCCCCCGTCGATAGCGGGGTTGAAGTCACGGCTTCAGTGCTACGGAGTCGAACCAGTGTATGGGGGAATAGAGAGGGCTTGGGCTCTAGAATTGCGGAGGGAGGTGCCTCCTGGGTCGATTAAGAAAGCTCTGGGGAGGATTCCTGAGCTGGTTGAGGGGGCGGGCTGGAGAGAAATTCAATTGAAGTGTCTAACTCGGGCTCATTTTTCGCACAAGCGGGCTCTGCGGAGTCACATTACCACAGACGGGAGCTGCCCTAGATGCTCGGAGCCTCTGGCTAATTTAATGCACATGTGGTGGGATTGTAAGCGTATTCGGCTGTATTGGGCTCGGATCAGCAAATGGTTAGCCGGGGTGATCCAGCAGAAGATTCCTTGGACCGGAGCCCTGGTGGTCTTAGATCAACTGAACCTCGGGCTCCCCAGGGGAAGATGGGTAAGGCTCTGGGTGCGGAAAGCATGTGTAGTTGGGAAAGGCCCGATACTTCACAGATGGAGAGATTCGGATCCTCCGTCCTTTTGGGAATGGCGAAATAGCTTTCACCAACTGATGTTGGCGGAATGATGGAGGGCTAAAGGTAATGTGCGGAGGTAGTCCTTCTTCATGCTGATGTGGGAACCATATATTCAGACCTTGAGCCCACAATGCTGAAATGAAATACTGAACGTGGGTTCCTAGGAGACAGGAGGGGCGCTCCCAAGGGGTAACACATACAGTGGAAGTAAGGGGGGAAAGATGGGACAGGGCTGGGTGGGTCAAGTGGCAGAATAGGGTTTTCAGTTGGTGACTGCAATTGTGACTGGGTGGGGGAGGGTGAGAGGGTTCCAAGGGGGGAGGGTTAAATGGGAGAAATCTACAATCATAAATGATTTGCGAAATTGTGTTATTGGATATGCAATACATGTACAAGTTAATAACTTCTGAGCGGGGATTAGAATACACCTCACTCAGAGACTCGTGAATGACTGTTGTTTGCATGTATCGGAAATTATTAAATAAAGTATTGAAAAAAAAAACTCCAGAAGCTGGTTCTCCTTACCTTCAAGCTTCGAGGCCTTACATGGAAGTAGTATCTTTCTCTCTCTCTCTCTCTCACTCACCCAAACTGTGAACAGGTCCAGCCCAGGCTTTGGCTATATAATATAAAGACTGTGTATATATGAGATGATTAAAAACAAACAAAATAAATAAGTTCAAAAATGCACAGTTACGATATGACAAAAAAGTATATTTCCCCTTCCTCCATTTGCAAACTCATTCACATCTGGCAAAGTCTGTCTTATTAGGGTAGCAATGGATGTGGTGTTGTGCGAGGCATCTTTATGAGTGATGTTGTGTATATATTTGTGTCTATCTTGAAAGAATGCCTGTATGTGTGTGTAGGGGGGTGAGTGCATACGCTAGAGGGATAGTGCATGTAGTGGGGTATGTGTGATGCGGAAGTGGAGTAGACGCATGCGTATGTGTGTGTCCCTGAACATATGTGTGCTACTGAGGTGGAGTGTGTGTGTGTGAATGAACATGTATGTGGTCTAGGGGTGAGGGGAGTGTCTATGCATGTATGTGGTACAGAGTAGAGTGTGTGTGTGTGTGTGTGTGCATGCATGCACATGTAACAGGTGCAGAGGAGGAGAGTATGCATGTACCTGCATATGTATTTGTGGTGTGCATGTGTGTGTATGTGAGCATGTGTGCATGCATGTGTAATGTCGAGGTGGGTGTGTGTATATGTATGTATATGTGTAGTGTGGGAATGTGGTGGAGATGTGTCTGTGTGTGTGTCTGTGTGGTGGAGAGTGGGCTATGTGTATGTGGTGTAGGGCTGTGGCATGTGAGGATATGGGGGTGTGGGAGTTTGGGGGTGTATCCAGCCATATAGACATTCTGGCCCTTTGCTCCCACATACTCATCATCTAAAACTCTCACTCCTTATGATCTTCCCTCCCCTTTCCAGCACCCCTAGAGCCGCCCCTTCCACTTACACTCACCCCTACTCTCTGCTCCCCTTTCCAGACTCTCTCACTTTGTCCCTTTCCCCTTGCACTTTCACCTCTTCCCTTCATTCTCCTTCCCCTAGGATCACTCCCTCCTCTTTCATGCTCACCTCCAGCCATTTCTCACCCCGTCCCACACTCATCCACTCACTTCCCTTTTATCCTTCCTTTCCATCCCCACTCCGCCTTTAAATTTCTCCTTTTCAACTCCTTCCCTGTCCCTTTTACCAGCACCTAACCTTTATATGGCCTGGCCTCCAGGTAAAGCCTGTGATGCAGTGTTCTCTCTCTCTTCCTCTGCCGGCAGGGCATGGGATGCCTGCTGACAGACTCTAATTGCCTTCACCACAGCTGCAGCCTTTTCTTCTTTCTCTGCTGGTGGAAAATTGGGTCCCAGTCGACAAACATGGGCATTCTTCTTGCTCTCATGCTCAGAGCTTTATTCTTGGCAGCCCCACTAGAGTTGAAGTCTCCTGCATGCTCATTGTAATCTGACCACACAGATTTGTTTGCGTAAGACAGATGGATGGACCCTCCTCAAAAGACACTATCACAAGGGTGAAACACAGCTAAAAAGCTATTATTTTCAGACAGAAAAGACAAAAAAGAGGTAGACGGTGGGCAATGCCTTTTTTTTTTAAATTGTTGTTCCTCTCCTGGGAATTCTTCTTTACTGTTTCTATTCTAGAATCTTCCTGCTCCACTCTCAGGAATCATCCACCTCTTTACTCCACTCTCTCACCATAGGAAACTGCTTTTCTGACTTGCAAGACATTTCAAAGCACCTTCTTGCTCCATCTCATTCACAGGGTTCTTTGAACGCAAGCCAGACTCCAAATACATAGTCTCTCATACCTCCTCTCTCTTGGCTGTGGCTACTGAGGTAGCAGAGTTGCTGCCTCTTTGAGTCACCTTTTCTAGCTTTGTCAGTCCTGAAGGGAACTGGAGTGCCAGGACCCTGAGTAGTCCAATATTCCAACCCTTGAATGCTGACCCAACGCTAGCAAGTTTACAGAACTAGGAAATCTCACCTCCCAATACCTGGGACTTCTCTCTAGGTATCACCAGGGCCGGCCCGTCCATTGAGCGAGAATGTTTTTTGCACAGGGCCCCACGTTTCAGGGGGCCCCGCGCAAAAAACATTCTGATCTAAAAGTAAAATTTAAAAAAAAAAAAAAGCTATCTGCTGCCGGGGCCGCCGCGGCAGAATCGAGTGTGCCGCAGGGCCCCCCCTGCCCAGCAGAGCCTGCCCTCCCCTGTATCACCTCTCTTTTTACAGCTGCAGTCACACGTGCCGGCTTTCAGAGCGCAAGGGGAGAGTTTCTCCCTCGCTGCTCTGTTAAGCCCGCGGGGGCTGATGGGAAGTTCCCATCAGCCCCCGCGGGCTTGACAGAGCCACGAAAGGGAAACTAGTTCCTTTGCGCTCTGAAAGCCGGCGCGTGTGACTGCAGCTGCAAAGAGAGAGGTGATACAGGGGAGGGCAGGCTCTGCTGGGCAGGGGAGGGCAGGCTCTGCTGGGCAGGGGGGGCCCCATGGCACACTCGATTCTGCCGCAGCGGCCCCGGCAGCGGCAGCGGCAGCAGACAGCTTTTTTTAAAAAAACATTTACCTAGGCTAGGCTGGGCTGGGCTGGGGGGGGTTAGGAGTGGTGATGGGCTGGGGGGGTAGGAGTGGTGATGGGCTATGTGGGGCTGGGGGGGTTAGGAGTGGTGAGGGGCTATGGGGGAGCTAAGTCTGTATATGGGCTGATAGGATTAGGACTGGAAGTGGGTTGATGGGGGGTTAGGACTGGTAATGGGCTATGGGGGGGGCTTAAACTAAAAATTGGGTGATGGGGGATTAGGACTGGAAATGGGCTGGTGGGATTAGGACTGGGAGTGGGAGTGGGTTGATGGGGAGGTTAGGACTGGTAATGGGGTATGGGGGGGGCTTAAACTGAAAATTGGGTGATGGGGGATTAGGACTGGAAATGGGCTGGTGGGATTAGGACTGGGTGTGGGCTATGGGGGGCTAGGACTGGTAATGGGTTGGGGGGGTTGCTAGGACTGGAAATGGGTTGGGGGGATTAAGACTGGAGGTGGGCTGATGGGGTTAGGACTGGTAAAAGTCTGTGGGCTGTTGGGGGGGTTAGGACTGGTAATGGGCTATGGGGGGCTAAGACAGGAAATGGGCAGATGGGGAGGGGTTAGGACTTGAGGTGGGCTGTTGGGTGGGGTAAGGAATGGTAATGGGCTATGTGGGGGCTAGGACTGGAAATGGGCTGATGGGGGGGTTAAGACTGGAGGTGGGCTGATGGGGTTAGGACTGGTAATGGGCTGTGGGCTGTTGGGGGGGTTAGGACTGGTAATGGGCTATGGGGGGGCTAGGACTGGAAATGGGCTGATGGGGGGGTTAACACTGGAGGTGGGCTGATGGGGTTAGGACTGGTAATGGGCTGTGGGCTGATGGGGGGGTTAGGACTGGTAATGGGCTATGGGGGGGTTAGGACTGATAATGGGCTATGGGGGGGCTAGGACAGGCAATGGGATGATGGGGAGGGGTTAGGACTTTAGGTGGGATGATGGGGTTAGGACTGGTAATGGGCTGTGGGCTGTTGGAGGGGGGTTAGAACTGGAAATGGGCTAGGGGGGTGGGTTAAGACTGGTAATGGGCTGTTGGCTGATGGGGGATGACTGATAATGGGCTATGGGGGGATAGGACTGATAACGGGCCAGGGGGGGGCTAGGACAGGAAATGGGCTGATGGGGAGGGGTTAGGACTTGAGGTGGGCTGATGGGGTTAGGTCTGGTAATGGGCTGTGGGCTGATGGGGGGTTAGGACTGGCAATGGGCTATGGGGGGCTGACTGGAAATGGGTTGATGGGGGTTAGGACTGGAAGTGGGCTGATGGGGGGTTAGGACTGGTAATGGGTTATAGGGGGGCTTAAACTGAAAATGGGGTGATGGGGGGTTAGGACTGGAAGTGGATTGATGGGGGGGGCTAGGACTGGTATTGGGTTGGGGGGTTGCTAGGACTGGAAATGGGCTGATTGGGGGGCTAGGACTGGAAATGGGCTGATGCAGGGACTAGAAGGGAATGGATGCTGGGTGAGGCTGGAACTAGAAGGGAGCTGATGTTGGGGGAGGATTAGAATGGGATGGGGCTGGGAGAGTAAAATGGAGAGGGGACAAATATTTTGTGTGGGAGGGATAAAAAATCTACAATTGGCTGGGTATTGGGAGAGTAAGTGGGGATTGAGGATGGAGGGGTAAAATTTGAGTGGATGAAATAGGAATGAGGAAAGAGCAAAAGGAGAAAGATTAGTATGTTAAAGCAGATGTAGAGAGAGAATGGAAAAAAACTAGAAGAGAGAAGAAAGGACAAATGGACAGCAGACGATGGAGAGTTAGCAGAAGACACGAAGAAACCAGAAGAAAGTGGCTGGAGCAATTGCAGCTGAAAAAAAATGCACAAAAGCTAGAAAAATATCTCTTTATTTTGAATTTATTAATTGGAATATGTCAGCTCTGGGAAATGTGCATCATTAACGTCTGCACTTTGTTTAGTACAAGAGCAAATTAATGTATAGTTTTATTTCTACAGTGTTGTACATTCCAAGTTTGGCTTTTGGGATTCCCAGTTTAATTATTGTCTTCCTGTTTCTAAATTGTGATTCCTTGTTTGGTGATGGTCTATGTTCTCCATGTGTAACTGAGCTGAGGTATTCTGTTTATGTAATTCCTATTTGACATTGCCACTTGTTCTCTTTCCCCAGTAGGTCATGTATTGTTGTTCTCTGAAATGTATTGGTTTAATATTTGCATGTTTCCTTTTGATAGGTAGGGTATGGTGCTTTGTGAGTCCTGGTAGTGCTGTTAGGATACGGCGGGTTTGCTATGGGTTCTAAATGGGCAGTGTTTGTAGTAGTTCCTAATGTGTCTGGTGGTTGGCACTGGATTATAGTAATGTAGAAATCTTTGAGTCTTTCTTTATCCATACACTCATTAAGAGGCATGTTTACTAAAAGTTAGTATATGATAACATTATGCAAATATTTATGCAAATGAGGCCCCTTATGCAAATGAGGCCCCGCACCGAGTCTCTGCACATGGCCCCGCACCCCCCTTGGGCCGCCCCTGGGTATCACCACACAGATGAAAGAACTTTCTTCTCCTTCCTCTTTACCCCACCTGGTTTGTTACTTCAGGGCCCAGTACTTCAAGGTCTAGAGCTCTGTGTTCTTCAAGCTCTCTACCTATCTTAAGATGGTAAGACAAGAAAGAAACTACCAACTCCTTTTTCTTTGTCTGGGGACTAGACCAGTACCCAGGACTCAACCTGTCAGAAGAAAAAGCCCAAACTAAGAACTTTATATTCCCCTATGACCCCATCTAATCTTCCATGGCCTTCTAAATGAGGAAGCCATCTGTATATACCTCTCACGTTATTTTACTTATACAGCCAGCAGGGCAAGTTATCAGACACTGAGTTAATACCGAGGCAAATACATTAAACCATTAGGGAATTTTTGTGTCCTGGGTCACATAGATAAGAGAAAACATTTGTGTATGAGGGTAGGTAGCATTTGCATCTTTCCATGTTTGTAGATTTGTAGCAATGATTACAAACATGAATAATAAGAGCAAGTTGAAAAGTGTATGCTGTAAGCAGTGCACAAAGGTCTGTTTCCATGAGTGGGTTAGTGGGTGTGTGTGTTTGTGTGTAAGTCTGGGATTGCGTTGGTAGTAAAGGAGGGGTGTGGGATGTGATGGTTAGAGGAAGTCTGATTAGGGTGCAGGGATGTACTGCATGGGTCTGTGGATGATGGATGTTGGGTGGGGGGGGGGGGGTACAGGAGTTGTGGTTCTGGGTAGGTCAGTGAGCTGCCCTAGCTGTGCTTGTGCACAAACACATGCATACAGATGGATAGACCCACAGACACAGATATGGACTTAGTAAGGCTATGCATTCAATGGCATGCATTTGGTTCATTAAGGCATCTTAAAATCTCATTGCATGCAAAATCAATTTAATGCCCATTAACCTACAAATTAACACATGCAAAATTGATTTCCATGAATTAAAACATCCTAATACAAGTTTAAAATTTTAATTAGCATGAAAGTGTGAAATGAATTGCAAAAATGAATGAAAATCAGAGGCAAAAGTCAAATGTTCCAAAAATGAACCAAAAATGTTTTGTCTATAGAGGTCATTCCATAATGCAAATAGGCCTCTTGGACGTGCATAGGAGATGCTTTTCCCATGAAAACATCTACAACCGTATTCTGAAACCCTGCAACCATGCACATCCATGGCACTAGCATGAGGATCTCAGAATGTGCCCGGGAGGGGTGGAATGGAGGCGTGGTTTGCTGCAGAGACATATAGTGTATTCAGGAAAGGCCCATGTATGTTTTCTATGTTCCCCACAGACGTGCTCATTATTCCTGCGGAAACGTGGAATACGGCTTGTACTTAGAAATATTTCTGCTGTGCTTGTATAGGGGTTTTGACAAGTATGTTTCAAATTGGTGTGACTGCAGTCTGTAAAACACAGCTAGATGCATGTATAATGGACAGAAATCAGGGATGAGAGAATTCTGTAAACTAAGGGGCATTGATAACTACCCCTAAAGCCATTTGAAAACCAACAATAGTGCATATGGTGGCTATGCTGACAGTTGCTGTTTGTGCTAAATGAGCTAATCTGGGGGACACTGACAAGTCCTGTGTACTGTAAAATGGGACTGTTGATGTTAGAAGCTTGAGTGAGTCTGCCACAGGAGTTTGAGTGAGAAAAGGTGATCAGATTTGTAGTCCTGGCACTCCATGCTTTTATGGTATACCAGCTTTTATCTATAGGTGCTGAGCATTTGTTTCCCAGAATTATGTCTTTTGTGACATCAAGTGAGAGGGTGACTGTGTGTGTGTATGTGTGGTTTGAGGATTGCATGGGAGGATTGGGTGTGCTGATCTGCATATCAGAGAGGAGGGCCAGGCACTGGGAGACATGACTGATGTAGTGCCATGCAGTCCCCAGATTATGCCATGCAGTCCCCAAATTGTGCCATGCAGCATGCCATACCCAGGGCCTCCATTTGTGGCTCAACAGTCGTGTGCATCCCTTGGGGAATTGTTATGATAATGTTGGTTTTTTGTGATTAAAGTCCATCCTGAGCATTTTTAAGGGTGTATGTAGAGCTGACCAATGCATGCCTCACTGAAGCCTTTTTATGATGCCAAGTACCATTTGCTGCAAGGTATGTTCTGTTATACATGTTCATACGAGACCTTCTCTTATACTATCTTAGAGTGTGCTGGGATTACCTAGCACTGTTCTGGGCATTAGGGGACTGGGATATGGTCTAGTCAGCATGCATTTATCTTCAGTTTCTATGTCTTGTACACATCAGCAAACTGCTGTCAGTTTGCTGATGCATACAAGCAGCTTCGAAGATGCATGTTTTTACAGTGGAGGCATGGCCTGCTCGGAGATGGCTAACTTCACAGAATATGGTGAGGATGGGCACGTCAAAAACCTGATCACTGTTTACCCATATCTCCCACTATTGCCAGAGATGTGTTTCTCTGCTTTCCTCTATGGCCCGTGCCTGTGTCTGTGCGGGGGCCTCAAGCTGTATACCTCACAGGCCTGCCGAACAGCATGTTGGACGTGCCACGTTGGACACATTTATGATCCCGATGCCAGAAATGCAGGTGCACCTAAATCCATGTTTTCAGAATCAGGTGAGAATCGCGCCCATGTCCAAGTTAAACATTTCTGCATTTGCCAGCTGGCCTATATGGAATTGGCCTCCACGCCAATCCCTGGAAACCTACCCTCTACAAACCATATCCAAACATACGCAGAAGAGCTCAGATTTGTCCTATAGAAAAAATAAAATGGAAGGGCAGAACTGAAAATAAAAATGAACAAAATGAGAAGAAAAAATTACTTCAAAAGAGAATAAATCTTTACACACCATGGATTAAAATGTTATATTGTATGACTAATAGTTAATAGGGGATACAGTGCATTTTATTTTTTTAAATAACTTACTACAGTTACCTGTATTTCAGAGTGATGAGAAGGCAGAGTTCTATTAACGTAAATATTAAATAATATATATATGTGTGTAACCCTGGGGTACCTCATCTTTTGTGAGTAGGGTCTGAGATGGGACGACCATCACCTATCCTTTGAACCATGCTGGGAAGGGGGAAGAGGCCTTCCAGTGCCTCTCTCTGCTGAATTCATACTACCAAATCCAGATGCAATCACAGGCACTCCAAGAAGGCAAATGTCCAGTCAGGTTTAGTTCTTTAAAATAAAGGAGATTTTAATGTTGAACTCTTCTATCAAAACTCCAACAGCGGTAGACACAAACAAGTCAATAAGTGACTTTCAAGCACAATGAAGACCACAAATTTCAAACAGGAAAACAAAATGGCTGCAAAAGGATCTCTCTATACGTCATTCAGCAGAGTCCAGAGGCAAGCTACCTGCAGGCTCCAGCATACTTACAAGTTTCTGTTATGCAGCACTGCAGCCAGCTGCCTCTTCTCCCATTTGGCTCCCCCAACCACTTCTCTAGGACTTGCTCTTAGGCAACACCAAAATACTTCTCCAAGGTGTACCTCCTTTTCCAAAGCTCTGAAGTTCCATGGCCCCAACTCCTCTGAGACAAGACACTTCTGCTGGGTCTCTGTACTCTGAGGAATAGTAGAGGGAAAAGAAGGGAAAGGATTTTGCTCATGTCTTTTTCAGGAATAGTCAAAGGCAAGCTACATCAGGTATTTTTCTATCTCTTGGAAGTCTTACAGTCTACGTTTGTTCATGAAGTAATAGAGGATTGAGTGACTTGGCCAAGATCACAAAGAACAATAATGGGATTTGAACCTGGCTTCCCTGGTGCTCACCCTATCGCTTTAGCCACTAGGCTACTTATCCACTTGGGAGAATAACAATCCCTCCCAAAACTCAACTCTGATATTTATTAACCTTAAACTCGTCCCCTAACACCGCAAATTTGGAAAATGTCTTCAAAATAAGCATTTTCCATTACAAATAAAGTACTAGCAGAAATCATGAAACCCATGAAAGTACTTTCATAAGGAAGATTTATTACCTCCCTTATATATACTAGAAAAATAAATTCTATGGAAGACCCACACCTTTATAAATATAAACAATGGTAAAGGCCACTCAAATGGTGCATAGCCTGCACTAAAAGCTTTATGTAGGGAGACTTAAGATCAAAAATTGTATTTTCTAGTAAAAAAAAAAAAAAGGGGGGGGGAGGGGTATTATTTAGCAGACTTCAATATAATACCCAAAAGGAAAGGACTCAAGAAAAGGAGTCAACATTAAGGTTGAAGAGAGAGAAGCTATAATGGCATAGAAAATATTATGTTTTCACTGAAAGAGTGGTGGGCATCTCAAACAGACTTGCAAATGAGGCGTCAAAGAGCTAAAATCGTGTCAGAACTCAACTATGCTTGGAACAGACACAAAGGGACCTTAGTGACAGAGCCAGGCAGGACAAAGAATAAGACCTTTCTCAGCATAGTAGGCAGACAGACCGAGTAGAGGGGGTGGTCTTTATATGCCAAAATGTTTTGTTTATATGCCTTCAAATACTGTACCATGAAGCAGGTCTCAAAATTAAGTTAGTCGTTACATTCTGAAAGGTTATTGTCAACACATTTTAGATCTAGCACTCGAACGGTATCCTGTTCCAGCAGAAGCACATCTCGTAAACAAGCTTTGCTGTTAAAAGCAGTTATTATCTAAAACTGTTAGAGTTTACAGTGGGGAGTTAATAAAAGATTAATTTTAGATATAATTAAGTGTTTTTATTCATTGTAAAAGTTTTGGGAGAAGCTAAAATTATTGGGGGGGGGAGGGAACAGAACAAGAAAGCAAGCCAAAAGGAGAGAGAAATGTAAAAATAGAAAAAGCCTTACTCCAAGAATATTGTAATAGTATTTATCTGTACTTTAGGGATGCTAATAGTTTCTATCTCTGATTTCTGAACTAATTATCTTATCTATTCCTTGCTGATTGGAGGAATAAAAACACAGCTATTGCCATGCTTTTTGACATTCAGGTGGACATCTTGGGAACACAGATAGAACTGATAACAAGCCATTTTATAAGGCCTTAAAAGCTACTAAAAGAAACTAACAAGGCCCATTAGACTTTCTGTCATGCATATGATGGGAAAAAATACCCCAGCATAAGATCCACTTGATTGTCCTGCTGTGACAGCAGTACCTATTGTATGTGAAAGCTCTTTGGAGAGTAGCTCCGCTTCAGTGTTTATGCTCTGCTGGCTAGTGGAAGTTTCAGGTACAGCATCCAAACAGAAAGGGCTTTGTGATAGGCTATCAGTGACCCGCAAGGAATACAAAGTACAACCCAGTGGTTTGACAGGAGAGAAAACCTTAACAAAAGGAAAGTGACCTGTCCCAGTTTCCTGTTTCAGGTCTAACATTTGCTTACTTACACGGAGATTAGCTGGGGAGTGTTGCTGTCCAAGTTATACGCAGCCAGTCTTCAGTCTACCTCAGGTAGATAAAATATGTGTAACCAGATTGCTCTGCTATTTTTTCATTTGAAAAGCCTTGAAATTTAAGGAGGTGTTTGCTACATTCCTAGCCTGGTTGTGTTGCCAAAGTGCTGGTCTTAGAAAGTAATCTAGAAATAGACAGTGTTAGCATCTGAAATATTTATAACTAGCAGAGGAGTTGGCTGGGGGAGGAGTGTACGAAGAAGTCATTATCAGATTTCAATGCTGCTCTTTTTTGAAGGAGGAGGGGGGAAGTGGATGCATCATACCAAGGCTTTATTTTGAAGGGGGTACCAAAGATTCTCTCTTTCAGCTTAGTAAGAACCACTTTGTTGGAAAATGTCTAATGTGGTTATATGAGGCTATATCAGTTTAAAGGAGCACTCTGTGAATCCACCCTATGGCTTTCATTGCAACACTGTATGCTGCCATACACAAAATTTGAATCTCCTATCTAATGGGACAGCAAGGGTTAGAAACGCCAAGGATGCAATGCCCTTCATGCTGCTAATAAGAGCATAAGAAATGCCATACCAGATCAGACCAAGGTCCATCAAGCCTAGTATCCTGTTTCCAAAAGTCACCAATCCAGGTCACAAGTTCCTGTGAGGTTCTCAAAAAGGGACACAGATTAGGAACATAAGAAATGCCTTACTGGGTCAGACCAAGGTCCAACAAGCCCAGTATCCTGTTTCCAACAGTCACCAATCCAGATCACAAGGACCTGACAGGTTCCCACAGAGGCACACAGGTTCCACGATGCTTGTCTAGGGGCAAGTAGTGGATTTCCCAGGTCCTCTTTGATAATGGTTTATGGACTTTTCCTCCAGGAACTTATCCAAATTCTTTTTAAACCCTGCTACCCTAACAGCTTTTACTACATCTTCCGGTAATGAATTCCAGAGTTTGATTTTGCGTTGAGTAAATAAATATTTTCTCTTATTAATCTTAAATAGGTTGCATTGTAACTTCATTGTGTGTCCTCTAATCTTTCTACTTTTTGATAGCGCAAACTACCTATCTATGTTTACCCATTCCACTCCATTCATTAATTTATAGACTTTTATCATATCCCCCCTCAGCCGTCTCTTTTCCAAGTTGAAGAGCCCTAACCTTTTAAGCCTCTCCTTTGTTTTATTCTCCATTTCTTTCCTTATGATTCCTAGCATTCTATTTGTTTTCTTGACCATTGCTGTACACTGGGCGGAGGGTTTCAGTGCATTATTCATGATGACCCCTAAATCTTTTTCCTGGGTAGTGGTTTTTAAGGTGGTACCTTGCATTGTGTAACCATAATTTGGTTGTTCTTTCCTAGGTGCATAATTTTGTACTTGTCCACATTAAATTTCATCTGCCATTTGGATGTCCAGTCTTCCAATTTTTCAAAATTCTCTTCCGTTTGAACAACTTTAAGTAATTTTGTGTCATCTGCAGATTTTATCACCTCACTTGTTGTTCTCATTTCAAGGTCACTTATAAATATGTTAAAAATCAGCAGGCCCAGCACAGATCCCTGGGGTACTACTCTATTCACTTTTCTCCATTGAAAAAATTGGCTATTTAGCCCTACTCTCTGTTTTATATCTTTTAACCAGTTCTTGATTCACGATAGTACACTTCTTCCTATCCCATGACTTTTTAATTTTGTCCTCTCATGAGGGACCTTGTAAAAGTCTTTCTGAAAATCCAGATATACTATATCAATCGGCTCACCTTTAACTACCTGTTTATTCACAGCTTCAAAAAAATATAACAAATTAGAAAGACAAGACCTTCCTAGGCTAAATCCTTGTTGGCTTTCTCCCATTAAACCACAACTATCTATATGGTCAATAATTTTACATTTCTACCATTTTGCCCGGTACTGACGTCAGGCTCACCGGTCTGTAGTTTCCCAGATCACCCCTGGAATCCTTTTTAAAAACTGACATTACATTGACCATTCTCTAATCTTCAAGTACTGCAGATAATTTTAATGATAGTTCACAGAATACTAATAGTAGGTCTGTAATCTCATATTTCAGTTCTTTCAGCATGCTGGGATGTATACTGTCCGGTCCAGATGATTTGCTATCTTCAGTTTATCAAACAATTGTAATACATCTTCCTGGTTTATCGATATGTGTTTCAATTCTTCTGATACAGTCAACTCTAAATATCATTTCAAGCATGGGTAACTTCCCTACATCTTCTTTTAGTATATTTATGTTTATTGAACTTGATATACTGCCTTTCAATTATGAAAGCAAAGCGGTATACAATGTCAAAGTCACAAGAGTGGCCAATGGCCTAGAAAAGGAAAGGAAGTTACAATATTAATAGGACAGAAAAGAGTAAAACATGCATACCAGACAGGGGAGAAAGGACACATTGTAGGGCAAGAATTACATAGAAGGAGTGGTGAGATCAAAAGCAGATGAAAATAAGTGCGTTTTCAGGCATGATTTGAAGGTGCAGTAGTTTTGTTCAAGTCTGAGGGAAGAAGGTAAAGAGTTCCAGAGTGTGGGTCCAATAAAGAAAAAAGCAGAGGAGTGGGTAGATTGTAGGTGAGACCGGGAGGGGGAAGGAAGGTGAAGGCGGTTAACATGGAGAGACCAGAGAGTGCGACTGGGTGTGTGAGATTGAATAAGATCAATCAGATATTTTGGGGTGCGTGTATAGATAACCTGGTGTACGAGAGTGAGAAGCTTAAAACGAATACGATGATCAATGGGGAGCCAATGAAGGTGAAGAAGAAGAGGGTGATGTGATCGAAACAGGAGAAGTGAGTAATGATACGTGCTGCCGTGTTCTGAATGCATTGAAGTCTACTTAATTGGGATTGAGGAGTACCAGCAAGAACTGGGTTGCAGAAATCCAGACATGAAATGACAAGAGAGAGAACAAGAGTAGTAAGAGCTTGTGGAGTGAGAAAGGGACGAACAGCTCAAATCTGACGGAGGTGGAAGAAAGAGGTTTTGGAAATGTGCCCATGGAAGGAAAGATCAGAGTCAATGAGAATGCCAAGATATCGAAAACAAGAGACTAAAGGGATAGAGGAACTAGCAAAGGATGGGGCTAGTTGGGGGGAGGAACTACCTTGGGGGAAACAAATAGCAAGTGTTTTGGAAAGATTCAGGTATAGGCAGTTGGAGGTGAGCCAGTCAGAAACAGAGAGGAGACAGGGATTGAGAGAGGAGAGATAGGTAGAAGACGGGCGGCATGGTGGAGCAGGACAATATCGTCTGCATAAAAGAAAGCCAGTATTCCAAGCTGCTGGATCAGAATCGAGTGGTGCCAGGAAAACATTAAACAAAAGAGGTGCCAACATCGAACCTTGAGGAACATCACAATGTAAGGGGATAGGGTCAGAAGAAGCGCCTGAAGAGGAGTGAGAAAGAACAGAGTATGACCGGGAAAAGAGAGAGGAGTGAAACCACTGATATACAGTGCCATGAAGACCAGCATCATGTAGACAGGAAAGGAGGAGAGAGTAATCCACAAGTTCAAAGGCAGCTGAGAGATCCAAGGAAACTGCCATTGAAATATCCCCACGATCATGTGCAGCATGCAGTTCATTGAGAAAAGCAAGGAGGACTGTTTCTACACTGTGGCCAGGGCGGAAACCTGATTGGCGAGAGTGAAGAAAGTTAATAGAGTCCAAGTGATGAGAGAATTGACTAAAGACTGCTTTTTCAAGTATCTTGGATAGAAAGGGGAGGTGAGAGACTGGCCAGTAGTGAGCAGGGACAAGAAGATCAAGTGAAGGTTTCTTAAGAATTGGGCGTATGAGCGCGTGCTTCCAAAAGTGAGGGAAAGTGCCATTGGAAAGGCTTGAATTAATCATGGTGAGGATGGAGGGAGGGAGAGCAATAGAGGGTGCGAGAAGCCACGAAGAGGGAATGGGATCAAGGGAACAGGTGGTTTTGCTAGAAGAGGAAATAAACTTGAGGAGCTCTGAAATGGTGAGTGAATGAAATGATATCCAACTATGAAAAAGCGATGGGACAGCAGGGGGGGAGGGAGGAGAGGGGAGGATATTGGGGGAGGGGGACAATGTGGCAGAGAAGCACGGAAATCTAGGATTTTAGAGTAAAAAAAGGATGCCAGCTGCCGGAGGCTGGGGGATGAAGGAGGAGCGAGGTCGGGTGGAGGGAAGTGAGAGATTTGAGGACAGAATAGAGATGGCGAGTAAAATTGGGAGCAATGGCAATTGTAGCAGAGAGATGGGTTTGCTTAGCATGGTGGACTTGGGAATGGTAGTGAGAGTGACAGTCTTTAAATAATTTTCACAGGGAAGGGGAATGAGATTTCTTCCATAAACGCTCTGCACGATGAACACCGAAGCAAAGAATTCATTCAGTCTCTCTGGTATGGCCTTGTTCTCCCTTAGCGCCCCTTTTATCGCTCTATCATCTAATGGTCCAACTGAATCTCAAAGGTGTTTTGCTATGGATGTACTTGAAAAAGTTCTTATGGTACGTTTTTACTTCCACAGCAAGCTTTTTTTCAAATTCTCTCTTTGCCTGCCTCTGCCAAGAGAAGAAGTGGCACCATGAGTCTTAGAGGAAATTTCCTTTCAGCCCTCCTGACTGATAAGACCATGTTTCATCTAGGCATGCTGTCCAAGATGAGAAGCACACAAGATTAAAATAAAATGGGAGGTAAAAGAGAAATAAAAAGGTCCAATAGGCTTAAAATACCAGGTAGTGGCTGAATTTATAAATGTCTTCAAAGGCTTTTTCTTGGTGTCTAGAACTGCATATTTATAATTCATTTATATAATAGAGGAGGCTCTGGGAGGAGTCATAAAATCTTTATCCCTAGGTCTCATTCAGAAGAAGACAATTTTGACTGGTACATAGGGTTTCCAGTTGACAACATTTTTTCAAGACTGATTGAGCCTGGTCCTTAATTTCACCACATGGCATACATGGACTTGTAAATCACATACATTCACAGCTTTGAACCCCAGATGAACTGGAATTCAAGTGCCATTCAGATTGTTACTTACTATATAGTAACCAATATCTGATATTAGAACCAAACTAGATGCTTGTCTGTAAAGTAGCAAGATGCAAGCATACATTACAAGTCTAACAGCAGCCTGTGGTGATCATAGAGGCAGTATTAGAATTTCATAGAGTGGGGCTAAATTATCTTCAAACTGCTTGTTTGCAGGAAGAAAATCCCTAAAGAACTCCCACCATTTTCATCGGAAGTTAATCCTCAACAATTGCAATATAGCTGTCGCCAGGGTGATTCACAAGATTGCAATGATGTTGAATGGTTGTGCAGAGCCCAGAAACAGTCATTTGTCATGGAACATTAAAACCAGGTATGCAAACAGTGGTATCTGAAATTAGGTAATGGTTTCTAAGTGATGATTTAAGCTGCCATATGTTCTCAGCAGTTTCTTTTGATATGGTGAACATAACCATATAGAAGCATATCATGAAAAATATACTACTTTATTTATTTAAAAGGATTTATATCCTGCTTTATCCTTGAATCAAAGCAGTTTATACTGCAAACCAATCAATTAGGATGGTGCGGGGGTGTCGGCATGCAGTGGTGGTGGATGTGGTGTTCGTGGGTGTGTGTGGGTAGGTACATCTTGATTTGGGGTGCAATATATACAGGACTGAGCTATTTACAGTGGGTTATATACAAGGAGTGGGGGGGGGGGGTTGTTGCTGGGCGGGGATGGTATACTGCGTAAATGTCACCATAATACTCTGTGTAGAGCGTTGTTTTTAGTGATTTTCGGAAGTCCTTAATATCGATCATTGATCTTAAACTAGCAGGGAGGGAGTTCCAAATGGTGGGTGCTGCCAAGGATATAGCTCTCTTTGAAGTGGTTTGCCTCATTTTGGTGAATTCTTTGGGGGTTGTGATGGTGTTCGTGGTACCTCTCCTTCTGGGTCTGAGGCTGGAGTCAAAGCTGATGATAGCCTGCAGGCTGTCCGTTGAGATGTCCTGTTTGATTTTGAATAGGTTCAGTATGGTTTTGTATCGGACGTGAGACTCTATTGGAAGCCAATGTAGGAGGTTCACAATGGGGGTGATGTGGTCATGTCTTGTGGATCCGGTTATTATTCACGCAGATGTGTTCTGCACCAGCTGTAAGGGTCGGAATGTGTGTTTTGGGAGACCAAGGTAAATTTGGTTACAGTAGTCCAGGATCGGTGTGATGATGGCTTGGCAGACCATTCTGAAGTGCTCTTGGAAGAGGATTGACTTGAGGTGTCTGATGATTCTCATCTTGAAGTATGCGTTTCTGATAGTTTTTCTGATCTGGGACTGTAGGTTGAGCTCTCTGTCGAGGGTGATTCCAAGGTAGCTTATTTCTGATTTTATTGGTATTGTGATATTATTGAGTTTGATGGTGGATGGGGGGGTATAGGTGGAGAGTTGAGGAGATCTCTGAATAACGGCAGGCTTGAATGAGAGTAGGCCTCCTCTAGGAGTTTTCCTGTTGCAATTGCCTACCTGATTGTGGGCAATATTGCTCAATAATGGGGTAAAAAGGGAGATTTGTTAGGCATCTGCTCTACCACTTTCTTTGTGAAGTACCAGGCAATTTACTTGAAAGGTAAGTTTGAGTTTTGTTTTTAATTGTAGTCTTGAACAGATGCTTCCAGTATGTAAGGCTTCAACATCTGGTCATTCTGAGGAGTTTAATTCGCTGTTATCATTGGCACTATAAAGGTGGAACATACTAGGAAATGTTTTTGGTGGTGCACGACTAAGGGGATCATTTTAGAAGTTCTAGTCATGCTTTGGATATCTGAAAATGGGTATACATATATCCAAATCACAGAGACGTCCCTGGAGCCAATTTGCAAAGCACTTATAGAGACATCCCAAGCATGGGGAGATTCATCGAGGATGGGGCATTCTGAAGACCTTAGACCTGCACACCTAATTTCAGAAATGGCTGGTATGTCTCCATTCTTGTCCAAGTCTGTATCTGCTCTAGGGCATGAATAGGCATTTGCAAAGTGCTTGTTTTGCCAGTAAAACATTTGGAGAGTCTAGAGGAGATGGTATTCTAATATCTCCAGTACTATCCACAAAATTAAAGACAATTGATAAGTATTGGGGAAACCTGGTTTATGATAGTTGCACTGGTGAATGTCTCCATTAGCAGAATGGCAGGTTGGGATATGTCCTCTGTTGGACAGAATGGCAGGCTGTGATGTTTCATCTATTGGAATACCATTGTGGGGAAGTCTATGTCGATGTCCCCAACAACATCCATATTAGGTATGTCGAGATTTCTGAAATTGTGCCCAAACGTGGACATCTCAGTCTCTTTTGAAACATTCTCAATAGGAAGTCCTAGATTATACCTGGACGTCATTTCTAAAATGTGCCTTCACATGTTCAGTGTCTTACTGTATTTGGCCAACTTTGTAACATCCTCATTTAATGAGTCTTCCAACTTTCAAACTACTGAATAACATTGCAACCTCATTTCTATCATTCCTAATTAACCCTATGACAGATGCAAGAATCAGAAAAGGATTCTCTCAGAACGCTATTATAGTTCCATCTGATTTCCGCAAACAAAACAATCCACAAGTAATAGAGCATTCTCATACAGTATGTTGTCCCCATACTCTGGAATGCCCTACCAGAGACATTCAGATCTATCAAAGACCTCCAATTATTCTGACAGGAAATTAAAACATTTTCATTTATCGAACACCACGGTAACAATTATGGCAAGATTGATATATACCCAACCTAAAGCCACACACATAGAAGCCCACCTATAACACAGATACCTGGTGTTTCATCAAATAACTCTTTGAACTCTTACAATTGTAAACATGTTATATGTAAAAATCTGTAAACAGTTCTTATGTAAATAACTATTATATTTGATGTTTCCATTTTGGTTCTAAGTTCTATGTAACTTGTTCGTTCACTGTAAACCACCCTTGATCCTGGGAAGGGGCGGTATAGAAAATCTTTACAAATAATAATAATCATAATAAATAACTCAATGAAAATCTGATCTATAGAGCATAGAAATTGTGATCTGCGTATATCAACCTGCAAGACTGGGTTGAAGGCAGGTCATTAAAATATGCATTGCATAACGTTGGGAACAAGCCATACTCCTGCTGCTCTACTTCGTCAAGACAATTGCCTTCTTCATTCTGATATACCTGAAACTTTTTCTTATGGAGTATCAATTCAATGGTATCAGTAGGGAGAAAGGACTCTCAATATTTTAAAAAATAGCCTAATATATCAGAGCATATCATTTGCTGCAGTAAAATCAAGAAAAATCATATCTTTTTTTAAGATTTATTTGAAAACTATTTTCAAGAAAGCTAGCTGGATATGAAATTAGTTTACTTACCTTTACTAAATCTGAGCTCTCCCACCTTTCTTCTAAAGTATGCATATTGACGTCTTTAAGTCTGTCCCCACATGCCCTATGATGAAGACCACGACCATTTTAGTAACTGCCCTCTGCTCCGTCTCCATCCTGTTTAAATCCTTTTGAAAGTGTGGTCTCCAGATTGCACACAGTAATCCAAATAAGGTCTCAACAAAGACTTATACAGAGGTACTATCACCTCCTGCTGACCTTTCCATTCCCTTTGCACCCAAGCATCCTTCTGGATTTAGCCATTGCATTTTCTACCTGTTTTGCCATCATCAGAAACAATCACCCCCAGATCCCGCTCTTCTTTGATGGACAGAAGTACTTCACCTAAACATTTAAGATTTTGCTATGAGGAAAGACTTATAAGGCTAGGGCTCTTCAACTTGGAAAAAAGACGGCTGAGGGGATATATGATAGAGGTCTATAAAATAATGAATGGAGTGGAATGGGTAAACATAGACCAGTTGTTTACTCCTTCAAAAAGTAGAAAAACTAGGGGACACTTAATGAAGCTATAACGTAGCCCATTTATGTAGTATTGTGGATCAGGAAGTGATTAAAAGATAGAAAGCAGAGAATAGGGCTAAATAGCCAATTTTCTCAATGGAGAAAGGTGAATAGTAGAGTACCCCAGGGTTCTGTGCTGGGTCCACTGCTTTTTAACATATTGCAAAATGACCTGGAAATGGGAACAAGTGAGGTGATCAAATTTGCAGATGACGCAAAATTATTTAAAGTAGTTAAAACAAGAGGATTGTGAAAAATTGCAAGAGGACCTCGATAAATTGAAAGACTGGATGTCCAAATGGCAGATGAAATTTAATGTGGAGAAGTGCAACGTTATGCACCTAGGAAAGAACAACCCAAACTACAGTTACATGATGCAAGGTTCCACATTAGGAACTATCACCCAGAAAAAGGATTTAGGCGTCATATGTTGAAACCCTCTGCCCAGGGTGCAGCAGCGGCTAAGAAAGCAAATACAGTAGAAGGCAAGGAATCTTAAGGAAAGGAATGGAGAATAAACCAAGGATATCATAATGCTCTGTATCGTTTCATGGTGCGACTGCACCGTGAATATTGTGTGCAGTTCTGGTCGCTATATCTTTAAAAAGATATAGCGGAATTATAAAAGGTACAGAGAAGAGCTACCAAAATGGTAAAGGGGATAGAAGGATACCCCTATAAGGAAAGGCTTAAAAGGTTAGGGCTCTTCAATTTAGAAAAGAAATAGCTGAAGGGAGATATGACAGAGGTCTCTAAATTACTGAATGGAGTAGAACGGGTAAATGTAGATCGGTTGTTTATTCCATCAAAAAGTAGAAAGACTAGGGGACATGCAATGAAGCTACAGAGTAACCCGTTTAAGATTAATAAGAGAAAATATTTTTTCACTCAACGTGTAATCAAACCCTGAAATTCATTGCCCGAGGATGTAGTAAAAGCTGTTAGTGTAGCTGGGTTTAAAAAAGGTTTGGACAAGTTCCTGGAGGAAAGGTCCATAAACCATTATTAAAGAGGACCTAGGAAATCCACTGCTTACCCCAGGACAAGCATTGTGGAACCTATGTACCATTTTGGGAACCTGCCAAGTACTTGAAACCTCGATTGGTCACTGTTCGAAATAGGATATTGGGCTTGATGAACCTTGGTCGGACCCAGTATGGTATGTCTTATGTCCTTACATAAATTTATAGCATGTCAATCCAGAAAAAAAATCCTTCTCTCGATAGGTTACAATGATTATATATACAGTCACTAATTTTTTTGTAAAAAAAAAAAAAAAAAAGTGCTGTACTCACATACTCAGCCAACTTTAGGGGGCAGGTGATTGTGTATGGCTCTGCCCCTATATACCCAAAAACCTAAAGAAACCCCTAGTAAACTGCAAGGGGGCAGGTACTTCCGACCCCCTGCAGTTAGCCCAGGAATGCCATATTTTAACATGGTGAGCAGACCCCAGGAGTAGCTAAGCCTACCCATTGAGGTGGCATTAGTTTCACCCACTCTAGCTGCAACATGCTGGGAATGCTCATGTCCTGCCCAGTCCCTGCCGTAATCCGAGCTACCAGGGTAGTGCAGAGTTTTTAGCGTGAGGGCCATATACTTCTTTTTAGCATGGTGCTAACACCATCCGCTAATCCGGCACTACCCTAGTAGCACAGTTTAGTAAACATGCCCCTATGTGTGCATTTCCTAACTCTACCTATGCTCCACGCATACTGCAACCCTGAACATGCCTATACATGAGTCATGTAAAAGCAGACTCCTTCTTCTCACAATGTGTACTGTATTTTTACGCACATAACCCAGGGGGTTAATTTTACAAGAGGCTCTTTACATGTGTAAAACAGTGTTTTACATGTGAATAAAGTTTTAAAAATGATCTCTTTAATTCTGAGACAATGTAAAGACGTAAGAATAAAATAGTTCTGGACAGAAAATATAACACAAGCAGGCAATGTGTACTCTCACTTCGTCTACACATACATGCCAACAGCGTTCTTTAGTCAAGCAGTGTAAAGTATAGTAAGTCTTTATTCAGAGTGCTCTCATTGACTTTTTTTTGTCGACAGCTCTCAAATCTAAAGTTTCACGGAAATCCATTCCTGGTTTTTCTGATTCTAGGCCACAGTCGGACAGAGACAACCTACTTTTCCTTTTTGGCAAAGAGCTCCTAAAGAACAGAAAGAAACAGAACCAAAGAAATGGATCAAATAATATTTTGTGAAGCTTAGGAAGTGTGGTATCTGAAGATCTTTTAACTTGTGTCTCAAATTTAGAGGGTCTTGTACTAAAGTGCTATAACATTATCACAAGCATTATTGTGTGTTAAATGCCTGTGCTATCAATCACAAGTGATTATCATCTGTTAGGATCACTGTCAACCTGTGCAAACTAGCTTGTGATAGCTTTAGCACAAAATATATGCTGAGTTCATAATCTGCAAAAATATTAGGGATGTAAATTCATTATTGCACATTTGATTTGTTAGTGCACCTTAAATTTAGGGATCCTTTTACTAAATAGCATGTGCTATCTGCTGCATGGTCCTTTTTATTCCTATGGGCTCTGTGGCAGCGCTGCATACATCTTGTAGTGCTATCCAAATGTTAAGATGTGCTATCTACTACTACTACTGAAGTGTTTAGTAAAAGTGGCCCTTAATGCACACAAAATCAGTTTAACACATGTTATCCTGATCACGTGAGCACATGAGCGGGTGAGGAGCTTCCTCTGGCAAAAAAACCATAGCGAACGGCGGGGGTCTGCCTATTTGTCTATAGGGTGCATTGTGATACTCTGATTGACTGGCTCACCTGGTGGTAACGATGAAGGCAGCGGGGAGAAGAGAAAAAGTCGCGGGCCAGAAAGATACCAAGATGGCGGCCACGGCCCGATCCGCTGTAACGCCTGATTCTCCTGGGAAAGAAAGTGTGGATTCATGTTCGGAAGAGGTTGCGCAGGAGGTGGTAAAGCTCCTGGAACCAAAGCTTGACACAGTAATGAGGAAACTCGAGGAGATGGGTGAGACCTTTGCTGAAATTACAAGACGAGTGGAGGAAGTTGAGCAGAGAGTGAACGTGCTGGAGGAGAGTGAATTGGCCTTGGAGAGGAGCAGCCATAAACACCAAAAGCAGATTGAGGCTCTGATGCACAAGGTAGACGATCTGGAGAATCGATTGCGATGGAATAACCTTCGCTTGATAGGGGTGCCAGAGTCATGGGCTGAGGGACAACTTGCACACCTGTTTGAAGAGTGGTTACCGAAAGAATTGGGCCTAACAGACATGCTTGGACAAATCAAAGTTGAAAAAGCCCATAGGCTAGGGCAGAGATTAAGCGGCAGGGATAAACCAAGGCCGGTGCTGGCCTGCCTGTTAAACTTTCAGCACAAATCACTTTTGCTGCAGGCATATAGAAAATGGAGAGATCTTAAGCTGGACAATGCACCAGTGCTCATGTTCCAAGATTACTCGGCGACCTTGGCAGCGCGACGCAAAGAGTTCTCGCCCGTTTGCAGCGAGCTGGTGAAAGGAGGGATTCGTTTTGCTCTAACCTATCCGGCCATTTTGAAGGTATTTTACAAAGGTACAATGCATTCATTCGAGCAGGCATCTGCGGCGAGGAAATTTCTTGCTACGACAGAGCATGGCCATCAGGCTGAGAAGGCTTAAGGCAAGCGACAGATTGGAGAGTTTTGTGTGGGACTACACCACTTTGCTTTGATAGAGTGAGCAGTGGCCGAGCCGACTGCGGTGCAGAGGTTTCAAGATGGACTCGAAGCAGGTGGACTCTGGAGATGTTTGAAAAGTTGCCTTCAGTTTTTGTTTATGTTTTGTTGCTCATGGAGGGGCGACCCGGAGGTGTATAGACAGTGATCTAACTCCTAGCTGGGAGTACCTGCCTCGGCAGGGTGAAGAATGTTAAAGGCTGTGGGGATGAATGGGAGGGAGGGGGGGTATTTGTGTGACTGCCTGCATGGATGTGTGTGTGTGAGGATGGGTGAAGAGGGAGTGTGGAGGGGTCTAACTGGAGGAGTTGGCAGTCTTGCATTGCAAGGGGGAGTGGGGATTGTGCATGTAAACTCTATGGTGGGTGGGGTTGGGTGGGGGTTGGGGGTTGGGAAGGGGTAAGGGTAGGGAGGGGTGGGGTGGGGTATGGGGAGCTGCAGTAGCATTGTATTTTGGAGCATACACAGGTTGGGTAGAATACCGCATCGATACCGAGGCCTATGTGGGGAACAGAGGGACCCGGAGCTGACTCCAGGGGCGAGGCTTGGCGCCTCCTGGAGTAGGACTCAAAGTGGAAGTAAACAGCAGAGGATCTATTCCAAAGATTACACCTAATGTAAAATATATCTCTTGGAATGTGGGGGGAATAGGATCTCCAGTAAAGCGTGCTAAGATATTGCAGGCGCTTAAAAGGAAAGGGGTACATATCGCGATGCTGCAGGAAACTCATTTGAGTGTTCTGGAACATCAAACGTTAAAGAGAGACTGGGTGGCGGTCTCCCATGGGGCATCCTCAGGCACCAAGAGGGCAGGGGTAGTGATACTTGTGAAACGGGGTATCCCATTTGATGTAAGTAGCATGCAGGTGGATCCCAATGGAAGATACATTATGATGCATGTTAAAGTATATAATGAAGACCTTTGGCTGGCTGGCTAACATTTATGCTCCAAATGTCTATGATCATGGTTTTTTCAAGATGTTGTTGGAATTCATAAGGAAAGCAGGGCGGAGTAAGATGATTGTGGCTGGAGATTTTAATTACCCCACGACCCTTATCTAGATAAATCTCAGAGAGTTGGAGGTGGCTCGTGGAGAAAAAGGGGGATCGGCTTTCTCTGCAAAATGGGAGATCTTGTAGATGTGTGGAGAGTCCTCCATCCTGGAGTGCGTGAATATACTCATCAGTCGAGAGCTCATCTCACTTGGTCTCGCATTGATTATATTGTCGTGAGTGAGGGAGGGCTCTCCAAGGTGGTGCAGGTGGGAATTGAGCCAGTTGTAGTTTCTGATCATGGAATGGTCTGGATAACATGGGATAGCCAGGGTCCCTCGGGGGCGAAGTGGCGGTTTCCAGCTTACCTGTGGGAGGAGAAAGACTTTAAAGCAGTGAGATGAATATGTCCACTTTAATGACACGCCGCAATGTTCCCCGGCACTTTTTTGGGAGGCTAGTAAGGCGGTGATGAGAGGGGCTATCATAGCGTACACAGCTAAGAGGTGCCAGCATCTAGATCGCAGTATTATTGGCTTGGAGCGGAAAATACAAGACCTACAAGCTAAGCTTGCTCGCAGTAACGTTAAGTCTGTTCAGCAGGAGTATGCCAGATCCCAACTAGCGCTCAATGAGATACTTCAGAGAAGGGCTACTTTGTCTTTGCAATATTATAAACATCAGCTATATCGATTTGGTAATAGGACAGGGAAACGTTTAGCGAAACTAGTCAAGGATCCAGGGGGTACTCGATTCGTACCTGTGCTTAAGGATGAAGGGGGGAACCTACAGCATCAACCAGTGCAGATAGCGAAGGTCTTCCGAGCCTTTTATGCCCAACTATATAGTGAGGAGGAGAGAGATTTTCAGAAAGGGACAGAGTTTCTTAGCAAATTGGCCCTACCTAGAGTGTCGTAGGAGGACTTGCTGCTGTTAAATGCACCATTGACGGTACGGGAGATATTAGCAGGGATTAAGAAAGGGAAGCTGCACAAAGCCCCAGGACCCGATGGCTTCGGGGTAGAATACTATAAAATGCTGGCACCTAGGTTGGTCCCATCCTTGGTGGCGATGTTTGATTTTGCTTGCTCGGTGGGAGAGTTCCCTAGAGATATGCGATGTGCAGATATCACAGTGATCCTAAAGCCGGGGAAGGACTTGGCAGAACCGGACTCCTATAGGCCTATTTCCCTCATAAACTGTGATATGAAGATCTTGGCCTCAGTGCTGGCAGGAAGGCTAAACTCTATCCTACCATCTCTTATAGATCCGACAGGTGGGGTTTGTGCAAGGGAGAGAGGCGACTAAAAACATCGCCAAGCTGCTACTAGGCATGGAGGATTGTTTATGCCGAGAGGAGGCTTTGCTTTTGGTGAGCCTAGATGCTGAAAAAGCATTCGATAGGGTCGCATGGGTCTATCTGTGGGACGTGCTGCATAGTTTTGGAATGAATGGGAGGTTTGTGAAATGGATTCAAGCGTTATATGCGAGCCCCATGGCAAGAGTCGGAACGAATGGTGCATTTTCTGAACCATTTACCTTGGAAAGAGGTACCCGGCAGGGCTGCCCCTTGTCCCCCCTTTTATTTGTACTGGCATTGGAACCTCTACTATGGGCCATTCAAGATAACCCGCAGATAGGAGGGGTGCAGATGGGTGGAGAAGAAATGAAGCTTAGTGCTTTTGCAGATGATATGTTACTCTGCCTTACGAAGCCGCAACAATCCCTGCAGTGCGTCCTACAGCTGATAAAAGACTTTGGTGACTTCTCCGGGCTAAAAATTAATGCGTTAAAGTCGGTGGTGTTAGATGTTGGTGGGCAAGTCCAGCCGATGTGGGAAGGCCCCTTTCCGCTTGTATGGGCGGAAGGGTCTATTAAATATTTGGGGATACAGCTGCTAGACCGTCCGGAGAACCTGTACCAGGTGAATTTACCGGGCATGTTAGATAAAACTAAGAAAACTTTGGCTAATTGGCGAGGCCTGCCTTTGTCTTTGAGAGGGCGGATAGCACTGTTTAAGATGGTGGAGCTCCCCAGATGGCTATATGTCCTCCGCCTATTACCTATATGGATCTTGGGCAGAGATTGGAGAACTTTTGAGAGATACCTGCGGGGGTTCCTTTGGAGGGGTAAGAGGTCCCGGATTCCACTTAGAGCCTCAATGAGAAGAAGGGATAAGGGAGGGCTGGAACTACCCATACTGAAGAATTACAACCTCCGCTACTTGGCCAGGCATATATGGGCGTTGTTGGGGGAGGAGGGGGGATGTGCCCCGCTACCACAACTGAGCGCAGCATGTGCCCCATATCATTGTTTATATACGCTTCATGCTGACCGATCTACTGTGGTACGGGGGAGGAAAATTGGAGGATATCTCAGTGCTCTCCGAGCAGCATGGCGACTATTATGTCTCCGTTTTGGGCGGATCTGGAGACGGTCGCCTCTGCTTCCTTTGGTGGGCAACCCTGATTTTCCCCCGGGCTTCTCAGCACCTAACTTATTCCAAGGATGGGAGAAAAAGGGGATTGTTTGCATTGGAGATATATTTATGACAGGAGGGGAGGTTGTTGACAGTTTCCAAACCCTGAAGGCTCGCTATCTGCTTCACAAGCAAGATTTCTATGGTTATATGCAAGTGCGGCATTATGTGGGGGGATTATCTATGGGAGGAGGGGCTCAGGAGGCGGCCGGACTCCCTCAAGTAGAACTGCAGAAACTGGTTGGAAGTAATATGAGCGAGGAAGAGTGTAGGAACCTGATACGTCCCAAGGGAGACAGGATGTTCCTTTCTGAATTAGCTCGAAGATGGAGTAGCGAGGGGTTGGAGGGGGCATCGGTGGACACTTTGCAGGAGGCTTTTGAGAGGGTGCCAAAAGGAACATTGTGGATCTATTTACAGGAATTGCAATATAAATTCCTCTGGAGAGCCTATATCACTGATAAATGGGCGTTTAAGATCGGACTTAGAGTGTCTGACGCGTGTGGATGGTGTAGTAGGGATGTAGGAACTTTACTGCACAAATTCTGGGACTGTTCATTGGTGCAATCTCTCTGGACCCAGGCTTGTAATAGGATGGAAGATTGGATGGGTATAGAGCAGCTCTGTCAGCAAGAGATATGTTTGCTGCATAAGTGGAGTAGGAGTGCCGGGTCGATAGCTGCCAAGCATAGGCCACTCCTGGAGAGAGGCTTTTTATTAGTGAAGAAAGCCTTACTGAGCAGATGGATTGAGGACTGCCCTCCTGGAGTGGTGATGTGGGAAAAATCAATGCTAGAGTTGATGTATATGGAGAAGTTAACGGCCAAACAAACAGGTGGGAAACACTGGGTTGTATTTCTGGCCCTATGGTCCCCGTACATAGATGTTTTGTCGCCCCAGGATCGGAGTGCTGTGCTAAATGTATAGGGAGATGTTACTATATGACCCTATGCCTGAGGAGGGCTGTGGTTTTCTCTCGGATAGCTATGCTAGGAACTACCTTCATATTTGTGTGTTTGGTTGGTATGCTGGGATGTATGCTCTCATTTTGTGACACTGAGTTTGGAGCAGGGTGGGGATTGGGAGGGAGGGAGGGGTGGAAGGAGGGAATGGGGGAAACCGGGGAAGATGTATTAGAGAGAGTTATTGTTATTCTTGAAGTTGTTCTGGATAAGGGCGGTACTGGGAAACTGCGGGGGACTTAAAAAGAAAATGCTGAGACACAAATTCTTGTCTAGATAAGTTCTAATTTCCTTTGCTGTTGTTTTTGGAACTATATGCTGAGAAAGAAGTACCACGCTGTATTAGCATTGAAATGTCATTTGTTCATACTGTGGTCAATTGTTTACACTTGTTGTCTCAATAAAGAAATTTTGACATAACACATGTTATCCTACGAACTAATGTGCACAGAGTCAGTCAATCTGCATATACAGTATTAAAAAGATCTAATGTGCATTACGAAATGTTTATTAAAACAAATATCTAAAACAAAACATTAAAAGTCCAAAAATTGGGAAGAGTCCTAAAACCTAATAATAAATCCAGCATGATTTGTCTGTGCACATCGCTAAAACATAAGGAAAATAGCTCATTACCGCTTTAGCACGTCGAAAAAGTGTGCACTTTATGCAAAATTTACAGATGCATTGTGGCAAAAAACAACATAGGCTGCTAATCTGTGCATATAACACTGTCAGCTCTCTTCAGCGCTTCATCCTCTTAATGTAGATTCTACCTTCAGTTCTATTAACTAACCCTACTTTCTTTCTCCTTCACTATAACGTAGATGATTAGCATCTCTAACACATCTAAAATTCAAGCATCCATGGTCAATGTTACTGGACGAGAGGGATCAACGTTATTGTGTTTATAGTCAAAGAAATACATAGGACTTCCATAACACCATTCATTCCTAATGTAATACTTGGTAGGGAAAAAAATAATTTTGAAACAAAAGAGAAAACACAATGAAACACCTTTGTGTTTCTTTTCAAGATGAACCAAAAAAGGGGAGAAGGGTTTCATTGTGTTTTGTTCCAGTTTTAGCACCTATTATTGCAAATAACATGCACTAGAAATGACACAACAAAACAAAAACTTTGAATACAATAAACCCCCCCAAAAAATCCCCTTTAACGAAGCAAAACAAAAAACATCCAATATGCCCCCCCCCCCAAAGACTTAATGCTACTTACCCCAGAAACTAAACCTGGATAGTGAATCCTCTTTGGTTCAATGATGCAAGTTTCTGAAATGATCAGTCATTTTAGAAGCTGTATTTCCTTGCTGGACCGAATGGACAGTACATTTATGGCATCTAGGTTGCATATAAGCTTCAAAAGGGAATTAAAAAGAAGATGCAGTTATTATCATTAAACCAATTCTTCAAGAGGTCTGCAACTCACATCTCAAAGCTGCTCCTGACAGTGCTCTGACTGCCAAGCAGTGATGGACTGGAACTAAAAATCTGTCCTGGCACTTACAACACACTGACCCAAATTCCATCTTTCCAAGGGCCAATTTGGCCAGCCCATTCAGCTCATAATTGGACCAGCCCTTCTGACATTTGCCAGAGTTGCTAGGTTGCTAATCCACTGCTGCCACTAGGTCACACCTCCATAAGGGACTTCTACTAAACGAGAAAAGAAAAACAGCAGTTCCAGTGCCCAAAAGAATATCTTGCCCAAAAGAATATCTTTGCAAAAAAAAAAATCATTCGGAATTGCAGGTGTGCTCCCTGGTTTTCACAATGGTATATTACTTTCAAAGCAAGTTAAAAAGCATCCTTTTGAACATCTTTGGTGCACAGCTGACATTTTTTCATTTTCAAATGTCTATTTTCTGGGGTATCGGATGTCATCATGGGATCTATATCGTGATATTGCTCATTTGTGATTCAGAATTGACTACAAAACCTACCAGAAGATCTTTGGAAAAAACAGAGAGCGAAGACTATCCTGATAGTCCGGTGGTAGCTGATCTCATTTCTATGCCTCAGCCTGTCAGGCGCTGGGGGCATTGCAGAAGTAGTATACGCAGACCTCTGAGGGAAAGGAATCCCAGTCATCAAGCAATAGTGACACCTTTGTGTACTATTCAGATTGCTCTCATAGCAGGTTGTCAAGACGGTTATGGGCTATGATCCCCTAGTGAGGACCATCACTGTGAGGACTCGGTTATAGAGGGAAGAAAGTGAGGTCATATCGGAAAAGCTTCCTAGCAGTCATGGCAGCTCTACCTCTGGGTCACAGCGGATGGTATGGAAGCTCAGTCGTGATGTGAGGAAAGCATTTTCAGGTTGCTCTCCAAAAGCATTTATGTGATCAGCGGTGTCGCTGAACCCATAAATGCTTTCATTAAAAAATCCACAGCAGTTCTATATATAACTCTGGCCACTTTATTCGCAAAACAGCTAAAGTTATACATCCAGAAAAGGGGAATGAATGAGAGAGCTGGCTGAAGGCAGGACAAAACTTTATGGGCCCAATATTCAGCGGCAGCAGCTAGCCAGGGCCATATCCAGGCCCCAGCATTGAATATACGGATTGCCGGGAAGCTAACAGGCTCATTCCATCCCAGATATACAGCCCCTCTTATGTCCAATTTCAACCGGATATATAGAAGGGGGTCGCGATTCTGATCCCACGGGGCACATCTAGCCCCGCAGGACCAGAATTGTGAACAGCCCTGTAAGTGCAGGCTGGGACTGCAATTTGGCCCAGCCTGCATGTACAGGAAAAGTCCAACTAGCTCAGTCAGGGCTTTACAATGGAGCCACGGTGCCATGGCATCCGGTTGCCATGGCACCGTGACTCCATTGTAAAGCCGCGATCCCGGCCACAGGCTCAACAAAAGCTTTCCTCGCAGCCCAACCCGGCCTCCTAAGGCCAGGGTTGGGCTTTGAGGAATGTCCTTGGGCCCCCCCCTACCCCATCCGCGCCCCGAGCCTGCCGATAAAAAACCGGCCAGGAAAGTTATTCCACCTTGGAGGTGGAATAACTTCCCCGCACAAGTCCCCAGCTTTGGACGTACAGGGCCGACATTAGAATCGGCCCTGTATATGCAGGGCCGGCGACCTCCCACTGCCCACCCGAACTCCGCCCCGATCCGCCCCTTCACCGCCACAACGTCTATCCTCCCTGTACAATGAGTGGGGAGGGTAGACACCAGTGGGGACGGAATCAGGCTCTAACTGGGCAACAGCGATATCCAGCCCCTGCCTCTTTAGCTTAAGCAGCCTTTACTGAGCCTGACTTTGGTCACTTATCGATAACCGAGCAGTGGCTGAATATCGCTAGTGCCGCCCCCATAACTCCTCTGGAATGCCCCGATACTAACC
The DNA here is from genome assembly GCA_033557465.1 of Ichthyophis bannanicus. Lineage (NCBI taxonomy): Eukaryota > Metazoa > Chordata > Amphibia > Gymnophiona > Ichthyophiidae > Ichthyophis > Ichthyophis bannanicus. Next base: position 1,153,255,097 of record CM066032.1, read on the forward strand.
AGTTAGCATTGGGGGCTGCAGCAGTGGCACCCACAGATATTCAGTGGCACTAATCATGTTAATCCCTTTGTTTATTTATTTAACATGTTTTTTATGCCATCAAGACAGTTTACAAGGAACTAGTGAACTTGAATATCGGGCCCTACATATTCAGTGTTGAAATTCAGTCACTGAATGTGTAGGTTATACATACATCTCCTGGCAGATAAGTAGCAGGTATAACTGTAAACATATAACTGATCTTTTAAAGTTATAGCTCTTATATGGCTAGTGCCTCTGAGAAGACATGTAACTTTAACAGGCTAATTTTAAAACAGGATGCCCATAGGGAAAGTCCACAAAAGTGCCTATTCTATAAAGGTCAACAAAGCACTAAAAACCTTCTCCAAATGTTCAAAAGCATATATATTTATCCAAATCTTAGAGGACCCCAAATAAATACTTTTCTGGCAATATAGCCCAAAGGGTTATAGACTATCGGTCCATTAGACTGGAATTATACCAACAATGTGCAAATCACCTTAGAAAAATGACCAAAAATGATCACCCAACAGATGGAAAATTATAGCACAGAGTATTTAGATCTTATCTCACTATAGAAAAACCTGACGCAACATTGCGTTTTGATGATCACATTACTCATCTGCATCAGGGAATAATCACTGCATTCAAGCTTCTCTTGCCGAAGGTTATTGACTCCCTCCTCCACATTATTAGGTGGATTTTTCTCTTGACTGATATTCTGTAAAGGCAACATAGGCACCCATGTGCCTTAATAAAATAGGCTTGGACAATGAGTGTGTGCGTGTGTGCGTGTGTGTGTGTGTGTACTGCCAAGTCAATGTGACTCCTGGCAACCCAGTCCCTGGGTTTTCTTGGCTAGGTGCTCACACACAATTTTATAAGAGCCTGCTTCCATGTCTAAAGTATGCTATACTTGTACATGTGAAAAAAAAGCTTTAGAAGATTATCTCCTAAATATCCAAATTATGCATCAGTTAAACAATGGTTTTGATGCTGAATATCAACCACATAATATAATCTATCTATGTATATCTAGGAAGCTAGAGAAGGATATCACACCGAGACAGTTTAATAGGGGCTGCTGGGTCACCAGGAGTCAACATTGACTCAACAGTACATACTGCATTTATACCAGTAAAAAGAGAAGGGTTGATACTTAAACACGTGAGTAGTCAACACAAACTTCCCTACATCATTTTTTTTTTCAAATTAAATTTTGAAAATATAACATTTCTTACAGTCTAGAGAACATATTGTTATCATTTTTTATCATTATGTAGCTTAAATGCCAGAAAATAAGAATACAAACGTCTTTCTTTAAAGAAACTCGTCACTCCAGTCTCTGTGTAGCTGGGTCCATTCTGCTCATTCTCTGAAAGATATTTTAACCTTTTCTCTCATCCTGTCTTACAACTGAAACCAGAATACCAAAAAAATCGGAACCGAGCAAAGAATAACTCGCACAACTTTGTGAGAAGAAATATTCTTATCTCAAAGTTGGTAACTTTATGTATTCCTGCTAAAATTTACCAGATCATGCATTCATATAGCTTAAAAGCTTCTGGTTATGAGATATGCTATATTATGTGCTGAAACACCATGCTCTACTTTTATTAATTCCGATTTATTGATATGAATAAAATATATTCAAAGATGTTCTCCCCTGACCGTGAGTAGAAGACTCTCTGTCTGTCTGTGAGAATTAATGTTGATTGTGCCTGTCCCCCTGCTGGGTTGTGCTTAGTCCTCCAGCCTCCCCCATGCTGCTAAGGTCCATGTCAGACAGAGCTCCCCTCCATCACGTACCGGTTTCATATTCTTTTCTCTGCTGAGAGCTGTCACCACCCCCTGGAGGGACTGTTTCAGTACAGACAAGGCTCGTACCAGCCCTTGGCAGCAGGGTGGAGACAAAGTGAGAATAAATTTTACATTGAGTGGATTTTTTTTTTTTTTTGTCCAGGCTAACAATCCATGATTTTTATAGTTACAAGGATTTGGAAATATACTTAACAGAGTGCTGTCCAGAGGGCCGCACACAGAAAAAGGTCTGTCACTACGCTCATGCACCAGGACAGAGTATTCAAAAAGGTCTTTCTGCTGCAATTAAAATTTTTAAAAAAGCGATGAAACTTTTTGCTGCAGGATTATTGAGAGCAATATACAGAATGCTAAACAAAGCCCAGAGACTCAGGCCTAGCTTTCAATTATAACATGTGATTCTTGTTTGTATGAGCAATTTATTGTGAAGTAAATATGTGAAAACCCTGAGGGGCAAATTACTTATAACTGGAAACTGAGCTAATACTGTACTTGTAATCCACATAAATTTTGCACACGTGCAGTATAAAAAAGCTGTGGCTTCCTTTTCTTACTTGTGGTCAGGAATCGACATAACAGATGGTTTATCGATAATATTGTCTTATAGTTCATAGGAGTTCATTATTAATTTCTTGGAAGAGAAAATTGGAATAAATGAATGGCCCCTTACATGCCCACATATGCTACCAGGATTCAAGAAACGTTCTTGGTATGACAAGTTTGTACATGTTTTGCCCAAGTAATACATGTGTGGTAAAAAGAAATTCCAACATATTTCCGATCTGCTGTGGTGAAAGGACACTACTTACTTTGCTGCTATGGTTGCTATTTCTCTTCTTTCTTCCATAATCAAGACTAGCTCCTGCTTTACTTTATGGGAAGCTTTATATTTTCTCCATTGGCTTTGTCTCATTTCTCTTTCTCTAGTGTTATACGGCTTGCAGAATCTGGCTTCTTTGGGGCTACCCTTGTAGTTTTTGTCTGCACATATCTATTTCTAATTGTATTATGACTTCAGCATTTATATCATATCCTCACATGCAGGTAGAAGGAGTCACTGTCGAAGAGGTCTACAGTGCAGCAGGAAATGTCCAGAGCCATTCTCCCAAGTAAATTGACCAGGCTGATAATTGCCCTCTTCCACTCAGAATAGAAACCTATGAGCATTCAGGCAACATCCCCTACCCAAACAGAAATACTACTAACTCCGCCAACTAAACACACACCCATCCTATCCACACACACAAGTCTATCATACCACATTATTAAATACCTTCATGTTAAATGTTACCTCAGTTGTACTGTCTAAATGCTGTTAAGTAACCTTACTGTCTAAATGTTTACACATACTGTCACAACCCCATCCCTTTAGCCACGTGCTTAAAGGTCAGGGTGGACATTATTGTTGTATTGAAGATAGAAACTTTTGTTAGCCCAGAAGCCTTCTGGTACTAGTAGTCCCTTTCTTCATAATGAATAGTTGTGTAAGCCATGTGAATGGTAAAGTATAGGGTTTTATTCCCTTAATGCACAAAAGGTTCAAACAAAGACAACAGGATTTCCACCTTGTTCAGGATTTTCACATAAGATATTTACATAGGTCAAAAACTTGGATATGCTTCACAGTCTTTGTTAGTTATGCAGGGTTCAAACAAAACAGGTTATATAAACAAAAGCAATGCTTCTTCTTTCAGCTTGTCAAACAAAACTGTGTTTCAAAAGTATATCTTGCATGCTATATTTCTCTCAAGGATTCTAAACTCCCAGTACAACAAAACGTATAGTCCATAGGGCATTCAGTTAGCAAAGGGTCAGGTTCAGCAGGGTCTATCTGCATAGCCTCTTGTTCTGCTGAGATATCTGTGGCCCCTGAGCTTTCCCCATATATTCCTGGTTTTACTTCAGAACTTCTTCCTAAGGCTCTCCAGCCTGACTGTACCCAGTCTGGCAAATATGCAACAGGATTTTTGGTAAGCACTCTTTCTATAGGTTCCCAAACCTTTCTCCAGCTGCCTTGGCTGCTCTTACGGCTCCCTGGCTTCCAGGCCTTTCTGTGACCTGGCCTCAGTTCCTGGTTCAGATCTGTGTCTCTTAGACTCCTGGGCTGAGTCTGGTTCACCCACCTCTGAACTCCTTGTGGCTCACATACAGGGGAAGAAGCATGAAGGTACCTCTGAACTCTTGGGTCTGTGTCTCTGGTATTCTCCCTACAAGGCACTCTCCCGGTTCTCCTTCTGTCCTTCCTGAAGACTTCCTTCTGGAGCTTCCCAGCCTGAAACTGGCTCTCCTAGAACTTGTTCCTTTCCTGTAAGGGCTGCAAGTTCAACTGCCTTTTCTCCTCTCTTTGGAGCCGTCTCCTTTCTCTTTCTTCTCTATCAGCAGCTGCTGCGGCTCATGCCGCTCCTCTCTCCTCTGGCTTGTCTATGCTTTGCTTATAAAGCTGTTTCTTAGGTAAGGATTCTGTCCCTCTGACCAGGTGTATCTGATTATGCTTTGAATTAGTTCTTGCATCATCCCAACCTGGGCGTGTCAGCCTACCTTCTGAATCTCCGTGCATGCTCCCTCTAGCTGCACTTCTCACTAACTGCACTTTATGTATATCATTTCCTTTAAAGAGATCAGTGTTTTCTTCTACCTCCATGGGTTTACTGGCGTCTGCTTCATCACAATACCCTAATGTTAAATGTAACCCTCCAATTGTGATGTGACGTGACCACCTTGATTGAAGGAAAAGGTGGCATACAAATCTAAATAAATAAATAAGTATGCATGGCCACCACCTGCTGTCAGAATAAGGCATTCCTGTGAATGTCTAAGTCAAGGGAGGGGAGTAGCATGTGTGCATTCACTTCTGAAATGAGTGTGCTCTATTTCACTTGCTACCCAGCTAGAAAGGTGACGTGTACAGCTCATTTTTAACACACAGGCTTGCATGTGTGAATTTGCATAGTAAAACGGTACAGATGGTAGATGTGTCACAACTGCTTGCATAGTTTGCGCTCTTCAGTAGAGAGCAGAGGCAATGGGAGCTAAAGGCCCACTTTTATGAAGCTGCGTTAAAATTTTGCAATTACCACTCAATCATGGTTAAAATTAGCATGCAGCAATGTGCAGGACTCTGTGTTAACTGTTAGGGGCATTCCCAACATCTTCTCATGCAATCAGCACAAAGACAGTACACTTAACCAGGTGTTGACTACATTGCAGATAGCACAGATGCATTTAACACCTCCTATTTAACTGCTTTGTGTTACCCCGCTATGCTAACAGTTAATGAGAGTACTGTACCACATGCTAAGTGTAAGGTGTCGTTCCTATCATGTCCCCAAGTCCTTGCCCACCCCATTATGCATTTGTTAGCTAATGCAGGAGTGCATTGACTGTGCACACTAATCCCCATGTCAACTGCTTCACACACTTTAGTAAAAGACAATAATAGTGATTTAGCTAGAGTCATGGAAGGTGGTAAAAGCAAGATCTGAATCCAATTCATCCAAATCCCAATCCATTTGTGGTCCCCAAAGAATGTATTTACTAAGTCATTAGGATTAATATGAATGTTACCTAATGCCCAATTCACTAAATAGATTGATACCTGAAATTTACTATCCAACATTAATACCTAACAAGCCTAATGCAAGCCAAATAAAACCAGAAAGATAACTACATCTCAAAATATGTAATTAGCAGTCTAGCTATACATGACCCACCCAATGTCAGGTACCTCTCCCCCAACATCCTAACTCACTCTCCAACAGAGCAAGACAACCGCACACACATACATGCACATAGTACCCTAACAACGACTATGTGAGCAGCGTGATGGTACAGGGCACAATTATGGATGGGCACAATAATTGTTAGAGAGAAAATGCAGCAGAAAAAGTGCACCGGGTCTCAGAGCAGATGCATTCATTGAAGGCAGGACTGTGTTCCTGCCCTTCTTCCATTCAGGATTCCTGTTAGTAACAGGAAGTCAGGGTCAAAGGATGGAGCGAGAATGTGGCAGTGCCTTCAGTGTGTGCATCTGCTCTGAGGGCTGGCATGCCATACTATCTTTTTTGTTATGATAGGCCCAGCTCAAGGTCCTGGAGTGCCAACTGCCGAAAATTCTGGATTGCTGGGCTGGGTGAGGACTCGCAGTGTGAAAAGAAGGAGAGAGGAGAGAGCAGACCGCAGTTGGGGGGAAGGGAGAAGAAGGTCCTGGACCAGGGAGGAGGAAAAGAAAGAGAGAGATGGTAGATGCTGGAAAATGGAGGGGCAGATGCTGGATGGAGTGAGAAAGGAAGGCAGAAGCTGGATGAAGGAATAGAGAGAGAGAGGGCAGAAGTTGAATGGGAAGGGGAGAGAGAGAACAAATGCTAGATGGAGAAGAGAAGAGAGAGAGGGCAAATGCTGAACTAGGATTGGAAGGAAGAATGAACCCCGTACCAAAGAAAAATGGACAGTAAATCCTACAAAAGGAGCTAAAAATGACAGAAAAAAAAGAGAGGCCAGGATCAAAGTACTGTACCTAGAAAACAATGTCCAGATGATAAAGGCAGAAAGAAGCTCTTTATTTTCATTTTGGTATTTGGAATATGTCAGTTTAGTACACAAAACATTTGTGTTTCTCCAGCTTTACACTGCAAGAGAGCCTGGCCTCTCGGTTCCAATTTCAGTTTGTAATTGCGCATTTCAAATTTATAATTCCTCATTCTGTACTGGCCAAGAGTTGGTCTGTGTTCTTCATATGTGACCAAGGTGAGGGATTCTGCTGCTAGTGTATAATTTCTGTGCAGGAAACTGTAGCAGTCTGGCTTGTTTTGTTTTTCTGATAAGATGGGTTTTGGTGTTCTAGGACTTAGTGCAGGGTTTTCAGCCCATTCCTCAGGACACACCTAGACAGTCAGGTTTTCAGGATGATCATAATGAATGTACATGAGAGAGATTTTCATGGAAAGGAGGCAGTCCATGCAAATCTTTGTCATGCATATTCATTTTGGTTATTCTGAAAACCTGACTGGCTAGGTGTGTCCCAAGGAATGGGTTGAGAACCCCTGGTTTAGTGTAATCTTTGTAGTATTGTTTGAGTTCTACATGTTAGCTCTCACTTCGTATAGCAGCTTTACTACTGTCACCACCAGGTGGGCAGACTGCCTCCTGGCTAGCAGGTCTGCGTCTGATGGCAATGAAGTAGTTGCGCGACACGAGTGGTTGAAGGCAAAAGGATTTATTTCCCCTCCCGGGGTCGGATTATTCAGATAACACAACACAATATTCAAAATAAATAAGCCATGCTTTCTGGCAAAACATAAAGAAAAGTAGAATAACTTCTTCTTGCTTCAAAGTAAATGGTCAAAGTTAAACATTCAAACTCAGCACATAGTTTCACTATGTGCAAACCAGCAATCTTCCGTTATAGTGTTTTCCTTATACACTAAGCACAGCCTTGACTAACACAGAGACGTTACTTTATCTGATAAAATCAATGTGCAGTCCATTGGGTCACCATTAAATGAACACTCACTGAGTGTGTCAATGGTCATAAGCTCTTGTATGCATTCTGAATTATCTTTATCAAAATACCTTTTCAAGTTACAGTGTCTCTCTGCAGCACTCCCTCTATGGCTGGAATAACAGCTACCGTATTCTCTTGTGTCCGGGAGAGAGGGAAGCCACCATTCAGGGTTCATATAATCCCACTTCTTGTAGGAGGTTCTACCCCTGGAGAGCTTACTGGTTCTATCTTCAGGCTTAGACAGATAAGATTCTTCTCCCCTCCTAACACCAGGTTTCAGCCTGCGGGGTTTTCTTTGAGGCTTAGGAACTTCTAGGTTATCATCCTCAGACATGCACACATCTTCAGGGAAATATGTTCATGTTTGATATATGCAGATGACATTCTTTTATACACGCCGTTCTCCACAGCCCAAATGGACCTAGCACCACTAATAGACTGTTTCAATGCTGTCTCAGCGTGGCTCCAATCACAGAATCTACGCATTCAACATAAAAAGACGGAGGTTCTTTTCATCTCCAGAGACCCCGACTTTACTCCTCCATCCCATGTCAGTGTTAAGGAAGCGGACTTACTAACCAAAGAAACAATAAGATACCTTGGAGTTACGTTGGACCAACGCCTGGATATGAAACACCACATAAACAACATTGTCAAAGCTGTATACTACAAAATCCGCACACTCAGACATTTGCGCTCCCTGCTGGACCCAGATGACTTCCGGACCATATACCAAGCACTAATCCTGCCTCACTTCGACTTTGCAAACGCCATCTTACAAGGGCTCCCTCAATCCACACTAGCCCCATTACAGCTGGCCATGAATGCTGCAGCAAGGGTCCTACACGGAGCCGCCAGAACCGACCACGTGACCCCCATTCTCAAACAACTTCACTGGTTACCTATCCATGGGAGAATCATCTTTAAAACCCTACTCCTAGCATTCAAGGCAATCAAAGGTATTTCATCCTTTTCACTCACAGATCTTATTCACATGTTGCCCCCCAACAGATCTAGAAGAGCAATAGCCATAAACCAACTAGTATTACCAAAGGAATCATCAAAGTGCAACATATCAACCACAAACAGGGCGTTCAGTTACTATGTACCTAAATGCTGGAATGCTCTACCCCCTGACATTAGGGCTATTGTCGACCTATCGCAGTTCAGGAAGGCACTCAAATACCATCTTTTCCTCCAATGCTACCCAACCACCAATGGCACCTAGACATCCCCTCTGAAGAGATGACCCACGTTCACTATGATATTTTTACTCATTACCATGTAAATATCTCATGTATATTATAACTGACCCCTGTTATCCAAGTTACTCCTCACCATGTAAATATCTCATGTATATAGTTACCCCTGTTATCCAAGTTTGGTCCCCTGTTCGATGTAAAACCAAACAGCATGTTGTTATGGTCGTTGTGTTATAATGTAAACCGCGCTGATGCCAAATAGCGCGGTATATAAGAGATTGTAATAAATAAAATAAATAAAATACCTTTCTCTCTCTGGAGGTGTTAAATGCTCTCTGTTCAGCTCTGTGCTTAAATCCCTCGGCTGGGTGTTAAAGCCCTACCCCCACCTAGGATTTCCAACACGAGGCTTCTCAGCATTAACCCTGTAGGTATTTCTATTATCCACAAACTTTAGCTTCCCACCAGAATCATTCTTCAGGCTACAGCTTTCTGATACATACAGTTTGTCTTTAGGCTTCCAATCACTCCGGTTGGAACGTTGCCTCTGAGCTCCAAAGGGTTTGCAATCATCAGAACATTCACACCTGTTCTCTGCCCTCACTAGCTGTTTCCTCCTGTAGGACTCTGGGTAGTTTCTGCAGTGAACTCTTCCTGGTTCTGCCTCTGACTCACGTCCTGGGTCAGAGTCTGAAACTCCTCCTTCCTCCTCGAGGTCAGCTGGTTCAGGTAAGACAGCCTGTTCTCCTTGCTTAGCCGGTTCTGCTAGTTCTAACTCTGTATTTCCTGCACAGCTCTTATAATGGCTGTAAGCTCTTCCCCTTTCCAGGTGCAAGCTATTAGGAACTGGGGAATGTTTCTCAGCTGAGCGTGTTTTCAAACCTCGTGGCTGAGTTTGTTTTTGTCGTCCCTGACAACAGCTGCTCACATGGCCTGCCTGCCTGTCAGTTTCAGGACTAGAATGCAGTGAATCCTGTGTTTTTAAGGTAGAGAATGGAGCTTCCTCATCACACTACATATGTACTGACTGTGTTGTTGTTTTTTTAAACAGGGTTTTATATTTCAAAATCTGCCTGGCAATGGAGGGAATTTGTGTTGCTGCTACTGAGGTGCAACTAGAATTTGAATACTTTTTATGGTGACTCATAAGGGAAAAAATCTAGTTCTTCACTCTCTGCAGTTCTGTCAGGGTTTTGATGCAATGTTTTTCTGCTACAGCAATGATTTATTTATTTTTATTTATATATTAGTATTTAGCTCACACCTTTCCAGTAGACATTCAAGGCGAGTTACACTCAGGTATACTAGGCATTTCCCTATCCTCGGAGGGCTTACAATCTAAGTTTGCACCTGAGGCAGTGGAGGGTTAAGTGGCATGCCCAAGGCCACAGGAGTGTCAGTGGGATTTGAACCCTGGTCTTTCCGCTTCCAGTCTTTACCTGGCTTTCAATGGATGAGCTGTGTTATCTTATTGTTTTCTTTATTAAGGGCTTATGACATCAGCACATCTAATACAACCATGAGATGGGAAAATATTTATTGCTGTAGAGTGGGGGAGTTGTAGAACCTCGTTGTCATTTGATACCTCACGTTCTGGTATAAAAAACACCCAGGCCATAGGTAAGGTAGCCCTGAGTACAGGCTGCTGAAAATTTCTTGTTTGCATGTTTTCCTAACAGTGCTTTTATGTGGTTGTATTAGCCAGTAGGCCTATGTGAAGATGGAAATACTATTTGGCTAAAGTAATAAACATGCAACAGAGAAAGTTTGATATGGCATCAGAGGGAGGTGCCAGGTTTGCAAGTCTCACAGAGCACAATTATAGTTTGGTACAGCACTGCACATGTGCGCACAGACACACACACACACCTGAAAAAAGAGAATACTCTTCCCTGGCAGTCAGCCAGTACCGATATATTTTAACATTTGGTCAAGAGGGTCATAGCCACCATTTTGAAATTAGCACCTGCACTGACAGGAGGAAGACTGCATCCTTCCTGCCACCAACATTTTGGAGAGCACCAATCCAACTGGGAATATGGAGGGGATTCTAAGGCTCATAAGTCAATGGGCTTTTAGAGAGGTCTTGGGGGGGATCCTCAGGTGGGGGATGAGGAGTTCTACCTCAGGGAACTGTTGGCTGTTTCCTAGGGTGTACTTCAGTTGTGAGGATATCTAGTCAGGTGGTATTTGATTCTATTCTTTCCAGTTGCTCTTTCTGGGTGCATTGGTGTCCTAGTGTCTTGCAATATTTGCAAAGATAGAGCTGTTTTGATATGGTAAATTTACTACCAGGGCCGGTGTGTCCACTAGGTGAAATAGAGAGTCGCCTAGAATGGCAGGCCCCGATGGGCGGCATCGGACCCACCTCCCCAGCGAAGCAGCAGTTCAATGCCACCCAGCACTGTCAGGCTTTAAAGTGTGATGGAAGTTGTGTCAGAGGAGGGTAGGAAGAGCAGGCTGTTAGTGTGCCGGCACTGGCACTTTAAAACCAGACACAGCAGAGTGATCGCTGTGCCATTTCCTTCCCTCAGGCGAGAAGATGGATGCCGAAGGGGGGCAGTACAGCAGGCCACATGGTGTTGCAGTCCTTGAGGGGGCAACATGGAGGGTCTACCTAGGATGGCAGAAACCCTAAGATCTGCCCTGTTTGCTACTTAGATATTTAGTTTGTTTTTTGCAGGGTTTTGTGTTACTTCACAAAGTGCCTGTCAATGTAGAAAATCTGTGTCAATGTTATTGAAATGACAACTGAATTTGCATATTTTCTTGTGTTGTGAATAGAAAAGGGAAATGTCCTAAATCTGCTCTCAGTCTATGAGTGAAGGAGCTTCCTTGGACATGGAATATTTGTTACAGAACAGGAAGCAGAGGGATTCTGGCCTTTTATTCTGTATAGTTTGGGGCTAATGATGGACTTCACCTCCATATCTAAAAATTTGAATACTAATTTTACTGGGAGTGAGAGGCAGAAACTAGGCAGTAGTCCTTTTATTGCACAGAAGGTCCTTAAAGATTTTTCTTGCCAGGTATTTAAGGTTAGTTAAATGCTCCCATATGCACTTTTCAGGATAAGGTAAGCAAAGCCTAGGGTATGCTTTACTTCCTGATTCTTTAGGTAAATTTTGAATTTGTACTGGGAATTTTTTGTCGTTTTTTTTGGTTAGTCATATTTTTTTTCTTTTGCAGATTCACCAGGTTTAGGTTCTTTTGCAGACCTTCCAGGATAGAAGATAAAATTATCAGGCCATCAGAATTAATCTTTTTAATTTCACTCCTGACCTTGTTAGTGTTTGTTGGTGGCATGGGGATATCATCATTGTAAATGTTATAGATGGTAGACTGTCTCTATGTCTTCTTCCTCGCTCCTGCCTATAGTTGTTGACATATTGTTTATTGTGACCAGAGAAGGCACATAGAACTGTAGACAAGGGAGTTTAAGGGGCACTATAGAAGATTCTGACTGTATTCCTAAAAGGTTAAGTATGTGCTGAGTTTATATACCTTTCAGCTCTGAGAGTTCAATTAAAGACCTGTTTGAACATTTTGGGCTTTTAGACTTGATATCAATGATTTCTTGAACGATTTTCAGAGCTTTACACAACTGTAGGAGATAGAAAATAGATCTTCTAATAAAGCAGCAGAGCTATAAGAAGTTTTGAGGACAAACCTTGTGTGACATAGGAGCACGTGCACAGCACTCAGAATAAGCATTTTAAGGGAGAGTTTACAGATGAGTGGGAAATGTTTGTAAAACATTTTTCTATTGTAATCCTTAATTTATTCATAAAAAGTACCAACCGCCAAAATGACAACTATTGATCTCAGAGGAAAGTAATTTCACCAGATGGATCCTATGCCAGGAGTGTATAGGTCAGGAGACCAAGGATGGCTGTCTAGCTCAGTCCATCTTACAAGGAATCCAGGAAGTAGCCTAAGGTCAAAAGCTGCTGTGGCAACTCGGAATATAAAGGGCTATGAAGCAGGGGGACCGGATCCTTGGAGAATAGGAGATACAGAACCCTGCCAGGGGCTGTGAACTATAAAGGAGTCTTGAAGGACTACCAAAAGGGACTGCTACAGCTAGAAAAAGATCAGCACTAGTAAGGTATTTATCTTCTGGAATATACTCTAAATCTTGGGGGAAAGGGAATTCTTTGGATTAAAGCTGATAAGTGTTTTTGCTGAATCAGTCAGGTGTTAGTACCATTAGAAAACTTTTTATTTAAATCAAATCAGAGTATAAGCATTGCATAGAAAGTAAAATAGAGTAAATAGTCACTGAAATAAATTTGTTTCTAGAGAGTTTTTAATTTAAATCAAATCAGAGTATAGCTTAGCATGCAAGTAGAATAGTCTCTGAGTAGAAAGAAATAAACTTGTTTCTAGTGACCTTTAAAAAGAGACCTTCCAGTTAGGAGGCAAAAAAATCTGTGAAGTCTTAAATAGGTGTTAAAGCCAAGTGACAGATCAAAACTGTAATTTGAAAGTCCCAAGGGCTGTGTAAATCACCCAGGAAATTGGTAAGACTTTACCTTAGAAGTACAGGTTAGGTCATTGTGTAGCAAGCCAGCTTTTATTAAATCTTCTTTCCCTCCCACCCACCCTGACTCCCACCCACCCCAAAGATAATCTTAGCTTTATAGGCTCTTAAACCTATTAAAGGGAAGGAGGTGCTCATATTCACTTTCAGGTGTGTCTTGTTATCTTCATCAGGAATAGATTAACTAAGGATCTGAGATGTATTAAGTATAGTTGTATTAGTATAAGTATCCCCAGAAAAGTTAAGTAAGTAAACAACATAAATAGCTAAACAAAATCTTAAAACTAAGCTGCAGATAGCAATCCAGCAGTGAGATGGGGGGCTTTCCAGTCTTTAGCATTGAGTGACACGTATGATTTTCTCCCAGTTGGTGAGGAGTCTTACATGTTCACTAGGTGCAAGGAGCTCTTTGTTCTCAGGGAAAAGGTCTGATCTCTGGAGGCTAGAGTAGAAGACTTGGAGGACATAATGAAGACAGAGAGGTATATAGACGAGACCTGCAGGGGCATAGTACTGAAGTCCCACCTCCAGTCTGGCAGCCTCCCTGTTGCCATGGAGGAGAGAGGTCACGTGTCAGGAGAGTATCACCCTGATGTGGCAGGAAGTGATCCTGTAGATAGGACCTGCCTGTCAAGTGATGTAAAATCCATTTGCACCAAGGAGGTTTCTCCAGGGCCATGTACCCATGAGGGAAGGGCTAGGACAACCGTTATAGTTGGTGATTCAATCATTAGTCATGTAGATAGCTGGGTGGCTGGTGGACATGAGGATCACCTAGTATCATGTTTACCTGTGCAAAGGTAGCAGACCTCACGCACCGCCTAGACAAGGTTTTAGATAGCGCTGGGAATAGTGCTTTCTTGGTACATGTTGGTACCAATGACATAGAAAAGTGTGTGACAGAGCCAAATTTAAGCTTTTAGGTAGCATTCTCAGAAATACTTCCAGTTCTACACATAGGCCCCAAAAGGGAGGCAGAGCTCTGGAGTCTCAATGCATGGATGAGACAATGGTGCAAGGAAGAATGTTTTGGATTTGTTAGGAACTGGGCAACTTTCTGGGGAAAGGAGAGACTTTTCCAAAGGGATGGGCTCTACCTTATCTGAAATGGAACCAGGCTGCTGGCATTAACCTTTAAAAAGGAGACAGAGCAGCTTTTAAACTAGATAATAAGAGAAAGCCGACAGTCGCCCAAGAGTGAATGGTTCAGAAGGATGTATGCTTGAAGGATACTAGCAGAAGACTGAAGTTATCCAAATGCCCTTAAGTACAGAACAGACAAATTACCGCTGTCTACCGATATCCAAATTAATATGAATAAAATATAACCTCTAAAATGCTTGTATGCAAATGCTAGACGTCTAAAAAATAAGATGAAAGAGTTAGACTATATAGCACTAAATGAAGGGTTACATATGATTGGTATCTCTGAGACCTGGTGGAAGGAGGACAACCAGTGGGACAATGTGATACCTTGGTACAAATTATATCGCAATGCTAGAGTAGATCAAATTGGTGGAGGGGTTGCACTATATATTAGAGAGTGCATTGAGTCACACAGGATTAATGTTTTGCAGGAAACAAAATATACAGTAGAATCTCTATGGATCAAAATTCCATGTAAAAAGGGGAAAGCGATGGCAGAGGGGGTGTACTACTGACCGCCTGGCCAGAATGAACAAATGGATGATGAAATGCTCAAAGAAATCAGGGAAGCTAACAAAAGTTACAACAAAGTAATAATAATGGGTGATTTTAATTGCCACAGTATCGACTGGGTCAGTGGTGTTGCAGGACATGCTAGGGAGATAAAGTTTCCAGATGAAATAAACAACTGCTTTTTGGAGCAGCTGGTTCATGAACAAACAAGAGGGGAAGCCATTTTGGACCTAGTTCTTAGTGGAACAACAGATCTGGTGCAAGACATAAGGGTGTTGGTGCCACTTGGCAATGGAGGAAGGACGGCGAGGAAATCCACAAAACTATCTTTTAACTTTCAAAAGGGAGATTATGAGAAAATGAGAAAAAACTAAAAGGACCAGCAGCAAAGGTTAAAGATTTACATCAAGCATCGGCGTTGTTTAAAAATACTATCTTGGAAGCACAAAGCAGCTGTAGTCCACGCTTTACAAAAAGTGGAAGTAAGTCCAAAAAACTACCAGCATGGTTTAAAGGTGAGGTCAGAGAGACTATTTCCAAAAGAGCATCTATCAGGAAATGGAAAAAGAAGCCAAATGATGAAAACTGGAAACAACATAAGCACTGGCAAGTTAGATGCAAGGTATTGATAAGGCATGCAAAGAGAGAATTTGAAAAAAAGCTTGCCATGGAAACAAAAGCGCATAATAAAACCTTTTTGAAGTGCATTCATAGCAAAAAACGTGTGAGAGCATCAGTTGGACTATTACATGATAGAGGGATAAAAGGGGCACTAAAAGGAGAAAAGGCCATAGCAGACAGACTAAATGAATTCTTTGCTTTGGTCTTTGCTGAAGAAGATGTAGGGAAGTAATAAATGCTATTTAAACGTAATGCATCGAAAGAATTGAAAGAAATATTGATAAACCAGGAAGATGTATGAAAACTACAGTATATTTGATAAACTAAAGAGTGGCAGATCACCTGGACCAGATGATATATATCCAAGATTGTTGAAAGAACTGAAATATGAGATGGCAGCCCTACTATTAGTAATCTGTGAACTATCATTAAAATCACCTGAAGACTGTTAAATGGCCAATCTAACGGCAATTTTTCAAAAGGGTTCCAGGGGTGATCCAGGAAACTACAGGCCGGTAAGCCTGACATCAGTACCAGGCAAAATGGTAGAAACCATTATAAAAAAAAAAAAATTACTGAACATGTAGATAGTCGTTGTTTAATGAGAGAAAGCCAAAATGGCTTTAGCCTAAGGAAGGTCTTTTCTTACTAATCTGTTATATTTTTTTGAAGGTGTGAATAAACAGGTAGACAAAGGTGAGATGGTTGATATAGTGTATCTGGATTTTCAAAAGGCTTTGACAAGGTCCCATATGAGAGACTCTTGGAGAAATTAAAAAGTCATAGGATAGGAGGCAGTATATTATTGTGGATCAGGAACTGGTTAAAAAATAGAAAGCAGAGGGTATGACTAAATGGTCAATTTTCCCAATGGAGAAAGGTGAATAGTGGAGTACGCCAGGGATCTGTGCTTGGTCTGCTACTTTTTAACATATTCCTAAACGACCTGGAAATGGAAATAGAGAGTGGGGTAATCAAATTTTCAGATGACACAAAATTATTCAAAGTTGTTAAAACTCAAGAGAACTGTGAAAAATTGCAAGAGGCCCTTGATAAATTGGAAAACTGGATGTTCCAAAGGCAGATGAAATTTAATATGGACAAGTGCAAAGTTATGCACCTAGGAAAGAACAACTCAAAATATGGTTACATGATGCAAAGTTCCACATTAGGAACCAGCAGGAAGGAAAAAGATTTAGGCGTCATTGTGGATAACACATTGAAACCCTCTGCCCAGTGTGCAGCAATGGCCAAGAAGGCAAATAGAGTGCTAGGAATCATAAGGAAAGGAATGGAGAATATTATAATGCCTCTATATTGTTCAAGGGTGTGACTGCACCTTGAATAGTGTGTGCATTTCTGGTCGCCGTATCTTAAAAAGAATTAAGCAGAATTAGAAAAGGTACTGAGAAGAGCTACCAAAATTGTAAAGGCAATGGAAGGAAACCCCTATGAAGAGAAGCTTAAAAGTTTATGGCTCTTCAACATGGAAAAGAGACAGCTGAATGTGGAGATATGATAGAGATCTATAAATTAATGAATGGAGTGGAACAGGTAAACATAGATCGATTGTTTATGCCATCAAAAAGTAGAAAGATTAGGGGACATGCAATGAAGCTACAGTGTAACCCATTTAAGACTAATTAATAAGAGAAAATATTTTTTCACTTGATGTGTAATCAAACTTGAATTCATTACCGGAGGATGCAGTAAAAGCTGTTAGTGTAGCTGGGTTTAAAAAAAGGGTTGGACAAATTCTTGGAGGAAAGGTCCATAAACCATTATTAAAGAAGACCCGGGAAATCCACTGCTTGCCCCAATACAAGCATTGTGGAACCTGTGTCTTTTTGGGAACCTGCTAGGTACTTGTGATGTGGATTGTCCACTGCTCGAAACAGGATACTGGGCTTGATGGACTTTGGTCTGACCCAGTATGGCATTTCTTATGTTCTTATGTTAACTGCTCTTTACTTGAGTGGTACTGTTACCTCAACAAAAACAGATGATGAAATCCTTTTTGACAATATGGTACAAAGCACGCTGCAGGATCCTGCAATGGTTAAACTGAGAGCAGAAAAAAATCTATAGAATGAATTTTCTCCCCTTGGAGATAAACACAGGAGGGATAAGCTATCTTCCTTTTGGAAGGGGAAGCTCACCACTATAGAAAAATATCAAAACAAGTAAAGAACCTTATACTTTATCCCTTAAGGCAAATGATTTATAGGCATTCACAAAATTATTCAGAAATACAAAATAAAACCGCATCATAATGAGGGTAATTTTATGAGGGTCATTTAGTTTAACACACATTGTCATGCTTGTATTTTGTACCTATTTTATCAAGTGACGTGTGCGCATACTTTATAAAATCAGGGCGTAAGTATTAAGATACATGTACCAAATCTAGGCACGACCACTTTCACCAGCCCTAGACATATTCAACTAGTAAGGTGCCAGTGAATCTTACATATTTATCAAATTTAAGATTTAAAGCATTTTCAGTCAGTTTTAATTTTATAGTGCATGCTATATACAACTGTTATATACAATAATATATAAACTTATGTAACTCTGCCAGAGAATCCCAAGATCTATGCTGCAGAACTTTCCAACTATGCAGCAAAATCTACCTCTGAGGTGCGGCAGGAAATCTAGAGTATGATTATCAGTAGATCCCAAACAGAAAGAGTCTAAGATTCACTCAGGGCCGGCACTGGCTCAGGGTGCACCAGAATAGGGCACAGGAGGCTTTTGTTCCCTTGGTTATGCTATTCTGAAGCCACTATCACTATGGCATTTTTATCATGCATGATGAAAATGTTGTGGTGCTGATATCTTGTATAGCACAGCCAAGGGAGCAAAAGCAAATGCTCCTGTGGCTATGTTTCTGGGGGCAGAGGGGAGTGGCTGGGACTGGAAATCAGCCGATCCTGGAGCTGGGAGGGGGGGCTAGCTAGGACTGGTAATGGACCAATAATGAAGCTTTGGGAGCAGGTTAGGACTGGAAATGGACTGATACTGGGGCTGGGGGACTAGCTGATACTGAAAATGAGTTGATTCTGGGGCTGGAGGTTCTGTGACTGTAAATAGGCTGATATTGGGGCTAGGGAGGACTTAAATGGGCTGATACTGGGGATGGGAAGGCTGAGACTGAAGTGATGGCATTGGAAATGGACTTATACTGGAGCTGGGTGACTGTAAATGGGCTGAGCCTGACACTAGGTTTGAGGGGATGGGATTGGAAAAGGGCTGGAACTGGAAGGGAAATGTTGGTAGGGAGCTGGGACTGGAAGGGAGCTAATTCTAGTGCTTGGGTCCTAGAGCTGAATGGGGGTTGATGCTGGAAAATGCTTGGAGAAAAAAAGGGAGAGAAGCACAGATATTGTGGGAAGTTGGGAAGAAGCAAAGTAATAACCAGGAGGAAGGTTGGGGGTGGTGGGTATAAGAAAGCATGCTGGGGTAAGGAGGAGAAAAGTCAAGGTTAATGAATATTGAAGAAGGAAGTAAATGGGTGGGTGCTGGAGAAGGGGAGTAGGAGGCAGGAGGGCAGATACTGGGGACATGAGATGTGGGAAAGCAGGGACTCTGACAGGTGGAGATTCTTAAAACTGGGTGAGAAAGCAGAAGCAAGACTCTAAGATAGGCTGGGTATTAGGAGCATAAGTGGGGACTTGGGGCTTGGGTGGGATTGTGATTGGGGATTTGAAGTTGCTTAGAAGGATAGTGAGGACTAAGAAATTGACCAGAGATTAGGAGCACAGTGGGGACAAGGTGACTGGGTGAGGGGTATGAGACCAAGTGCAAAACTATGAGAAGGGGAGAGGTTTTAAGGACCTGGAAGGTTTGGGGAACAGTTAAAAAGGCCATTGTGCTATGGAGTGGATGAGAGACACAGGAAGAGACAGGTCTTCCTTGAAGAAGAAAAGAGAGAGAGTAGAGATGGGAGAAGTGAAAGGGAA
The DNA here is from genome assembly GCA_033557465.1 of Ichthyophis bannanicus. Lineage (NCBI taxonomy): Eukaryota > Metazoa > Chordata > Amphibia > Gymnophiona > Ichthyophiidae > Ichthyophis > Ichthyophis bannanicus. The sequence continues at coordinate 1,153,274,426 of CM066032.1, forward strand.
AATGGAAGCCTGGATTGGGGGTAAGACATAAGAAAGGGTCCGGAGGTGGAGAGGAGTTGAGTGCTAGCGAATGAGTCGGGGCTGATTAAGAGATGAGAGGCAGAGAGTGGAAGACGAGGCAGGGAAGAGCAGGAGTATTTGTGACGGGGTGTACATCTCATCACTGCAGGACTCCCAGAGGACCCCAGCCAGCCCCGGCTCTGGACGTATGGACCCCTCTAGGAGGGGCCCCCTAGAGTGACAGACTAGGACACCCAGGGGCCAAGGAAGGGCCCGAACCCCTGCTCCCACCTCGGCCAGGAGACATAGGGCACGGCTCCCTGACAACACCTGGGATGAGAGGGAGGTGGAAAAAAAGGTGAGGGACATGGCCCAGACCCCCATGGATGTAGACCCCCTTAAGGAGAATCAAGAGGACTCCCAGCAGGAGAAGGAGATGGAGTTTGGAAATGAGCAACAGCTAATCCCTGAAGAGACACCAATGGATATTCAGCAGGTGGATAACTCTCCAGACTTGGGGTGGTAATAGCAACAAGCAGCTACGTGGGAGATGGTGGGACCTCCAGGTAATTCCACACCTGAGACACACCCCAGCTGAATCCAAGATTTAAAGGGGGGGGGGACTTCATTGTAATGTTCTATGTATATGTTTGTCTAAACTGAAGGATATTGGGAAGATGTCATTTGCATATTCCTGACCTAATTTGAATATCATTCACATTTATGTTGATACAAAGGACCCTGATGAGGTCTACTTTGAACCTGGGGAGGAGACAGCTACCCAGAAGGGGGTGGGGCAGACCCCATCGTAGGAAGTGATCCCACCAAACATGGACTTTCGGACTATTGGATCACTCACCCTAACGTATAGGGAACCCCAGAGATAGATCTCCCTGCTAAGGGGAGGCCATAAAGGGTGGAGCAACAGTATAGAAGGAGGAAATGGAGAATTAGAAAGTGGGTGAAAGATGGGGAGGGATAGGACATGGAATGGAAGGAAAAGGGAAGTAAAATTAGGAAATGGAAAGCTAGTAAGTAAGTGAATGGTGAAAAGAGGGAGAGTGAAGATTGAAGGAGGTGGAAAAATGAATGGAATGAAGCTGTAGTGAGGTAAAAGGCAAATGAGAGAAAATAGAAGGATCAATGTCAGAGAAATATATAGGGAAGGAAAAAATGAAGACAGAGAGTGTTAAGAAACAGAAAATAGAAATGGCATCCTGGATAAGGACTTAGAAGAAAACTGACGAGGAAGTAGAAAAGAGAGACCAGGACCAACCCAATTGGAAAAATAAAATGATCAGACATGATCAGACAACAAAGGTACAAAAGAGTGTCAGTTATGTTGAATGACATATGTTTGCTTTGAAAATGTGCATTTCTTATAGCTCATTATAGGAGAAAATGCATTTCTACTTCTCTTTCTTCAGTTTTTCAGTTTCTGTCTATAGGGTTTTTACATTTCAATTTTTGCCTATATTTTTGTTTCAAATGTTTTAGTTTCGTATTCTTTACTAGGTGATGGTTTGTGTTTTCCATGTGCAGCCGAGGTGAAGGATTCTGTTAACATGTTGGTCTTGTGTAGTGGTTCAGCTTGTTCTCTTTTTCCAATTGGAGGTTACGGCTCATGTAGAATTTCTGCATTGCTGATTTTCCATAGGTAGGGTTGATGCAATTTGAGTTCTTGATGTTGGTTGAGTGTCCATTTACAAGGTTTTGTGTTATGACACACAGAGGCCAATTCAGATCGTGAGATGTCTGGGCTGTCCGGACGTCCAAAAAGTGGGCGTGCCCCAAAGTCACCCGATTCTGCAACTGTGGGAGCTATACGTTCCCACAATTGCAGAATCGGAGCCCTAGGACAGGCTGGATAGGCCCCAATTCTGCAGTGGGGAACCTCCATCCATTTACCCGGCTAGCCCTCTCTATGCTCCTGCTGGAGCCCCTGTGCCGTGGCGTCTCATCGCCATGGCACTGGGGCACATGCAGGATCACAGCCAGTCTGACACTGTGAGCATGCATATCCCCCGCCACCTGATCCTTGAAGGGAGATGCCAGGGCTGGGATTGGATGATGGGGGCCTACCTGCCTCTGTGCTGTGTGAGGGTAAGGGGTTACTGGTCCGATCTCAGCCGATCATCGGACTTATTCCACCTTGGGGGTGGAATAAGTCCAGCATCCATCTTTGCGCCACCGAACATACAGGGCCATGACTGGAATAGGCCCTGTATGTCCGAGATTGTGGGCCCGCCTCCACTTTGCCCACTCTCCACTCTGTCGCCGCCCTTTCCTGCGGATCTCCCCACACAAAGGCCCTATAAGTGCAGGGAGCTATCGGGCCAGAATAGGCTAACAGTGAATAGCAGGGGTTGTATGTCCAAACTGAACATACATCCCCACTATTCACTGTTTGGAATGATCCCCACAGTGTCTAGTAATGGAGGGAGTTAATGGTTTTGTCAATGATATGGACCTAGAATTTGAATAGAATTTTTTGTATGCTGAGTTATAAAGTGAAGCACCCTACTTCTGCTCTGCATCCACTGGTTTTATTAGTGAGTCTCAAAGTGTTCCATATGAATGAATAATTGTGCCCATGAGACTGCTATTCAAAGGCAATTAGGTGTTTACTGGAAAACACATAATTAGCTGAACCATGTTTTTTCAAAAAATATACAGATAATATCGGTCAGCTTAAGTTGCAGAATGGCCAGATATTATCTATATACTTCTGGGGCATGTTATGGAAGGAGTGGGGGCACGCCATAAACTATCCAGATAATGACAATATTCAGCCACTATTCAAGTAAGTTACATGTTTAATTTAGGCCTGCAGAATAGCAGGCCTAGCCTAAACAGATAATACAATTACTCCGACAGCACTCTCTCTATATTCAGTGCCGCTACCTATATGGATAGTTAAATTGGAGGGTGGCATTTAACAATCAGTGGGCTGAAAATTTATCCCTTTTTTCAGCACTACAAGATCGAACCCTTGAGTCGGCACTGGATTCACTGTACTAAAATGTAAGGTCTGACTGCTATTTATGAACAGATCAAAGTATCTCAGTCAAGAGTTGAGCTCTATGTTATAGAGGGCATTGAGTCACATAGGATTAAAGTTTTGCAGGAAACAAAATACAGTGTAGAATTTCTATGGATAGAAATTCCATGTAAAAAGTGGAAGACGGTGGCAGTGGGGGTGTAATATCGACCGCCTGGCCTGAATGAACAGATGGATGATGAAATGCTAAGAGAAATCAGGAAAGCTAACAAATGTTACAACACGGTAATAATGAGTGATTTAAATTACCCCAGTATCGACTGGGTCAGTGTCATGGCAGGACATACTAGGAAGGTAAAGTTTCTAGATGAAATAAAAGACTGCTTCTTGGAGTAGTTGGTTCATGAACCAACAAGAGAGAAAGCTAGTCCTTAGTGGTACACAGGATCTGGTGCAAGAGATAAGAGTTTTGGGGCCACATGGCAATAGTGATCATAGCATGATTGCATTTGATTTAATAAATAGAAGGAGGATGGCAAGGAAATCCACAGTACTACCTTTTAATTTTCAAAAGGGATACTATGATAAAATGAGGAAAACAGTTAAGAAAAAGCTAAAAGGAGCAGCTGCAAAGATTAAAGATTTATATCAAGCATGGGCGTTGTTTAAAAGTACTATCTTGGAAGCCCAGAACAGATGTATTCTACAACTAAACATGTTGAATGTAACCCAATTGTGTTGAATGTAACCCAATTGTGATATGATGTAACCACTTTGATTTTAGGATAAGGTGGTATACAAGTATGTCTAAATAAATAAATAAATAAATAGATAAATAACTACTACTACTACTGAACATTTGTATAGTGATACAAGATGTGTGCAGTGCTGCACAGACACATATAAGAGATGGTCCCTGCTCATCAGAGTTTATAATCTAGTCAAGATGGACAACACAGTAGCTGTAGACATGGATACATCTAGGGGGAATGGTAAGAAAACACAAAGGGGATCAGGTGAGCCAAGTTCCGAAAGCAGCAGCGAAGAGGTGAGTTTTCAGCCTGGATTTGAAGAGGGTCAGAGAAGGCACCTGATGTAGTGACTCAGGTAGTTTGTTCCAGGCATAAGGAGCAAGGTGAAAAGAGTGATGTCTAGTTAGCAATAGAAGAGAAAGGCACAGATAGAAGCGATTTGCCAGAAGAGTGGAGTTCCTGAGGAGGGGTGTAGGGAGAGATAAGAGGAGAAAGGTACTGAAGAGCTGCAGAGTGAATGCACTTATAGGTAAGCAGGAGAAAATTGAACTGGATGTGGAAATGGATAGGTAGCCAATGACGTGATTTGAGAAAAGGGGTAATATGAACACAACAAGGATGGTGGAAGATTAGCCGTGCAGCAGAGTGTTGAACAGATTGAAGGGGAGAGAGATGATTCAGAGGGAGACCAGCAAGGAGTAGGTTATAATAGTCTAGACGGGAGGTGACTAAGGAGTAAATAAGTGTCTTAGTACTGTATTCAGAAAGAAATGGGCAAATTTTGTTGATGCTGTAGAGAAAGAAACAGCAGGTTTTAACTATCAGTTGGATATGTGTGAAGAAGGAGAGAGAAGAGTTAGATGACCCCAAGGTTGTGAGCAGAGGAGACAGGGAGGAGTAGAGAGTAATCCGCAGAGACTGAGAAAGGAGGAAGGGGAGAGGAGGGTTTAGGGGGAAAATTAAGCTCAGTTTTGGCCTTGTTTAATTTCAAGTGGCAGTGAGATATCCAAGCAGCAATATCAGAAAGGCAGGCAGAGATCCTGGCAGAATTGCCAGAGAGATTTCAGGTGTAGAAATGTAGATCTGGGAGTCATCAGTGTAAAGATACTACTGAAAGCCATGGGAAGAGATGAGTGTCCCAAGGGACTGGGTATAGAGAGAGAAAAGAAATGGACTCAGGACAGATCCTTGGGGTACACCAACTGAGAGAGGGATAGCAGTAGAGGAGGATCAATCAGAACAAACGTTGAAAGAGCAATGGGAGAGATAAGAAGAGAACCAGGATAGCACAGAACCCTTAAAATCAAGCAAGGACAAGGTATCAAAGAGAAGGTTGTGGTCAACTGTGTCAAAAGCAGCAGAAAGGTCAAGAGGGATGAGGATTGAGAAAGGGCCTTGGATTTTGCCAGGAACAGATCACTGGAGACTTTGGGCAGAGCCATTTTGGTAGAATGTAAAGGACAAAAGCAAGATTGAAGAGGATCCAGAAGGGCTTGAGAGCATATTCCATACTTTTTTTAAATTCTTTATTTACATTTTTTTTTTTTTTTTTTAGATAGATAGATTTGTATACCACCTTATCCTAAAATCAAAGTGGTCACATCACAATTGGAGGGTTACATTTAACATGAGGGTACTTAACAACATTATACAATGAACTCGCATGTCTAGTTGGGATGAGTGAATATCGAGTTGGTGGAGGTAGTTGCATTACCGTTCGGGTGGAGACTGTCTGTCTGCTCATAGGTTTCTGTAAAGAGCAGGGTTTTAAGGGCCTTGCGGAAGTCTATGATGTCATTCAAGGCCCCGGGCCCATTGGGAGGGAGTTCCAAAGTGTGGACGCCAGTAGTGAAGGAGCTCTTCTTGAGGTTGTTTGTTTAGTCTTGTGATATCCTACAGGTGTGCCGATCATGTTGTCATTATTGGTCCTTCTTGGTCTATTGCTGATATCCCTTGTTACGATATCTTGAAGTGCATCTGCCGAGAGATGGTGAATTATTTTAAAGATGATCATTACTGTTTTGAATTTTGCTCTGGCCATCATTGGGAGCCAGTGTAGTTGCTGTAAGATGGGGGTGATGTACTCAGTTCTTGGAGTGTCCGTAATGATGTGTGCTACAGTATTTTGCACCATTTGGAGTGGGTGTAAGATCTGCTGAGGGAGGCCTTGATATAGCGAGTTTCCATAATCAAGTAGAGGTGTGATGAGTGCTTGGCACATGGTGCGGAAGTGGTCCTCGCGGAGTATTGGCTTGAGCTTTCTGATGGTCCTCAAACATTGATAGGCCTTGTTTGCGGTTTTGGTGATGTGGGATTTCAAGTTCAGAGCTCTGTCCATTGTGATGCCCAGGTACTTAACTTCATCTTTGATGCTATTGGTTTGTCTAGAATGCTGATAGTTTGTGGTGGAATGAAGGTGGGGTCCCGGGTGATGAACATTGCCTCAGTTTTATCGTAGTTGACTGTCAGGTTATTGGCTATGAGCCAGGCATTCATGTCTTCAAGGCATCTGGTTAATGTGGTGTCAAGAGCTAGTAGGTTGATTGGAGCATATACCATGATGTCATCAGCATAGAGGTGATAGTGAAGTTTGTGGCGTTTGATGATGTTGCATATGGGTTGGATGTAAATATTAAAGAGCATTGATGACAGGGCTGAACCTTGTGGTATTCCCTGTGTGACGGGGAACTGCATTGATTTCTTTTGGGCGCATTTGACTTGTTGCGATCGATCTTCCAAGTAGGAAGTAAACCACTTCAGAGTATTCTTGCATACTCCTATCTACTGCAGGCGTTGCAGTAACCTGGCATGGGACATGGTGTCAAAGGCTGCCGAGATGTCCATGAACACTAGCAGGAATCCGTTCTTTATGTTATCTATGCCTCTTAGGAGATTGTCAAAGAGGGAGGTGAGTAGCGTTTCCACAACGTGCTGGGGTTCAGAAACATAGAAACATGATGACAGAAAAAGACCACATGGCCTATCTAGTCTGTCCTTCCATATCAACAACTACAACAGTCCACTTTTTACCTTTAGAGATCCTCTGTGTTGGTCCCATGCTTTTTTGAATTCAGCTACTGTCCTCATCTCTACCACCTCCACTGGGAGACTATTCCATGGATCCACTACTCTTTCCGTAAAGAAATATTTCCGCATATCACTCCTGAATCTATCTCCCTTCACCCTCATCCCATGTCCCCTCGTAGCAGAACTTGCTTTCAATTGAAAGAGGCTCTCTCCTGGAACATTTATGCCATGGAGGTATTTAAACATCTCAATCATATCACCTCTATCCCGCCTTTCCTCTAAGGTGTACATATTAAGATCCTTAAGTCTGTCCTCATATGCTTATAATGAAGCCCACTAATCATTTTAGTAGCCACCCTCTGCACCAACTCCATCCTGTTCACATCCTTTTGAAGGTGCGGTCTCCAGAATTGCACACTATACTCCAAATGAGGTCGCACCAAAGACTTATACAGAGGCATTATCACCTCCTTTTTTCTGCTAGCCATTCCTCTCCGTATGCACCCAAGCATCCTTCTAGCTTTTGCCGTCGCCTTTTCTACCTGTTTAGCTACTTTAAGATCATCAGACACAACCTTGCCTAGGTCCCGCTCTTCTTTAGTGGACAAAAGTACTTCACCTCCTATACTGTATTGCTCCCTTGGATTGCTGCAGCCCAAATGCATGACCTTACATTTTTTAACATTAAATCCCAGCTGCCAAATTCTAGACCATTCTTCAAGCTTAGCTAGATCCCTCCTCATGTTATCTACACCTTCCTGGGTGTCTACTCTATTGCAGATTTTGGTATCATCTGCAAAGAGGCAAACCTTACCTGAAAGCCCTTCTGCTATATCACTAACAAAGATGTTAAAAAGAATCGGACCGGGGGGGCGGAGCCTGATGTCCAGCGGGTAGGACGCTTCGCGTTGAAGCTCCCGAGAGGCCTACTTAGAATCCTGACTTAATACCTATACAAATTTACTATTTCGCTCCGAGCTGACCGGGGCACCTCGGGGGGCATGGCGGCCCATAAACCAGCACGCTTGGACTTCGGGTCTCCTTCTTCTTCTCACGGAAAACGCTCCAAAACAGAGGTGTCCTCCCCACAGAAGATGGTTCCATTTCGTGAAAACCCCGAGATGCACCTGGAGATTTTGGAGGAAATACGCGGCGTGAAGGAATTGGTGCGGTCCAATGGAGAAGCGCTTCGAGCCATGCGAGAAGACTTTGGAGTGCTCCAGGACCGACTTGAAAGTCTTTCATCACGGCAGGACAATATGGCGGGGGTCCTCGACTCGCACGAGGTGCGCTTGGGCAAACTGGACGAGGCTGAGCGCCAGATACAGAATCTTCAAAAGGAGTTAGAAGATAGCAATAATCGAGCCCGTCGCAACAATGTGAGGCTCCTCGGAATGCCGGAGGGGGTGGAAGCAGGAGATATAAGAGAATTCTTGCTCAAAACTCTTCCCTCCTTGCTGAAGATCACTTTTCACAGAGAACTGGAAATCGATCGAGCACACCGTGTTCCTGCCCACATGGCGCTCAACCGCACGACCCCCCGGCCTATTGTCTTTAGCTTGCTACGATATCAACAAGTGGAACAAATTTTACATGCTGCCCGAGCGAATCATCATTTGGAATTTGAAGGTCGTAAGGTCTCCTTCTTTCCTGATTTGGCAAAGCCTACCGTTGACCGTCGGAAGAAACTCCTTGCTTTTCGCCCTCGACTTCAACAGCTACAGGCTCGTTTTGGCCTGTTGTATCCAGCGAAGCTCCGAGTGACTCTCCACAACCAAACCAGGACGTTCGAAGATCCTGATCTACTATCAACATTTTTAGACTCCAAAGAAGCAGAGCAGATGCGCTAATCCCAAATCTTGGACTCTTATTTGTCGGCTCTATCCGCCATTTTGAAGGGCCCGATGCGGCGGTCATAGCCAAGCACAGAAATAGCCTGGACTTTCTTTCTTTCTCTATATGACTTTTGTTTTTTGGTCTCCTATCCCTTCCTGATGTGTGCCTCGGTCGGATTCGGAGCACGCACAGTCCTACAGGTTATATGTTTTTTCAATTTCGGCCTTCTCGGGGGTTTCTCCCCGCAGACACATGGTCGCCAGTAATTTTGGGGTTTTGCTTCTCCTCTACCGTACTGCGGTTTTCTTTGTTAATGTGGGGCGCTTCATTGTATTATATTAGTTTATTTTTCCTATGTCATGTGTACAGCCAGATACAGTCAGTTTGAGGGACATAGTGAAATTATGTGTGCTATCATGCTCAGAATTTTTAACTTTTTTGAATGGCCTTATTTATTTTATTTTTTATTTATTTTATAACTTTTATATACCGCGCTATTTGTTATCAGTGCGGTTTACATACAACAAGGGTGCACAGTCAGAAGTCTGTTCTGTGCTTACATTGTAACAGGAGTTTAAACTTGGAACATACATTGTAACAGGAGCATAAACTTGGAGCAACAGGGGAACTAAAAACCTATGTACAAAATATAATTAGCTTTGGATTGTATATACAGGAGGTCTAAGGCGGGTTCAAGATACTTGTGACAGGGTGCGGTTTGTAGACATTGGCAGGTGGGCGAGTAGAGGTGGGGTGGATGCTTGAGCAAAGTGAAGTAGGAATATGTGGTGTTTGATTGCCTTACGGAACTGCATAAGGCCTTTGATGGATCTAATTTCAGGTGGAAGTTCGTTCCAACATTTTGGGGCATAGAAGGCGAATGTTCTTTCTTGGTCGTCTGTGTGCACTTGATGGATTCTTTGGGGATGATCAAGGTATTGTCAGTTACTGATCTTCTGAGTCTGTTTTTCGGGGTGAGGGTGATAAGGTCACTGAGTGTTGTGGGGGCTAGGTTGTTGATGATCTTGAAGATGATGAGAAGGATCTTGTATGTTAACCTGCAGTGAATAGGAAGCCAGTGGAGTTCCTTGAGTAACGGGGTAATATGGTCTGATCTTGTTAAACCACAGAGAACACGCGCGGCGCATTCATGGCGAGTTGTAGCGGATTAAGGGTGTTCTTGGGGAGTCCATAAAGAGCCACATTTGCGTAATCAAAATGTGGGAGAATGAGGGCCTGGAAGATGGTCCTGAAGTCATTATGAGGTAACATGGGCCTGAGGTGTCTTAGCGTTCTGATTTTATTGTAAACAGCTCTGGTGGTGTTTCGTATGTGCTCCTTAAAGTTGAAATGCTGGTCAAGAGTAATCCCTAAGTAGCGAATGGAAGGTTTGCTAGGGAGTTCCGCATCTCTTACTTTTAAGGGAGGATGGAGGTGAAAAATCTTTGTTCCTTGAAATGAAGAGAACCTCCGTCTTCTTGAAGTTTATGCGGAGATTTTGAGATAGTAACCAGTCAGTGATGGCGTTGAAACAGTTGATAAGGGTGGAGAAGTCTGGTTGTTTGATTTTGAATGGTGTAAACAGCAGGACGTCGTCTGCATAGATTAGAGTGGAGATATTGAAGGAGCGAATGATGTCGCATATCGGCTGCATGTATACATTGAACAGCAGCGCAGATAAGGAGGAGCCCTGCGGAACACCTTGGTGTTGGCGGAAAGGCGTGGATGTAGTGGAACCAACTCTGACATGCTGCCAACGATCCGATAGATAAGACCTACACCATTCCCAGGCGAGGCCACAGATGCCCTTCTCCTGGAGACGAGTGAGAAGTTGAATGTGATTAACGGAGTCAAATGCGGCAGAGATGTCTAGGAAAATGAGGGCGAAGCCGTTTTCAACCTTGTCCAATCCTCTGTTCAAAGTAAACTCTTATCATTTACCGCCAAAGGCATTAATGGTCCACTCAAAGGAAAGCAAATCCTTAGCTATCTTAGCTATGCGCATGTTGATTTGGTGTTTCTTCAGGAAACGCATTTAAACTCTGCTGAAACACTGAAACTTAATGCTAAGCCTTACATGGTAGCTGCCTATTCTCCCACCGTTTTCAAATGGTACGGGATAGCCACTCTGGTTAAGAAGTCTTAGCACGCTACTGTACCTGATATTAGCGCTGACAAGGAGGGTAGATGGGCCCGTGTACACCTTGAGGTTGGAGATAGTGAATTCACGTGTATTTGCATTATGCCCCGAATGTGGACAACCCTGCTTACTATGCAAGTATTGCGCAGTTGGCCTCGGCCTCTGCCAATGCTCCATTAATACTTGGTGGCGCTTTTACTCAAGTGTTCCCTCAGTCTTTTCTTCTCAAACAAGGTGCTCGCTGGTTGGAAGATCCAGTACCGAGTAGACCTGTGTGGCTAGATATAGAAGCGGGCCTTTGCAAACCGATTCCTCTTACCTTTCTCCCTGGTATGACTCTCCCATCAGACTCCCACTATCCACCAATGCTTTTAGACACTTTAGGTGCCTTTAATACTCTTATGCAATCTTTAGACTCCCGACTTTGGTCAGTGCAACTTCAGCATCGCCTTCGGTGCACTAGAGTACTCCCGCCATCGGCATTCTCTACATAAGGTTGATTGGAGACTTTCCGATCTCTCGGTAGTTCACCGGGTGTAGCATCCAATTTTACTAAACCTTCTGTAATGCTATAACTAGAGATACCCCTATAGCGCAGAAAGTATGGGAGAGTGAATTGCATGTAACTTTGACCTCGGAGCAATAGAGCCTTATCTGGAGTAGAGGGACACGGGTTCCCGATCCGCCTCACTCATTCAGACCCTCTTCTTTCTAGCCCACAGGTGTTTTTACACTTCTCACAGATTAGACTAATGGAACACTACTCAGGGCAATGGTTGCTGGACACGTCCTGCGGCCATTGGTTCATTGCCTCATGTTATGCATGAATATCCCGCACTACAGTATTACTGGCGTCGGGTCTGGGGTCGTATTTAGTCTATCTCGCACTCTCAGGAGCCCCTTTCTTGGAGGATAGTGGGACTTCGCCCAGTTGCGGGGCTCCCCTCTCTCCCAAAAATGGCTTATCTCCTTTCGAACTTTATGTTAGGCATAGCTATTTCCCTACTTAAGTAATACTGGAAAATTAGCTCCCATTTGAGCTCCAATGAATGGTGGAATCATGCCTGTCTTTACAGTAAATATGACCAACTACCTCGTCTGTTCGCTTCCTCCGTTCAGACTCCTTCTCATTGGTCTCAATGGAAGATGCTCAATGACTATGTACATTTTGCTAAATGCTCTCATCTGATTGTCTAACTTTGTATATATCTCTGTCCCATGATCATGCTGTATTGTAGATACTCTTTTGATCGTTTGATGTTTAATCACTGTTAATTGGAAGCGCTCACATGCTGATATAATCGGGTAGAGAAGAAGCATTGGGGTGGGGGGTAATGGGTTTACTTTTCCTTATTGTATACTTGTTTTGTCTTTTTTGGTGTGTTGTTTCTTTTGTTTGTTGCAAAATGAAAATAAAAGTTTAAAAAAAAAAAAAAAAAAGAATCGGACCAAGGACAGATCCCTGGGGCACACCACTGGTAACATCCTTCTCCTCAGAGTGAGCTCCATTTACTTGTACTCTTTGTCGCCTCCCACCCAACCAATTTCTAACCCAAGCAGTAACTTTAGGGTCCATCCCTAGGGTGCTCAGTTTGTTTATAAGTTGCCTGTGAGGAACAGTGTCAAAGGCTTTACTGAAATCTAAATACACCACATCTAGAGCTCTCCCTCGGTCTAACTCACTGGTCACCCATGCTGTTGGATGTCCAATGGGGCATTCATGTCAATGTGATCCTGAAGTTGCCTTTGCACTGTTTTTTCAATGATTTTCGCAAGGAATGGTAGGCTGGAGATAGGACGGTATGATTTTGGTTCAGAGGGGCTTAGGGTGTTACTTTTAAATATTGGTCGTGGGGAGAGAGGTTGGAGGCAGCGCAGGTCTGGAGACATCGGGCTTCCTTTCCCGCCGGCCCCGACGTCATCGGGGGGCCTTCATTAAGCCGCACAGCTGATTTGCCGCTTTGGGAGAGAGGTTGGAGGCAGCGCAGGTCCGGAGACATCGGGCTTCCTTTCCCGCCGGCCCCGACGTCATTGGGGGGCCTTCATTAAGCCGCACAGCTGATTTGCCGCTTTGGGAGAGAGGTTGGAGGCAGCGCAGGTCCGGAGAAATCGGGCTTCCTTTCCCGCCGGCCCCGACGTCATCGGGGGGCCTTCATTAAGCCGCACAGCTGATTTGCCGCTTTGGGAGAGAAGTTGGAGGCAGCGCAGGTCCGGAGACATCGGGCTTCCTTTCCTGCCGGCCCCGACGTCATCGGGGGGCCTTCGTTAAGCCGCACAGCTGATTTGCTGCTTTGGGAGAGAGGTTGGAGGCAGCGCAGGTCCGGAGACATCGGGTTTCCTTTCCCGCCGGCCCCGACGTCATCAGGAGGCCCCTTTAAAAGCTTGGTAGGCTAGGCGCAGCCGGAGGCGCCAGTCGGGGCAGCGATATAAGGGGCTAGATACAAGGGGTCTATCAGGCCCCTTGGGAGCCCCTTGGAGCCACGAAGGAGAGCAGGAAAGCTGGTTCAAGTGCTGTGTTGGTTTTGGTAGCTGCTGGATAGATGGGTAAAAGAAAAAAGAAGATCTTGCCGGCGGAGCAAACGGAGGTTGCTGTGGGACCCATGGATAAACATGTAAAGGTAGTGACTAACACCAATGTATCCCTTGACCCTGACTTTCTTGTTCTACGTTCGTCTCCGGTTTCTCTGAGCTCCCCAGACCGGTCACCACCATCTCCTCCAGTATATGTAACTCCACCCTGCCTGCTTCGTTGGGCACTCAGTTTCAGCAGAGTACCCCAATAGAGGTTGGGGAAAAGCTGAAACCAGTGGTATGGGTGCCCGTTCCAGATGAAGTCAGGGTGGTCTCGGATGATCAGGTCACCCTGGCAGATATCTGGAAAGTGGTAACCCGTATTGAAAACACCTTGGTGCCCACTGTTGTACAGCTATGTGGTTTCTCTTCTGAGATTACCACTAGGCTGTCTGAAGTGGATAGTAAGGTTGAGACCATTTCTAAAAAAGTTGCTAAGTGTGAAACCCAGTATCAGGCCCTTGCAGCTGTTAATTCATCTCATGTTAAGGAAAGTTTGTATATGCATAATAAGATGGAACAGTATGACAATTTGTTTCGTGCAAAAAATGTTAGATTGTTGAATTTTCCTTTTTTCCTCGTTTGCTTTCTGCTGAAATTTTGCTGAGAAAGTATTTTAAAGAGGTTTTGGGGTTGGCTTCGGCTGACTCCATTGCCCTCTCTAAGTTATATTACCTTACTGGTAAGAAGTTGGCTACGGGTTCTCTGGTTGGGTTTGATGAGGTTAAGGGCATGGAGGCCCTGGACCTTACCAAGTTCCTAGAGGATTCCAGAGATAATATTTCCTCTAGAGCCACCTTGGTGGTAACTTTTCTGTCAGACCAGGATAGAATGCTTGTTTTTCGTAGTTATTTTAAGAATATGTCAGCTCTGTTCTGTGGTGCTAGGGTTCAAATGTTCCCGGATATTAGTAGAGCGACCCAGACTAGGAGACAGGCCTTTTTGGCCCTTAAAACTAGACTGCTTGCTATTTCTGCTACTTTCTTTCTTAGATATCCTTGTAAATGTTTGGTTTTGTATCAAGGTTCAAAGTTTGTTTTTCTTGATCCTTCTCAGCTGGAGGTATTTCTTGCTGACAAGGAATAATTGGGTAATGGGTAATTAATAACTGGAGGTGGGTGGGTTAAGTTAATAATGCTGCCTGGGAATTTAGAGTTGCTCTATTTGTTTCTTGTGGTATTAGTTTTCCTTGAAAGTATCTCCCCGGATTGTGGGCTATGACGATGTATTGCTATTGATTTTGTTTATTGCTTATTGAATGTTGATTTTGCCTTATAATACATCTGTGGTTGCTTTATGCTTGCTTTGTAAGTTGGTTGAAATTTCAATAAAAAAAAATATATATATATTGGTCGTATATTTTCAAACAATTACAACAAAAACAAAAATTACAATTAAAATGATAATCTTCTTCAAACATAAAAGGAAAAACAAGGCTTTAACAGCCTACCCCAACCATCTCCCTCCCTTCCCCATGCGATCATCAAAAAAACTAATGAAAGAGCACAAAAAAAGGGGGGGACCTACAAGGGCTATGACTCCACACCAACTCCTCACCATGTAGGAACATGGTAGCGTGACTCTTTACCCTTTAATAAACAGCATATCATGCTTTAGAGATGTAGGTGTTTAGGGGTTTCCACTTGAGGAGGGTGGAAGGCATGAGAGTTGTACCATAACGTGGCATTTATTCATATTTGCAGCATAAGCACAAACGGTTCCACCATTCGTGCCAGCTAAGCTCTGCAGAATGTTTCCAGTTTGCAATAACGAGATGCAGAGCCACTCCCATCATAAAGTTGAATAAAAAATGACAAACCCTCTGTAATGTCGAGATGCCAATTGTTGACCGAAATACAACCACAGACCAGGAGAGAGTGGCCCTGAATCCCAGGACCTCTTGGATTTGGTTCCAAATCGAAATCCAATAGGACTGAATATTAGGGCAGTCATATAACACATGTCTTAAAGTGCCAACATCACTCTGACAAGACCAACATTCTTTTCCAACCGTTTTATCCCACTTAGCAACCTTTATCAGGGTAAAATGAGTTCTATGTGCAAAAAAATATAAAGCCTGTGAAATAGAAGCAGATTGAGATATTCTATTTGTCTTGCTCCAAAATTTCAGCCATGATTCCGGAGAAGGAGTCTCCCCTGTATCATGTTCCCATATCCGCTGAACACCAATAGACTGTGGGGTGTGGTTCTGAACGACCAATTTATAATAGTAAGAAGCCACCCCAGAAGCCATTTGGGCTGAACCTATAATGTTCAACAACCCCCATTCTTCAGATAAAGATTTAATATCAATAGGGGATTTTTCTATACAATATCTCAGCTGAATCCACTGGAAGTAAAAGGATTTAGGCAAGTCAAACTGCTGCAGTAGATAAGCAAAAGGTTTCCACTTGCCATCTAATACCAGTTGGCTGATGGCCCAAATACCCCTACTGAACCATTGTTGCCATTCAAACGGACTTTGATGAATTTTTAAAAAAGGACTCTACCAGATGGGGATTAGCTTCGATAAGCATTCCTCTTTAGGAATTGCCTTCGCTAGCTGCTGAAAGGGTCTTTGAGTTTCTGCTATTACCCTGTGAGACTTCAACCTCTCAGAAGACACCATGCCAGGGAGGAGATTTAAGGGGAACGGAGCACTTAATCTCTCTTCCAGGTCCAGCCATACTGGACATTTTCCCCCAGCCCCCTCCAGCACCCATTTCCCCCAGCACCCATTTTGAACCTTGTTTTAGTAGAAAAGCACAATGGTAGGCCTGAAAATCAGGGAAGTTCACACCCCCTTCCTCTTTTTTAGACTTAAGCTTCCTAAGAGCAATTCTAGGCGGTTTATTCTTCCATAAGAATTGGACAAGAATCCTTTCAATTTGACGATAAGTGTTGCTTGTAAGAAAAATTGGTAACCTTTCTAAAACATAGTTCACTTTAGGAGTGATAGTCATTTTTATTGCTTCAAGACAACCCCACCAAGAAAGATAGACCGGCGACCACTTCGCAGTTATATTACGAACCATAGAAAGGAGTTCCCCTTCATTGAACAGTAAAGTTTCACTAAGTCGATAGCAATAATGAACTCCCAAGTACTTCATCATTTTAGACTCCCACACAAAGGGAAAATCTTTTAGATCCACCCTGCAAACCCTTGAGTTTAAAGGGAATGCTATAGACTTTGACCAATTAATTTTATAACCTGATAATCCTGAATATTGTTCTATCAACTCTAGACTAGCCGGTATAGAGCTGGGCATAGTAAATAGCAGTAAATCATCAACGTACACAGAAAGTTTAATTTCTAAGTCAGCTATGGACATACCTTTAACCACAAGGTTTTGTCTTAGCAATAGGGCTAAAGGTTCCAAAAAGAAAATCTTTAGACTGAGTCGCATTCACAGAGATATTGGTACTTGGTCTCACATACATTAGTTTGATCAATTTACAGAAACCCTCGCCAAACCCAAACCACTTCAGAACAGCAAACAAGAAAGGCCACTCTAAACGATCAAATGCTTTTTCTGCATCTAACGATAATCCCACAAGTGGACCCTCTATTCTTTCTGCACCTTCCAAAACGTGACACAACACTCTAGCATTGTCAGATGTGGAACGTCCCTCAGTGAAGCCACATTGGTCCGGATGTATCAAAGAAGGGATCAATTTGGAGAGACAACCAGCTAAAATGGCTGCAAAAATTTTATAATCTGCATTTAGTAATGAAATTGGGCGGTAGTTACTAACCAATTGAGGGTCCCTCCCAGGTTTTTCAAGAACCACAATATTTGCAGAGGCAAACACTCCAGTCTGGGCCTCCGCTTCCAAAAGAAGTCTGTAATATTGTTGCAGGAATGGGCCTAAAATTTTGGAAAAGGTTTTGTAAAACTCAACTGGAAGGCCATCTGGGCAAGTGGCCTTGCCCACTTGCACAGAGTCAATAGTCTGAATGATTTCCATGACCGTAAATTGTTTGTCTAGTTCTGTCGCTATATCTTGATCTAACACCGGCCTCTGTGTATTGGCCAGTAATCTGTAAAAATCCTCCTCAGAGAAATCTACCTCTGAGGAGTATAACTGAGCATAAAATTGGCGAAAGGCCTCTGCGATATCAGAGTCCTTGACAATCAGTTGTTGCACCTGAGGATCTCTCAAAGCAGTAATGTGAGAAGCTTCCTTATGGCCTTTTAACGAGTTAGCTAGTAACCATCCGGCCCTGTTACCTTCTAAGTAATACTGCCCTTTCTGCACTTGAATAGTCTGTGATGCCTCAGTAGTTAAAATCGAGTTGTATCTAAATCTAAGACGTTGTAACCGTATCAGAATATTAGGATCAGTTTTCTGCCCTAAAATGCATTCTCCCACTTTAATCTGCTTGTCTAAGACTTCAAGCTCTGCTTTACTTTATTTTTTTATTTATTTAGAACACATTTATATACCGCTGCTTCCAGCGATCAGCAGCGGTTTGATTCTTCTTTTGGGAGGTGTCGATCAGGACAGGGTGGGGAGTATATACATATAGGACTGAGGGGGGGGGTCACGGCACACATGGTTAATGTTTTTGGGTTAAACATATTTACATTTATACAATACATATTTACAGATTTAGGAAATCACATTTTACATGGCTATACGCTGCATGGCCTGTTGTATAGCAAAACTGGTAATGGTGGCCCACATATTAGCTTTAAATCCCTCCCACCACGCCCAACCCGAAGTATCCTGAGGTAAATTAAACTGAAAATATTCCTCTATAGCCAACAGGATAGTTTCCCGGAACTCCTGGCTCCCAAGAAGAGTTCTATCAAAATGCCAGCATGAATGAGATGGGCCGCTCATTGAGTCAAATAGGGTGAATGAGATTGCGAAATGATCAGAGATATGAGCCACATGTATATTGGACTCACTGATTCTAGAGCATAGTCCTTTGGAGACTAGGAAATAGTCTATGCGTGATACCGAGTTATGAGGGGGAGATAAGAAAGTATATTGTTTGTCCATAGGGTGTTGCAACCGCCATATGTCTATCAGCCCCAATTCTTGCATTAGAGACAAAAGAACAGGGTGAGCTTTGGGAACCTTATTAGTTCTTACTGGACTCCGATCTAATAAGGGGTCTAGTACGAGGTTGAAGTCCCCCCCACGATAGTTGAATAGTTGGATACCTCTTCTGCCAAGGCCACAATGGAGCTAAAGAGGGCAGGGCAGTCTATATTAGGAGCATATACATTAATTAAGGCCAGTTCTGTGGATCCTATTTTAAGGGCAACCATTGCCCACCGCCCATCTGTATCAAATCTAGCATGTATTACAGTGGGGGATAGAGATTTTCTTACTAGGAAGGCTACCCCATTTTTTTTTTATTGGCAGCAGAAAAAGCCACCAGTGAAAAGGGTTTTATATCTAATTTTAACGACTCCTTCAGATTCAAATGTGTCTCTTGTAACATTAGGATGTCAGCACTTTCCTTACATCCATATAAAAATATCTTTTTCCTCTTTATAGGATTGTGAATGCTCTTAACATTCAGGGAGAATATCTCAAAGAGAGACATATTGACAATAAAGTACAAAATGACAGTCTAATGTTGCAGAAACATACCAAGCTGTAGCATATGTCTTAACATTATTGAACCACACCTTAAAAACCCTTACAATGATAGCTGCACTTATAGCCCAAAACACAGAGAAAAAAGCCACTGCTTAGCCATTGCCCTTGTGGAAGATCGCTCAAAATAAAAACACATAGTTCTAAATAACAAAGCCACCAAAAACCCTGGAGGCCTATAACAGCTCAAAAACTTAGCGGGTGAGCCCAAAGGGACAAGACAGACATGGAGGAAAAAATTAACTAGTTTACTTCAACTCCACTGCTGCTTAAATCAACTTAAAACCACACACTACCCATTCCAGAAATAAGAAGCAGCATCCCCAAACCCGGAGCACCAAACGTTATAGCAAGACTGCCCCCATCAAAACAATTTATGTTCCCAAAAAGCCGCATTTATGTAGGCAAGGGCCGCCCCGCTCCTCCAAGCCCTGCTGCCTTTCCAACCACAACAGACATCATAAACAACACAAAAAATAGAAGGAGAGAGAAAGAAGCAAAGAATAAGACATTATTGACCAGGGCAATACCTGGAGTTCCTCCAAGAGAGTAACATTGAATGTCACATCGAATGTCAACTCTGAATGAATGAGTCGCTACTCCACGACCTCAGACCAGTCAAAACACCCAAATAAGAAAGCGTTGAAGAGCTTTTACAAGCCACTGATTGCAAAGCAAGCATTTCACCGCATCAACACCAACTCCTTGTCCTCTAAGAACGCGTGCAACTCGCCTGGATCATCAAAAGTCCTTGTCTGGTTGTGCAGCGTGACTGTCATGTGAGCAGGGTAGAGTAACCCGAAATGGGCCTGCAACTGCAATAAGTGTGGACGTAGCACCAAAAAACGCTTTCTCTGATCTACCGTCACCTTCGCGAAGTCAGGGAAGAATAAGAGTTTGTGTCCCTGATACTCCAAGGGAGAATGTGCTCTGGCTGCTTCCATTATTTGTGTTACTTGTTGAAAGTGCGAAACTTTGAGGATGATTAGGCGTGGGTGCTTGCCTGCAACCATGGACGGAGTAGGAACTCGATGGGCGCGGTTGATCTCAAAAGGCATGGCGAACTTCACCTTTAACACACCCAGAATCATTGACTGCAAAAAAGCTATCATGTCAGGGCCTTCAGCTCCCTCTGGAACCCCCACGATTCTTATGTTGTTTCTTCGAGCGTGATTGTCGCCATCTTCCAACTCTCTTTGCAGTGACCTATCAACTTTGCTTGCTTCTCAACGGCACTGAACCGCTCCCCATGCATTGCCACCACGCTCTCAACCTTCTCCAATCTGACCGTAATTGACTCCAAAGCATTTTTTAAGGCGCTGATATCCTCCTGCATTGTGCACAATTAGTCCCCATTAGCTTTGACCAAGTCTTTAACAGCTCGAATCTCAGCCAAAAGTTCCTGTAAGGCCTCTGGACAATCTCTGATGACCGCCATCTTGTGAGGTGAGAGAGGTTCCATTTTGGTTCTCTTTGCGCTGGCGTTTTGAGGTATTTGGTAATCCAACTGCGTCGGCTTGGGGCCAGACATATCCAGGATCGAATGATATCAGAGTAGGTAGGAACTATCTAGTTAAAGACTGCAGAAGTCAGGATTCTTGACCATTGCCCTCCGGAGCACAGCTCTTAAACGACCATCTTGCCCAATGCTAGGTTCCGCCCCCGAGCATATTCCATGCTTTAAAGAAAGTGGAAATAATGCCCAAAAATGCCAGTATGGTTTAAAGATTTGGTCAGAAAGGCTGTTGTAGCCAAAAAAGTATCTGTCAGGAAATGGAAAAAGGAGCCAAATAATGAAAACAGTAAACAATATAAGCACTGGCAAGTTAGATGCAAGTCATTGATAAGGCAGGCAAAGAGAGAATTTGAAAAAAAAAGGTTGCCATGGAAGCAAAAATGCATAATAAAAACTTTTTCAAGAACATTTGTAGCAAAAACCCTGCAAGTCCTTTGGATCATTGGATGATAGAGGGGTAAAAGAGGTGCTAAGTGAAAAGGACAGAATGAATGAATTCTTTGCTTTGGTCGTTACTGAAGAAGATGTGCCTGAAATGATATATAAAAGTGATGTATCAGAAGAATTGAAAGAAATATCAATAAACTGGGAAGATATATTACAGCTATTTGATAAACTGAAGAGTAGCAAATCACCTGGACCAGATGGTATACATCCAAGGGTGCTGAAAGAACTGAAATATGAAATTGCAGACCTATTTTTAGTATCATTAAAATCATCTGTAGTATTCTCCAAATTAGCCAATGTAACGCCAGTTTTTAAAAAGGGTTCCAGGGATGGTCCGGAAAACTACTGACCAGGGAACCTGACATCAGTACCAGGCTAAATGGTAGAAACCATTATAAAGAATAAAATTACTGAACATGTAGATAGTCATGGTTTAATGGGAGAAAACCAAAAATGGATTTAGCCAAGGAAAGTCTTGTCTCACCAATCTGTCATATTTTTTTGAAGGTGTAAATGAACAAGTAGAGAAAGGTGAGCGGTTGATATAATGTATCTGAATTTTGAGAAAGACTTTGACAAAGTCCCTCATGAGAGACATAGTATACTATTGTGGATCAGGAACTGGTTAAAAGATAGGAAGCAGAGAGTAGGCTAAATGGCCAATTTTCTCAATGGAGAAAGGTGAATAGCAAGGTACCACAGGATCTATGCTGGGTCTGCTGTTTTTGAACATATTCATAAATGAACTGGAAATGGGAATAATAAAGTGAGGTTATCGAATTTACAGATTACACAAAATTACTCAAAGTTTTTAAAACGCAAGAGGATTGTGAAAAATTGCAAGAAGATCTTGATAAATTAGAAGACTGGATGTCCAAATGGCAGATGAAATTTAATGTAGACAAGTGCAGACTTATGAACCTCAGAAAGAAAAACCCTAAACTTTGGTTACGTGATGCAAGGTACCACCTTAGAAATGACCACCCAGGAAAAAGATTTAGGCGTCATTGTGGATAATATGTTGAAACCCTCCACCTAGTGTGTAGCAGCAGCCAAGAAAGCAAATAGAATGCTAGTAATCATAAGGAAAGGCATGGAGAATAAAACCAAGGATATTATAATGCTTCTGTATCGTTCCCTAGTGCAACCACACCTTGAATATAGTGTGCAATTATGGTCACCATATCTTAAAAAGGATATAGCAGAATTAGAAAAGTTACAGAGAAGAGCAGTAAAAAGGGTAAAGGGGATGGAAGGATACCCCGATGAGGAGAGGTTTAAAAAGTTAGGGCTCTTCAACTTGGAAAAGAGACATCTAAGGGGGGGGGGGGGGATATGATAGAGGTCTATAAAATAATGAATGGAATAGAACAGGTAAATGTAGATCGATTGTTTATGCCATCAAAAAGTACGAAGACTAGAGGACATGCAATGAAACTACAATGTAACCCATTTAAGACTAATAAGAGAAAATATTTTTTTGCTCAACGCATAATCAAACTCTGGAATTCATTACCAGAACATATAGTAAAAGCTGTTAGTGTGGATGGGTTTAAAAAAGGTTTGGACAACTTCCTGGAGAAAAGGTCCATAAACCATTATTAAAGAGGACCCTGGAAATCCATTGCTTACCCTCGGGACATGTATTGTGAAATCTGTGTGCCTTTTTGGGAACCTGCCAGATACTTGTTCATTTATTTATTTAACAGGATTTTTTATACCACTTTATCATTTCAATCAAAGCGGTTTACATTATAACGTAAACTTGATAATGTACATTAAACAGGGATATTGAAAATGTGGATTTTTCAGAGGCAATGGAGTATTAAGTGACTTGCCCAAGGCCACAAGGAGTGCTAGTGGAATCAAATCCTGGTCTCTTGATTCCCAAGTCAGTGCTCTAACCATTAGGGTACTCCTCCACTCCTTAACCATCGAGCTACTTGTGACTTGGATTGCTCACTGTTGGAAACAGGATACTGGGCTTGATGGACCTTGGTCTGACCCAGTATGGCATTTCTTATGTTCTTAAGCCCTAATGAAGGAAATAGGGATGAGTGCAACCACTAGCAATAAGGTATAATAAGGCAGGCCAAAAGAGACTTTGAATAGAAGTCTGCTGAAGAGGAAATAACTAATACCCAAAGCATTATCAAGTATATTTGAAACAAAAAGCCCATTAGGGAATTGGTTGGATGACTGGATGATGAAAGGGTAAAAGGAATGCCCAGGGAGGATAAGGTGATAGGTATAGTAAACAACTTATTGTCCTGTCTTTCCCAAGGAGGACATTGGGGTCATACCCACACTGGCAACCTTATTTGGTAATGATTCAGAACAACTAAGGCACATCACTGTTGGGTCAACATTGAAATGCCACAGTCCAAAGTTTTTATAATATTTATTTTATTTTGATATTTAAACAATAAACACTCAAATTCACTACCTGAGTATCTTCTTCAGGTATCAATAGCAATTACACTGTTCCTTTTCTCTTCATTACCTACCCTATTTTCCACTACCCCACCCCACCCCATTCCCATCCTCTCCTCTGCCCCCCACAATATATACATAGTTCCATGTATTGACCGGCTGTACTTGTTGCTTCAGATGTGACTGTTTTACAAAGGAGTTCCATTTTTAGCAAACTTCAAGTCCTAGATTTCAAAAATGCTGACTTCAGCAAAATGGGAAAATACTTGAAGGAGGAGTTGACAGGATGGGAGGAGATAAGGGAAGTAGAAGGGCAGTGACTTAAATTGAAGGAGGCAATAGAAGAGGCAATGGATCTATATGTAAAGAAAGTCAATAAAAACAAAAGGAAAAGGAAACTGATATGGTTCTCCAAAGGCTGCATAAATAAAGGCAAAAAGCACAGCTTTCACAAAATTCAGAAGATCGAAAAAGAGGAACACAGAAAAGAATACAGGATAAAGTTAAAAGAGACAAAGAAAGAAATAAAAATAGAAAAAGCAAAGGCAGAAGAAAAGATGATTAAAGATGTGAAGCGTGGAGACAAAACTTATTTTCAGGTATATTCAGGAAAAGATGAAGACCAGAGGTGGAACTGCAAGAATCAAAAGTGTCGAGGAGAGATTTGTGGAAAGTGACATTGAAAAAGCAAAAATGCTAAATAAATACTTCAGTATTCGTGAAAGAATATCCTGGAGATGGACCATGTATGACTGACAAATATGCAAATGGAAATGGAGACGATACCACACCATTCACAGATGATGTTTTCGAACAGCTTGCAAAACGGAAAGTGGGCAAGGACATAGGACCGGATGGAATATATCCCAGGATACTGAAGGAGCTTGGAGAGGTTCTGGCGGGGCCTTTGAAGGATGTTTTTAAAAGATCCTTGGAGATGGGGGAGGTTCCACAAGATTTAAGAAGGACTAATGTAATACCTCTTCACAGAAGTGGTAATAGGGAAGAAGTGACAAACTCAGTAGTGAGACAAGTAATGGAGATGCTATTAAAAGAAAGAATAGTGGACTTTCTGGAAACCAATGGGTTGCATGATCCAAGGCAACATATTTTACCAAAGGACAATCACGCCAAACAAATTTGATTGAGTTCTTTGACTGGGTAACCAAAGAAATAGATCAATTGCATGTAATGGATATGATCTTTCTAGATTTCAGCAATGACTTTGATACTATTTCTCATAGTTATGAATAAATTGAGCACCTAGGGATGGGTCCCAAGGTGGTGAGCTGGATCAGAAATTGGTTGACTAACAGATGACAGAAGGTGGTGGTAAATGGAATTTACTCAGAAGAAATAAAGGTGAGTAGTGGAGTACCCCAGGGATCAGTCATGGGAGCAGTACTGATATTGCTAAAGGATTGAAGGGAAAAGATTGCCTTGTTGCAGCTGACAAGAAGATTTGCAACAGAGTGGACTCCTCTGATGGAGTGGACAACATGAGGAAAAATGTTTAAAAACTGGAAGAATGGTCTAATGCTTGACAATTAAGATTTAATGCAAAGATGTGCAGTCATGCACTTGGGATTCAGAAACACAAAGGAATTGTATGCAATAGAGGAGGAGAGATTGGTGTGTACAGACCAGGAGAAGGACCTTGGAGTGACAGCATCAGAGGATCTTATGGTGACGAAACAATGCGACAATAGCCAAAGCCAGAAGGATGCTGGGTTGCATATAGAGAGGAATAACTAGAAGAAAGGAGAAGGCATTAATGCCCCTATATAAGTTGTTGGTGAGGCCTCACTTGGAGTATTGTGCTCCATTTTGGAGACCAGATCTCACAAAGGATATAAAAAGACTTGAAATGGTTCAGAGGAAAGCAACCAAAATGATTTGGAGCCTGCGCCAGATGTATGAATAAAGACTTGAAGATCTAAATATGTATACTCTTGAGGAGAGGAGGGACAGGGGAGATATGATACCTTTTAAATATTTAAAAGTCTGTATTTTGAACAAAGATATTATGAATGAACAAACAAACCTTTTTCAAAGAAAGGGAAGCTGTAAATCTAGAGGGCATAAAATGAAGCTGCAAGGAGGTAAACTTAAAAGCAATATCAGGAAATACTGTTTCACTGAAAGGATAGTAGATGCCTGGACTGCCCTCCCAATGGATGTGGTAGGGGCAAAAACAGTGATGGAATTCAAAATAGCATGGGACAGTCACAGTGGATCCGTTTATAGCAAGAGGATGAAATAAAAACAAACTTAAATATCATTTATACTAAAAAAAAAAAAAATAGATGAAATGACCTGCATGTAGCGGTGAGTACAACCCTAAACAAAGGCATGGAGGGGGGTGACTTGCACTGAGCAGCAGGTACAACTCTAAACAAAGGTATGGAGCAGTGGAAACAACCCTAAACAAAAGAATAGAGAGGGGTGACCTGCACAAAGCAGCGGGTACAAGTACTCTAGCCACCTTACTGAGCAGATTGGATGGACCATACTAGTCTTTATCTGCAGTCATATACTATATTGTTATGGTACTATGTTTTCTCAAATTTACTCATTCTGTCACTTCTGATTGCAGTCTTCTTACTTAGGAGTTGTGCTGTATGTGCCACAGTCTAGCATACACGGCATCCATCGGCGTGGCCCCGACCTTTTACCAGCTCTATGCTATCTCGCATTGAGTTGTTGTGACACAGCAAGCCAAGACACCATTGTGCTAAATGCTCACACCTCGGAGCTTACCATTCAACAATAGCACAAGAGGATCCTTTACTATATGCTCCTCAGCCATTTGTTAAAAAAAAAAAAAAAACAATCCCAAAATCCTTGCACCTCTGGACACTCCCACCACATGTGCATAAAAGTTCCCACTCTCCCACATTACGCCAACATTCATTTGCAACCATCTCAGAAACTCTTTGAAGCTTGCTCTGCCCAGAGCCACTCTAGGCACACCTCAAAAGTCTTTTTCCATTGCTTATCACTCAAACATTTAAATCACGTTCCCATGCCTGCACGTGCCTGTATCATCCCATCCCCGAGCAGGCCAATAACTTATACATTTTAGAAATGGTCCTTCTATATCCCAATTTCTCCTCCAACATGACTTTCAAACAAGGTTGGGCCTTTGACTTCCTTTGTATGCAAAACACACCTTTACTTTAAGGTGACCAAAACAATTTATTTATTTTAAGAATTTATATTCCACATATACTACCTAGGAGGATTATATCACAATATTCAAAGTAATCCACCGCTGTTCAGCAGATGTGCTCCAGGATTTAATAATCAGGGAAGTAACTAGCTGACCTAGGAGGTCCAACAATGGTAACAGACTCAGCATGCCAGCAGGATATCATAAAGCAAAACAAGCCACATCTAAAAGGGCTCCCTCATTGTCAGCTCCTGCCCTATGGAACGCCCTCCCTGAGGAACTAAGGGCCCTAAATTTATTTATTTATTTTTTTATTTATTTTATTTATTTGTTACATTTCTATACCGCCCCTTCCAGAGATCAGGAGCAGTTTACAAGAAACCAAAAACATGTTACATGGAACAGAAATAAACCTTTTACATAGAACAGAGGTGAACTTTATACATAGAACAGAAATAAAACATTTTACATAAAACTTGGTTTGAGGATAGGAATAGTGATTTGGGGGTTTAGGGATGTACTAGGTAGGGTTTAACTATATACTGGAAGTCTTACGTCTGTGTGGACAGATTTTTCTTAGACAGCTCTTGTCTTGGTTGTGTTAGTCGATGGGCTGTCCTGGTGGTGTGTGTGTGTTCGGGTGCGGGGCGTTTGCTCCATAGTGCATGGTGAAGAGGTGGGTTTTGAGTTGCTTTCTAAATTCTTTGAGGTCTTTGCACGGATGTATAGTGGGAAGGAGTTCCAGATGCTGGGGGCAGAGTATGTGAACGCTCTGGAACTGGTGGCATGTTTTGTTTTGCAGATGGAAGGCGGGATAGTTAAGGAGTTTATTTATTTATTTAGCTCTATTTATATCCCGCTTTTCACCGGGTCAAAGCAAGTGAAGAACATTTTTCCTATGGGATCTGGTGCTCTCAGGGGTGAGGAAAAGGGTTGAGAGGAAGGACAGGGCAATCTTGATGGTGAGTTTGAAGGTTGTTACGAGGAGCTTATACCTTATCCGACTTTATATTGGGAGCCAATGCAGGCCATATAGTAGAGGTGTGATGTGGTCAGTTAGTTTGGCTTTGCAGGTGACTCTAGTGGTGATGTTTTGCATTCGTTGGAGTATGTGAAGGCTTTTTGCTGGGAGACCCTGCAATAGGCTGTTGCAGTAGTCAAAGTGGGGGGTAATGATGGATTGGATGACTGCTCTGAAATCGTTTTCTTCTAGGATGGGTCTTAAATGCTATATGGACTTTAGTTTGAACAGGATTGTTCTGGCTGTTTGTTTCAGGTGGGGGATCATGCTGAGGGAGGTATCCAGGATTATACCGAGGTATTTAACTTCTTGTTTGATGGGAATTGTGGAGTTGTTGAGGATGATGGTTTGGGATAGGTTTGACACCAAGGACTTCCGCAAGTCTCTCAAGACCCTCCTGTTCATGGAGTCCTACGGCCAAGTAACCTAATTTGCCAAGCACTGGTCTCCACTGCAATCAACCCACCAACAACCACACTCAGATGAGAATTAAATGTAGATAGTTTATATGTCTGGCCCCCTTTCCTGTTAAATGTATCCCTACAATCAGTGTTATCCACTTTGATTGAAGGATAAGGTGGTATACAAAACTGGCTAAATATAAATATTACTTAAAAGTCTGAAACAAATTAAAACAAATAAAACATAACCAATAAAATAAAATAAAACAACTGAGTAGATTAGAAAAAACAGGAAATTAGCATTTTCAATAACACCATACAAAACAGATTCATTTACAAAAACTGCAAAAAAGCCTATGAAACAAGGTATACCTTAAGATTTTTCCTGAGACTAAGGGGCATGTCTACTAAGCTGAGCTAACGGTTAACCCAGACTATCTGCCACTAGGTCCCATGTTGTTCAATGGGAGCTAGGACCAGATAGCTTGGGTTAACCGTAAGCCTGGTTTAGTAGACATACCGCTAAGAATATCCGTTTCTAATCGTAAATTTAAAGGCAATGAATTCCATAATTTTGGACCAAATATGGAAAACATTCTGTCCTGAAGGGTATTGAAATGCACACACTGGTATAAAGGATCTTCTAATAGATTCTCGTCTTTAGATCTCAAAGCGCAATGATGCCTATAAAGTTTAAGAGCAGATGAGAAGCTAAATGTTGCCTGATGCCTTAGTGCTTTATGCACTAGCACAAGAATTTTATAAACAGCTAGTCATTTCACTGGTAGCCAATGTAACCTGAATAAAACAGGCATAAGATGATCTGATTTGCTAGAACCAGTAAAATTCATCATACCACAGAATTTTGAACAACCTGTGGTTTTTGAATAGTAGGTGCTGGAAGACCATCAAATAAACTATTGCATTAATCCAAATGAGCAATTAATAGTGAATGGATAACAGAACAAAGGTTGTCCTCAGAGAAATAAGTTTTCATTGTGTGAATGATATTTAGTTAGTAAAAGGCTGGCGGAAGGCTGGCAGTAAGGGTGCTATGCTGACTCTGTGTCCCTGAGCAGCTCAGCATTTAAACTGCCATCTCTGATCATGACATCTCCTCAGCCAAAATATTTTTATATGCCAACTCATATATTCAGTGCCACTATCCAAATAGCAAGCAATAGTGCCAGGGCAGACTGTAACAATTTTCAGTATCTGGAAAGTGTCACTGAAAATATGGAGAAGCATTTTACATAGGGTGTACTGGGCATTCAGAGGTTATCCAAAGGGGGGGGGGGGCATTCAGAAAAATAATGCAATTATGTAGTAGGGCCTGGGGGCACTCAGGCCAGTTGTAAATCAGATGGGTGGATGTCTGGCAAAATGGATGCCCAGGCGGACGAGGCAGCCATATATCCAGCCCATGCATATACAGCAATGAAGACATCCAAGGATAGATAAGCACCAGGATGCCCAGGCAGTAGCGATGATACACCAGCAAGTACAGCTATGTAGTGCCCGAGCACGAGGGTGAGTGAAGGTGGCAGGATGGACGGGAGGCTCCAGAACATTTTAAGAGCGGAGAGTAAGACCCTGTGCCGGCTTGTCCTCATGAGCAAGGAGCTGTTGTACCCTGTCCATGGCATACACACGGACTGGAGAGAGGTGTGAGTGGCCTGGCATGCGATCTGCATGACAGTCCACCAATAAGTGCTGCAATGGAGACAAGGCTGTGGCATTGGCCAAGACATGAGGGTCACGCAAGGCAGTAATCTATGTTGGCTGGGCAGCATAGCATGGGCCACGGTGGCAGGGTTGTGAGGGGCACACAGTAAGGCTGAGCAAAGGCATGGTTTTTCATGATAGAGTATGTCTGGCAGCTGCATGGAAGCAGCAAAGCTTTGTGATGGCTGAGGTTTGCACAGATGCACAGCGCTAGTGGGCGATGCAGTTACAGTCAGTGACAGAGACACTAACCCTCACATGTCCATCTACAGGCGCTACAGGATCTGCAAATCGATAGAGACTCTCAAATGCCACATCAGGGCAGCCAGGTGTTACCCAGTGTCATGGGCTCCTGCTCTTCTTTGTTAGGTTCTATATCATGGAGCAGGCCTTTTGAGGCTGTACAGCAGCTTGCCCCTATCCTGTCCAGGCAATGGAAACGTGTTTTTAGCTGGCCAAAGGTGCACTCGATGATGGAATTCATTGCCCTGTGTGCCCTCTTGTAGAGCTCCTCTGCCTCACTATATGAGATGACCAATGAAGTCAGCAATCAGCTCCTTAGTGGGTAGCCTTGATCACCTACTAGTACTACTACTGAGCATTTGTATAGCACTACAAGACGTACACAGTGCTGCACAGACATGTAAGAGACAGTTCCTGCTCATCAGAGCTTCCAATCTAGTCAAGACAGACAACACAGTAGCTGTAGACATGGGATACATCTAGGGGGTAAGGTAAGGAAATGCAAAGCTTGGTGTTGTTGAAAAATACTATCTTGGAAGCCCAGACCAGCTGTATTCCACGCTTTAAGAAAAGTGGAAGGAAGTCCAAAAAACTGCCAGCTTGGTTTAAAGGTGAGGTCAGAGAGGCTGTTGTTGCCAAAAAAGCATCTTTCAGGAAATGGAAAAAAGAGCCAAATGATGAAACCTGGAAGCAGCACAAGTATTGGCAGGTCACATGCAAGGCGTTGATAAAGCAGGCAAAGGGAGAATTTGAGAAGAAGTTTGCTGCGGAAGCAAAAACGCAAAATAAAGATTTTTTCAAGTACATTCGTAGCAAAAAACCTGTGAGAGAGTCAGTTGGTCCATTAGATTATAGAGGAGTTAAAGGGGCACTAAGAGGTGACAAGGCGATAGCGGAGAGACTGAATGAATTCTTTGCTTCGGTCTTTACTGAGGAAGATGTAGGGATATTACCCATGACTGAAGTGGTATTTAAAGGTGAGGAAGAATTGAAGGAAATATCGATACATCGGGAAGATGTATTACAACTATTAGATAAACTGAAGAGTAGCAAATCACCTGGGCTGGATGGTATACACCCAAGGGTGTTGAAAGAACTGAAATATGAGATTGCAGACCTGCTATTAGTAATCTGTGAACTATCATTAAAATCATCGCTAATACCTGAAGATTGGAGGATCACCAATGTAACACCAATTTTTAAAAAGGGTTCCAGGGGTGATCCGGGAAACTACAGACCTGTGAGCCTCACGTCAGTACCGGGAAAAATGGTAGAAACCATCATAAAGAATAAAATTACTCAGCATGGCCTACTGGGAGACAGCCAACATGGCTTTAGACAAGGAAGATCTTGTCTTACTAATCTGTTATGGTTTTTTGAAAGTGTGAATAAACAGGTGGACAAAGGTGAGTTGGTTGATATAGTGTATCTTGACTTTCAGAAAGCCTTTGACAAGGTCCCTCATCAGAGACTTTTGGCAAAACTAAAGAGTCATGGGATAGGAGGCAGTGTACTACTGTGGATCAGGAACTGGTTAAAAGATAGAAAGCAGAGGGTTGGGCTAAATGGCCAATTTTCCCAATGGAGAAAGGTGAATAGTGGTGTACCCCAGGGATCTGTGCTGGGTCCGCTGCTTTTTGACATATTCATAAATGACCTGGAAAGAGGAATAACGAGTGAGGTTATCAAATTTGCAGATGACACAAAACTATTTAAAGTTGTTAAAACCCAAGAGGATTGTGGAAAATTGCAAGAGGATCTTGATAAATTGGAAGAATGGGCATCAAAATGGCAGATGAAATTTAATGTGGACAACTGCAAAGTTATGCACCTAGGGAAGAACAACCCAAACTATGGTTACACAATGCAAGGTTCCACATTAGGAACCACCACCCAGGAAAAAGATTTAGGCGTCATTGTGGATAACATGTTAAAACCCTCGGCCGAATGTGCAGCGGCAGCCAAGAGAGCAAATAGAATGCTAGGTATCATAAAGAAAGGAATGGAAAATAAAACAAAAGATATTATAATGCCTCTATACCGTTCCATGGTGAGACCGCACCTTGAATATTGTGTGCAATTCTGGTCGCCGTATCTTAAAAAGGATATAGCGTTATTAGAAAAGGTTCAGAGAAGAGCCACCAAAATGGTAAAGGGGATGGAAGGATACTCCTATGAAGAAAGGCTAAAAGGTTTAGGGCTCTTTAACCTGGAAAAGAGACGGCTGAGGGGAGATATGATAGAAGTCTATAATTAATGAACGGAGTGGAACGGGTAAACGTAGATCGATTGTTTACGTTATCAGAATATAGAAAGACTAGGGGACATACAATGAAGCTACAGGGTAAACTATTTAAGACTAATGTTACCGGAGGCTGTAGTAAAGGCTGTTAGTGTAGCTGGGTTTAAAAAAGGTTTGGGCAAGTTCCTGGAGGAAAGGTCCATAAACCATTATTAAGAAGGGACCCAGGATATCAATGCTTGACCCAGTACAAGCATTGCGGAACCTGTGTCTTTTGGGGAAACTGCTAGGTACGTATGACCTAGATTGGCCACTGTTGGAAACAGGATACTGGGCTTGATGGACCTTGGTCTGACCCAGTATGGCATATCTCATGTTCTTATATAGGTGAGTGAAGATCCGAAAGCAGCAGCAAAGAGGTGAGTTTTCAGCCTGAATCTGAAAAGGGTCAGAGAAGGCGCCTGATGTAAGACAAAAAGAACAAATAGGAATCAAACACCTGTCTCCTGCTTATGGAGACATTGCACTAACCAGTAGGCTACACTGCCACACCTCACAACAGCCTCCACACCTGTAATAGGAGATATGGAGGGTAGTGGGGCCACAATCAGAGTGTGTTCCCACACATTGAAACACATTGTGGATTTCTCCCACCTAGCCATTACTTTGCCCTCACAGAATCTGATGCATGAGATAAGGGTTTTGGTGCCACTTTGGCAATAGTGACCATAGCATGATCACATTTGATTTAATAAATGGAAGGAGGATAGCAAAGGAAATCTACAGTATTACCTTTTAACTTTCAAAAGGGAGACTACAATAAAATGAAGAAAATAGTTAAGAAAAAAACTAAAAGAAGCAACTGCAAAGATCAAAGACTTACGTCAAACCTGGGCATTATTTAAAAGTATGGTTTAAAGGTGAGGTCAGAGAGGCTATTGTTGCCAAAAAAGCATCTTTCAGGAAATGGAAAAAGGAGCCAAAAGAACACAGGAAACAATATAAACATTGGCAAGTTAGACCAAGGCACTGATAAAAATTTGAAGAGAACCTTGCTGTGGAAGCAAAAACACATAATAAAAACTTCTTCAAATACATGTGTAGCAAAAAAACTTGAGTCAGTTGGACCATTGGACAATAGAAGGGTAAGAAGGGTATTAAGTGAGGACAAGGCCATAGCAGAGGGACTGAATAAATTCTTTGCTTTGATATTTACTGAAGAAGATGTAGGGAAGTTACCCATGCCTGAAATGATATATAAAGGTGACGTATCAGAAAAACTGAAAGAAATATCAATAAATCGGGAAGATATATTACAACTTTTTGATAAACTGAAGAATAGCAAATCACCTGGACCAGATGACATACATCTGAGGGTGTGGAAAGAACTGAAATATGAAATTGCAGACCTACTATTAGTAATCTGTGAACTATCATTAAAATCATCTGTCGTACCGGAAGATTGGAGAATGGCCAATGTAACGCCAATTTTTAAAAAGGGTTCCAGGGGTGATCCGGGAAACTATAGACAGATGAGCCTAACATCAGTACCAGCAAAATAGTAGAAATCATTATAAAGAATAAAATTACCGAACATCTAGACAGTCATTGTTTAATGGGAGACAGCCAACATTGATTTAGCCAAGCAAAGTCTTGTCTTACTAATTTATTATATTTTTTGGAAGATGTGAATAAACAGGCAGACAAAGGTAAGCCAGCCAATATAGTGTATCTGGATTTTCAGAAAGCCTTTGACAAGGTCCCTCATGAATGACTATTGGCGAAATTAAAAAAATCATAGGATTAGAGGCAGTGTAGTATTGTGGATCAGGAACCTGTTAAAAGATAGGAAGCAGAGAGTAGGGCAAAATGGCCAATTTTCTCAATGGAGAAATGTGAATAGTAGAGTACCCCAGGGATCTGTGCTAGGCCCACTGATTATTAACATATTCATAAATGACCTGGAAGCAGGAACAACGAGTAAGGTGATCAAATTTTCAGATGACACAAAATTATTCAAAGTTGTTAAAGCACAAGAGGATTGTGGAAAATTGCAAGAGGACCTTGATAAATTGGAAGACTGGACATTCAAATGGCAGGTGAAATTTAATGTGGACAAGTGTAAAGTTATGCACCTAGGAAAGAACAAACCAAACTATGGTTACACGATGCAAGGTACCACCTTAGAGACCATCACCCAGGAAAGAGATTTAGGTGTCATCGTGGATAATTCATTGAAATCCTCTGCCTAGTGTGCAGCGGCAGCCAAGAAAGCAAATAGAATGCTAGGAATCATACGGAAGAAATGGAGAATAAAACAAAGGATATTATAATGCCGCTGTATCATTCCATGGTGCAACCTCACCTTGAAAATTGTGAGCAATTCTGGTCGCTATATCTTAAAGGATATAACAGATGTAAAAAAAAGTACAGAGAGGAGCCACTAAAATGTTAAAGGAATGGAAGGATAACCCTATGAGGAAAGGCTTAAAACGTTAGGGCTCTTCAACTTGGAAAAGAGACGGCTAAGGGGAGATATTATTGAGGTCTGTACATTAAGGAGTGGAACAGGTAAACGTAGACTGGTTGTTTACTGCTTCTAAAAGTAGAAAGACTAGGGGTCACTCAATGAAGCTACAATGTAACCCATTTAAGAATAATAAGAGAAAATATTTTTTTACTCAACTTGTAATCAACCTCTGGAATTCGGTACCGGAGGATGCAGTAAAAGCTGCTAGTGTAGGCTGGGTTTAAAAAAGGTTTGGACAAGTTCCTGGAGGAAAGGTCCATAAACCATTACCCTGGTCAACATGACAAAAATCATCACAAATAATTTCATGTGTATTAAATAACTTATGATGAACAATGTTGAAAACCGGTTTTGTTTTTGTTGTATCACGTCAGGTTTAAAAGATGATACTGTCGGACATTTTGCTATACTAGCTGAATTGACATAAACTGTGTCAGTGATTACTCTACTGATATTGATTGGTATTTATTTTGCTTTTTGGGTTAATTATTTTGATTACGTCTTTGGTAATAATAACACTGAAGAAATCATCAGAAATAAAATAATCATTCCGATGTTTTTTGTTACTTTTGTGGTTCATTTGCTATTGTATCTGAACATTGTACCATAATGTCAGATCTTTGCAAAATGTACAAGTTATTTTCTGGATGCCCACTGGGTGACCATGATAAGCCATTGGCACCTCACATCATTTGCACTGTGGAAATGGACTATGTGATTGGTTAAATAGAAGGAAAATGGCGATGCCATTTGCTGTATCAATGATATGAGGGAGCAGAGAAACCATCATAATGGCTGTTATTTTTGCATGGTTAATATCATGGATTGCTCTGCAAAGAAAAAGCACAACATTGTGTATCCAAATCTTTTGTCTGCAATGCGGCCAGTCCCACATGATGAAACACTTCCTGTTCCAGTTCCTCCACAGGTAGGGCTGTCTTCTGTGCCAGACAAAATGGAGTTAGATGAAGGTGCAAGTGGCGGCCAACCTAAAGAGTCAGAAAATGCAGACTACATGCCAGATGAAAGCGATGCCATCCCAAAGAAGAAACATAGAAACATGACGGCAGAAAAAGACCACATGGCTTATCTAGTCTGCCCTTCCATATCAACCACTACGTCCCCTTTTTTCTTTAGAGATCCTCTGTGTTTGTCCCATGCCTTTTTGAATTCAGACACTGTCCTCATCTCTACAACCTCCACTCTTTCCATAAAAAAAAATATTTCCGCATATTACTCCTGAGTCTATCCTCTTTTACCCTCATCCTATGTCCCCTCGTAGCAGAGTTTGCTTTCAATCAAAAGAGGCTCTCCCCCTGTGCATTTATGTCACGGAGGTATTTAAACGTCTCAATCATATCACCTCTATCCCGCCTTTCCTCTAAAATATACATATTAAGATCTTTAAGTCTGTCTCATATATTTTATGACAAAGACCATTAACCATTTTAGTAGCCACTCTCTGTACCGACTCCAACCTGTTTATATCCTTTTGAAGGTGTGGTCTCCAGAATTGCACCCTATACTCCAAATGAGGTTGTATCAAAGACTTATATACAGAGGCACTATCACCTCCTTTCTTCTGCTGGCCATTCCTCTCCCTATACACCCAAGCACCCTTCTAGCTTTCGCCATTGCCTTTTATACCTATTTAGCTTTAGCTTCCTTGATGTAACCTACTCAATGTATACATATTTATTTATATATAATTATGTAGATAGTTCTCCCCAGTTCACACCCAGTTTATCTTCCCTGTTATCTGTAAACCTAGATCAGTCATGTACTGACAGGTATATCGTTGTTCAATGTAAACCGCACTGATGATGAATAGTGCGGTATATAAAAAATGTTAAATAAATAAATAAATAAATAGCTACTTTAAGCTCATCAGGCACAATCACGCCTAGGTCCTGCTCTTCTTTTTTGAACAGAAGTACTTCACCCCCTATATTATATCACTCCCTTGGATTGCCGCAGCCCAAATGCATGACCTTGCGTTTTTTAACATTAAATCTCACCTGCCAAATTCTAGACCTTCTTCAAGCTAAGCTAGATCCCTCTTCATATTATCTACACCTTCCTGGGTGTCTATTGCAGATTTTGGTATCATCCACAAAGAGGCAAACCTTACCCAACAGCCCTTATGCAATATCACTAACAAAGATGTTAAAAAGAATTGGACCAAGGACAGACCCTGGGGTACACCACTGGTAACTTCCTCCTCCTCCTCAGAGTGAGCTCCATTTGCCTGTATTCTTTGTTGCCTCCCACTCAACCAACTTCTAACCAAAGCAGTAACTTTAGTGTCCATTCCTAGGATGGCTCAGTTTGTTTATAAGTTGCCTGTGAAGAACAGTGTCAAAGGCTTTACCAAAATCTAAATACACCACATCTAGAGCTCTCCCTTGGTACAACTCCCTAGTCACCCAGTCAAAGAAATCAATCAGATTTGTCTGATATGACCTACCTCTGGTGAAACCATGCTGCCTCAGATCCAGTAATCTGTTGGACTCCAGAAACCTCACTATTTTCTCTTTCAGCAGCACTTCCAATAATTTACTCACCTCTGAAGTTATACTAACCAGCTTGTAGTTTTCAACCACATCCTTACTTCCGTTTTTGTGTAAAGGGACCACATGTGCCTTTCTCCAGTCCTCTGGCACCACTCCTGACTCCAACGAGGCACTGAAAAGGTCACTCAGTGGAGCTGCTTGAATGTTCCCGTCAGTATTCTCGGGTGTATCCCATCCAGTCCCATCGTTTTGTCTACTTTAAGTTTAGCTAGTTTCTCACAAACACAGTCTTCTGAAAATTGTTCAAGATGTCCCTCGCTTCTGTTCCTGTTTGTGGGCATTTTCTGAGGTTGTGCTCCTGGTTCTTCATCTGTGAACACAGAACAGAAATATTTGTTAAGAAATTCCGCTTTACCCTCAACAGCTTCTATATACTCCTCCCCTTCACTCTTGAGTCTGAGAACACCACTTTTGCCCTTCCTCTTCTCACTAACATATCTGAAAAATGTCTTATCCCAGCATTTTATTGTATTGACTATTTCCTCCTCTTTTTCAATCTTTGCTTTCCTGACTATTTTGCTAGCTTCTCTAAGTGTTTCCAAATATAGATGCCTGTCTTCCTCTCTCTGTGATCTCTTGTATTTCATGAAGGCCTCCCTCTTTTCCTTCACCTTTTCAAATACTTTTCCCTTTTCCCTTAATATATCCACTTTCAGTTTTGCCCATTGTTTTTCTACATCCCCCAACTGTTCCCATGCCACTAACAACTCCCTAAAGGAATTGGCCCATCTTGGCAAAGTGAGTTTTACTAAAATCTAAGACCCTCACTTTTAAATGGATTTTAGCAGCCCTACTCCTAAGACTGAACCACACTATCTGGTGATCACTGGATGCGAAATGATCTCCCACTATAACATCAGAAACACTTTCACCATTGGTAAGCACCGAGTCCAGTATGGTCCCTTCACGTGTGGGTTCTGTTACCAGTAGCCTGAATAGTTCTCCCTGTAGAGAACCCAGGATCTCCTTACTTCTAGATCATACTGAAGGAGGGATGTGCCAATCAACATCTGTCATATTGAATTCCCCTATCAGTAGCACTTCTCCTTTCCTAACAATGCTGCATATATCTTCAATTAACTCTCCGTCGACCTCTTCTCTCTGTGAGGGAAGTCTGTATATCACGCCAATGTAAATAGATTTCTCTTTCCCTCTTTCTAGTTGAACCCACCGTGCCTCCTCTCTCCCCTTTAAGACCTGTAATTCCATAGCTGTAATATTATTATTACATAGTGCTTCTCCTCCTCCCCTTCTTTCTACCCTGTCCTTTCTGAATAAAGTATAGCCTGGTATAGCTACATCCCAGTCATGGTTGTCTGTGAACCATGTCTCTGTTACTGTCACTAAATCCAAGTCAGCCTCTCCCATTAAAGTCTCAACATCTGGGATCTTATTTCCCATGCTACAGGCATTTATACACACTGCTTTCCATATGTTTCCCCTTTTACCCATTTCCCTAAAGGTATTTAATGTTTCACTTACCTGGGAGCTTTCTTCACCCATCCCCAATGAATCTAGTTTAAAGCCCTCTTCATTAAGTTAGCCAGTCTGCTACTGAAGACACGTCGACCCTTCTTGGACAGATGGACGCCATCTCTGCTCTGCAACCCTTGGAACAGCATCCCATGGTCCAGGAAACCAAAATGGTCTCGATGACACCATCCATGCAGTCATGCATTTATCTCCAGGATGCGAGTTTCTCTGCCTTGGCCTTTACCCTCAACAGGGAGGATTGAAGAGAAACCACCTGCACCCCTATCTGCTTTGCCCTCTGTCCCAGAGCCATGAAGTCACTTTTGATACGCTCAGAGGGATACCTGGCAGTATCATTTGTGCTGACATGGATAAGCAACATCGAGTAATAGTCAATGGGCTTGATGAGTCTCGGCAAACTCTCTGAAACATCTTGGATTTTGGCACCTGACATACAGCATACCTCTCCGGACATCAAGTCTGGTCGGCAGATGGATGCCTCAGTACCCCTCAGAAGAGAGTCACCAACCACTACTACCCTTCGCTTCCTTGTGGCCACTAATTCTGCAACTTTGGGGTGCTTGGGCTTTGGTTCTTCCCTTTCCAGGGATGCTTTCACCTCCTCCACTTTCAGGGCTGCATAATGGTTCTTCAAGTCAAGGGCTGGAGTAGTTGGCTTGGTGATTCTGCAGGCTCTGGTGACTCGTGTCCAACGTTCATCTTTCTTTAGGCTCCCATCTTCTCCTCTGCTGGAGAGCTTGGATGTTTCAAGAAGCATCTCATCAATGTACTACTCACTGTCTTGAATGCTCCTCAACCTCGCCACCTCTTCTCTGAACTCCTCTACATGTTTCCTGAGAGCTTCATCATGCAGGCATTCTACACATGGAACTGGTCCTTCAACTGGCATTGGGACCTCTGTCTGGACAGAAGCAGAAGCTGTAATAGGGGCAAAGCTTGGCGATATGATTTTTCCCAGCCATTGTTCATTTGGTGGAGCTAAGGTACCTGTTGAAGCAAAAGAGAGAGAGACCTACCAAAGTACCAGTGGGTTCCCAGCTGTCCTTTCAGAGAAAAAGCAGTTAAATCTCTTTTAAGTGTGTTCTAAATGTGCTGTTCCAAGTCCCTTTGTGTAGCTAATTGAGGAGGTGGCCTATAAAGCAAGACTGCTCATATTGGGGGGTAGGGAGGGTACTAACTCCTGATGAGATGTCAGTAGCTTCAAAGAGCTGAGAAAGATACTAAAAGCAGAGTTTTAAACCTACACCACCA
Source organism: Ichthyophis bannanicus (assembly GCA_033557465.1). NCBI lineage: Eukaryota > Metazoa > Chordata > Amphibia > Gymnophiona > Ichthyophiidae > Ichthyophis > Ichthyophis bannanicus. Next base: position 1,153,314,417 of record CM066032.1, read on the forward strand.
GGGGCAGCTCAAGGCAATCTGCTGCCTGAGGCGAAGAATGAGATGGCGCCCACCCCCCCCCCCACCTTAGAGAGGGTGGGGCTTTTCAGAAATCCAATCAGAGACTTAACCAAACCAAAAAGCCGATTAGATATATGGAGGACTGATCATCTCACTAACAACAACAACAATTACTATTCTCCAGTACCAGGCAAATTATGAACTAATACAAAACCCTACAACAAAGAGCAAACCTGCCATACCATACCATACCATACCATACCATATCAGCACAAACAACCAAAACTCACATAAGGAGCCCATCCAAAAAAAGCATCACTGTAAATACTACAGTGGGCCTTGGAACATCCATACATCTATTTGAAAAGCTGAACAAGTCAAATTACTACAGTACAGTATAGATCTTTATGTACAAACTCCATGTTAACAGAACACCTGACCTCAGTCACACACTCACAACATCGACCCTCACGAAGTACAGAAGAAGTAACCACAATCTAAAGTAAAAATATGTAGACAAAATTTAAACTGAAACCCCAAGAAGCCAGAGTCCACATGCAGTGCAACATCAGAAAAATAAGAGATGCAGTTCCCCAATACTGTGTAAAATATAAAAATAGCACAAAGTCCAATCACTAAAATTCAATAAAATTATTTTTTTTACCTTTGTTGTCTGACCATTTTATTCTCTGATCATGCTGGTCCCGATCTGAGGCTTCTGCTTTCCTGTCTTCTCTTAGCTCTCTTTCTGTGGTCTATGGTCCATCTGCCATTTCTTATCTCTTATTTTGTTTTCTTCACTTCCTTCCATCAGCCCATTTCCAGTTCCAGTAACCCTCCCCAGTATCATCCCCCTTTCCAGTCCTCCCCTCCCAGTACCTTCCAATGTCAACTGCCTTGCATTCCCACGACTGCCACTGGTGTCCATTCCCTTCCAGTCCCCCTCCTACCCCACTGTCCAGCCCCTTCTAGTCCAAATACCATCCCAGGTATCAGCTCACATCCACTCTCAGTGCCACCCCCCAGTCAGCTCCCTTCCAGTCGCCCTACCCTCTGTCCATCACCCTTCCAGTGCCATTCGCAAGTCATCTCCCTTCCAGCCTCTTCCCCATTACCCAGCCACCTACCACTCCCATCCCCAAGTGTCAGATCCCTTCCAGTCCACCTTCAGTACATCCCAGTTGTCAGCTCATTTCTATCCCCCTCCTTCCCCCATGTCAGCTCCCTTCCTGCCCCCTCCTTCGCTTGGCAGACCCTCTCAGTATCTGCTCCCTTCCAATCCTATTCTACCATCCCCCCTGCATCAGCCCATTTGTAGCCCTAGCCCCTAGTTTTCTTCCAGGGCCAGCAGCACCCTCCTCCCCTCCCGCAGTAACCCATTTACAGTCCTATCCCCCTTATCAGCCCACTCCAGTCCTAGCCCCCCAGTCAGCCCATTACCAGTCCTAACCCCCCAATAAGTCCATTTCCAGTCCTAGCACCCCAATCAGCCTATTTCCTGTCCTAGCCCCCCTAATCAGCCCTTTTCCAGGCCTAACCCCACCAATCAGCCCATTACCAGTCCAAGCCCCCCCTCCGATCAGCCCATTTCCAGTTCTGACCCCCTCCCGATCAGTCTATTTCCATTCTTAACCTCCCATCAGCCCATTTCCAGTTCTAACCCCTCCATCAGCCCATTTCCAGTCCTAGCCCCCCCCCTCCCAATCAGCCAATTTCCAGTTCTAACCACCCATCAGCCCATTTCCAGTCCTAACCCCCTCCCATAGCCTATTAGCAGTCCTAGCCCCCCCTCCCTTTCATCCCATTTCCAGTTCTAACCCCCCATCAGCCCATTTCCAGTCCTAGCCGCCCCCATTAGCAGTCCTAGCCGCCCCCTCCCGATCAGCCCATTTCCAGTTCTAACCCAACCATCAGCTAATTTACAGTCCTAGCCCTCCCCCAATCTGGCTATTTTTTTTCTAAACCCCCCATCATTACTATTTCCTCTGCCACCCTCCCCCAGACCTTCTTTAGGGAACTGTTAAAGAAAAAAAAACAGCTGTATGCCTTTTGGGGAACCTGCCAAGTACTTGTGACCTGGGTTGGCCACTAATGGAAACAGGATGCTGGGTTTGATGGATCTTGGTCTGGCCCAGTATGGTATTTCTTATGTTCTTATGATGCCTCTAAGCCTGCCTTTGATGTGGCGAGCTCGCTTCCCACCCCTGCAGCGTGCCATTAGCTGTTGCAATGGTGCGATGCATTGCCCATGGAGGCGCGCACTTACCTAGGAGCCAGCCACCAGTGATCTCCCCACTGCTGAAGTGCTTGTGGATGCCTGATCACAAAGCTAAAGGAATCATGGCATGATCCTGGGAAACAGGGGAAAACATTGGTTATTTCACCCTCACCATTGCCCACCACACCTGCATGTTTATGGAATGATAGGACTTCCAATTTCTGGTACGTTGCTTCCCTGGCATGTGTGGGGATATAGGGCCACATGGGTGCCATAAATGATTCCAAGCACCACGGGAAAGCCTGCTATCTGATGGAAGTCTATTATGGTTTGTAAGCACTGCTCGGTGGTGCTTGGAAAGTGTATGTATGATGCCATCCTGGGAAGGGACACAGTAAAGAACTGCTTGAGACAGAGTGGCATGGATAACTGGCTGATGCCTGCCGTGGTTACCAGCACAACCTGGAAGCTATCAATGCCAGAACTGCGAGGGCTGTGGTCAGGGCCGGATTTACCTTGAGTGAGGCCCTACGCCAACAAAAATTGTCGGCCCCCAGAAAAAATAAAAACGAGATCAACTTACCAAAACAGAAATGGCAATAGATGTATAGAATTGCCTGACGTAAAGAGGCAATAGGGACAAAATCAGCATCGGAATTCAAGAAATACATTAAAAAAGACATATTCCAGTTAATAAATTCAAAATAAAAAGTATTTTTCTACCTTCTGTTTGGGCATTTTTTCAGTTGCAATTGCTCCAGTCACTTTCTTCTGGTTTCTTCGTGTCTTCTGCTAGCTATCCATTTGTCCTTTCTTCTCTTTTAGATGTTTTCCATTCTCTCTCTATTTCTGCTTTAACATACTGATTGTTTCCCTTTTGCTCTTTCCCCCAATTCTTTCCTTATTCCTTTATCATCCATTTAAATTTCACCCTTCCATTTTCAAGCCCCTCTTACTCTCCCAATACCCAGCCCATCATAGACTTTTCTTCCACACAAAATATTTTTCCCCTCTCCATTCTCATTCCCCATCCATTCTAGTCCTCCCCCAAAATCAGTTCCCTTATAGTTCTAAACCCACCCAGCATCCACTCCCTTCTAGTCCCATTCTCCCATGCCCCACATCAGCCCATTTCCAGTCCTATTCTAGCTCTTCATCAGCCCATTTCCAGTGCTAGCCTTCACATCACAGGCCATTTCCAGTCCTAGCCCCCCCCCCCCATCACAGCCTATTTCCAGTCCTAGCCCCCACCATCACATCCCATGTACTGGTCTCTATTGGTATATTCGATAGCATATGTGCCCCCTGAGTGCCCTCCTGGTCTCCCTCTGCAGCTTCTCCTCAGTGGCTTTAGCAAACCAACTGTTCATACAATGCATATCTGTTTCCTGCACCAAGATCTGTGGGGGCCCACAACCACTTGCCTCTCTCCCTAATGTCGACTATCCTGTGCTATCACCACCACACACACTGCAGTATGTTTGTGCATTGACAGGGATGAATATGGACACACACACACAGGGATAATCAGTTAATGGATACTCACCCACCCTCCTCTGCTTATACACATGCACGATGCCCACTTCCACTCTGCATGAACTTGCACTGACACTGTTATCTTGTGCAGACCCAGGAGTTATGGGGTTCAGGGGTTAAATTGGGGGTTTGGGGGGAGGGATGGTTTCCTATGTCCAGGATAGGGGGTGTAGGCCCAGTGAGTGTCTATTGAGTCTGGGTCAACAGGGATGGATCAGCAGGGTACAGGTCTGGAACATAGAGGTTCACTGGGCAGATGACAACAGCAAGCAGGCTCCTCTCTCGCTCTCTCTTTCTCTCCTTTATGCTCTCTTTCTCCCTTTCCTTCACTCTCCTTCTAGCACAATCACATTCATGGTCAGCATGGACAGCAAAGTCCCTTACCTGTGCATGTATTATAGCAGGTCCAGGGAAACACAGGCGCTCATGACACATCCGGAATGCTATGCATCCTAGCTCCATCCTGACTGCACCCTGGAACACCTTCAGACATGCCCATTTTGGGGCGCAGGTATTTGTATGTGCCAGCCATGAGGACATCCAGATTTGCCTGCTTCTGTGATTCCATTTTCTACATCCTAGCCTTTGACACTTTCAACTCACTTTTTTCAGACATCCAACTCCTGCAAAATAACCCCCTTAATATATAAGGCACTATAGGGTCTAAAAGATGTAATAGTTCAAACTGGTAAATCCAAGAGGAGCAGCAAATTATCAAGACCAGGTAGTCTTCACCCAGAGTCCTGAAAGAGCTCAAACATGTAACTGCCAACTTATTATTAGTAATCTGTAAACTATCATTCAAAATGGCCATGATGTCTAAGGATTGGAAGATAACCAGTGTAAGGCCAACTTTTAAAAAGGACTCCAGGGGTGATCCAGGAAACTATAGACCAGGGAGCCTGATGATGCTGCCAGGCAAAATGGTGAACCGATATAAAAGAACTCCTGGTTCTCTAGGCTCACAACCTCTAGGTCTTTTTCAACTCTTTTCTTTCCTACTCTGCACATATCTACAACATATTAACAAAGTGCTGATTTTTTTTTCTGCACAACTTTTCCAATATCTGCCACTTCCTAATGTTCTCATCATCTCCTGCCTAGGTTGCTGCAGCTTGCTTCTCATGGGTTTACTGCTGACAGATCATTCTCCATTGCAGTCTCTTCAGAACTCAACAGTAAAGCATATCTTCCTCAAATGCCAATATCATCAGGTAATCACTACATTGGTTCCCTATCTGACTCAGTAAAATCAAGCTGCTTGTCTTTGCCTCCAAATGCATTCACTCTACATTGCCTCATTATCTCTCCCCTCATTTCCCCATACAGCTCTCTTCCCAAACTTCACTTTGTGGTTAAGCTGCTGTTAGCCATGCCGTTCTCCTCCCCCACTAAATTTTGACTCTGTGCCTTACCTCCCTTCTTGTCAGATTCAGATCTATCCTGAAAAAAACACCTTTTTGAGACCACATTTTAAACTTAAATCTTTTCATCCTGCTCATGGCCCCCTTTCCAAGAGTTTCTGTCCTAGAGGGACCCTCATCAGGCTTACCTACTATTTTAATTCAAAGATCCTGTATCTTGTTGGTGTTTCTTGTCCATCTTTAGCTCCCAGATGCTGGGATTATCTATTCTATGTGTCCGTAAAGCACTGCGTACACCTGGTAGCACTATATAAATGATAATAATGCAGACAACAAGGCATTCTCGTGCTTATTTGTAAAGTGACTTTTCTCCCTGGAGGCCAGTTATAAACATATTCCAGAAACAGGGAACAATATCATCTGGAAGTACAGCTCATAGTTTTATCAATACTGTTTAGTGTAAAAGCTATTTGCGCTGGTGAGAATAATGGTAAATACATCTGTTTAGTCTCAGAGTGTCCCCCTTGCTTGTTTGTTGCAATATCCTTCAAGGTGTTTGCACAGTGCCATTTATCACACCTCCTCACAAGCTAATATTTCCTAAGGAGAACTAGTTTAGTTGCCCTTCTTTACATCTTTCCAGTTCCTTTGTATTCTTCTTGAAACATGTCCTGTACTCTAGATGTAGCCTCAGAAGGGCCCTGTACAATTGCAAGACAGCTTCCGTGTCCACTGATTCCATTCACAAATGTAATATACACCAGAGGTCAGGCACCCTTACTAGCCATTCTCTAGTTCTGAAAGACTGCAGGTAATCCATGATAGTTCCTTAGACCTTTACTAAGTGGCATCAGAAAACACTGATCTTATTACTACCTAATAGTTCTATAATACTACTAGACACACGTGGTGTTCATCCACATGGTTTGTACTCTGTGAGGGTAGTTTTGTAACCCTTGTGTAGATGATGCGAGTCCCTGCACATGTGTAGCCACCTATATTATAAAGTGAGGCGCATGTGTGCCTCACTTTATAAGATAGCTAGACCTACTCGCTGTTCTCTAGGCGGATCAGTTACACCTGCCCTAGAGCAAGCATGCTGGCAGCATCTAGACTGGGGCAGGGATGCGCGTACATCATAGTATTCTATAATGTACCCGTGTCCCTCAAGGCTGTGCCCACACTCCATCCATGCTGCAGCTTCACGCATGCCCCATACAGGATCAGAATGCAGGGCACTTACACACACGCTTATAGAATCTTGCCCAGCCAAAGCACGTGCAAATGTGCCCATGCATGCGTGGAAGTCTGGGAAAATGCAGAACTACATGTGTAGGAGAGACAGAGATCTTTCCATGCTTCCCACAAAAAAAAAATCTTCTCCTTAGTGCCTCTTCCTGTGACCTGTGTGACCATGCACTTATTTATTAGGAATCCCTTCTCCCATTGATCTTCCCCAGTGCTTAATTTCTAGACTGTGGAGCCAGGGAAAGGGAGAGCAGGCCAGGGGCAGGTGCAATAGCGGAGGAGGAGCTAGATTAGGAAGTAGAGTGATTGGCTGCCTGGAATGCTGGGGCTTGAGTAAAACACCCTTCCTGCTCTGGATTCTAGAGAGAAGTGGTGGGAACTGTGTTCCAGTCCGTTCCTCCACAAATTAAGACCTGATCTTCCCATTCCCCAGGCATGTCCAGATGCATCCTTAATTTGTTTACAACTGAACACAACATAATAAATTCAACAAAGAACCATTATAGGGCTATCAAGTCCCTTTTCTTATCCATTTTTTTGGCCCTGTGGTTACCCTACTTTTTCTTCTCCTTAATCCATTCATATTGCTCAAACATATCAGCAGGAGCCTGATCCTGCTATTTTTTCATAGAACCTACACTTTATGACATCTGTTTTGGACAATGTGTTTTAGGACAGTATGACATTACAGCTCATTACCTTAAAAGGAATACTTGAATTTTCTTGCCCCTACTCTGACTGGAATGTGAATTTGTTGATCATTGAAATGTCTCATTTCCTAATGAGAGGCACATTTCATATCAAGAAATGTGGAACATAAGAGACAAATTTCATTTTAAAGCAGCCATAATTCCCTCAGGATATTAATGAGCCGCTTGAACTAAAGATTTGACTTCACCTCTGACATGCAAGAACTTCAGCAAGGACAGTAACCACTATTGCTGTAAGCGCTGTATCTATTAAGAATTATCATTTTATTGATTCAGTATAATAGAATGTTTAGAGCCCCTGAGGCAGGAAAATGTCATCTAGAGAAGAAAGCGAAGCTTCTTTGCCATAGCTAGCAACTTTCAAAGGAAAAGCGGGACCAGCCATCTGAAATACTAGCCTGTTTTATACAAGGCCTGGTGCATATTCTCACAGCTTTTATACCTTGAAAGATAATAACCCACCTTGTGATATTATTGATAGGAAAGCTGTCCTTATTGCAAGAAAAGAAAAAGCAAATAAAAATTCAGTCAACTTCCACACACCGGTGTTTGTATCCAAACAAAAAGGCTTAATAAAATCCTTTAATTTTATGGTAGTAGAGATGTCAAATGCAATTTACATTTCTCGGCCCGTAATTGTATTTACTTACAAGTGACTGTTGCAGTTTTACAGGAAAGACACAGCAAATAATAGGGGGTTTATAAGGGAGAAAAAAACAAGGATTTTTGCCAAGATGAAGAGAGCATAATAAATTTATGAGACCTCACATACAACTATAATACAATAAATTCGAAGGATTAATGGAATTGTGAGCTACAGTAATCTGCTCTGGTAGAAAGCTTGTTTTATATAGCTTGATAATATAGTTTATCATTGGCTCCATGGGAATTCCCACAATATATTAGCTGGAGTGCAACAAAAAAGCATGCACAGTAAGGGGCATGTCTCTTTTGACACACATTCTCTTCCCACACTTATTTTACCAGGGAAACAACTCTGGTGCAGTTTAATTAAACTGTGAGGCAATGAATTAGTCCAGGTCTTAGCCCCCCGACCGAGAGGAGCCTGGCAGTACCACAGGGGTTCATACCCCCCGTGACACAAGAGACTGCAGAAAACCTGGGAAAAAAGTGTAGGGTCTCACAATTCCAATGTCATTGGGCAAGCTTTCAGCTGTCAGTCAACGGAAGCTGCAGACTCTCGCAGCCTTCATTGGCCTGTATTTTTTTACCCAACAAGTAGATGTAGCAGAACAATCCAAAACCCATGGTGACAAGATTCTTTTCTCTCTAAAGTCAAAAACATGCACTTAACCATGATTTAGTCTCATTTCTGAATTTCATTTACTGAAAAACATCCAAACTGTACAACCAGATTTGAAGAGTACTGTTTTTCTAGTAAGAAAGCAACTGGCTTGGGGGTGAACAATGGTCGAACAGAAGGTATAAAAGTGGCCCAGCATTACCATGGCGAGTGGCCCATTCTCTCTGGATGTGTTGTTCTTAAACAGATGTAACTATGAAAGTGGACCCACATTCCTAGCTTTTGGAATAGATAGAATTATTGTATATTTTAATTACTTCTTGGTTCTTATAAAATATATAAATACTAGACTCCTAAAGGGGCCTATGTATAGATTTCACAGTTATTATGCAGTAATTACTAAACTTAACATGTAGTAACTGCAAAACCTCTCTATTAACTTTGAGAATGCTCTCAGAATTTTTGGGAGGGCTGCCTTACAATTCATACAGAAAAAAGATGTAGTTACCATCTGTTAACTTCACAGCATTAACTGTTCTCTGTTAATTGCCACGATAACTGTTAAAGCTGGTAATTACCACTCATTCCATTCCCAAAATGCTAAATTCCATGTGCGCTGTTTAATGAAGGAATTAGCTCAGGCTCACAGTTAACACAATGCAACTTAGTAAATAGGCCTCTAATTTTATTATATAAAAAAACAGAATACTAATTTTAAAAAAAGCTAAAAATTAAATTAAAGATGCTTTATTATAAGAGTTCAAAATATACAAATATATTCAAAAATTTTGTTTCTTTTGAGTTACTGTTAGATAATAGTTGACCTTTCTCCTTAAGGGATAATAATAAATTCTTATAGATATTATCTATTGTCTATTCATAAAAGTCTTTAAAACAAAAAGCAAAAAAAAAACAATTGTTGAACTCTAGTCATTTTTTTACATATTTTCTATATATTTCCAAGCTCCATTGAGCAAAGACCAAAGGACAATGGGCACAAAGAGTTGACTTGACAATGGCAATTAGATGCCTAATAATTTGGCACCATAGGAACTCCTGCACTCAGTGTAGATGCCAGACATGGTACCTTAGTGACTGGTGCACAATGTCGCCACACTACCAGTGAATAGTAAGGCTGAGAAGTGACAGTTGGATTAGGTGTCGTGTAAAGCATGTGACCCTGTGCTCCGAGCACTTGATCTTTCCAGTGCAAGTGACCATTTGTCATTGTCTTGCACGGACAGATCTCAGGTGGTTCAGATCTACCATTGTCTCTTACCATTGTCTCGTACAATGAGCAGTGTAATTACAAAATTCCTTAAGGTTTTTGTTGACAATTGCAATCTCCCAGAATGAGTATACAGGTGAGAGAGAGATACTGAAAACTGGCAAGACAAGAGATAGATAGGGAACAGTTAAAGATCATCAAGGACAACAGTGAGCGCTGATGTGTGTCTGCTTTTTTGTCATAACAATAAATTATTTCTTCTGGCACACCAATGCTTTCTCCCAAGAAACCTATGACAGACAAGAAGTGGAGGGTACGAAAGTAGATACTAAACTACGGGTGATGCATTTGTATAAACAGGATATTACCAAAATTATATACTAGTGCCACATGGCATGGATAAACCAAAACTGAACTGGAACAAACATTTTAAAAAGTAAATCATATAATCTTTTTAATTTGGAAAATCATTCCAATGAAAGAAAGTATTAGTGGAATATTCTAAAAAAATATATTAACATACCAGCTTACAGAATATAATTAAAAATAACCCATCTGGTGCTCAGAAACATTTAAAGAAATAAAGACAAGTATTTTACTCCAGTGATACCCACAGCTGGAGTACACTAGATGCAGCTGGGAAACATCCTCCACTAGAGTAGTGGAAGGAAGACTGGGTAGGCCAAAAAGACTTTTAGTTCACATCATTTTTATTGAAAATTTTTCCAAAAGAGCAAACAATACAGCATTAGAGAACAACAACCGATATATCCAATGAACATTGATACTAATAACATTGATACTAATAACCCCCCAACACAGCCACCCCTTAACCCCCCCCCCCCCCCGTTTGCCCTACCCTCCCCTCCCCTCACAGCATGTAGGATTCATCGCACATATCAGAGCTAGAAAAGGCCCAACAGACAGCCACTGGCTAGTCCCCCTCTCCCCAGCGCCCTACACAAGACAGAAAAGGGGCCAAAGTCTCAGTGAAAGGGAAACTACATATATCTGGTGCAGAGCACATCCGGGCAACACCGGGACAACACTGGGTCAGCCCCGAGACAGCATCGGGACAGCCCTGCAGGAATGGCTACGTCACTGCGGCAGGAAGCCTCCCACGTCAAGTCGGGCATCCCACTCCTAGGGCCTCATCCACCAACGTTAAGCACCACCCCTCGCTCCTTTGCGGACAGTTGAGAAATCACAGGGGACCACACTTCCCAAAACTCCTCCCAAACCCTACCTCCCTTCTGTTGAGCAGTCATCCTTTCCATGATCATCAAATCAAACATAGACTGTTCCCACATCCCCAAAAAGGGGGGTGAGGAAGAGATCCAGCGACGGAGTAACGCCCGCTTGACCAACAGAAAGCCCCGCTCAAATAACACTCTACGCCTGTACGGCAGGTAAGTAAAGCCTAAAGTCCAATTATGGAAGAGACACACTTCCCTCTGTATGTTGCACTCTGACCCCGTCCACCATTGTAGCTGAGCGCAAACTCGCATCCATAAATCATGCACCTTCGGGCAACCCCAAAACTTATGGAGCAGGGTTCCAACTTCCCGATCACACCATCCGCATAAAGCATTAGGCCGAACTCCAGCCTGTGCAGCCCATTGGTCGCTAGTATATGCTCTCCACAAAAACTTATACTGCATTTCCTGGAGATAGACCCACTTCGATCCTTTCAGAATCCCCTCAAATGCTACGCGCAATATATCCGCCGTCATCTCTTCTACGCCATCCCCTCGCCACCTACCTGCAAGGTCCACCAAAAGCATATCCCCTCCGGAGGGTCGGAGCAACTGCCGACTAATCTCCTCCCCCGGCAAGCGGTCCACCAACTTCCCCCACAAAACGGGGAGAACTAGAGAGCAACCACCCCTCAGCTCTCACAATCGTTGAGGTTAAATAATGCCGCACCTGCAGATAACCAAAGAAATCTTGGGCGCGAATGTCATATCGCTGTCGTATCTGCTGAAAACTATCGAGTACACCCGCCGCTCCCGTATACAAATCTCCAAGACACACCAATCCCTTGTCTGCCCATGTGCAAAAGATAGTACGCTGAGAAAAACCTGGTCTAAAGTCCGGGTTACCCACCAGGGGCATCAGTGGAGACAGTCGGCGATCCCAGTCAAATCTCTGACAGAGTACCCTCCAGCCAGCGCGCAGGGCCTCCAAATATTTCCTCCCCACCCCCACCCGAGACACCGGGGGTAAGTGCTCAACATGTAGGAGATAAAGGAGATGATACGGGGTGAAGGCCGTTGTCACCTGTCGTGCCAGAGCCCCCACCTCGAGTCCTTCCAGGATCGCCCATATGTGGCGGGCCAAATACCGAAGATTATAATTGCGCAGCGATGGCATCTCTAAACCGCCTTCCTCCCGTCTAGTCTGCAAGGCCCGTAAAGATATACGCGCCCGTCGACCTCCCCATAAAAACGCTCGAAGATATTGTTCCAGGCGCCTCCAATCCCCATCAAGAATCCAAACCGGTAGCATACGAAGAACATAAATCCACCTAGGAAATTCTACCATTGTAAACAGCGCGATCCGCCCTCTCAGTGACAGTGGAAGACCCTGCCAGCTCAGTAAGGTCTTTTGACTTCTAGCAAGTAATCTGGGCACATTAACACGATATAAATCATCTGGTCGCTCCGGCAACTGCACACCCAAATACGTAATCTGCCCGTCCGCCCACACCAATGGAAACTCCCCTACCCAACGAGGTCGCACTCTCCCCCCCACATCTAAAACCACCGACTTCGTAGTGTTAATTTTTAGACCCGAAAATCGTCCGTATGCCCGTATCAGAGTTAGTGCATGAGGCAATGACATGAGCGGAGTAGTAAGGCAGAGCAACATGTCATCAGCAAAGGCACAAACTTTCAGCACGTCTCCACCCATTTGAATCCCCATAATTCCGGGGTCGGTCTGCAGAGCCTGTAGCAGCGGCTCCAAGGCCAACACAAATAATAATGGGGAGAGAGGGCATCCCTGTCGAGTTCCTCTCGCCAATTCAAAGGGGTCCGAGAAAACTCCATTAGAACCCACTCGTGCCATAGGTTGCGCATACAGTGCCCGAACCCAGCGCATGAAATCCCCATGAAAACCAAAGGCCTCTAAAGCGACCCAGAGATAGCGCCAGGCCACTCTATCAAAGGCCTTCTCTGCATCCAGACTAACTAGCAGGAGCTCCTCATTATGCTGCAAACAATGATCCATACCTAAAAGAAGTCTAGTAATATTCCACGATGCCTCCCGACCCCGCACAAATCCGACTTGTCGCTCATTAATAAGAGACGGTAAGACGGGGGTGAGCCGATTTGCCAGTACGGAGGCCAGAAGCTTTAAGTCACAATTTATAAGAGAGATCGGTCGATATGAGGCAGGATCCATCGGATCTTTCCCCGGTTTGGGGATCACCGTAATGTCCGCACACCTCATATCTCGCGGAAATATCCCAGCATCCCGCGCCGCTTCAAACATCACCACCATAGAAGGAGCCAAATTCGGAGCCAAAATTTTATAATACTCCATGCTAAAACCATCTGGGCCTGGAGCCTTATGAGACTTACCCCGCTTAATACCCTCCAAGACCTCTGCTACCGACAGTGGGGCATTCAATTGTGCTAATATTCCCGCCGAAAGACGCGGCAGCTCTAAGTTCTGCAGGAAAGCCACCGCTTGGGCATAGTCCCTCTCCTCTTCACTATAGAGGCGCTCATAAAAGGTACGGAAAATCTTAGCTATGTCCTCCGATCTATGTTGTATCTTACCAGTCTCATCTCGCAGGACTGGGATAAAGCGAGTACCCCCGGACGTCCGAATAAGCTTTGCTAATAAGCTCCCAGAACGGTTACCAAATACATGTAGACGATGTTTATAGTGTTGTATCGAAAGCGTCGCTCTACTCTGGAGCAATGCATTCAGAACTGCCTGCGTTCGAGTGTATTCCCGCTGGACGGCACTATCCCTATGCCCACCCAACTTCCCCTGCAATATTCGTAGTCACGTTCCAATTGCAGCACACTACGGTCTATGTGCCTACGTCGACGGGCAGTATACGAAATAATCGCTCCACGCAGCACGGCCTTACTAGCCTCCCAAAACAATATCGGTGAACACTGCGGGGTATCATTGAATGAGACATACTCTTCCCACTGTTTTTGCAAATATTCCCGAAAGTCCTCGTCTTCCCATAGGTAGACAGGAAAGCGCCATCCTGCTCTAGGCGGCCCTGCACAATCCCAAGTTATCCAAACCATCCCATGGTCCGAGATCATAAGCGGTTCTATCTCAGCCTGCAGGACACACGAAACTCCCTTCGCATTAACCAGAATAGAGTCTATGCGGGACCAGGTTAGATGCGCTCTGGACTGGTGAGTGTATGTGCGGTCACCCGGGTGTAGCATGCGCCACACATCCACTAACTCACCCTGCCTACAAAGATAGCTAACTCCCCTTCGTGACCAGGCACCCTCCTCCCGATGATGGGACTTATCAAATCGCGGATCATGTGGACAATTAAAGTCCCCTGCCACAATGACGTTTGCCCGCCCCGCACCTTTCAGCAAGCCCAATAAATGTGTAAAGAAAGCGTGTTCATAAACATTTGGAGCATACACATTCAATATCCACAGTGGTTCAGCAAAGAGCTTGCCCTGCAACAAGAGATATCTGCCATGTGGATCTGCCTGCGCTGTGTGAACTTCAAAGGGCACCCCCCTCCGTACTAACACCGCTACTCCCGCTTTCTTTGTGCCGGAATCAGCACCATAAGAAACCTCTACCCAATCGCGCCTCAATTTCTGATGTTCCCTGGCACTTAAATGGGTCTCTTGCAACAGGGCAATATGCGTTCCCTTTCGCTTCAACCCCTGCAGGATCTTAGTTCGTTTTATCTGGGAGCCTATGCCTCCAACATTCCAAGACACTATCTTTATCTCAGGCATAGTCCCCACTCCATTCAAACCAGCAAATCAAACATCCATAAAGCCACCCAGAGATGCCCAGCCTCATCTCCAGGTGCGTTATCTCAAGGCCCCCAATGCTCCGCCTACCATGCTGCGTTCCCAATACCCACACTTTAGCGCCCCTCCATTTAAAACCCTCCCCTGTTCTCCCTCCCAAGTCCTTCACCGCGTGCCATCCTCCGCCCTCCCCTACCCACACCCCTCTAATCCTCTCTACAAGCCTCTCTTCAACCTCCACCTCGTTCCCTTCCGCCCACCACTCCAACTCCTCTCGGTCCCGTCCCCCCTCCCTCCCCCGAACCAGTACTACTCCCCCCCTCCCCCTCCCTCCCTCTACCTTTACCTTAAAAAACTCTACCATAACCCTCAAAGGAGAGAATCACAGCCCGCACTTCCGGACCGTCCCCCTGCAGTTCCCTACAGAGAGTCTGGGTGAATCACAGCTCAACCAAGCACCCCAGCAAAGAAAAAGCCAACATGCTTAGTGCTAATAACACAACATGGTTAAACCAGCAGGGTACAGAGATCACCAACCTGTAGCTACACATCCACCACCAGTGTAGCAGCCATGTCACCCCCACAATAATGTCCTATTGGCAGCCCCCATCACACTAGACACTCTCATCCAGTCTAGGAGACGCGAGGCCTGCCCATCCAGGTTACAGTCAAGCAGGTCCATATTCCCGATCAAGGCGCAGTGTCCACGCCATTCTCCGACCCAGTGCGCAGCATCGCAGCCAGGAAGGTCTTTGCCGCCGAAGTTCGATCAAAATTATGGGTCTTCCCCTCATGGTATACACGCAATATAGCAGGATACACAAGGGCAAAGCGAATGCCCGCTTTCACCAGTTGGCCACAAAGTGGGGAGAACTCCTTTCGCTTAGCCGCTAAGGCGGCAGAGTAGTCCTGGAACATTAGAACCACTTTATTGTCCAGTTGTAGGGAGCGCCTCTTGCGATATGCCTGAAGTAGGGCCATTTTGTGCTGGAAGTTCATTAACCGGGCTAACACCGGTCGCGGTCTCTCATCAGGGCCCCTCTTTGGTCCCAGGCGGTGCGCTCGCTCCACTATGACCCGGCCAATCAAATCCTCGAGCCCCAACTCTTTGGGTAGCCAAGATTCAAAAAGCCCAGCAAGTTGTTGATCAGACCAGGCCTCTGGTACTCCCACCAGCCGCAAATTATTGCGGCGTGATCTATTTTCAAGATCGTCCGTTTTTTCAAGGAGCGTTGCAATTTCCTTCTGGTGCCGAGCTAAGAGGGTATCATGTTTCCCCTCACCCTCTTCTAGTGCTGTGATGCGATGCTCAGCTTCCTCTACTCTCCGGGTAAGCTCGCCATATGTCTCTGCCATTGCATCTAATTTGTGCAGAATGGAATCTAGCTGGGGTGCTAACAACTTAGCGACTTCTTGTGCAAGGTCTTCCGCTCCCGATTCGCCGGCTCCTGAGCCCGGAGACGACCCGGGGGAACTCAGGCTCGTTCCAGACCGCGTGGTCGCCGCCATCTTATGGTCTCGGGGCCCAGGTACTTTGTCCTTCTCCCGTTTTGCTGCAGACCGCATGGATGCGCCGCACCTCGCGCTCACCTTCAAGGCTCTTTACTCACGAAGAGTCTCCGGGTTAGTACTCCCACGATTACCGCTCGCACCCGCTCTCAAAATTGCCGCTTTCTTGCCGTTTTTAGGGAAACGGTCCGGGAGCGCACTGAGGACACGTCCTCACTCGCTCATGTGCTCACGTGATCCTCCCAAAAAGACTTTTATCATAGATGCCACCTCTGTGGGGTTTTGTGCACCTACAATATTGAGTCAGTCCCTTTATTTTGTCTAGGGAAGGGTAATTTTTGTTGAGTTTAACACCCCTTAATCATTTTGAAAGTTGCCACTATGGTCCTTATCTGGAAGCATCTACTGTTTTACTTTTTATGGTGGCAAAGTCGCATTTGTTTAGGCTTTTTAAAACATTTCTAGTGAAGTTAGTGCTTCTGAATGATTTTAGACTAACAGCATTAAAAACAGAGGGTATGATATTCAGCAGCAGCAGTCAGCCCTTTTAAAATTCTTGTCTGCCAATACTTTAACTAAAACCAGATCTTCAGCGCCAGAGCCTATCTGTCATCTAGTGCTGAATATCCAGACAGAGCACTGGCCCCCGATTAGCAGCAATATTCAGCCGCTAAGCAAATAGCACAACTGAATAAAGTTAGGACAGCTTAACTTTAGATGATTTAGCATTCTGGTTAGGGGCTGAATATTGCCACTAATTGGAATACCGATTCCATCCTGATTAAGGATGGAACCAGACTGCTGGCATTAACCTTTAAAAAGGAGATAGAGAAGCTTTTAAACTAGAAAATAGGAGAAAGCCGACAGTCGCCCAAGAGCGGATGGTTCGGAAGAAGGTATCCTTGAAGGATACTACCAAAAGCAGTGAGGTTCCAAAAAAGAGTATAGTAGCCCAAATGCCCTTGAGTACGGTGCAGACAGAGCGTAAGGATTCCAAATTATCCATGCCTACCACTAGCCAGATTAATATTAATAAAATACAGTCACTAAAATGCTTGTATGCAAATGCTAGAAGTCTAAACAATAAGATGGGAGAGTTAGAATATATAGCACTAAATGAGAGGTTAGATATGATTGTAATTTCAGAGACATGGTGGAAGGAGGATAACCAGTGGGACACTGTGATACCTGGATACAAACTATATCATAATGATAGAACTGATCAAATTGGTGGAGGTGTTGCGCTCTATGTTAGAGAGGGCATTGAGTCAGAAAGGATTAAAGTTTTGCAGGAAACAAAATTTGCTGTAGAATCTCTATGGATTGAAATTCCATGTAAAAAGGGGAAGGTGATGGCAGTGGGGGTGTACTATCGACCGCCTGGCCAGAATGAACAAATGGATGATGAAATGCTCAAAGAAATCAAGGAAACTAACAAAGGTCACAGCAGAGTAGTAATAATGGGTGATTTCATTTACCCAGGTATCGACTGGGTCAGTGTCACGGCAGGACATGCTAGGGAGATAAAGTTTCTAGATGAAATAAATGACTGCTTCTTGGAGCAGCTGGTTCATGAACCGACCAGAGGGGAAGCCATACTGGACCTAGTCCTTAGTGGAACACCAGATCTGGTGCAAGAAATAAGGGTGTTGGGACCATTTGGCAATAGCGATCATAGCATGATTGTGTTTGATTTAATTAGTGGAGGAGGGATAGTAAAGAAATCCACAGTACTACCTTTTAACTTTCGAAAGAGAGACTATGATAAAATGAGGAATATAGTTAAGAAAAAACTAAAAGGAGCGGTTGAAAAGGTTAAAGACTTACAGCAAGCTTGGGTGTTATTTAAAAATACTATCCTCGAAGCCCAAACCAGCTGTATTCCACGCATTAAGAAAAGTGGAAGAAAATAAAAAAAACTGCCAGCATGGTTTAAAGGTGAGGTCAGAGAGGCTGTTGCTGCCAAAAAAGCATCTTTCAGGAAATGGAAAAAAGAGCCAAACGACGAAAACCGGAAACAGCACAAGCACTGGCAAGTTAAATGCAAAGCATTGATAAGGCAGGCAAAGCGAGAATTTGAGAAGGAACTTGCTACGGAAGCAAAAACATGAAATACAGACTTTTTCAAGTACATTCGCAGCAAAAGGCCTGTGAGAGAGTCAATTGGACCGTTAGATGATAGAGGGGTAAAAGGGGCAGTAAGAGGAGACAAGGCTATAGCGGAGAGACTGAATGAATTCTTTGCTTTGGTCTTTACTGAAGAAGATGTAGGGATGTTACCCAAGACTGAAGTGGTATTTAAAGGTGATACTGCAGAGGAATTGAGAGAAATATCACTACACCGGGAAGATTTTTGCAACTGATAAACTTAATAGTAGCAAATCACCTGGACCGGATGGTATACATCCAAGAGTGTTGAAAGAACTGAAATATGAGATTGCAGACCTGCTATTGGTAATCTGTGAATTTTCATTAAAATCATCTGTAATACCTGAAGATTGGAGGGTCACCAATGTAACGCCAATTTTTAAAAAGGGTTCCAGGGGTGACCTGGGAAATTACAGACCGGTGAGCCTGACGTCAGTACCGGGGAAAATGGTAGAAACCATCATAAAGAACAAAATTACAGAGCATGTAGATAGTCATGGCCTAATGGGAGACAGCCAACATGGCTTTAGACAAGGAAGATCTTGTCTTACTAATCTGATATGTTTTTTTGAAGGTGTGAATAAACAGGTAGACAAAGGTGAGTCAGTTGATATAGTGTATCTGGACTTTCAGAAAGCCTTTGACAAGGTCCCTCATCAGAGACTTTTGGCAAAACTAAAAAGTCATGGGATAGGAGGCAGTGTACTATTGTGGATCGGGAACTGGTTAAAAGATAGAAAGCAGAGGGTAGAGCTAAATGGCCAATATTCCCAATGGAAAAAGGTGAATAGTGGAGTACCCCAGGGATCTGTACTGGGTCCGCTACTTTATGACATATTCATAAATGACCTAGAAAAGGGAATAACTAGTGAGGTTATCAAATTTGCAGACTATACAAAACCGTTTAAAGTTGTTAAAACCCAAGAGGACTGTGGAAAACTGCAGGAGGATCTGGATAAATTGGAAGAATGGGCATCCAAATGGCAGATGAAATTTAATGTGGACAAGTGCAAAGTTATGCACCTAGGAAAGAATAACCCACACTATGGTTACACGATGCAAGGTTCCACATTGGGAACCACCACCCAGGAAAAAGATTTAGGAGTCATCGTGGATAACATGTTAAAACCCTCCGCCCAGTGTGCAGTGGCAGCCAAGAAAGCAAATAGAATGCTAGGTATCATAAGGAAAGGAATGGAAAATAAAACAAAGGATATTATAATGCCTCTGTATCGTTCCATGGTATGACCGCACCTTGAATATTGTGTGCAATTCTGGTCGCCATATCTTAAAAAGGATATAGCATTATTAGAAAAAGTACAGAGAAGAGCCACCAAAATGGTAAAGGGGATGGAAGGCTACTCCCATGAAGAGAGGCTACAAAGGTTAGGGCTCTTCAACCTGGAAAAGAGACGGCTGAGGGGAAATATGATAGAGGTCTATAAATTAATGAATGGAGTGGAATGGGTAAACGTAGATCGATTGTTTACGCTATCAGAATATAGAAAGACTAGGGGACATGTAATGAAGCCTCAGGGTAAACTATTTAAGACAAATAAGAGAAAATATTTTTTCACTCAACGTGTAATCAAACTCTGGAATTTGTTACCGGAGGATGTAGTAAGAGCTGTTAGTGTAGCTGGGTTTAAAAAAGGTTTGGACAAGTTCCTGGAGGAAAGGTCCATAAACCATTATTAAAAAGGGACCCAGGATAATCAATGCTTGACCCAGTACAAGCATTGTGGAACCTGTGTCTTTTTGGGATACTGCTAGTTACGTATGACCTAGATTGGCCACTGTTAGAAACAGGATACTGGGCTTGATAGACCTCGGTCTGACCCAGTATGGCATATCTTATGTTCTTATGTTCTTAATACTGCCGGGACTGCCCCCTCTCCGCCCCTGGACTGCTCTGGTTTTCACCAGGCGTCTTTGCTGCAGTCTGTGGGAATATTCAGTGCAATATCTGGATAGTTCCACTTAATATTAGGATCACTGTAGTTTAGCTGGTCGTGTTTGGTTGTGTGGCGATTGGCTGGGTATATGATGGGATATTGAGTTGGATATGTCTTTTGGGCTGTTTTCACTACTCTCCCCCTCCTATGTTTGTTCACTCTTACCTTTGTACTCTGCCTCACTACACTGACTGCCTTCCACCTCTTGCCCTCCCCCCATTGTACACATTCCTTTCTTTTTTGGACCAGACCAGCAACTTCTTTTTCTGCCAACCAAGGGTGGCTTAAGGGGGCCACGAGGCCATGTGCAGAGACTCATCATAGGGCCTCATTTGTATAAGGGGCCTCATTTGCATAATGTTAATGTGCCCTAACCTTTAGTAAACATGCATCTTAATGAGTTTCTGGATAAAGAAAGACTACCAGATTTCTACATTACTATACTCCAGTGCCAACCGTCAGATACATTAGGAAGTACTATAAATACTGCCCATTTAGAACCCATCCTTCAAACTACAACCCCCGTACATCTCCCACATTTACAATCAGTCATTCATCAAGGGAAACACACCACCATCGCTATTTTTTGTTGGAACTGACACCGTGAAGAAACTAATCCTTCTCGTGGTGAAATGTTCCTTTTATTATTTTAACTAGGGACGCAACCCTAACTACAGGTATTCGAGGGGATAAAAACCCCTCCATACCAACCGGTATGACTCATTTAGAACCCATAGCAAACCCGCCATATCATAACCGCACTACCAGGACTCACAAAGCACCAAACCCTATCTATCAAAAAGCAACACTGAAAATATTAAACCAATACATCTCAGAGAATACCAATACATCTCCTACTGGGGAAGAAGAACAAGCGGCACTGTCAAATAGAAACTACATAAACAAAATACCTTAGCTCGGTTACACATGCAGAACATAGACCGTCACCAAACATAGAGAAAGGGATCACAATTTAGAAATAGGAAGAGAATAATTAAAATAGGAACCCCAAAGCCAAACTTGGAATGTACAACAACACTACAGAAATAAAACTATTAACTTATTTCCTCTTGTAGTAAAGAAAATGCAAAGACGTTAGCGATACACATTTCCTAGAGCTGACATATTCCAGTTAATAAATGCAAAATAAAAAAATATTTTTCTAACTTTTGTTGTTTGGGCATTTTCTTTTTTAGTTGCAATTGCTCCAGTCACTTTCTTCTAGCTTCTTTGTATGTTCTGCTAACTCTACATTGTCCTATCCATTTGTCCTTTCTTCTCTCTCCTAGTTTTTTCCATTTTCTCTCTACATCTGCTCCAACATACTGATCTTTCCCCTTTTGCTCTTTCCTCTATTTCTTTCATTATTCCTTCTTCATCCACTCAAATTTCACTCTTCCATCTTCAATCTCACTTACTCTCCCAATACCCAGCCAATCATAGATTTTTCTTCCCTCCCACACAAAATGCAGAACTACATGTCCATCCTCACTCCCCCAGTCCCATCCCTTTCCAGTCCTCCCCCAACATCAGCTCCCTTCTTGTTCCAAACCCACCCAGCATCCACTCCCTTCTAGTCACATTTTCCCATCACCTTGCATCAGCCCATTTCCAGTCCTAAGCCCCATCAGCCTATTTCCAATCCTAGCCACTCATCAGCCATTTACAGTCCTATCCTAGCCCCCATCAGTCCATTTCTAGTCCAAGCCCCCTTCAGCCTATTTCTAATCCAAGCCCCCACATCAGCCCATTTCCAATCCTAGCCCACCCTCCCCCTCCATCAGCCATTTCCAGGCCTATCCTAGCCCCCCATCATCCCATTTCCAGTCCATTCCCCCCAACCATTCCATTTCCAGTCTTAGCCCCCCATCAGCCCATTTCCAGTTTTATCCTAGACCCCATCAGCCTATTTCAAGTCCAAGTCCCACAAATCAGCCCATTTCCAGTCCTAGCCCCCCCCCCCAATCAGCCTTTCCAGTGATATCCTAACCCCCCATTATCCCATTTCCAGTCCAAGCCTCCCATCAACTCATTTCAAGTCCTATCCTAGCCCCCATCAGCCCATTTCCAGTCCTAGCCCCCCCATCAGCCATTTCCAGTCCTATCCTAGCCCTCCCCCCCTTCCCCCTCCCCCCCCCCGAAGAGCCCCGCACCTCTCTGAGCAGCTTCAGAGAAAGCCAGGGAGACCCGAAGCCCCAGCTCAATTCTGCACAGTGCCGGAGTGAAGAGTGGCATGTTTTTTCACTCTGGTAGCTGTATGCTCATGAAGCATGCTGAGGGCTGGGAAGGTTAAAGGGCATGTCCTTCCTCTGAGGCTGGCCCTTTAAACGGAACACATGTGTGGAATGAAGTTAGCGCTGGGACCTCTGAAGTGCAGGGCCTTGTGCGAACAACATTCTCGCACAATGGACGGGCCGGCCGTGCTGCCAACAGTGGCACACTGCACCGCAGCTCTGACCACAGTAGACCAGCCTCTTGTGTCATGGGGTCTGGACTCCACACATTAAAGACTCTCTTCTCAGCATGACTTTTCTCCTAGTGGCAAAGTCTGAGTTCCCCACCACAGCACTGCTTCATGCCGGCTCGTTCGCTGCTTTATGAGTAGGTTTGTTTGCACATATACATTTCTTGGGAAAGCGATTGAACAACCGACAGCATTCCACATATGCAAACAAATCTATGTATACAGATGGATCAACCTTCCCCAAGAGGCAATATTACTAAAGCAAAATGTATATAAACATGCTTTGGGGTCAATTTTCAAAGAGCTGCTAATTGGATAAGATTATAAGATTCTAGATTATAAGATTATATGTCATTTTATAACATAGAATGTCGCTAATAGCTCTAGATGACATCATTCTCTCTCTAACACTATTCTTCTTTAACTAATTTAACTACCTAAGAAACACCTTACTGTGTCAAATGAAGGTCCATCAAATGCAGTATCCTTTTTCCAAAAGAGGCCAATCCAGGCCACAAGTATCTGGCAGGTTCCATAATACTTGCACCAGGGCAAGCAGTAGATTTCCTGGGACCTCTTTAATAAAGGTGTATGGACCTTTCCTCCAGGAACTTGTCCAAACCTTTTTTAAACCCAGCTACACTAACAGCTTTAACTACATCCTCCAGAGTTTTATTACGCGTGGAGTAAAAAAATATTTCTCTTATTAGTCTTAAATGGGTTGTATTGTAGCTTCATTGTGTGTCCTCTAGTCTTTCTATTTTTTGATGGCGTAAACAACCAAACTACGTTTACTTGTTCCACGCCATTCATTAATTTATAGACCTCTATCATATCTCCCCTCACTCGTCTCTTTTCTAAGTTGAAGAGCCCCAACCTTTTAAGCCTCTCCTCATATTGAAGCAAGGTAGTGGGGCTGTTGGACAGAATGTCTGCTTCTAGTTCTGTGCCATTGCTCTCCTTGGAGTGAGCATCTCTCAGCCCTGTTGAAAGGACTCCTCCACCTGTCCCCCAACCACATTTGTCTTCTATGGTGTTGGAAGACTCCACGGGACATTTGGTATCTCCCCAGCCCTTTGGTTTCTTACCAAATCCTATTTCTATACCTGATGTGGGACAGCCATCGGTAACAACACCCCAGAATATTTCATTGCAGGACTTATGGGTGGCTATTACAAGCACTGATGTTAAATGTTCGGGTTGAGTATTTTCTCTTTGTACTTTTTCTCAGATGGCTCAGAAATTTAAAGAAGTAGATAATATGATGATGAATATGGATAAAAATGTTTCTAGAGTTGAGGGACAATTGGTTTCTATTCAGCAAGCTAATGCTTCATTTATAAAAGATTCAGTTTCCTTACACTTCAAGTTGAAAACCTTGAGAATGTCTTTAGGGCTAACAATTTGAGGTTTTTAAATTTTCCTTTGACACACTTGTTATCCGCTGAAATTCTGTTAAGTAAATATTTTAAGGAAGTGCTCCTGCTAAAGGAAGATATCCCTGTTCTGAAATATGTTTATTTGCCTATTAAGTCTTGGCAGGTGGATGCTGGAGATGAAGGGGTGGATATCTTATCCAGTGGGAGTCATGAACTGGCTAAGTTTCTAGAAGATTCAAATGATAATATTACCCTTTGGGGCACTTTATTGGTCTCTTTCCTGTCCGTAGCAGGCAAGGTTAAGGTGTTAAAGTTGTTTTTCAAGCATAAAGAGATTTTATTTTACAGTATGAAGCTCAATGTGTTTTGTGATGTTTCTAGGAACACACAGTTTCACCACAAGCAATTTCTTGCACTGAAACCTAGGGTTTTGAGGATTGGCACTACCTTTTTCCTGCATTTTCCATGCAAATGCATTGTTAATTTGCATGGAAATACATATTACTTTTATGATGTATCTCAATTAGAGAATTTGTTTCTGATAAATAGGGGTAAAGATAAATTGGAGTTTGTTTGTTATTTGCCCTTAGAAGTGGACGGGGAAGGGGAATTTTATTTCCTTCTCCCTTTGTTCTGTTTTCTTTTTTTGGATAATTTTCTTTTTTTTCCTTTGATATCCTGTATCTCTCGTGATGAGGACTGCTGCTTAAGATACATTATTATGTACTGGTGTTTTGTTGTTTCTCATTTGGTATTTCCCTGATATTGTAAGCATTCTTATCTGTGACATTTAATTTGTATATTTCAAAAAGCATAATAAAAAAGAATAAAAATAGAAAAAGAAATTGGAGTCAAACTGGTCACTCTCCAATCCTCAGGTATTACAGATGATTTCAATGATAGTTCACAGATTACTGACAGTAGTTCTGCAATCTCATATTTCAGTTCTTTGAACACCCCTGGATGTATACTTTTCGGTCTAGGTGATTTTCTACTCTTCAGTTTATCAAACAGTTGTAATACATCCTCCTGGTTTATCGATAATTCTTTCAGTTCTTCCACTACATCACCTTTATATACCATTTCAGGCATTTGTAGAAATTGCTCATAAAACACATACATCATACCAAACCACATCCGTAACACCAACCACTCTACAAGTGCCAGAGCCTTCTCTTATGTTGCCCTTGCATTGTGGAATACCCTCTCGGATAACCTAAGGCCAATTAAAGATTTCCTTCATTTCAGAAAAGAGCTAAGGACATATCTGTTCAGTGAGAATTATGGAAGTTCCCATAATACGGCCCAACCCCCAGATACATAGGCAATCGCTCATGAAGAATACCAAAGCTCACTGCAAAACTGCACATAATAAAACTAACACTGTACATAGTTTACCGTAAGATAGTTTCATACATTAACAGCAATGTTCCTGCTAACCTGCGCTGGGTCTGCCGCCAACATTCCTGCCGGCAGGGGGAGGTTCAGAGCGATCGACACAGGGTCTAACACATGTCGCAGCACCCTCGCAATGTTCTCTTTAATCTGTGCCGGGTCCTCCGCCGGCATTCCTGCCGGTGGGAAGGAGGGGCAGAGCGTCGATCTCTCTGCACCTCCCCCCGCTGGCAGGAATGTTGGCGGCGGACCCAGCGCAGGTTAGCGGGAACATTGATTAACAGTATATAGGTTATAATGTTCAATGTAAAGTGTGTTTTTAATTGTTCTATGTAAACCGCTCCTGATCTCTGGAAGGGACGGTATATAAAAACTTGTTAAATAAATAATGGGTAACTTCCCTACATCTTCTTCAATAAAGACCCAAGAAAAGGATTCATTCAGTTTCTCTACTATGGCCTTGTCCCCTTTTAGCACCTCTTTTACCCCTCTATCATCCAACGGTCCAAATGACTCTCTCACAGGTTTTTTGCCACAAATGTACCTGAAAAAGATTTTATTATACATTTTTGCTTCCATTGTAAGCTTCTTTTCAAATTCTCTCTTTGCCTCCCTTATCAATGCCTTGCATCTAACTTTCCAATGCTTATGTTGTTTCCAGTGTTCGTCATTAGGTTCTTTTTTTCATTTCCTGGAGAATGTTTTTTTGAGAACAACAGCCTCTCTGACCTCACCTTTAAACTATGCTGGCAGTTTGTTGGCCTTCCTTCCACTTTTCTTAAAGCATGGAATACATCTGGTCTGGGCTTCCAAGACAGTACTTGTAAACAAAGCCCATGCTTGATGTAAATCTTTAAACTTTGCAGCTGCTCCTTTTAGTTTTTTATTAATCATTTTCCTTATTTTATCATAGTCTCCCTTTTGAAAGTTAAAAGGTAGTACTGTGGATTACCTTGACATCTGTCTTCCATTTATTAAATCAAATGTGATCATGCTATGATCACTATTGTCAAGTGGTCCCAAAACCCTTATCTCTTGCACCAGATCCTGTGTTCCACTAAGGACTAGGTCCAAAATAACTTCCCCTCTTGTCTATTTGACTTCAATTTAATTTTACTATAAGTTTAGCTCTAATTTTTAATTTAATATTTTAAAGTAAACCGCTTTGTATACAAGGGAAATGAGTTATATCAAAATATTTAATAAACTATAGTTTCAAGGTACTCCAACTTTACAGAACATATCAGCAAAACTATTGGTAGGGGCCAAATCAACCTACCATGTCAAGTCAATTTTTCAGGAACTTCACTGGCTTCCAGCTGAGAATAGGAAAAAATTCAAAACATTAGGTTTTGTCTTCAAATGAGTGAACAAACTGGCTCATAAATATTGTTTTTCCAAATGCTATTCATGTACACTCCTACAGTAGATCTTTGATCCTTCCAACAGACTCTTCTATCCTCCCCATAAATGACTTCATCCAGACTAACATTCATGCTCCAAAAATATAAAACATACATCTCATGTTATGCATAGAATCTTGTTACCTCACCTTTCACAAAAAGAAAACATCCAGCTGCGCCGCAGGGCCGGGTCCCGAGGCCGGCATAGTAACCGGGTCCCCGGGGCCCAACCCATTGCGGGCTTTGTGATGCGCTGGTTGGGGAGGGAAGTGTGAGTGCGGTGAAGGAGGGGCGGGTTGGGTCCAGCAGCCCGTGGCACCGTCGTAGGGCGCTGCGATTGGCTAAAGCTGGCCGGGGGGGGGGGGGCGGGGCGGCAGGGAGCGAGGGAGAGCAGCACAGTGCGTTCTCCCTCTTCCTGCTTGCTCGCCCTGGAGAACGGTTTGAAAGATGCATCGGTTCTTCTTGCTGGGGGGGGGCCTGCTTTTATAGGCGCAGCGCCGGTTCAAGTCAGCACAGGTTGCTGAGTTGGGGGGAGGTGTTCGCGGCGACGGGCAGTTATATAATTTTAAAAAACCAAAAAAACGAAAAGACGCAGAGGACGGGGCAGAGCAGGCTCACCGGAGGTGCGTGTGGCTGTGGCCTGCTGCACGTGGTTAGGGGCTCCCGGTCAACGGGGGTTTATTCCTACTCCATGGGATTGTGAGTGCTTCTGAGCCTCCATATTCAATTGTATATAACAGGCTTCATAAGAAAGGCCTGGCAATCTCCTTCTGTTGCCACTGCCAAGAAAACTCGGGAGCTTCTGGGTCATCAAGAGTCAGGACTGACTTGGAGGCACACACTGCCTTCCTCCCGGAGGTAGGGGAAGCAATTTTTGGGGCAGAGTTTTATCTTCCCACTAGGGGTGCCAGTTAAGGTAGCATATAAGGGTAGCAGATAAAAATAAATAAAAAAAAATACATAATTAAATAAATAAAGGGAATAGATAGTTACTTGGGCTTATGGCTCGGCAGCTTAGAGGTAGGGGGGCAGGGAGGAAGCCTCTGGTGGCGGGGGTGGCCAGAGGCCGTGGTTCGGTGAGGCATGGCCGCCCGTTACCCAGCGAGGGTAGGGCGGCTGACAGTAGTGTTGTGGCAGCCGGGGGTTTCGTGGGGCTAGTCAGGGGCGTGGCAGGGGGAAGTCCACGCGGGCGAGAGGCCGGGGTGTTTCAGTTGAGGCCCTTCGGGCTCGGATGGAAGGGCTTTTGCCGGAGGGCTTGGGGTATGTTGAGCCGGGGCCATTGCCTGAGGCGGCAGACAGTGGGGAGGGGCCCGACGCTGCCGTGGCTGCTGGGGGTCCAGGGCTGGCGATGTCCCGGGCCGAAGGGCCAGCAGTGGTTGGCTCGGCTTGCGGGCCTGCGGGTGTGTCCCCTTCCCCTCCGGCGGTGTCGGGGTGCTTTGCGCATCTGGGGTATTGCGGGTCTTTGGGCCCGTGGGCGTGTGGGGTGGGTCCGTGGGGGGGTATGGGCCCTTGGGGTGGTGGTTGGGGGTGATTGGTTTGGTGTTGGGCAGGGTGGGGCAGGCAGCTTCGAGGGCCGGGGTACCGCTGCTTGGGAGGCTGGCGGGCTTGGTTCCTCAGCCTGGGGTTGGGGTGGGGGATCGACTGTGGCACCCAGCACTTCGGGGCCTGTTGCTGCTGGTTTCTCTCCTTCTCTTCCCCTCCAGGTTCTGCAGAACCCGATGCCACGGACGACTATGACTGACACGGCTCTGGTTCTTGGTGCGGGTCCAGCATGTTCCTCTGAGGAGCGGAATGAATCGGCGGCAGTGGTCCAGCCTGTGGGTGCTACATTCGTTTCTCCCTCTACAGCTGGTGAGTATGCAGGGGGTGCGGGTGAGGTGACAACTCCGAGTGCGGGGCGTGACGCAGCTTCGGGGGCAAAATCCAAGCGCAGACGGGGGCGTCGTTGTCGGCGGGCATCTTCATCTTCTTCGTCATCATCTTCCCCTTCTTCGGGCGACTCAGTAATAGCGGGGGGTGGTAAAGGGGAGGTTGGTGGGTCCACGGTGGTACGCTGGGTATGCTGTACCGAATTGTGGGAGTGTGTGCCACGGAAGCTGCGTCATCGGATCAAGCGGCGCAAGTATATTGATATTTTCCGCCTGCTCAATGGCAGAAAACGCTCTGGAGAAAGCAGGAAGAAGCGCAGGGAGGACGAGAAACAGGCAGGGTGCGGAAGGCTTCCCGCAACACCCTGAACTGGACTCGTGCCTTCTTGCATTTGGCTAGTGTCTGGGGCCATTATTTCCCGGATCAATACGGCACGTTGCTGGCTTATGCGGAAGCAATCTTAGCAGCGTCGCAAGCGCACGAAGGGTGGGCTTGGTTAAATTATGATGAGGAGTTCCGGGACTTGATGGAAGAGAATGGGCAGCTTTCGTGGGGGACGAAGGACGTCAATTTATGGTTAATGCAGATGTCCTCGAGGAGTCGGGGAGGAGGTGCGGGAGGCGGAGGCGGTAAAGTGGGGCCGTCCGTTTCGTCTGTTGGTGCGCGGCCCTTTCGGGCCTCAGCCCCTGCTCAGTCCCAGTCGAAAGGGGGTGCAGTTGGGGGCGACGTCTGTTGGCGCTTCAACAAGGCGTCGTACCCGTTCCCTGACTGCAAATTTAGGCATGTGTGCTCGTTGTGTGGGTGCGGGCATGCGGCCACAAAATGTAGTTGAAAGGGAGTGGCGGGCGCCCCAGCGGGGGGTAAGTGAGGGGGCTTGCGGGGTATTGGCGCATACGCCCATCAGGGTTGACGTTATGCATCCGTGGTTGGTGCTTTACGGGCATTCTCGATGTGGTGGGGTAGAGAAGTTGCTATTGGAGGGTTTTTCAGACAGCTTTAGGATTCCGTGTCAGGGCTCACCGGTGGCGGGCGGGTCGCGTAACGCTGGCTCTGTCAAGGCGCAGGCCGGGGTGGTGCGACAGAAGATTGCGGAGGAATGCGCGTTGGGCCGAGTAGCGGGGCCCTTTAGCGAGCCCCCGTTTCCTTCGTTCACTATTTCCCCATTGGGTGTGGTGCCCAAAAAAGAGCCGGGCAAGTTTAGGCTGATCCATAACCTTTCTTGTCCACCAGGAGGTTCGGTGAACGATTGCATACCTCGGGAACGGTGCACGGTGCGTTACGCTTCCTTCAATGTGGCTGTGCTGCTGGTGCGCCTGTCTGGAGTGGGGGCTTTGCTGGCAAAGGTTGACATTGAATCTGCGTTCCGACTGTTGCCTGTTCACCCTTCCGCTTTTCCATTGTTGGGTTTCCGTTTCGACTCCTGGTTTTATTTCGACAAGTGCATGCCCATGGGTTGTGCTATATCTTGCGCATACTTCGAAGCCTTTAGTACATTCTTGCACTGGGTGTTAGAGAGGCAGACGAGCGTAGGTAGCATAGTCCATTATCTGGACGATTTCCTATTTGTTGGCCCGGGTCAGGCCCAAACTTGTGCTACTCTGCTGGGGACCTTTCTGCGCCTGGCTGGTGATTTCGGTATTCCCATAGCGCACGATAAAATTGTTGGGCCTGTGACCCGTCTCACTTTTCTGGGGATTGAGATTGATACCGAGTGTATGGTTGTGCGATTGCCTGCCCCGAAGGTTGAACGGCTTAGGGAGTTGGTGGCGTTCGTAGGCTCTTCGCACAAGACCACCTTGCGGGTCATGCAGTCGTTGGTTGGGCACCTCAATTTTGCTTGCAGGGTTCTACCCATGGGGTGCCCTTTCGCGCGGCGGTTATCTCTGGCCATGGTGGGAGTGCGGCTCCCACACCATAAGATTAGGGTATCGGCTGGAATGTGAGAAGATCTGAGGGTGTGGGACGCTTTCCTAATCTCTTTCAATGGGTGCTCGGTGTTGCAGTTGCCGGAGCTTTCAAACCTAGATCTGCATTTGTTTACGGACGCTGCGGGCAGTTCCGGATTTGGTGCCTATTGCCAAGGGGTTGGTGTGCCGAGCCTTAGCCTGCGAACTGGGTCCAGTCTGGCCTAACATCACTTTTCTGGAGCTTTTTCCCATAGTTATGGCTTTTTGGGTTTGGTCCGACCGTCTGCGCGATTGGCGGGTGGTCTTTTGGTGCGACAACGCGGCAGTGGTCGAAGTTATCAACAGACATGCGCCGCGGTGTCCGAGAGTGGCTTCCTTGATGAGAGTTTTCGTTTTGGCGTGCTTGCGGTTGAACGTGACTGCGAGGGCGCGGCATGTGCCAGGTGCCCAAAATTGCATAGCTGATGCTCTGTCCCGTTTTCAGTGGGCGCAGTTCCGGAGCTTGGCGCCAGAGGTGGAGGAGTCGGCCTCAAGGGTCCTGGAGTCGGCCTCAAGGGTCCCGGAGCATCTTTGGAGTGTTGGGACCCCGACCTGATGGCATTACTGGCTGCGTCGGTGGCGCACGGCACTTGGGCGCTGTATTGGCGGGGATACTCACAGGTGAGTTTGTTCTTGTGTGCCAGGGGTTGGTCCGGGGGGTGTGTTCCGGATGGGCTCGCGGGCCAATTCGTGATATGGGCCAAGAAGGAGGGCTGGGCGCGGTCTGCGGTTGTGGCTGCGCTGGCTGGGTTTTCCTTCTTTTGTAAGGTGGCTGGTTGGGGCAACCCAGGGTATCTTTTTTGGTTAAGTGCCTATTGGCGGGTTGGGCCCGGGTCCATCCCCGGGTACGGGATTGGCGGCTCCCGGTTTCCCATGATCTCTTACTGCATATATGCGAGGCTTTACCGCTCATCGCGGCCTCGCGTTTCGAGTCCATTCTTTTCCATGCGCTTTTCGCAACTGCGTTTTTTGGTGTGTTCCGGGTCTGTGAGCTCGTTCCCAGGTCTGCGAGGCGGGGGACCATCGGCGGGCTTGGGTTTGAGCATATCATGATGGAGGCGTCCCAGGTGCGTATCCACATACCGCGCTCCAAAACGGACCAGACGGGAAAAGGGGGCTGGGTGGTCCTGAAACGCTATCTTTCCCTTGATATCCTGCCTGGTGCATGCTCTGCGGGACTACATGCGGTTACGGCCAGCAGTGCGGGGGTATTTTTTCATTCATGCTGATGGCAGGCTGGTCACGCAGTTTCAGTTCACGGCAGTGCTGCGCCTGGCCTTGCGGTGCCTGGGTCTCAACGACAGGAGCTACGCTTCGCATTCCTTCAGGATTGGGGTGGCTACGAGTGCGGCTGCCGCAGGTCTCGAGGCCCAGGTCATTCAGCGTATCGGCAGGTGGCGTTCGGGTGCTTATGAGGGCTATGTTTGCCCGTAGGCCCTTGTGCAACATCGGGCCGTGGGGCGGGTACAAAAAGGGGGTTAGTATGGGGGGGGCAGGGGGGTGCTAACATTTACCTTCCTGTTGCAGAGTTGACTGCTGGTGGCAGTGCGGTTTCTCCTTTCAGATGGCGCGTGCCCTGGAGACTGGTGGATTATTGGGCACTCCTTTGTCTACTGGGTGGAGCGTCGGGCGGCAGTGCGGCCGTTGGGCACTCATCTTGGTCTTGAAAATGTAGGAGTACACCTGTGCTGGATGGGTTCACGCGGCATGCAATGGTGGCAGCTGGTGGCCTGCGTACAGGTGAAGATGGTGCAGCGGCAGCAGCCTGCTGGACTGTTGATACATTTGGGTGGCAACGACTTGGCGACCTGGTTGTGCCGGCAGATCATCAGGACAGTCCAGCGGGATATCGGTTGGGTGCGGGACTTTCTCCCGGGTGTAGCCATCATATGGTCGGACATCATTCCTTGCACTGCGTGCTGGTCTCAGCATCGCTGGTCGCGAGGCCTTATCAAGATCAACAGGCAGGTTGGGCGCTGGGTTCAACAGACGGGTGGGCTCCAGGTGTTGCATCCTTGGGTGGATGTTAAGTGTGCTGGCTTGTATCATTTGGATGGGGTTCACCTTGCCCCGGTGGGTCAGGACCTGTTGTTAAACGATTGGCAGGAGGCTTTAGAGGGTGGGTGCTGGTCGCAGCTTGCTTTGGGGGGGCGGCACAAGGTTAGTGGTTCACCTTGTGCCGGTGGCGGGGTAGCGAGCGGGCGCTCGCCAACCCAGTGGGGCATTTGAGGCTGATGCCATTTTGAACGGGAGGGGTTCTGCTCCTTAGGTTGGGAGAGACGTCCCGGCTGGGGACTCTGCCCGGTGGAAGGCAACTGGAGCCAGCCTTTGCTAATAACATGGCGAGGCGGGCGGTAGGGGGAATGGGGGGGGAGGATGATGCACCACTTTGCTATAAATGGCTGGTGGGGGGCATCATCCGGAAAAGGGGGGGTGGGGGGGATATGCGTGCATTTGTCAAGATTGAGTTGGCCCATGTTGGGCCGGATTTTCATTGTTGTTAATAAAGCTGTAACCAAGCAATTGTTTACCATGACCCGTTGTCTGCATGTTTTGTTCGGGTGTACCAGGCTGGGGGGGGTGGCTGGTCATTGAACAAGTTGGGGGGTATAGGTGCCCGAGGTGAGAAGGTGATGATTTGGGTGATGCATTGGGTCGGGCATCTGGATACCTCGGTTATCTGTACTTGGACATTCAGCCAGGCCTTTTCCTGGACTCCTCGCTGTTTTCTTTATTTCATTTATTAAATTTATAGATCATTTTTCTTTTCACAAAATGGAATACAGCCCAGATAAAACACAATTATCAAGCATATTCATATTATAATAGTAAATACTGCAGCCTCACATAGTACATCACAATGGCAGTTTAAAAGCCAGGTTTTCGAAGCTTTATGAAAATTACTCAGATCAAGTTCTAATTGCAACTCCTTTGGAAGAGAATTCCATAACTATCGGGCCACTAAAATGAGAGCTTCATTCATAGATTTTACCAGTCGAGCCTGTGACAGTGGAGAAACAAACACGTTACCTTGAGATGACCACAAAATGGATACAAGCAGGAGAATTTCTCACCTCAGTAAGCAGAGGCTATAACCTGCCTTGAATGTCAACATAATAGTTTAAATCTGCATCGTAAATCAATAGACAGCAAATGTAAACCTTTAAATACAGGAGTAACATGCTCTCAATAAACAGTGTTGGTTATCCAACGTACTACAGAATTTTTAACATGATGAAACTTTTTAATGTTCCAATGAGGTGAACCTACATAAGAAGCATTATGGTGATCACTGCCAGACAAAACTAAGGCAATCACCACCATAGCTAAATCTTTAGGATGCAGTCCGATGAACTGTCTTCAGCTGTCACAATGCCTTTTCACCACAGCAGTAATTTAGATATCCATCAATAATACCTCATCAAAGATAACACCCAGATCTTTTATCTTGAAACTAACATCACCCAGGAAAATTGACAACCCAACCGGTAAGCTGTTATCTCCAGGAACAAGCAGGAATAAGTCCTCACAAATGGGTACGTCGGTACCGACGGAGCCTGCGCGGGAAAGCTCCCCAGCTTCCCAGAAGAAAGCTTCTGGGAGCCTCCCACAGCGCATGCGTGCTGCCTTCCCGCCTTTCTCACCAACTCTCCTCAGTTCTTCTTTTCCGCGGAGCCAGCAGGTCGTGTTCCTGTCACCGCTGAAGAAGTTCTTATTTTAATTTGTTTCTTTGGCCGCGTGTCTGCCTTCCCCGACTACCGGACCGGTACCGCCGGTCTTTTTTCTTTTTACTTTTCAAAAAAAAAAAAAAAAAATTTCTTTTCACTACTTGGTGAAATTTTCGCTCTTCAGGCCCCTAGGCCTAGAGAACAATTTTCCCTCATGGAAAAACCAGCTTCTGGTTTTAAAAAAATGCACCAAGTGTAGCGGTACCATCTCTGTTACCGACACACATGAATGGTGTCTTAAATGTTTGGGGCCTGACCACTCCATTCCGGATTGCCAGTCCTGTTCCCTGATGTCTAAACGTGGCTTACAGAACCGAACAGCCAAGTTTCATATGCTGTTTTCCACAGATACTCCAGCATCGACATCTTCCAGGTCTTCCTCTCCTGATGGATCTCAGGTAACCAAACATTCCTCTGGCAGGTCCTCAAAGGGCAAATCTCCCTCTAAGTATCGAGATGCCCCCGGGCTTGACCCTGAGGACCCTGCCCCAGCCAAACAACCCCGGCGGGAAGCACCAGCTTCCAAAGCTCCTCCTATGGGGTTACAGGTTGATATCGATGGCACGGCCTCGACCGATCACCTGTTAGACTGTTCTGGGGTACCGGCACACTCTTCCGGTACCGACATCCAGGCAGTCGTGGCGTCCATGGATCATACAGTTCAATCCATGCAGCAGGATACCGATCGATACCGGTACCCAGGGCATCCACATCGACCAGGATACCGGTTCCGGCTCCCGGTTCCGGGGTTTTTCCCGATACCGATCCGGTTCCGGGTACGCCCGATGTCGATACCGGTCGATACGCGTATCGATCCTTGGAAGTCAACAGACGATACTTCCAGTCTTCTGATGATTCCGATTCATCGGATGACTCTCCTGAAGTATCTCTTGCTCTTCCTGAGGAGCCCTCTTCTCCAAAGAGGAGAATGTCTCCTCCAGAGGATTTGTCCTTTCAAGACTTCATCATGGAAGTAGCTAAAGGACTCTCTATTTCAGTAACCTCTGAAAAAGAACCTAGAGCAAAAAAATTAGACATTTTGGGATACTCTAATGTTCCCAGAGAGGCAGTCACCTTGCCAATTCATGAAATTCTCCAAGAACATTTGCTTGAATTGTGGGAGACTCCTCTCACCCTTTCTCCTCATTCTCGTAGATTGGACACTATGTACCGTGTCCCTCCTTCTCCTGGTTTTCAAAAAACTCAGCTTCCTCACCATTCTATTGTGGTGCAGTCAGCTATGAAGAGAATAAAGAGTACCAAAAGACACTCTTCTACTCCTCCAGGAAGAGAATGCAGGACCTTGGATGCTTTTGGTAGAAAGATCTTCCAAGCTAGCATGCTTACTGCCAGAATCAATTCATACAGCCTTTATATGGGTATGTTTCTGAAGGAGGTTGCAGAAAAGCTGCACAACTTTCTCCCTTTTATTCCAGAGGATAAAAGGGAGGAATTCCTTCTTTGGCTTAAGCATACGCAAGACATCTCAAAGTTTTCCAACAGAGCAGCCTTTGATTCCTTTGAGGTTGCCAGCAGAGCCTCAGGCATTGCTATAGCTGCTCGTAGAATTGCTTGGCTCCAGGCTTCTGATCTAGAACCCTGGGTTCAAGATGGTTTAGGAAATCTACCCTGTACAGGTGAAAACTTATTTGGCAAAGAGTGGCAGATTAAAGCCACTCAAATGGATGCAGAAAATGCTGCTCTTGATAGACTTTCTAAGTCTACCTCCACTCCAGCCAAGAAAAAGTTTTTTAAAACGTCTTTTTACAAGAAGGGCAGATTTCCTTCCACTTCTGGTCAACAGTCTTCTGCAGGTCGCTTTGCTACTAAGTGTCAGCAACCCAAACAGGCCAGGCCTAAACCTGCAGGGGCTGCTGCAACCCAGCAGTCCCAAGCCCCTCAGGGGTTTTGACTTAGTGCTAGAGAACTTAACCTTTCTGGCTCTACAACAGCCAGAACCTCTCACCATTCCAGGAAGGTTGGCTCATTTTGCTCCCAGATGGGAGCAAATCACATCAGAGCAGTGGACCCTCTCCATCATCAGAGAGGGCTACAAACTTCATTTCTCAGACCTTCCTCCCTACACCATGGTGAGACATTTCAATTCTCCCACATCTCTCCTCGACCTTCTGGATCAGGAGGTAACCTCCCTTCTGGCCCAGAGGGCCATAGAAGAAGTTCCTCTTCTTCAACAGGCGTCAGGTTTTTACTCCCCCTACTTTCTCATCCCAAAGAAAACAGGGGGATACAGACCTATTCTAGATCTCCGAGAATTGAACAAATTTCTGTACAAGGAGAAGTTCAAGATGCTCTCTTTAGGCACTCTCCTTCCATACCTACAGAGTCAGGATTGGCTTTGTTCTCTAGATCTCAAGGATACGTACACCCATATGCTCATCCATCCATCCCAGAAAATTCCTACGTTTTCTGTTCCAGGGAAAACATTACCAATACAGAGTCCTTCCTTTCGGTCTGGCCTCTGCTCCAAGAGTGTTCACCAAATGCATGGCAATAGTTGCTGCATTTCTGCGCACTCTGGGAGTCTTTGTCTTCCCATATCTGGACGACTGGCTCATCAGAGCTCCATCTCAGTCAGAAGCCCAGATTTCCCTGGACCGCACAAGGCGCATTCTGCAGTATCTGGGACTGGTGGTAAACCTTCCAAAGTCCCAGCTCATCCCTACTCAGTCCCTGGAATTCATAGGGGCCTGGTTGGATACCACCACTGCAAGGGCCTACCTTCCTCAGGCCCGTTGCCAACGTCTAGTGCAGCTAGCCTCCCAGATTCAGTCAAAGAGCCACTTAACTGCCAGGGAGATGCTACAATTGCTAGGCCACATGACTTCCACAGCACATGTGGTCTCCTATGCTCGCCTACACATGAGAGCAGCTCAATGGACTTTGTCCACCCAGTGGACTCAAGCCTCAGGAGCTCTCTCAGACCAAATAGCAAACTCCAAACGTCTCCTTTGGTCTCTCCAATGGTGGATGTCCACTCAAAATCTGTTGCTGGGGTCCCCCTTCCAACCTTTGTTGCCCCAAGCAATTCTCACAACAGATGCCTCCCAAACAGGTTGGGGAGCTCATCTGCAGGATCTCTCCACCCAAGGTACTTGGTCTCCACAGGAGACCTCTCTTCATATCAATCACTTGGAGCTTCGAGCAGTGTTCTTAGCTCTCAAGGTCTTTCATACCCTCCTCAGCTACCAGACAGTCCTCATTCAAACGGACAATCAGGTAGCCATGTTTTACATAAACAAGCAAGGAGGAACCGGCTCTCTGTCGCTTTGCAACGAAGCTCTCAGATTATGGGCCTTCGCCAGAGAGCATCAAATCCATCTCCTGGCAGTATACCTCCCAGGAATTCAAAACTCTTGGGCGGACAGACTCAGTCGAGTTCTGCTTCCACACGAATGGTCCCTGCACATGGATCAGGTACTCAGAATCTTTCAGGAATGGGGTACCTCGGACATAGACCTATTTGCAAGTCCGTGGAATGCCAAACTTCCCCGGTTCTGTTCCAGAATTCCGTGTCAGGGAGTTCAGGCCAAGGATGCCTTCCTCCTTCACTGGGGTCAGGACTTCCTGTATGCCTTTCCACCCATTCCTTTGATCCCCAAGACTCTGTTCAAACTTCAGAGGGATCAAGGATCTATGATCCTCATAGCTCCACGCTGGCCACGCCAAGTGTGGTACCCTCTACTTCTGCATCTCTCCCAAGCCCCCTCCCTGGACTTGGGAACTGCTCCAGACCTTCTGTCTCAGGAGGAGGGGACTTTGTGGCATCCAAACCCCAAGTCCCTTCACCTCAGAGCTTGGTTACTGAAGGCCTAGACCTTCAAGACTTCAATCTTTCGCAACAAGTGCAGGATATCCTTCATGCTTCCAGGAAACCTTCCACTAGGCATTCCTATGCTTTTAAATGGAAGAGATTTTCCATTTGGTGTGCTCAAAAGGGTCTTGACCCTCTAGCACTTGCTCTGAATTCTCTCTTAGAATATCTCCTGCATCTCTCCAATGCAGGCCTTAAGACGAATTCCGTAAGGGTCCATTTAAGTGCTATTGCAGCATCCCTTAAGCCTATCAATGGACAACCTGTTTCCTCTCATCCTCTTATTGCAAGATTCATGAGAGGCCTAACCTTAACTAAACCTCCCATTCGACCTCCTCCGGTGGCATGGGACTTAAACTTGGTTCTTGGTCAGCTTATGAAGCCACCTTTTGAACCCTTAGCCACTACCTCCCTGAAATTTCTTTCCTGGAAGGTTATTTTCCTTATTGCAATCACTTCTGCTCGCCGCATTAGTGAACTGCAGGCCTTAGTGGCTAATCCACCTTATACAAGGTTCCATCATGATAAGGTAGTCCTTAGGACAAATCCTCACTTTATGCCTAAAGTGGTCTCACCTTTTCATCTTAATCAAGAGGTATATTTACCTGTCTTTTTTCCAGCTCCTCATGCATCCACTGCAGAGAGGAACCTTCATACTCTAGATTGTAAAAGAGCTCTTGCTTTTTACTTACACAGGACACAGCAACATAGAAAGTCTTCCCAGCTTTTTGTTGCTTTTGATCCTTCTCATCTAGGACTTCCAGTCTCTAAAAGAACACTGTCCAATTGGATTGCTCAGTGTATCTCTTTTGCTTACCAGAGTAAGAACCTTTCTCTGGAAGACCATGTCACAGCTCACAATGTGAGGGCCATGGCCACCTCTATGGCTCATCTTCATTCTGTGTCCATCGATCAGATCTGTCGAGCAGCCACCTGGGCCTCGGTTCATACCTTCACAGCCCATTACTGTTTGGACAAGGACTCCCGCCGGGATGCCTTGTTTGGTCAGGCTGTCCTCAGACACCTGTTCCATTCTTGAACAACTCCTGCCCTCCTTCCCTGAATGGATGCCTGAGATCCATAGGAAGACGAGGAACCTTTCAGGGTCTCATACCCTTGGGGATC
The DNA here is from genome assembly GCA_033557465.1 of Ichthyophis bannanicus. NCBI lineage: Eukaryota > Metazoa > Chordata > Amphibia > Gymnophiona > Ichthyophiidae > Ichthyophis > Ichthyophis bannanicus. The sequence goes on from CM066032.1 coordinate 1,153,353,717, forward strand.
TCCCAGGCATCTTAGCTAGGGAGTCCCCATATGTGAGGACTTATTCTGCTTGTTCCTGGAGATAGCACATTTACTTACCTGTAACAGGTGATCTCTGGGAACAGCAGGAATTAGTCCTCACAACCCACCCACCTCCCCTAGGAGTTGTATCTTTTTCTCTCTTTGTCTTTCCTTTACTCTCTCTCTATTGTCTCAGCTTTAAACTTGAACTGAGGAGAGTTGGTGAGAAAGGCGGGAAGGCAGCGCGCATGCGCTGTGGGAGGCTCCCAGAAGCTTTCTTCTGGGAAGCTGGGGAGCTTTCCCGCGCAGGCTCCGTCGGTACCGACGTACCCATATGTGAGGACTAATTCCTGCTGTTCCCAGAGATCACCTGTTACAGGTAAGTAACTGTGCTTTACTTGAGAAAAGTACCCCAGACTTTCCAGGACTGGTCATCAGCCTGTAAGCTTTGAATCACAAATTCACATTGTTCAACCAGAGTTGACTCTTGGATTTGTAGAAACATTCCCTCCCTGATAAAGCAAAGCAAACATGGGGTTCATCTGAAAATTGGTGGAAGCCTACCTAAAATTATGTATTGGCCACCATTAAATTTTCAAAACAAAGGACTTATTTGGTTTACACCCAAAGCTAACCACATAAGTCATTTTGAATACTGATCCAGAATAGAGATTGTCCTGTTTTCAGAAATGCTATAAGGCTGCATCTAAACACATTAGTCCTAGAAAATGTCTTGGCTCTTTCTTTTAGAGGAAAATATTTGTGGTTTTTGCCTACTCTTCTGGTAATTTATCAGATCATGTGATTGTAAAATCCTGTTTTAATTTTGAGTGCTGCAGCATCAAACCCAGTCCTCCAAAAAGAAACTGAGTGGGAAGGACAGGAGCAACCAGGTACGCATGCAGGTGCACTGATGACATATAAAAAGCCAATGCACAAAAGTACAATATAAATATAATCTCATCAGCCCTGAGGTAGCAGATTTTATCATGATAGCAAATCAGCTCAATTTAGTGAGTAATTATAGATGAGACAAGGTTGACAAAAGTAAAATACTGTATTAGAGTAAATTTATGTTCTGTTGATGTATGCGGTAATGTTGCCCATCTTAAAATGTATCATTGGTGTTTCATTGTCAGCAGCAGATGTTACCAGGTTGAATCTGATCAAGTTCACCTGAGCTTCATCTTTAGGCTGGAGCAGACTCAGTATGCTTAGAAATACCTTTATAACTACTTATTTGTAGAACTAAAACTGATGATCAAGAGAGTATTAAACCTGACAAGTGTTTCTTCAACTAATGGCTACTTTACCTACTGCTGTTAACATCTTGCAGATTAAGGGACTTGTTTTCCCCGTGTTGTGTCTTTGGAAACATGCTTGGTATCTATGGCCCTTACATATTTGTCATTTTCTATGCAGACATGTCTCTTATGCTATGATTATAAAATCCCTGTTCATCATTTTATGTAACACGCAGACAAACCTAGCCCACTAGTACACTAACCAGAAACACTTAGATAGGGAAAATAACATGACTAGTCTCTCTCATGTATCACAAAATAGTGGGCAGTCAGGGTGGTGGGCTAAATTGAATGAGGTCTGTAAACAATTTGTAGTTTTTCTGGTGTTACTGTCAATTGTGAAGCTGTTTTAATCTTATTTTAATGTAATTGTGATTTTATATGGTGAGGTTTGTTTTAGTATTGTAAACCACTTTGGTGTTTGAATTTGAAAGGCAGACTAGAAAGAATATGAAGCGCTAAGCCAAACTAAACTCATGTTGTAGTGAGTATTTTTAAAGTGGTAGCCCATGGGTATATTTCACAAAGATCCTGATTCCAACTTGTTTATGTGACTATATAAAGCAATGCATCAGACCCTTGTCAGAATTCATGATTTTGGGGTGAATAAAGCTCCAACAGATGGCTGCATATTTTCTACATAAAACTATTTAGTCAAAGCTTTAGGAATTTTACCTGCTTCTGTACTTTGGCTTGGTAATTCATGACAGAGGAAAGCACACTTGGCTCTCTTAAGTAATGAATTCACCATTGCATTGATGTTTACAAATATGTCTCAAGCTGCAGGATTTAAAGAGTACTTGCAGGTCAAATCCTTTCTTTGTACCTGGGCTAGAGGCGAGCTCTGGTTTCTTCCACTGTCCAGGCCTCCTGCAGTGGATCTTGACATTAAGGAGACAATCTATCTAATCCATAATTAGCCCCAAGCTTGTTCTGTATAAATTGTAAACAATAGATCAAGCCGACTAATTGTAACGATCCTAAATGCCAGACACTGTACCTTAGGGACTGGCGCGCCTTGTCACTGTGCTAGCACTGAACGGTGCATCTGAGTGATGGCAGTCACGTCAGGAGTCATCCAAGGCCTGTGCTGGTGTGATCTCAGCACTTGAACCCAACTCTTCACTTGCTCATTTGTCATGGTCTTTCTTCCAAAGGCAGAAATCAGGTACTTCGGCTTGCCAGCTCTCCTCTCCTCTACGCAACAGAGAGCAATGTAGCTGCACAATTTCTCACATCCATCCACACCAGGAGCAAAAGGACAAAGGGACATGCAGTGACTGAGAAGCTATAGAGCATGACAAACTTCCAGCCACAAAAGTAGCTCAAAGAGAAATAAGACTTCATTTTAACTCCAAACTGTTTGATTGGTCTGAATGTGGAGCATTAAATATATATGGTCTCAAAGACCTCTCTGTATATTCATACCTTTTTTGCTATTTTTAAAAAGTATCATGATTGGTTCCTCCCCAAAAAGTGTAGTATATCAAGCAAGAACTGAACTCTTCTATCAAGTGTTTTATAGCTAGTAAATGTATTTATGTGGTAAGACTTACAGACTGTGTCCCTGCCCATCAAGGATTAGAATATAATTTAAATGAATAGTCAAATCCGATTGTTCCCTCTCAACCAAACAAGCAAAGTCATTGGAGTATGTTTACTAAAGTGCGTTAGCTGCTACCACAAGGAGTTAATCCAATGTTAGCCCTGCGGTAGCAGCTAACCCGTGGAAAAATCAGATATTGCAGGCAATTTCCCACAGTATCTGATTTTCCCATGGTGCAGCTCCCTAGGGGCGGGATTGGGGTGGGGAGTGGGGGTGGCCATGGTTGGCAATCACCATGCAAAAAAGATTTTGCGCAGTGGCTGCCAAAATCGGGCCTGATCACAGCAGCAGAAAACGCCATCTCAAGGAGCGAAGAGCTCCTGCCCTTCTCATAGGCCCAATCAAAGATGGTCACAATCTCATGGTGCTGTCCCCTAGCGAGAGGCTAGAGGGCAGCACCTCGTGACAGTGAACATTTTGATTTGGCCACTGGACAGGGCAGGAGTGTATAGGATTGCTTCTGCCCCATTCCTGCCCTAGACTACCATGGGTTGTAAGGTTAATGTGGGGGATGGGGGGCTGCTGAGCTTCCTCTTGCCAGCTGACTACCCGGGATTTACTTTTTATTAAGGAAAGGTGGGAAGGGGAGGGTAGGCATGCCGCGGGGCCCCCCACCCTTTTACATCTGCATTGGGAGGGGAGGCAGTGGGCTTAGATGACTGGCTAGCCGGGACTTTTTATAAATAAGAAGTTGCATGGATTCCCTATAGGCAGATCCCAATGGAGCTCAGAAGTGGGGGGCACACACTTAACTTGTTTATATTGTCAGTGCTATAGATCACTGCACCACGGCACCAACAGTATTGGGGGGCGCAGGCCCAATTACGGCAATTTGGGAGGCATGGCAGTGATCGAGGCACTAGGCTGCTGACAGCTCTGTGCACCCAATTGCTTCCATCCCTTCCCATAGATTTACTATGAGAACCCGTGGTGCCTGCTTCAGCAAGCACTGTGGGACTTTTCCCGTGGTATCTACCAAGACAGGTAACACAGAATCCCAATGGGCAATGACCAATTTACCATTATAGATGTTTTTTATGTTTTTTATTATTTCTTTTAATTGTATTTTAAGAAGTTGTCGTCCCTCGAAGAAGGCCATTGGCCGAAAAACGTGGTGGGCTGACCTTGCAGTTTACACAATAACACTCTCTGTCCATCCAGTGGGGGAGGGGGGGCGGTGTCCTGCTTTTCTTGTACCTATTGACTCTGCAGGTGGTATGTTCCTTGCTTTGGTCTTTGAGTTCATTTCTATGGGCCACTGCAGCACTTAGCACACATTAACTTTACTTAACATGCATTAACTTTTAGTAAGCATGCCCCTTATTTAATTAATTTATTTATTTAAACGGATTTTCTATACCTTAGTCTCCCCACCAAACCTCACTCGCACTCTCTTTCCCTCTGGCCAGGGTGTGTGGTGGGTGAATAGGGATGCAGGGTGTATTGTGAGAAAAGAGTGTTATATGGCATGAGCAGAGTGTAGTTTGTGTGAGTAAGGGGTGCTATGTGGAATGAATAGTGGGTGAGGGGTAGCATATAGGTGTCCTGTGTTTATGGTCGGTAAGTAGGTGTGCAGTATGTGTGGTGGGTGAAGAGAGCATAGGTTATAGGGTGAATAAGGTTGTGAATATGTGTTGGGTGAGAGGGTATGTAACATGCAGGATGGGTGAAGAGGGCATATGTTAAGGGATGGTGTGTGGGGTGTGTGATGGGTGACAGGTATGTGGTAAGTGGTGGTTTCTGGAGTTTGTGGTGGGTGAAGGATGTGTAGGAGCAGTTTCTCCAAATAGGTTTGTTTTGCACATACCATGACAGTCATAAACCTCACTTCTAAGCCAGGGTATGTGGAGCATGATCTCACACTCAAATTTACTGCTAAGGCTCAGCGTAGTATTTGCATCGTGCCAGAGAGAGCCTCCTGCTGGAGTTCATAAGATGTAACATGTATGGGTAGTTTGTCAAGATGTGCTTGGAAATTCTTCTTTATCAAGCCTGTGGCACCCAATACGATGGAAAATATTTCTGTATCTTTCTGCCATGTTTTCTTGGTCTCTGACTGCATTTCCTGGTATTTCAGGATATTCTGACTCTCCACATGTTTCACAGAGTAGTTGCTTCGAACGGACACCTCTATTATCAATGCCATTCTGGCGTTTTTTTCCTTAACCACTATATCCAGCTTCCTCGCATCCAGCTTTTTATCAGTTGGAATGGGAGTATCCCAGGTGATCATAACCTCCTTATTCTCTGTAATTCTCTTAACGTCATGATCCCAGTGCTTTTCGGGCACAGTGATGCTGTAGTGCTTACAGAGTTTCCAATGCATGAGGCGCACTACTTTATTATGTCTTTCTGTATAGAAATTTTCTGCCATCAGAACTTCACAGCCAGGTGAGTCACCGTTTCCAGGTCTTTCTTACAGAATTGACATATGTCTGTGTTGCCAGTTTTTCAATGCTCACTGTAAACCATCTCATCCATAGGCTGCTGTCCTGGGCTGCAACTATCAACCTCTCATCCTTCGGTTTAAGTTCACCCCTCCTTAACCATTTTTGTATCCGTTCTTGATCAACAAAGGGTCCCTGGAGTATTTGCATCTGCCACTTGTTTTTCCTTGTTTGTTGATCTAATTCCTGAGTTTTTTCTCTTGTTTTGCAAATTTTGTTACTGCCTTTCCTGTGCATGATTGTGGATTTTCACTATGTGGTGAGTAAATGGCGGTTTTTGAGATGTTGTATGTGAAAGATGGAGTGGAGGAGTAGCCTAGTGGTTAGAACACTGGCTTGGTAACCAAGCAACCAGGATTCAATTCCCACTAGCACTCCTTGTGGTCTTAGGCAAGTCACTTAACCCTCCATTGCCTTGGAAGAAAGGCCTGGCAATCTACTTCCAGTCACACTGCCAAGAAAACCCAGGAGCTTCTGGGTCGCCAGGAGTCAGCATTGATTTGAAGGCACACATTGCATTTTGCATGTGAGGGATGGAGTGTAGGGTGTGCAATGGGTGGCATATGAGTGAGGGGTGGGTGCTATAGTGAGTGAAAAGATATGTATTATGAAAAGTTGGTGAGGGTTGTGTGAGGAATATAGGATGGGAGGGGCAGGAGCATATGTGTTAGGCAAGCCATCTCTGCTGGAGTAGGTGGCAGTGTTGATATGAAGATAGTGGAGAGCAGGTTACAATCTCACTGTAGCATACCTCAGTGGTGACAGGAGGAAGAGGAGTTCCTGCATGTAATTTTGGTGGCTGTGGAAAAAGGATGCAATCAACATCTGAAGTCATGAGAATAAAGCACCAGGGGAGCAGTAGAAGAGTAATATGTGGAGAGCAATAGAAGAATGGGACATCTGTCCATGGGAGCTAGAGGAGTGCCTCTGGATGAGTGACATCATGGTAGGGTTGGCAGCTTGATGGGGTCAGAGAAGAGGGCATCACGAAAGCAGAGCAGGAATGTCACACATGGAGGAGGGTGATACAGAAGTCCAGCAGCCAAGTGTAAGCTTCTGTTTCGGGTGAAAGGCAAAGGGGTGAACGCAGGTAGGATTGATAGGAGGGTAAATGCAGTGAGGTAAGGGTGAGCTTTTAGTGGGATGCACAAACAGATGTACAGCAAATACCCCATGGTCTGCATTTCAGTTAGAAGAGCTTTTTATGGGGAATGAGACAGTCCATGACAGGCTTCGGGACAGCATGATACAGGATGAAGTGACAGACAGACAGACATCTTAGGCTGTTATTAGAATAGAATTTTCCTTCTACTGCTTCAATGAAAAGTAGCCATCGGTTACAGCTAGAATAGAAATTTAGCCATTGGTTACTCATGAAGGGGAAATTTGCAGTTCTTTAGTGATGGAGCAGAAATGTGCCTAGATGCTGTAGCAGCTGAAATTTTCCTTTAGTTACTGACTGAGTGGAAATTTGCCTGGTTACTGATGCAATGGAAATTAACCATTGGTTGCAAAGACAGACAAACAAACTCCTTCTGCTATTGTACTGTATATAAAGAGCTTTTGAATTCATCTATATTGCTGCTGTGTACTGCCCTGCCATATATAGCACAGCCAATAAAAGGAAACTATTTTGACTGGGCAGTTCTTCAGAACTTCACTAAAGCGGTAACAGGACTGTGTACAAGGCATAAAAAGTCACATTTAAATTAGTTGTGAAATTCCAAAAGCAAGAAGCTTAGTGGTTAAAGCAGCGAGTTGAGAACCAGGGAGCCAGGGTTTACATTTTGTTTCTCCTACTGATCTTCCTTGTGGCTGTGGGTGAGTCACAACTTTGGCCTCCCTTGCCACAGATACAAGCTTAGGGCTCTGTTTATTAAGCTTGTGATAAGGAAGCTTATCATAGCTCAGGTAGGAGCTATAGAAAAGATGATGTGACTCTGAACAAGCAACCTGTCAGTTCTGGTAGAAGCAAGAAAACAGAGTTTTCACATAAAAGACTACCAGTCCCAGAATGCACCAGGTTTCCAGCAGCCATGAGAGGGGCTGAAGTGAGAGAATGTGTGTGCAATCAAGAGACCTATGAGGTAATCCCTAAGCACTCATCTCAAAGGGCAGGGCCTGATTCAACACAGCTGCGCTGTGTTAGGGAGCAGCACACATTAGAACAGGATAAGAATAGAGCTTATTCTTCAGATAACAGCTACAGAGGGAGGAAGAGATACAGAGACAGCAACGGCTACAAGCACCAGTATCACCTGGAGAAACAGAAGCCAAGCCAAGCAGATAGAGAGAGAAGGAAACTCTCTGGAAGGAAGAGAAGAAAGGCCATTGGAAGATCTGGGAGATTCCAAGGCAGTACTCATACTGGGAGGTATTCCAAAAGCCAGCAGAGTCCATTGGACTGGATTCAGCCAGAGGAATGGAGTGTGTCAGACGGCTGCCTAGGGTGAGAACTTACACAATCTTGACGATGCATATATTCATATGATTCTTGCAAGGTATTGTGGGTATTGTAGTTCATTCACTCCCAAACACAGCTGATGACAATAATTTGAGTTGTGAAACCAAGTGGTAAGATCAATAAAATACTTCTTTTATTGATGGGGTTTAATTCACCCAGCACATGTATGCTTGATAGCACTATAAATGAGGTTACTTGCTTGCAGTGTTTAAAATGGATAACAAAAAGTCACAAAGTAAACCAGAAACAACCTTCAGCTTGTCAGGCAATTAGCTAATGTTTTCTTAGCAAATAATTACCAAATACAAAGGCACAAAGAAAAGAATAAACTTTGCTGGTTAGGTTAACTTCTGCTTATTTTCCACACCGATCTCAGCAGTGATTCTCCCTTGCTCACACACACAATCAGGTGCAGCCTTAATTACTATCAATGGACCAGCTGAAAGCCTTTAGCTGGCTGGCTGCTACTGTGTGAGCCCAAATCCTGCTTTAAGAGCTGTTTGCAGTGGAAATAAAGAACAAAGTTAGGTTTCTTTGTGATGGCTGTTGTGTTTGCTCACGGAAAGCTAGCAATAGCATTTAGATAGAGAACAGTCCATGTAAACTGTATTTTCATCTGCTGTATCAATCAGCATATGGTCACTATCATACATTGGCACAGACGAGTCTTTCATTAAGGCACTATCATGAGAATGCTTATTCCCTTGCTGCCCTTCTCTATTATAGATAGGGTCTGGATCAGTGTTCATACCTGAGCCTCTCCTGCTATCATTATTCCTCTCTGTATAGCCTGTAGTTAAATAATAATGAGCTGTGAAGCGTGTAAACAGAGCTAGTGCAAGGATATCTGTCATGCTAGGCAGTCTTTGAACATAAGAACGTAAGAAATGCCATATTGGGTGAGACCAAGGTCCAAGCCCAGGATCCTGTTTCCAACAGTGACCAATCCAGGTCACAAGTACCTGGCAGTTTCCCAAAAAGACACACAGGTCCCACAATGCTTGTATTGGAGCTAGCAGTGGACTTCCCGGGGGTCCTCTTTAAAATGGTTTACGGACCTTTCCTCCAGGAACTTGTCCAAACTTTTTTTAAACCCAGTTACAGTAGCAGCTTTTACTACATCCTTAGTAACAAATTCCAGAGTTTGATTACGCATTCAGTGAAAAATATTTTTTCATATTAGTCTTAACTTTTTAAGCCTCTCCTCATATCGGTATCCTTCCATCCCCTTTACCATTTTGGTGGCTCTTGTATGTATCTTTTCTAATTCAGCTATATCCTTTTTAAGATACGGCGACCAGAATTGCACACAATATTCAAGGTGCGGTCGCACCATGGAATGATATAGAGGCATTATAGTATCCTTGGTTTTATTCTCCATTCCTTTCCTTGTGATTCCTAGCATTCTATTTGCTTTCTTGGCCGCTGCTGCACACTAGGTGGAGGGTTTCAACGTCTTATCCACAATAACGCCTAAATCTTTTTTCTGGGTGGTGGTTCCTAATGTGGAACCTTGCTTCGTGTAACCGTAGTTTGGGTTATTCTTTCCTAGGTGCATAACTTTGCACTTGTCCATGTTAAATTTCATCTGCATTTGAATGTCCAGTCTTCCAATTTATCAAGGTCCTCTTGCAATTTTTCACAATCCTCTTTTGGTTTTAACAACTTTGAATAATTTGTGTTATCTGCAAAGTTGATTACCGCACTTGTTGTTCCCATTTCCAGGTCATTTACGAATATGTTAAAAAGCAGCAGACCCAGCACAGATCCCTAGGGTACTCTGCTATTTACCTTTCTCCATTGGGAAAATTAGCCATTTAGCCCTACCCTCTGCTTGTTATCTTTTAACGGTTCCAGATCCACAATAGTACACTGACTCCTATCCCATGACTTTTTAATTTCTCCAATAGTCTTTCATGAGGGACCTTGTCAAAGGCTGTCTGAAAATCCAGATACACTACTGTATCGACCGGCTCACCTTTGTCTACCTGTTTATTCACACCTTCAAAAAAATATAATAAATTAGTAAGACAAGATCTTCCTTGGCTAAAGTCATGTTGGCTTTCTCCCATTAAACCATGGCTATCTACATGTTCAGTATTTTTGTTGTTTATAATGGTTTCTACTATTTTGCCCGGTACTCACGTCAGGTTCACCGGTCTGTAGTTTCCCGTATCACCCCTGGAACCCTTTTTAAAAATTGGTGTTACATTGCTCATTCACCAATCTTCAGGTATTACAGATGATTTTAATGATAGTTCACAGATTTCTAATAGTAGGTCTGCGGTCTCATATTTCAGTTCTTTCAATACCCTCGGATGTATACCATTCGGTCAAGATGATTTGCTACTCTTCATAACCGAGGCAGGCGTACCCGGTGCTCCGGGCCCTGCCACTATCATCCCCCACCCCTACCCCTGCCACTATCATCCCCCACCCCTACCCCCACCCCTCCCCCCCCTCACCCACCAAACCCCACTTCCAAGAAAAACACCACACCACTATTATGGGAACAAGAACTGGTCGCAGCTTTATTAAGTAATACAATTAACAATATTCCAACCACAGAAAACATAACTAGGCCCCATAGCGGAGTAGTGCCACACCAGCCATACCTTAGCAAAGTGCCTACCACCGCTACGGCCCGACACTTGCCCCCCGGCAAGTTTTCCCACCCTTCTCCCGACTTCGCCATGCCCATAGCAAAAGCCGGCCAGGGTTTATCCGGGTCAGGGGCACCCCAACCCCCGCCCAAGTGTACCTTGAGGCACCGGACCCAGAAACCTCCGGGATCCCGCCCCATCCCCCCCCCCAAGCTGCAACACCCCAAAATGTCCACCCAAGGGAGGGCGGGAGGGAAGCCGGTACTCTGCAGGTCTCCAGCAGCGACTGAGCACGCGGAGACCTGCATCCACCTCTCCACATGCCGCGCTCCCCCCAGCCGCTTCCCCATTGGCTCCCGTGCGATCGCATTCGCCGGGAGCCTATGGTTTTAAACCATACCCCCCCCCCCACTACACGGCCCAGGAAGCGGTCGCGCGCAGGGTCCCCACACCGGGCCGCGCGCCCGGTTAATGACGGCCGTCGGGACCCTGCCCGCGGCCTTGCTCATTTTATCAAATACTTGTAATACATCATCCCAGTTTATCAATATTTCTTTCAATTCTTCCATTGTATCACCTTTAAATACCATTTCAGTCGTAGGTAACTTCCCTATATCTTCTTCAGTAAAGACCGAAGCAAATAATTCATTCAGTCTCTCCTCTATGCCCTTGTCCCTTCTATCATCTAATGGTCCAACTGACTCTGACAGGTTTTTTTGCTACGAATGTACTTGAAAAAGTTTTTATTATGAGTTTTTGCTTCCACAGCAAGCTTTTTTTCAAATTCTCTTTTTGCCTCCCTTATCAATGCCTTGCATCTAACATGCCAGTGCTTATGTTGTTTCCAGTTTTTATAATTTGACTCCTTTTCCCATTTCCAGAAAGATGCTTTTTTGGCTACAACAGCCTCTCTGACCTCACCTTTAAACCATGCTGGCAGTTTTTTAACTTCCTTCCACTTTTCTTAAAGTGTGGAATACAGCTGGTCTGGGCTTCCAAGATAGTATTTTTAAACAACACCCATGCTTATGTAAACCTTTAACCTTTGCAGCTGCTCATTTTATTTTTTCTTAAGAATTTTCCTCTTTTTATCATAATTTGCCTTTTGAAAGTCTCTATTCCTCCCTCCACCCCACTCCTGCCCCAGACCCCTGCCCTTAGCACCCCTCTCCCATCAGGGTTCTGGCTCTACAACTTACATGCTCAACCCAGTTCCCCCCAGAGGCCCTAGCCTATGATTTCTTCTGGCTACTCAGTCCCTATGTGGAGTAACACTACAAGAAGCAAAAATGCCACATAGATGCAAAGACCAAGTCCAGACGTGGTATTAGGAAAGACAGACCTTTATTATCCGTATACCAGGGACTACCCAACACAGGCCGTATTTTGTTGCCTTCATCATGGGTTTTAAACTGGCATACTAAAATCATAAATACATAAAATATCAATAAAAACATATCAAATACATCAATGAAAAAAGATTAAAAAACTAATTAAATAACAAATAAATAATTAGCAAATAATTAAAAATCATAAAAAACAAACAAATAATTAATGATCACACATAAAAAATCAGATATACTAATCAAAATTATAAACACTATAAACACAATAAATGAAAACATTATGTAACAAACATTTATAGTGTATATCAACCATATTAATAAAATCATCATGACCATGTGTTAAAAAACAAACCATATTAAAAGGGTATGACATCAATAGATAATGATTCAAATAAATATGTGCCTTATGGAGAATCCTATCTCTCGCATACCTTAGTTGTACATATATACAGGGATTACTCTGAACAGGTAAGTAACAAACTAAAAAGAACAATAAAGATGTAACAAATGTAACTGGCATGTAAAACAAGAGAGACCTTGTCATCTGTACTATATTCAAAAATACATTATTAACACACAGAGCAGGAGCGAAACCAGAGTGTGCCTTACTAAGGGGGCATTAAATGTAAATAAAAAGGCTCAACACCTGTGTTGAGCATAGAAATTTGTTGCCATCATATGCTTTGGTTGGAGCCGTAGTGAAAAGGACAAACCATGCCTTAAATATGAAGGGGAAGAACACACTTAAACAATAGAATATTTCTTTTGGAAATTAATGATCCCTAAAGTCATAAAATACCGCAGCAGGGTGCTGCTGAAAGCAGTCTAGACCATGTTTAAATGATTGTAGATAAAATGTATGTGAATCATAAAACCATAAATGAACAACATTGACACACAACCCGTTAAAAACACATAGGGGGCATAGCAACCTGACAATCTAAAAAATCTAGAAAAACGATTGTCCAAAGTAATAAAAACTCATATGTAAGCTATAGATTTTCATTCCTCATTAATTTCTGATTTCGCTCCTGCTCCGTGTGTTAATAATGTATTTTTAAATATAGTACAGATGACAAGGTCTCTCTTGTTTTACATGCCAGTTTCATTTGTTACATCTTTATTGTTCTTTTTAGTTTGTTACTTACTTGTTCAGAGTAATACCTGTATATATGTACAACTAAGGTACGCAAAAGATAGGATTCTCCATAAGGTACATATTTATTTGAATCATTATCTATTGATGTCATACCCTTTTAATATGGTTTGTTATTTAACACATGGTCATGATGATTTTATTAATATGGTTGATATACACTATAAATGTTTGTTACATAGTGTTTTCATTTATTGTGTTTATAGTGTTTATAATTTTGATTAGTATAGCTGATTTTTTATGTGTGATCATTAATTATTTGTTTGGTTTTTATGATTTTTAATTATTTGCTAATTATTTATTTGTTATTTCATTTGTTTTTTATCTTTTTTCATTGATGTATTTCATATGTTTTTATTGATATTTTATGTATTTATGATTTTAGTGTGCCAGTTTAAAACCCCTGACAAAGGCAATGAACATGGACTCTGTTGGGTAGTCCCTGGTATACGGATAATAAAGGTCTGTCTTTCCTAATATCACGTCTTGACTTGGTCTACTCAGCCCCTATGGCCAGCAGATGGAAGGGCACTTAGTGTTCCAGCTTTCTCTGCCACTCGGGGCCAGTCTTGCAATATGTGCCATAAGGTTATAAAATCTCACGGTTCATACTGTGAGACTGATCCTCTGCAGAAGAGGATCAGTCTCACATCAACGACAAAAAAAACGAAGTCATGTATATATCCAGTAAGCCGAACTTTGAGCCTCCCCCTAAGATCACCCTGTGTAACAACACATACAACACAAAGAAGGAGATCAAATATCTGGGAGTCACACTCGACTGCAACCTAAAAATGGAAACACACCTGCGTAAAACAAACAAGACCATCTTCCATAAACTTAGAGTAATACAACCTCTCAGGAATATAATCGATCCCTCTGATTTTCGGTCTGTTGCACAAGCACTCATTATGCCACACTTGGACTACTGTAACGCCATCTTACAAGGTCTACCCAAAAAGTCACTAAATATCCTTCAAATAGCCCAAAATGTGACGGCCAGGATCATCATGAAAACAAGCCTGGCTGAGCACATTACACCTGTTTTGATTGAACTACATTGGCTCCCCATTGCAGCCAGGATACAATACAAAACATTGATAACCGCATTCAAACTGATAAATAACATAGCCCCGTCATTCCTCTCCACACTTATCAGCACACAACCAACAAACAGGGACAGGAGAACTACAAACACAGCCACACTCCATGTCCCAACTAACATCAGATCTGTTAAAACAACTACGAGTCACAGGGCATTCTCATTCTCTGCACCAACTAACTGGAATCAGCTACCAATCGAGCTGCGATTAATCAAAGACATTACTGTTTTCAGGAAGGAACTAAAGACTCATCTATTGAAAAGGCATTACAAGCAGCTATAACTCTCCATAAGATATAGATGAACCAAAACAATTAATTAATCATGCTCTGCTGAACCATATGTACTATATGTATAAATATGTATAAATGTAAAAATGTAAATGTGTAGTCCAATCTCCTATACACTAATACTGTGTGCGGTGCCTCACCCCCAAAACTATGTATATATTTGTCCCACTTTTCGGTCCTGATTTGACAACCCCCAAAGATGTAATCAAACCGCTGCTGATCGCTGGAAGTAGCGGTATATAAGTGTGTACTAAATAAATAAATAAAAATAAGAAGAGGGAACAGTGCTTAAGTGCCCTTCTTCCTGCTGGTTGTAGGTGCCAAGCCATTGGGCTTCTTTGAAGGCAGGAACCAAGCAGGAGGGAGAGAATTTAAATTCCTGCCCACTGCCCTTTGCCTCCCCCAGAATCTCAGCACTCTTGGCAATCACGTAGTTTATTTAATGGAAGTACCAGCCCTGCATTCGAACCAGCTCATTATTGTGCAAAATGATTTATACAACTTTTCATTAAACTTCGCAAGCTGCATTATTCACTGAAAGTTAGCAGCACCATAAGAGGCTTTTCCCTGGGAGCATCATCCATCTAACATGTAAGCTGATACTATTATATAGAGAACATCTGAATTAACCTATAATGCTTTTGTGCACCGCCCTAATGCAGACAACACACCTAATCAAAGGAAACTACAAGATATATGCAGCACTGTACAAACACATGGAATTGACAGTCCCTGCTGTAGTCAAGGTACATAGCTTCACAGAATACTGCTAACTTTAGGCAAATATATAGTAACATAGTATATAATGGCAGATAAAGACCAGTATGGTGCACCTAGTCTGCCTAGCAAGGTGGCAAGAGTAGATGCACCTGCCACTCCATGCAGGTCACCCCTCCCTATACCTTTGTTTAGGTGTGTACCCACCACTCTATGTAGGTCACCCCTATTTGCTGAGATATAAGAGATAGTTGTATTTATTTTAATTTTATCCTGTTGTTGTAAAGGGAGCCACTGCGTCTGTCCCATGCCATTTTGAATTCTGTCACTGTATTTGCCCCCACCACTTCCATCGGGAGGGCATTCCAAGCATCCACCACCCTTTCAGTGAAAAATGATTTATATGGGGAAGCTGATACAAATTTTTATTCAAAGGCTTATTCGGGAGACTTACAATAGATTTTTGAAATAATGCAATTGAGCATTTTAGCATAAGCAAGCCTATTTTTTAAAGTGTTACCTTTTTCAGAAAGGGTGTTCTGGATAAGGTTACTCTTTTACATAAAAATAATAAAATTAACCAAAGTTAATTTTGATGACAAAATTAATGATGTCTTCTGTATACACCCAAGTATGCTATTAGTTTTCTCAATTGACTACCTTGAGGTCTTGTGTGGTGATTGCTAGTTTTTTCACCTTCAAAAATGTATTTGGTCCTTGGATTTCTGTATTGCAAATGCACTATTTTGCAGTTTTTATATTATAATATAACTGCCATACCTTTGTCTATTTTCTCAGTTTTTTTTAAATCATCATTCATGGCGGTTACATGATGTAATGAGCAAGGAGAAACTGTGTTTTTTGGAGTAATCAGACCCTCCCTGCAAATAAGAATTTAATCATGATAGAAAATCTCAGAACTTTAGGAGACCCCAACTGCTTAGCTTTGCTACCTGAAGTGGCAGAACTAGCCAGATGTGTTTGTTGGAGCGGATAGTGGCAAAACCCCCAAGGAAAGAGAAAAAATAGCAAAAGACTCACACCACCGAGATGGCAAATGATGAGAATAAGGGGAGCCCCGTACATACCCCAAATGTGCTGGTGGATCAGGTTTCTGCTGCTGTTGTTTGGGCATTAGATTCCAAATTTGAGAGACTACATGTTAAAATGAATAAGTTTAATGCCTCTATGGAGTCTTAACAAAAATGCATGGCAGTATTTGAACCGCAAGTAGGAAAGGTGGAGGATGGAACTCAACAAGTGATCAGAGAGTTGACCATACTGAAAGACACCATAGCATGCCATATCGAGAATATCAACAGCCTGGGAAACAGGTTGTGGCACAAAAATTTGCATTTTGTTGGAATCCCGGAAATGTGATTGATTTGGACTTATGCAGCTTCTTGGAAATCTGGCTGCCATTGAGCCTAAAGCTGGAAAGTTCCTCAGCCCTACTGCACATTGAGTGAGCACATCGAGTTGGCCCACGGCAGAACTGTGGAGAGAAGTCACATGTCGTGATTGCTCATTTTTTTTAACTTTGTTCAAAAAGGAAGAAATCAGCTGGTTAGGGCATAAGGAGTGATCGATGATGCATGAGGGTAAAAAGATTTTGATTTTCCAAGACTATTCACTACAGGTGGCACAAGGCCTTCTCCTCCCTATGCTCCAGGCTATTTGAGTGGTAGGTGAGATATGTGTTGCAATATCTGGCTAAACTCTGAATTCACCACATCTATATGAGTCCCCCGAAGCAGCCAAGAAGTTCTGTAAGGAGCGACGGCTAGGAGCTGATAAAGGCAAGGCTGGATCATGATTTTCATGGTGAAAGAACTAATGGTAGGAATCGGTGAGTCTCTGTATTTATTTATTTATTTATTTACCATTTGCTTCTATACCGCGCTATTAAAATCAGCGCGGTGTACATCAAACAAGCATACTACAATGTATACAAACAACATTGAGTTTTACAGAGAACAGGAAATTGAACATGGGAAGGAAACCAGGGTTCTGATCTTATGGTATATTGCCTTTGTGATGTTTTTTATATGCGTTGTCATGTTCAGGTGCTGGTCCAGGGTGATGCCGAGGTAACGAATTGTGGATTTGGATTTCAACTCTACATTGTTGACTCGTAGAGATGAAGGGGGTGTGAATTTGAGGTTCCTCGTGACAAATAGGACATCCGTTTTGCTGTGATTGATCCGTAAATTCTGGGATAATAGCCAATCTGTTACTGCTTCGAAGCAATTAATTATTGGGGAGAGCACTGGTTGGTCTATCAAGAATGGCATGTAAAGGAGGATGTCATCAGCGTATGCAAGGCATTTTACGTTGAAGGATCGAATTAAGTCGCATATCGGCTGCATATAAATGTTAAACATCAATGAAGATAAGGACGATCCTTGGGGAACTCCCTGTGTTTGTAGAAATGGTTCGGAGGATGAGTGGCCAGCCTTGACTTGCTGCCATCTATTGGATAGGTAGGATTTACACCATTTTAGAGCTGTATTTTGGATCCCCTTTTCTTTCAGGCGTTGTAGAAGAATGTCATGACTCACTGAGTCGAAGGCGGCAGATATGTCCAGGAAAATAAGGACAAAGCCTTGTTGTATGTTGTTGATTCCTGTATTTTGAAGGCAGCAGATGGCATTTTTCTACACTTCAGGAGAGTGGCCTATAATAAGGGACTGTAGAATCAGAGTGGTCCTCATTTGTTTGGTGCACTGAGATTTTGCTACTTTTCTTTTCATCATGCCATCCCAATATGGTGTTTATTCTAGCCTAGGAGCCTGGTACTGCTTCAATGGACCATTAGCCCAAAGGATATCAAATTAGGAGGTCTGTTTACTAAGTGGCGCTAGCAGCTTCCGTGCAAAATCAGAGCTGCGGCCCCATTTTATTCAATGTGGCTGTGGCTCTCATTTCACACTGGAGCTTCTAGCGCCGCTTAGTAAACAGACCCCTAGGTGGTTTTGGTCACATGATTTTGGCTCTGATTTTTGTTTTCAATGAGTCATAGCTGAATGGAATTGGACAGCTGGGCTCTAGAGATAAGGCATCCAAAGGACTATTTTATCTCTTTACCTTTGCATCTGGACTGAATTTTTCTTTACTGATTTTTTTTATTTCAAGTGCAGCACCGGATGAAAGGGGGCTTGTGGCACTCTGCTGAATGTTATATTAGAACGATGTTCGATACTCATAGGATTCTAAAAAATAAGATGGGAGCGTTAGAATTTATACAGCTGTGGTCAACATTATCGGCACCCTTGCATTTTAGATATATTCTGTACAATATCTTGAGAAATAATTGGAAATAGTCCAACTGTATGTCATATTATTTTAATAGTATGTCCAAAGGTATACAACAAAAAAAAGATGTTTGTGCAACTTAGATGCAGTAATTTCTGTGAAAACAAAAAGCCAAAATATGACCTGGATAGGATTAATGGCACCCTTCACTAATATTTGGTTGTGCTACCCTTGGCAGTGATGGCAGCCTCCAAATGTTTTTTGTAGCCATCTATAAGTTCCATACATCTGTCTGCTGGTAGTTTCTTCCACTCTTCAACTGCAATTTGTTCCAGCTCGTGAAAGTTTCCATGGTTCCTTTTACAAAAGCCAGATTTTAGCTCTTTCCAAAGGTTCTCATTGCTGGCCAGTTTAAAACAGTCTATTTTTCCTTTTTAACCATTCTTTTGTCCTTTTGGATGTATGTTTTGAATCATTGTCCTGCTGGTTGACCCATGACCTTCGACCCAGACCTAGCTTTCTGACACTAGCTAGCATATTTTGCTCCAAAATACTTTGATGGTCATCTGACTTAATGATTCTGTTAATAAGTTCCAGGCCTCCAGTTTCTGAGGCAGCTAAACAGCCCCACAACATTATAGAACCTACCCCATATTTAACTGTAAGAAGGGTATTTTTTTCCTTATAAGTTTCATTTTTTCGCCTGTAAATGTATCACTGCCAAAGACCTCAAGTTTGGTTTCATCTGTCCACAGAACATTTTCTGGTTTCTCAAGGTGGGTTTGGACAAAGATCAGGTGTGCCTTTTTATGTCTGTCTTCGAGGAGTGGGGTCTTCCTTGACCTTTGCCCATCAAGTCCTTCTTTGTTGAATGCACGGCTTATGGTGCAGGCCGAAACCACCACTCCAGATTGCTCCAGGTCAGTCTTAAACTCTTTGGATGTCATACGTGGTGTTTTTCCTATAGTCCACACTAATCTTTGAAGACTTCTTGAATTAATTTTCCTCTTCCCACCATGACCTGGGAGGTCTTGACAGTTCCATGAGCAGAAATCTTCTTAATAACATTGCGAACTGTAGACACAGGAATCCCAAGGTCTTTGGAAATGTCCTTGTAGATGTTTGATGTTTGGTGATAATGACTTTTCTGATGATCTCAGGCAGCTTTCTTGTCTTCACTATTGTGAAAATAGAACAAGGAGTGAATGTGTCCATTTTAAATATTAGAGCCATCATTCATTGGTTGATTCAAGTCATGTGAGTACTGACCATTGATCACAGGCGCATCTGATTTGACTGCAACGTGAATGTGGTTCTTCTGTTCAAGCTGATTTGAATTGTTTATAAGGGTGCCAATAATCATGTCCTAATCAAAAATGTCATTCCATAGTCAAACATTAGGTGCTACACATAGATGATCACAGCCATAGCAAGAGAAAAGGATCTTGGAACTAACGAGCACCCAAGTCCAGGTGTACAACAGTCACCACCGGACAGGCTCAAGAACATCAGTGATTCTTAAAAAAACTCCCTCTCAGAAAACTCCATCAGCATGGGACTCATGCTCCAGACTTCGCTCCTTTCACCTTGCTGCTCCTAATGCCTAGAACAAACTACCTGAGTCTGTATGTCAGGCGCCTTCTCTGACCCTTTTCAAATCCAGGATGAAAACATACCTCTTCACTGTCACTTTCGGATCTTGACTCACCTGATCTCCCTCGTGTTTCCTTACTATTCTCCCTAGATGTATCCTATGTCTCAGCTACTGTGTTGTCTGTCTTGAAGACCTAAGAACATAAGATATGCCATACTGGGTCAGACCAAGGTCCATCAAGCCCAGTATCCTGTTTCCAACAGTGGCCAATCTAGGTCACAAATACCTAGCAGTTTCCCCAAAAGACACAGGTTCCACAATGCTTGTATTAGGTCAAGCAGTGATATCCTGGGTCCCTTCTTAATAATGGTTTATGGACCTTTCCTCCAGGAACTTGTCCAAACCTTTTTTAAACCCAGCTACACTAACAGTTTTTACTACATCCTCCGGTAACAAATTCCAGAGTTTGATTACACGTTGAGTGAAAAAAACTGTTTGTTGGTTGCGTGCTGATAAGTGTGGAGAGGAATGAAGGGGCTATGTTATTTATAAGTTTGAACGTGGTTACCAATGTTTTGTATTGGATCCTGGCTGCAATGGGAAGCCAATGTAGCTCGATCAAAACAGGTGTAATGTGCTCAGTGCTTGTTCTCATGATGATCCTGGCCGTCACATTTTGGGCCATTTGAAGGATATTTAGCGATTTTTTAGGCAGACCTTGTAAGATGGCGTTACAGTAGTCCAGGTGTGGCATAATGAGTGCTTGTGCAACAGACCGAAAATCACAGGGTTCGATTATATTCCTCAGAGGTTGAATCACTCTAAGTTTATGGAAGATGGCCTTGTTTGTTTTACGCAGGTGCGTTTCCATTTTTAGGTTGCAGTCGAGTGTGACTCCCAAATATTTGATCTCATTTTTTGTGTTGTACGTGTTGTTACACAGGGTAATTGTAGGAGGAGGCTCAAAATTCGGTTTACTGGATATATACATGACTTCAGTTTTCTTATGGTTGATTGTCATGTTGTTTCGCTGTAGCCATCTTAACATCTCGTCCAGGCAGGTTTCGAGCTGGGTATATTTAGGGTCTGTGGTATCCAATTGTGTGTAAAGCATAATATCATCTGCGTAAATATGGTAGTTGATGTTATGCCTTTTGAAAATGTCACAGAGGGGCTGCATGTAAATGTTGAAAAGTAGTGCCGAGAGAGCCGACCCCTGGGGTATGCCTTGAGTTTGAGAGAATGCTTCAGCCATTTCGCCATTAAATTGGACTTGTGGCATTCTGTTCGTTATGTACGAGGAGAACCATTTGAGGGGGGTTCCCAAAATTCCTATTGATTCCAGTTTGTTAAGGAGGATCCCATGATGGACAGTATCAAAGGCGGCAGAGATGTCAATGAAAATGAGTATAAACATTTTCTTTCTGTCTTCTAGGCCTTTGAGAAGGTTGTTCATCAGCGCTATTAAAAGTGTTTCAACCCCATGATTTCGTCTGAAACCGTATTGCTGTTTGTCCAGGGTTTCACGGTCATCAAGGTGTTCTTGAAGTTGTATGAGCACTGCTTTCTCAATGATTTTTGCCAGGAACGGTATGCTGGAGATGGGACGGTATGAGGTTGGGTCCTCTTTGTTGAGTGAGTTGTTCTTTAGGATTGGCCTTATCATCGATTTCTTTAGTTGGGCAGGCATGATTCCTTGACTTAGTGATTGGTTTACAATGTGAGACACTTGTTGGACGATTTCCTTTTTTGCTGCTTTGATCCACGCAGTTGGGCAGGGGTCCAGCGGGGAGGTGGTGGTGTTTATGCTAGTTATTATGTTGATAGTTTGTTGTTCATCTATATTGTGGAAAATGCTCCATGCCTGTTCTTGTTCAACATCAGTTCTCTGGTATGATGCATCTACACAGAGAGTGGGCGCAGTGGTAGTCAGCTTGCTTGCGTAGTGGTTTGCCAGTGTTTGGGGATGGATAGAGCTACCCTGATGTTCTGGCAGGGCTGTTTTGGTTAATGTTTGTTACCAGATGTAGTAAAAGCTATTAGTGTAGATGGGTTTAAAAAGGTTTGGATAAGTTCCTGGAGGAAAGGTCCATAAACCATTATTAAAGAGAACCAGGAAATCCATTGCTTGTCCCAGGACAAGCATTGTGTAACCTGTGTTCCTTTTGGGAACATGCCAGGTACTTGTGTCCTGGATTGGCCACTGTTGGAAACAGGATACTGGGCTTGATGGACCTTGGTCTGATACAGTATGGGAGGAGTGGTCTAGTGGTTAGGACAAGGTACTTCAGGCCGGAGGGCCGGGGGTTCAAGTCCCACCTGGGGACAGCAATCTCAGGCCGGAGGGACTGGGCTTTCTAGTCCTATAGGCACTCCTTGTGGTCTTGGGCAAGCCACTTAACCCTCCATTGCCCATGTTCCCTGTAAGTATTAGCGTATGTGTCTCATATCCCCTCGTGTTAAATGTATCCCCCAATTGACTGCTTTGACCCGGTGAAAAGCGGGATATAAATACAGATAAATAAATATGGCATTTCTTATGTTCTTATGATCTTAAAGAACAGTGAGCAGTTCATTTTAAATTACTTCTTTCCCGACTTCTGCCCTTCTGAAGAGCCTACCATGCTAGGCTCGTTTGGCCTCCTGAGTCCCTAGATCGCACATTGCATGACTCAGAGACTGGGCTGCCCCTCAAGGCAGCAACAAAGAATGCAGTGCCTCAAGCCCAAGGGACTACATCAAGAGCCACTGCCATAAAGCCTTGGAACTGCATATAATTCATGATCGTCAGAGAACTCCTTACAGCTGAATAACAAAACCCATCCTGAAGTTTGAACATCCTCCATCTGAGAAGAAAACCTTCCCCCTCCAATTGTCAAAACATGCTCTCAAGTGTTCCAGTACTGAGAGGGAGCCAACTTGCTCTTCCTGAAGCAGATCATCCAACTCAGAGACTTCAACAACTGGGCTGCTCAAACCTCTGCTTAATGGCTTTTGCCTCTAACTTTGCCCTTATGTGCTAGTCTAGATATGGGAGAACCAGAAAACTCTATCTGTGATAAACAGTGGTAATACCACTATGACTTTAGAAAGGTACAAGGCCCACAGGCAGCACTCTGAATGGTAATGGGGACCTAGCCCCTCCAGACCTAGAAAACTCTGAAGGAGTTCCAAATGGGAATATGACGGCAAGCCTCCTTAAGTCAGTTAGTTCTCTGTTACATACTACTGAAATAACGGGTCTTAGACTATACAGAAATGCTAAATGCACCTCTCACAAGATCAGAATGGGACAAAAGGATCCCTCTTTATTTTGAAACCAGGTAATACTATTGGCAGGTCCCCCAAGTGAGAACAGGGGCTATTGCCCCTAAGAACTGCCACTTTTCTAAGACTGATATCCCACCACTTTTTTGGCTGGCATCTAACACAGGGAGACTAAGGTTCTGATTTTCAAAAGGGCTGATATTTAAACACTAGTCATCAGCCATGGCACTTAAATATTGGCGGGATATTCAGCAGCAGTTGATAGGATAGTAATGGCCACTGAATATCTGTCTAAGCGGTTAATTCATGGGCAAAGTGAGGGTGGTGTTGGTGCTATCCAGATAAATACTGATTTTATCTTGTAGCAGGATTTTCAGCCATCACTTATCCAGAATGCAACTTAGGACAGCATTTCATTCAGCCTAGGTTGCTCAGATAAGTGCTAAACAATGCCAGGGAGGACTGTGGACATATTCAGTGGTGCTATATGAAGTGCTGAATATCATGGTCAGCCTTCCATTGGCTTAAGGTTCTGAATTAGCCCCTAACTATAACTCGCAAGTTGATGGGAAAAGACCCCATACATAATTCTGGCTCTCCACATCAAGCACCCATTGGTATGAAGTAATACAGATCCACTTGTAAAATGTAGACAGGCGGTTGCCTAGCTGCTCCAATAAGTGAGATAGCTTCAAAAAATGTCAGTGAGCAACTATGGAGTTTCCTGAGCCTTTTTGGCTGAAAGCCTCCTTTATGTTATAAGGAGAAGGAAATAAGACCAGTAGCGAATACGAGAACATTGGGGGAATTTTTCTTTATCAGGGTGATACTGTTAGATTATCCTGCTCTCAAACCAGATGATCCACTTGGGCTGATCACCAGTAATCTTTGCTTTCCCACTGACTAGATCCTAAGCCATAAAGACGTCTGTTCAAAATCAATGCAGCCAAAGAGCAAACAAGATCATAAAGAGTACCCACCACATAAGTCAGGTTGGCATCTCAGCAGACAGTGTCCTTCTGAATATGGATGGATTCATCCAGATCCCCATTCCTGTGCCCAGCAGAAAGAAGCTCCAGACCTGTAGGTACAACAAATTACTGCTTACCAAACCAAGGCAGCCACCTCCACAAAACCTGTTTTGAAGAGTATTTAGTTTACTACCTTAAATATCCGTAAGTGCAGTAGCATTCTCAATGGGAATATTGGTCTCCTGAGTCACAGCTGCCCCGAGCTTCCCTTTTTAAGGAACTTTAACTTCTCATTTTCCTCTAAGATCAAATAATAAGCTTAGTTATGGTCCTGCCAAATTCCTGGCCCAATTTTGAAGTATCCCTGTGATATCATGAATAGGCTGGTGGAAAGGCAATTCCTTGGGGCTTCTAAATACCCTTAGCATAGGGTGTCCTGTAGCTCAAGCCTTCTGTGCTGGCAAGTCAGCAATGCTGAGAACCTTAGGTTCCTCAATTAACATAACCTCCAGTTCCTTTTCATGGTAGAGACTGAACACTGAAGGGTCATCCCCCTTGCTGAATGAAAGCACTTCTAAGGGATCTGCTATGAGGAACACTTTTCTAAGGCATCAGCTGAGTTCCAACAGCCTAAGCCAAACTGGAGAACTCAGCTTGAGCATCCCTGCTGTTAGCTCCAGATGTTCCACAAAAACCTTGGCCTGGGGCACTGCAACTGAGTTTGCAAAGGAGCTCTGAGCTTCTTACAACAAAAAGAGCTTTGAGAAAAAACTAGGGAAAAAAACTGCCAGCCTGAATCAGAGGAGCTCAAAACTGCAGTCAGATCTATTGCTATCTGTATAGGTGGATGTTCTGCCCTCCTCCACCAGAACTCCTTCCAGGCACCATTCTTTAGTGCCAGAGTAATAGATTTTTAGTGACACTATTTAGATAGGGGACTTATGCATTTATCAGCACCCGCTAAATGTGTAAGTTCATTTGAATGTCGACTCAAGTATTCTTCACTGGAAATACTGTATTTATTTTGCTTACCTGAAGTACTTGCCTTCTCCGTTTGAAGGGATTCCATCCAAAAAAAAGCATAGATTCTCCAAACAAAACAACCATTGGCATTGTTGCACCATTAGAATACTTCTACATAAAACACTATACGGGTCTTCACTGCACTCAGTGGTACTTTCCAGTCATGCACAACTATATTCACAGAATTCAGGGAAAAGTAGTTTAAGGAGAACATACTATGAAGGCTAAAAATATCCTCTAATTAAGTGGCAACAAGTTGAAAAGAAGAATATGGACGGAGAAAGTGAATTGAACTATGAGAGGGTGTGCAAATGAAAATAGTAGGCCAAAGGTCAAAGCCACAACAATCTATCTCATTGCACTATCTCTACAAATGATGCTATCTTTAGGCTGAGGTCCATGCCTGCCTAGTGGGATCATACTTCCTATACAGCCCATCTTAACAAACACAGCACCTTGTCCTCAGTTGTTGTGTTGTTTGTCTTGACTAGATTGTAAGCTCTGATGAGCAGCGACCATCTTTTACATGTGTCTGTACAGCGCTGAGTACGCTTTGTAGTGCTATACAAATGGTCAGTATGACTGTTTTCCTGATAAACACTAAGACTTATACCCATTGTCAAGGCTATTCACAATGCTTCCACTCTTTATCTCTGCATGCCATTTATCAATGGGCAGCTTATTATAAGATTTCATAGTTGCCACTGCTATTAAGGAATTGCTGTTAGCTTCCCAAATCATCTTTTGTAATGCCCATTCACCATCATGGCCATCTCTACCTCAATCAAACTTTTGCCTACTCATATACAGACTTGCATTCCCAGTTCTCAACATGCAACCCATCCCCTTTTCCTGCCATCCAATCCCATTATTGGCCCTAACAACTCATTGACCTCTAAAAAAGGATTAATACACATATAAGCTTTTAACCTATGCATACAACTCCCCTTTGTCTTCTCCAAAGTGACCAGCAGACCTTTTTTGTACCTCTTCCAGTAAAAGTGATAGAGCCTCGGGGCTAAGTTCACACCCCCCACAGTCAGCAGAAAAGCAGCAGCAGCTGCCAGGCCTCCTCCGCTCTTCCCCCTCCCCATCACGTACGTATCAGCAAGGCAACACCATCAGGGCACCAGAGTTCATTGTCTTTGTTCCAGCTACCCATTTACAGCTAACTCTTTAAAGTCACCGATCTCATCAAGTATTAGATCCCCCCTACCCACCCCAGGTGAGCATTCTTGCTTTATAGGGCAATTAGTTACACACAGAACAGCGCTGTTAGAACACACCTAAAAGAGGGTAATTGTTTTTTTTCTCTTAAAGGACAGCTGAGAAACAGGTAGGGACTTTGATAGGTCTCTTCCTTTTACTTCAGCAGGTACCAAAGAGCCATAAATTAAACAATGGCTGGGAAAAAAGCGTAGTTACTTACCTGTAACTGGAGTTCTCCGTGGACAGCAGGATGAGTCAGCCACACCTGGTGTCGTCCCCCGACGGCGCCGAATACGGAAGTGCTCTCAGAGCTCAGACTTACTGAGCATGGGCCAGAGACCCCACCCACGAGCCCGCCCCTAGCCAGCCAGTGAGTATCTAACTGTGCCCGGCATAACCGTGGCTAGGGGCGTGCGGAGGCCGACCTCGGCCTGGGGCGGTGGGTGGGAATGTGTGGCTGACTCATCCTGCTGTCCACAGAGAACTCCAGTTACAGGTAAGTAACTACGCTTTCTCCTAGGACAAGCAGGATTCGTCAGCCACACCTGGTGCCTCCCTAGCTGCGCGGTAGCGCGGAATAGCAGTGGAGAGGGAGGCCGAGGCAAAAGCTTTATTGTCAGTGCAACAACAGATTAAACATTCCAAAGGTCATACAATCACTAATGAATAGTGGCCAACGTGGCCAAAACACACTACAGAACCGTGGCCAACATGGCCAAGTCGTATACAAGTTGAATGCCAAAACACACTACAGAACCGTGGCCAACATGGCCAAGTCGTATACAAGTTGAATGCCAGCCAATATGGCCGTACGATAAGGCCATCATGGCCGGAAGAACTGGGCTAGCGTAAGACAATGAAAGAGTTTATGTGGTTGTACCCAAGTCATGTCCTGTTAGCGGTGGAGAGGATCGCTTGCCCGAAGGCGCAACGCGTCTGCGTGTCCAGGTCCAGACAGTAATGTTTCTGAAAGGTGTGCGTGGAGGACCATGTGGCAGCTCTGCAGATTTCAGTAAGTGGGATGGAGCGCAGGTTGGCTATGGTGGCAGCGAGCGCTCTGAGCTGGTGCGGCCCTACGTTGGGAGCCGCGTGTGTGCCTGCCATTTCGTGGCAGAAGCCGATGCAGGTTGAGATCCAGAGTGCCATCGTGCGCTTAAAGACCGGGCGCCCTGGCTTGTTGGGGTCATAGGAGACGAACAGCTGAGAACTCTGCCGGATGGGTCCTGTTTTGAGGATATAGTTCCGGAGGGCTCTGGTGCAGTCGAGAGTGCAACCTCTCCTCCTCGGGAGAAGAGTGTGGTTCTGGATAGAAAGTTGGCAGTTCAATGGTTTGATTTATGTGGAATTCAGAGGCCACCTTGGGGATGAACCTGGGATGAGTGCGAAGAGTGGCTCTGTCGTGGAACAACTGAGTGTATGGTGGGTGGGCCACCAACGCCTGAAGTTCGCTGATTCTGCGTGCAGATGTGATGGCGATCAGGAACAGAGTTTTCCATGTAAGGTACTTCATGTTGGCCGTGAGCAAAGGTTCGAAGGGCGGCTTGGTCAGCTGCTGTAGGACAAGGTTCAGGTCCCAGGCCGGGACAGGGGCGCGTATAGGAGGCCGTAGGTTGTGTAGTCCTTTCATGAAGCTCAAGACTAAGGGAGCACAGGCAATCGATCTACTGTCCATGCGTTCGTGGAATGCCGCAATGGCTGACAGGTGTACACGGACAGAGTTTGTTTTGAGACCTTGCTCAGAGAGCGAGGCCAGGTATTGCAGGACGCAAGAGACCGGGCAGTCAGAGGGGTTAATCCCTTTGGGAGCGCACCAGAAGCTGAAGCGTCTCCACTTGAGGCCATAGTATTTTCTTGTGGAGGGCCGTCTGGCCGCCAGAATGATTTGTTGTACCTCCTCTGAAATGCTCAGCGACACGAGCGACATCCGCTCAATCTCCATGCTGTCAGCGCCAGGGACCCCAGGTTGGGGTGGAGCGTGAGCCCCTCCTCCTGTGTTAGCAAGGACTGGAGGAGAGGAAGGCGGAAGGGTGGTTCCTGGGAGAGGCGTAGCAGGGTCGGGAACCACATCTGTCTGGGCCAGTATGGAGCCACTAGGATAATCTGGGCTCTGTCTTGAATGATTTTCTGCAGCGTCTTGGAAATTAGGGGAGTGGGTGGGAAGGCATATGCGAGAGACCACTCCTCCCAGCACATGGCGAAGGCATCCGACGCCACGCTGAGGGCTGACGGATGTTTGGAGCAAAACCGGGGACATTTCGTGTTCTGCTCTGTAGCGAAAAGGTCGATCTCCGGTTGGCCCCAGCGCTGGAAGATGAGAGCGATGGCCTGTGGGCTCAGGGCCCATTCGTGTGGACTCAGTTGACGGCTCAATTTGTCCGCCAGGCAGTTCTGGTCGCCCGGAAGGTAAGACGCTTTTATCCAGCAATGGTTCGTTGTAACTAGCGTCCATGTTTTGAGCGCCTCCCTGCATAGGCGTCTCGAGCCTGTCCCTCCTTGCTTGTTGATATAGAACATGGCCACCTGGTTGTCCGTCAGTATCAACACTGATTTGCCCTTGATATGTGGCAGAAAAACCTGTAGTGCATACCGTATGGCTCTGAGTTCCAGGAGGTTTATGTGGAAGTCTCTCTCTGTCGACGTCCAGACTCCTTGCGTGCGAAGGTGGCGCATATGGGCTCCCCATCCAATCTGTGATGCATCGGTGGTGATGGTTACTTGATGGCTCGGTTGTTGGAATCGTTTCCCCATCATGAGGTTTCGTTTGAGAGTCCACCATCGAAGGCTCCTCTTGGTGCGGGCGTCGAGGGTGACTTTGACAGAGAGCGGTTGGGCGCGCTGGTTCCAGCAAGAACGTAGGCGCCATTGAAGAGTGCGCATGTGCAGTCTTGCTACGGGTAGCACATGTGTGGTTGCAGCCATATGGCCCAGGAGGCATAGGAGGGACTGGGCTGTTGATGTCATTTGAACAGAGGCCGCCATGGCTAGAGAGGCCAACCTCTTGGCCCTCTGGGTTGGAAGGAAGGCCTTCGCCTCGACAGTATCTATTTCGACCCCTATGAACTCCAGGCGCTGAGTGGGGGCAAGATGTGACTTCTGATGGTTCACCAGGAACCCGAGGGTAGAGAGTAGACGGATGGTCCGTTTGATGGCCCAGCGAGTCTCCTGTGGGGACGGGGAAGCTAGAAGCCAGTCGTCCAAGTATGGGAAGACCTGGATCCCCTGTTTCCGTAGGTGGGCCGCTGCGACCCCTACACACTTTGTAAACACTCGGGGCGCTGGTGAGAGGCCGAAGGGGAGTGCCTTGTACTGATAATGGTTCCCGAGGACTTGAAAACGCAGGTACTGCCTGTCCTGAGGGTGGATTGGAACATGCGTGTACGCGTCCTGTAGATCCAGGGAGGCAATCCAATCCCCTGGTTGGATGAGGGGTAGGATTGAGTCCAGAGAGTACATGCGGAACTTCTCCTTGAGAATGAACTTGTTTAAATTCCGCAAGTCCAAGATGGGTCGCATTCCCCCCGACTTCTTTGTAACAAGAAAAAAACGGGAGTAGAATCCCTGATTGATCTGATCCGGAGGCACTGATTCTATGGCTTGGATTGACAGAAGGTGCAGCAATTCTGGGTGTAGAGGGAGGGATGATATGATGTCGTCGGGAGGTGGCGGCGCACGTTGTTGATAGGGTCGGGACTGGAACCGTAGACGGTAGCCATCTCGAATGATTTGTAGGACCCATGTGTCTGATGAAATAAATTGCCAGGAGTCCCAGAAGGCGCTTAATCGTCCTCCGACAGGGAGATCTGATGTTGGCGCCGCCGGCTGGTTGTCAAAAGGACGGTGTGTTTTTGCCGGAGAGGGGCGTCCTCTTCTTTTGCTTCCTGTCCTGCGGCTTCTGATGATGTGCGGTCCCATACGCAGGTCTGTAGGGGGCCTGTTTGTATCGAGGGGGCTGCCATTTGCGGTGCGATTGATACCCTTGGTGGCTGGCGTAGGATTTGCGGTTATACGTTCCTTTGTTGCCAGTCCGACGTTCTAGACCTTCATCAGCGAGTGTTTGTAGCGTCGAACAATGTTCCTTTATGTCGTTGACGGTGTCAGCAACTTTGTCACCAAAAAGCGATTCGCCATTGCAGGGGGCATCTGCTATACGCTCATGAGTGTCTTCACGCAGGCCCGAAGCTCTTAGCCATGCTAACCTCCTGGTAGAGATGGCGGTGCCTGCTGTGCGTGTAGCAACTTCGAACGCATCGTGTATCATGCTGATGAGATGTTTCCCGCATTCATTTAAGTCAGCAATCAATGCTAGCGCTTTCGCTTTTTCCTCGTTTGGGGCGGAAGCTAAAGTGTCCTTGAGGGCTGCCAGCAAGGCGTCCTGGAAGAGCACGTGCTGGAACTGGTGTGCCGTAATACGCGCATTCAGCATGGCACCTTGGAAGACTTTCTTTCCGACGTCATCCAGAAGTTTGGGGTCCTTGCCCGGCGGTGAGTTAGCGTGAGTGCGTGAGGATTTCATGTGCTTCAGGGCTGAGGAGACCACAATGGAGTGGTGTGGCAACTGGCTTTTTCCAAATCCGGGGGCTTGCTGGACTTGGTATTTTACATCCAATTTCTTAGGGCATGCATGTGAAGAGGCTGGGCATTGCCATAGTTTCAGACGTGCATCCAGAAGGCGCTTATGGATGGGCAATGTAATGGGGGCCTTCGGAGCGTCGAGGTACTTGAAAACTTCTGGGCCATCCTGCTGAGGATCTGGGTTTGAAAGTTTGAGAGCGGCAGCCACCTTACGCAGGAACTTGGGGTATGTGAGCTCCTCCTGCGGAGGAATAGGTGTCGACCCCTCGCTGGTGCATGCCCCTGAGGATGGTGATTCCGAGATCTTTTCAGAAACCGCTGGGGTTTTTGGCTGCTCGGATCCGAGAGGCGTCAGTTCATCTTCCTCCCCGGAGCTGAGGGAAAAGGAGGAGGCATACTCCTCAGAGGCGCTGCTGTTGAGGGTTTTCTCAAGGTCAGCAGGATCTGAGGGCTCAGCTAAGATTGTATCCCGAGTAGCGGACTGTCGGGTGTCCTCAGGGATGGTTAGGGCAGCGGGACTGCTGGAGCCGCTCCGTAGAAGTTCAGTGAGGTTGGTAAGAAGTTGTAGAATGGCACCTTGATGGGGTAGTGCAGGCGTAGGGAAGACAGACTCAGTGATTTGTATTGCTGTGTCTGAGGGTCTCTTGGCTGCCCTGGACAGGGAGCTGGGACTGCGGTGCTTCCGTTTATGAGAGCAGTGAGTTTCATACTCGCTTTGTCTGCTGTGGTCCCGTTGTCTGTGCTGCTGCAGTTTGCTGAGGCTCTTGCAGCTGCGATCGTGTTCCCTGCTCCGATCGCGGTGTCTGCCCCTCTGATGGCTGTTGCTGCAACTCCGTTGGCTCCTGTGACTGCCCCGGCTCCGATGCCTGCCTCGGCTCCGATGAGAGGCTGGAGACACGGAGCCGTTGTGGAGGGGCGGGCCAGAGTCAGTGCTGACATGGGAGGAAGCCCTGTGATGTCGAGGAGACTGATGACCAATGGGCAGAGGCTTGGAGGAGCTGGATGGCCCAATCGGGAGCATGTGGGAGGAGCTGGGGAAGTCCTGTCGTTGCCCAATAGGAGAGGAGGAGGCGGGACTCTCAGCGATGATGTCGTCAGCAAGATGGCCGCCTCCAGGTGAAACGTGGTTGGAGCCTGGAGGGTCTCCCGGGAGTGTTCCTGCTTCTTAATTCCAGCGCTGCGAGAGTCGGAGGGCTTAGCGGAGGCAGATAAAACAGTACCTTTTGTGCCTCGGGCATCCGAAATCCTCGTGGGGGGCAGCTGTTGTTTGTTGGGAGCTCCGGAGGTGGAAGGCTGGTCCGTGGCAGCGCGACCGGGGATGGAGGCCCCGGGGGGCGCATCCTGTGTCGGTGAAGAGAGCCGGTGACCTTCGGGTTTCTGCACAGCAAGGAAGTCCTTAAGAGCATGGCCTCTGGACTTTAAAGCTCTGGGGGACATCCGGGAGCAGTGCTGGCAGTCCTGTACCTGATGGCTGGCTCCCAAGCATCTAACACATTGATCGTGATCATCTGAACTGCTCATCTTCCTAGAGCAGCAGCTGCACTTCTTGAAGCCGGGTTTTGATGGCATCTTTGTGGTAAGTGGTGTTTAAAATTTCTTCTCTGGCTAGAGAGAGCAGGATCCGCGTGTGAAAGGCACGGCGGAAGAAAAAAGACTGGCTGGCTAGGGGCGGGCTCGTGGGTGGGGTCTCTGGCCCATGCTCAGTAAGTCTGAGCTCTGAGAGCACTTCCGTATTCGGCGCCGTCGGGGGACGACACCAGGTGTGGCTGACGAATCCTGCTTGTCCTAGGAGAATCGAATTACTAAAGCTGTTGCCCCCATTACAGCTTCTGCATCTGTCCAGAGAGAGATCCCAATGCCAGTTGAAGGACCTGTTCCATATGCAGGATACCTGCATGTTGAGGCTCTCAGGAAAAAAGTGGAGGAGCTCACAGAAGAGGTGGTGAGGCTGATAAGCATTCAAGACAGTGAGAAGTACATTGATGAAATGCTTCTTGAAACATCAAAGCTCTCTCACAGAGGTGAAAATGGGAAGCTACAGAATGAAGAAGGCTGGACATTAGTCACCAGAGCCTGCAGTATCAACACTCCAACTACTCCAGCCCTTTCATTGAAGAACCAGTATGCAGCTCTGGAAGTGGAGGAGCTGGAAGCATCCCAGGAAAGGGAAGAACCACAGCTCGATCACCCCAAAGTTGTAGAATCAGTCACCACAAGGAAACAAAGGGTAGTGGGGGTTGGTGACTCTCTTTTGGGAGTTCTGAAGCATCCATCTGCTGACTAGACTTGATGTCCAGAGCTGTGTGCTGTCTGCCAGGTGCCAAAATCCGAGATATTATGAAGCGTTTGCTGAGACTCATCAAGCTTACTGACTATTATCTGATGTTGCTCTTCCATGTCAGCACAAATGATACTGCTAGGTATCCCTCTGAGCGCATCAAAAGTGAGTTCATGGCTCTGGGACAGAGGATGAAGCAGATAGGTGTGCAGGTGGCGTTCTCTTCAATCCTCCCTGTTAAGGGTAAAGGCCGAGGCAGAGAAGCTTGCATCCTGGAGATGAATGCATGGCTGCGTGCATGGTGTCATTGAGAGCGTTTTAGTTTCCTGGACTATGAGATGATGTTCCAAGGGCTGCAAAGCAGAGATGGTGTCCATCTTCCAAGAAGGGTCGAAGGGTCTTCAGCAGCAGACTGGCTAACCTACTGAAGAGGGCTTTAAACCAGATTCATTGGGGATGGGTGAAGAAAGCCCTCAGGTAAGTGAAATATTAAATACCTCTGTAGAAATGGGTAAAAGGAGCAACATCTGGAAAGCGGTGTATATAAATGCCCTTAGCATGGGAAATAAGATCCCAGATGTTGAGGCTTTAATGGAAGAGGCTGACTTGGATTTAGTGGTGATTACGGAGATATAGTTCACGGAAAACCATGACTGGGATGTAATTATACCTGGCTATACTTTATTCAGGAAAGACAGAATAGGAAGAAGGGGAGGTGGAGTGGCACTACATATAAAAAATAATATTATAGAATTGCAGGGCATAAAAGGAAGAAAAGAGGCATGTGGGTTAAACTAGAAAGAGGAAAAGAGTAATCCATTTGCATTGCAGTTATATACAAATCCCCCTCACTGAAGTGAATGAAGATTTAATAGAAGACATACACATTATTGCCATGAAAGGAAAGTGCTACTGATAGGTGATTTCAATATGCCAAATGTGGACTGGTATAGCCCTGCTGCGTTGTCACCTAGATGTAAGGAGATCCTGGGAGAACTATTCAGGCAACTGGTAAGAGAATCCATACGTGATGGGGCCATACTGGACTTAGTGCTTACCAATCGGGAAAGTGTTTCTGATGTTACAGTGGGAGATCATCTCGTATCCACTGATCACCAGATCATATGGTTTAGTATTAGGACTAGAACTGATGAAATCCATTCAAAAATGAGGGTTTTAGACTTTAGGAAAACTAACTTTGCCAAGATGGGACAATACCTCAAGGAGTCATTAGTGGGATGGGAAATGCTGGTAGATGTAGAAAAGCAGTGGGCAAAACTGACAGGTAAATAAATGTAAAAGGAAAAGGAGGCTGCTTTGGTTCTCAAAAGAAATAGCTGAAAAGATGAAGAAAAAGAAGGTGGCCTTCATAAAATACAAGAGATCACAGAGAGAGGAAGACAAACATCTATATTTGGAAAAACTTAGGGGCATGTTTACTAAACTGCGGTAACGTAGCAGCGGCTATGCTAAGGTGCGTTATGTAACGTTAAGGCGCCTTAATGTTACATAACGCGCCTTAACGTTCCCGGCCACAGTAAGTCCAGAACAGGGTGGAGAGAGGGCGGAGAGAAGGGGTCAATGGGCGGGGAGTGTGCGGGGAGAGGTCCCTTCCACACTAATGCGGAGAAATTAAGGGCTGAATCCTAACGCAACTGAAAACCTGGCGTTAGCACACATTTGCAAGAGAGGGAAATCAGTTCTGTGTCAGCAATGTACAGCATAGCCAGGGAGCCCCAGAAAAGTGATAGTAGTGCTACATTTGCACCAACAGCATAGTAGACAAGTAGGAAAGGCCACTATGGTGACAGTGCGAATGGGGCATAGAGTGCTGCAGGCGGGACATGTAGCGGGGGCAGCTGGGGCACAGGGCTGACCAGGCGGAAGCCTAGGTGACACATAGGAACATAGACATGAGAAATCAGCAAGACAGCCACTGACCAAAGCAAAACACAAACCACAAATACCCTGACCACCCTAGCCAATAGTTGCCAGGGCACACACCGGACATCCTCCCAGCCACCCGTCCTCCATGTGGAAGGTGCAAAATGTTGGTAGGCTGTGATGGGGGTGGGGGGCGTGCGGAAGGCCATGTATGCCCCTCACCCCTGACACCCCAACCCAGGCACCCGCCTACCCATGTAGTGTATTTTATTTTATTTATTTATTTCAATTTTTTATATACCGCGCTATTTACAATCAGCGCGGTTTACAGAGAACCAAAGACCAGAACAACAGGCTGTTCGGTATTACATAAAACAGGAAAATAAATTTGGATAAGATGACCTGTGATGGCGCACCAACAACATATGGCTATCCATGCACTTTGCATAAGTGGGGGTCAGGGGTGTCCCAGTAAAACCCTCCTGACAGCATCCTTTATAGATAGGGTGCTGTCTGGGGGGGAGGTCTGAAAAATGGAGGTGGCTTCAATGGTGCACGAACCTGAGATCAGAAGATTTGAGGAATCAGCACCCTTTTGATGGGGGTGAAACAGTGGGCTTATGGGAGGAGATCACACTTCTGAAACTTCAGTTGGAAAGGACATAGCAACTACTTGCTTTGTCTTCCCCTTGCCCCTTCTGGTATTCACGCTACCTGCCAATACAGAGATCATGTGACATTGCGGTAAGCACTTGCCCTGCATGGTATCTACAAGGCTGATGCTGGCCACTCCCTCTGTAGATGCCACATAGCTTTTACCCTCAATAGGGAGAACTGAGGAGAACACCACTTACACATCTATCTGCTTCCTCCTCTCTTCTAGGGCTATGAAGTCACTCTTGATAAACTCTGAGAGATACCTAGCAGTATCATTTGTGCCAACATGGATGAACAGTAAGCTTGGTGAGTCTCAGAAAACTCTCCATAACATCTCAAATTTTGGCACCTGGCAGACAGCACATCTCAGAGGACATCAAACTGGTTGGCAGATGGATGCCTCAGTACCCCTCAAAATAGAATCACGAACCATTACCCTTCACTTCCTTGTGGTCACTAATTTAGAAACTTTAGGGTTTTGAGCTCTGGTTGTTCCTGTTCCTGGGATGTTCTTGCCTATTCTATTTCCAGGGCTGCATATTGCCTCTTCAATTTGAGGGAAGATGGAGTTGGAGTTTGAGTGTTGATTCTGAAGGCTCTGGTGACCCATGTCCAGTTCTTTTCTTTCTGTACTTTACCATCTTCACCTCTGTTGGAGAGCTTAGACTCTTCAAGAAGCATTTCATCAATGTACACTCTTACAGATGCTTCTCATTCTTGCCACTTCTTCTGTAAGCTCCTCCACTTGTTTCATGAGGGCTTCAGCTTGCAGGCATCGTGCACTTGGACCCAGTCCCTCATCTGGGATCAGGCTGTCCATCTGGACAGAGGCAGAATCTTTAACTGGGCAACAACTTGGGCAACAAAATTTTTACCAGCCATAGTTCAGTTGTTAGAGCTTTTGCACCTGTTTCAGGAAATGAGAAAAAGACCTACTAAAGTCTCTAACCTTTCCTCAGTTGTCCTTTAAGACAAAATGCAGCTAGCCTCTTTTATGTGAGATGTAACACGTCTGTTCAGATTCTCTGTGTAGTCCTGCTTGCTTGCTCACCTGTTTTTTTGGGTATGGAGCAGTTTCTTATCATTTTAAGCTACTAGAATTTGATATATTTCTCAGAGGTATATAGATTAACGTGCTCCCTTTGTAGAATTACCTAAACAAAGCTCCTTCAAATATAATTAAGGGCCCAATATTCAAAGGGATTAATATGGTTAGCAGATCTGCTGTGTTAATCCCCTTGTCCTGTTAGCATCGGGGTGTTCCGGGGGTGGCACCTGGCGATAATTAGGCAGTAGCAATATTGGGCCACTGCCTGGTTATCGCTAAGTGGCAAAAGCCAGCACAGTAAAGGCTGGCCTAATTTCACTGCAGAAGCTAACTGGGTAGTTATCTTCATGGCAATCAGGACAACCCAGATATTCAATGCCAGGGCCTGGATATGGCCCCGGCACTGAATATGTCAGTCTAATGTTCAGCAGCAGCAGCTAGTCACTTTAGCAGTGCTAGCCACCACCACTGAATAGCGGGCCCTAAGTGTTTACTTTTAACAGATATCCAAATGTGGAACTATTTACTTCTTAGATATTCCCTTCCAACAATACCAAACTCTTTTATCTTAATCAGCAAGCTAATTAGCATCTTTCTCTGTATAGCAGAGTTTCTCACATGGGGTGGGTGGGGAGGAGAGGCTCTAACACCT
Organism: Ichthyophis bannanicus; assembly: GCA_033557465.1. Classification (NCBI taxonomy): domain Eukaryota; kingdom Metazoa; phylum Chordata; class Amphibia; order Gymnophiona; family Ichthyophiidae; genus Ichthyophis; species Ichthyophis bannanicus. The sequence goes on from CM066032.1 coordinate 1,153,391,162, forward strand.
CAGCAGTACAGTGACTTTAAAGAGCTTGCTTCCTCTTTAAACCTGAAGGTTAAAGGAGAAAAAAATAGTAGCAGAAAAGCTTTTCCTAAAAACAGAAAAATCCTCTTCTTCAAACAGCTACATAAAAATAAATCGGTAGCCTAAGCAGCAAAAAATGTTATCTAATAAAAATAAAAATAACCCCCTTTTTTAAGAACTCCCAGGCAGATAATTTGAATTAACAGCCACAGAGTTACCTTCCTTGAAATAGAGAGCAGAAGATGAGGGTCTCATTGAAGATAGAATCTACTAGGTATATTTTCACATAGATCCTTCTGAACGGAGCGCCCTCCATAGTACGGTTATTCTTAGGTGCATCTTTGGATGTCCCTGATTGGCATGTGCAGAGGGTAAAGTAGCTAGGCCAGGGCTTATTATGGGGTAGGTATCTAAGAAAAGCCTCTTAGGCACTGGGGGCCCGATTTTCATTTAGGCAGGCTATGCTGCCCGCTGACCCTCTTAACCCGGATTTTCATTTCCGTGGCGATGGAAATGAAAATCCGGGTCATGATGCACAAGCCAGCAGCCGCTGAGGCTAAGTGGGTAGCATCAAAAATCGCTCCTACCCACTTAGTGCCATTCCCCGCCTATGCTCCACCCCGAAATGCCCCAAACACGCCCTGTTGCTAAGTGGATAGCATCTGGGTGTATTAGGGACTTAACCAGGATTTTTCAAAGGCACTACCTGTGTAGATACCTTTAGAAAATCCTGGTTAAGGCATTTACACAGGTAACTTGAGCTGTTACCCATGTAACTGCCTTCAAAAATCAAGCCCCTAGTCCTTAGTCTCTGTCCTACTGCTAGTTGAGCCAAAGCATGCTCCCACAAATCAGTACCACACAGAAATGCTGATCATGTCTGTGGGTGTTAATGACCAGGCATCACCAATTGAGTCATCTCTAGAGCCAACCTACTGACCACTGCTAGATGTTTCTACAGCTCTTGCCCCCCATATCTAAAAATTGAAGGTATATGGGCACCCTAGTTGCTATTATTCCACCCTTCTCAGCACTGTGTCTACAGTGTTTGGAACAGGCCCTTGATCACCAATCCCTTTTACACCCTCACATTAACGGAGCTCTGCCTTTTCAAAACAAAGGTTATACAAGGTAGGCATAGTTTTACTAATGGTGTTTTTAAGTAAGATTACAAGGACACAGTATAACTGAATGCAAAGCCTCAAGTTCCCATAACTTCAGTGCTCTTTAACATGACAACCATGGTATTCAAGGCAGTCACTTTAAACAACTTTGAAACAGTCCCTCCTCAACAAACCACTACAAATCCTATGACCAATAGAAGGTCAAATGATATCTTAGTCCTGCTGAGAAGAGCCGGGGCCATCCTTTCCTTCCACCTTTGTCTAATAACCACTCAAATAGTGTGAAGACAGCAACAACTCTAACCTGGCAGTGCAGTCACAGAGGACTAGATGCCTTAAAAGCAATAAATATATCCAAGATTCTACAAAAAAGGGGATCAACTAAGCTAATACAATTATAGATTGGGCCCTTAAGTTGCAATAAAATTTAACTTTTATGTGAGAAATTTATCAAAACACTCCCACCTTAACAAACAGTAGTTAATTGATATGTCAAAAACACTGCCATTGGAGATGCTTTACCATCTTAGAGGCCATGGGGGTCATTCTGTGCTGGTCATCCACCCCTTGTATGGCCTGTCTGAATCGGGGCATTCAGTAGTAGACCCAATTCTGATCCCGCAGGGGTTAGACTTGCCACGGGTTCAAAATAGGGTCTACCAGCCTGGACGTGCAGGCCTGGCCCCGATTCTGATCGGCCACACCTTATGCACCTACCCTGCTAACTCAGCCAGGCTCCTGAATGAAGCGAATGAAGCTGCAGTGACATGGCATCCTGTTGCCATGGCACCATGGCTCCATTCAGTAGCCACGATCACCGGCTGAGAAACAGATCTGTGTTTCCTTGCAGCCTGACCCCCAATCGTGCCTTCCAAGGCCAGGGTTGGGCTGTGGGGAAACCCCTGCGCTCCCTCACCTACTCCCCCGGGCCCCGCGCCATGCTCCCCCGCCATCCAGGAATGAGGTGCAATAAGTCCCCCGACTACATTGAAGGCTCCGTACATACTGGGCCGACCTCTGCATCGTACCTGTACGTCTGGGGTCAGATGCTGCCCACTGCTCGTCCTCAATCCTCCCCTGGCACATCCCCTCACGCCCATGAACAGAGCTCCCTACATAAACCGGCAATATGTGCAGGGAGTTCTGTCCACGGCATCAGGAACCAGGCGGTTCGGAATGACCCTACATGTGTCAGGGCCAGGGTCAGCCTGTCCACTAGGTGAGCTAGCAGCTGCCTAGTGTAGCCAGCCCAGGTGGGTAGCAGCAATGACATAAATGGGTGGCAGCGGTGGTAGCGGCACACATGGGCAGCCTTACCACCCCGTCACCCCTCCAGCTGCTGCTGATTCCATTTGGGGGGGGGGGAGGAGGGCAGTGCCAGTATTTCCAAAAATGGCGGCAAAAAGCCACCATTTTTGGAAATACTGCTGCAGTCGCTACCCACCTCCCCCTCCCGAGATGGAATTGGTGGCAGCTAGGGAAGGTGGCGGCAGTGTAGGGGCCGTGGCAGCTGGAGGGGGGGCAGCGAGGCCAGAGCTTCTGCCTAGGATGGCAGAAACCTTGGGCCAGCCCTGGTCAGGGCACAATTCCAGTCTTTGCTCAATTCTACTCCATGCATTCAGATATACTATTTAATTAGTAATACAATAGCAGAAATTCAGAACTACCCATCTCTGCATGTAATGATGTCAAGCCAGCACTAAAGCAAGCAAATATGAAAGAGTGCATAATGTAAGAATATAAGAAATGCTATACTGGGTCAGACCAAAGTCCATCAAACCCAGTATCTTGTTTCCAACAGTGACCAATCCAGGTCACAAGAACCCTGGCAGGTTCCCAAAAAGATATACAGATTAAACAATGCTTGTCCTAGGGTAAGCAGTGGATTTCGCAGACTATTGGTCATTTAGACACACAGCCAGATGTAGGCCTAGCTGCCTAAGGCATTAGCCAACAGCTGGCTTACAGGACACAGCTGTAGGTCAAGGCTACAACCCATAGATACTGAACATGTCTCACACAGCATCAACACCAAGGCTAAAACAGAAACATGGGAACATAGAAAATGACAGCAGATATAAAGACCATTTGGCTTATCCAGTCTACCACTCTATAGAAACTATTAAGTTCTACAATCCCCTCCTTTCCCTCAGAGATTCTGTGTTTATTCCATGTTTTCTTGAATTTAGATACAGTTCTTGGCTCTACCATCTCCACTGGGAGGCTGTTCCACACATCCACCACCCTTTCTGTAAATACTGTATTTACTCGAATGTAATGCGCACCTTTTCTGGATGAAAAGAGGCTCTAAACTCAGGGTGCGTGTTACATTCGAGGGCACCTTACATTCGGAGGCTAACACTGCTCTATACTGGCCCGGCCCAATCCAGCAAACCTCCCGATCCAGCCAACCTCCGACTTTTCTCCCGCAGTCCGCGAACGCGATCCCTGATCCCCCATGCAGCCGCTGCTTCTGCTTTTCACAGAGCAGCGGCTGCAATAAAGTTAATTTGAAAAGGAAAAGAAAACTGTGAGAAGCCCTCTAGTCATCCTAGGAAACGCCTTCTGCAGCGCCCGAGAAAGTGATATAGGGAACTAACATGCCGTATCAAATCTAATACGTTGTGTGCTTACTCATGCTATTGTAAAAAACATCTCATGTATGCGATGAAATGAAAAGGGGGGAGGGGACGAGGGAAGGGGGGGGGGGAGGGAAGGGGGTAGAAGGGCTTGATCAAAAAACTGATATAATACAACCACCCACTTGGTATAAACTTGCAAATTTTGAAATCTGAGACTAAACGGCATCTACGAGGCAAAATGAAAAAATGAAAAAAGGTTTGTCAAAGACATGCACGTTTCAAAAAGGTATATGGTATATGATGTAAATCTCCATTTTAAAGGTTACTTGACATGATGCCTACGGCATGTTAGTTCCCTATAGTTCTGTTTTTTAAATGCTTTACCTCCAGCATGTACCTAAGAGTTTTACTAACATAATTACACAATATTCCTTTACTCTATACTGAGTATTTAATGAGGTTTGTTTGATCGGTGTTTTTAACTCCAGAGGTTCCTTTATAATTTAAGTGGATAAATAGGTATGTTGTCTTGTTTGTTAGCACAAAGCCATATTAAATACAATTTTTAACTATGGGTGTATTCCATCATGGTTCCATTATGCGTTAAAAATTATTTGATACTTTAGCTTGTCTCAACATTTCCTTGTCAGTTCGACAGTGATCAAGACAAGACAAGTGGTTTTCCCACACGGGTAACGCACCTAGGGTGCATTATTTGTAAGTAAGTTTTAATACTCATATAGCCCCCTATCTAGAACTATTATTTTGAGCCCCCTTTTTATCCATATAGTTTTGTGACTTCGTACTGCCCTGCGTCTATTTTAATTAAATACTACACATTATATTTTAATTGTACATTATGTTACCATCATATTATATTTTAAATATGTATGGTATTATCAATTATTTATTATCTTTTACTTGTTATTTGCTTTGAGTGTTATTTATTCGCATATGATTTTTAGTTTTTTATCGTTCTTTTAATTGTTATATTTTATGTGATGCCCCTTTATGTTTCTCAATTATGGTATTAATGTGTTTGTTTATTTATTTATTTATTTTCTTTGATTGTAAGCTGCCATTTCCCCTGAAGAAAGCTTTTGCCAAAACGCGTTGGGGTTTAATAAAGCACCTGTGTTCATCACTCACTCTTGCTCCTTGTGTATCCTTGAATTCTTGGAAGGACGTGTCCTCCAGTGGGGGATTTATGGCAGGAGGTGGTGCCCGTCGGTTATGACTCCAATACTGATGCTATATCCAAGAGTTCCTCTGAGTCAAGGGATCGATGGTCTGTCAGATGCATCAGACTCTGTGCTCGGAAAACGTTGTTGGTGCCGATGACCATGTGAATGGTGCTGTCGGTACCAGTCATACTCAATGTCCTCACCATGCTGAGTAGTCAGCAGAATCAATTGTGGCCCTGCCAATGGAGCAGTAGGCATCGATCCTGGTAGAGGACAGTGTAGCCGTGAAGCAGTAGTACCGGTATCGATACCGATATCGGTGTCGATACTGCTTCCGATGTCGATATGGATATAGCTACTGATCCCAGTGGTGCCAGAGTCATCGGTGGTCAAGGTATCGATGCTGCCAAGAGCGCCGCTAATATCTTCTCAATGGATAGCATGTGCTGATCCAATGAGATTGCCAATGTCAGGTCCGAGGACAGAACGGTCTTGTAGCCACTGTACCAGAGCATGGCACTAGGGGCTCTGCTGAGGTCAATGCCTCGGAGACCTTCTGGTCCCCCACTGAAGCTTTGGAGGACAAATCCTCCCACCGAGGGAGGGGGGAACAGTCTGACGTCCAGCTTCAGAGGATGTCTTCGGGGAGTCTGTTTAGCGAGATCTGTCCCTCGATCTTCTCGGTGCCTCTCAGGATTCCTTTGACGAAGCTCGAGACTCTTGAAAATCCTGCAGTGATTTTGGTGGGGATCTCAAAGTTTTCTTCTTCTTGGAGCCTGAGCTGTGCTTCAAGGTTTTGGATACTTTTGAAGCCAATGATCGGAAGGATGTCAATGCCAGTGAAACTGAATCCGATGGAAAAAGTTCTGACAACTTTCTGGCCTGGTTTCCTAAACCTCTCTTAGTCATTTGTTTACAGAGAGCACAAGAGTCTGGGTCATGGTTGGGGCCGAGGCACTTTAGGCACCAGTCAAGTGTGTCCGTGACAGAAATAGTGCAGGAACACTTGGTGCATTTTTTAAACCCAGTAGGGTGTTTCTCCATGATGGAGAGAATAGGCCTGAGGCCTATGCAGGGCACTAGGCCCTCAATGAAACAACTTAAAAAATAAAATTAAAAATGAAGTGAAAGAAAGAAAAAATATGGTACCGGAATCGGGGGTGATGCCGGTGAAGAGACAGGAAGGCAGAAGCGTGATTCCGAGCAAAAAGATTTCTGCGGTGACAGGAAAAGTCAGATACTAATTTTGCTGGCTCTGCGGAAAAAGAAGAACTGAGGAGAGGGAGTCAGAAGAGCGGGAAGGCAGTCACACAGGCACAGTGGAGTACTCCCAAAGGCTTTCCTATTGGACGCTGGGGAATATTCCCGCACAGGCTCCATCGGTGCCAACGTCACCCATATGTGAAAACTGCATTCCTGCTTGTTCCTGGAGATCAAAGTAAAGGGAATATTGAAAAACATAAGAACAAAAGAAACAATTTCCATCAGAAAAACATGCACAATTACAATATATCCTCAAGTCCACAGATGGGATAAGACAGCATAAAAAAGAAACACAGTGGAGGTGGGATACAAAAATAAAAGTGTCTGCAAGGTAAAAACATAGTGAGATAACAAAAGAAAATCAAACAAAAAAGGATGCACCAAGAGTCAAAGCCTCCTGCCACATCTCTAGAAATTTCTTCCTCCTAGATTGTGTCTCTTGAGAGAGATCTGGAAAATTTTGAAGTCTCTACCCAAACAAGAAAGCCCGATGGCTCCTGAAATACATTCTCAAAATAATGTCTTTATCCCGTGGAAAAATACATTTAACTAACAAAGTAGCTGTCCCAACATCCTTGTCTTCAGACTCATTCAGTATAGCTGAGACATCCAGGCCCTCTTTGACCGGAGATTAGGCCCTCCTCCAAGATCTTCACTGGGGGATCTGGCATTAGTTGGTAGTTAATAAACCTTCCCCAAGGGAGGTAAAACTTCCTCTGGCATATGTACAATATCCTTCAGGAACCTATGAAAAATATCCACTGGTCCACTGAATATGGGCTTGGGAACATTTTGAATCCTCATATTTCAATGCATTTTCCATGTTCTTAAGCCTTTGGTAAACCAAAACTTTTATCCTGAACCAGGGTTGCCTGCACCCCTTGGGACTCAGCTACTGCAATCTCTAACTTCTCTAGCCTAGTGGTATGGTGTCCAATGAGGAAAACAACTTTTCCATCCAGGACATACTAGTATCCAAAGCTATGGTATCTGGCTTCATGAGGGGTACCCACTGTTTCAATTGTGATATGGTCCCCCTTACCTTAGGGGGTGTAACTCTGTACACCCCCACTAGCAAATCTCCTCCACCAATATCTTCAAGGCAGACTCTTGGCCCACTTGCAACTCAGGTATGCTCAACTGCCTGCCTTCCCGCAACTCCTGTGTTTGGAGAATTACTACCAATGTTGTTCCCATGGAGCCCGTGGCAAGGACAATGTCTGTTACCTCACAGCAGGAGTCATTCCTCCACCTCCTGGGGCTTGCACTCTGTTGCAGCCCATGCACAAAGAAGGCTTTGAGGGATAGGACCACCTGACTAGATAGGGCTGTAAACAGGAAGAAGCTCCAGCATGGAGGGCTGCCTGAGGACTGCCTGAACTGGCATTAAGGAAGAAGTCTGCCAAACAGCCCCCTTGCGCTTCCCTAGGCCTCTGCCTATGCAATCAAGGTAAAAATTCAAGATAATATAATTTTATTAAAGGGAAAAAGCAAAGCTCGCACACATGCTACTGCCCAAGTCCCTATCTTGCTGTCTCCCATATATACCATTTTTATACACATAATTACCACCCAGCCTTTATAAAATTACCCTATGGATTAATTCGGTTCTAATTACATATACTCCGAATGAATTCAAATTGAAACAAAAAGAGTTTATTAACTGTCAAAATCCATTTATGATAGAAACTCTCATAAATTTGAAAAAAAATTGTTGAACGTGAAAATCCCTCAGATTAATTATCAGGTAAAATCTATGGGCACTTACTAACTGGATAAATGCCGCTGACTGGGGCCATACACTAATTTTCAATGGCATTATCTGGACAATACCATTGAAAATCATTGCAGACTGCCCTGGCACTATCCAGATAGCGTCAGGATGGTCCAGGGACAAAAGAGCAACTTATCTAGTTAGCGGCTCTGAGAATGCCACTATCTGGATAACTAGCTGCAAAGATTAGGAGAGTAAAACAGTTGCCCTAAGATATGCAGATGGCTATGCAGATTACGGCACTGAATATCATCGTTATCCAGATAGTGGCAATGGCTTGTGGCATAGCCAAATATTTAGCACTTTCTATCCAGATAGCAGCTGCAACTGAATATTCAGGTTTGTCTTTAAATGCCACGGCCAGTGTTTAAAAGGAACACCGACTACGGAACTTAAATATTACTCCCTATGTCTTTTTATATATCCATGAATTTCTATCAGGGGTATAAAAAAAGCTTTTCACATTCTTTGCAAAACTGGTTAAGTACATTAATGCTACTAGTCTCTGTGGAGTTCATCAACCTCTTTGTTATTTTTGCTGCTACAGACAAGCGTGGCTGACACGCTGGAAGGCCCCCTGGATGTTTTAGGAGGATCCTCTTTAACTTACTCTTCCATGTCACTCCACGACTGGAAAACTCTCGCCGCTGGGAATGAATATTCATTCTTGGATTTTTCACGGCTTAATCAAGAGCTTCTGGAAGGCTGTATCTCAGCTCCTGTCTGCATACTCTCACTTAACTGAAATTCTCTGAAGAGCTCTCTATACAGCGTGCTCAAGACAAACTCTGGGGTACCACTACTAGGCTCAGTATACAACAGTTCACTATATTCTCAGACATATCATGTGACACGAGTGCTACATACTGAACTTGCTGATTCTGTAGAACAGTTCAGCTTGCGGGTCCTGGTAAGTCTGCAAGCCTTCCTCCTACAGTATATTCTCTTGAGATTCAGTGATAGTTCCAGATTTACAATAAATCAGGGCTTCACCAACTTATTTAGATTACCCCACAGCCACTCAGGTTTTCAGAATATCCACAATGAATATTCATTAGATAAATTTGCATACCTTGGAGACTCTATATTCAAATTTACCTCATGCAATTCCATTCTGGATATCCTGAAAATTGAACTGGCTGTGAGGTCACTAGGACAAGGTTGGGAAACCCAGTACTAATGAGCTGAGCATCTTACAAGAACTTCATTTGGCCTTCCATGCAGGTAGATCAGGAATTGTAGCAAGAGAAGACTCTGATATGGGCAGAGAGGGAACCCTTCTGACCTGAAGGCCATACTTCCTCCTCCTCCTGTAGTATGCTCTAATTGCCAGTGGGAAAAGAAGCACTGACCAATTGTTACATTTCAGAGAAGGGAATCGTATCATTGGGGAGTGTGTAAAAGAAGTGGGTTTATTGTGCTCTCCTATTTAACCACAAGCAAAGACCAAATTCTAAAACTGTCAAAATTGCTCCCATAAAAAGCAATTGGAACGGCACTGGCCCAAATCAATGCCAGGATAGAGCAGGTATAAAGATACTCATTTCTCAGGGCACCAGGATTTAAATAAGCATATATGCATTGGGTGAACATGTGTATGCATGTCTATGGGTGGAATGAATGGTGTTAACTGGAAATCTAGAGAGACTCCTCCTCCTCCTAATAGATTTCTTTTCAGAACCTAACAAATATCTTTATTTTTGCCAACTATGTCATGAATAACAACTTGTAGAACTGCTATTTCTTAGCAAAATCCAAACATTTGAGCTCCTGAGGTCAAAATGATTTGGGATGAATCAAGTACAGTGCAAACAAATAAGCAACTGGTCCTTTATAAGCAGATCGGAATTCTTTCACCCTATTATGACTTTCAAACCTGAATGATTATGAGTGTAACGTTTCAAAGGTTACTCATCATCACCAGCTGTCTGTTATGCAAAGATCACTGCAAAAGCGACGGACAAGAAGTCATCATATCGCCTTCTACCAGCTAACTTCAGACTTCTGACTGCTCACAGGAGATATACATGACAGATCTATTGTTCGGTATTAGCAGGATATTGTCCTAATGCATCAGCACATGCAAACTACTCAGGAGAGCTCTGAATATTTAAGGCAAGACACTAGTGGTTCATCTCAGTGGGAACCACAGAAGAAGGGAACCCGATTAAATTTCATGTCATTGTCGCTTTCTTTCTTGAATGCTAAGAATGATATAGGTAGCCATAGCTACTGCACTGTGCAGACACCATGACTGCAATATCCTTCCTCGGAGGTTGGCATCAAAGGCTAAATTATTCACTCCAAGAGTGTGATTCATTACGGGTTCCACTGCTTAACAAGAACTGTAGAAGTAATAAATATGGTAAATTCATATCAAAAAGCTCAGGAGCCAACTAAAACTAAAATCTCTGTGCGTATTCTCTATGATTTAAAAAACAAATGCGGCTGATCTTTTTGGCCTCATTCAGAGGAAGAGAAGAATTTGCCTCTTGTTCTACCCTGAGAACGATGAAGCATTTATATATAAGTGCCCCTGGTGTCCATTAGTTACAGCATGTTTGAAGTCCAGAGCCCAAAACTTCAAAAAGTCTTTCTGAAGAACCATCCCCACTATGGCTTCCTAAAAGAAAGAAACAGAATTTTTGAGAAACAGTGACCAGAGCTGTACAGAGCAGAAAAAAACATAAATATCAAATATTAGCATAACAACATTTTATCCTTTATCTGTACGACCAGTTCTTAGATAAAACAGTATTGGAACTCAGACACAAACTGTAATATAGTGTACAGCATTTTAACAGAAGAAACAAACCAGTCCAGTGAATAAGGTAAAAAATATTATTACAACTAAACACTTTCTCTTCTATAGAACTGAGAAAGGTTCTGTGCTGTTTCAGATAAATAGTTCCCCATCATCCATGAGAAATATTAATATAATAGTTTTAGTAAATGTGTTTTGTTATTTCAGATGAATATTACCTAGAAGGGACAAATAAACATACTATATTTGAAGAGCTTAATTTAAAGGCCAGCAGAAAGTATGATTCTAGGAAATGACAGCTCTTACTTCTTCTCCCCAGCAGATGAATTATTTAGCCTAGACATTCTTGGCTATTTTCTTGTTGTTTCTAAATAAATTTAGATTTTGGCAAATAATAGCAAAGAAAAGTTAATTTACTTATTGTTATAAAATAGTTCATACTGTTAAATTATGTATATATTTATCATTTTTCTTTTAAACTCATGAAGAGTATTTTATAATAAATTGCCTAGGCTAATGGGGCAGGAAGGTGCCTAACTTATAAAGGGGCATAAGCGCCTATGGGGCATGATTACTAAACCGTGATACCTTCTTGCAGCTACCACTGTGTGATAGCTGCAAAAGGCCTGCGGTAAGTCCCAAATCCCCATGGTGTCTGCAGGAGATGTTCCTAGCTTTGCCCCTGCTGATACCTTGGAGGAGTTGGACTTACTGCGGAGACCTGTGATACTTGCATCGGCAGGTAGAGTGGGAAGTCCCATGGTACCTGCCGATGCTGGTAGCGCAGGTTTCCATGCTATGTCCAAGAAGAGGACAGGTAATGATCAAGTGGACAGAGCTCTCACTAGATCTCTCTCCCAGATTGCTACAGTGCCCCCATGGTGTGATCAGGTCCCACCTTGTCCGACAATATTGTCGGTGCCACAGATGTAACGATCCACAGCACTGACAAGTTAAAAATGGGTCTCCCCCCCCCCCTTTCAGTACCAATACCCTCCGAACAGCTCCCAATCTCCATCGGGAACTGTCCTCAGGGGGATTGGTGCATCCACAGACCAAGATCAAAGCCTAGCTAGAGGAACTGAAAGAAATCTTGATAAATTGGGAAGCTGCATTACAACTATTTGATATACTAAAGAGCAGCAAATCACCTGGACCAGATGGCATACATCCCAGGGTGCTAAAAGAACTAAAATATGAGATTTTAGACCTACATTTAGTAATCTGAACTATCCTTAAAATTATCTCTAGCATCTGAGGATTGGAGAGCAGCCAATGTAATACCAAGTTTTAAAAGGAGTTCTGGGATGAACCAGAAAACTATAGACCAGTGAGCTTAATATCTGTATCAGGCAAATGCTAGAAAACCATTATAAAGAACAAAATTACTGAACATGTGCACCGTTATGGCTTAATGGCAGGAAGCCAACATGGATTTATCCAAAGAAAGTTTTGTTTCACTAATCTGTTATATTTTTTCAGAGCTGTGAATAAACAGGTAGATAAAGGTGAGCCGGTTGATAGAGTATATCAGAAAGCCTTTGACAAGATTCCTCATGAGAGACTCTTGCGGAAATTAAAAAGTTATGGAATAGGAGGCAATGCACTATTGTGGATTAGGAACTAGTTAAATGGCCAATTTTCTCAATGGAGAAAGATGAATAGTGGAATAGCCCCCAGGGATCTGTGCTGGGTCCACTGCTTTTTAATATATTTATAAATGAGATGGATCAATAAATTAACAGCAGCTATGGGTGCCACTCTATCTACAATGAGCCGTCTGACTGAAGATCGAACCCAGTTTAGGTCAACTATACAGAGGGTTGCCATGAGTCAACACCGACTCGATGGCACTTAACAACAACATAAATGACCTAGAAATAGGAATAATAAGTGAAGTGATTAAATTTCCAGATGACACAAAATTATTCAAAGTTGTTAAAACAGAAGAGGATTGTGACAAATTGCAAAAGGACCTTGAAAAATTGGGATACTGGGCATGCAAATAGCAAATGAAATTTAATGTGGACAAATGCAAAGTTATGCACTTAGGGTAGAAGAACCCAAACTACAGTTACACAATGCAAGGTTCCACATTAGGAATCACCACCCAAGAAAAGGATTTAGGCATCATCGCGGATAATATGCTGAAATCCTCTGCCCAGTGTGCAGCAGCAGCCAAGAAAGCTTATAGAATGATAGGAATCATAAGGAAAGGAATAGAAAATAAAGCCAAGGATATTATAATGCCTCTGTATCATTCCACTTTCAATATTGTGTGCAATTCTGGTCACCATATCTTAAAAAGAATATAGCAGAATATGAAAAGATATAGAGAAGAGCGACCAAGATGGTAAATGGGATGGAAGTATACTACTATGAAGAAAGACTTAAAAGGTTAGGGCTCTTCAACTTGGAAAAGAGATGTTTGAGAGGAGATATGATAAAGGTCTATAAAATAATCAATGAAGTGTAATGGGTAAACGTGGATCGGTTTTTTACTCCAAAAGGTAGAAAGATGAGGGGACGTGCAATGAAGCTACAATGTGGCACATTTAAGACTAATAGGAGAAAAACATTTTTCTCTCAGCGCATAATCAAACTCTGGTGTGGTTTCAGATAAAAGCCAAGGTAGAATCCAATCACAGCAAGCTCAAAGTCCTAGACTTCAAAAATACTGACTTCAGTAAAATGGTCAAGTACCTGAAGGAGGAGTTGGCAGGGTGGGAGGGGATAAGGGAAGTGGAATTGCAATGGGCTAAACTAAAGGAAGCAATAAATGGGGCAAAAGATACGTATGTAAGGAAAGTAAATTAAAACAAGAGGAAAAGGAAACCTATTTGGCTCTCCAAAGAAGTGGCTGCAAAAATAAAGGCAAAAAACATAGCTTTCACAAAATTCAAAAGTTCACAAACAGAGGAACACAGAAAAGAATACAGGAGCAAGCTAAAAGAGACAAAAAAGAGAAATAAGGATAGCAAAATCAAAGGCAGAAGAAATGATGGCTCAAGATATGAAGTGTGGCGACAAAGCTTTTTTCAGATATATTCTGAAGAGGAGGAAAATCAGAGGTGGAATTGCAGGACTCAAAAGTGCTGAGAACAGATTTGTCCAAAGTGACATTGAAAAAGCGAAAATGCTAAACAAATACTTTTCTGTTTTTACTAGAGAAAATCCTGGAGAAGGACCAGCTGTGACTGACAAATATACAAATGGGAATGGAATAGATACCACACCATTCACAGAAGATGATGTATAAGAGCAGGTTGCAAAACTGAAAGTGGCCAAGGCCATGGGACCGAATGGGATACATCCCAGGATACCGAAAGAGCTCAGAGGTTCTTGCAGGGCCGTTAAAGAATGTTTTTAAAAGATCCTTGGAGAGAGGAGAAGTTCCACAGGACTGGAGAAGGGCTGATGTGGTACCTCTTCACAAAAGTGGCAGTAGGGAAGACGTGACAAACTACAGGCCTGTGAGCCTTACCTCGGTGGTGGGAAAAGTAATGGAGGCACTCCTGAAAGAGCAAATAGTGCACTTCCTCGAAACTAACAGGTTGCATGATCCGAGGCAACATGGTTTTATCAAAGGATGATCTTGCCAAATAAATCTGAGTTCTTTGACTGGGTAACCAGAGAACTAGATCAAGGGCATGCAATGGATGTCATCTACCTAGATTTCAGCAAAGCCTTTGATACTGTTCCTTACAGGAGGCTTATCAATAAACTGAGCAGCCTGGGGATGTGTCCCAAGATGGTGAACTGGATCAGAAATTGGTTGGCTAACAGATGACAGAAGGTATGCCCCAGGGTTCGATCCTGGGACCAGTACTGTTCAATGTATTTGTGAGTGATATTGCTGAAGGGCTGAATGGAAAAGTCTGTCTTTTTGCAGATGACACGAAAATTTGCAACAGAGTGGACTCCCCTGAGGGAGTGGATAACATGAGGAAAGATCTACAAAAGCCGGAAGAATGGTCTAATGCTTGGCAATTAAGATTTAATGTGAAGAAGTGCAGTGTCATGCACTTGGGAATCAGAAATCCAAGGGAATTTTAAGCGATAGGGGTCGAGAGATGGTTGTGCAAGGACCAGGAGAAGGACCTCGGAGTGATTGTTTCTGAGGATCACAAAGTGGTGGCAAAAGCCAGAAGGATGCTTGGTTGCATACAGAGAGGAATTACCAGCAGAAAGGAAAAGGTACTAATGCCACTGTACAAGTCGCTGGTGAGGCTTCACTTGGAATATTGTGTTCAGTTTTGGAGACTATATCTCGCAAAGGAAATAAAAAGGCTGGAAACCGTTCAGAGGAAGGCGACCAAAATGATTTAAAGCCTGCGTCAAAAGACTTATGAGAAGAGACTTGAAGACCTAATTATGTACACTCTGGAGGAGAGGAGGGACAGGGGAGATATGATTCAGACCAGAGTATTAATGAAAAGACAAATCTCTTCCAGAGATGGGGAAGCTGTAAAACTAGAGGGCATAACATGAAGCTGCAAGGGGGTAAACTGAAAGGCAATGTCAGGAAATACCTTTTCACTGAAAGGGTGGTGGATGCTTGGAATGCCCTACCGATTGAAGTGGTAGGGGCAAATACAGTGACAGAATTCAAAATGGCATGGGACAGACACAGTGGATCCCTTTATAGCAACAGGATAAAATCAAAGCAAACATAACTATCTCTTATATCTCAGTAAATAGGGGTAACTTACATGGAGCGGTGGGTCCACCCCTAAACAAAGGTATAGGGAGGAGTGACCTGCACGGAGCGGCAGGTGCACCTATTCTTGCTGCCTTGCTGGGCAGACTAGATGGACCATACTGGTCTTTATCTACTGTCATATACTATGTTACTATGTTACTATGGAATTCATTACCGAAGGATGTAGTACAAGCTGTTGTATAACTGGGTTCAAAACAGCTATTGACAAGTTCATTGAGGAAAAGTCCATAAATCATTATTAAAGAGGATTGGGGAAATCCACTGGGTACCCCTGGGACAACCAGCATGGAATGTGTTTACCTTTGGGAACCTGCAGGTACTTGAGACCTGGAATGGCCACTGTTGGGCTCGATGGACCCTTGGTCTGAGCCAGTATGTCATATCTTAAGTTATTATGTTCGGTTCTGAATGGGAATGCCACTTAAAAGGCAGCCCATTACTCAGCCGGACAGTATTTACAGTACAGAGGACTAGATATCAATCATGGCTGGGTAAGTCTTTTGGGATTATGCAAGTTTGATGTTTTGACAGCGGTTTTGGCAATGTTTTAGCCATTGTTAGTGTAGTTAGGGTTGTCTGCCTTTCTCAAGTGGTTTCTATTGGAGGTGTAGCAGTTGTCAAATCAGCTTCTTATAATCTTACCATTGTGCCTGTCAGTCTGCCAGTTGTGTGTTAGTGTGTTTTTATTTTGTGTATATGGAGTTGTAGAGACAGCTTTGAGTGGTTCTGTTCTAAAAATTCTTAAGGTGAAAAGATTCTTATAGTTGAGAAAGAGCTTTATGTTTAGGTAGGCTCTCATTGCCTTATTTAGACAAGGCTGTAGAGGCTGAGGCATTGGTTGTTTTAAGTTCCATGTGATCTGATCCTGTTCTTCCATCCCATGTTTTTTCTAGTATTATATAGCTGTGACGTATGAGCTGCTTCCCTGAGCTGGGAGATGACTGAAGCTCTCTGAGTTTGTTTGGTGATCCGTGTGTTTGGCAGGTGTGATTTACATGGTGGTTTCTTCTGTTTTCCCCCCTGTTTTTCTTTTTTAGGCTGTTTTTCAGTCCAATGCAATTATCTGAGTCGGGCATTCCCTTATAGTGGGGTTCACATCTTCACTATTCAGGTTGGTTTTAACTTATTATTTATTAATATTTTCATGTAATTTCTTGATTTACTACAAAAATAGTTTTATTTGTATTGTTTATGAAAGTTTTAATTTTATTTTTATTTTATTTATTTATTTTATTACAGTTTCTTATATACCGCGCTATTTAGAATCAGCGCGGTTTACATCATAACAAAACGACCATAACGACAAACTGTCAGGTTTTACATTGAACAGGAGTACAAACTTGGATAACTGGGTTAACTATATACATAAACTATCTACACTGCAGTGTGAGGGCATTTCTAGATTGGGTCATTTCTTGGAGGGGATATCTAGTTCAGTTGCTGTCTGGGAAATATTGGCAGAAAAGGTATGTTTTGTTTTGTTTTAGTAGTATGATTTATATGCATTATTCTTTTATATGTATTTATTTGACTGTAGTTATGGGGTTCTCATACTGATTGTAATTATGTTCTTGTCTTTTGCCTTTGTTTTTTTTGTAGACTGTACCATTTGACATACTTTTCAAACACAAGACATGATTTGTTACCATACGTTTTTAGATGTTATTGTATGCAGAGCCAGCCTGTCCATTCTATGGGAATGTTGTTCGCACAGAGCTCCGCACTTCAGGGGGCCCCGCGCCAACATACTGCACATTGTGTTCGGTTCTTGAGTCACAATCGTTTGCAGGGCCGGCTTCAGAGGGAGCTGGGGAGGGCTGAGCCCTGACTCACCTCTGTACAGCCGCCAGACTGAAGAGCAGGGCTTTCCTTCACTGTGTCCAGCGGCTGTGTTCTTGTGGAGCTCGTGGGCACGCCAGAGGTTAAAGGGCATTTCCTGTTTCCCGACACTCAGCATGTCCCCAGCTCCACAGAATGTAGCCGCTGGACTCAGTGAAAGAAAACCCTGCCCTTCAGTCTGGCAGCTGTATGGAGGTGAGCTGGGGCCTCAGCCCTCCCCAGATCTCTCTTCGGGGAAGGGGGGGGGCTAGGACTGGAAATAGGCTAATGAGGGGGCTAGGACTGGAAATGGGTTGATGGGGGGGGGGGGGTTTGGACTGGAAATGAGCTGATTGGGGCTATGACTTGAAATGGGCTGATGGGGGCTAGGTTAGGACTTGAAAGAGCTGATGGAGAGGCTAGCATAAGACTAGAAATGGCTGCTGGAGGAGATAGAACTGGAAATGGGATAATGGGGGGGCTAGGATAACACTGGAAATGGGTTAATTGAGGGGGTTTGGGCTGGAAATGAGGTGATGGGGGGCTAGGAGATGAAATGGTCTAATGGGGGAGTTGATAGCACTGGACATAGGTTAATGGAGGGGCTAGGATAGAACTGGACATGGCTGATGGAGGGTTAGGACTGGAAATGGGCTGATGGGGAGGCTAGAATAGGACTGAAAATGGCTGCTGGGGGGCTAGGATTGAAAATGGGCTGAGTGGGGGGGGGGGGTTGGACTAGAAATGGGCTGATGGGGGTAGGATAGGTGTTTAAATGTCTGATGGGCAGCTAGCACTGGAAATAGGATGACGGGGGAGCTAGGACTGGAAATGGGCTGATTTTGGAGTAGTGGAGTAGCCTAACGGTTAGAGCACTGGCTTAAGAACCAAGAGACCACAGTTCAATTCCCACTAGCATGCCTTGGGAGAGTCACTTAACCCTCTATTGCCTCAGAAACTTTCCAGGTTATCAATGTCCCTTTTTAATGTGCATTACCAAGTTTAAGTTACAATGTAAACTGCTTTGATTAAAATGATAAAGCAATATATAAGACCTGTTAAATAAAAAAATAAATAAATACAAATATAATTTCCAGTCCTAGCCCCCCCCCATCAGCCCATTTCCAGTCCTATCCTAGCTGCCCATCAGCTCATTTCAAGTCCTAGTCCCCCATCTACCCATTTGCAGTCCTAGTCCCCCAAGCAGCTATTTCCAGTCCTAGCCCTTAATTAGCCTTTTCAAGTCCTATCCTAGTCCCCCCATCATCCCATTTCAAATCCTATCCCCCCATAAGCTCATTTCAGTACAAGCACTCCAAATCCGCCCATTTCCAGTATCATCAGCTCATTTCGAGTCCTAGCTCCCCCAGCAGCCATTTCTAGTCTTAGGCTGATGGGGGGCTAGGCTATTTCCAAACCAAGCCCCCCATCAGCCCATTTCTAGCTCTAGCACCCCAATCAGCCCTTTCCAGTCCTATCCTAGCCCTCCATCAGCCCATTTCAAGTCCTAGCCCCCCATCAGCCCTTTTGCAGTCCAGCCACCCCCCCCCAATCAGCCCATTTCCAGTCCTAGCCCACCATCAGTCTTTTCCAGTCCTATCCTAATCGCCCATCAGTTCATTTCCAGTTCTAATTCCCCCATCGGTCCTTTCAAGTCCTTCCCTAATCCCCATCAGCCCATTTCCAGTCCAAGTCCCCCCATCAGCCCATTTCCAATCCTAGACCCGCCCAGCTGCCATTTCTAGTCCTATCCTAGCCCTCACATCAGCCCATCTCCAATCCTAGTCTCCATCAGCCCTTCCCAGTCCTATCCCAGCCCTTCTATCAGAAATGGGCTGATTGGGGGGGGGGGGGTTGGACTGGAAGTGAGCTGATGGGCTGCTAGGACTTGAAATGGTTGATGGAACGCAAGGATAGGACTGCTAATGGGCTGATGGAAGAGCTAGAATAAGACTGGAAATGGCGGGGGAGCTAGGACTAGAAATGGGCTGATGGGGTGCTAGGATAGGTCTGGAAATGGCTGATGGGTGAATAGCACTGGAAATGGGCTGTTGGGGGGGTAATACTGGAAATGGGCTGATTGTGGGGGCTTGGACTGGAAATGGGTTGATGGGGGTCTAGGACTGGAAATGGGCTGATTTTGGGACTTGGACTGGAAATTGACTGGGGGATAGGATAGAACTGGAAAGAACTGATGGGGGACTAAGACTGGAAATGGGCTGATTGAGGGGGTTTGGAATGGAAATGGAATGACGGCGGGCTAGGACGACATTGGCTGCTAGGAGGGCTAGGATAGGACTGGAAAGGGTTGATGGAGGACTAGGGTTGGAGATGGGCTGATGTGAGGACTAAGATAGGACTAAAAATAGGAGCTGGGGGGCTAGGATTTCAAATGGGCCGATGGAGGGCTAGGATGGGACAAAAAATGGCTGATGGTGGGCTAGCAGTGGAAATGGGCTGATGGGGGCTAGGAAAGGACTTGAAAGGGCTGATGGGGGAGCTAGGACTGGAAATGGGCTGATTGGGGGGGCTTGGACTGGAAATGTACTGATGGGCGGTTAGGATAGGAATGGAATGGAAAGGTCTGAAGGGGGCTAGGACTGGAAATGGGATGATTGGGGGCTTAAACTGCAAAAGGGCTGATGGGGGCTAGGACTTGAAATGAGTTGATGTAGGGCTAGAATAGGACTGGAAATGGCTAATGGGGATGTAGGATTGGAAATGGGATGATGGGGGATTGGATTGGAAATGGGCTGATGAGGGGGCTAGGATAGGACTGGACATGGCTGCTCGGGGGGCTAGGACTCAAAAAGAGCTGATGGGTGCTAGGACTGGACATGGGCTGATTTGGGGTGCTTGTACTGGAAATCAGCTGATAGGGGGCTACGATTTCAAATGGGATGATGGGGGGTTAGGATAGGACTTGAAAAGGCTGATGAAAGTTTAGGACTGGAAATGGCTACTTGGGGTTAGGACTGCAAATGGGCTGGTGGGGGGCTAGGACTTGAAATGAGCTGATGGGCAGATAGGATAGGACTGGAAATGGGCTTATTGGGGGCTAGGACTGGAAATGGGCTGATTGGGGTGGCTTGGACTGGAAGTGAGCTTATGGGGGCTAGATCTTGAAATGGTTGATGGGGGCTAGGATAGGACTGGAAAGGACTGCTGGGGGACGAGGATTGGAAAATACTACTACTACTACTGAGCATTTGTATAGCGCTAGAAGATGTATGCAGCGCTGCACAGACATGTAAGAGACAGTCCCTCCCAATCAGAGCTTACAATCTAGTCAAGACAGACAACACAAGGGAAACAGTGAGCCAAGATCTGAAAGTGGCAGCGAAGAAGTGAGTATTCAATATGAATTTGAAAAGGGTCAGAGAAGGCACCTGACGTACAGACTCAGGTAGTTTGTTCCAGGCCTAAGGTGCAGCAAGGTGAAAGGAGCGAAGTCTGGAATTAGCAATAGAAGAGAAGGGCACAGATAGAAGCGATTTGCCAGAAGAGGGTGGGTGTAGGGAGAGATAAGAGAGGAAAGGTAGTGAGAAGCTGGAGAGTGAATGCACTTGTAGGTCAGCAGGAGAAGTTTAAACTGGATGTGGAAATGGATAGGGAGCCAATGAAGTGACCTGAAAAGATGGGTAATATAAGCAGGATGAAGTTGGCGGAAGATTAGCCACACAGCAGAGTGTTGAACAGATTGAAGGGGAGAGAGATGATTCAAAGGGAGACCAGCAAGGAGTAAGTTACAATAGTCAAGACGGGAGGTAATTAAGAAGTAGATAAGTGTCTTAGTAGTGTGTTCAGAAAGGAATGGGCATATTTTGATGATGTTATACAAAAAGAAACAAAATCCACCCATTCCTTTCTCAACACACTACAGTTGGCTAAGAAATGGGCTAATTGTGAAGAATACATTTGGATTTAACTGCCCCAGCTAGTTTCTGCTGGACTTGTCAGCCCTAGCTAGCTTCAGTTGTAAATTAATAGCACAATTGCAGTGTGGCTCATAATCCTGCTTGTGAGTGGCCCTTTGGCAGGTGCACTGAGTGGGATCATTGCAATGTACTGATACCAGATAGATGACGACATGTTCACCACATGGTACTGGTGGAATATCAGAGGGCTGCGGGAGCACTAAGAAGGGACCAAGTGGATTGCTCAAGGGCAACTGATATGGTCCATGTGAGGAATCACAGGATTATGCATACATGGGACATTGTAAAGACATACACCCCCACAGTCTCAGGAGAATGGGAAGGTGTGGTATTGTTGGAAAAGTTATATAGCAAAGGGATTGATATAGTTCTGCACTGAAAGCCTCTGTTGCTGGTGAGTAGCAACAGGAATAGGGTGCTGATGACTCTGACAGATTATATAGCTGCATTCCCATTATATACATGTTACAATTGAATGCAACTAGCAGGGCCAAGTGGTTGCGGGCAGGATGAACAGTTGGGTATCCTATCAGCAGCTACATCTTCCCCCTTACAGAGACTGAGTGGGGAAATGAGGGTGGTTCCCAAAGCTGCACTCACCTGAGAGGTGGGAAGTATCACGTTGGCTAACCCCAGCAATAGGGACATCTTTGCATGTTTCCAGGACCTCCTGTTTGATGACCAAGAGTTAGACCTAGCTATCAAGCCCCTAACAGTGCTGTCCCATGGACATCCCTCCATTTCTTCTTCAGGTCCTTGGCATCCCTATATTTGTGGTATATGACATTCAGTTTTCTGCATATGCCATGCCAGATGGAGGCTTTCAGGCTTATTCTGTCCCGGACGTAGATCCCCTCTGTATGTCCAGTCTGAGCCAGACATACAGAGGAGATCATGATTCTGATCCCTCAGGGCACGTCTAGCCCCGCGGGATCAGAATCGCAAACAGTCCTGTACATGCAGGCTGGTATTGCGATTCAGCCTGGCCTGCATGTACAGGACTGTTCCCAGCTAACTCAGTCGAGGCTCTTCTATGGAGCTGTGGTGCCATGGTGTCATGTTGCCATAGCACTGTGGCTCCATTGAAGCACCACGATGCCGGCTGCCGGACTTCAGGGACTCATTCCCCACAGCCCGACCCCCGATCTGGCCTCCTAAGGCCAGGGTTGGGTTAGAGGAATGCCTTCAGATTCCCCCTGCCCAATACAAGCTCCGGGCCACCAATCCTTTACGTACGAGGAAATTATTCCATCTCGGAGGTGAAATAACTTCCCCATACAAGTCGCCGGCCCTGGATATATAGGGCCGACATTAGAAACGGCCCTGTATGTCCAGGGCCAGCAACCGCCCACCCTGCCTCTGATCCTCCTCTTCTCTGCCCTCGCCTAACTTCCCCGTACAACCAGCGGGGAAGTTAGACATGAGTAGAGAAGGTACGTCCATCCCCACTATTCATGGCACAGAATCAAGCCCTTTGTGATGGCTAGTCACACGGTACCTGCAATCCCAAACAGAACACTGAAGTTCTGCTTGATCTCCCTGCCCAGGTGATGCCCAGCAGAGAAATTATCTTTTCGCTGGCTTGGGGCCTTTGTGAATGGTGCAGGTGGGAAATATGTCTACGCGCCTATTATATAAGGGTGCACATACATTACAAATAAGTTGTTGCTCATGTTTCTAATGACCTATGTGCCCATTTTTCTGGGCATGTATATAATAAAATTAGCACATAATTTCAGCAGAGTGGCTAACTGCACCTTTCCTGAGCCAATGATGGCCACCCATTTGCTCCAGTCCTACCAAAGATGAGTTGATATTTATTTTATTTATTTGTATTTAGCTCACTGAAGCACAGGTGACAGAGATGCTCTGATTTCAATTAGCTTGTCCATGCATCGCTTGTATGATATACATGTGTTGCTCATGATCTTATAGCCTCTCTGTCACCCAGCTCTCCCACTTCACTTATATAGGGTGTCAGCAGGATTCTGGTCCCTTTCTCCATGTCCATTAGAGGATTCAGCCATTGTGTTCTCCCAGGACCTATGGGATATCCATGTACACTGCCTTCTGAGTAAAGGAATTGTACTACCCCTCTAGCTATGGGGTCTACAGCACTGCCCTCTGTCCTCAGTTTCTCAGTGTAAGTTTCAGAAACTCATTTCATCTCCGACCAGTGTATCTCTCTGGCATGTGCTATAGTGACTGCAGTGATGTTTCCCGCCCCATCTAGAAATCCATTCTATAAGGGCTGCATAAAAAGACAGATGCTATATATGCACATACATCCCTATTTTAAGGATATTATGCGCATGCATGGGCATGTCCACATGCACTTTGGCAGGTCACTATTCTGTAAGCACGCATGGCAGTACCCATCACATGTACTTTCTGAAGGGGTGTACATGGGAGCGGTGATTGGGCAGGGGCACAGGCAGGGTCACAATTCATGCATATAGGTTATATAAAACATACACATGTTTCTACTCCAATCTATTTCGTGATACTCTGACACTAATCATAAAGATGAAATGTAATTCAAACAAAAGGCATAGTTCATATGGTAAACAAGCAACAGGTCTCAGACTTTCCAAGGGCGTTAAAATATTAAGACTTCGAGCAGTTCTCTGAATAAGCACCCTCTTCGCATCAATGACCTTCCTACAGTTGCTTGATAACAATTAGCTTATAATGTAATTCAAAACAATGCTTAGCTTTCAATGTATTCCCCAACGCCAAACTTCCACGCTTCTTCTGCGTTTCACTGTAACTCAGTTTCATCAAGGGGTTCAATTTTGAAAGCACTGTTATCAAAATAAGAACGGACATGCTCATTAATCATATTCTCCTTAAATCTATACATATTTCATTAACTGAATTCCTCTTTTATCCAGAGAAACATCCACCTTCGAGATTCGCTACCTTTTGTTCACCCAAGAATAACTTCAATGTTCTTATGTCGAGCTTACCGGCTTCCCAAAAGACACCGCGAATGCTGACTGGCTATTTATTCTCTCTCATCACCTTAAGGATACCCGGTTCTAAACTATTAAATACAAAATATATATATTTTCTCTAATTTACTGCAGTCATTTTATAACCTGACTTGCTTCTAATTGTCTAACAGTATTTGCTGTTGTATGGCATTAAAAGTATATACAAAAAGTAGCATCATGCTTCTGAACTTATTGTCAGCGTTAAATTAAATGACCCCAAAATATTCTTCGTTCTATCAGACTGATGTGTTACATCTCTTCTTCATATGCAAACTTCCCATTCAATTTGTGCATTTAATCCTTCTGGTATAACTGATCGGAGGTTGTATATCCATCATTGTTCTCGAATCAGAAGAGTTCGTTCTCGCGATCTTCCATTAGAACCGGCCATTTACATGATCAATACAGAAACAACAAAGTTCCTGGAAACTATGTTTAAATTGTAAACAGTGCTCAACGATAGGTGCTTCTCATTTCTTACATTTTATTCTACTTTTATGTTCATTCATCCTTATTTTAAACGCCCTAATTGTTTTGCCTATATAAATTAATCTACATGGGCATTGAATGCAATAAATTACATACGTGGATCCACATGATGTCTGACTTTTTAAATGATATGTTGTTCCATCTATAAATCTATAAAAATTGACAAAGGTTCTAAAAGCGTACCTTTTGTAGAGACTATTGGTCTACCCGGAGGGTTTTGTAAAATTTTATGGATCTTTGGTACTAAATAAAATTTCGCAATCGTTGGATAAGGTGGGTTTAAAAAAAAACATTCCTTACTCGATATTAATTGATCTTCCAAAGCTTTTGATGTAATATCTTTAATCTGATTTCTTAACTGACTGGTAGGGTCTTCCTTTAGAACTTCATAAGTTTGAACATCAGATAATTGTCAGATAATTGTTTAACAATCGAGAATTATTACTTTACCCAAAGAAAAACGTTGATAGGGCAACTGTCTCTAGTCAAAACATTAATTTAGTCACCAAATATTCTCCGTATAGTTTCCAACTGAAACAAATTATAAAAACGGCCAATGTTTTGAATAGTATTCCAGGATTGGAAGACAAAGTGGTCCGATGTGTTTGGCAGCGTCATAACAATTTAAAAGAAAAACTTAAGTCCTGCAGTATTGCGACCTTTGCCAACACAATTAGCAACTATTAAAAATGGACACAAGAAATGTGGTGAATGTACAATATGTGATATCACTTATGAATTGACAGAATTTCAATATCATGGAACAACATATCATTTAAAAAGTCAGACATCATGTGGATCCACGTATGTAATTTATTGCATTCAATGCCCATGTAGATTAATTTATATAGGCAAAACAATTAGGGTGTTTAAAATAAGGATGAATGAACATAAAAGTAGAATAAAATGTAAGAAACAAGAAGCACCTATCGTTGAGCATTGTTTACAATTTAAACATAGTTTCCAGGAACTTCGTTGTTTCTGTATTGATCAGGTTATGGCCGGTTCTAATGGAAGATCGCGAGAACGAACCCTTCTGATTCAAGAACAACGATGGATATACAACCTCCGATCAGTTATACCAGAAGGATTAAATGCACAAATTGAATGGGAAGTTTGCATATGAAGAAGAGACATAACACATCAGTTTGATAGAACGAAGAATATTTTGAGGTCATTTAATTTAACGCTGACAATAAGTTCAGAAGTATGATGCTGTGTTTTTGTATACACTTTTAATGCCATACAACAGCAAATACTGTTAGACAAATAGAAGCAAGTCAGGTTATAAAATGACTGCAGTAAATTAGAGAAAATATATATATTTTGTATTTAATAGTTTAGAACCGGGTATCCTTAAGATGATGAGAGAGAATAAATAGCCAGTCCGCATGCACGGCGTCTTTTGGGAAGCCGGCAGGCTTGACATAAGAACATTGAAGTTATTCTTGGGGAACAAAAGGTAACGAATCTCGAAGGCGGACGTTTCTCTGGATAAAAGAGGAATTCAGTTAATGAAATATGTATAGATTTAAGGAGAATGTGATTAATGAGCATGTCCGTTCTTATTTTGATCAACAGTGCTTTCAAAATCGAACCCCCTGATGAAACTGAGTTACAGTGAAATGCAGAGGAAGCGCAGAAGTTTGGCGTTGGGGAATACATTGAAAGCTAAGCATTGTTTTGAATTACGTTATAAGCTAATTATTATCAAGCAACTGTAGGAAGGTCATTGATGCGAAGCGGGCACTTATTCAGAGAACTGCTCAAAGTCTGAATATTTTAACGCCCGTGGAAAGTCTGAGACCTGTTGCTTGTTTACCATATGAACTATGCCTTTTAATTGAATTACATTTCATCTTTATGAAAGTGTCAGAGTATCTTGAAATTGATTGACAAAATATACTGCTCTGAAAAAGTGACCATATCTAGATTTGGTCTACTCCAATCTAGACATGGCCAGATATGCCTGCTCTCAGGCAGGCATAACTGCCACGCATAGGTTAAGGTGCATCTGTACATTGATATTTTATAAAATAAATTGTGTGCTTCACATTATAAATTAGACCACAATTACACACACAGTAACATGTGTTGCCTGCACAGGGGTTTACCAAAATGGCCTCCCTTGTTTGCATTGTTGCCCAACAGGCAAGCCTACTACTTCTATTAGTATGATATGGAAGGACATACTAGATGGGCCATATGGCCTTTTTCTGTCATCATGTTTCTATGTTTCTATTACTACTGAACATTTGTATAGCACTACAAGACGTACACAGAAGTGCACAGATACATGTAAAAGACGGTCCCTGCTCATCAGAGCTTACAATCTAGTCAAGACAGACAACACAGTAGCTGTAGACATGGGATACATCTAGGAAGAATGGTAAGGAAATGCAAAGGACATCAGGTGAGTCAAGATCCAAAAGCGGTAGCGAAGAGGTGAGTTTTCAGCCTGGATTTGAAAAGGGTCAGAGAAGGCACCTGATGTACAGACTCGGATAGTTTGTTCTAGGCATAAGGAGCAGCAAGGTCAAAGGAGTGGCATTAGCAATAAAAGAGAAGAGCACAGATAGAAGTGATTTTCCAGAAGAGCTGAGTTCCCGAGGAAGGGTGTAGGGAGAGATAAGAGAAGAAAGATAGTGAGGAGCTGCAGAGTGAATGCACTTATAGGTCAGCAGGAAAAATTTGAATGGAATGCGGAAACGGATAGAGAGCCAATGAAGTGACTTGAAAAGAGGGGTAATTTGAGCATAAGAACATAGGATATGCCATACTGGGTCAGACCAAGATCCATCCTCATGTTGTGGAGAGATGCAATCTACTGTATAGCGAGGGTTGGCTTAGCTTTGGTCAGAACCTGACTTCCCATAAAACCTTCATCCTCCTTCGTTTTCTGCTGTTTTTCTTGGTATTGCGCTTCTTCTCTTCGTTGCCTAATATTGCAATTACATATAGTTTAATACTTAACTTCTATCCTCTTTTTTTTAAATAAACACAGATTGAATTGTAAATATGATAGAATACAAAGGTATGTTTCTTGTTTCAAAGTTTCTTTTAGTCACATCAATGTCTAATTTGATTTTATAATTTAAATGTTACATTATTTATGATCTTACTTATTAATTTTGTTAGATAATTAATTAATACACAGGTTTCAATAATAGCTGTACATAAAATGTATTGTTTTTATATATTTATATATATATTATATATGAATGTTTATACATGTACAAATCAATCAAACTACTTTTATGGTGCTTATATTTATTGGTTTTAACGTTTTTTGTTTTTTATATCATAGTTCATGTGTTTATGTTTTTATGTGTTGTATTCTAGCCAAGTAAGCCCCTGATGAAGGCATAATGAAACACGGCCTGTGTCGGGCCATTGGCTAAAGGTGTTCAATAAAAGTATTCTTCCTCTGCTATTCACGTTTTGACTGTTTTTTTATATCTACAGTCATGTACAGGAATGAGGGTTTTATGGGAGGTCAGGTTCTGACCAAAGCTAAGCCAACCCTCGCTATAGATTGCATCTCTCCACAACATGAGGATCCTGTGGAAGCAAGGTATTACTCTGTGGTTTCATTTTCTAATACACCTGCAGGGACTTGTTGAGGGGGAAGCGGAGTCATATCAGTATGACTAAGATTGACACACAACTCTTATACAGCTCTGAGCTCCATGTGAGATATTCAATGGGTGCACTTCTGTTGGAACCCCAGTGAGACAGCCCCCACATAGTTAGGGCTCTATAGATGATAGAAATGACAGTCAACTACAGCAACTTGTGATATGTACAGAAAGAAAGGCAACGGCAAAGCATTATCATTACCTGTGGTTTAGGAGGAACTGTAGATGGATAGGTTAGGGAGCCAAGTCAGATCAGGCCAGGAGGAGGAGGAGGACACAGGTCAAAATGTGTGGCAACTATGGAGCTTGACCAACAGACAGAATGAGGATGCTACCAAGTTCAAGGGCAAATATTTGTAACACTAGTGTCTAACATTCACTCCTAAACAAATGGCATGCTCTCTGTCCACTGTCAGTCCTGCATAGCTGCTCCTCCATGGCAATAAACTGTTGCTAGGTCTCTCATGAATTACAGTGATCTATTGGCAAGGCTTCCAGTGAGTGCATGTGTGAGTACTGAATACCATGATGCTACCTTCATGGAGCGCACAGAACATAGGAACATAGCATATGCCATACTGGGTCAGACCAAGGGTCCATCAAGCACATTATGCTGTTTTCAACAGTGGCCAATCCAGGTCACAAGTACCTGTCAGGTTCCCCAATAGGTACAAAGATTCCATGCACCTTCTCCCAGGGATAAGCAGTGGCTTTCCCTAATACACTTTAATAATGATTTACAGACTTTTCCTTCAGGAACTCGTCCAAAACTCTTTTAAACTGTTTTTAAACCCAGCTAGAAAAAGCTAAACTGGGTTAAAAATTGGTTGAGTGGGAGGCAACAAAGGATACAGGTAAATAGAGCTCACTCTGCGGAGAAGGAGGTTATCCGAGATGTGCCACAGGGATCTGTCCTTGGTCTGATTCTCCTTAACATCTTTGTTAGTGATATTGCAGAAAGGCTAATCGGGTAAGGTTTGCCTCTTTGCTGATGATACCAAAATCTGCAATAGAGTAGACACCTAGGAAGCAGTAGATAACATGAGGAGGGATCTAGCTAAGCTTGAAGAATGGTCTAGAATTTGGCAGCTGAGATTTAATGCTAAAAAATGCAAGGTCATGCATTTGGGCTGCAAAACTCCAAGGCAGTGGTATAGTGTAGGGGGCAAAGTACTTCTGTCCATGAAAGAAGAGCAGGACCTGGGCATGATTGTTTCTGATTATCTTAAGGTGGCTAGATAGGTAGAAAAGGCGATGGCAAAAGCCAGAAGGATGCTTGGGTGATTAGGGAGAGAAATGGCCAGCAGAAAAAAGGAGGTGATAGTGCCTCTGTATAAGTCTCTGGTATGACCTCATTAGGAGTATTGTGTGCAGTTCTGGAGACCACCCCTTCAAAAGAACATAAATAAGATGGAGTAAGTGCAAAGAGTGGCTATTAAAATAGTTAGTGGTCATTGTTATAAAGCATATGAAGACAGACTAAAATATCTTAATATGTATATTGTAACACGGAAGATCTGCCCTCTGCCTCAGAAGCACAGAAATCTGCTGTTTGCAGTTTAGATTCTGACAGGCAGGCAAGTCACAAGGTTCCCAGTTACCATAGGCAACGTAAACAAACTCAGACATGAGGTCTGCAGTCACGCCTAGCTAGTGAGCATTCCCCAGCTGCTGATGAGAACGGCTTTCACCTGTGCAAGGGAACGCCCAAAAAGCTGTATAAAAAATGCTCAGTGCAGTCAGAGTTAGACTGGCAGGACACGAGAAACTTGCAAGACTGGCAAGACCCGAGAGACTTGCAGGACTCAGAAGAAAGCTCAGAATATTCAGGAACTACAGACACAGAGTCAGAACTGCCTGAAACTTCTAGCAGGAAGTCACAAAGAAATTCACAGAAAGAAACACGGAGAGTTTCACACAGAGAGGTCAGCTGTAAGAAGCACTTACCTCTCACACAGCTTGAATTTCCTAAGCACCGGGCTGTGCTGAATGAATGGGAGGCAGTGGAAGGCAAACCGTATGTATCTGAAAAGCATGGCAGCTTAAAACAGTTACAAACCCTAGAGAGGGAAAGAAATGCTATTGAAGATGTGTGTATGTCTGACCCTGAAGAGTGTGTGCCAGTGAAACCCTGCAAAAGATTTCCAAGAGAGAAATCTTCATATAATAGAAGAGAACAGTGTTATGGTTTACAGCCAAATGTAAAAGGCAGGAAGTTTAAAAGTTTTAAGGATAAAAGCTTACTCAGAGAAAGGTGTCTCTCCTTCCTGCTATTACCAGCTTTATGACAGCTATTTGCCCTGCTGTGAAGAAGGCTGTTCAGAGAGCACTGATAGAGATACGGGACTAAGAAAGGTGCAAACTTTCTGTTCTAATGAAAATACTATAAATGATAAAGCAAAGTGTGAGCCTATGATTACAGAGGCTGGTATTGAAAGCCCATGTGATGAAGCCATGGATTGTACGCTGTTGTTATCCGATATGGTTTCCTCCTTATGCTGAAGCCAGGATAAGAGTGCCTCGTGAGTGCTGAGAAAGCTAAGAAGAGACAGCTAGCATAATCGGATAAACTTTATACTGTGATTTATGAGTTCTGTTGAAGCAAGATGCTATGTTTAAGTTTTCTTCAGTTTACCAGAAGTATGGTTGTATCCTGAGTTTTTTGTATTATAACCTTTTTGAAAATCCAACCCCGGGAGGGGAATAAAAATCCTTTTGAAAAACCTGACCACTTGACTCACAACTACAGCTTTCTATAAGAAAGGTCAGGCCCAGCAGTCTGGCTGTTAGCTTAGGCCACAGTCCAGCTCCTGCTGGTGACATAAATGGCGTAGTTGGCAGGATTTTTAAAAAACTACTACAAAAGGCTTTCTTCAAAGAGGATACAGCTGGCTGGAAAAAAAAAAAAGAGTCAAGTTGAAGAAAATCCTGAGGAAGAAAAACCTGGTTTGGATTTTTCCAGCATCTGGATTCCCACATCCTGACCTGGAAGGAGGCGTGAACAAGAGCCTTTCTCAACGCGAGATCCTACACTGTGCTAAGGTACAAGTAGGTGGGCACGGGTGGTGAGGATATTTGAGAAAGGAGAGGAAATTTGTACCTTGAGAGGCAGGCAGAAAGAGAAAAAAAAAAAAAAGGAAATTGTGCCGCACTTGGTGGGCCCTGTTTTTTTTTCTTCCCTGCAGGTACGCTGAAACGCCGTGATGGATCCCCAGGAGATGCAAGAGTGGATGGCAGCCCAGTGGAAAGCCCAGAGTGAGCTTATGAGACTAACACAAGAACAAACTATGGCAGCGCTAGTCGCGCAGCAACAGCCGCTCTTGGACTTACTAACAGCTCTGGTGAAGAGGACGCATACGGCGGACGAAGCTGGAACACTATTACCACATGTGGTAGGACCACAAAACTGCAGTGCATTGGCACTAGGACAATTGCAAAGTTCTGATAACTTTGATGACTACTCAGATGCTTTTGAGAGAATTGCGGAAGTGGCTAACTGGCCACTAGACCAGTGGGCTGTGAGGTTCGCAATGTCCCTGACCGGAGAGGCATTGGCGGCCTACAAGGCTATGCCCGCAGGCCTAGCATCCAATTACCCGGATGTAAAGCTAGCAGTAAGGGATAGGTTAGGATTAACTTCTATTCACTACCGGCGTCTGTTTAGAGAGGCAAAGCTCTTGCCTAAAGAAACGCCGAAAGCATTAATGCAGAGATTAAAAGGCTTGGCAACAAAATGGCTTGCTCCTGAAAAAGCAACTGTTGAGTCTTTGATGGACGCAGTGCTTCTTGAGCAGTATTTTGAGGCCGTACCACCAGAGGTCAAGGCTTTCTTATTGTTACAAAAATGTAAATCCACTAAGGAAGCGGCTGAACTCACGGAGTGCTATTTTGAAGCAGAGTTAGCCGGGACTTCCAGGGATAATGTTTTGAAGGTAACAGGCATGGAAAGAATGCCAGGGTTTAGAAAGGCCTGTAATTATGTGGTACATGAGAAAAGTGTGAAAAAGTATGATGTTACGAAATGCTTTCACTGTGGAAAAACTGGTCACATACGCAGGGAATGTAAAGAGCGTACTGCCCTTATGTCAGGTGGAGAGAGACACACCGGGGAAGGATTTGTGCTCGATGTCCAGGTGGAAGGGGTAGATGCTGTAGCGCTCCTTGATTCAGGAGCAGACCAAAGTATGGTCTCCCACACGATGTGGCAGGCTATACTGGCTCATAATCCCACTGTCCTCTGCAAAACAGGCCAGAATGTGTGAGTGAAGTGTGTGCATGGGACCTCCTCATATTACCCGTTGTGTAGTGTGCTTGTGGAAGGGCTAGGTACTAGTGAGGAAGTACCAGTGGTAGTAATCCCAAACCTCCCGAGAGAGATCGTGTTGGGGAGGGACTGGCCTCCTTTTCGGAAAGGCCTCAAGGAAGGTCTAAGCGAAAGAACAGGCTTAATTTCCACTAGATCCCAGAGTAAGGCCTCAGGAGCAGGGACAAGTTCGCTGACTGAGCCTGAAGAAGTACCTGAGGGTAGGGACATATCCCCAAAACGAGAGACTAGCCTAGATAGGGAACCACAAGACACACTTCCCTCTAATGAGGATTTAATTAACCTTCCTAAAAAGACTAGGAAGAGTAAGCCTGAACGGCGCCAGGAAAGAAGACACAGGTCGCAGGGAAGGGCAAACTTGGAAGCCGGGGAGGGATTACCTTGGGTGCCAGCCGAGCTGGTGAAGAAATTCCCTTCCTTCCCTAAAGAGCAGCAGGGTGATCCAGCTTTAAAAAGGGCATTCGAGTATGCTCAAGAAGCTAGGACAACCTTACCAAGATTCTTCATAGAGGGAGAATTGTTATATAGGGAAAGTGCTGATCCGAGAACAGGTACCGTACGTAAGCAGCTGGTGGTGCCAACTACCTTTAAGTCGGTAGTCATGAAATTGGCACACGACCACCCCGTAGGCAGTCATAAAGGTGTCCAAGGGACATTAGATCAGATTCTGGCTCGCTTTTATTGGCCGGGAGTATTCAAGGAGACAACTCGATACTGCGAATCCTGTCCCGCGTGCCAAAGGGTCACGGCTGCCAAACCGAAGCCAGTACCGATGGTTTCACCACCCACCATTGCAACCCCAGTGCGGCGATTAGCAATGGACATTGTAGGACCCTTAGTGAGAACACCGAGGGGTTTTCAATATATTTTAGTAATCATGGACCATGCGACTAGGTTTCCATGGGCCATACCCCTGCGCAATATTTCCGCAAAGACCATATCTATAGAGCTCATAAAGTTGTTTTGTGAGATTGGGTTTCCCCAGGAGATTTTAACTGATCAAGGGACAAACTTCACCTCAAAACACTTGGCCATGCTTTGGGACGCCTTTGGGGTACGTCATATCTGCACCTCAGCATACCATCCCCAGTCCAACGGACTGGTAGAAAGAATGAATCAGTCATTAAAGCAGATGTTAAGGCGGAGCCTAGAGGGGAATATGGTTGAATGGGATAATGTACTTCCCTTCGTCCTTTACGCGTGCCGAGAACACGTACAAGCATCATTAGGGGCATCCCCATATGAGTTGTTATTTGGTAGGGCTCCGAGAGGAATCTTGGATATCCTTCGGGAGCAATGGGTTGCACCAGATGAGACAGAGGTAGGGGTACCCCAATTTCTTAAGGACCTCAGGAACCGTTTAGAACGGACATCCCAAGTGTCCATGGACAATCTGCAGGCTAGCTAGCGCCGGCAGAAAAAATATTATGACCGGGGGACTAAAACAAGGCATTTATCTGTTGGGGATAAAGTTTTAATCCTAGTAGCAGATGCCGGTCCGAAGTTTGAGGACAGATGGAAAGGCCCTGGCACAGTGGTTGAGAAGGTGGGTCCCATTTCCTACAGAGTAGAGAACGAAAGGGGGCGCTGCCAAATATACCACCTGAACCTGCTAAAACCTTGGCAGGAAAGGTCTGCAGCAGTGAGGTTAGTACACGTAGAGAGCTGAATGTTTAACTTAAGTAGGATTACGCGCTGTCCGACGAGGGCGTCTGCAGCTCGTAATATCTTAAGGGGGGGGGGATGTGTAACACGTAAGATCAGCCCTCTGCCTCAGAAGCACAGAAATCTGCTGTTTGCAGTTTAGATTCTGACAGGCAGGCAAGTCACAAGGTTCCCAGTTACCATAGGCAACGTAAACAAACTCAGACACGAGGTCTGCAATCACGCCTAGCTAGTGAGCATTCCCCAGCTGCTGATGAGAACGGCTTTCACCTGTGCAAGGGAACGCCCAAGAAGCTGTATAAAAAATGCTCAGTGCAGTCAGAGTTAGACTGGCAGGACACGAGAAACTTGCAAGACTGGCAAGACCAGAGAGACTTGCAGGACTCAGAAGAAAGCTCAGAATATTCAGGAACTACAGACACAGAGTCAGAACTGCCTGAAACTTCTAGCAGGAAGTCAAAGAAATTCACAGAAAGAAACACGGAGAGTTTCACACAGAGAGGTCAGCTGTAAGAAGCACTTACCTCTGACACAGCTTGAATTTCCTAAGCACCGGGCTGTGCTGAATGAATGGGAGGCAGTGGAAGGCAAACCGTATGTATCTGAAAAGCATGGCAGCTTAAAACAGTTACAAACCCTAGAGAGGGAAAGAAATGCTATTGAAGATGTGTGTATGTCTGACCCTGAAGAGTGTGTGCCAGTGAAACCCTGCAAAAGATTTCCAAGAGAGAAATCTTCACATAATAGAAGAGAACAGTGTTATGGTTTACAGCCAAATGTAAAAGGCAGGAAGTTTAAAAGTTTTAAGGATAAAGCTTACTCAGAGAAAGGTGTCTCTCCTTTCTGCTATTACCAGCTTTATGACAGCTATTTGCCCGGCTGTGAAGAAGGTTGTTCAGAGAGCACTGATAGAGATACGGGACAAAGAAAGGTGCAAACTTTCTGTTCTAATGAAAATACTGTAAATGATAAAGCAAAGTGTGAGCCTATGATTACAGAGGCTGGTATTGAAAGCCCATGTGATGAAGCCATGGATTGTATGCTGTTGTTATCCGATATGGTTTCCTCCTTATGCTGAAGCCAGGATAAGAGTGCCTCGTGAGTGCTGAGAAAGCTAAGAGACAGCTAGCATATCGGATAAACTTTATACTGTGATTTATGAGTTCTGTTGAAGCAAGATGCTATGTTTAAGTTTTCTTCAGTTTACCAGAAGTATGGTTGTATCCTGAGTTTTTTGTATTATAACCTTTTTGAAAATCCAACCCCGGGAAGGGAATAAAAATCCTTTTGAAAAACCTGACCACTTGACTCACAACTACAACTTTCTACAAGAAAGGTCAGGCCCAGCAGTCTGGCTGTTAGCTTAGGCCACAGTCCAGCTCCTGCTGGTGACAATATGTTAGAGGAAAGGTGGGATAGAAGAGATATGAAAGAGTCGTTTAAATACCCCTGTGGCATAAAAGCACAAAAGGAAAGCCTCTTTCGACCGAAAGCAAGCTCTGATACAAGGGGACATAGGATGAGGGTGAAAGTTGATAGACTCAATAGCAATATGAGGAAATATTTCTTTACAGAAAAAGTGGTAGATGCATGGAATAGTCTCCCAGTGGAGGTAGTAGAGACAAGGACAGTATCCAAATTCAAAAAAGCATGGTACAAACACAGAAGATCTCTAAAGGAAAAGAAGGGACTTTAGTATTTAATATGGAAGGGCAGACTAGATGGGCCATGTGGTCTTTTTCTGCCATCATGTTTCTGTTTCTAGGTAAAAGTATGCACCAATGGTTCTTTGAGTTGTGTGACTGCCAGGATAAATTGATTAGCTTTGACTGCAGCTGCTCATTGCCACCCCTCAAAGATGCTACTCTAGGCTACTACCTGGTCTTGCCCAATGGTTGAGCCAACCCTGACTCCATTTTGACCTAGCCCCAGGTTTTAGGCTGGTTCAAGCTATAAGGAGTCTATCCTGGACAGGAACATTGGTGGAGAGACTAGGTCCTGGGAAGGATGGAGCAGTGTAGGAACCAAGCAGGATCAGTATCCAGTAGAAGCAGAACTGGCAATGCTCAAACAGGACTGGATGTGGAACAGAAACTAGAACAAGAACCGGATATAGACCAGAAACCGAAGCAGGAACTGGACATGGTCTAAAAGCTGAAGGACTTGGCAGCAGTAAGATAAAAGAGAACTCTCTACTAGGTTGTAAGGAGGAGCTGGGTGGGTGTCATGTCTTTATAGCAGAACAGTTCTGCTCCCTTGAACGTCTTGGACTTGTATTCATGAACAACCACGTCGGCCTCTCTTCTCGTGAAGAGGGACCAAGAACTGTTGACAGTAAGGGTGTGTCTGGATAGGCTTCCTTATATAAAGTGGCCCATAAGACATACTTCTTGCTGGTCCAGTGAGCTCCTTGGGGGGGGGGGGGCAGGGGGAGCTTCCCCTTCCCTGCATATATTCTTATTACCTCAGTCTTTGTAGCCTCTGTGGCTTCAGCCACATGGCTGCGGCCTCTGGTCCTCAAGATCATGGATTTCATTCCCAGTATACCTGGCAATCTACTGGTTTGATCTAGCCAGGGGACAGTGCACGACATCATTTGCCGGGCCTTCTCGGCAGAGGAACCCGTGACAAGCCAGTCATCGAGGTAGGGAAAGACCAGCACGCCCTGGCACCGAAGGTGAGCGGCGACCACGACGAGGCACTTTGTGAAGACCCATGGGGCAGACGCAAGGCCGAAGAGGAGCACCCTCTACTGGAAGTGCTCTCCCTCCACCCTGAAACGCAGGTACTGCCTGTGTTGGGGGTGGATTAAGATATGGGTGTAAGCGTCCTTCAGATCCAAGGAGCATAGCCAGTTGCCCTGCCACATGCCAAGAAATAACATCTTGAATTTCTCCCGCACCAGGAACTTGTTTAGCCTGCGAAGGTCGAGGATGGGCCGCAGATCCCATCTTTTTTGGGATGAGGAAGTACCGGGAATAGAAGCCCTGACCTCGAAGGTGGGGAGGGACCTTCTCAACTGCCCACTGGGCAAGGAGAGAATGCAATTTCCGCTGCAGCAGAAGCTGGTGCGTGGGGAGTCGAGGAGGCTCCGCCAGGGAGAAAGGGGGTGGAAGCCTGTTGAAATGAAGATGATAGCCCTCCCGGACAATCTGGAGAACCCAAGTGTCCGAGGTGATGAGCACCCACGATGGGGCAAAGCAGGACAGGCATCCCCCCACTTGCTGCTGCATCGCCGGAAGGCGAGGGGCCATGCCGCTGGCATCAAACCCCCTGAGTGGGTTGCGGGGCAGCTGGCATTTGGGCCTTTGGACCCTTTGGTTTATGGTGCCCCTGGCCAGGATTTCCCTGCACCGGAGCAGTCCATTGCTCCAAATCCGAAGATTGGAGCCATGCCTGGCAGCGGGCACCAATGCCCGTGGCCACCACCCGAGCCGATGTCTCAAAGCCATCATAGGAGGCTCGAGAGATGTACTTGGAGCAGTCGGCCATGGACTTCAACAGGGCGCGGAATCTGTCGAGGGCCTCCCCTTCGAGGCCCATGGAGAAACCCCCAAGTTCCTTCGCTAAATTGCGCAGGAACATACCAATGTACAATTGATATGCCTGGATGCGACAAGAGAGCATGGAACCTTGATAGGCCTTGCAACCCAGGGCATCAAGGGCTCTCAACTCTCGGCCTTGTGGTACCGATGAGTGTGATTTCGGGCTCTTCTGCTTCCACATGGCCGATTCCACCACCATCGAGGTATGTGGGAGTTGGGTTTTCCGGAAGCCTAGCCCATGCTGCACCTTGTACATTGTGTCAAGGCATTTGCTTATGATGGGGACCGAGGCTGGAGCCTCCCACATGCGGAGCAGCAACCGAGATAGAATCAGCAGTACAGGCAGGGTGAGGGATTCCCTGGGCAGGGACTCGTACTGAAGAATATCGAGTTCTTCAACACAAGGGTCCTCCTCAGCCTTGGTGACCAGGTTGAGGGCCCGAGCCATGTCCTGAATAAACACCAATCACTAAAAATAATTGCCCCAATCAAAATGCACAATACTGAAAATTTTTTCTTTTGGATGAGAGTCTCAGAATGAATGGGGAAGGGTAACTACAGGCCACATCAAGTTGAAAGCCTGAGAAATCCCAACCCCTTCCTTACATCAAGGACTCAAACAATCCTATTTTCCAAAAGGTTGTTTTTATAGTTATATATCTTGAAAATGCAGATTTCATATGCATTTTCAAGATATATAACTATAAAAACAACCTTTTGGAAAATAGGATTGAGTCCTTGATGTAAGGAAGGGGTTGGGATTTCTCAGGCTTTCAACTTGATGTGGCCTATAGTTACCCTTCCCCATTCATTCTGAGACTCTCATCCAAAAGAAAAAAATTTCAGTATTGTGCATTTTGATTGGGGCAATTATTTTTAGTGATTTGTGATTATATTGCTCTGTAAACCCCTGTTTGGATTTTGTCTGAATAAACACCAAGCAAGAGGTGTCTTTGGGTGGCGAATGCCTCTGGAATGCAGATGGTGAGAGGTGCAACGGAAGATCCCAGTGAGTACGGGTTTCCGGAGAGGTGTCCCCATCGGACTCCCAGTCCGAAAAATTGGTCAAGGGATCTGAGCCGGGTGGGTTGCCCTGTCCGATGGCCGGCGGCCTGGAGCCAGAGGCCCTGGACGATCTCGCCTCCAAGGAATGGGAGGGCGAGCGAGACTGATGTCGAGGACCCTCACGAGGCCCGTGGCTCTCGGGGGTTTCCTGGATGGATTTGGGTGTCCCACGTGAGGGACCTGCGGTCTCTGAGCGCAAGTCAGCAAAGCTGGCCGTAAGCGCCTGCTGGAAAGCAATGAACGCAGAAACACTGCATTTGAGCGCCAGCATACGGGACTCCCACGCTGGCGTGGGGCCCTGGGATGCTGATACCGGGGTCACCGGATCAGAAGTCGAGGAGGAGAAGGGGGTCCTCACCGGGACGACCCTCAGGAAACTGGGCATCTTCGCCGGAGGCCTCCGTTTCCCTGCGAGGTACCTTGGTGGGCAGCTCCTTGTCTGATTCTCGGGAACGCTGAAGGGGGCTAAGCGACTGGGCATGGGAGCGCTCGCGCTTGTCAGGAGCCCCGGGCAGCAACTATGAGGCCTTCTTCTTTTTGCGCTGTTCCACCTCAGGGGACCCCTGGTCGGAGTGCCGCCTGGAACGCGGGGCCCCAGGGGGAGAACCCACAGGAGGAGAGACGACCGAGGGCGCCACCAGGGACTCCAAGGTGGCCTTTCGGAAAATGTCTTTGGACTTCTGCTTACGGCTGAGCAGGGCCTTAGAGGACATTTTCTTACACAGCAAGCAGACCTCTGGGTCATGGTCGGCTCCCAGGCACTGCAGACAACAGTCATGAGTGTCCGTAAGCGACATGTTCCTAGAGCACCTATCGAATTTTTTAAATCCGGTGGCCAAGAGGGAAAAAATGGCCCCTGCAAGGTCAAAGACCTAAGTGGCCAGCAGTTAGGGGAAAAAAGGGCATGAAGCCCAAAATGAAAAAAATAGGAAAAAATGTATCACCGAGAGCTCTAAAATGTAGAGCAGAGGAAAGGATGGGTAGAGGACAGGTGCAACCGGAAAAGAGAGAGCCTGTTAAGGCGAGGAAAAAGAAACTTTTTCCGAGGGACGAGGACGTGCGTCCGAAGGGCTCCGTGGAAAAAGGGATACTGAGCAAGATGGCACCCTTGGGCGTGAAGAGGAACGCGCATGCGTGGTAGCAATCCCAAAGGCTTTCTTTGAAAGCTGGGGAATTGCTCCGCACGGGCTCCGTCGGTGCCAACATCACCCATAAGTGAGGACTGACTTCCTGCTTGTTCCTGGAGAAATGTCTTTCCTTGTCTGGCAGAAGCAACAATTTTAAAAAACTACATAGAACATTAAAAAACATAAAATTACACTCCACATATGTTTGGAAGCAGTTTCTTAAAATCACTGACCTTGATCTGCATGTCCTACTGGTTTACCTCCCACCACCATGACCACCTGACCTGGCTGTCTTCCCCAGTGTATCCTCACACCTCAATTTCTCTCCCTGACTTCCTGCTATATCTGATCACTCCTCCTACCCCCTTAGAACACCTGATCTCCCCTGCTTCCCCCTCAAAGCATCTAATCCCCCTACCCTCCCAATGCAAAGCCCTCCCCCAGCACCAAAGGCCCATCCACTGGCAAACTGACCCCTCTCTGAGGTCCCCCATTTCCCATTTCCCACCTCCCGATCCCCCTCCCTGAGCTTACTGGGAGTCTCTGATGCTTAATGGGATCAGGAATTACGTCAACTCATAATTGCTATTCATGTGCCTAGTTCCAAAATGGTGCTGAAAA
This sequence comes from Ichthyophis bannanicus, assembly GCA_033557465.1. Lineage (NCBI taxonomy): Eukaryota > Metazoa > Chordata > Amphibia > Gymnophiona > Ichthyophiidae > Ichthyophis > Ichthyophis bannanicus. The sequence goes on from CM066032.1 coordinate 1,153,431,820, forward strand.
CCGCTAATGGTAATCTCAAAGTATTGTTTCAGTACTGTAAGATTACCACTTGGCATGAGTGGTGCTATTTTGGGGCCTGGTGCATGAAGAACAGGAGTGGGTGGGCATTGCTCCTGCTCCTAATAAGCACCAGGGATCCCCAGTAACCCATTAAGTCCTGGGAGGTGGATCAGAGCGTGATGGGTAGTGGAGCGAACCTTGGAGAAGGTCATTGGGGCCAGAGGAGTTAGTGGGAGGGTTGTTAGTGCCAGGGGAAGACTTTGTTTGAGGAGGCTATCGGATGGCTTGGGGGAGGGTAGTAGAATTCGATTCTTTGAGTGGGAAGTAGGGAGTATCAAATGTGGTGGGCAGTGGGAGGAGGTATCAGATGTGGTGAGTTTCAGGAGAGAGGTGAGGGGAGAGACATCAGAGAGGAGAATCAGGTCAGGGGATCATCGGGCAGGTGGCAGACCTCAATGTTTACAGTTTCCCTTTTAGCAGGCAGTTATATATGCCTCAGGTCAGCTTTAAATGCCATTGCCTATAAACTTTGATAGTCTGGAAGGACTACCAAAAGGGGCTCATACTGCTGGGAAGAAATCTGCACTTGAAAGTATCTCTTTACTTCAGGGAAAATCTCTAAGTCTTGGGGAAAAGGGAATTCTTTGGATTAAAGCTGATACACTGGATTCTAATACACAGATTTATTTCCTAACTTACTCAGGGCTCAGTAGCTCCAGAGAGCTTTAATTTAAATTTAAACCTCAGACAGTAGCCCTAGAGAGCTTTTAATTTAGATTTAAACCTCAGTCAGTATCCCCAGAGAGCTTTTACTTTAAATCAAATTAGAATATAGCTTAGCATAGCAGGAAGAATAGGATAAATATTATTTGAGTAGAAATAAATTGTTTCTAGAGACCTTTACTAAAAGACCTTCCAGTTAAGGGGCAAAGACCTGTGAAACTGTTTTAGATAGGTGTTAAAGCCAAATGACAGGTCAAAGGGGCAATTTGAAAGGCTCCCTCCATCAAACCAACGGATGTGTGAATCACCCAGGAAATTGTTAAGAAATTAGCTTAGAAGCACAGGTCAGGGTGCTGTGTAGCAAGCCAGCTCTTACTAGGAGTTCTTTCCCTCCCACCCACTCCAGGCATAATCTTAGCTTTAGAGGCCCTTAAACCTATTAAAGGGGAAGAGGTGGTCAAATTCACTTCAGGTTCAGCTGGTTATCCTCACCTGGAATAGATTGATTAACCTTGAGGTGAACTAAATCCCTTAAACTTATTAGGTTCAGTTGTATTAGCACAAGTATCCCTAGCAACTTTAAGTAGGCAACTTAAATAGCTAAACAAAACCTTAAAACTAAGATGCAGATAGCAGTCCAGCAGCAAGAGGGGATTTAACCAATCTTAAAAACATAAGATATGCCATACTGAGTCAGACCAAGGTTCATCAAGCCCAGTATCCTGTATCCAACAGTGGCCAATCTAGATCACAAGTACCTAGCAGTTTCCCCAGAAGACACAGGTTTCACACAGGTTTCACTGCCTTGCATTGGGACAGGCAGTGGATTTCCTGGGTCCCCTTTAATAATGGTTTATGGACCTTTCCTCCAGGAACTTGTCCAAATCTTTTTTAAACCCAGTTTTTACTGCATCCTCCGGTAATGAATTCCATAATTTGCGCGTTGAGTGGAAAAATATTTTCTCTTATTAGTCTTACGAGGTATATGGGTTACAATGTAGCTTCATTGCATGTACCCTAGTCTTTCTACATTTTGATGATGTAAACAATCAATCTATGTTTACCTGTTTCACTCCATTCATTAATTTATAGACCTCTATCATATCTCCCCTCAGCCATCTCTTTTCCAAGTTGAAGAACCCTAACCTTTTAACCTTCTCCTCATAAGGATAGCCTTCCATCCCCTTTACCATTTTGGTAGCTCTTCTCTGTACCTTTTCTAATTCCGCTATATCCTTTTTAAGATATGGCAACCAGAACTGCACACAATATTCGAGGTGCGGTCGGAAAATGGAACATTACAGAGGCATTATAATATCCTTTTAAAGAAATCCTTCCTTTCCTTAAGATTCCTAGCATTCTATTTGTTTTCTTGGCAGCCACTGCACACTGACAACAAAAGGTAAAACAATACTTTTATATTTTGAATTTATTAACTGGAATATGTCAGCTCTGGGAAATGTGTATTGCTAACGTCTGTGCGTTTTTGTTTGGTACAAGAGGAAATTCAATTATAGTGGTGTTGTACATTCCAAGTTTGGCTTTAGGAGTTCCCAATTTAATTATTGTCTTCCGATTTCTAAATTGTGATTCCTTGTTCTTTGTTTAGTGATGGTCTATGTTCTGCATGTGTAACTGAGCTGAGTTATTCTGTTTATGTAGTTTCTATTTGGCAGTGCCACTTGTTCTCTTTCCCCAGTAAATGTATTGGTATTCTCTGAGATGTATTGGCTTAATATTTGCAGTGTTGCTTTTTGATAGGTAGGGTACGGTGCTTTGTGAGTCCTGGTAGTGCTATTATGATATGGTGGGTTTGCTATGGGTTCTAAATGGGCAGTGTTTATAGTACTTCCTAATGTGTCTGGCAGTTGGCACTGGAGTATAGTAATGTAGAAATCTGGTAGTCTTTCTTTATCCAGACACTCATTAAGAGGCGTATTAACATTATGCTAATATTTATGCAAATGATATGTTTTATGCAAATGAGGCCCTATGATGAGTCTCCGCACATGGCCCCCCACCCCCCTTGGGCCGCCTATGACGGGGAGAGCGAAAGGGGAATCGGGCCCGGACGGCTTGCGGGGCTGCACATCCCACTGGATGTGCAGCCCCGCAACCTGCGTCCCAGAATCGGGCCCATAGTCATTGGCACTAAATATATACATATAATGCTTTAGTGCTGCCATCACTATTATCCTTTTTTTAATTTTTTATTTATAAAATTATCATTATATAAAAGGAAAATGAAGGCTACATACTTAATATAAACATTAGCATATAACATCAAAGCATAATACAAGTCAACATCAAGAAGGAGCTCCATAAAATAAAAAGAAAAAAACCAATATATTCCTGGTAATAAACTAAGCTCCATTAACTAAGTCAAGCAACAAGAAAAAATTCTATAATACACATATCAAGTCTTACCTTTAAGAAATTCTAACAATTGTTCCACTTTGAAAAAAAATATAACATTTACCCTGGAAAACTATCTGACATTTACAAAGAAATTTCAAATGAAATAAAGCACCAAGAGCTATAACACGTGGATGGGCTTCTAAAAAGGCTTTACGGCGCTCTTGAGGAGCCCTAAAAACATCTGGGAAAATCTGAATGGCCTGACCACAAAATTTCTCCTCCTTCTTTAGGAAATAAGCACGTAAAATTCTATCTTTATCCATCTCTAACACAAAAGTGACCAATAATGTTGCTCTAGAAACTATATCATCACTGGTAGACTCCAGAAAGTCAGATATATCCAGGGTATAGGAAGCTAAATGATCATATTGTGCTCCCCCTCCCCCACAGATTCTCTAACTACTTTCGCCAAGGGAACATAATAAATTCTAGACACACCAATTAAGTCCACATCAGTAAATAATAATATTTCTTTAAGGTACTTCTGAAAAAGTATTAAAGGAGAGAGATAATGTGTCCGAGAAAATTTCAATAAATGCAGATTTTTAGAACGCAGGGAATTCTCCAAAAACTCATCTTGTCGATGAAGTAAACGAGAGTCTTGAACAAAAGTATTCAGCGTTCCCTGTTGGGAAAGAAATTGTGACCCCTGATTTTCAATAGATCTCTCCAACGTTGATAATCTCGACTCATGATCTAACAATTTCACCACTGTTTCCTTAGAGAAATCAGATACTTTCTGAAGAGAAAGCCCAAGCGCCAACTCCATATGTGAGACTATAGCCCAAATATCCTTCAAAGAAATGTCTGAGGGTGGAGCCTGAGCTTCCCCAACAGAAGCAAATGTTATCACCGAGGGGAGGGAGGGCGTCAGTTTCCCCAAAGGGGAATCAATTGTTAAAGAAGAAGGAAGTAGACCTGATCTGGTTTCAACCTTCCCCACAGAAACTAATGGGGAGGTCATTGCCGAAACTTGGTTAGACTCTTGGCTGGGTGGAGCTAAACCCAATTCAACAGAGGAGAGAACCGAAGAAGAAGTACTCACAGTTGATAAGTCCTCAACTCCAACGGTAAGCAGCTGTGCGGGGGCCGACAAATCACTCACACGAATGTGAGCATCCATCAGACCCACGACTTTTCCCGCCTTTGTCTGAGCAGTCAGGGGGAACCTCTTCTTCCTTTTCCTCATTACAGGGAATCTCTCCTAGTGCCAAAGTGCGCTGAAGGGCCCCTTTGGCACCCCTTCGGGCACGCGCCCGCAACCGCGTCCCATGGTGGGGCCAGAAGTTAAATAGCCCTTCCAATATCCTGCCCAATCAGTGCAGTCCTCGCAGGCACCAGGAAGCAATCAAGTGTAGTCAAACACACAACGAAGGAAAATAGCAGAGCTCCTATACTATTATCCATTTAGTTTAGGAGAGACTTGTATTGGATGGATTTGCTATAAATTGTTTTAAATAAAAATATTCAAGGGGCCTGGGGAGGCTTTAGAGCCATATGGATGGGGAAAAGGGAGAGGGGAGTATCTACTGCTAAAAATGTAGACATTCAGCAACTATACTGCCAATTTAAAGGTTCTGCCAACCACTGGTCTCCTTTGGAAATCCCTACGTGACTCTTAGCCTTCACATCTGTCAGAGGTTTACCATTTTGATTTCGGGACAAAGTGGTATATAAATCCTTTAAAATAAATAAATAAAATAAAAATAAATAATTTTTCAGATTGGAGAATTCACGGATACGTGTGACCCCTCTTGACTTTGGTTCTAGGCAGATGCCTAGTTTGTCTATGTATTAATCATGTCCTGCTCAAGCTCCACCTATGAAAAAAAGAATAAAATGAAAATAAATCTAAACAAACATAAACATGAAAGAAACTGAGAAGGGACAGGAGAGCTGAACAAGAAACAAAGGAAAAAGATAAGGAGAAAATAGATTATGCAATAGGTCTGAATTTATTCTAGTGAGTGGGTACGTTTTTAATTTCTAAAGACTGATGAAAATGGACTGTGGGGTTCAAGAGATTATATTGTTTCACCGGTATAAGTAAAGACGTTCTCTGGAAAGGCTGAAGGGGGAAGAGACAGGGGAGGTGGCATGCCATATATAAATTTCCTTAAAAATATATTTATTTATTTAACAAGTTTTCTATACTGCATTATCATAAAATTCAACTTGGTTTATATAAAACTCAAACAAGCATTGAACAAGGGATATTAACTTGGACAAACATAAGGTATAAAATAAGGTAAAATGTGAATGGGAAGCTAAGTTGAATTGACCATTCCAAAGTTATCTTTGAAGAGATGTGTTTTAAGAGCCGTTTTGAAATCCTTAATGTCAGAGGTGGATCTTATAGACTCTGGCAAAGAGCTCCAAAGTGATGGAGCAAATTAAGAAAAGGCATGGCTGCATGTTGTTTGCTTCGTTCTTATACGTTGCTTTGGGATGGCTAGTAAATTTCTACACACACTGCTCGTCTTTGCCTATTATTTCCCATTGTTATCAAAGTTTATAGGAGTGTTGGTAACAGGGCATGTATTATTTTAAAATTGATTTGCAGAGATTTGAATTTTGAACAAATATGAATTGGAAGCCAGTGAAGCTGATGTAATGTTGGTGTTATATGGCTTTGCTTTGAGGTTCCAGTAGTAAAACGTGCAGCTGTGTTCTGTACTAGCTGAAGTGGATACGTTGATTTCCTTGGAAGTCCTTAATAAATTAGATTGCAGTAACCTAGAACAGGTGTTATCATGGATTGACACACTGTTCTGAAGTCATTCTCATTAAGAAGTGGTTTTAGCTTTTGGATTGTCCTTAGCTTATAGTATGCTTTCTTAGCAGTTATCTTAATGTGCTCCTGGAAATTGAGGTTCCTATCAAGGGTCATTCCAAAGTATTTTACATGCTGTTTGACATCAATGTTATTGTGGTGAGAATGTAGCATTTCTCGTGACAAATAGGGCCTCCAACTTTGAGAAGTTGATTGTCCGACTTAGCTTGCGGAGACAGCTTATCATAGTTTTTAGGCACATTGAAATCTTAGCGTAATCTGGCTGAACAGTTTTAAAGGGGGCAAAAATCATAATGTCATCTGCATATATTTCATATTTAACATTATGAACTGCTATCACAGAGCAGAGAGTTTGCAGGTAGATGTTAGAAAGTAAAACACATAGGGCTGAATCTTGACTAGACCTGTATGTGCAGGCCTGGGACCAGATTCTGGTTGGCCTGTACGTACAGGCCTCCACCCAACTTACTCAATCAGGGCTCCTGAATGGAGCTATGGCGCCATGGCTCCAGTTGCCATGACACTTTCGCTCCATTCTGGAGTCACAATCCACAGCCACCGACCTGTTCTGCAATTTCCCACAGTCCAACCCCCGATCTGAGGTCAGGCTGCGGAGAATCACCTGCACCCCCCTCCGAGCCCTTCCACTGCCCAGGCCAGCCGTCCCCCGCCATCTGGGGAACTTATTCCACCTCAGAGGCGGAATAAGTTCCCCTTCAGCCCACTGCCCGCCCTAACTCTGCCCCTTTCCTGCCCCGTCTACCTCCCCATACAAACACCTTGTTTGTACGGGGAGGTTAGCAGGGGATGCAGAGGGTGCCTCCCTGCTGCTTCAGTTTAAATGTTGCTATTAGCAACTGCAGGTGATGACAGCTGGGAGAGTGGGAGGAGCTCCTGCTCTTACTCCCTGAGTGCTTGAGTTCTTCCAGCACCTCTGCACTGCTTTAAATGTTGCTATCCCCCATGTGCCTGTAGTCTTTTATGTGTACCTGTTTTCACAAATTTGGGTATTAATGAGCTGATATATATGATTTTGCATCTCAGCAGATCAATAGCATTTAATTATTTAATTAATTTATTTAAATTACACTTTTGCCACAATACAAATCAAATAGAGTACACAAGGAATGCTCAATATAGGCAATTAACAAAAAACAATAGTTTTCCTTTACACTTACAGGTAATTGAGTAGAATTCCACATCAAGGGAGGATAAAGTAGAAAAAAAATAAAGAAAGAAGGAAACCATAAGAAAAACATAGGAAGGTAAAAGGGAAAATAAAAAACCTTCTACATATAAACCACATGGGCATTAATTCTTGCCTCCAGACTGTCCCACAACTTGCTATCTATCAAGAATTTTTCCAAATGAGATGAGTCATAGAAGAAATAGGTACTTCCCAGTAAGGTCACAATATATTTGCAGTGAAAACTCAAAAAGAAAGTTGCACTCACTCCTAAATCCTTAGACCTCAGGGCTAGAAACTCCTCCCTATGGAGTTGAGTGTTCCTTGACACATCCAGGAACACATTCAACTTCTGGCAACAAAAGACAACATCCTTGTTTTTAAAGAAAAGTTTCAAGACCTTAACTTTATCAACTTCAGAAAAGAAAGTTACAAAAAGAGTGAATCTTTTAGATATAGGGCCCAGTATTGAAAGGCATTTATATGGTTTACGGACCTGTAAACCTTGTAAATGCTGCTGGATGGGATGTTCAATGGCACTAACATGGTTAGTGCCGCTGAATATCCCCAACTAACGCCACTATATGCCCTGATGGCAACCGCTTAGCATCGGGGCGTGTCTTTGGCATTCCAGGGCGGGTCATGGGCGGCAACAGTCGCTAGCCAGGTAGTGCCAATATTGTACAGCTACCCAGTTAGGAGTCCTCTCTGTGGAGCTAATAATAGATGCTCCAAACAGAGAAAACTGAGGGCAGACACCAGCTAAAAGGTGCTCATCAACTGGTTCAACCACTTTGCCCAGTTGCTGGACAGCAGGCACAGCCTTAGACTGATTTTTAGCTTTCCTGTTCCCCATGTTCAGATACTGCTTCAGGCCCAAGATGAACAAACAAAATAAAAAGTACCTGCAGTATGATCTTGTTAGAGAGACATCAGCCAGCCTCCAACGATCCTACATTGGTGCTCTGAAGGGGCTCGTTGTGCCCCTTTGGTCACACCCCTTTGGGCCATGCCCCATAGGGTGTCCCAGCCCGCTTATGTGCATCCTCAGGGCCTAGTGCCTTGATAATGTCAGGGTAGTGTGTCCACGCTAGTGTTTGCCACAGCCCGATGACATGCCGTACTTCCCTTCTTGAACATGTGGCCCGCAGTGTAGCACAGCCCACACACAGAAAATGTTGATCTTCCCAGTAACATTCAATTTAAATAAACTTTTCCATGTAATGAACTATGCATTAAAGTTTATTACAAAGAATCCCCTTTGTGCAAAATATTTTTAGAAAAGAGGCTTTGTGCATAATATTTTTGGAAAAGGGGCTTTGTGCATAAAACTGTGCATTTGTCAGCATTTTTACCCTCTTTACCACAGGATGCCCTTTTTGTTTAAAAAAAATCATACTTTAGTATGTCAGCCTCTATATATGCGAGTGCAAAAAGAACCTCAAATTAATTCTTTCCTCAAGGTTCTAACTTACTTTGAAAGATTCTTTGCACCCCCACAATCCATAAAGCTGACAAACTTGAAGACTGTTTTTGTTACAGAAGCGTAGAATGTTTGTACAGGATATTGCAAGATTAAGTTGGTAGTAATCATATGCTACCCCATGTCCTACAAACAAAACCATCTGCTTTGCAAAGGAAGCCTGGCATCTAGTGGACATTCAGATGTTCTAACTCTGCATCCGTGGAGAAATTGATATTCTGCACAAATACATGAATGATGTTGTTTAAAAGGTAAAACATAATTTGCTATCAGTCGGTGCAATGATTTATGCATACAGAGATCCCAAAAGTACCTCATATTCTCATAAATTGCTGTGTAGATCAAACTCTGTGAACTTAGTAATACAGTAGCATAATAAGGGATGGAAAACAAAGCTCAAAATGGCCCATCCAATCTGCCCAGTAATGTTTAGGGTTGTACTTATGTTCCTTCCTCCCCCCGCCCCTCCACGTCAATATAAAGTACAAACTCAATTTAAGCTTCAGCAATTAGTACAAAGTGTGGTACAATAAATATCTATTTTATTTATTTTGTAGGAGGAGTGGCTTAGTGGTTAGAGTAGTAGAGCTCCTTGTGCCCTTGAACAAGTCATTTAACTCTCCAATGCCTCAGGTACAAACTTGGATTGTAAGCCATCCAGGGACAGGGAAATACCTACAGTTCCTTGAATGTAACTCACTTTGACTACTACTGAAAAGGTGTGAGCTGAATATACTGTATATATATATATCTATATCTATATCTATATCTATATCTATATCTATATCTATATATATATATATATATATATATGTGTGTGTGTGTGTATATATATATATACACATATATCTCGAGGCATCAACAATTCATAACTATTTCAATACTCATATACTCATTTATGAACAATCTTTGCATTTCCACCGTGTCTCTCACAAATGCAGCAAAAACAACAAAACTGAAAGTTTATCACAAAACAATTCTGCATGGGCCCGATTCTGTCTTGCACGGATATCCCCTTTGTACGTCCGGTCTGAGCCAGACATACAAAAGGGGATCAGAATCAGAATCAGGCCTGTACATGCAGGCCAGGACTATGATTCAGTCCCAGCTTGCACATACAGGCACTGCCCAGATAGCCAAGTCAGGCATTTAAATGGAGCTGCAGCATCATGGCATCCTGTTGCCATGGCACCATGACTCCATTTAAATGCCGCAATGCCAGCCACCAGCAATTAGGGTTTTTTCCCCGCAGCCCGAAACCCTGGCCCTCCCAGCCCCTTCCGAGCCCCAACTTTAAAAAAAAAACAATGTCCAGGGAAGTTGTCCCACATCAGAGGTGGAATAACTTCCTCGGCCATTTTGCCGGCCCTGGATGTACAGGGCCGACAATAGAATCGACCCTGTATGTTCAGGGCCGGCAACCGCCCAATGTCCTCCCACTCTCCACCCCCGGGCCAACTCTTCCCCACCCCTGACTAACTTTCCCGCACAACTATATTCAAAATCATCCCATGCTCTTCTACTTTCTTTTTAACGGAATCAGTTATGACAGAGTAAGTTTCCAACTTATGAGTTACATTATCTACCTGAGACGAGAGTCCAGCAGTCTGTCGAACCAAAGCTTCAGAAATAAAAGTAATTGCCTTCCAGATGTTCTCCAAAGTGATTTTCTGTGGACGAGATAAAGTGAAAGAGATAGGCGAAATCTTGGTCTCCGAGTCCTTCCCAGTTAACTCCCCGCCGACCAGGGATGGCTTGTCCACCAACAGATTCTCACGAACAGACCCAGTTTGTAACAGGGTAGCTGTTCCACTTGCCTCCGCCAAAACTCCTTGCGACAGAGCGTCCTGGGTGCCACCTTCCAACTCCACAGTGGCACCCGCAGGCGGGCCAGATGCAGCTTGAGCAGGAAGCAGAGGCAGGCTCCACGTCTTGGGAAAGACAGTAATCTCCAGGGCAGGCAGATGAGCAAACTCCTCCAATGGCTCACCTGCAAAGTCCGCTTGTATCTCTCATCTCTCATCTTCGGAAACTGTAACAAAACAGTCCTGAGGACCTGAACCGGCTGACTGAGGCTCTGCAAGGTAAGCCCTAGCCTTCCCTTTTCTTTTTGGCATGACAAGAGGAAAACAGCACTCTCCTCACGCAACCATCTTGAAAACGCCCCCGAACCTTTTTTATCTAAAAAAAAAAACACGGCGGAAGTAAGCATTAAAACTTCCTCCAGCAATAATATATCTAATATATTGAAGAGTTACCATAATTAATGCGAAGAAGTGCAGATTTATGTACTTGGGATGCAGAAATTCAAAGAAACTATATGCTATAGGGGGCAAGAGGTTGGTCTGCACGGACCAGGAGAGGGACCACAGAGTGATAGTGTCTGAGGATCTCAGTGGCAAAACAATGCAACAAGGTGGAGCCAAAACCAGAAGGATGCTGGGCTGCATACAGAGAGGAAAAACCAGCAGAAAGGAGGCAGTATCAATGCTCCTGTACAAGTCATTGGTGAGGCCTCACTTGTGTTCAGCTTTGGAGACCATATCTCACAAAGGATATAAAAAGACTTGAGACAGTTCATAGGAAGGCAACCAAAATTATCTGTAGCCTGCGCCAGAAGACTTATGAGAAGACACTTGAAGACCTACATATGTATACCCTAGAGGAGAGGAGGGACAGGGGAGATATGATACAGACCTTTAAATATTAAATACTTAAAGGATATGAACAAATAAACCTTTTTCAAAGAAGGGGAGGCTGTAAAACTAGAGGGCACACAATGAAGCTGCAAGGTGGTAAACTTAAAAGCAATATCAGGAAATACGTTTTCACTGAAAGGGTGGTGGATGCTTGGAATCAGGGCCGGCCCCTCCATTGTGCAATTATGTTGTTCGTACAGTGCCCCGCGCAAACTCCATTCTCGCACAATGGACTGCTTCAAAGGGAGCAGGGGAAGTCCACGCGAAGCCCCCTGCTCCCTCTGCACAGCTGCCAGCGTGGAGAGTCTTTTCCCTCACGCTAGTGGCTGTTTCTGTGAAGCCGCAAGTACCGGGAAAGATTAAAGGCAATGCCCTTTAACCTTTCCCGGCACTCGTGGCTTCACAGAAACAGCCTCTAGCATGAGAGAAAAGACTCTTCACGCTGGCGGCTGTGCAGAGGGAGCCAGGGCCTCGCGCAGGCTTCCCCGGCTCCCTCTCAAGCCCCTTAGATGTCCGCGGGGCTGTTTGGAGGGGGGGGGGGCTAGGACTGGATGTACTGTGATTGGGGGGGAAACTTGGACTGGAAATGGGCTGTTATGGTGGGGGGAAACTTGGACTGCAAATGGGCTGTGATAGTGAGGGGGGGGGGGAGAAACCTGGACTGCAAATGGGCTGTGATGGTGGTATTTATTTTATTTATTTAGACAGTTTTGTATACCGCCTTATCCTTCAATCAAAGCGGTCACAACACAATTGGGGGATACATTTAACACATGGGGAAATGAGACACATACACTAATACTCACAGGGAACATGGGCAATGGAGGTTTAAGTGGCTTGCCCAAGACCACAAGGAGCACCTGTGGGACTAGAAACCCCAGTCCTTCCGGCCCAAGGTTGCTGTCCTCTAGTGGGATTTGAACCCCCGACCTTCCGGCCTGAAGTACCTTGCCCCAACCACTAGGCTACTCCTCCCTCTATATGGGGGGGGGGGGCTAGGACTGGAAATAGGCTGTGTTGGGCAGGGAAACTTGGATTGGAAATGGGCTGTGATGGTGGGTGGGGGCTAGAACTGCAGCTGGCCTGTGATTGGGGGGGGGGGGGAAGTTGGACTGGAAATGAACTGTGATGGGAGGACTAGCATTGGAAATGGGCTGATGAGGAGCTGGAATAGGACTGGAAATGGGCTGATGGGGGAGCTTCGACTGCAAATGGGTGATGGGCTGGAATAGGACTGTAAATGGGTTGATGGGGGGGCTAGGATTGGAAATTGTCTGATGAGGGAGCTTGGAGTGGAAATGGGCTGATGGAGGGCTGGAATGGAACTGGAAAGGAACATATGGGGGACTAGGACTGGAAATGGGCTTATGAGGAGCTGGACTAGGACTGTATAGCTTTGTATCCTGCAGACAGCTGGTTGAATCTGGGCTCCACAGCTTCTCATACAAACAGATAAGCTTATAGCTTTGTATCTTTTAATAAGCTTGCAGCTTGGTATCTCTTGCCTATTTTCTTACCTATCCTGTTGGTTGTGTAGCTGATATATAATATATAACTGCTTTTGGGTTTACCTATCCTGTTGGTTGTGTAGCTAAGTTAACTGCTGGTTTTACATTCACTTCTGGGAATAATCTGCTTGCATTCCTTGGGTAGCCCTCCAATCAGAAATCTAAAGGTGCCCTAGGATCAGGTAAGGCCTGCTGGCCAAGGACACTTAGGTTCCCACCTACCCCTGGGCTGCATTGCTTATACAGCAGTCATATACGTTGACATCTACCCTCTTAATTCGACCACACATGTCTTGTATTCAGTGCAATAATTGTGGTGCCTTCATTCTGAGACGAATCATCTGGAACCTAAGAACTTGCCCTATATACCTCAACTTGGCAGCCATACAAAATTAATTGACTCTATTAAGGGAAGAAGTAGCTGCAATGAAACACACCTCTTCTAGGATACATACCAAACAAAGTCCCCTGCCACTCCCACAGAGACTCAAACATCCCAGGAACAAATGGATCACAGTGGGCTCTGGTAGACTACATACGGTAATGCAGAAACACCCTGTACATCAAGAGATATCACTGCATAGTGCCTTCTCTGCTTTGGTTAATGAGGATGCCCAAGACAGGGAAGCTCAAGGGCCCTTAGATAAGATAGTCAATGCCCAATCTCCTAATAAAGCACCAATTATGAAGAAAGACTCAAGGAACAGAAAACTACTACTACTTGGTGATTCCATCATCAGAGGCACCAACTTGGAAACATAGTTCAAAGGAGGGAAGTTAGTCAAATGCCTCCCAGGCTCTTCATCTAGCAAGAATACAAACCAAATTGTTGATGTACTTAGCGCTGAAAGTGAGCACGCCAAAATTGATGTTATCATCCACTTGGATACAAATGACCTGGCTAGAAACAGTGCCACAACAGTTCAAAGGGACTTTCAAACTCTGGGGGAGAAACTAAAGCCCATTGTTAACACAGTAGCATTCTCAGAAGTTCTACCTCTTCTTGGTAAGGGGGCAGAAAGGCTAAATCGCATAAACAGCTTTAACGCATGGCTCCAATCCTGGTGCAAAGAGGAAGGATTCAGATTTATAGATGACTGGGGAAACAGATGGACCAACAAGATACTATACTGTACTGATGGACTACATCTCTCTGTCGCAGGGAGAAGAATCCTAAGTGAAAAATTCAGCCAGTATGTGGATACGCATTTAAACTAGAAAAAGGGGGTGACGGATGGGATAGGTCAAGTTCTGGACGTCACTCCCTGCAAAAGCAGAACAACATCAGAAACAGACACACTTTTAAACCACACATCAAAAACAAGTGGGAAGAAGCAGACAGAACAAAATCAATCCAAAACACACACAAGCCAGTTAAATGCTGGAAAGCAATGAGCACAAATGCTCGAAGCTTATCCAATAAAGTTCCTGACCTGGAAGCCTTAATGGTGGAAATGGACGGACATTGTGGCCATTACAGAAACATGGTTTAATGAATTGCATGATTGGGATATAGCCATAGCTGGCTATAATCTATTCAGAAGAGACAGAGAAAATGGAAGAGGAGGAGGAGTAGGCTTGTATGTCAAAAGCAATATTAAAGCTACTGAAATGCAGGGGGCACGGGGAAAAGAAGCAGCACTCTGGGTTGTGTTGGAAAGAGGAGATGGCACTGTCATTCATACTGCTGTAGTCTACAGACCTCCGACTCAAATCGAAGAGCTAGATAACGAATTGATTATAGACATTGTCAAAATAGACACAAAGGGGGAAGCGATCATATTGGGTGACTTTAATCTACCTGATGTGGATTGGATTACTCCTTCTGCAAATCTGGAAAGAAGCAAAAAAATTGTGGATGCTCTGCAAGATGCGTTACTTACACAAATGGTGATGGAACCAACAAGGGAAAGCTCAACGCTGGATTTAGTCCTCACCAATGGTGATATCTGGGTGGGTGCACCTGTGAGCAGCAGCGATCATCACGTGGTGTGGTTTGAGATAAAAACCAAGGTGCAGTCCAACTATAGCAAGCTCAAAGTCCTAAACTTCAAAAACACTGACTTCAATAAAATGGCCATGTACCTAAAGGAGGAGTTGACAGGGTGGAAGGAGATAAGGGAAGTGGAATTGCAATGGGCTAAACTAAAGATGGCAATAAAAGGGGCAACAGATAAATATGTAAGAAAAGTAAATAAAAACAAAAGGAGAAGGAAACCTATTTGGTTTTCCAAAGTAGTGGCTGCTCAAATAAAGGCAATAAACACAGCTTTCGTAAAATTCAAAAGCTTGCAAACAGAGGAAGACAGAAAGGAATACAGGATCAAACTCAAAGAGACAAAAACAGAAATAAGGATAGCAAAATCAAAGGCAGAGGAAAAGATGACTAAAGATGTGAAGTGTGGCGACAAAACTTTCTTCAGGTATATTCGGGAAAGGAAGAAGATCAGAGGTGGAATCGCAGGACTCAGAAGTGCTGGGAACGGACTCGTGGAAAGGGACATTGAAAAAGCGGAACTGCTAAACAAATACTTCTGCTATGTTTTTACTAAAGAAAATCCTGGAGAAGGACCAACTGTGACTCCCAAATATAAAGATGGGAATGAAGTAGATACCACACCATTCACAGAAGATGATGTGTTAGAACAACTTGCAAAACTGAAAGTGGACAAGGCCATGGGACCGGATGGGATACATCCCAGGATACTGAAAGAGCTCAGAGACGTTCTTGCAGGGCCGTTAAAGGATGTTTTCAACAGTTCCTTGGAAACAGGAGTAGTTCCTCAGGACTGCAGAATGGCTGATGTCGTACCTCTACACAAAAGTGGTGACAGGGAAGAACTGTCAAACTACAGGCCCGTGAGCCTTACCTTGGTGGCGGAGAAAGTAATGGAGGTGATTCTGAAGGAGCGAATAGTGAACTCTCAAAACCAACAGGTTGCAAGATCCGAGGCAACATGGTTTTACCGAAGGACGATCTTGCCAAACAAATATGATTGAGTTCTTTTGACTGGTTGACCATAGAACTAGATCAGGGGCATGCGATGGATGTCATCTACCTGGATTTCAGCAAAGCCTTTGATACTGTTCCTCATAGGAGGCTCATCAATAAACTTAGTAGTTTGGGGATGGGTCCCAAGGTGGTAAACTGGATCATAAATTGGTTGACTGATAGACGACAGAAGGTGATGGTAAATGGAGCTCATTCGGAGGAAAGGAAGGTGATTAGCGGGGTGTCCCAGGGTTCGGTTCTGGGCCTGGCACTGTTCAATGTATTTGTGAGTGATATTGCTGAAAGACTGAATGGAAAGGTCTGTCTTTTTGCAGATGACATGAAAATTTGCAACAGAGTGGACTCCCCCAAGGGAGTCCTTAACATGAGAAAAGATCTACAAAAGTTGGAAGAATGGTCAAATGCTTGGCAATTAAGATTTAATGCAAAGAAGTGCAGAGTCATGCACTTGGGTAGCAGCAACCCAAGAGAAATGTACACGATACGGGGTGAGAGGTTGGTGTGCACGGATCAGGAGAAAGACCTTGGTGTGATCATTTCTGTAGATCTCAAGGTGGCAAAACAGTGCGACAAGGCGGTGGCAAAAGGCAGGAGGATGTTGGGCTGCATACGAAGAGGAATTACCAGCAGAAATAAAGAGGTTCTAATACCACTGTAAGTCACTGGTGAGGCCTCACTTGGAATACTGAGTTCAGTTTTGGAGACCGTATCTTGTAAAGGATGTAAAAAGAATGGAAACTGTTCAGAGGAAGGTGACCAAAATGATTTGGAGCCTGCATCAGAAGCCTTATGAGAAGAGACTTGAAGACCTAAATATGTACACTTTGGAGGAGAGGAGGGATAGAAGAGATATGATTCAGACCTTTAAATACTTAAGGAGAAATAATGAACAAACCTACCTCTTCCAAAGACGGAGAAGCTGTAAAACAAGAGGGCATAACATGAAGCTGCAAGGTGGAAAATTGAAAGGTAATATCAGGAAATACTTTTTCACTGAGAGGGTGGTGGATGCTTGGAATGCCCTCACGATGGAGGTGGTGGGGCCAAATACAGTGACAGAATTCAAAATGGCATGGGACAGACACAATGGATCCATTTATAGCAACAGAATAAAATCAAAATAAACTGAACCATCTGACTTCTCAACAAATGGGGGTATCCTGCATGGAGCGGTGGGTTCGCCCCTGAACAAAGACATGGGGAGGGGTGGCCTGAGGGGTGGCCTGCACAGAGTGGCACCTACTACTGCCATCTTACTCCGGCCATCTTACTGAGCAGACTAGATGGACCATGCTGGTCTTTATCTGCTGTCATTTACTATGTTACTATGAAATGGGCTGATGGGGGAGCTTGGACTGCAAATGGGTGATGGGCTGGAAGTGGGCTGATGGGAGTTGGAATAGGGCTGGAAATGGGCTGATGGGTGGGCTAGGATTGGAAATTGGCTGATGGGGGAGCTTGGAATGGAAATGGGCTGATGGGGGTCTGGAATGGAACTGGAAAAGAGCATATGGGGGCTAGGACCAGAAATGGGCTGATGTGGGACTAGAAGGGAGCGAATGCTGGGTGGGTCTAGAACTATAAAGGAGCTGATTTCGGGGGAGGACTAGAAGGGGATGGGGATGGGGAATGAGAATGGAGAGGGGAAAAGATATTTTGGGAGGGAAGGAAAGTCTATGATGGGCCGGGTATTGGGAGAGTAAGTGGGGATTGAGAATGGAAGGGTGAAATTTGAGTGGATGATAAAGGAATAAGAAAAGAAATGGGGGAAAGAGCAAAAGGGAAACAATCAGTATGTTAAAGCAGATATAGAGAGAGAATGGAAAACATCTAAAAGAGAAGAAAGGACAAATGGATAGCTCGCAGAAGACACGAAGAAACCAGAAGAAAGTGACTGGAGCAATTGCAACTGAAAAAGAAAATGCCCAAACAAAAGGTAGAAAAATACTTTTTATTTTGAATTTATTAACTTGAATATGTCTGATCTGGGAAATGTGTATCGCTAACATCTTTGCATTTTTGTTTAGTGCAAGAGGAAATTAATTTATAGTTTTATTTCTCCAGTGTTGTTGGACATTTCATGTTTGGCTTTTGGGGTTCCCAATTTAATTATTATCTTCCTATTTGTAAATTGTGATCCCTTGTTCTTTGGTGACGGTCTATGATCTGCATGTATAACCAAGCTGAGGTAATCTGTCATATAGTTTCTATTTGATAGTCCCACTTGTTCTCTTTCTCCCAGTGAGATGTACTGGTTTAATATCTGCAGTGTTGTCTTTTGATAGGTAGGGTTTGGTGCTTTGTGAGTCCTGGCAGTGCTGTTATGATATGGTGGATTTGCTATGGGTTCTAAATGGGCAGTGTTTATAGTACTTCCTAATGGGCCTGGTGGTTGTCACTGAAATATAGTAATGTAGAAATCTGTTAGTCTTTCTTTATCCAGACACTCATTAAGAGGCATTTTTACTAAAAGTGTATGTTAACCTTATGCAAATAATTATGCAAATGAGACTCCTTATGCAAATGACGCCCGCATGGCCCTGCACTCCCCTTGGGCCACCCCTGCTTGGAATGTCCTCCCGATGGAGATGGTGGGGGCAAATACAGTGAGGGAGTTCAAAATGACATGGGGCAGCAAATTTAAATATCTTTTATACTTCAATAAATAGATGGGAGGTGACCTGCATGGAGCGGCGGTTAAAACCCTAAACAAAGGCATAGAGAGAGGGTGACTTGCACAGAGCGGCAGTTACAGTCACTCTAGCCACCTTACTGGGCAGACTAGATACTGGTCTTTATCTTCCATTATATAGTATTTTAATATGTTGCTATGGTCAGCAATACATGTCGCAACTTCAAACAGATGCTACGCAAGTGCTCACAGATCTTAAATAGATAAAAAATTGACACTACCTTTTAATTGACTTCATGAAAAAACTAATGCCATTCAATATTCAAGTTCAGTCCTTTCAGGGTCAGAGTTTGCCATATAAAAATAAATTCCTGTTCTCATCTGCACAAACGTTTTAAGGGATTCTATCCCTGATGAAACTTGGATAGAAGTGAAACCACAAGCTGTGGTTAAAGAATTATTACAGCTACATTTATTTTGGAGAGGGGTGAAAGGCATAGAGGCCAATTCCATAGATGCACGTCCGGGCCGTCCGGACGTCCAGAAATCTGGACAGCCCAAAGATGCACCCGATTTTGCTCCCGCGGGGGCTAGACGGCTCCGCGGGAGCAGAATCACAGCATAGGGCCTGGAAGTCTAGGACGTCCAGAGCTCTGCCTGGCTAGCTCAGCCTGGCTCTTGTATGCAGCCATGGTGCTGTGCAATCCCATTGCTATGGCACCATGGCTCCATGCCGGATCCCCACTCAGCTGCATGTCACCTGGGTGTCCCTTTCCCTATAGCCTGACCCTCAATTGGGTCTGTCATGGCCAGGGTCAGACCGCAGGGACCCACTGCCCCATTCACAGTGCCAGTGCCTGCACCGCCGTGCTGTCCTCCCACGTATAGGGAACTTATTCCACCTCCGTGGTAGAATAAATCCTCCGTTCATCTGCCCAGGCCAGGATGTACAGGGCCATCACCAGAATAGGCCTCATACTTCTGATGTCAGGGCATACCTCCGGCCCGCCCTCACTCCTCCATCTGCCCTCTGCCTCCCGCCCAGGTACAGATCTCCCCACATATCTCTGCAGCACGTGCAGGGAGCTCATTCATCGGAATAAGGCCGGGACATTTAGTGGGGCATATATGTCTGCCCCGGACGTATATCCCCGCTAAACATGGATCAGAATGACTCCCATACTGAATACATTATTTACTGATGTGAATTAGATGAAAATATTTTTGCATTGTGATAAGATATGTGATTTTTATATTATTAAAGAGAACTGTGCAAATTTCAAAAAACCTTTTTGTGATGGACTTGTGTGGGCAGAGTGATGATGATATTAGTTGTCTCTGGACGAGAGGTTATTTTACCCTCCGCTGGGAGTGAGTGAGCTCCATTTCCTCATTTTTTTAATCTATTTAGTTATTTTTTGCTGCATTTGTGAGAGACATGGTGGATATGTAAAGACTGGTCATAAATGAGTATCGACATAGTTATGAATTGTTGATGGGTTTATAGCAGTGAAAGATAACTGCTTCAAATTTCTTTGATATGAATTGTTAATTTTTTGTGGTTGGGATCATGGATTTATTTCTTCTTGGTGTCTGAATATATATTTAACTCATGCCTTTTCAGTAGTAGTTAAAAGCCAGTAACATTCAAGTATAGCAGCATGAATAAAATCTCACCCACCCACTTATTTCATCCTAATACTTACAATTTACTCATCCTAAAACTTACAATTTACTCTCACCAATAATTAGAAATCATAAAGTCATAAAATACAATACAACAACATCCATCAACCATGATCTTCATCCCACATCTTAATGACAAATAAACAAAATTCTCCCAGTCCCTAGATAAATCTACACTGTACAATCCAACATCCAAGAAACTCTCAAATTTACAGCAGTAATTAACTAGCAGGAAAATCTGGGTAAATAACCAACCCTTAATATTCTTATGAAATGACAAATTATGTTGTTCAAGTTGAAGAGTCAAAAGAATTAAGTTCCACAGAGATAGACCCACAAAAGCAAAAGCAGATCATCTGGCACATGGAAGACTAATTTTATCAGGAATCTGTAACAGCTACTGCTGTAATGAACAAAAAGGTTCTTATTTGAGTATAGAGAGACAAGTTCTTAGCTATATGAGCTGGGCCCATAGAGGCCAATTCTGATTCCTGCATGTCTGGGCCATCCAGATGTGCCGAATCTGTACGGCCCCCAGATATACCCGATTCTGTAATCATTCCCTCGGTTGCAGAATGAAGACACTTGGACGGCCCAGCGTGAACAGCATTCTGTGCCGGCTGACTTCCAAGTGCCTGTCCATCCTCCCCACACAGGGCTCCTGCATGTGTGCCGGTGCCACTGCGTCCCATCACCATGGCACTGGAACGCACAGCAGGAGCTCGCAAGTTCCGCTACAGCTTCAAACTCCTTTTTCCCACCGCCCGACCACCTGCAGGGTTTGCCAGGGCCGGGATCGGGCAAAGGGGGCCTACCTGCCATCGTTCATGTGCTGGAGGAGGGCTGCTGGGCCCGACTGTGATCCCCAGGGGGACATTCCACCTCTGAGGTGAAATAAGTCCCCCATCAATCTTGGCCTCCCCAGACATACAGGGCTGTGACCTGAATCAGCCCTGTACATCCGGGTGAGTCATACCACCCTCACTCCGCCTCCCTCCTCCTCTGGCCCTCCCCCTCCCGCCCCCATCCAGCGCTCCCTGCAGAAACCCTCTGTATGTGCAGGGAGCCTGGGTCACACAATTGCTCACTGCGAATAGCGGGGGTTGGATGTCTGAAGGATCCTCATACTGTTTAAGGACTTAAAACTTCCATTTTATCCTAGGAAAAATGTTTACTAAAGTACGGTAAGCACTTATATAGGTCTTAATTTATTTTATTTATTTACCTTCTCTTATATACCGCACTATTCTGCATCAGTGCGGTTTACATTGAACAAACTGAAATTACATTGAATAGGGCATTATAACTTGGAGATAACTATTTTACAGGGAACATGGGCTATGGAGGGTTAAGTGGCTTGCCCAAGACCACAAGGAGCACCTGTGGGACTAGAAACCCCAGTCCTTCCGGCCCAAGGTTGCTGTCCTCTAGTGGGATTTGAACCCCCGACCTTCCGGCCTGAAGTACCTTGCCCCAACCACTAGGCCACTCCTCCACTCTAGTTTTCTAGTGATTGCCACCATTGAAGGGACAAAATTAGTCATTGAGAGTTTATTATTTTGTCCAACAAATGACCTGTGGCCTGTGTCCACTGTGTGGATAGGTCCACTGAGCTGCTCGCATGTGGAGGCGAGCATATGGGACTACATGAACTGTGGATGCCATATGTCCCAGTAACTGTAGTAGCTCTCGAGCAGTGAGGGAGGATTTGCCTGCTGCTTGAGAAGCTAGTTGCATTATGCGAAGACACCGGGCCTGTGGAAGGAAAGCCTTTGCCTGTCTGGTATCTAGACAGGCTCCTATGAATTCCAGGCATTGGGAAGGAAGAAGTTGGGATTTTGGGAAGTTTATTACCAATCCCAAGTATTGGAGAATTTGCATTGTATGGGACAGTAACGCACAGTAACTAGTTGCACAGGTAATTATATGGCATATTGATCTCTAGTAGTAGTACTGTGAGACTACCTCTAGAGGTCATAGCTGTTCCTGCGCCATTTCACTAGATGACCAGGGAAACTCCTGGGTGATCCCTGGGGGAGGGGTCAGGGTCAGTGTATAATGTTTGAGGGGACTTCTGTTCAAGAAGGTTCCTGCTGGGGAGGAGCTCCTATAGTGAGGGGAGACCTTGGGAGGTAGGGTACTGTTGTGGGGGGTACAGATGGAGGTAGTCTGGATCGGGGGGGGGGGGAGATATCAGTACTCTCCAGGGGGGCATTACTTCAGGGGGGGTTGGTTGGGTTGTGCCACCATGGCAGAAAATTTTCTCTTTGTGTTAGGGCCCATGAAACATGCCTCAGCAAATAACTTTGAGGCATGTAATGTGGGCCCAGATGATAAGTGTCTGCCTTATGTGATAAATGCAGGGCAGATGCTGGCCACAACCCTTACATTTACCACATGGGCTTTGCACTTACTGCACCTTAAGTTTTATACTTAAATTGCAGTAAGTGCAAAGACATGTGTCACACTTCATCCGCCCCAGCCGTGACTGCTGGTATTGTTGGGCTATTATGAGGGTGGTAGTTGTGCCTTGCTTCTATATATAAATCACACAGAAGAACTTTCTTTTCTTTTAGGGTTTTATTCCCCGTCCCTTGAGGTTTCTTCTTTTCAAACAACAGAAATTAATAGCCCACTTGGCTTCAAACAAAAGATAACTATGTAACAAAAGTAGCTTCCTTCAGCTGATAACTTTAAACCAAAGGTAAATAATAAACAGCCTAACTGACTGCTTGGCTTGGAGAGAGGGAGAGAGTTGCAGCTCTGCTACTTGTATACTGGAATTTAAGGTTACACAAATCACATTTACCTTAATGATATCTCTGGCTCTATCACAGAGAAAGAACAGTCCATCAATTCTGTATTTGTTAATACTTCAGAATTCTCATATTCCATTATTTCTTGCTCATTGGTATCTCCACTATCCACTTCCAATGTGGAATAAAAATATGGAAGACTTGCCTCGTCAGTCAAGAAGTTTCTCTTCCTGTGAACAGCACTGCCTCTCTGGGGAGTATCACCAAACTCTGAGTGATGTCTTTCAGAGCCCTGCCCCCGC
The DNA here is from genome assembly GCA_033557465.1 of Ichthyophis bannanicus. Classification (NCBI taxonomy): domain Eukaryota; kingdom Metazoa; phylum Chordata; class Amphibia; order Gymnophiona; family Ichthyophiidae; genus Ichthyophis; species Ichthyophis bannanicus. The sequence goes on from CM066032.1 coordinate 1,153,455,020, forward strand.
TGGTGCCTCAATGCATAGCTCAGGTCTTGGTTTGACCTGCTAGCTGGGTAATTTTGATAGGGTCCCTGCCGGGTCTGCCCTAGCTTTCCAGGCCCAACTGTGCCTGATTGCAGCCGGTGTAACGGTGTTTCCCTAGAAGCTGGGAACTCACCGTGAGAAGGGATTTCTTCAGCTTTTCTAAGTAAGTGAAGCCCTCTTCTTTTAACACTTCTATAATCAGGAGAAAAGCTATTATTAGCCTCTGAATATCTGGGCTTTATATGGCTATTTCTAAGCCTCCAGGGCCCTTCCCTTTCAAATGGCAAATAGCCCTTGTAACCACTCTTTGCCCCTGTACCTGCTGTTGCAGTCTTCCTGTATTCTTCTTGCTTTCCAAACACATTCACGCTGTCAGGGTGTTGCCTTCTCCCAGAACCACACAGGTCTCTGGACTCTTTCCAACATTCACACCGGCTCCCCTGCTGCCTTTCAGCTTGTGACCTCTGCTGCTTTAATTCCTCTCTCAGGGATTCTCTCCTCGGCTCATCTCTCCAGGATTCCCTCTCTCTCAAAGGTTCCCTATCTCCAAATGTTTGGTAGTCTGTTTTATCTGTGTATTTCCTGACTCCACCTTCCCTCAGGTGCACTCTATTAGGTAAAGCAGACTCCCTTGCTTTGCTCTCTGGGTGTGTCTTTCTGGGCTCTGTGCACGTGTGCTTAGGTTGTCGCTGGCAACCAATAAACATTCTCCTGTTTATTCTGTCACTTTCACCGTGATCATTCACACTGCTCTGCACCTTCTCAGGCTGCCCTATGTCCACCCTGTGACACATGTCAGTAAATTCCATTGGCACCCAATGTGAAAAAAGTCAACAAAGGAGTGGCACAGTTATGTTTTTTTCCCTAACAGAGACGAACTGCAATATTATACAAAAATTGTAAAGGCTGCAAAGATTTCTGGAGAAGTTCTCAGTACAAGCTGTTACAGCAATCTAATTTGTTCATCATAAAAACCTGAATGAGCACCCTCATGTCCTCAAATTTCAAGAGGCCTTTAAGTCTTCTCAACATATATAACAAAGCCATAACAGAGCACACAACAAAAATAATCTGTGGTTCTAATGACTAGAAGCACGGGCGGCCCAAGGGGGGTGCGGGGCCATGTGCGGAGACTCGGTGCGGGGCCTCATTTGCATAAGGTGCCTCATTTGCATAATGTTACCATACACTAACTTTTAGCAAACATGCCTCTTAATGAGTGTATGAATAAAGAAAGACTAAAAGACTTCTACATTACTATAATCCAGTGCCAACCGCCAGACACATTAGGAACTACTACAAACACTGCCCATTTAGAACCCATAGCAAACCCGCCGTATCCTAACAGCACTACCAGGACTCACAAAGCACCATACCCTAACTATCAAAAGGAAACGCTGCAAATATTAAACCAATACATTTCAGAGAACAACAATACATGACCTACTGGGGAAAGAGAACAAGTGGCAATGTCAAATAGGAATTACATAAACAGAATACCTCAGCTCAGTTACACATGCAGAACATAGACCATCACCAAACAAGGAATCACAATTTAGGAACAGGAAGACAATAATTAAACTGGGAATCCCAAAAGCCAAACTTGGAATGTACAACAACACTGTAGAAATAAAACTATACATTCATTTGCTCTTGTACTAAACAAAGCGCAGACGTTAATGATGCACATTTCCCAGAGCTGACATATTCCAATTAATAAATTCAAAATAAAGAGATATTTTTCTACCTTTTGTGCTTTTTTTTTTCAGCTGCAATTGCTCCAGCCACTTTCTTCTGGTTTCTTTGTGTCTTCCGCTAACTCTCCATCGTCTGCTGTCCATTTGTCTTTTCTTCTCTCTTCTAGTTTTTTTCCATTCTCTCTCTACATCTGCTTTAACATACTAATCTTTCTCCTTTTGCTCTTTCCTCATTCCTATTTCATCTACTCAAATTTTACCCCTCCATTCTCAATCCCCACTTACTCTCCCAATATCCGGCCAATTGTAGATTTGTCTTCCCTCCCACACAAAATATTTTTTCCCTCTCCATTTCACTCTCCTAGCTCCATCCCATTCTAATCCTCCCCCAATATCAGCTCCATTCTAGTTCCAGTCCCACCCAACATCCGCTCCCTTCTAGTCCCCGCATCAGCCCATTTCCAGTCCTAGCCCCCCATAAGCCCATTTCCAGTCCTATCCTAGACCCACCATCACCCTATTTCCAGTCCTAGCTCCCCCATCTATTTCCAGTCCCACCCAAGTCCCTCCATCAGCTCATTTCCAATCCCAGCCCCCCATGAGCCCATCAGCCCATGTCAAATCCTAGCTCCCCTCCACTCAGCCCATTTCCAATCCAAGCCCCCCATGAGCCTACTTCCAGTTCTAGCCCCTTCATGAGTCCATTTCAATCCAAACCCCCACCACAGCCCATTTCCAATCTTAGCACCCCCCAACAGCCAATTTCCAGTCCTATTCTAGCCCCTCCATCAGCCCATTTCCTGTCCTAGCCCCCCCCACTCACCCATTTCCAGTCCTAGCTCCCTCCCCCTCACAACCCATTTCCATTCCAAGCCCCCGTCCCCATCAGCTATTTGCAGTTCAAGCCCTCCTTCCACTCAGCCCATTTCCCGTGCTTGCAACCCCCCAGCCCATTTCAAGTCATAGCCCCCCCCCAGCCCAATACCTGTCCTAACCCCCCATCAGCCCATTTCCCGTCCTAGCCCCCCCCCCCATAGCCCATTACTAGTCCTAACCCCCCCCCCATCAGCCCATTAGGTCCTAACCCCCCCATCACCCTATTTCCAGGCCTAGCCCCCCCCATCAGCCTATTTCCAGTCTTAGCCCCCCATAGCCCATTACCAGTCCTAATCCCCCATCAGCCCATTTCCAGTCCTAACCCCTCCCATAGCCCATTACCAGTCCTAACCCCCATCAGCCCATTTCCAGTCTTAGCCCCCCCCATAACCCATTACCAGTCCTAAACCTCCCCATTAGCCCACTTCCAGTCTTAACACCCCCCCATGGCCCTTACTAGTCCTAACCCTCCCCCATCAGCCCACTTCCAGTCTTAGCCCCCCCCCCATAACCCATTACCAGTCCTAAACCTCCCCCTCAGCCCATTTCCAGTCTTAGCCCCCCCATAGCCAATTACCAGTCCTAACCCCCCCATCAGCCCATTTCCAGTCTTAGTCCCCCCCATAACCCATTACCAGTCCTAAACCTCCCCATCCGCCCACTTCTAGTCTTAGCACCCCCCCCCCCCCATGGCCCATTACTAGTCCTAACCCTCCCCCATCAGCCCCAGTCTTAGCCCCCCCCCCCATAACCCATTACCAGTCCTAACCTCCCCATTAGCCCATTTCCAGTCTTAGCACACACCCCCATAGCCCATTACCAGTCCTAACCCCCCCCATCAGCCCATTTCCAGTCTAGCCCCCCCATAGCCCATTACCAGTCCTAAACCCTCCCATCAGCCCACTTCCAGTCTTAGCCCCCCCCATAACCCATTACCAGTCCTAAACCTCCCCATCAGCCCACTTCCAGTCTTAGCCCCCCCCATAACCCATGACCAGTCCTAAACCCCCCATCAGCCCATTTCCAGTCTTAGCCCCCCCTAGCCAATTACCAGACCTAAACCCCCCATCAGCCCATTTCCAGTCTTAGCCCCCCCCCCATAAACCCATTTCCAGTCCTAAACCTCCCCAACAGCCCACTTCCTGTCTTAGGACGCCCCCATGGCGCATTTCTCGTCCTAACCCTCCCCCATCAGCCCACTTCCAGTCTTAGCCCCCCCCCATAACCCATTACAAGTCCTAAACCTCCCCCTCAGCCCATTTCCAGTCTTAGCCCCCCCATAGCCAATTACCAGACCTAAACCCCCCATCAGCCCATTTCCAGTCTTAGTCCCCCCCATAACCCATTACCAGTCCTAAACCTCCCCATCAGCCCACTTCTAGTCTTAGCACCCACCCATGGCCCATTACTAGTCCTAACACTCCCCCCTCAGCCCACTTCCAGTCTTAGCCCCCCCCATAACCCATTACCAGTCCTAAACCTCCCCATTAGCCCATTTCCAGTCTTAGCCCCCCCATAGCAAATTACCAGCCCTAACCCCCCCATCAGCCCATTTCCAGTCAGCCCCCCCCCATAGCCCATTACCAGACCTAACCCCCCCATCAGCCCACTTCCAGTCTTAGCACCCCCCCATGGCCCATTACTAGTCCTAACCCTCCCCTATCAGCCCACTTCCAGTCTTAGCCTCCCACCCCATAGCCCATTACCAGTCCTAACCCCCATCATCCCATTTCCAGTCTTAGCCCCCCCCCATAACCCATTACCAGTCCTAAACCTCCCCATCAGCCCACTTCCAGTCTTAGCACCCCCCATGGCCCATTACTAGTCCTAACCCTCCTCCATCAGCCCACTTCCAGTCTTAGCCCCCCCATAGCCCATTACCAGTCCTAAACCTCCCCATCAGCCCATTTCCAGTCTTAGCCCCCCCATAGCCAATTACCAGACCTAACCCCCCCATCAGCCCATTTCCAGTCTTAGCCCCCCCCCCCATAACCCATTACCAGTCCTAAACCTCCCCATCAGTCCACTTCCAGTCTTAGCACCCCCCCCCCCAGGTCCCATTTATAGTCGTAACCCTCCCCCATCAGCCCAATTCCAGTCTTTGCCCCCCCCCATAACCCATTACCAGTCCTAAACCTCCCCATCAGCCCATTTCCAGTCTTTCCCCCCCATAGCCAATTACCAGTCCTAACCCCCCATCAGCCCATTTCCAGTCTTAGCCCCCCCATAGCCCATTACCAGTCCTAACCCCCCATCAGCCCACTTCCAGTCTTAGCACCCCCCCATGGCCCATTACTAGTCCTAACCCTCCCCCATCTGCCCACTTCCAGTCTTAGCCCCCCATAACCCATTACCAGTCTTAAACCTCCCCATCAGCCCATTTCCAGTCTTAGCCCCCCCATAGCCAATTACCAGTCCTAACCCCCCCTTCAGCCCATTTCCAGTCAGCCCCCCCATAGCCCATTACCAGTCCTAACCCCCCCCCCCCCATCAGCCCACTTCCAGTCTTAGCACCCTCCCATGGCCCATTACTAGTCCTAACCCTCCCCTATCGGCCCACTTCCAGTCTTAGCCTCCCCCCCCCATAGCCCATTACCAGTCCTAAACCCCCTTCCCCCTATCATCCCAAATTAAAAAATAAAAAAAAACAGCTGCTTCTGCCACGGCAGCATCAAGAGTGCCGCTGCGGCCCCCCCCCCCTGCCCGGCAGAGCCTCCCTGCATCGTAGGCTAGCGTTGAATCCCCGAACGCGGGCTTCTTTCAGAGCCGCGAGAGTTTCCTTTCTCGCGGCTCTGTTAATCCCGCCGGGGCTGATCCCATGCAAACGTAAATATAGGCAAAACTAGCTAACCTTACCACCTGAAATAGCAAAAGCCAATCAAACAACACGTAACAGAGCCTTTTCCGTGTATGCGCCTGATCTCTGGAATGCTCTTCCTAATAACCTAAGCATTAATGCCAATGTCAGCCTCCCCCACCAATGCCTTCACAAAAAGTCCAGCTACTGTATAACTGTCAGTGAACCCCACTTCATCACTAATTCATAAAAGCCTCAGAGCAATCATGTATAACTGGCAATCATATATATACATTTTACTAGGAATCACATTACTGGCCCGATCTACAGCAGCTCTAACAGCTAACTCCCAATACAACCCGATACTAGCCAGAACTCTCCAACATAGACCCAACAGCACACATTACAACCCATGGTATAGAAATACCCACAGATTCATATAAATTCAACCTTTCAACTGTGCTCCTAATAGCGTAAAAGCTACTCACAATACTTATCAATACACGCTCGGTATGCAACAAAATCCCAATCTTTACAGACTATCTCAAAAGCAACAATCCAGATATCCCATAACTCTCCAAAAACAATGCAAACATGTTCCTAGAAGCCATGAATGCATTAGATTACCAACAGATAGTAAATAAGCCAGTAAAAGGAAATATATTAGACCTTATTTTTGCACCCAAGGACATGCTCATTGATATTAAATTCACAGCACCTCAACTCATTCCGGTTCCATGGTCAGACCACACCATGATAAACTTTGTCATTCCTCATAACCAAAACATGTGGAGGCCTATTCTCTTCTGGATGTCCAGCCCTTTGTGCGGCCGGACAGAATTGGAGCATACAGTAGTAGCCCCGTGGGATCAAAATCGGGTCTACCGGCCTGGATGTGCAGGCTGGCTCCAATTCTGATCAGCCGCACGTCCATCCACATACCTGGCTAACTCAGCCTGTTTCTGTAATGGAGCCATGGTGTCATGGCTCCACCCACCTGCCGAGATTGTCCTTTCCCCATAGCCAGACCCCCGATCCAGCCTCCCTTGGCCAGGATCTGGCTGCAGCAAACCTCCTGCATGCCTCCTGGTCCTGTCCCCACTAGCCGCCGCTGCTACCCCACATCCAGGGGGACTTATTCCACCTCTGAGGTGGAATAAGTCCCCCGCATCTAACCGGTCTACCCCAGATGTACAGGGCTGGCCTCAGAATCGGCTCTGTACACCCAGGATGATGGCCCGCCCTTGCTCTGCCTTCCGCCTGCCCCTTCCCACCCCCATCTGAGGCTCCCCATACAACTCCAGAGGAGCCTTGCACAGGGACTGCAAGGGGGACAAATAGCGTGGATGTACATCCAGGCAGGGCAAACATACCCACTATTCATGGCTCAGAATAGACCCCACTGAGGCCAATTCTGTCCTGCACGTCCTGCCCCTGTACAGCTGGGCAGAATCGGGGTGTGCAGCAGTAGCATCTGATTCTGATCCCATGGGGGCTAGACATGCCCGCGGGATCAGAATCAGGTCTAATGGCCTGGATGTGCAGGCCAGCTGCAATTCCGATCAGATGCATGCCCAGCCACATACCTGGCTAACTCATCCAGCCTCCTGAATGGAGTCACAGTGGCATGGCATCCCATTGCCATGGCACCACGGCCTCCTTCAGGAGCCACGATCACTGGCCGACACACAGCTGTGTTTCTCCACAGCCCTGACCCCCAGTCGGGCCTTCGAAGGCCTGGGTCGGGCTGCAGGGAACCTCCTGTGCCCCTTCACTGCTCCTCCAAGTCCCACACTGCGATCCCCACCAACCAGGCTGACTTATTCCACCTTTGAGGTGGAATAAGTCCCCCATCTATATTGAAAGCCCCAGACGTACAGGGCTGACCTCAGAATCGGCCCTGTATGTGCGGGATCAGAGCCCGCTCATGCCCTGCCCATGCTCTGCTTCCGTACCATCCCCTCCCGGCCCCGTCCAAGGCTCCTCATACAACAACGCTGTTCATACAGGGAGCCTTTGTGCCAGAGCGGCAGGGGGACGAACAGCAGGGATCAGGGCCGTACCGATCGTGAAATGTGCCCTGTGCGACTTGCACATCGGGCGGGCCCCCCCCCCCCGCACCTCCATCTAGCCATTTTATGGGGGCGGGAGAGAAGAGGTGACTACCTGATGTGCAAGTCGTCGGCACACTAAGCAGGTCTGGTCCCTCCCAGAGTGACCAGACCTGCTTAGTGTACCGCGAGAAGGCTTAAGGGGCGCATTTTGGCTGTCTGCCGTTGCCTGCCACTGCTGAGAGAAGAAAAAGTGGTGGCAGCGGCAGGCAACGGCAGAGAGCTGAACTGCGCCCCTTAAGCCTTTGTGCCCTGTGCGGCCGCACCGCTCGCACAGGGCTGTTCGTGGCACAGAATGACCCCCATTGAGAAAAGCATCCACACTATGATGTGCAGATTCCAGAAGTTCGGTAAACAATCATTCCTAATGGAAATCACCCCCAGCTACAGTCTAACACAGCCAACATAGACTCACTGATTAACAAATGGAATGAGATCATAAACATCGCAGCATCTGATCCACCAACAAATTCCACACAGAGACATAAACAAAACACAACCTGGTACACAGGAGAGCTAAGAAGCATAAAAAGAGAACTAAGAAAAATAGAGAGAAGATGGAGGAACTCAAAACAATCAGAAGTCCAAAAAAGCTACATGCACAAATTAAAGGAATACCATACTATGTTTAGCATAAAGAAAAAGGAATATCATACAAAAATCATAAAGAGCTCACTTAACAGCCCAAGAGTACTATGTGATATTGTACGATCTCTAATTAGAGACACCAATCAAGAAAAAATAGACAACATTCCCTGCCCACAAATACTCGGAGACTTTTTTCAAAACCAAATTGGACTCTCTCATAACATTCTATAAATACCACAGGACAACACCTTCACCAACAGACAATGGCTAGCCTTCGACTTAATCATTGAAGAAAACATAGAACATATAATCAGCTGCCTAAACACCACCACCTCGCCTCTGGACCCATGCCTGGTCAGTTGGATTAAGATAATCGGATCTGAACTATCCCCAATCCTTTGCAAACTATCACAACTCTCCCTCAAACAGGGTTAGCCACCAAGAGAGCTAAAGATGACCTCAGTGCGATCAATACTGAAAAGCCCCACCAAAGACAAGAGAGACTTGGCCTCATACAGACCTATATGTAGCCTACACTTTATCTCAAAAACAATTGAAAGGACAGTACACCAACAGCTTCAAGAACATGTCAGCAAGCATGCCCCTCTGGATCAACACTAACATGGCTTCAGGCCACACCATAGAGTCAAAACTCTCCACTACTGGATACAATCATGAAGGGCATAGCAAACCTCAAACAGGGATATATACTAATTTTCCTCAACATAGCCGTAGTATTTGACTCTGTTCCCCATAATCTTCTACTAGCAAGATTACAAGCAATTGGAATTGGTGGCAGCCCACTCAGATGATTTCAATCATATCTGTCAGACCACCATCAACAAGACAGAGTAGGATCATGCAAATCAATACTGTATAAGCAAGATAAAGGTGCTCCACAAGGCTCAACATTGTCATCATTACTCTTCAACATATTCATACAATCCATATGCACCATATTCCATAAGCATAAAATACACTACAGTATCTATGCTGACAAAATCATGATGTCTCCAATCCAGAGCTATGCAAAATAACAGCTTGCTTCAATGAAATTACACAATGGCTAACAGAACATGGACTTTAAATTAACTACAAGAAAACAGAAGTACTACCCATCTCTAGAAACAAAGCATTCACCCGCTACCTAGAACACTTGCTGAATTAGAAGTCAAGCAAGAGGTGAGGTACTTAAGCATAGTTCTTGACCAACATCTAGGCTTTGCCTCACACATTAGTAAGACCACTAGAGCCATATACAACAAAAGAAAAATCCTACAGAACCTAAGGACACTACCAACAACATACTGTATGACTTCCGCCAGGTATTCCAGGCTCTCATCTTTCCACATCTGGACTTCAGCAACAGCATCTACCAAGGACTTTCCAAATACACATTATATCAGCTGCCAATGGCCCAACACACCATGGCCCGAATCATGTAGGAATGATAAAAAGTGGCCGCATTACCCCAATACTCAGACAATTACACTGGCTACCACTAGCTAGCTGTATCAAATAGAAATCAATAATGAATACCTTTAAGATCATACACAACCTAAGAGATATACATGAGCTAACATCATTCCATATGGAAATTAAGACCTACTTATTCAGAGAACACTTCAAAGACTAACTATGTGGCACCAAAGAAACCGGAATCTATACTTTCCCCAGAAAATATTCTCCTTCAGGAAATCCCTAAAACTAATATCCACCTCCCCCCAATTAGGCTAGAACAATTCCCCCCAATTCAAAATTCTAAAGGGCATATTTACTAATCGGCGGTAGTGGGGCCGTGTCTCTGATATCACATGGAAGCCGCTACCGCCAATTAGTAAACATACCCCTAAGAAACCAAGTTTGATGACAATGTTACTTTTTATTTGTTAACCTTATTAGATATAGTCTCTCTGTTTTCATTGTTCTATGTAATACAGTTAAATGATAGTGTTGTATGTAAATTGCTTTGATTCCTATATAAAGTGGTATAGAAAAACAAATAAATAAATTTGCATAAATATTTACATACCATTGGGCCTCATTTGCATAATATTTAATTGATTTTACAATTCATTTATTTATTTATTTAACATTTCTCAAAGATGCCATCCATCTAAAATCTTTGATGGCTTCCAAACATACACAATTTATTAAACAGATTTTACAATAAAATAAACATAACAACAATCATTAATCAAATTTAACTTACAATCACTTTCATACACCCACAAAAAGCAAGCCATTATAAATATCTGCACGTCAGGTTTATTTTGCTATGATCAGTTTATTGATGATGAGGGAATATATACAATGAGAGAAAATGAATCCTGGTAGCCATGAATTCAAGATCATAGTGCTCAGGCTGGACTGGACAATGCTAAATATGGAAAAGCCCAGAAATCAACAGTGGTAAAGATATAAGTCTACTAAACAAAATTAGACTGAGATGATCCCTTACAATCTGAGATTTTCTTGAATCTAAACTGACAAAATATTTTAAATTCCAGATTAGCAACATCAGGAATGCACAACTGCAAATTTCTAAAACAATCCATATTCCACTACCCCCCCCCCCCAAACAACATCCTATTGCTGACTACATACCAAGAACCCACAGTACAGAACCCTCAGAACAAATCTACCATTTCATAACAGCACTAACTTCTGAAACTTGAGCTTACCCAGAAAAGGGTAGCATCATAAATACTGCAGTGGAACTTAGCATATCTATATACTCACTGGGAAAACTGAGCAAGTCAGATTCTTACATAGAAACCCCATACTAACAGAATACCTAGCCTCGGGGAAGCCAGTATCTGGTGATAAGGACTATCTACACCGGGAGGGGGGTTTGATCAGGCAGTTGGTGAGTTTACTACCTTCCTGCTGGAACATCCACACAGCGTTAGGCCCCGACGTCATCTGGAGGGCCTTCAAATTGTGGCAAAATCATCAGTCAGTGGGAGCCAGTATCTGGTGAGAAGGACTACCTACCTGGAGTTGTACACCTGCCAGAACATCTACGCAGCTTTAGTCCCTGATGTCATCTGGAGGGCCTATGAACCGTGGCCCGTATCGCAGTCACATGGTCATGATTGCGGTCGCATCTAAAGGGGCACATCTAAAGGGGCTTATATGCCCCTTTGGCACCCCTTCAGCGCACAGAGGAGCAGAGGAGCAGGGATGCTGGTATAAGCAAGAGAAAAAAGAGGTCACCAAATGTGAATATGGAAAACCCTTCTAAATTCGTGAAAGTTGTTAGTCCAATGGACAAGCATGTTGTTGTATCTAGAGATTTGGAAGGACTTCCGCAGTCCCCTCCCGGCACATTGGGCTCCTCTGAGGTCTCGTCTTCCGCATTGGGGATTTTTAACTCAGCCCCGCATGCTAGCAATGATGTAATAGGTCCGACGACTTCCTCTCCGTTATTGGAGGTACAGTTGCAGTCTCAGGTTCTATTACCTTCAGCAGACCCTTAGAGACTTCTTCTGATATTTCTGCGGTACCTTTAACTCGTCTTATTCAAGTTCCAGGGGCCCTGGCTGGGGTGCCAAATTTTTCTGTTTCGTCACTAGATAAACAGGAGGTTTCTTTGACTGATATTTGGCAAGTTCTCTCATGGACTGAATCATCTTTGACTGCTGTGGTTACTCAGATTTCTGAATTTTCTAAAGAAACTTTGTTAAAACTTTCACAGCAATATTCTCAGATTAAAGTGTTAGAGGATCGTTCTTTAAAAATGGATCAGCACGGATGTCACCAGAGCAAATGGCGGCTTCAGCCTCTTTCTCCACCACCCCGAAGAGACAAAAAGCCCCTAAAAGTACTCTAATAGTTTGGAGAACCATCAACATTTGGAACAGAGGTGCCAGGAGGAACTGGGAGCAAATGGCTACAAAAATCAAATTGCCTGAAGCGAAGGACAAGCCGCGCATCTTGCAGCGGCTGATGGACAGGGCAGGACCACATGGCAGTTCCCCGCGGAGGCCAGTGTCGGAGAAATCGGGAGATGATGCGCTGAGTGAATTAGAGCAAGGTAGTGAGGCAACCTCCACACACTCTCTCATACAGCGTGAGCTCCGGAGGGGCTTTGAAGAGCTTGCTGCAGAGTTTAGATCAATGCGGGAGGAGGTGACGTCTACGATTACGGAGCTCCAAGGAGACATTAAGGACCTGGGCCACCGGGTGGAGGAGGTGGAAATTAAAATGGAGGACTGCACTGAAACTGACAAGATTGCAATGTACAGTGGACAGACAACATCCTCAAATGATGGAACTTTCCTATAAGATCGATGACATAGAAAATCAGCCCTGTAGAAATAATATGCATTTCAGAGGCATACCAGAAGCGGGGGGGGGAGGGGGGGGGCTGAGAACCTGGTTGAAGCAGTGCAAACCTTAACCAAGGCACTTTTGACTTTGGAGGAGTTTCAGTCCCGCGGGGGCTAGTTTAGAGAATGAAAGGATACACCGGGCGCTGGGTAAATCTCCTAATAATTAGCCTCATGATGTTATTGCCCGTTTTCTATGCTACAATGATGCAGAGCTGTTGCTGAGGAGAGGCTGGGAGAAGAAAAGTAAACAATATCAGGATGCAGCTGTCTCCTTTTACCAGGGCCTTTCGACTTTCACATTGGTGCATCAACGGGAGATGAAACTGGTTATAGAGGTGCTGAACAAAGAGAAGATTCACTATTCGTGTTCCTTTCCCTTTTGAATAAACCTTTTGTTGGGAGATAAAAAGATCTCTGTAAAAGACCATACAGAGGTATGGAGAGCACTCAGGCAAGCAGGTCTCATGGAAGGTAATGCAGCACTAGTGGTCTCAGGCCCCCAGGACTAAGAATTTGAAATGGAAACAAGTGGGAAAAAATACTTCATAAATACTGGATCGTTTAGGAGAGAGACATTTCCTACTTGAATGCCACTTGGGAGACTGGTGGAATTTGCAGTAAGAAAGATCATGACTGCCTTGTGGGCTGGCGGCTGGGGGCCACTGAAGAAGAGGACTTCTATGTGGACAGTTACTATAATTGGGTGAATGCCTGGACTTGGTGTAGTTATCTCATTTTATTTTATTTTATCTTGTTCCTTTTCTGTTCTTTCTCTTATAGTTGGCACCCTTCTTTTTGTATGACATCATGCTAACTGTTGATGCTGTTTGCACTTGCAAAGGGGATAATTCTGGAATGGATGGGGTGGGGGGGGGCTTAGGTGATCTGGATTTGTGGTCGTCATTCCCGAACTTTGCCCAGTGGGCGAGCACATGGAGAGGACGGGGTGGGTGTGGGGGCATGTGGAGGAAGGAAGGGAAGAGATGGGTTTGGGGTAGGGAGGGGGGAGAAAGGGGAAATCAGACAAGGGGGGCCAATAGAGGAAGGGTGGGGAGGGGAGAGGATGGAGGTTCTCTGTGAAGGGAAACCGGGAGGAGGGCAGTTATGGACGGAACTGATAGTACTTGTGGCTGTGTCTGGCACTTTCATAGCGCAAGTGAAACACAAGATTTTAGGAGGGGAGAGAAATAGGGAGAAAGATATAGTCTGCTGAAAGTCATCTCCTTTAATGTAAAGGGTCTCAGCTCACCTCAAAAACACTCTCTATTATTTAAAGAGTTGGGAACCTTGAATTGTGATCTTGTGTTCCTGCAAGAGACGCACCTTTGCTGTGTCAACCAGGGTTGGTTGAGGCGTAAGCCCTATTCTGAAGTGTGGGTATCATCAGATGAGCAGGGCCGGAAGAAATGTGGAGTGGCGATACTGTTTCATCAGGCCTTGCCCATAAGGGTGGAAGAGGTGAGAAAGGATAAGTTGGGGTGCTGGCTTTTTATGAATGTTCACTTGGGTGGGCGTCTTCTCACTTTGGCGAACATATATGCACCCAATGAGAGTCTGGTGCACTTTTTTGCACGGTTGAAAACTGTGCTAGCCGAGTGTGCGAAAGGGCCTGTTCTGTTAGGGGGGGCCCATCTGACGCCATACCTAGATTCCACATGGAAGAATACCCGGGAGGGAAGTGGAATTAGTCAAGCATTTTGAATGTTTATGATGGATTTAGGCCTGCAGGATGTGTGGAGGGACTCTCATCGGGGGGAAAAAAGCTACACCTACTACTCGCCGGTCCATCAGACTCACACACGTATTGACTATTTTTTGTTGGACCAGCGACTGGTGAGTGGGGGGGTGGAGGCAAGGCATTGCACACTAATGTGGTTGGACCATGCGCCCTGCTGGATTGCCCTTCCTTGTGAACTTGGGTGAGATAGGAGGAGGACGTGGAGATTGGACGAGAGTTTTGTCCATCGGGCCCCTGCTGTGCGAGACCATGGCCGGTTTATACAAGAATTTTTTGAGCTGAATGCCATGGGGAAGATTGCACTGCCAGTGGTCTGGGATGCTTTTAAGGCCACAGCTCGAGGACGCCTTATTGCTGAGGCGGCCTGGGCTAGGAAGGCCTGGGCAAAGGATTCCCAACGACTGGAAGGGGAGGCCAGGCGTTTCCAGCTAGAACATGCACAGACTGGTTCCAAGCAGGTTTGGCGCCAGTGGCAGGAGACCCGAGCTCAATTAGATGCTTATGTGCAAAAGGATTTAGATAGCATGCGATGCCGACTGTGTCAAATGTTCTATGAACAGGGGAATAAGGTTGGGCGATACCATGCCTTTAGGCTTAAAAAACAGCAAACCTCGCAAATAGTGCGTGAGATTAGGGACTCGTCGGGGATCTTACAGGTGGAGTCTCAGGAGATACGCACAGTGTTTGCAGATTACATGGCACACTTGTATAAAGCGGAGCCCTTCAGCCTTACTCAGGTGGATGGATATGTTTGTGATATCCCTTTGCCGCGCCTTACAGATCTGCACAGGGAACAAATAGAGGCAGAGATTACTGTGCAGGAGATGTACCGAATGACTGCTGGGAGGGCTCCAGGTGGGAATGGGTTCCCTTTGGAGTATGATAAGAAATATAATGCTCAATTGGCTCCCACTCTGACTGTGCGCTTTAACGAGGTGTTGTGAGGGTCGTTGTTGCCCTCCAGACAGCTCGAGATAGTCATTGAGGTAATACCTAAACTGAGTAAACCACCTCAAGAGGCTGCATCATACCGCCCCATCCCCTTGTTAAATACGGATGTTAAAATATTGGCCTCTGTGCTGGGCGCCCGGCTAAATCTGGCCCTTCCAGGCCTGGTGCACCCTGTCCAGGTTGGTTTTGTGCCTGGTCGTCAGGCCACTGACAATGTTCAACGGATGCTGCAAGTGATACATGCTGCACAACATGATCCCCAACCAGCACTTCTGGTGGGTGTTGATGCCGAGAAAGCATTTGATAGGGTGGGTTGGGGCTTCTTTTTGGCACGTCTTGGATAAAATGGGATTTGGACCCCATTTTTTGCAATAGCTGAATGGTCTCTACCAAGGGCCCCGAGCCAGCATCCAAGTTAATGGGGGCCAATTGTAGAGCTTTGAAATGGAAAGGGGTACTCAACAGGGGTGCCCGCTATCCCCACTTTTGTTTGCATTGGTAATGGAACCATTGGCGCAGAGCTTTCATGAGCATCCTGGTGTAGCTGGAGTACAGGTGGGCTCGCATGAGTACAAAATAGCACTCTTTGCAGATGATATCATATTGTTCCTAACTAGTCCTGAAGCCTCCCTTCCCTGTGCAATGCAAATATTTGCGGCCTTTTCGTAAGTTTCAGAATTCAAGATTAATTATGCTAAGTCAGAAATCTTAAATGTGGGTGTTGAGGAGGCAGTATGTGTGCAGCTGAAGACACAACTTCCTTTTAGATGGGTGGACAAAGCCCTTAGCTATCTGGGGGTCTATCTCACGGTAGATAGGGCAGCACTGTATTGGGCAAACTTTGGACTCTTGCTCCAGCAGGTTAAAAGGGACTTGGAGTCCTGAAAGGGTTTGATGTTGTCATGGTTTGGACACATTGCTGTCAGGAAGATAGTGGTAGTGCCACAATTCCTATACCTTTTCCAGGTACTTCCCATTCCCCTGCCACGAGGAAACGTAGAGTCCTGGTGAGCATTGATAATAAAGTTCATATGGAAATTCAAACGCCCTCGAATTGCTCGACGGATACTGTATGCTCACCTGGGGAGGGGGGAATGGGAGTCCCTAATCTTCATTGGTACTATGTGGCGGCGCAATGCTGTGCAGGGGTGGAGTGGATGAATTCTGCCAGCTCCAAGTGTTGGATGAAAATGGAAATGGACCTGTCGGGGGGACCTGGACTAAGTGACACCTGTGGCTCTGTGCAAAATTGAGAGGGGATCTGCGTGTTGATAATCCATATATAACTCATACCGTCCAATGCAGGGATCACTATTTCTGGCCACGGGGGGCTACACTGTCCCTGCTGGCACCTATAGTTCATAACAGAGCCTTCCCTCTGTAGTACAAATGAATTAAAGTTGACTACTGATTATGCATCAGCAGTGAGTTAGGGGTTAATTGAATCTCAATTTTATGGGAGAGAGAGATTCCTGTACAATTTACTGAAAAACATCTTCTTGCATAACTACATCATGTGAAACTTATGAGAGGGAGTCCTGATACAACGATTTAGATAAGGAAAAGCTTCTTCCCATAGCAACTGTGCTTTTTCTCATAAAGTGAAGGTCATCTACCAGAGTTCTGAATTTCTGAACCATGGGATGGGAGATGCCCCTCCCTTGAGTATTCTCAAGCGTCTGGCCAGCGTCTTCATTATGCTTATTGGATAGCTGATCTTATTCTGTGTGTGTATATGTCACCTGATGGAAAATTACTGGTTGCTCTTGCAACAAGATAATATGGGTGCCTTTTTCAGCCATAGGAGAGAAAAAGGGATTCCATCCATGGCGTGAGCACACATGCCCTACCTGGAAGTCTCCTGACTGAGACGTCTCTCTTGCCTGGCTGAATCCGGGATCCATTCAGTCAAAGTGTGGAATGAGATGAAGTTCATGGCTCTGCCGGTGATGTATCATTTTCCTATAGCTTGCTGTTTGTAGATAAGTGAATTACTTGCTTTCAAGTTATCTTTTCTAAATAATTATAGGTGAATAAGTGAAATACTTGCTTTTAAGTTACCTTTTCATTATTTTATAAATAAACTGCTTATCTTTATTCCAAAGTGTGTTGGCCTTTATTTTTGCACCCCATTCAAATAGCAAAACATTTGGCGCTGTGAGCAGAGTACGAAAAAGGTTTGGACAATGTTTAAAAGAAAAGGAAAGTGTGTAATTAGTGATCTCCAGGAACAAGCAGGAATATTCACATATGGGTGACATCAGCTCTGACGGAGCCCGCATGGGAACGCTCCCCAGAGTCCTAATGGAAAGCCTTTGGGAGCATCCCACTGTGCCTATGCTGCTGCCTTCCTGCCTTTCCAACTCTCCCTCCTCAGTTTCTTGTTTTCCGCGGAGCCAACAGGGAGTGATTCCTGTCACCGCAGAAAATCTTTTTCTTTTGTGGTGCGTCTGCCTTCCCGTCGACACCAGCACCGGTATCATCGGTGTTCTTTTCTTCTTCTTCTATTTTTTTGCAAAAAAAAATGTGTTTTCTTGGAGGGTCTTTGTCCTCTAGGTACTTAGGCGCCATTTTGGGCCTTAGGCCCCTTTGTTCCTCAAGATGGAGAAACCAAATAGTGGTTTCAAAAAGTGTTCCAAATGTAGCAGTACCATTTCTGCTATCAACACCCATGACTGGTGTCTTAAATGTTTGGGACCAGACCATTCACAGTCGGAATGTCTCCTTTGTAGAAAGATGACAAAGAGGGGCCTGTAGAATAGAGCTGTGAAACTCGGCACCCTCTTTGCCTCTGAGGCAATGTCCGTGGCATCAACATCATCCAGGACTTCATCTTCCTCCCATAGATCTCAGGTAATGAAACCCAGCTCTTCTTTGAAGACTGGTCGGTCCTCAAAGGGTAGATCTCCTTCTAAGCAACAAGATGCTTTAAGTGTTGTCCTAGAGGAGACTACACTGGCCAAACAGCCCTGGTGGGAGGTCCTTGCCTCCAAAGCATTATCGGGGTCCCAAGATGTTCCCGAGGCTTCCACCTCTGCAGAGCTCTTGGTGCCGTGTTCTGTAGTCATGGCCTGTTCTTCAGGTACCGATACCAAGGCATCGGCTGGCTCCATGGATCAACATATCCTAGTCATTGAGTGGAGTTTTGCAGCATTGCTGGCGGCCTCGGTACTGCTAAAGCCTCTGCAATCGGTTCCGCAGCAATCGGTACCAGTACCGGTACAAGAGGTATCGGCATCGACCATTGCACCGCTCTCCATGCAACCACCCATGCTGGCCCTGGAGTCAGTGTCCAGCACCGAGGATCCGGTACTGAGGCATTCCGATGCTGATTTCAATTGGTACCGTCTGTTGACTCTTACCCTGCTGGGGTCTGGAATCCCATACACAATACCTGGGTCCTTTGTATCCCTTATACCACTCAACAGGAAGAAAAGACACGACACAATTAATTAATTCATTAATCAATCTCTATTGAGCTCTATAGGGAAGAGACACATGGAGTCTAATTTGACATATCCATCTAGCCTCTTCAAAGATGGCCTGATAGGGCTCTGACTTTTATTGGGAGATATCAGCTGATTCAGTTAATCTTTAATTACATCTGGTACTTTCCAAATTCCACGTGTACATTATTTTTGCTAACATAGACAACATTATTAATAAAAAGCAGAAGTTATGTGTCATGACTATATTTACTAAATTCAGTAGGTGTCGCTGTTATTTCACTGTATTAGTAAAAGCTAATTAGTTACTTATTGTATTTGATGACTTCTATTAAGCTACATCCGTTATATTTACTCAGTGAATTAAAGCAAATTTCACAAGATCAGGGCAACCTGACCCAGTAACTGTTTTAACCTATCCGCTTGCAGGATGAGCACCCTCACCCTCTGTTCTATTTAATTAAGGAACTACAATCTGACCTAATATCTATTGTTACACAAACTCTATTTGCTAATGCCACAAGTTCCTCGTCTACACCGTCGTCAAGCCGGGCAGGAGCATCCGGCCCATTGATACTTTGAGTCATCTGATTCTGATTCTTCCGATGAATCGATCAGTACCAGAGAGGCTCTTCCAGAAGATCCTGCTCATTCACCACAACGCAGAATGTCTCCACTGGAAGACATGTCTTTTCAAGACTTTATACGGGATGTGGCTCAGGGCCTCTCGATTATGGTGACCTCCAAGAGCTGAAGAACTTGAAATTCTTCAGTATCTGGCAGCCCGCAATCTTATCCATTCATCAGATATTGCATGACCTCATGCTTAGGATGTGGGAAACAACTTTAACGGTGTCTCCACATTCTCAAAGACTTGATACCATGTACCGGGTACCAGGTACCGCAGTGTTCTGGTTTCCAGAAGACGCAGTTACCACACCATTCCATGGTTGTTGCGGCAATGCGTCAAATTAAAAATGCTAAGACACATTCATCTAATCCCCTGGACTGTGAGACAAGAACTCTCGATGCCTTTGGCTGTCGATGCTTTCAGGTCTCCATGTTGTCAGCCAGAATAAGTTCATACATACTCTACATGGGTATGTTTCTTTGGGAGGTGACTAAAGATTTGGAATTAATGGCTTCTCTTCTCCCAGACGACAAGAGGACTAATTTCCTGACACTTGTTAAACATTCCCAGAATGTTTTCAGGTTCATGAACAGAGCAAATTTTGATTATTTTGAGTGTATTAGCAGGACTTCTGCTATTTCCATCAGTGCATGGCGGATTGCTTGGTTACAAGCACCTGACTTAGAACAGTGGGTGCAAGATAAGCTGGGGAATATTCCTTGCATGGGAGAGAACCTCTTTGGCAAGGATTGGCAAGACAAAGCTTCTCAGCTTAAGTCCGAGAATACCAACTAAACAGGCTCTCTAGGACCACTGCCAACCCAGTTAAAAAGAAAGACAGTTAAGAAGCCCTTTTTCAACAAAAAGAATAAGTTTTATCCTTCTTACACCCATCCTGTACACTGTCCAGTCCATGCTTCCCAAAAGGGACAGCAACAACTGAAACGACAAAGGAAGGCTCAGGCCCCCAGAGCTCAACCAGCTCAGCAGACCCAACCTCCATAAGGTATTTGACTTTCTGTTAGAGAACTTAGCTATCTTGCTCCTGGAAATCCCAGTGCCAGTCAACATCCCAGGCAGACTGTGTTACTTTCCCAAACACAGATAACGTCTAACCGGTCTGACATTAGAGCATTGGACTCTCTCCATAGTGACAGAGGGGTACAAGCTTCACTTCCAAAATGTGCCCCCTCCCTCCACTCCAAGAGAGTTCAGCTCCCGGCCCCCTCTTACCACACTCTTGTGCCAGGAGATCACTACCCTTTTCACTGCGATAGAGGAAGTGCCACTTTCCCAACAAGGCCTGGGCTTCTACTCCCCCTACTTCCTTATACCAAAGAAAACAGGAGGATACAGGCTCATTCTGGACCTCCGAGAATTAAACAAGTATCTGTTCTGAGAGAAATTCAAAATGATCTCTCTCGGAACACTTCTCCCATACATCCTGACTCAAGATTGGCTATGTTCTCTAGACCTAAAGGATGCATATACACACATCCTTATCCACAAAGAACACAGGAGGTTTCTTTGGTTCCTCTTTCATGGAAGACATTACCAGTATAGAGTTCTATCCTTCAGCCTGGTTTCTTCCCCAAGAGTCTTCACAAAATCCATGGCAGTAGTAGCAGCATTTCTAAGAACTCTATGGATATTTGTCTTCCCTTACTTAGACGAATGGCTCATCTGAGCAGCATCTGCTCTAGAGGCCAGTTCTGCCCTCTCCCGCACAATGCAGGTTCTTCAACATTTAGGGTTTGTAATAAATCTTCCAAAATCCCAACTCACCCCTTCTCAAACCTTAGAGTTCATAGGGGCACTTCTAGGCACGCAGCAGTCAAGGGCTTTTCTGCCACAGGCATGCACTCAAATAGTCCAACTAGCTTCTCAAGCAGCTATGAAAGCCTCCCTAACTGCTTAAGAGATGCTTCAGTTGCTCGGTCATATGGCTTCCACTGTACATGTGGTTCCCTAGGCTCGTCTACACATGCGTGCAGCTCAGTGGACCCTAGCTTTGCAGTGTACTCAGGCATCAGGTCATCTCAGGGACAAAATCAGGAACTCTGCATGCCTCATTTCATCCCTCCAATGGTGGCAATCACCAAAAAACCTACTCGTATGGTCACCTTTTCAGAAGCCCCCACACCAGTCCACCCTAACAATGGATGTGTCCAAATTGGGTTGGGGAGCTCATCTGGACAATGTCTCCACTCAGGATCTTTGGACTCAGCAGGAGGCTCAGATTCACATAAACCTTCTAGAGCTCAGAGCCATCTTCAATGCTCTTAGAGTGTTCCAGGACTACCTCTGCTCAAAAACAGTTCTAGTCTAGATGGACAATCAGGTTGCCATGTTCTATGTGAACAAATAGGGTGGAATAGGTTCTCAGGCATTGTGCAATGAAGCCCTACACCTATAGTCCTTTGCCATATGCCTCCAGATACACCTACTAGTGGTGTATCTCCCTGGCAAGCAGAATCTCCTGGAAGACAAACTCAGTCGAGTACTACTGCCAAATGAATGGTCTCTCCATTCAGAGCAAATTGCTCGAATCTTTCAAATCTGGGGAACCCCAGAAGTTGTTGTTAAGTGCCGTCGAGTCGGAGTCGACTCATGGCGACCCTCTGGATAGCTATCCTAAATTGTGTTCGGTCTTCAGTCAGGTGGCTCATTGTTGACAGACTGGTACCCATAGCTGCTGTTATTGTATCGATCCATCTCATTGCTGGCCTTCCTCTTTTGCGTTGACCTTCTATCTTGCCAAGCATGATGTCTTTCTCTAATGATCTCTCTCTACATAGTCTCAAAATGGGCCTGCACCTTAATGTAAAGAAGACAAAGATCATGACAACTGGCATAATCAACAGGTTTATCGTTGAAGGAGAAGAAATTGAAATTGTGAACAACTTTAACCTACTTGGATCAACTATCAATAAAGAAGCAACAAGCAGTCAAGAAATCAAACGATGCATTGCTCTTGGCAGAATGGCTATGAAAGACCTAGATAAGATTCTCAAGAGCAGAGATGTCTCTCTCCATACAGAGATTCAATTTGTTCAAGCCATGGTATTTTCAATAACATCATATGGATGTGAAAGCTGGACAGTGAAAAAGACAGACAGGAAGAAAATTGATGCCTTTGAATTATGGTGCTGGCGGCGAATACTGTGTATACCATGGACTGCCCGAAGAACAAACCAGTCGGTACTAGAGGAGATAAAACCTAAGCTTTCTTTAGAAGCTCAGATGACAAGACTTTGACTTTCATACTTTGGACACATCATGCATGATATAGATCTATTTGCAAGTCCTCAGAATGCCAAACTTCCCCACTTCTGTTTCAGAATTCCTACTCAGAACCAATGTTCCCTCTAATTTTCTGTAGGCTGTGTGCGCATAAAATATCAGCTCTGCAGCTTTTGAAGGAAGGTTAAATTTTTGTGCGCCACATAACGATACTCGGAGTTAAATACTTTAAAATTTGACTACACGTCAGAATACAGTATGTAAACCACATTGATTGCACTAGAAAATATTGTAGAACTTGTGAAAACCATAAATACACAACAACTTTTAAATTTTAAGACTTCTGTGTTGTTTTCTATCAGAATCAGAACCGTAATTTTTGTGCGCTCTGTTGTAAAGTATGTGCGCTCACTCGGCGAGGTGTGTGAGGGAACAGTGCTCAGAACAGTCAGGCGATGGATGCTTTCCACCTCCACTAGGGTCAGATCTTCCTATATGCCTACCCACCCATTCCCCTCATTCCCAAGACTCTGTTCAAGCTTCAGAGAGACAGGGGCCATATGATCCTCATAGCCGCACACTGACCACGACAGACGTAGTATCCACTGCTCCGCCGTCTCTCTCAAGCCAAACCTCTGGAGTTGGGATTTGCTCCAGATCTTCTATCTCAGGAGAACGGGACGCTTCTGCACCCGAATCCTCAGTCTTTGCACCTGATGGCGTGGCTGCTGAGAGCTTAGAACTCCAGGATATCAACATCTCTCAACAGGTTAAAGATATCCTTCTGGCCTTGAGAAAACCTTCCACAAGATGTGCTTACGCTTTCAAATGGAGAAGGTTCTCAATTTGGTGTTCAAAAAAGGATCCTAATCCTTTTTCCATTCTAGTAGAGGCGTTACTTGAGTATCTCCTCCACCTTTCATCCTTTTGACGTAAAACTAGTTCAGTAAGAGTTCACCTCAGTGCCATCACAGCTTTTCACATGCCCTTTGATGGACAGCCTATCTCCTCTCAGCCGTTTGTAGCACATTTTATGAGCGGTCTACTCTTAACTAAGCCTGCCATTAAGCCACCATCTGTGGCATGGGATCTCAATCTTGTCCTTGTACAGCTAATGAAGCCGCCCTTTGAAACCCTAGCCACTACATCCCTGAAATTTCTTTCTTGGAAAGTCATCTTCCTAATTGCCCTCACTTCTGCAAGACACATCAGTGAACTCCAAGCTTTAGCGGTTGACCCGCCTTATACATGGTTCCACCATGATGAGGTAGTCCTTAGGACTCATCCCCACTTTATGCCGAAGGTGGTTTCACTTTTTCATTTAAACCAGTTGGTTTATCTGCCTGTTTTCTTCCCTAGACCTCATGCCTCTAGTGCGGAAAGGAATCTACATACTCTGGATTGCAAGTGTGCTTTGGCCTTTTATCTTCAGAGAACTAGGCAGCACAGAAAGGCTTCCCAGCTTTTTGTTGCTTTTGATTCCAGTCACCTGGGTCTTCCAGTTTCTAAGAGAACACTCTCCAAGTGGATTGCTGACTATATCTCTTTTACCTATGAGAGTAAGGAACTTTCTCTTGAAGGTCATGTCATAGCACACAATGTGCGAGCAATGGCTGCCTCTATTTCAAATCTACGCTCAGTGGCAATGGATGAAATCTGCAAAGCAGCAACCTGGTCCTCTGTCCACACCTTTGCAGCCCATTATTGCTTGGACAAGGACTCCCATCAGGATGCCTAATTTGGCCAGGCTGTTCTCCAGCATCTTTTTCAGACTTAGAACAACTCCTACTCCCCGTCCCGGGTTTTGATACCAGAGATCCTTGGGAGGAAACAAGACCCAATTCAGCCCATGTTTCACTGTTCTCTCTGGGGTCATCTCCCTGCCATCTCCAAGTTAGGGAGTCCCATATGTGAAGACTACATTCCTGCTTGTTCCTGGAGATAGCGTAGTTACTCACCTGTAGCAGGTGATCTCCAGGAACAGCAGGAATGAGTCTTCACAACCCACCCTCCTCCCCTAGGAATTGTATCTTTCTTTCTCTCCTTTTATCTCAGCTACAAACCCAACTGAGGAGGGAGAGTTGGAAAGACGGGAAGGCAGCAGCGCAGGCACAGTGAGATGCTCCCAAAAGTTTTCCTATAGGACGCTGGGGAGCATTCCCGCGCGGGCTCCGTCAGTGCCAACGTCATCCATATGTGAAGACTCAATTCGAGGAGGGAGAGTTGGAAAGGCGGGAAGGCAGCAGCGCAGGCACAGTGGGATGCTCCCAAAAGTTTTCCTATAGGACGCTGGGGAGCATTCCCGCGCGGGCTCCGTCGGTGCCAACATCACCCATATGTGAAGACTCAATTCCTGCTTTTCCCAGAGATCATCTGTTACAGGTGAGTAACTATGCTTTAATACTGTAAATAGTGTGAATACTGTAGATATTCCTGGCTGAGATCAGGCATCTTATGACATGTTAGCTAGGGAGTGGTCTTGCTGATTAGGACTAAGTGAGAATTGGGATTCTGTTTTAAAAGATGTTGTGCCAGGGATATTCATTTCTCTTTATTCAAGGCAGAGAAGACAGAGGTTTGTGAGTATGGAATACAGACAGTGTTTAAGAGAAGCAGCCTATTGTAAAGATGGTGATATTGCAACGTCCTTTAGGAGAGACTATTTCAGAAGAGCTGTGATATTTGGAGATAAATGTACATGAGAAAAATTGAAGAGAAAATATAAGTTGAGTGTATTAGAAGAGAACGTGTATAATGATTCATTGGTTTGCTTTTCTGCTGATGTGTTTTTAAAAAGATAACGTTTTTCTGGTTGTAAAAGATTTAAAAAGCCTTGCTGAAACTTGGTAATTAGTTGTTGTGTTCTCATATGTTGATTTTCTTCCTTAGTAAGTCAGAGCTGTATTTCGTCAGACTTGTAAATTGATATTTCAAACATCTGTGTTCTAATCTTTTTTAGCCTGTAATGTGTCAAGACAGATTTTTTTCTTGTTTTGTTTCACTCTTGGGTCTTAGGTAGGTAATTTCAATTGTTTTTCTTTTTGAGTTGTGTATTTTGGTTTCTAGAGAGGTGCATTTTGTTTTGATAGCTTTCTGATCTCAGTATGAATGAATAAAAAAAAGAGGACCCAGATAAATGTTGTAGCACTGTGATTTCTGTCTGTGGTGATTTTTTTGTTTTGGTTTGGTAACCCATAGTTTAGAAAGTTTAAAGCCTTAGTCTGTAAGGATTAGTGTGTTTTGATGGTCTATGCATGTATGTTAGCTAGTATGAGCAAGTGATTCGAAGGTATTGCGTGAAGTGAGATATGAGATAATAGTGATAGAAGGATTTTTTTGATAGACAGTAAATGAATTAGGGTGGTCTGATGTGACGGGATGTGTTGGTTTGATGAATATAGAAAACGGAGACGAGATTCTATGATGGATTTGGCAATGTTAATGTATTTGGACAGCTAGTGTTTTTTTCTGTCAGTATAAGTTTGTACTGTAGTATGGAATGGATTTTCTGAGTCAATAGATTGGGCTTGGAATGTACTGTACACTGAAGTAAGAACCTTAAAAGCAGACAGTACAGATAACAAGCCTGGCAGCGTTTTGTATGTTTACATTAGCTCTGTAGTGAATGATAGTGTGTGCAGCTATCTGGCTGGAAGACCTTGATTGCAAGTTTTCTTTTAAACAAGAAAAATAGTTTATAGTTAAAGTACAGCCTGCATGTTGCAAATTATTTTCTTTTTCCCTGTGAATATGTCAATCAGACAATGTTCATAGTAATGTGTCAAACCATTATCTAAGATAAAAGAGCCTTCCTAAGAATTTTTTGTAAACAATTGAAAAACAAGTTTAATTTATTTGCCATAAAATTGCCAATTTGTGTTTTGTTATTTGTTACCCCTTAAGTAATAAGATTAAGTAATACTTTGTATATTGTCATGGTTGGAGAATAAATTACAAACATAATTAATGATATACCTTGTAAGTTGTGCACCTGATAAGAGAGGTGTGTCTATTAGATCACATGTTAACTTTAATTTGATAGATAAAGAGAAAAATTGATAGAAACAGGAATAGGAGTAAAATTATTCTGATGAAGTGGTAATTCAGAAAAATGTAATACATACCAGCAAGCAAATATTACTTGCGAGAATAAAATGATGTCTTTTCTTTTTAGGTTATGTCTAAACTTTGGGACCCTCCTTCTAAGCCAATGAACCAGTGCACTTCAGTCAAGGACTGGGATTGGTTCCAGTATGCCATCTAGTGGCATGGGCACTCATTACTAGCCTGATCTTTGGTGTATGGAGAATCTGTTACCAGAGTTTGTGATAACACTACCCAAATTGCATTTGCCAAGCGTTTAATTAATGTTTTAGAACAACCTCAGAACGTCTAGACTTATTTGACCTGGAATGTTTTAAACATTTCTAACTTTTGTCTTTTGGACATGCATAATCCAGTTGATCTATTGACTACATGCTTAATTGCAATTCCTGCACTGGCTCAAGTCCTGCACTATTTTAAAGCTACACAAAATGACAGTCTTGCAAACGAAGAAGATATAAGGACACACCTTATGTCATAAAATGATATGTAATCCTGATGAAATAGTCAAATGTCAGCACCTGAAGATGCAAAGGGGAACTGCTAATCACACTGATACAATACTTTTATATAATACAACTAAAAAATGTTGAAATGTAACTTACACTATGAGTTGCAATAATACAATGTTACAAGCTAGTTATAGTAGAAATGTTAATTTTTCAACAGGATGGCTATTTTCTTGTGGTAATAACACCTACACAATTAATGCTTTAGCTTACATCATGGTAAAAAGTCTTAATCATACTTCAACTGCTTTTCACGAATTATTTAGATTTAAGAAGCACTAGGAAGGCAATCTTGCAAAATCGAGTAGCAATAGATTATCTACTTTTAAAACATAATTATGGATGTGAACATTTTGAAGGTATATGTTGTTTTAATTTAACTGACCATGCTACTTCCATTCATTCTCATATTCAAGCTTTGCAAAGTCTAGCCAAAGGTATTAAACAAGATATTACTGTTAATTGATGGGATTAGTTATTTGGATAGCTACCCAGTATGGATAGCCTCAGACAGATCATTGGAGGAATTATTATCCCTATCTGTTTACTGATTATGATATGTTGTTTTATTCAATGTATACCCAGTTTTATTGTTATGTTTCATCTACCTAAATTCCCCACTATATTTCGCAGAGAGCTAAAATCCCACCTAGTTAGAGAAAACTACACTAAAACCTAGAGCAGTTTCGCCCATCATCCCTCGACTACCCTTTAATCATCTATCCACCCTACCTCCCCCTCTTCCCCCCCTTTTTCAACCCCCCCTCCCCCCACACTGTAAATAATGCAAAGTGGTCCTCCCCAGGACCACTCTATGTAAATAGGTTGAGGTGTTGCCTCTAATACACTGTTTTTTGTATAAAGTTCTTAAATATTGTTCCATGTAATTGTTCTAGTTTAATTGTTTCAATGTAAACCACCCCTGATCTCTGGAAGGGGCGGTATAAAAATATCCACAAATAAATAAAATAAAATAATCAATAGTCAAAGGACCGAATGTAGTACAAATGAATTAAGGTTGACTACTAATTACGCATCAGAAGTGAGTTAGGGGTTAACTGAACCTCAGTTTTATGGGAGAGATTCCTGTACAATTTAGTGAAAAACATCTTCTTGCATAACTACATCATGCGAAACTTATGAGAGGGAGTCCTGATACAAGGATGTAGATTTAAAAAAAGCTTCTTCCCATAGCAACTGTGCTTATTCTCATAAAGTGAAGGTCATCGACCAGAGTTCTGAGCTTCTGAACCATGGGATGGGAGATGCCCCTCCCTTGAGTATTCTCAGGCGTCTGGCCAGCGTCTTGATTATGTTTAATGAACAACTGATCCTATTCTGTGCGTGTATATGTCACCTGATGAAAAATTACTGGTTGCTCTTGCAACAGGATAAAATGGGTGCCTTTTTCAGCCAGAGGAGAGAAAAAGGGATCCTATCCATGGAGTGAGCACGTGTGCTGCCTGGAAGTCTCCCAACTGACAAGTCTCTCTTGCCTGGCTGAATCCAGGATCCATTCAGTCAAAGTGTGGCATGAGATGAAGTTTATGTCATTTTCCTGTATCTTGCTGTTTGTAGATAAGTGAATTACTTGCTTTCAAGTTATCTTTTCTAACTAATTAGGTGAATAAGTGAATTACTTGCTTTTAAGTTACCTTTTCTTTATTTTATAAATAAACTGCTTATCTTTATTCCAAAGTGTGTTGGCCTTTATTTTTGCACCCCGTTCAATTAGCAGAACATCCTCCGGGTATGAGTGATTTGGCTTTCCGACAGTGGGGGGCATAAGGGGCTCAGTCGTGTGGGCAGATTATTTGAAGATGGTGTGCCTCGCCCCTTCTGTGATTTGCAGGAGAAATATGATATACCACAGCACCATGCCTATTACTATGTGCAGGTTACGCACTGGGTGGGGAGATGGGATGTTAAACAGCAAGTTGCCCACGATCTGACGGATGTTGAATGCTTATGTGAGGAGCATACTAGCACTAAAGGCCTTATAGCGACCCTGTATGCAGAATTGCAGAGACAAAGCTCTGGGGTGGGCAAGCATAGAGCACAGTGGATGCAAGAACTGCACCTCTCGTATACTGAGCAGCAGTGGGAGCAGACTGAGAGCTGGCTTTGGAGAAGCTCAGTGGTTATTAATGCTAGGGAAATCAATTATAAGGGTGGTACATGACACCCGTACAAGGGGCCCAAGCTTTCCTGGGGCATCAGTTATGTTGGCGTAGATGTGGCGGGAAGGGCACCTTGGCACATATATGGTGGCTCCGCCCCCGAATCCAGGGCTTTTGGCGAGAAATACAATATCATTTGAAACAAATGATAGGTTTGAATATCCCCTGGGACCTGGGTATTTTTCTTTTTGGGAAGAAGGTCTCTCAAGGATGCACCCCCCAACTAGCTTTGATTAGTCATGGTCTGAATGCAGCTAGGCTGTCATTAGCAACTGCCTGGAAACAAGTAGCGTCCCCGGCATTGTCATGCTAGCTGGAACATATGTGGGGCTTATACACAATGGAACAGGGAGTGGCGGTTGGAAGGATGCGCCTAACCCCAATTTGAACAGATCTGGGAGCTCTTTGTGTTAAAATATGTCTCATTGCCGGTATCATAACTAACTTAACTGGATATATATAAAGAGATCCACTCCTAGACATTGGGACTCCCCCTTCTTAGTAATATCATGAGGAGAGGCTGCTCTTTACCTATCTGATTTTGAAGCAGGGGGGGAGGGAGGATTGGGGGGGAGGGGACGGATGGGTAGGGAGAGGGGGGATGGGAAGGGGGAGGAGGGGAAGTGAGGGAAATAAGGGGAGAGGGAAGTAGAGGAGTAGGGAATTTGGGTTGTAAGGGGATTTTCTTAAAAAAAAAAAACAAGGCTGTGTTATGGCAATTGTTTGAATTGATGATTCTGTGCTTCATTATTGTGCAAGTATTTTGGAAGTGGACTTTTTTTCTGTAACTGTGATCAAGCCTTTAAATAACATTTAAAAAAAAAATGGATCAGCAGCTTACAAAGTGCTACTACATCTTTTGTAAAAGATAGTCTTACTCTCCATACCCAACAAGAATTACTTGAGAATAATCTTAGAGCTAAGAACCTTAGATGCCTTAATTTTCCTATTACTCATTTGTTATCAACGCAAATTTTGTTTCAGAAATATTTGTCTGAAGTCTTGGGTTACCAAGATGGGTCTAGACTTTCTATAAATAATTTGTACTATTTGCCAAGGCTATCTAGGGGAAATAATGGGTCGATGCAGGGTAAGCGTAGTTACTCACCTGTAACAGGTGTTCTCCAGGAGCAGCAGGAATCAGTCCTCACATATGGGTGACGTTGGCGCCGACGGAGCCCTCGCGGAGCAATTTTCCCCAGCTTTCAAAGAAAGCCTTTGGGAATTGCAGCGCGCATGCACGGTCCTCTTCCCGCCCAAGGGTGCCATCTTGCTCAGTCAGATGACATAGCTAAAAGACAGCAAAAATTAGCAAAAAACGAAAGCATATAACTGCAACTCCAAGGGGAGGAGGGAGGGTTGTGAGGACTGATTCCTGCTGCTCCTGGAGAACACCTGTTACAGGTGAGTAACTACGCTTTCTCCAGGACCAAGCAGGAAGTCAGTCCTCACATATAGGACTCCCAAGCTTAAGGCTACCGGAGACCCTAAGCACAAAAATGAGCTCCCTCAAGGTCAGTAGCACAGAAGGAAGGAATCTTCTCTGAATATGTCTCCAACTGGTAGCCCAACATCCGGGACGGAGGGTAGGAGTTGCCTATACCTCGAAGAGGTTACGGAGGACTGCCTGTCCGAAAGCACTGTCCCTGCGGGACTCCCTCTCCAGGCAGTAATGGGCTGCAAAAGTCTGGCTTGAAGACCAAGTAGCGGCCCGGCAGATGTCTGCCAATGGAACAGAGCGGACGTAAGCTACCGACGTAGCCTTCGCCCGAACACGATGAGCTGTGACTCTACCTTCCAGCACGAGGCCGGCTGCCTCGTAAGCCCAAGCGATACAGTCCGCAATCCAGATGGACAGAGTACGCTTGGAGACAGGGAGCCCCAACTTGTTGGGGTCATAAGACACGAAGAGCTGAACAGCCTTTCGGTGCTCCCGCGTACGGTCAAGGTAGAAGGTCAACGCCCTTCTACAGTCCAGGGTATGCAGGACCATTTCAGCTCGGCTGGAGTGTGGCCTGGGAAAGTAGGTCGGAAGTACCACCTCCTGGTTGATGTGAAAAGGGGAAACCACTTTGGGGAGAAATTTAGGGTGAGTCCGTAGGACTACCCGGTTCTTGTAGAACCTAGTGTAAGGAGGATCAGAAACCAGGGCCTGCAGTTCACTAACGCGTCTAGCAGAAGTGAGGGCTACCAAGAACAAGGTTTTCCATGAAAGAAAACGTAGCGGACAGGTAGCCATAGGCTCAAAAGGCGGACAGGTAATCCGCTGCAACACCACATTAAGATCCCAGTCCGGGGCTGGCGGGCGCAAAGGTGGCTTAAGGAGAAGGAGGCCTCTGAGAAACCGAGCCACCAGAGGGTGGCTGGAAAGAGGTCTACCATCCACCGGCATGTGATGCGCAGAAAGAGCACTGAGGTGGACCTTGACCGAGTTGGACTTAAGTCCAAGGTTTGAGAGAGAGCAAGTACTGCAAGACCACTGATGCTGAACAGGAGAAAGGATCTTGAGACTGCTGAGTACACCAGATGGAGAACCGACGCCACTTGAGAGCGTAGGCCTTTCGGGTGGAGGGCCTCCTGGAGGCCAAGACGACCTCCTCTACATCTGGAGGTAGCTGCAGCGGAGCAAGGACTACCCTTTCAGCAGCCAGGCCATCAGATGAAGGGACCGGAGATTGGGGTGTAGGAGAGTCCCCTGATCCTGCGACAGGAGGTCGGGCTGAAATCCCAGTGGAAGAGGAGTGTCTACCGCTATCTGCATCAGAAGCGGGAACCAAGGTTGTCTCGGCCACCGGGGAGCCACTAGGATCAGCGATGCTTTGTCTCTGAGAACCTTGAAGAGCGTCCGAGACACCAGTGGCATGGGAGGAAAGGCATACAAGAGGCGGGTGGACCATGGAATTAGAAAAGCATCCGCCGCTACTCTGAGAGGATGCGGCTGTCGAGAGCAGAATCTGGGCAGCTGCCGGTTCAGAGGACTGGCAAACAGATCCATGGTGGGGAGGCCCCACTTGAGAAAGATCCGCTGAACCACCAGCGGATCCAACCTCCACTCGTGTGGCTGGAGGATCCTGCTGAGCTTGTCGGCCAGGTAATTTTCTTGACCTGGGAGATAGACAGCCCTGAGGAGGATGCCCTGGCGGACTGCCCAAGAGCATAGCCGTTGCACCTCCTGACAGAGGCGGAAGGAGCCTGTTCCGCCTTGTTTGTTTACGTAGAACATGGCAACCTGGTTGTCCGTCTGTATCAGCAGCGACTGGTGGGACACCAGGTGAGAGAAGGCTTTGAGCGCTAGGCGGATGGCTCTGAGCTCCAGGAAGTTGATCTGTTGAGCAGACTCCCAAGGAGTCCAGAGTCCTTGAGTACATGACCCTTGGCAATGTGCTCCCCAACCCAGGAGAGAAGCATCGGTCGTCAGGACCTGAGAATGCGGAGGGGACTGAAATGCCACTCCTAGCACTAGGATGGGTAGATGAAGCCACCATCGCAGAGAGGAGACCAGCTGGTCGGAGATCTGCACAGAGTCCGCTAAGCTCCCCGTGGCCTGATGCCATTGATTGCGAAGGCACCACTGAGCAGGACGCATGTTCAGTCGGGCATTGGGGGTCACATGGACTGTGGAAGCCATATGGCCGAGCAGTCGCAGAAAGTGCCTGGCTGAGACCAGCGCATTGCTGTGAAAGTGGCCGGCGAGATCCATGAGCCGCTTGGCCCTGTCCAGAGGGAGGAAGGCCCGTGCCTGAAGTGTGTCCAACCTGGCGCCGATGAACTCGAGATTTTGAGAGGGGAGCAAAGTGGACTTTGCGAAGTTTATGACAAAACCCAAGTGCTGGAGCAGAGCCACAGTGCGATGAGTGGCTTGAGCGGCCTCTGGTGAAGATGGGGCTCTGATGAGCCAGTCGTCCAGGTATGGGAACACAAACAGACCTTGAAGTCTCAGATAAGCCGCCACCACTGCGAGGCATTTGGTGAACACCCTGGATGCGGAGGATAGGCCAAAGGGCAGCACTCTGTACTGGTAATGATTTCCTCCCACAACAAATCTGAGATATTATCTGTGGTCCGGATGAATGAGGATATGAGTATATGCATTTTTCAGATCCAAGGAGCATAGCCAGTCTCCCTGCTGGAGGTAGGGCAGCAGGATTCCAAGGGTAAGCATTTTGAACTTTTCCTTTGCAAGGAACTTGTTGAGGTTTCGCAAGTCCAGGATGGGTCTGAGGCCTCCTGTTCTTTTTGGAATCAGGAAGTACCTGGAGTAAAACCCCTGGCCCCACAGGTGGTGGGGCACCGGTTCCACGGCTCGTTCTTGAACAAGACTTGCTAACTCCTGAAGGAGTAAGTCCCTGTGCAAAGGTAGTCTGGGAGGCTCCCCTGGAAAGTAGGAGGGAGGTACCTGGTGAAAGTGAAGAAGATAGCCCTTTTGAACTATGTGATGTACCCAGGTATCTGTGGTGATGTTGGACCACCTTTGGGCAAAGTGGACCAGCCGGCCTCCTGTGCTGAGAGAAACCAGCTGAGGGGGAGAGGCTATGCTGAGGAAGTCAAAAACCCCCACCCTGCTGAGCAGGGGCCGGTGGTGCAGGCTTGGGGGCTGGCTGCCTACGGGACCCATTACCCCGTCCCTTGGCCTGCTTTCCCTGTGGGGGAGCTGCTGAGGCCTGATACTGAGGGTAGTATTTATAGGCAGCACCTTTCCTCGGGTAAAAGGGCTTTTTTCCCCGAGGCCTTCTTCTTTTGAGAAGGGGCAGAGGTCTTCCTTGAGAGACGAGTCCTGGTGAGAGTCTCCGTCTCGATTTGTGCAGCCTTCTCATCCATGGGCTTGCCAAAGAGGTTATCACCTCGGCAGGGGACATCGACCAACTTGTCCTGTACCCAGGGCTCGAGGTCGGACGTCTGAAGCCAAGCCTGGCGGCGTCCACCGATGCCGGCCGCAGCTACTCGAGCCGAAGCCTCAAAACCATCATAGGCTGCTCGAGATATAAACTTGGAGCACTCCCGAATACCAGTAGACAAGGTTTGGAACCTCTGCAAAGGTTCGTCGGAGAGACCAGCAGAGAACCCGGCTATTTCCTTAGCCAGGTCTCGGAGATACATGCCCATGTAGAGCTGGTAAGTCTGGACTCGACAAGCAAGCATAGAGCCCTGGAAGCACTTCCTACCGAGGGCATCCAGGCTTCGGGCTTCCCTACCAGGGGGCACCGAGGAGTGCATTTTTTGACTCTTAAGTCTATGCATGGCCGATTCCACCACCATGGAATGGTGCGGTAGTTGTGCCTTTTGGAAGCCGGGGCTCTTGCAGACTCGATAAATGGAATCGACCCGCTTGCTTAACACCGGCGACGCCGCCAGGCTCTCCCACATGCGGAAGAGAAGTCGTTCCAGCATCGGAGGAACCGGTACAATAAAGGCCTCCTTCGGGGGAGAGTCATATTGGAGGGCATCGAGTTCTTCGACTCGAGGTTCCTCCTCGGGATCCGCGGGGAAGGCCAAAGCCTTGGCCATATCCCTCACGAAGTCCGAGAACCGGGTATCCTCCGGGGGGGGGGGGGACCATCTCCGAGGTTTGGACTCGGGGGAGTCTGAAGGGACACACCGAGTCTGAAAGGAACCAGGTGACTCTTCGTCCTCAGATTCCCAGGCCGACTCCTCGGAGGAGGAGTCGAGCGGCTCCGGTTGGGTGGGCACCGATGCTATCCGCTCCGACGCCGAGGGAGTCGGCGTCGACGACCTCGGTCCCGAACGGGAGGCCGAAGGAGACCTCGACCGAGGATCGACTCGAGCCCTCATGGACTCGAGGATCGGCTCGGTCTCCGGGGTCGATTTGGAGGTCGACGTCCCGGCGGTCAGGGCAGAAACACCGGCGAGGCCAGCCATCAATACCCGCTGCTGGTCCATGAAGGCAGTCAGACTGCTCTCCGAGGCCGTCAACCTGAGTCCGAGCTCAGGAGACCCAGCAGCCCCCGACTCGGGCCCCGACGGCGTCAGGCCCGACGTCGGGTCCTTCAGAGGCGAGTCAACGAGGACAACAGTACTCACGTGAGCGGGCAAGTCCACCTCGAGTTGAGGATGTTTTGACGGCCTCTCCATCTCCGAGGACCCGGGACGGGAATCGGGGCTATGCGACCTGGCCCTCGAGGAACCAGGAGCGTCCACCGATCCCGCCCTCGCGGGTTTCTTCTTCCGATGATATTCCCGGGTAGGAGACTCCCGTTCAGAGGAACTGCGACGATGCTCAGGACCAGAGTCCCGAGACGTCGAAGCCTCTGACGAGGTCCAAGCCCGGCCGGAGTCAGAGAAGATACGCTCCCGCTGATGCTGCCGACTCCTCAACGCTTTTGAGGACATTTTGCCGCATGGCCCACAGATCATGGAGTCATGATCGGGTCCGAGGCAGCGGAGGCAGAAGTCATGAGTGTCTGTAAGAGACATGAGTTTCTTACAGAGATCACACTTTTTAAAGCCGCTGGCAGCCATCGGGGGAAAAAGGGCCCCTGCGAGGTCGAATGACCGGGCTGCCAGGGAAAAAGGAAAAAGGCGCGAAATCTGTCACGAAGGACAAAAAAACGAAAAATAAGGAACGGACTCGCAACCGGCGTCGCGAGTCCGGGCGGGAAAAGAACCGGCGTCGAACCGAAGAAAAAAGAGAGAAATAGAGAACAAAATCAACTTTTCGGCGGGGATTCACAGACAACGTCTGTAGGGCTCCGCGGAAAAAAGAAGACTGAGCAAGATGGCACCCTTGGGCGGGAAGAGGACCGCGCATGCGCGCTGCAATTCCCAAAGGCTTTCTTTGAAAGCTGGGGAAAATTGCTCCGCGAGGGCTCCTTCGGCGCCGACGTCACCCATATGTGAGGACTGACTTCCTGCTTGGTCCTGGAGAATGGAGGTTCCACCTCAGGTGGATAGCTTGAATGTATCTGATTTTGTTGAATCTTCAAATGACCTGATTTCTACTAGGGCTACCATTCTTGTATTGTTTAATTCTGAGATAGATAAGAATATTTTATTTAACTGTTTTTATACTGCTTTATCATTTCAGTTTACATTGTAACTTAAACTTGGTAATGTATACCAAACAGGGACATTGACAACCTGGATTCTTCTGAGGCAATGGAGGGTTAAGTGACTTGCCCAAGACCACAAGGAGTGCTAGTGGGAATTGAACTGTGGTCTTTTGGTTCTCAAGCCAATGCTCTAACCATTAGGCTACTCCCCCATTCCTGAAAATACAAATGCATACACTTATGCATTTGTATTTTCAGAATAAAGATGCTACTTTCTGCAGGGGGGGGGGGGGATGTGTCCATGCAAACGCAGCTGAGACGCAAGGCTTTTCTCACTTTAAAGCCTCATGTTCTGGCTCTTGGTGCCACTTTCTTTTTAAAATTTCCTTGAAAATGCCTGGTCACCTCTGGGGGGTCTAAATATGACTTTACTGAAGTTTCCTATTTGGAAGTTGTTCTTAATAATTAAGGTTCATTATGATAATGATTAGTCTGTACTTTATGTTTTTTGCTAGCATGCTTGAAAAAGGAGAGTTTTATTATTGTGATTTTCAGGTAATTTGCTCTTCTCCTATGATAGCATTTTTTTTCTTGATAGAAATGTGTAATTATCTCCCCATGATGTAGACTGATGAGTTGATTTGTTGATTTGTATTATTTTTGTGTTATACAATATCTCTTTCTGTTTTTTACTTATTGTAATTAACTAAATGCCTTAATAAAAAAAATAAAAAAAGAATACCTAGCCTCAATCACACATTTAGGAAGACCCTCACCACACGTAGATAGACCCTCACCAAGTACAGAATAAGTGACCAAAAACTAAAAATAGAAATATGTTGACAAATATCAAACTGAAACCCCAAGAAGCCACACTCTACATGTAGTGCAACACCAGAAAATTAAAAAGATGCATATAAAGAAAGCATGTAAATCACAAAAGCTGATATATTACAATCATTAAGTTGAAAATAAAATACTTTTTTTCTACCTTTGTTGTCTGGCCTTTTTATTTTTCTAATTGTATTGGTTCCAGGCTCTGGTTTCTGCATCTTCTCTTAACTCTTTCCAGGATCTCAACTCTTTCCATCTGCTACTTCTCTCCTCTACATCCATCTCTGACATTGATTTTTTTTCTTTTCATCTTTCTTCTAAGTATTTTTTAATCTCATTATGCACTTAAGTTTCTCTTCTTCATATCATCTTGAAGGACTAGAAAGGGGGACTGTTACTTCTGGAGAGAAATCTGCAACTGTGAGTATATACTTCTGGTAATTTTCTAAAAAGAATTCTTTGTATTAAAGCTACTTAATCTGTGAACCCGCTGTTTTTTGTTGGATCAGTTAGGGCCTAGTAGCAGCAATTAAAGTTTGAATTTAAAACACAGAGGAGAACTTTCTGGTTACATTTCATACCCAGCAGAGAGCTTGTAGTTTAAATTTAATAGTCACTCAGGGCCAAGTGACAGCAAAGTACTTTTAGTTTAAATTTAACACACAGAAGAGAGCTTTCTGGTTACATTTGGAACCCAGCAGAGAGCTCGTAGTGTACATTTAATAGTCACTCAGGGCCTAGCATCAGAAAAGTACTTTTAGTTTTAAAACACAGAAGAGAGCTTTCTGGTTAAATTTAGAACCCAGCAGAGAGCTTGTAGTTTAAATTTCATAAGAAGTTAGAGCCTAGCAGCAGCTAAGAGCTATAATTTAAATCAAATCAGAATTTAGCATACCTCAGCAGCACAAGACAGGGTACTGTGTAGCAGCCCTCTTTTAATAAGTGTTATTTCCCTCCCTCCCTCCCCTGGGATAATCATAGCTTAATAGGTACTTACACATCTTAAAAGACAGGAGGTGCTTTCAGGTGAAGCTCATTACCCAAATCAGTCATACACTAAGGACCTGAGATTAATTAAGCTTCAGGTGAACAAGGTATATTAAACGTATTAGGTACAGTTTTATTGGTATAAATAGCAACCCCTAGTATGTAAGAACTTAAAGATCTAGACACAAACCTAAAACTAAGATGCAGACAGCAGTCCAGCAGCGGGATGGGGGCTTTCCAGTCTTTTGCATTGAGTGTCACATGTATGATTTTCTCCCAATTGGTGAGAGGTCTTACGTGTGCACTAGGTGCAAGGAGCTCTTTGCTCTCAGGGAACAAGTCCGTTCTCTAGAGACTAAAGTAGCAGACTTGGAAAACATAAGACAGACAGAGAGGTACATAGACGAGACCTACAGGGATATAGTCCTGAAGTCCCACCTCCAGTCTGGCAGCACCCCTGTTGCCATGGAGGAGAGAGGTCACGTGACAGGAGAGCATCACCCTGGTGTGGCAGGAAGTGATCCTGTAACTAGGACCTCTCCTCCAGGTGATGTAAAACCCTCTTGCACCGAGGAAGTTTCTCCAGGGCCATGTGCCCATGAGGGAAGGGTTAGGACAGCCGTTATAGTTGGTGATTCGATCATTAGGCATGTAGATAGCTGGGTGACTGGTGGACGTGAGGATCGCCTGGTAACATGCCTGCCTGGTGCGAAGGTAGCGGACCTCAAGCGCCACCTAGATAAGGTCTTAGATAGTGCTGGGGAGGAGTCTGCTGTCTTGGTACATGTCGGTACCAATGACATAGGAAAATGTGGTAGGCAGGTTCTGGAGGCAAAATTTAGGCTTTTAGGTAGGAAGTTGAAATCCAGAACTTCCATGGTAGCATTCTCCGAAATGCTTCCTGTTCCACGCGCAGGACCCAAAAGGCAGGCAGAGCTCCGGAGTCTCAATGCGTGGATGAGACAATGGTGCAGAGATGAGGGTTTTGGATTTGTTAGGAACTGGGGAACATTCTGGGGAAAGGAGGGGCTCTTCCAAAGGGATGGGCTTCACCTTAACTGGGATGGAACCAGGCTGCTGGCATTAACCTTTAAAAAGGAGATAGAGCAGCTTTTAAACTATTATTAGGGGAAAGCCGACAGTCGCCCAAGAGCGGATGGTTCGGAAGAATGAATGTATCCTTGAAGGATACTACCAAAAGCAGAGAGGTTCCACAAAAGAGTAAAGTAGCCCAAATGCCCTCAAGTATGGAGCAGACAGAGCTTAAAGATCCTAATTTACCCATGTCTAACAATAGCCAAATTAACATGAATAAAATACATTCTCTAAAATGCTTGTATGCAAATGCTAGAAGTCTAAAGAATAAGATGGGAGAGTTAGAATATATAGCACTAAATGAAAGGTTAGATATGATTGGAATATCAGAGACATGGTGGAAGGAGGGCAACCAGTGGGACACTGTGATACCTGGGTACAAACTATATCATAATGATAGAGCTGATCAAATTGGTGGAGGGGTTGCGCTCTATGTTAGAGAGGGTATTGACTCAGAAAGGATTAAAGTTTTGCAGGAAACAAAATCTGCTGTAGAATCTATATGGATTGAAATTCCATATAAAAGGGGGAAGGCAATGGCAGTGGGGGTGTACTATCGAGCACCTGGCCAGAATGACCAAATGGATGATGAAATGCTCAAAGAAATCAAGGAAGCTAACAAAAGTTACAGCGCAGTAATAATAATGGGTGATTTCAATTACCCCGGTATCGACTGAGTCAGTGTCACGTCAGGACATGCTAGGGAGATAAAGTTCCTAGATGAAATAAATGACTGCTTCTTGGAGCAGCTGGTTCATGAACCAACCAGAGGGGAAGCCATATTAGACCTAGTCCTTAGTGGAACACCAGATCTAGTGCAAGAGATAAGGGTGTTGGGGCCACTTGGCAATAGTGATCATAGCATGATCGCCTTTGATTTAATTAGTGGAGGAGGGATAGTAAGGAAATCCACAGTACTACCTTTTAACTTTCGAAAGGGAGACTATGATAAAATGAGGAAAACAGTTAAGAAAAAACTAAAAGGAGCAGTTGCAAAGGTTAAAGATGTACATCAAGCTTGGGTGTTGTTGAAAAATACTATCTTGGAAGCCCAGACCAGCTGTATTCCACGCTTTAAGAAAAGTGGAAGGAAGTCCAAAAAACTGCCAGCATGGTTTAAAGGTGAGGTCAGAGAGGCTGTTGTTGCCAAAAAAGCATCTTTCAGGAAATGGAAAAAAGAGCCAAATGACGAAACCTGGAAACAGCACAAGCACTGGCAAGTCAAATGCAAGGCATTGATAAGGCAGGCAAAGAGAGAATTTGAGAAGAAGCTTGCTGCGGAAGCAAAAACGCAAAATAAAGACCTTTTCAAGTACATTCGTAGCAAAAAAACCTGTGAGAGAGTCAGTTGGTCCATTAGATGATAAAGGGGTTAAAGGAGCACTAAGAGGCGTCAAGGCAATAGCGGAGAGACTGAATGAATTCTTTGCTTCGGTCTTTACTGAGGAAGATGTAGGGATGTTACCCATGACTGAAGTGGTATTTAAAGGTGCGGAAGAATTGAAGGAAATATCGATACATCGGGAAGATGTCTTACAACTATTAGATAAACTGAAGAGTAGCATATCACCTGGGCCAGACGGTATACATCCAAGGGTGTTGAAAGAACTGAAATATGAGATTGCAGACCTGCTATCAGTAATCTGTGAACTATCATTTAAATCATCTCTAATACCTGAAGATTGGAAGATCGCCAATGTAACACCAATTTTTAAAAAGGGTTCCAGGGGTGATCCGGGAAACTACAGACTGGTGAGCCTGACGTCAGTACCAGGAAAAATGGTAGAAACCATCATAAAGAATAAAATTACTCAGCATGTAGATAGTCACAACCTAATGGGAGACAGCCAACATGGCTTTAGACAAGGAAGATCTTGTCTTACTAATCTGTTATGTTTTTTTGAAG
Source organism: Ichthyophis bannanicus (assembly GCA_033557465.1). Lineage (NCBI taxonomy): Eukaryota > Metazoa > Chordata > Amphibia > Gymnophiona > Ichthyophiidae > Ichthyophis > Ichthyophis bannanicus. The sequence goes on from CM066032.1 coordinate 1,153,496,075, forward strand.
GAGTGAATAAACAGGTGGACAAAGGTGAGTCGGTTGATATTGTGTATCTGGACTTTCAGAAAGCCTTTGACAAGGTCCCTCATCAGAGACTTTTGGCAAAACTAAAGAGTCATGGGATAGGAGGCAGTGTACTATTGTGGATCAGGAACTGGTTAAAAGATAGAAAGCAGAGGGTAGGGCTAAATGGCCAATTTTCCCAATGGAGAAAGGTGAATAGTGGTGTACCCCAGGGATCTGTGCTGGGTCCGCTGCTTTTTGACATATTCATAAATGACCTGGAAAGTGGAATAACGAGTGAGGTTATCAAATTTGCAGATGGAGTGGAGGAGTGGCCTAGTGGTTGGGGCAAGGTACTTCAGGCCGGAAGGTCGGGGTTCAAATCCCACTAGAGGACAGCAACCTTGGGCCGGAAGGACTGGGGTTTCTAGTCCCACAGGTGCTCCTTGTGGTCTTGGGCAAGCCACTTAACCCTCCATAGCCCATGTTCCCTGTAAAATAGTTATCTCGAAGTTATAATGCCCTGTTCAATGTAATTTCAGTTTGTTCAATGTAAACCGCACTGATGCAGAATAGCGCAGTATATAAGAGAATGTAATAAATAATAATAAATAAATGACACAAAACTATTTAAAGTTGTTAAAACCCAAGAGGATTGTGAAAACTTGCAAGAGGATCTTGATAAATTGGAAGACTGGGCATCAAAATGGCAGATGAAATTTAATGTGGACAAGTGCAAGGTTATGCACCTAGGGAAGAACAACCCAAACTATGGTTACGCGATGCAAGGTTCCACATTAGGAACCACCACCCAGGAAAAAGATTTAGGCGTCATTGTGGATACCATGCTAAAACCCTCGGCCCAGTGTGCAGCGGCGGCCAAGACAGCAAATAGAATGCTAGGTATGATAAGGAAAGGAATGGAAAATAAAACAAAAGATATTATAATCCCTCTATATCGTTCCATGGTGAGACCGCACCTTGAATATTGTGTGCAATTCTGGTCGCCGTATCTTAAAAAGGATATAGCGATTTTAGAAAAGGTTCAGAGAAGAGCCACCAAAATGGTAAAGGGGATGGAAGGATACTCCTATGAAGAAAGGCTAAAAAGGTTAGGGCTCTTTAACCTGGAAAAGAGACGGCTGAGGGGAGATATGATAGAAGTCTATAAATTAATGAACGGAGTGGAACGGGTAAACGTAGATCGATTGTTTACGTTATCAGAATATAGAAAGACTAGGGGACATGCAATGAAGCTACAGGGTAAACTATTTAAGACTAATAAAAGAAAATATTTTTTCACTCAACGTGTAATCAAACTCTGGAATTTGTTACCGGAGGATGTAGTAAAGGCTGTTAGTGTAACTGGGTTTAAAAAAGGTTTGGACAAGTTCCTGGAGGAAAGGTCCATAAACCATTATTAAGAAGTGACCGAAGGTATCAATGCTTGACCCAATACAAGCATTGCGGAACCTGTCCCTTGGGGAAACTGCTAGGTACGTATGACCTAGATTGGCCACTGTTGGAAACAGAATACTGGGCTTGATGGACCTTGGTCTGACCCAGTATGGCATATCTTATGTTCTTATGTCTTCATTCTATTACTTTTTAACCTTAACCACAACCCTCCCACTCCCCATCTCTCTCTTTCCCCAGCTTCTCATTTCCCAGTCTCACTAATTCTCCCCTTTCTCTCCTCCCTGCTGTTTCCCAGCATCTCTCCCCTCTCTTTCCCCACTGTGCAACATCTCCACATCCAATATGTTCCCCCTCTCTCTCTCTGTCCAGCATCTCCAACTCTCTTTCACTCCATATCCCCCACCATATCCAAAATATCTTCTTGTGTCTAGTATTCCTGCCCTTCTCCCATTTCTTCTCTTGTCTAGCATCTCCATCTCCCTATAGCCTGCCAAATCCAGCTTCTCCTTATGGTAGCTATATGCCCTCTCCCCTGTGTGCAACTTCTCACTTCCCTCTCACCCCTCCCCATGTCTAGCATCTCCCCTCCACCTCCCTCATATTGAGCATCATTCTCTTCATCTTCCCAACCCCCAACATGTCCATCTCCCTATAAGTCCCCTCGGGATTGTACCAAGCTAAAAATGAGCCCTGTGTGACTAATGAATCCGGCACCCTCCTTCCACCTAGCCACATTCAGTAATTCACTCTTTTTTAGCTTTCTGGAAGCCCAGTTATGATATCATCACCCCTTTCTGTGAATGTGCCCTGTGCGGCTGCACCACTTGCACAGTCCTTGGTACAGCCTTGAGTCTCCTTATGTCCAGCATCCCTTCTCCATCCCCCTGTTCCCCTTCACTTGTGTCCAGAATCCCCCTCCCTCTCCTTATGACCTCTCTCGTGTCCAATATCTCCCCTCCTCCATATTCCCCCTCTCCTGTGTGTAGTTTCCCTTCCCCAGCCATATAGCCCTGCGTGTCCCCTGTAACTCAAACCCACCCACCCCCATGCAGCATTCCCTTCACCAACATTATGATGTTGCTCAGTTCAGGGCAGACATCCTTCCAGGACTTGGCTGCCACTCAAAGTTGCTGCAGGCTCCTCTGTGCCACTGGCCTGGCCCACTCAGTCAACCCCCATCAGTTGCCAGCTCCTCCGGGGCTGCCGGGCCTGGGCCAGGGAGGTTTCGGCCTCTGCAGTGCTGCCTTTCTCCCTCATGCACTACTTCTTCTTTCTCTCCACTGGTAGTTGACAGGAAGAGGCACTGCCCTAGGGCTAAGAGAGACCCCACACTGTATGCCACTGTCATTGCCACTGCAGCAGTTGTAGCGGCGGTGGCAGTGACGGCAGCACAGGGCTTGTAGCAGAGCAGGGCATGTTGCCCACACATACATAGGACCAGTCCTAGTAGCAGGTGCAGATGGAGCTGTGGATGCACCAGGTAGGAGGAGCTGGAGGTTTCTAAGGGCTTCTCTTTGTGATGCACGGCACGTACGCAAACGTCAGTGTCATCAGGCAGCAGCAGCACATTTGGCAACAATTAAAAACTCACAAGTTGGGCCAGGGCTGGGGCCAGTTCCAGAGTCGAACAGGATGTGGCAGGGCCGGCAAGGCAATATAGCAGCAGTAAGTTCAGATAATTCGGCAGCGGGGATGGGCAAAGGCAGTATGTGCAGGATGAGGTTGGCACGGGACCTCCTGTACTGCGGGGCTCTGTGCCAACAACATGCTCACACATGCGTAGGGCCAGCCCTGTGCACATGATCTACCCATCAGACATGACTGAAGCCAAGAAGTTGCAGAACCTTGGATACCTTTCTGTTTCAGATGATATAGCAATTGATCATGATCAACAATATTGAAAGTAGCTGTAAGATCAAAGAATATTATCAAAATATCATTCCGTCTTTCTTCAACAATTCGAATATCACTTATCAATGAGAGGAAAAGTCTCCGTTCCAAACGCCTTTCTAAATCTGGTCTGAATAGGATAAATTTCTTCATTCTATTAAATATAATCTGAAAGACAATAAAGCACTACTTTCTAATAATTTTCCAGTGACAGACAGGAGTAAGACTAGCCTAAAAGAAGTAAGATCAGCCATATTCTTAGAATTCATTTTCAGAAGTGTCTGGACAAAGCTAGCTTTGATAAAGCAGGCATGGTATCCTCTTCTAAGGATGAATCACAGTCTGTACCAGAAAAAGCAGTTTGATTTCCTTACATCTGTTAAGCAAATGTAAAAGTGTAGGATCCAGATGTAAGGAGGATGTGTTGAGTTGGCTCACCAACCTCAATATCCATGCATTTTTGGAAGCTGATATAGGATGAACTACTGTTTAATGTAGGTTATACTGGTGCTTTGTTACTATTCTATTGTCATTAAGTGATCCTTTGTGTTTTTCTCATGCCATACTGGGTCAGGGCAAAGGTCCATCAAGCCCAACATCCTATTCGCAGCACTGGCCAATCCAGGTCACAAGTATTTGGCAGGATACTAAAAGGTAGAAAGATTTCATGCTACTTATCCCAGCAATAAACAGTGGATGTTCCTCAGTCCAGTTTTACAGTGATTTATGGACCTTTTCTCCAGGAAACATGTCCAAACCTTTTAAAACCCAACAGCAATAACAGCTCTTACTATATCCTCTGGCAATGAATTCCAGAGCTTAATTGTGCATTGAGTGGAAAAAATATTTTCTCAGATTAGTACTACAACTTTGTAGCTTACTGCATATTCCCTGGCCTTTGTACTTTTGAAGCTGTAAACATCCAATTGATGTTGACTAATTTCACTCCACTCATTTTATAGACCTCTGTCATATCTCCCCTTAACTGTCTCTTCTCCATGCTGAAGAATCCTAAAAGCCTTTCCTCAACATTGCCGGCAGAGGAGCTTGCTGTTGACCGTTCTGCACAGATTTTGGAGTTTTTTGAGATTGGAGGGGATAGCCGTCCGACCATAGCTACTCTGAGGGCACGATTGGAGATATATGGACATCAACCGGACTATGGAGTGGTAGAGCGGGCCTGGGCTGTGGAATTACGACGGGATATTCCCCTGGGGTCGGTTAGGGCCGCGCTCCGACGAATACCGGAACTGGCGGAGGGGGCCCGCTGGAGAGAGGTTCAGCTTAAATGTATTACACGGGCATATTTCTCCCCTAGAAGAGCACTGCGCAGTCATCTGGCCACAGCGGATGGGACCTGTCCTAGGTGTGCCGAACCATTGGCCACTTTGTTGCACATGTGGTGGGAGTGTAAATACATTCGATCATATTGGACACGAATAAGCTCCTGGGTGGCCAACTGTATTCAGCAGAGGGTTCCGTGGTCTGGCCCCTTGGTGGTATTAGATCAGCTAAACTCCCTCTTACCCCAGGGCAGGTGGGTGCGGCTTTGGGTTCGAAAGGCATGTTTGGTGGGGAAGGGGCCTATACTCAGGAGGTGGAGAGACCAGCAACCCCCATCCTTTTGGGAGTGGCGGAATAGTCTCCACCAACTGATGTTGGCAGAACGATGGAGAGCTCAGGGGAATGTGCGGAGGTGGTCCCAGTTTTGTTAATTTGGGAATCTTATATCCAAAACCTGAGCCCACGTAGCCGTAATGAAGTCTTGCGGGTTGGAAATTAAGCTGCTGGGAGGGTGTGGGTGATACTTCCTTGGGTACAGCCTGGCTTGCGCTATTGGGAGAGGTTACGATTACAGGACGGGAGTTAGGGGGTGGGGGGGGGAGTGGGTTGGGGGAGGGGGGGAAGGGGGGTAGATGGGGTCTTCCAACTTATATAAAGAAAAATACCTGTGTTAGTAAGACTTACTGTTTCTCTATGCCTTTGTTGTCTGCTGTAATGTCCCCGGGGGGATAAGAGTCTACCCCCTGGAGGCTTGCCGTTTCCTTTGTTGGCATGTACTTTATATGATTAAATAAAAGATACAAAAAAAAAAAAAGCCTTTCCTCATAAGTGTATTCTTTCATCCTCTTAACCATTCTCATCACCCTTCTCTGTATGTTTTTCTAATTCCCCTATATCTTTTTAATTTAAGATGTGGCAACCAGAACTGCACACAGTACTCAAGATGTGGTCACACCATGGCGCAATACAGAGCCATTATGATATCATTTGTTCTATTCTCCATTCCTTTCCTTATGATTCCCAGTATTCTATTAGCTTTCTTGACTGTCACTGCATATTGAGCATAGGATTTGAATGTATTAATCATGATGACACCTAGATCTTTTTCCTGGGTGGTGACTCCTGATGTGGAACCTTGCATCATGTAGCTATAGTTTGAGTTGTTCTTCCCTAAGTGCATAACTTTGCACTTGTCTAAATTAAATGTCCTCTGCCCTTTGGATGCCCAGTCTCCCAATTTCTCAAGGTGCTCTTGCAATTTTTCACAACCTTCATTTAATTATTTAACAACTTTGAATAATATTGTGGCATCTGCAGATTTGATCATCTCACTCATAGTTCCCATTTCAGGTCATTTAAATATATATTAAAAGGCAGTGGGCCCTGTACAGATCCCTGGGGCACTTCAATATTCATCTTTCTCCATTGAGAAAATTGGCCTTTAGTCCTAATCTCTGTTTTTTATCTTTTAACTAGTTCCCAATCCGCAAAAGGACATTGCCTCCTATCCCATGACGTTTTAATTTCCTCAAAGGTCTCTCAAGAGGGACCTTGTCAAAGGCTTTTTGAAAACCCAGATAAACTATATCAACTGGCTCACCTTTATCTACCTGCTTATTTGCACCTTCAAATAAAACTTAGCAGATTGGTGTGGCAAGACTTCCGTTGTCCCATTAAACCATGTCTATATGTTCAGTAATTTTGTTCTTTATAAGGTTTCAACCATTTTGCCTGGTTCTGACATCAAGCAAACTGTGGCAGGTGCAGGCCTGTGACCCACAGTGTCTGAACATAAGCAGGCCAGCATGGCTAGCTTGACCTGTAAATGAGGCCTGTGGAGAGGCATATAGGATTGCACATCCCCCAATATGCTGCTATTGTAAGATAGAACTCAGTAGAAGTATTGAATTAGCTTAGGTAAGCAGAACTGCAGTATTGAAAGATGGAAAAATACAGAAAATACATGTTTAAAAGTTACTGATAAGAAAAAGTACATCTGCAAAGAAATAATTGGGAGTGCTGACAGATGAGTTGCAGAGCCCAGCTCCTCTGCACGTACAAATTGGTTCTATGGCCTTGAGAGTGTGAAAGTAACAAGTTGATGAACTGACCATTGTAATTGGGACTAGAAGGGGGGGTATGCAGGTGTCATGCCCACTGGAGGGACATAATTTGATAAACTTATCAGTACCGGGACCAATAGAAGAGGTACGGGAGGTACGGGAGGTTACCGGGACCAATGAAGTGTTTTTCTATACCTAGAATGGAACAGAAGTCTATAAAAGTTGTTGTAATGCTTGAAAACTTTGCTCAGCCATTTTGAAATTGACTGGTTCGAGACTTGTGCACAAATAAATGATTTGGACCTTCTGAACAGACTCCTGGTATCATTGGTTTGTCTGCGCTTTGCTGCTACATATTCCTTGGTGCGTTGGCCGGGAAGTTGTGGAATCAAAGTGTATATAGGGCAATATACCACGACTTTCCGCCTCTATAGGCTTGGTCCTGCCGGGATCGCGCCCTTCCGACGAGGGCTGCTCCCTGGCGCCACCGGTCCCTTGTATCGGAGGGAGCTGGTCGGACCTCGGCGGGTGACGAGCCCGGCTGGAGTCAACGCCTCGAACCCGAGTGAGGGGAGTCCGAGGTCCAACTCATGCGCCTGCTTGGGAAGTTTGAGGACCGGATCCGGTGAGTATAGTTTTGATTTTGGGTCTAGACAGAAATAGAAAGCGCAGTACTGCCATTGGAACTTGGAACTTTGGAATTTGTAATCTCGAGATATTGGGAATTGGTAAGAGAGCATGATCAACTCTCAAGGAAGGGCCGAGTAACCCCGCATGGGAATTCGCCGGGTGAAACCCCCATCCTTTTTGTAATTGGGAAATTGGAAAAGACTAGTCAGAATAGATAGAAACGAATGCATTCTGGGATACGTTGCTAGCATGATTGTGTGAACGAAGTGTGAATGAGAGGTCTGGCAGCACGGACCAAGTGAAGGCGGACCCCTGAGTAGCGCATTTCCTGACCGGGCGACCGCGTTCAGGTCGCGAAAAGGGGGAAGCGATTGTCGTCTTGTCTTGTTATTTGTACTCCTTATACGTTTCCAGGACCGTGCGGACCCCTTACCCACGGTCCGCCCTCCTTTTCCCTTCTGTCTGTTGTTGCGCGCACACATTGAAATGGGAGGGGCGGGGTCTACTAGAAACACTCCATTAGAATGTATGATCGCACATTTTAAAGAGGGATATTCAGGAGATTATGGTATTAAAATGACAGCAGCCCGTTTGCAGATTTTGTGTACTAGGGAGTGGCCCGATCTAGACCCCATCTGGCCCCGAGAGGGAACGTTCAATGTAGAGATTATTCAGTCAATACACCGTAGAGTGCGGATAGCGCACCCCGATCAGTACCCCTATATAGATTCCTGGTTAAGTATTTGTGAAGATCCGCCCTCCTGGGCGCAGCGCTGTTATGAGGAACAGTGCAGAATAATGTTAGCTAAAACAGATTCTAGACAGAAAACGGAACAGCCTAGAATGAAAGAGCAGGATAAGAAAGCCAGAAAGAAGCCCATCCTGGCAGATCCTGATTCCCCAGAAATAACTCTCAGGCAGCCCCGAACCCCAGGTCCAGTAAGAGTAGCCCGGCGTCCTGCCCCAGAACCCCAGAGACGGCCAGAGCCGAGGCGGGACCCAACCCCTGATCCCCCTCCCGGAGGAGAGAAAGAGGAAGAACTAGTGGAAAAAGAAGAGGAGGACATAAAAAGCGAGTCAGAAGTGGAGATAGAAGAAGAAGGAGAAAGAGAGAATCCCCCAGCTGAGGAGGACAGTGTACAAATAATTGAGAAAGCCAGCGTTAGCACTAGCACGCCAGTGAGAGAGAAACCCAAAGCAAAACCTGTTGAGAAAAAGAAAGTGACTCCTGCAAAGGCAACGACAATAACCCTTAGATCCCAAAAGACACCCATGGCAGCCAAACTGTTTCCCTTACGGCAAGTCCCGGGGGTGCCCGTAAAGAATGATAATGATGAAGTGGTAGCGGGACCCCTAACTTATGTGTATATCCCTTTCTCTACAACTGATTTATTAAATTGGAGGTCGCATTACGCCTCTTATACTAGTAAGCCCCAGGAGCTGACAGAATTAGTAACTAGTATTATGGAAACTCACCAACCCACTTGGCCAGATTGCCGTCAGCTCCTGACCACCCTATTCACGACAGAAGAGCGAGCAAGAATTAGAAAAGCAGCTATTGAATGGATGGCAGAGAACCCTGTAGCTCCGGCACAGGGGCAGAATATAATAGACCGTCGGGAAGCAGCTCAGAGAGAATTCCCGAATGAAGACCCCCAATGGGATCCAAATACAGATGAAGGATCCACAGCCCTAGCCCGTTTTCGCCAAGGCTTCTTACAAGGCCTGAGAAGGGGGGGCCAGAAAGCTATGAACCTTTCCAAAGTTGCAGGAGTAATTCAAGGGATAGATGAGAGCCCAGCAGATTTTTATGAGAGATTAACTGAAGCATACAGAATGTATACTCCCTATGATCCCGAGGCACCAGGAAGTTTATGTATGGTGAATTCTGCTTTTGTAAACCAGTCTCAACCAGACATTAGACGCAAATTACAGAAGTTAGAAGGGTTTGCGGGCATGAATGCAACACAGTTATTGGAAGTCGCTCATAAAGTGTATGTGAATCGTGATACTGAAAGACAGAGAGAATGTGATAGAAAGATGAAGAAGAAAGCTGATTTTTTGGCTGCGGCCATAGTGGAACAGAAAAGGGGAGGTGTCCCTAGTCGAAGGAGCAGAGGAAGAGGGCGGGGTCAAGGCGGAGGCCGGACCCAGAGACTAGGCGTGAACCAATGCGCCTATTGCAGAGAGGAAGGACATTGGAGAGATACGTGCCCGCAACTCGAAGACGCCCAGCAAGATGACGACAGCAGTCATCAGTGGCGAGAAGAAAGACGAAGCTATCCCCGAAGCCGAGGAGGAGCCAATCGAGAACAATTCCAGCGAGAGAGAGGAGGAGCCATTCAAGCATTGGCCACACCAGCCCATGATGAGAATGACGTGGATTAGGACAGACCGGGCTCCAAGTTTGCTTTAGGTCTCCAGGAGCCTATGGTCGGAATACAAATAGGAGACCAAATTATGGACTTTATGGTTGATACTGGAGCACAACATTCAGTAATAGACAAAAAGATAGCCCCATTCACTACAAAAGCAGTCACCATTATAGGAGCAACTGGTGCCAAAGCCACAAAGTCTTTTCTCCAAAACCGAATATGCAGTCTGGGAGGACAGCAAGTAACTCATCAATTCCTTTACATGCCCGAATGTCCAGTGCCACTACTGGGACGAGATATGTTAGCCAAGCTTCAAGCACAGATATCTTTCTCTGAACAAGGAGAAATGCAAATGACAGTAAATCCCCAAACCAAACCAGCAGGAATGATGCTGCTGACAGTTCCCCGAGAAGAAGAATGGAGATACTACATTGATGATTCGATTCAAGATACCTATTTTGAACAAACTTTGAAAAGTATTGATGCACCACCTGGAGTATGGGCAGAAGGCAGTCCCCCAGGCCTAGCCAAGCATATAGCTCCAGTAATTGTAACCCTCAAGCCTAGTGCTACACCAGTGCACGTCAAACAGTACCCACTCCCAAGAGCCGCAATTGAAGGCATTCATCGCCACCTACAGAGATTGCTCGAGTATGGCCTACTGAAAGTATGTCAATCCCCATGGAACACTCCACTTTTGCCAGTAAAGAAACCTGGGACAGATGATTATCGCCCAGTGCAAGATTTAAGAAGAGTAAATGATGCAATTGAAACTATACATCCAGTTGTGCCCAATCCTTACACTCTTTTAGGACTGATCCCTGCTGAAGCTACCCATTTCACCGTACTGGATTTAAAAGATGCATTCTTTTGCATAAGATTAGCCCCTGTAAGCCAAATATTGTTTGCATTCGAATGGCAGGACCCCATCTCTGGAAGAGGGGGCCAACTCACCTGGACAAGATTACCCCAAGGATTCAAGAATTCGCCTACCATCTTTAGTGCCGCACTGAATCAAGACCTTTCAAGCTATCCAGTAGCCCCGGGGAAGAGAGTGCTTCTCCAATACGTGGATGATCTTTTGATAGCTGCCATTTCGGAAAGTGAATGTATACTAGCCACCAAAGACCTCTTGCAGTTACTAGATGAAGCTGGATACAAAGTTTCCAGAGCCAAAGCACAGCTATGCCAAAAAGAAGTGAAATACTTGGGTTTTCGTATTACCCAAGGAAGCCGAAGATTAGGCAGAGAAAGAAAAGAAGCAGTATGTAGAATTCCAACTCCAACAACCAGAAAGCAAGTCAGAGCCTTTCTGGGTGCGGCAGGATATTGCCGAATTTGGATACCCAACTTTGCCCAAATTGCCAAACCACTGTATGAAGTCACAAAAGGAGAAGAAAAGTCGCCACTGGAGTGGGGACTTGAGCAGGATACAGCCTTTAAGACGTTAAAAGAAGAATTAATGTCATCACCAGCACTTGGACTACCAGATGTCCACAAGCCTTTCCACTTGTTTGTACATGAAGCACAGGGAAATGCCTTGGGCATGTTGACTCAGAAATTGGGAAATTGGGAGCGACCTGTAGCATACCTATCGAAACAATTGGACCCTGTGGCCAAAGGATGGCCACCTTGCTTGAGAGCAGTTGCAGCTACAGCGCTACTAGTGAGCGAAGCAGACAAGCTCACACTAGGACAGAACATACGAGTCACTGTGCCACATGCAGTCCTTGCCCTTATGGAACAGAAAGCAAATTATTGGCTCACCAATTCCCGAATGTTGAAGTACCAGAGCATGTTATGTGAAAACTCACAGATACAACTTGAAGTGAGCCATGCCTTGAATCCAGCCACCTTGATACCCATCAGTGAAGAACTCCCAGAACATGACTGTATCGAAGTCATGGAAACTGTGTTCTCCAGTCGACCCGACTTGACAGATGTGCCCATAGACAATCCTGACCAAATCTATTATGTTGATGGGAGCAGTCTCATCCTCAATGGAAGACGCTGTGCCGGATATGCAGTCGTCACCCAACACGAAGTAGTTGAATCATCAGCTCTAGCTTCAGGCACATCAGCCCAGAAAGCCGAATTGATAGCACTCACCAGAGCATTGTTGTTAGGAGAAAAACTTATACTGAATGTATATACAGATTCCAAATATGCCTTCACTACCTTGCATGCCCATGGAGCTCTCTATAAAGAAAGAGGACTCATCACATCCGGAGGAAAATCGATCAAATATGGTCCCGAGATATTGATGTTACTTGATGCAGTTTGGGCCCCAACACGTGTAGCTGTCATGCATTGTCGAGGCCATCAAGCAGGAAAAGGAGAAGTTGCCCGAGGAAATAGATTTGCAGATGCCTCAGCACGACAAGCAGCTATGACAGGACAGATTGCCCCACAAGCTATACCAATGCAAGCAGCATTGTTTCCAGTACCCTTGAATTTATGGACACCACGATATACCACCAAAGAAATGGATTACTACTGTAACAGAGAAAATGGAGTACTGAAAGACGGATGGATTGAGCTGCCACCAGAAGAGGGCAGTCAACCTCCGGGAAGAATAGTAATTCCTGAATTGTTAGGACCAGCCTTTGTCAAAGCTTTCCACGAAGCTACCCACTATGGAAAAAGTGCCATGGAAAAAGCACTCAGACCACATTTCTACATCCCTCTGATGACAACCATATCAGCTTCAGTAGCACAACGTCAAACTTGTGCCAAGAATAATGCCAAGCAAGGCCTTATTACAGCACCCCGAGTTCAGTCAAGAGGTGTGACCCCCATGCACAACCTCCAAGTTGATTTCACCGAAATGCCAAAAGCCAATGGATACCATTACCTATTAGTATTAGTTTGTACTTTCTCTGGGTGGGTAGAAGCATTCCCAACCAGAACTGAGAAAGCCCGAGAAGTTACCAAGGTCTTAATGAGAGAAATTGTCCCTAGATTTGGAATTCCAGCAATAATAGGGTCAGACAATGGACCCTCATTTGTCTCCCAAGTTACTCAGCAGTTAGCAAAAGCCTTGCAGATACAATGGAAACTCCACACTGCATACAGACCCCAGAGTTCAGGGAAAGTTGAGCGAATGAATCGTACCTTGAAAGCCCAAATGTCCAAGCTTTGTCAGGAGACACAATTGAAGTGGCCCCAAGTGCTCCCCATAGCTTTACTCAGAATACGCTCAGCTCCTGTAAAGTCAACAGGATTTTCCCCTTTTGAAGTTTTGTATGGTAAACCCCCACCAATAGTGCAGGGAATCAAAGGAAGTCTAGCCCAAATTGGTTCAGAAATAACCAGACAAGAACTCCTAGCTCTTAGTTTTGTTCTGCAGACTCTCCATACGTGGATCCAAGACCAGTTGCCTATCAACTTGACGGAACCCTTGCATCCCTACCAGCCTGGTACCTCAGTGTGGATCAAAGATTGGAAGAGGACACCGTTGGAACCCCATTGGAAGGGACCGTACACCGTCATCCTGTCTACCCCAACTGCAGTAAAGGTAGCCGAGATCGACGCCTGGATCCACCACAGCAGAGTCAAGCCCGCCGCTGATCCTGAACCTGAGCAGTGGACAGCAGAACAGCATCTTGATGCACCCTTGCGAGTTACTTTGAGACGGCAACCAGCAGCTTAGACACTTCATCACAAGTGCTTTGCAGTAGCCAAGTCTTTCGAAGAGGATTGCTGTTTTCCATACAGCAACAGCTTTGTTTCAACGAACCCAATCTACGTGCGATTTTGCCCACTACTTTGATACTATATTGAACCATACTTCAAAAACCCAACTAAATTGCCAAGTTGGTTGAGGTGTGATGGACAACTTGAGGATCTTCAATCAACACTCAGCACCCGTTAAATTGCTTCATTAGCAAACGGGACGAAGAATAAAAGACCGTCGTGATCAAGATCAGCAAGTTGAGGATTCAGAAGAACTCCAATCAACATCGACATGCATCTTTACTTTTGCTTTGCTTTGGTTGCCTTCTTTGGAGGTTTTGAACAGACTCATGCTTTACCTCCATGCACTGCCTGCATTACTTCTACTAGAACTGGACTGAAAGTAACTCAGACTTTGCTTTAACATTCTTACTATACCTGCAAGGGGACAGTAACCCGGTGTATCTATAACACCACTGAACTGAATGTTTGCACTCATGGAAAAATTAAAGCATGCTATAATCCGCATCAGAATCCATCCTATTACACGTTGGAAATAAGATGGAAGGATGCAGATGGACCTATATTAGCTGCTACGCCACCACTTAAGGACATTACTAAACCTGCTGTTTTGAATTTTGATGCATGTAATGCTATTAATAGAGATAGTTATTCCACCTGTGGTACATGGGAGAAAGCGTATCGAAATGACCATAAGTATATGTGTCCAGAAGGTGCCACAGGATGGAGAAAGTGTACAGGTAAAAAGGAACCAGGCTATAGTACTGCCCCAGCAGCAGACTACTATTGCCCGTATTGGGAATGTGTTTTTTATGCTACCTGGAACACTGGTGTAACTGATGAGAAAATAGATAAACGAATGGCTACTTTAACCAAGCCAACCACAAATGATAAATGTCAAAAAGATGCTTGCAACCCCTTACACTTGCGTATACACAATCCCCATGCATGGAAACAAGGATACAAGTTTGGTTTACGTATTGCTGGAGGAGCAATAGATCCAGGGACCATTGTGTATATCAGATTGAATACCCAAGCCCACAAGTCATCTAAATATCATATTCATAATACTTTTTATGAAGCCATGCATGTAAATAAGTTTGAGATCCCTCACCCCTCACAGAATTTATTTCTAGAATTAGCCGGAGCAGTAGTATCTAGTCTTAAGATCACAGATTGTTATTTCTGTGGCGGAACCCAAATGGGAGATCAGTGGCCATGGGAAGCCCAAGAATTGAATTATTCTATGATTTATAATCAGACTGAATTACATAAGACAACCAGTGAATGGGTGTTAGCGCACTCAATCGTTGGACGTCTTTGCTATGCCAGAACTGGACCCCAGTTCACCCAGAAGGTAGGACAGCTGGTCTGTCTTAGCCAAAAGTACTATAATGCCACGACCAAAAAGATAGCATGGTGGTCAGGACTCAAACCTCCTAACCCATTAGCCAGATTTCCTGAACTTGCTGGTTTATGGACTAACCTTGCCAAAGTCCAAGCCTGGCAAGCCCCACCTGGCCTATATTGGATCTGTGGAAACCGAGCATATGCACAACTCCCACCACACTGGGGAGGAGCATGTGTCTTAGGAACCATCAGACCTTCTTTCTTTCTTTTAAACACTGAACATGGAGAACAATTAGGATACCCAGTATACACTACCCACCGACACAAAAGAGCACTAAGACAGAAGAGAGAGGCCTTACAGATAGGCAAGTGGGAGAAATGGCAAGGTGATGATTGGCCACCAGAAAGAATCATTGAATATTATGGACCCGCCACCTGGAATGATGATGGTATGTGGGGTTATCGGACCCCAGTCTATATGATTAATCGTATTATTCGCTTACAAGCAGTAGTTGAGATAATAACTAATGAGACTAGTCATGCACTTACACTTTTAGCTAGACAAAGTACACAGATGCGCACTGCGATATATCAGAACCGCTTAGCACTTGATTATTTGTTAGCAGCTGAAGGAGGAGTATGTGGTAAACTGAACTTAACCAATTGCTGTTTGAAAATAGATGATAAAGGTCAAGTAGTTGAAGAAATTGCTAAAGATATGCAAAGACATGCTTATGTGCCAGTGCAGACTTGGCACTCATTGAAATTTCCTAATTGGTTTGCTAACCTCTTTTCATGGGTGGGAGGATTTAAGACTTTCATCGTATTGGTACTAATCCTTGTTGCTGTTATTTTCTTATTACCATGTTTAATCCCATGTTGTATGCGTTCCATTCATAACACTATTGATAGTACAGTAGAGCGGAAGACCGCAACAAAAATCATGGCTTTATATACAGCTAGTCCTGGTAGAAATCCTTTAATCAGGATGTGATTCTTCAGAAAGTGATTTAATTCTCACACCTTATTAAGAAATAGGGTGAGATTAATCAAAGGGGGGAATGTGGCAGGTGCAGGCCTGTGACCCACAGTGTCCGAACATAAGCAGGCCAGCATGGCTAGCTTGACCTGTAAATGAGGCCTGTGGAGAGGCATATAGGATTGCACATCCCCCAATATGCTGCTATTGTAAGATAGAACTCAGTAGAAGTATTGAATTAGCTTAGGTAAGCAGAACTGCAGTATTGAAAGATGGAAAAATACAGAAAATACATGTTTAAAAGTTACTGATAAGAAAAAGTACATCTGCAAAGAAATAATTGGGAGTGCTGACAGATGAGTTGCAGAGCCCAGCTCCTCTGCACGTACAAATTGGTTCTATGGCCTTGAGAGTGTGAAAGTAACAAGTTGATGAACTGACCATTGTAATTGGGACTAGAAGGGGGGGTATGCAGGTGTCATGCCCACTGGAGGGACATAATTGGATAAACTTATCAGTACCGGGACCAATAGAAGAGGTACGGGAGGTACGGGAGGTTACCGGGACCAATGAAGTGTTTTTCTATACCTAGAATGGAACAGAAGTCTATAAAAGTTGTTGTAATGCTTGAAAACTTTGCTCAGCCATTTTGAAATTGACTGGTTCGAGACTTGTGCACAAATAAATGATTTGGACCTTCTGAACAGACTCCTGGTATCATTGGTTTGTCTGCGCTTTGCTGCTACAAAACCAGTCTGTATTTTCCCAGGTCACCCTGAAACCTTTTTAAAATATTGGTGTTACGTTGGTCACTCTCCAACCTTCACATACTATAGACTATTTTAGAGATGTATTTATTTATTTAACAGGTTTATATACCGCTTTATCCTCAAGTCAAAGCAGTTTACATTTTCTTTCCAGATTTCTTAGTGTCCTTTTTGCTTTATTTCTATAGAGTACCATCAGGTGCGGAGTGAGTTCTTCATGTTGATGCATTCTTTCTGTTTGGTGCTGCTGTGGCTGTTGCGATGGTGTGGTTCCAGTTTTCGACTGTATTATCGATGTCTGTGGTATCCAGGATTAGTTTTGCTAGGATTTATTTGAGGAATTGAAATTCCTGACTCTTCTGCCATCATGTTGTGCTTGTCTTGGAGTGGTCGGGCTGGTGACTCTTAACTTAAATGTATGCATGTGGTGGTCTGATCAAGCAACTGGGGTGACTGATGGAGGGAGTATGGTATTGTGGCCCAGTAGCATATTGGGGGCAAAGATGAGGTCAGGGGTTGAGCCCTGCTGGTGTGTCAGCTTGTGTAGTAGTTGCATGTATTGCAGTGATTCCATTGTGCTCAGGAAGGCTTTGGCTTCCTTTTTGGATGTAATTGTCAAGTTGAAGTCTCCTAGTGCTATTAGAGGTCTATGGGGAGAGATGGATGTGCACACCGATTCCAGTATTGCTGAGAGTTCATCAGATTTGGCATTTGGGGCTCTATAGGTGAGGCATATTGTCATGTTTTTGTTTGATATGGTGATGCTATTGCTCTCTTCTGTGCTGGATGCTGTGATAGTTTTAAATTTGAAGTGGCTCTTTAATAAGGCGATAGCGGAGAGACCGAATGAATTCTTTGCTTCGGTCTTTACTGAGGAAGATGTAGGGATGTTACCCATGACTGAAGTGGTATTTAAAGGTGCAGAAGAATTGAAGGAAATATCGATACATCGGGAAGATGTATTACAACTATTAGATAAACTGAAGAGTAGCAAATCACCTGGGCCAGATGGTATACATCCAAGGATGTTGAAAGAACTGAAATATGAGATTGCAGACCTGCTATTAGTAATCTGTGAACTATCATTAAAATCATCTCTAATACCTGAAGATTGGAGGATCGCCAATGTAACACCAATTTTTAAAAAGGGTTCCAGGGGTGATCCAGAAAACTACAAACCAGTGAGCCTCACGTCAGTACCGGGAAAAATGGTAGAAACCATCATAAAGAATAAAATTACTCAGTATGTAGATAGTCATGGCCTAATGGGAGACAGCCAACATGGCTTTAGACAAGGAAGAAAGATCTTGTCTTACTAATCTATGTTTTTTTGAAAGTGTGAATAAACAGGTGGACAAAGGTGAGTCGGTTGATATAGTGTATCTGGACTTTCAGAAAGCCTTTGACAAGGTCCCTCATCAGAGACTTTTGGCAAAACTAAAGAGTCATGGGATAGGAGGCAGTGTACTACTGTGGATCAAGAACTGGTTAAAAGGTAGAAAGCAGAGGGTTGGGCTAAATGGCCAATTTTCCCAATGGAGAAAGGTGAATAGTGGTGTACCCCAGGGATCTGTGTTGGGTCCGCTGCTTTTTGACATATTCATAAATGACCTAGAAAGTGGCATAACGAGTGAGGTTATCAAATTTGCAGATGACACAAAACTATTTAAAGTTGTTAAAACCGAAGAGGATTGTGGAAAATTGCAAGAGGATCTTGATAAATTGGAAGACTGGGCATCAAAATGGCAGATGAAATTTAATGTGGACAAGTGCAAAGTTATGCACCTAGGGAAGAACAACCCAAACTATGGTTACACGATGCAAGGTTCCACATTAGGAACCACCACCCAGGAAAAAGATTTAGGCGTCATTGTGGATAACATGTTAAAACCCTCGGCCCAGTGTGCAGCAGCGGCCAAGAGAGCAAATAGAATGCTAGGTATCATAAGGAAAGGAATGGAAAATAAAACAAAATATATTATAATGCCTCTATATCATTCCATGGTGAGACCGCACCTTGAATATTGTGTGCAATTCTGGTCGCCGTATCTTAAAAAGTATATAGCGCTATTAGAAAAGGTTCAGAGAATAGCTACCAAAATGGAAAAGGGGATGGAAGGATACTCCTATGAAGAAAGGCTAAAAAGGTTAGGGCTCTTTAACCTGGAAAAGAGACGGCTGAGGGGAGATATGATAGAAGTCTATACATTAATGAACGGAGTGGAACGGGTAAACGTAGATCGATTGTTTATGTTATCAGAATATAGAAAGACTAGGGGACATGCAATGAAGCTACAGGGTAAACTATTTAAGACTAATAAAAGAAAATATTTTTTCACTCAATGTGTAATCAAACTCTGGAATTTGTTACCGGAGGATGTAGTAAAGGCTGTTAGTGTAGTTGGGTTTAAAAAAGGTTTGGACAAGTTCCTGGAGGAAAGGTCCATAAACCATTATTAAGAAGGGACCCAGTATATCAATTCTTGACCCAGTACAAGCATTGCGGAACCTGTGTCTTTTGGGGAAACTGCTAGGTACGTATGACCTAGATTGGCCGCTGTTAGAAACAGGATAATGGGCTTGATGGACCTTGGTCTGACCCAGTATGGCATATCTTATGTTCTTGCTAGTATGATTACTCCTCCTCCCCTTTTGTGCATTTGTGGGCAGTTGTAGGCAGTGAATGTGGGTTCAAGGTAATGTGATCAGTGCTTGTTAACCAGGTTTCCGTTATGCACATGCCTAGTGGTCTTGTAGGTAGTCAGTTATGGTGATTACTTTGTTTTGCACCAATCTAGTGTTGATTAGTGCACAGTTTACTGGTGCAGTCAGGAGAGGGTTAGTGTGGAAAATTTGTGGGTGCCTAGTAGTTTTGATTTGTATGAGTCTTAGCGGTTTCCTATATTGTGGTCCCCAAGGTTCGCTTAGTTGTATTCCAGTTAGTATGGGTTGCATAAGAATGGCGGTTTGTCCTAGAATTGCTCCTACATGGTGTAGGATGAAGTGTAGGAAAAGCAGTATAAAGAGAGGGTTGATGTAGAGTTTCATTCTGTGTTTGTGTGTGCTTGGTGGGGGTATTTCTGGAGTATTTCTTGGATAGCTCTCCCTGTTTGTACTTCTTTTCTTCTAGTATTTGTGTGGTTTCCGTGGGTTTGATGATCATGCAGAGTTTTATTGGCTGGTTTCCTCGTTACTGTGTGATCTCTTGAGATTGCTGTAGTCTCTGTGTTGCTGTAGTTGCTTACCATAAGCTGATGGGAGGTGAAGGCAAGTGATTGTGATTGGCCACTCCAAGCTTTGGCATGGTCCTTAGGTGCGGGCGTACCTTGATAGCTGTTTCAATTTAAAGGAGCCTATGAACATTCTTGAGTGATGTAAGCAACGTGGGAGGAGCCTACCTCCATGTTGTAGTTCTGGCAGTGTTTTTTGTGCTTCTGAGGCTGCAAAGGCGGGTCCAGATGAACGGGATCATTTGGGTGGCAGTTGTGAGCATGTGTGTGTGTGCATGCGAAGTTGCTGTTCTCCTCAGTGTACCTCGGTAGCTGTTTCAATTTAAAGGAACCTGTGAGCACTCTTGAGTGATATAAGCAATGTGGGAGGAGCTTACCTCCATGTTACAGTTCCGGTAGTGATAGTTTACAAAACTACTAATAGTAACATAGTAAAATAGTATATGACAGCAGATAAAGACCAGTATGATCCATCTAGTCTGCCCAGTCATATAAGTATCTATCTTTCACTTTCACTGTTTCTCTATTTTACATATATCATAAATTGTAACCCAAGAATTAATACTTTCTGCTGCTTTTCATCCACAGCATTGCTCTTCAACCATCAGGTAAGTATGTTTATGTATTTAAATGTCTGTTTCTATTTAGCAAAGATAAAACATTTAACAAATACAAAAGATTCCTGTTTTTAATTTTGTTGGCTTCTGTTAAAAAAAACAACTACCTCTTGCTGCACTCTCGCTGTCATTCTGGAACCCGGTGTGGTTAAGGAAAACCTACTACCTCACTTTAAAATAAATACATAAAGGAAAACCCTCACTAACCTATTCTTTCTTTTCTTTTGGCAAAAAGAAAATATATTTATTTATTTGCTGACTCAGTATCCTACACTGTTCCTGTCTATTGTTTAAAAAAAAATTATAATTATTTTCCCTTACTAACAGAGGTTTGTCTGGACATGGAAAGTTACCAAATTTTCCTGCACACACTCAACATTCATGCTCAATGTTCAACTCTTGCCATTGATCATAGGTCTCAGGTGAGTTTAAATAGAGAGAGTGAATGACTTCTTCAATGGCCTCTTTACTCTCTTAATTTTTCTCTGGTTTTATTAAAGAGTCTCTCTCTGAGATCTCTGACACACATATTTGCTTCAGACTCACCAATGCCTTCTGGTTTTAGTCATAGTTAATCAATAAGAGCAATTGTGTGGCATCACAGTTATAGCAGAACTTTTTCTTAAGCAATACTTGCAAACATCACACTCTCTTCTAAGGCAGGACTAATACACGGACTACCAAAAATTAATATTAAAACATTCTCTCATTCACTCCAACAAACCCCTTGTTTTTACACTTTAGACACTTTTCTCGTGCTAAGGCTGTAGCAGCTCCAAAACCAGGTATGCACTCATTAACAGCCTACAGTGATCTCTCTTAACATTCACCTGTTTCCTAGGTAATCTGTGGGATTCCGCTATGCTTCTATTGGTGTTTCCATGGATTAGCCAATGGGGCATCAAATAAAGGAGTCTTCTAGGTCCACAATTTTGTTTTTGAGTTTTCAGCACCCTGATATTTATACCATCTGATCCAGGTGATTCGTTACTCTTTAAGTTTGTCAACTAGCCCTATTTCAGCTTCCAGGTTTACTGAGATTTGTATCATTTCCATTAATTCATCACTTCTAAATATCATTTCTGATATGAGTATCTCCCTACATCTTCTTCAGTAAAGACTGAAGCAAAGAATTCATTTAGAGGCATGTTTACTAAACCATGTTAGCTGCTATCACGGGGCTAATGTGGAAATACTGCCCAGCGGTAGCACCTAACGCAGTAGAAATACAAATATCACAGGCACTTTTCTGCAATATCTGGATTTCATGTGGTGGATCAGGAGGGTGGGATCAAGGCAGGGAGTAGGCATGCCAATGGTTAGCAGCCATTGTGCAAAACTTTGCTGCACGATGGCTGCCAAATCGGGCCTTATTGTGGCTGCAGATAATGCCATCCCAAGAAGTGGCATTATCTGCAGGCAATCCATCATGGCAGGCATCATGGCCACTGCCAATCAGCAGCAGCTGTCTTCCCTGCAGCCAAGTGGCCCCCTCATGCCCCAATTGCTCCCCCAGTGCGACAGTGTTGCTGGTAACATGGGTATAGAGATGGAGATCCGCTAATCCAGATGAAGCGAGAGTACAGGAGGAAGAGATTCAGCACAGTGGAGATGAGGGGGCTATCGATGCTAGAGGAGGGGGATCAGGTGATGGGAAACAAGTATTTTAGGCTGGTCATTTTCATTAAGTACTATATTTTAGACTATTGTAATGTATTGTATGTTGGATTTAATGCTAACTTATTTAAAAGATTGCAAGTAGCACAAAATACCATAGCTAGATTTTTAAATGGGAAAAAGAAAAATGAAACTGTTCGCCCATTGTTGAGATAGCTACATTGGTTACCTATCAAAGAGAGATGTCAGTTTAAATTGTTGGTGTTAATGTTTAAGGTTATAAGGAATGGGAAACCTTTATATTTAAAACAGAGATTACAACATCATACTCTATATCTAAGAGACAGTTATGATCTTTACAGGGTAATCTTTTGCCTGAGCTTTACACAGCTTCTTCTCTCTGCAACTGCAGTACTGTGTCTCTCTTCTCAACACTTAATTATCCATCTACCCACCCCTAGCTTAACATTCTTTCATAGCCTTTCTCTGGTCATTGACACAATTACTCAGGTACACCGAAACCCATTAGGACTTCCCTCCTGCCTCCTCTGATTTGCATTTTCTCTTCCCCTCCCACCCCCTATGGCTCCATATCACTTTGTTAACTGCCCAAGGTCACAAGGAGCGCCAGTGCAAATCAAACACAGATTTCTAGGGAACTAAGCTGTTGTTCTAACCACTAGGCTATTCCTCCATTTCTTGCCAGTCACTTCATATTAAGAGGACAATTCTCTAGGAGAGAAAATCCAAGTCATATATAAACTACTCACAAAGACAGAACTCTGTCTCTGGCACTCAGACAATGCACCACAATGGAGCAAAGAAGTCTTTTGCACACAGCTACTCAAAACATGAGTGAGCAGCAGATTTAGCTTAGCAGCATAAGAGGAGAAAGAAGAGGGTTGCCTGTGCAAGCTCTGCCAGCACCCTATGTTCTCAAAAGGAGAGTAGCTTAGCCTGTGGGAGAGGTTCTAAGAACTGTGCCAACAATTAAGCTTCCCAGTTCATCAGAGCCAGGAGCATTGCAGGGCAGTTTCAGGGGCTTGAACTTACAAAAGCCACCAGCTCTTCAGAAGAAAAAGAACCCAAGAACTTATCGTATACCAACGACACCAGATCTAGGAGTGAGCCAGCGCTATATCGGGGACCACCAGTTTCAAGTACACTGAGAATACCGTTAAGTACTAGAAATAGGAGACAGGGATTCCCACTTAAGGAAACCCGACTAAGTAACAAAGGTGCAGAAGTGGTGAAGAAACCAGACGAAGTAACAAAGATACAGTAGTTTAAGATAAAGAGTAATTGCAGGGAGTGTGGTAATATACCAAACTGAGAGGAAATAGGACTAATCTACCTTTAACCAATTTTGGCTAAGGAGAAGGCACTAACTGCTTGTAACATACGGTACATTACTTCTTGTTTGTTGCTTCTGCCTATTATTTTTATTGTTATTGCTCAGGGATCCTAAAGTTTAAGTAAACCATTAAATCAGAGCACAGTTTCTGGCCTGGATTCATTTATTTGAGAAGAGAAGAGGTGTGAGAATGTCAACGGCCTCCTGGTGTATGCCAGTCCTCGCCAAAAAGCACCCTGATAATAAAAACCTATAAGCATCAGACTAAAAGACTGTAAAAAGGCGCATTGGATTAGTGTTCCCCATTGTATGCCAAGCCACTAGAAGCAGCTGCGAGGACCACACAGAAAGGAGAGAGGGGTTACATTAGCATATCCAGGCCCATACCTCCAGCCAGTAATGTTGTAAACATTTACAATAGTATACTAAATGAGACAGGATCTCCACCACTTCCTTACAAATCCAGCATCTATTGTCTTGTTCCCTAGAGAATCTGGAGATTTTTACTGGGGTCCAGAATGCACGATGCATAAGAAAATACATGGATTGTAATACTGATGTTGACTGAGACACCCTCAACTGTCCACTGTTTTGGAGTCATCGCCACTTACTGGTCATGCTCCCAGGGCAGCTGAATCGAACTGACCTTCTTTAGCCCCTCTCTGAGAGTTTTGTAAAAGCGTGAGCTGTCATCTGCGAACATGGTTGTTACATGAAAGAAATCCATGACTGGCCAAAACTATTCCAAGCTTGAAGGATACATTCTGCCAGACCGTAGTGCATGCGGTATATGCAAAATACTAGGTCAAGAGTAGTCCAAACTTTTCATAGAGATCTTTAATCAACGTACATTTACCCAACCTAAGCAATTATCCTAAAGTCCAGATATTTTTCTCATACCAACATTTCCAGCTGATGGTTTTCCTATTAATATGGATATAAGAATTATGACAAATGGGGGACCTCTGGCTAAACAGATCAAATGGATCAAACTCATTTCCAATCATTGAAAGGCAGCTTGGTGGCAGATACATTTGCCCCTCTAGTCACCTGCGTATTCAGGGTCATCCCTGGTATTAGCTGAAAGGGTACTGGAGCTAATATTCCTTCCTCTAATGATATGCATGCTGGCTTCACTTTTTCATGCCACTCACCACACTAGTACCCTCCCTGCCTTAACAGGAATGCCATATGATAAACCTGAAAGTCAGGGAAGTTAACTTTCCTTTCCACCTTTGGCATCTTCAGTTTTTTCAGAAACGGGTTAGACTCATCTTTAACTTCCTGTATACACTCCATGGAAGTGGCAAAGCCAACATATTCAACATATATTTAATTTTGGGGGTCAACACTATCTTGATGGTCTCCAATCATTCCCACCAAGAGAGAAAACGTGGAGATCATCCATTTATAGCATCTTGTAAAATAGCTTCCATTGCCTCAACATTCTTCTGAACTGTCTTTTCCAAGGACAAAGCCATTCATATCCCCAGGTACCTCAACACAAGAGTTTGTTGCCGAAAGAGGATCCAAGGGTCTCTATGGGCAATGAATATTTGTTAAAGGAAAAGCACTCCATTTTCTGCCACTTAACCCAATAGCCTGAGACAGCACA
Source organism: Ichthyophis bannanicus (assembly GCA_033557465.1). NCBI lineage: Eukaryota > Metazoa > Chordata > Amphibia > Gymnophiona > Ichthyophiidae > Ichthyophis > Ichthyophis bannanicus. The sequence continues at coordinate 1,153,520,958 of CM066032.1, forward strand.
ATACTGCTGAATACACTGCAATACCCACAGGATTGAGCTTGTGTTCAAAAATAACATGTCAGTGTAGAAAGGAAGTTTACATTCCATACCTTTGTGCTTCATAGCCACTATCTCTGGTCCATCCACAGTGCCAATATTAAAGGCTCTGTAATGATACTGAATAACATGAGGATAAGGGACATCCCTGTTGGTTCCCCTTCTGCAGTTTAAATGGAGTGGATAGCAATCCATTCACATTGACCAGCACAACAGGTAAAGCATATAGGATACTAACCACCCTAATGAACCATTCACCTAACCCCATTCACTGCATTACCTGGAACAGCAACTTCTCTTAAATTATCAAACACTTTCTCTGCGTCAGGGGGAAGTGCTATCAGGGGAGCTTCCTGAGACTGCATCATTGTTAATATGTCCCTACAGTACCTGTGCATTATCTGAGGCATTCGTCCACCTCATAAATCCAGTTTGCTCATTACCTATTACTATCTCCAGCACTTTCCACAGATGCATGGCCAACATCTTAGAGTATATCTTGTAGTCCACGTTCCTCAATGAGATTGGTTGATAGTTAGAAACCAGCCACAGATATTTGTCTGGCTTGGGGTAAACCACTATCTTAGCCTCTGTGCCTGGCCTACCTCCTGCCCCCTGCTGGACATAGTTGTCAAGCACTGTCTTTAACCAAGGGAGTAACATTTCTTCAAATGCTCTGTAAAACTCTACTGTTAGCCCATCAGGACCAGGCACCTTAAGGGTAGATAAGGATTTTAATACTTGCCAAATTTCCTCTAAAGTTATTTCCTTGCCTAGGTCAGTAGCAGAAGTTGGTAATAGCTTTGACCCTGCTAACTTTGCCAGGAAGTATTCATTGATCTCATCACTGATGGTCTGATTTATCTTACAGAGCTGCATATAAAAAGCATGAAACTCTTGCAGTATATCCTGATTGCCTGTCATCCTTACCTGACTCCACTTTGTTAAAATCTTTGTTTCTGCCTTTTCTTTCTCCCTTTCAGGTACTGAGGCAATATCTGATTGTGCTTATTAGAATATTCATAATACTAGGCCCCATGTAAAGAGCACAGTGCTAGTACGCTCACTCACAATTTTATTGTATGATACTGTGATTTCTATAGACCGAGTAGTATCATGGCTTGTCCCTGGGCATGATGCAGAATATCGCGGTATATAAGAGAATGTAAATAAAAATAAAATAATAAATATTGTACTTCCTGCACTTCTTAATCAAGCCTGTGGCAACCAAGACGACGGGAAATAATTTCATATCTTTCTATCACATTTTCTTGGTCTCTGATTGCATTTCTTTGTACTTGAAGATCTCCCTCTCAACATGATTCATAGACCAGTCACTTGGGACTGACACCTCTATAATCAATGTTGCTCTGGTGTTCTTCTCCTTTACCACTATGTCCAGCTTCCTTGCATTCAGCTTTTTATTGGTCAGAATGGAAATATCCCAGATGATCATAACCTCTTCATTCTCTGTAATTCTCTTAGGGTCACGATCCCAGTGCTTTTCAGGCACATTGATATTGTAGTATTTACAGTGTTTCCAATGGATGAGGTATGCTACTTTGTTGTGCTTTTCTGTATAGACATTTTCCACCATAAGAACTTCATATCCAGCTGTGAGGTGAATCACTGTTTCTTACAGAATCGACATGTCTATTTTGCCAGTTTTTTCAGTACACGCTGTAAACTATTTCATAGAAACATGACAGTAGAAAAAGACCACATGGTCTATCTAGTCTGCCCTTCCATATCAACCACTACAACAGTCTTCTTTTTCCCTTTAGAGAGCCTCTGTGTTTGTCCCATGTTTTTTTGAATTCAGATACGGTCCTCATCTCTACCACCTCCATATTAAGATCCTTGTCTGTCCTCATATGCTTTATAACAAAGGCAACTAACCATTTTAATAGCTACCCTCTGTACCAACTCCAACCTGTTTATATCCTTTTGAAGGTGCAGCCTCCAGCATTGTACACAATACTCCAAATGAGGTCACACCAAAGATCTTTACAGAGGCACTAACACCTCCTTTCTTCTGCTGGTCATTCCCCTCCCTATGCACCCAAGCATCCTTCTAGCTTTTGCTGTCACCTTTCCTACTCATAATCCGCTGTCCTGGGCAGCAACTATGAATCGCTCATCCTTCAGTTTCTGTTCACCTCTCCTTAACCATTCATGTGTTTGTTCTTGATCAACAAAGGGGTCCTGGAGTAACATTTTGTATTTTCCACTGTATTTTTGTATTTGCCACTTGTTTTTCCTCATTTGTTGATCTAATGCTTTGAGGAGGTTTTCCTCTTGTTTTGCAAAGTCTGTTCCTTCTTTCCCTATGTTTGCTTGTGGATTCTCACTCTTTCCTTATAGTTGTCATAACGCTTGTCCAAAATGAATAATGGAGACAGATTCTGGACATTTACTTTCATATTTCAGCACTTTTTGTGTATTTGGATCTAATGATGCTGTTAGGGAGGCTTGGAGGTATATCTTAGTAGATCTGTACGTGAAATCAATTTCTATGAGGCTTAGCCCTCCTTCTTCTCTAGGGATGTAGAGTCTTAGCATACACAGATTCTTATAAGTTACCTCATGGGCATGGATGAGTTTTTTTTGTTCACATATCCAGTTTTTCAAGATCTTTAAGAGGCCCATCTACAATCTCAAAGCTGAATGAGAGTACAGGAATTCCCAGCAGATAGATGGTTTGTATCTTATTCTGTGATGTTAAAGCACTTTTCAATAATGATTTTAATTTCCTATAGTATTCTTTACTGATCTTTTCTCTCAGTAATTTCTGCTTGGGTGTTGTTCCTTCCTCTGCTCTGATATATTTATATATGCCTTCCTGTTCAAGTTCCTTTATGTCATAGCCCTCAGCCAGGAAAATGTATTCCATTTTGCTCAATTTTCTTCTAAAAAAGAGTTGCTTTAACACATTTGTGGATATCCTGAAGACCCGACTGGCTGGACAGCCCCCAGGACAGGTTTGGGAACCACTCCCTTAAATTATTTGCCAGAGGAATATCTTTTTGCAGGATATTATTTTCTAGGGTGCCATAATCAGGCTACTTGCACTTTTCCTGGTTTAGCCCATGGGAAAACAGTAGAGCTCTGTTTATGATACCATTAGTTGTTCACTATTTTGTATGTGGTTACAAGATTTATCATCAACTGCCCCATAACTGCAGAGGTACCAGTTTTATAGCAATGGTACTACCACATTTCACAAGGCATACCACTCATAGCAATATGACTTTGCTATCCCATATCTCTCATTCGCATAAAAAATGAGATATTTGAGAATTCTGCAGCAATTCTCAATGATTCCCAGGTTAAGCCCCTCACCAGGTGGTTACATGGTATAGAAGGAGTCACTTGAGAGAAGATTGCAAGCAGTTGTAGAGATAAGAAGAAAGTAGACCTTACCTGCTAATTGTCTTTCCTTGAGTTCTCTCCGGGCCAGTCCAGGTACATTAGGGGTGGTCAACCTCCTTCAGCAGCTGAGGACTGAACACTTTCAGTGTTTTGCTGACAGCCAATCCAGCTCCCTCTGGTGTCAGAGCCTCAGTCTTCTATTGTCTAAGCAGCGAAACTCCACCATAACTCTCGCTATCTAAAAACTACTCCTAAATGTTTAAACTCCTCTCATTTTTTTTTTCAAAACCCGAAGGAACCCCTCTTAACCCTAGAGGAACCCCCAAGATTCACTTTGATTCCAATATCTAACCAATACCAGCAACGCCTCCTAGGGCGCGAACCCTACTCTACTTCTTATGAAAAAAGAAAAAAAACGAACAAGTAGAGATTTTGAATACTCGCAGACTAATTGGGTGGGACCTGGACTGGACCAGAGAGAACTCAAGGAAAGACAATTAGCAGGTAAGGTCTAATTTCTTCTTCCTATTCGTCTCTCCGGGCCAGTCCAGGTACATTAGGGCAGTACCCAAGCAGTATCTAAAATCAGGAGGGTCCAGTAATGATCCACAATGGCAGAGGCCCCCACCGAAGCATCCCCCCTTGCCTGAACATCCAACCTATAATATCTTGCAAACGTATGAATCGAGGACCACGTAGTCACTCGACAGATATCCACTGGTGGCACTAACACAAACTCCACCCAAGACACTGCCTGTCCCCTAGTGGAATGCGCTCTGAGCCCTTCCGGAGGAGACTTTCCCTGTGCTTCATAAGCCGCTCCTATAGCTCGCTTTACCCAATGCGCAATGGAAGCCTTGGTAGCCACTTTGCCTTTACGGACTCCACTAAAAAGCATGAACAATCTATCTAATTGCCTAAACGGCTCCGTTACCCGGCGATACCTCCGCAGCACTCGACCGAGATCCAACTTCCTTAGCGCTCGATCCATCTTACTTCCCTGCTGCCTAGGAAAGGTCGGAAGCGAAACTGATTGATTCATGTGAAAACTGGACACAACCTTAGGCAAAAAAGATGGCATTGGCCTCAATACCACCTTTTCCACCGAAAACTGGAGGTATGGTTCCCTACAAGAGAGTGCTTGCAGATCAGAAACCTGCCTTGCGGAACACAATGCCACAAGAAAAGTGGTCTTCCACGACAGTTCTCTAAGATTCACTGCTGCCGCCGACTCAAATGGAGGTCACGTCAAAGCCTCCAACACTAAGTTCAAATCCCAAGCCGGCACTGTCTAAGCGGAGGTCTAATGTTCCTGGCTGCTCTTAGAAACTGTTGAACATCTGGGTGCGCCGGGAGCACAGTTCCCTGCACTCTTCCCCTATAACACACCAACGCTGCTAGGTGCACCTTAAGAGTGCTGAGGGCCAAGCCCTTCTCCAGACCTCCTTGGAGGAACAGGATATCTGGCAAACCCGCAGAACAAGGTATAATGGCACGTTCCTCACACCACGCCTCAAATATGCGCCAAACGCACACATAGGCCAGGGACGTTGATCTTTTCCTGGATCTTAACATGGTGGCTATTACTGACGATGAATACCCCCGCCGTTGCAACCGGTTCCTTTCAAGAGCCAGGCTGTAAGCAAGAACCGATCCACCTGCGGCATCAGCACCGGACCCTGGTTTAACAGGTTGCTTCGAGAGGGCAGCCTCCATAGAGGTTCCGCTAGAATCCGCACCAGGTCCGCATACCAAGGCCGTCTGGGCCAATCCGGAGCAATGAGAATCACCTTCCCATCATATCCCTCTACTCTCCGAATGACCCTCCCTATCAACGGCCACGGGGGGAAACACATAAAGCAGCATGCCCGACGGCCAGGGCTGCACCAGCCCATCGAGCCCCTCTGACATGTGCTCTCTGCGCCTGCTGTAAAACCGGGCCGCCCTGGTGTTGCGGAGAGTCGCCATGAGATCCATGACTGGCTGACCCCATCGCAGCATGATTTCGTGAAACACCGCTATGTTCAGCTCCCACTCTCCGGGATCCAGCACATTCCGACTGAGATAATCGGCTTGGACGTTGTCCTTCCCTGCTACATGCACTGCCGAGAGTGCCTCCAGATGGACTTCCGCCCACTGAAACAATTGCTGACTCTCTTCCAGCAAACACACACTGCCCGTGCCTCCTTGCCTGTTGATATAGGAAACTGTTACCAAATTGTTGGAGAACACTCGAACCGCTCGCCCTTCGAGCAGACTGACGAACTCCCGAAGTGCCAAGCGCACCGCTCTCAGTTCTAATCAATTGATCGACCAAGTGCCCTCTTCCGCCGACCAGGTCCCCTGCATCACCTGAGATAGACAATCAGCCCCCAGCTGGAGAGACTGGCGTCTGTCATAACCAACACCCAGTCTGGGTGTTCCAACGGTATTCCTTTCTGAAGATGCCGTGGAACCAACCACCACTGTAGACTGTCGCGCACCACTGGCGGACATACCAGCCTCCGCGACAGAGGATGATCTTGTGGGGACCATCTGGAAAGCAACGCTTGCTGAAGAGGACGCATATGAGTCCTGGCCCATGGAACCAGGTCCAAAGCTGCCGCCATGGACCCCAACAACTGTAAGTATCTCCAAGCTGTTGGCGACTTCATCCAGAAGAACGCTCCCACCTGAGCCAAAATCTTGCGCACCCTGTCCTCGGGTAAGAACACGGCTCCTATCTCCATATCGAATAAGGCTCCTTGATACGTCAGTCATTGCACCGACTGCAAGTGACTCTTTTCTCGGTTGATGACCCAACCGAGCTGCTCCAGGAACTCCACAACTCACGCTGTTGTTGCTACCGAAGTCGCTCGGCACTCTGCCCGGATCAACCAATCATCCAGGTAGGGATGTACCTGAATTCCCTCCATCCGTAGGGCCGCCGCCACTACCACCATCACCTTGGTGAAAGTGCGAGGCACCGTGGCCAAACCGAACGGCAACGCCCAAAACTGAAAATGGCCCATGGGCACCACAAAGCGCAAAAAACTTTGATGCTCCCCTCTGATGGGAATGTGCAGATACGCCTCTGTGAGGTCTATGGAAGAGCACCTCTCCAGGCTTTACCGCTCGAATAACCGACCGTAGAGTTTCCATTCGAAAATGAGGCACCCTCAAACAGCGGCTGACATGTTTGAAGTCCAGAATTGGCTGAAAAGAACCTTCCTTCTTGGGGACTACAAAATAAATCGAGTATCGACCTAAGCCAAACTGGTCTCGGGGCACCGGCACTAGCACCTGCAGCCACAATAACCGCTGTAGCATGTTGTGCACTGCAGTCCTTTTCTCTTGAGGAGCACACGGAGACATCACAAAGGTTGCCAGCACCGGATGGGCGAACTCCAACGCATACCCGTCGCGGATAATCTCCAACACCCACCGATCCGTAGTTATGGTGGTCCAGGCGGAGAGAAAGTCCCGTAATCGTCCCCCTATGGGGATCTCTGCCGGGACCCGCCGCCCTTCATTTTGGTTTCTTAGAGGAGTTCTGCTGAGTGGCAAAATAGCCTCTGCCGAATCCTCTGGCTCCTCGAAAGGACTACCCCCTGGCCACGAACCGACCTCTTTGATAAGGCGAAAATCGAGTCCCTTGGAACCTGCGACACTCTCTACCTTGACCTCTCTGAATAGGCCCCTGCCTTGCAGCTCTCGGCCGGTCTTCTGGAAGTCAACCCCCTTTGGAATCTCCCAGATCCTTCAAAATTTTCTCCACTACCTCCCCAAAGAGCAATTTGCCCTTATAGGGAAGCTTACTGAGATGCGACTTAGAGGAGGCATCCTCGGCCCAATTTCTTAGCCAGAGGAACCTTCTTGCGGCAATCACCGTTGCCACAGCCTTTGCCGAAATCCTCACCAAATCATAAAAGGCGTCCGCTAAATAAGCTGCAGCCGACTCAAGCTTCGCACCTTCAGCGGAAGGCTCCTCCCCCCTATCCGGGCCTGGTTCCCCCTGTAGCCAACAGATAGAGGCTCTTGAAACATATGCTCCACAAATAGAGGCCTGCAGAGCCAGAGCACTGGAGTCAAAAGCCTATTTCAACAGCGCCTCCAACCGGCGGTCCTGAAGATCTTTAAGCGCAGTACCCCCTTCAACTGGGATCATCATTTTTTTAGTCACCGCCGCAACCAGCGCATCCACTTTTGGCATGCGCAACAACTCCTTCTCCTCTTGTGGCACTGGGTAAAGCCGCCACATGGTGTGGCTCCCTCTTAGGGTAGCCTCCGAGCATTCCCATTCAGAATCTATCATCTGCTTAATCACTCTGTGAATTGGGAAACAGCGCTGTTCTGCTTTAAACCCTTGCAACAAGGGGTCCTCTAAAGGCTCCTGCTGTACCGGAGGAGTAACAATGTTCAATGCCGCTAGGGCCTGAGTGATAAGAGCCCCTAGCTCTTCCTTTCGAAACACCCTGAAGACATTCAGGTCTTCTCCTGGCCCAATTTCTCCTTCTTCTAACTCCACTGGCCAAGAATCTAACCCTGCTTCAGAAAGGATCTCCCCCTCTTCTGCTACTTGCGGAACAGAGACTTGCGCCCCGAAGCTATCAAAGCCTGCCTCCGCACTCTTATCCTTCTGGGAGACCCCCTCCCCTGGGTCTGACTCCTGGGATACCCCCCCTTGAGTCTCTATCAAAGTGGGAGCAGATGACACGCCTGCAGCCTGGGACACCTTCAAGCAATAAGCTTTATGCATTGCTAAAATAAAGTCAGCAGAAAACAAAGACTGCAAGCCTCCCTGCACCTCAGGCAACTGCTGCTGACCTTGTACATCAGAAGAAGATGCCCTGCTCAATTTTGATTTCTTTTTACCTAATTTGACCGGCCACGCGGGAGAAGCGGCAAGCTCTGAGAAAATGGCTGCTGTTCCCGCCTTTTCAACCGAGCCCTGAGGGCTCTCCACTACATCAGCTGAAGTTAGACTATGCTCCATTAGCCTTGTTTACCCTTCTCACTCAAAACGTACGACGACCGGATTCTCTCCTAATCAGCGCGGCGGTTTTAAAATCCGGAAGCCCATTGCCAACGCCGGTATCCTATCACCCACTAAGCCACCAAAACCAGCCTCCACGCTGAACTAATGCCCACGGCGATCTACTAAAGGTCTCTGCCTGTACACCTACCTGCACGTTGTCTCAGTGCTAGGAGGGAATCAGAGCTCCCGATCTCCGGTTTCTCGCTGCTAGCGGGAACCGGAGCTGAAGCTGATCAAATATGGCGAAGTGAATCCTGGGGCTCCCAGGTCCTTCCCCAGTCCCCGGAGCGACGAATCTCTTCCACCGAGGCAGGCTCTGCCTCACGTGCTGCCCCAAAAACCGCTAGGCAGATGGAGATTGTCTTCCTCCTAATAACTTGTCTTTTTTTTTTTTAAATATAACTTTAAACAGATCTTCTCTGATAGACTGCTCTGCTAGGACAACAGAGGAATCTCCGTTCTTTCTTTCTTCCCCCTTTATCTATGTAGGTCTATCCTAGAGTTTAGGCTTGTTTTCCTTTTACCCCTTCTAAAGCCCTACTGCCTAGATCCTATTCGTATATCCTGGGAGCCTGTCAGCTACACGTCCTATTCAGCTGCTGAGGACTGAAAGACTGAGGCTCTGACACCAGAGGGAGCTGGATTGGCTGTCAGCAAAACTTTCAGTGTTCAGTCCTCAGCTGCTGAAGGAGGTTGACCACCCCTAATGTACCTGGACTGGCCCAGAGAGACGAATAGGAATGGCCCATGAGTTAGCTATATATATAAAAGCTATCAATACTGAACTGATCAGTTGTGAACTTTTACTTTGCAAAATTGTTTAGCACTTTAATATGTCCTGGCCACCCGGGATGGAGTTTGCACTGTTATAAGAACATATGATATGCCATATTGCATCAGATCAAAGGACAATGAAGCCCAGTATCCTGTTTCCAACAGTGGCTAATTCAGGTCATAAGAACCTGTCAGGGTCCTAACAGGTAGGCTTTCCATGATGGTGATGACAAAGAGGAATCGAAGCACATCACAATGAACCTGGAGGATGTATTTGTTTATTTTTAGCATTTAGCTCATGTCTTTCCAGCACTAGTTCAAGGTAAGGTCAGGTACTGTAAGCATTGCCCTGTTCCTGAGGGCTTATAATCTAAGTTTCTATCTGAGGCAATGGAGGATTAAGTGACTTGCCCAAGACCAGAAGGAGTGCCAATGGGATTCAAACCCGATCTCTTTGGTTACCAGGCCACTGCTCCGATCACTAGGCTATTCTTACACTCTACAGTTAATTGCTGTAGAATGAATGACCAGTCCCAAATTTTGTCTAATTCGGCTGCTTATTTGAAAATTTTGACTAAATTACTCCTGAACTGGAATTGGTCTGCCTTGACCTCATGGCTCCTAGACTTTGGAGCAAAACAATCCTACAAATTCTCATGGTATTCACTGGCATTTTAGTAGTATGCTGTTGTTTGATACAATGTTGCACACAATTTATATCTCTAATACTGCTGGTAAGCTTTCACATAATTAACAATGTCTATGTTACTAAGTGAAATAGAGTATGATGTTATAGTGGGAACAAAAGCTTAATGGATACAGAAAAGTGAGTTGACCATATGACCCATTTAGGGTCAAAGTCAAAAGGGGAATGTAAAGAGTTAATAACAACTGTACTGAATAAATGCAATGACAGTTAGCCTGAAGGAAACAAATACGTGTTTAAAATCAGAGAGCAAACTGTTTAATGCTAGCAATTGTTTGGTATCAGCAATTATAAACAGTTGAAGGCTGGATGGATCTTCTCAACCAAAACATCTGAGTAGATGAAGGACAAGCAGGTAACAAGGAAGTTTGTGTAGGTTCAGGAACTTCTGTTCAGAGTTCAGAAAACAAAAATGAGAACTTGACAAATGCTAGAGTTTTAGCCATTCCTAGATAACAAGTTAGCTTTGAAGTAACTATTATAAAAGTAGAAGCTATGCCTGCAGTGTTCAGAGAGAATAATAAACTGTACTCTGTATTTCTTTCTCAGTTGCTAGCATCCTAAATAAATTATTTAAAACAAGAAAACTCTTTGCCAGTGTAAGTAGAAAGCCACTTGCTTTACCCTGATGACTAATGATAAATAAGCATGCAACTTTGTCATATTCCATTCGTGCAACACCTAGGCATAGTGCCTCCAAAGCCTTGTCTCTCTTTTTGCCACATGGAAATTTTGGGAGGCATTTGTGGCCATTCCAAAATATTTCATGCCTGAGGCAACCACTACTAATCAAAGAACCACCACTACATGGGAGGCACCAAACTTGCAATGTCTGTAAATACCAAGAGCACTTTTATTCTGCAGCTCTTCCAGGGCTTATGCAAGGATTAGAGGCGCCCTAGGCAGGCCCTCAATCCTATCCCATTGCTACTGCCCCTCTCTAGGACCTGCAGTGATGGCAATGGTATTGAAATCACAATGCAGCACTTACCTAAATTCTCCAGCGCAGTACCTGCCCTCTGTGACCGGCCACTTCTGCCCCCCTTTGATGCAGACTTTTGGTATGCATGTGCATCGGAGAGGGTGTGGAAGTGGCAGGTCATAAATGTTTGGGCGTGCTATTCCTGACTGGGCTCACCAAGTAGCAAAATCCAACCTCGGCTCTTTGGCTCTAATTTTCTAAATTCAAATAAGGAATGAAATGAAAACACACACACACAGAATTGTATCAATAATGGTACTACTTAATGCTTTAAGGGAGAAACTCACAGACTGCTAACTTGAGCAGTCTCCTGTAAATACCTCTTGAGCTATGCCACAATACCTTCTTTTTATTAGGAAAGAAACTGTTACATTTTACAATTACATCGTATCACTCTATGTCATGCTTCTGCCTTACAGATTAAGCTAAACACTATGGGCCCAATATTCGAAAGGCATTTACACGGTTTACAGCTCAGTCAACCTACATGGTTGAATCTCCTCTATCAAACCTGCTACACACCCTGATGCTCTGCGGTTAGCAATGGGGCGTGTTGGGGGCATTCCGAGGCAGGGCGGAGGCAGAGACTGTCGCTAACCTGGCAGTGGTGATATTGCATGCTGCCCGGTTAGCGACCTGCTCCTCAAAGATAGGCGAATAAAACCCTTTGAGGCTCAGGAGCTAACCGGTCAGCGTGCAATATCGCTGCTGCCCAGCTAGCTCCCTGGATATTAAATGCTATGGCCGCATATGACTCCCATCATTGAATATCCGGGGTTAGGGGTCGGTGGGTAGGGCTATGGCCATAGGGGCGCATAGCCTGCCCAACTCAATATCGGGCCCTGCATGTTTTAGGTCAAACTAGACACAGACATTGCTCATACATAATTAGGACAAACAAAAACATCCTATCTCCATAAGAATTCTCTCTTACAAAATGTCAGAAATGTTGTAAAAGTTTAATTTGTTGTTTTTACAAAATATATGTAGAACTCAAGGTAGAAATAAAAAACTATAGGATGCTGTTTGCTTGCCACAAATACATTGGCTCACATGTTAATGTTTTGTACCTGGTAAAAACATTTTCTTTTGGCCTTGCAAATCTTAGGTTTTCCCCATACACCCCCCCCCCCCCTTAGCTTCTAGGCTGTAGCATATAGAGATAAAGATTAGAACTACAAACGAAAGGACAGAAGGAACACTTTGTGAGTCGTTGATAGAATTGCTGTGTTTGCAAGAAAACCATAGTGATGTGGAAAATGAGAAACGAAACTCAAGCAAAAGTTAATGGAATATGAAAGTTAAGACCCTGGGCTGTAAGGAAAGGGGATTTCTGAGAAATCATGTCATCGGTCATACAACCAGAAAAGGAATAAGGTAAATAAGGGAAGGGGGGTAAAAGGGACAAGGATTAAGAGAAGTAAACAGAGGTGGAGATTCACATGACCTGAATAAAGATCACTAATAGGTAGGAGATTAATAGTAATTGCATCAATAGAATAATAGAGGAGGAATTTGTAGGAGAAATGGATGTAATAAATATGGAACTGTTTATGTCAAAGTGTGCTCATTTATCAAGAAATGATATTTGGCCACCCGTCTTGCAAGATAGAAAAATAAATTAATAAAAGAGAAACTTTGGTTTCACTGAGGTGTCTGTTATTGTGACAAAAATTATTATTATTGTTTATTACAGATTGGGGTCTTGTCCGGGATTGCATCATCACTGGAGGAGACTGCAGCCACCGAGGATGGGGAGACGCGTCCCACTGATTTCAACGGCCTCGTGTATTTTATTTATTTATTTATTTGCATTTCTTATATACCGCACTATTTGCGATCAGCGCGGTTTACATTAAACAAAAAACAGTATCCGACAATAAACAAAAGTCAGGTCATTACATTGAACAGGAAAAAGTAGCTTGGAGAACAGGGTAAACTATATACATGCGCAGGTGCATTGAACAGGGTAATTATGTAAATGTACAAATGAAATGAAAGCAGATATTATTAGGTATTGATCATACTTGGGGGTACCCTATTCAAGGGTGGCAGGGGTTCAGGGCAGTCGGTGAGGTATTTGGTAAAGAGAAAATGTTTTAAGGCCTTCCTGAACTGGCTCAAGTTGGGGATTGCTCTGATATGTGGTGGTAGGGAGTTCCAGAGACTTGGGGCGCAGAGTCTGAAGGCTCTGTTAGATGTTGTTTTGGTGCATTTTGTCGTGTCTATCGGTATCAGTAGCATATTGGCCTCTGCGGTTCTCCTTAGCCTGTTGGGTGCGAGTGGTTGGATGAGGTCAAATATTGAAGAGGAGGAGAGCCCCTTGGTGGCCTTGAAAGTCATCACCAAGGTCTTAAAACTGATCCTGGCTTGAATGGGGAACCAGTGCAGCTGCTTCAGGAGGGGTGTGATATGCTCTCTTCTGGAGGCTCCAAAGAGTACCCGTGCTGCACTGTTCATGGCCAGTTGCAGGGGGTTTAAGGTGGCCTGGGGGAGTCCTTGTAGGATGGCGTTTGAATAGTCAAAATGAGGAAGAATGAGGGCTTGGTAAATGGTGCGGAAGTCTCCTGGTTCGAGTAATGGGCGTAAGTGTCTGAGGGATCTGATTTTGAAGTAGATCGCTCTTATACTATTGGCTATGTGTTGCTTCATGTTGAGGTTCTGATCTAGGGTAACTCCTAGGTAGCGTATGGCTGATTTTACTTGCAACTCGGCGTTATTTACTTTCAAATAGCTGGGTGGTGTGAACTTGGGATTTCTTGAGATGAACAGGACCTCAGTTTTCTTGTGTTGTATGCGCAGATTTTGAGATAGGAGCCATTCGGATATTGTGTTGAAGCACTTAGTCAGAGGGGTGAGGTCTGGGCAATCCAGGGATATTGGAATATATAGTAGGACATCATCTGCGTATATCATGCAACTCACATTGAACGATCTGATGATGTTACAGATGGGTTGGATATAGATGTTAAACATAAGTGATGATAGGGAGGATCCTTGAGGTACTCCTTGACTTTGTGGGAATGGTTCGGCTCAAACGTATTGCCATCTTCCAGACAAGTAAGATCTACACCACTCGAGAGCTGTTCCACTGATGCCTTTTTCTCTTAGCCGACATAGGAGAATCTCGTGGCAAACCGAGTCGAAAGCCGCCGCAATATCCAAGAAGATGAGTGCAAACCCTTGACGAATGTTGTCAATGCCCGATATTATGGTGTCTAAGAGAGTTGTGAGTAGTGTTTCAACTCCATGTGCCTCTCTGAATCCATGTTGGGATGAATCCAGAGGGGCGTAGGTATCGATGTGATCTTGTAACTGCTTGTACACTATCTTTTCAATGATTCTGGCGAGCATTGGGATGCTGGATATGGGTCTGTATGACTCCACCTTTTGTGGGTCTAGTTTGGCGTTCTTCAACAAAGGTCTAACTGAGGTCTGTTTGAGCATAGAGGGGAAAGAACCAGTGCTAAAAGATTGGCCTATCATATTAGCTAAGATCGGGGCAAGGTCACATCGCAATTCTTTTATCCAGAATGCTGGACAGGGGTCTGAGTATGCAGTGGAGGTATTTAGGGCTGAGATGGTGTCTTCAATCATTCTTTTTGAAGGTGTAACAAAGGCGGTTAGAGATGTTGGGAACTCTTGTTCATCGGGGGGGTCCAGTATCACCATTTTGTCAGTCTTGCACATTTTAGATTGCATAAAGATGGCATAGTCCTGCGGGTGTGTACCTCCAAGATGCTCTGGGGTGGGTTCTTTGGCAAGAGATTTGACCAAGTTAAAAAGGTCGTGTGGCTTATTTAAAGACCGTTTCAGGGTGTCTGTGTGGTGTTGTTTCATCTTGTCTGTGATGGCCCTGCGATGAGTATTAAGTGCTGGATGTATGCTGCTTGGTCACAGGTGGTACGTGACTTTCTCCAGCGCTTTTCCAGCCTCCGCAGGAGGGTTTGTGATGCCCTTAAGTCGGCTGTGAACCATGGTGCAGAAGGTCTTTTGTGTGAGGCTTTAGTTGTTGGGGGACGGATTGCGATTGCGCTGAGTTTGCTGTTCCAGGCGGTGATTAGTTTCTCTAGGTCTAGTGAAGTCTTATCTAGGAGTGTGTCCATTTCGGAAAGGATGCGTTCTTTGTTAAACTGATGAAAAGAACTCTAACCCAACTGCCAGAAGTTAATTACCTCCACATTGGGTCTTTGTGGCTTGAAGAGGGTAGGAATCTGAAATGTGATGAGCTTGTGATCCGACCATGGTACTGCAGTCAATGATAGCGTGATATTTTGTGCTTGCTGAAGAACTGCTTGTGGGGCGAATATGAGGTCAAGAATGTTACCCTTTGAGTGAGTAGGTTCTTGTACCAATTGAGTGTATCCCAGGATGTCTAGGGCATCAATGAATGCGGCTGTTTGATTGTCCTGTAGAGATGGCAGATTAAAGTCACCTAAGATCCAATTTGGTTTGTTTGGATCCTGGGTGTTAGATGCTATGTCTATGATAGTAGACAGGTTGTCCGGATCTGCAGAAGGCGCTCTGTAAATCAGGCTTATAGAGCAGGTGTTGTTGGAGATAGTTAGTGTTTCAAGGGTATTGATGCTGTTGGATTCAACCATTTTGAACTGGAGGTCTGATCTGGTGATAACGACAACTCCTCCACCCCTTTTGTTTTGCCTGTGACTGGTGAAGGCAGCAAAGTTAGGTGGTAGTAGTTGATTGAGTATGGTGTTGTCTTCCGGTGAGAGCCAGATCTCAGTGACCATGATGATATCTAATTTATGAGACGTTATCGTTTCGGTGATTGCTGGCCATTTTTTGCGAAGTGAGCGAGAGTTGATAAGTGCGCACTTCAGGCTGCTAGGGTATAGGCTTTTGCTTTGCTTGGCTTTCGAAGAGTTTTGTAGTGGGATGTGTAATAGGTGAGGGCGGTGTGGAAAGCTAGCTCTATGAGAGTAGTTGTGGGAGTCATCTGGCCATTTTCTGCTACCAGTGGAAACTATTGGGATGTGATTCTGTGTTGAAAGTAGTGCCAGTGAGCTGGTTGGCAAGATTGAGAGTAGAAGGCAAAGGACTCTGACATCGTACTGACAGAGAATCCTGAGACCAGTAAAAGCAATACAGACTCAGTGAACCAGACCAGATATTAAGTGGACACAAGCGCGCTAACCTGGTAACTCCGTGCACGGACCAAGGTAAGAAACAAGACTGTAAAGTATTACCTTGGTAGTTAGGTATTGAGACAGAGTGTTGTATGTGTGAGACGTGTTCTAGACACGAAGTGAGTGCGGAATCCTAATCTGCGGTTCCAACACATCCGTGAAGAGTGCGGCTGGAGAGAGACGAAGCGAAAGACACATTGGTGACAAAGTCTCAATGGGAATTCAAGATTCTAAGGGATACTCGAATAAGGATGGGGCTGGCAGTATAGACTCCGGGAACATCCCTCCATACAGTCTATTAGGGAGGATGTTGAAGTATTGTAAGGATAATGACAGAACTAAACATAAGAATAAGGCAAAAATGATAAAATATTTCTGCTTTATATGGACAAAAAAAGCATAAGGCCCCCAGCCATATTCTGGCCAAAGTTTGAGGCAGATGAGGAATGGCTATGTCAAATACTTCATTTGTATGTGAATGATAGACAGAAATGTTTCTCCCAGGAGGAGTCTGACTATGCAGCATGATAGGACGAAACTTGAGAAGATAGAGGGTTGGAATGATAAACCGATAGAAGATTTGCTGAGAGAGGCATAGAAAGTGTATGTGAAAAGAGAGGAGACAGAAACAAAAGACAAAGATAATGGTGAATATGATAGAACATGTGATGAGTAAAACAAGGGGAGGTATGGGACACAGGGGGAGAGGATGTGGAAGAGGGTAAGGAAGAGAATGGGCTGGCCAGAATAATTATATGCCCTGAATCAGGCTTTGAAGCTGTTAGGGAGTGGAGGACTGCAAAAGGGGACTGCTACTTCTGGAGAGAGATCTGCAATTGTAAGTATTTACTTCTGGGAATTTTTCTAAATCTTGGGGAATATAGAATTCTTTAGATTAAAGATGATTAATCTGTGAACCCAGTGTAATTGTTAAATCAGTCAGCGCCTAGTAGCAGAAAGAGCTGTCAGTTAAAATTTAAAACACAGAAGAGAGCTTTCTGGTTAAATTTAGAACCCAGCAGACAGCTTCCAGTTTAAATTTAATGCTCAGTCAGGGCCTAGTAGCAGCAAGAGCTTTCAGTTTAAATTTAAAACACAGAAGAGAGCTTTCTGGTTAAATTTAGAACCAAGCAGAGAGCTTCTACTTTAAATGTCATACTCAGTCAGGGCCTAGTAGCAGCAAAGAGCTTTAATTTAAATCACATCAGAATATAACTTAGCATAAAAGGCAAAACCGGGTCAGTATTCCTTGAACAATAAATTATTTCTAGAGACCTTAACAAAGAGGCCTTCTACATAGGGGGCAAGAGATCTGTGAAATTTTTTAAATAGGTGTTAAAGCCAGGTGACAGATCAAAGGGCCCATTTGAAAGACTCCCTCTATCAAGTAAGGACTGTTAATCACTCAGGAAATTGGTCACAGCTTACCTCAGAAGCACAGGCATAAACAGTTCAACCAGAGTTCTGTGCTTCTCAGTCTTGAAGGACTACAAAAGGGGACTGCTACTTCTGGAGAGAGATCTGCAATTGTAAGTATTTACTTCTGGAAATTTTTCTAAATCTTGGGGAAAATAGAATTCTTTAGATTAAAGATGATTAATCTGTGAACCCAGTGTAATTGTTAAATCAGTCAGGGCCTAGTAGCAGCAAGAGTTTGCAGTTTAAATTTAAAACACAGCAGAGAGCTTTATGGTTAAATTTATGGTTAAAGGTGAGGTCAGAGAGGCTGTTGTTGCCAAAAAAAGAATCTTTCAGGAAATGGAAAAAAGAGCCAAATGACGAAAACTGGAAACAGCACAAGCTCTGGCAAGTTAAATGCAAGACATTGATAAGGCAGGCAAAGAGAGAATTTGAGAAGAAACTTGCTGTGGAAGCAAAAACGCGTAATAAAGACTTTTTCAAGTACATTCGTAGCAAAAAAACTGTGAGAGAGTCAGTTTGGCCATTAGATGATAGAGGGATAAAAGGGGCAGTAAGAGGGGACAAGGCTATAGCGGAGAGACTGAATGAATTCTTTGCTTCTGTCTTTACTGAGAAAGATGTAGGGATGTTATCCATGACTAATGTGGTATTTAAAGGTGATACTGCAGAGGAATTGAAAGAAATATTGATACACCGGGAAGATGTATTACAACTATTTGATAAACTGAAGAGTAGCAAATCACCTGGACCAGATGGTATATGTCCAAGGGTGTTGAAAGAACTGAAATATGAGATTGCAGACCTGCTATTAGTAATCTGTGAACTATCATTAAAATCATCTGTAATACCTGAAGATTGGAGGATCGCCAATATAAGGTAAAATTAGACTTACCTGCTAATTGTTGTTCCTGGAGTGGAACCAGTCTAGTCCCGAGACCTCTGGGTTCCCCATCTCATCTAGCAGCTTGGAGACTGAGAAACTCCTCCTTTTGTGACCTCAATAGTATATCTCCCCGGAGTCCGCCCCTGTGACCAGTAACCAATGTTCCCTCTAATTTTCTGTAGACTGTGTGCGCATAAAATATCAGCTGTGCAGCTTTTGAAGGAAGGTTAAATTTTTGTGCGCCACATAACGACACTTGGAGTTATATACTTTAAAATTTGACTACACGTCAGAATACAGTATCTACACCACATTGATTGCACTAGAAAATATTGTAGAACTTGTGAAAACCGTAAATACACAACAACTTTTAAATTTTAAGACGTCTGTGTTGTTTTCTATCAGAATCAGAACCGTAATTTTTGTGCGCTCTGTTGTAAAGTATGTGCGCTCGCTCGGCGAGGTGTGTGCGCGCGCACACGCGCACAGCTTAGAGGGAACAGTGCCAGTAACCTATGACAAAGCAGACTCAGCGGAGAAACAAGTAAGAAACTATGCAGTAAACGTAAATACAACAGAACTAGTCCCCCTCCCAAACGCCCATAGAGGCACTCAAGCCCCTACAACAAACTGTGACTGGAAACCTTTGAACAGACCACTCCCTCAGCCAGCATAGGAGAGACGAAGTCCCAGAAAGAAACACCCACCATGCTCCTTAGCAATCCTGTGATCACCAGAAACACTTTTTTTTTCTTTTTGAACAGAAGAAATGAAGCTTGTCTTACCTGTGCGACCCAACACTAGATCTGCGGGTACCGGTTTGCCAACGAATCCTGGGAGGGGTACGGGACTAGACTGGTTCCACTCCAGGAACAATTAGCAGGTAAATCTAATTTTACCTTCCTGATCGTGTCCCCAGTCTAGTCCCGAGACCTCTGGGTCCGTACCAGAGCAGTGAAAAAACTCAAACACGGGAGGGACCTGGCAAACCAGCCTGAAGAACTGCTGTACCAAACGAGGTCTCCTCCTGCATATGCACATCCAGCCGATAGTGTCGAATAAAGGAATTCAGAGAGGACCATGTCGCCGCTTTACAAATGTCTGCCGGCGACACCAAACGAACCTCCGCCCAGGAAGCAGCCTGGGCCCTAGTGGAGTGTGCCCTTAAACCTTCCGGCACCATCCTACCTTTTAAAAACATAAGCCGACGCAATGGCCTCCTTGATATAGCGCGCAATGAACGCCTTAGACGCCGCTTCACCTTTCCACTGTCCCGCGAAAAGGACAAAGAGCCTGTCCGACTTCCGAAAACTCTCCGTACGCCGGAGATACTTCTTCAACGCCCGCCGGACATCCAGCAAATGCAACTTTGTAGACGAAGTTCCCTTGGCACTGGCAGGAAACACCGGCAAGGAAATCTCTTGGTTAAGGTGAAAAGCCGATACCACTTTCAGGAGAAAAGCCGGCACCGGCCGCAAGACGACCTTAGTCGCAAAAAAAGGACAGGTACGGCTCCCGACAGGAAAGAGCCTGGAGCTCCGACACCCGCCTAGCTGAACAGACCGCCACTAAGAACACCACCTTTAAAGTAAGATCCTTAAGAGACGCGCGCACCAAAGGCTCAAAGGGCTCGCGTTCTACCGCGTCTAGAACGAATGGCAGGTGCCATTTAGGAACTATTTGCCTGGCCAGAGGCCTTGCGAGCACTACTGCCCTGAGAAACCGCTTCATGTCTCGCTGAGCCCCGAGCGACTGGCCTGCAACCCTGCCCCTGTAGCAAGACAAGGTAGCCATCTGAACTCGTAACGACGCCGCCGCCAGGCCCTTGTCAAAACCATCCTGCAGAAACTGCAATATCTGCGGAACAGTAGCTTTTAGAGCCTAGCCCTGTCTTTCCTTGCACCACTCTTCGAGATTCTCCAAACTCGGACATAAGCCAGCGAAGTAGACCGTTTTCTAGACTTCAATAAGGTTGCAATAACCGCTCCAGAATATCCCCGCGATTTCAACCTAGCCCTTTCAATAGCCAGGCCGTAAGTGAGAACCGATCCACGTGCAGCATGAAAAGGGGTCCCTGCGACAAGAGATCCCTCCGGCAAGGAAGACGCCAAGGCTTTGCCACCAACAACCGAACCAAGTCCCCGTACCAAGGGCGACGCGGCCAATCCGGCGCTATCAGGATCACTTGACCGTGGAACTTCTCCACCCTTTGCAGGACTCTCCCTACCATGGCCCACAGGGGAAAGACATACAGCAGCTGTCCCTCCGGCCAGACCTGCATGAGAGCATCCAATCCCTCGGACATCCTTTCCCTGCGCCTTGTGACACCTCACCGCCTAGCCCTGGGCATATTAGGTAGTGGGTAAGTGAGACATGGGTTTTTAAAGTCCTTGGTAGTGCTGTAGCCCTGTGTCCTAGTGTAGTTGTGGACCGAAGTGACGACAGCCAAGGTTGGGTTTCAAGTTAAAGAATACTTTTATTGTTGCACAAAGTATAGCACAAAGTATTGCATAAAGGACAGCACAGGATTTACTCCCCCAACACAGAAAGTAAAGTGGTAACTTTTTGTACCAAATGAAAGTCCAAGTGTAAAGTCAGTTCTCCTGATTCTTCTCAGGGACAGGTAACAAACTTAAATGCTTTTTGGCTTCTTCCAGCTTCATCAATACAACAACATTTCCAGAACGCTAGCAAGGCTTTCCAAGTATCAGCTCTCAATAAAGGAAACTTCTAGCTGTTGTATTTTCTTTCTAATATTCATATCTTGCTTTAACAGCTTTAAATAAAATGGCAATCTCCACACTCTCTTGGCCTCTTGATAACAGGCTTCTTGTGCAGGAACACTTCCTTACGTTGCCTTTCATACACAGCTGCAAGGTATGAAGCTTTGAGTCATTGCACCCAGCAGAACGCTGCTGTTTCTTGTGCAAACTCTAAGAATCTCGATTTGGGCTTCACAGCACTCAGTCATAGAACCTGGATAAATTATAGATCCTTACTCTTTCATACACATTCCACATTCCATCTCAGAATCACTGTTACTGGATAAGGGAGCCCCTAACTCCATTGGTTCTTCCAGCCTCTCTGAAATCCCTTTATCCTGGGGAACATATAAGCCTTCAGACTTTAATTCCTTAATTATAGTCTGAAGCTGTTTCCATTTACTCTCTCTCTGTCTTCTGGGCACTTGCAAGGCTTTGGGTTTATCAGCACCTCTTAACACCTCATAAAAGGGGTTTATTTCCTCCTTGCCTTGCCTAGGTAGTTGCCTCTGGTTGGGAGGGATATGTCTCTTCTGGTACTGCCTTACAAGATCCCTCAGCACAGCCTGGTCCTCAGGGTCTGTTCCTAGTTCTCTGCCCGGTAACTGCCAATTAGTCTTTTGCTGATGGGCAGGTGTGCTACCTTCTGAGCTAGTGCTCTGGTCACGCTGTCTGTATAAGGGAAATGCTTGCAGTTTCTCAATAGGGACTCTCCTACAGCCCAACTTCTCTCTGGTAATTCCAGGTTTCCTTTCAAACTTGGTTCAGGCCTGTTCCTCCTAGAAAGCACTCTATTACCACTCTCTCGAGACTGGCTTACTTCAGAGCTATCTACTTTACAAGGTTCAAAAGGTTTTGCTCTGACCTGGTTCTGGCAGCTTTTAACTCTGGGGAACTCCACTGACTCCAAGTCTATGTCCAAGGATCCTGAGTCTGGCTCGGGGTCTCTTCCAGGGTCCACTCTCCCCTCCTGATCTCCCCCTGGATCTGGATCAGCCAAGTCTCTCTCTTGGAGCTGAGCTCTGCCTGGGTCTCTTCCTGGACCACCCACAGGAACTCTCCTTTCAACTCCACCTCCGGTCCTTGTAACTCCTTTCCTCCTCCTTTCTCCGATTCTGTCCTTCGTTCCCCTTTCGCTTCCTCTACTAACTGCTGCTTCCTGGTTATGAGTGCAGGGGGGCCCAATCCGGTCTGACTCCGCCCACCTCCCTGATTGGCTAGGTCTCTGGGTTAGCCTAGAGGTAGGGTGTGGTTCTTTCCCTGCTCTTCTTTGCAGAGAAGGTTCATGTGCTGAAATCTTAACCCCTTCCTGTCCTGTATCCGTAAACATATGAGGTGACAGAAGGTGTTTTAAACCCTTTTTCTTCTCTTTCTGAGCCTCTGCATTGTCACAGCCTGCTGAAGAAACGACTGGCCTTCGCGGAGGAGTACGTCTCCATGAGATCCATGACTGGTGACCCCCACCTGCGAACAATCATGTCGAAGACTTCCGGGTTCAGAACCCATTCCCCTGGATCCACTCGCACCCGGCCGAGGAAATCGGCCTCCACATTGTCGACCCCTGCGACATGAGGCGCCGACAGATCTAAGAGGTTGGTCTCTGCCCAGGCACACAGCACTTCGGCCTCTGCCTCTAACGCCACACTGCTGGTGCTGCCTTGCTTGTTGATGTACGCCACCGCCGTCGCGTTGTCAGATAACACCCGGGCCGCCTTTCCTGCGAGTAACGGCTGGAACTCCCGCACTGCTAGATACACCGCCCTTAACTCCAGACGGTTGATCGCCCACGTCTTCTCCTGAGCATCCCAGCGCCCCTGCGCAAAATGGCCCTGACAGTGAGCCCCCCAGCCCAGCAAGCTGGCATCTGTCATCACCGCCACCCAGACCGGGGCCTCCAAGTCCTTTCTGCGTTCCAATGACTCAGGCAGCAACCACCAAAGCAGAGCCGGACGAGTCTCCTCCGGGCATATCAGCCTCCGCGTCAAAGAGTCCCGCTGATGAGACCACCGGCGTAGCAAGGCCCTTTGCAAGGGCCGCATGTGGGCGCGGGCCCACGGCACCGTCTCTATTGCCGCCGCCATGGTGCCCAACACCTGAAGGTAATGCCATGCCCAGGGGGACCTTCACCCCAGGAATGCCCTCAACAAGTGACGCAGGCTCCGTGGTCGCTGCTCCATGAGAAACACCCGTCCGATCTGAGTTTCAAAGTGCGCGCCCAGGTACTCCAGATTCTGGGAAGGCATCAGATGACTCTTTGCCAAGTTGACCACCCAGCCTAGGCTTTCCAGGAAGGCCACCACCCGGGCCGTGACCCGCTCGCTCTCGGCCTGCGACTTCGCCCAGACCAACCAATCATCTAGGTAGGGGTGAACGAGAATACCTTCCTTGCGCAGAGCTGCCGCCACCACTACCATCACTTTGGTAAAAACTCTTTGCGCCGTGGCAAGCCCAAAGGGCAGCGCCTGGAACTGATAATGACCGAAGGGCACCGCAAACCGAAGAAATTGGTGATGGTCCCGCCTGATGGGAATATGAAGATATGCTTCTGATAAATCTAGGGACGTGAGATACTCTCCCCGCTGTATCGCCACTATGATGGATCGAAGAGTTTCCATGTGAAAATGCGACACCCGCAGGCAGCGATTGACTCCTTTGAGATCTAGAATCGGACGGACTCCGCCGCCTCGTTTCGGCACAATGAAATAAATGGAGTAATGACTGCACCCAGACTGGTCTGCGGGAACATGCGCTATCGCCCTGAGGTCCAGCAGCCTCTGCACCATCTCCTGCAGTGCCGAACACTTTGTTGCCGATCTGCCCGGAGACTACACAAAGGACTCCCGTACCGGACGCAGGAACTCCAGGGCGTAACCATCTCGAATGACCTCCAGCACCCACTGATCTGTGGTGATTTGGGCCCAGGCAGAGTAAAACTCCCGCAAACATCCCCCCACGGGGGGAAGGGACGACTGGGCCCCCCTCATCTCATTGCGTTTTCTTGAAATTAGATGCGGCAGGGGAGGAAGAGGAACCGAAGCCCCTACCGGCTCCACGGAAGCCTCGAAACCCCTGGCCTCTGTTGAAAAAGCGACCCCTTGGGCCTGGAAAAAACTTTTGGGAACGGAAACGGCAGAAGTCCCGAAATTGTCCCCGACCTCCCGGGGCCCCACGGGATGGCTTAGGCTTATCCTCCGGCAACCTTCCCCCCTTGGACTCTCCTAGATTCTTAACCAGCTTCTCTAGATCCTCCCCGAAGAGTAGCCGACCTTTGAAGGGCAGCTTACTCAGCTAGACTTAGAGGAGGAATCTGCCGCCCAATTGCGAAAACAAAGGTACCGCCGTGCTGCTATCGCCGAAGCCATACTTTTGGAAATCCTCGCATAAGGTCATAATGAATGTCCGTTAGATAGGCCGCCCCGACTCCAACCGGGCCGCCTCTCCTGCCAAGGCACCGGGCTGACCCTCTTGCACCTGCTGTGCCCAGCGGAGACATGCTCTCGCCACCCATGCTCCGCAAATAGCCGCCTGCATGGAAACGGCGTTAACGTCAAAGACCTGTCGCAACAGGACATCTAACTTTCTGTCCTGGCCGTCCTTGAGGACAGCGCTACCTTCCACCGGAATGGTTGTTTTCTTGGTCACCGCCGATACAGCCGCATCCACCTTAGGTGATTTGAACACCTCTTTGTCCTGATCCAGTAGAGGATACAGGCGCCCCATGACTCTAGCGCCTTTCAATGGGGCTTCCGGAACATTCCACTCTTCTTGAATCATCTCCTGAAACACTCTGTGCACCGGGAAGGCCCGCTGAGACTTCCTGAACACCTGTAGTAGAGGGTCTTCCAGCGTGTCATCCTCCCCCGCACCTGGGACCGGCATATTGAGCGCCTTCAGAGTCTCTACGATGAGCACTGGTAACTCTTCTCTCCTAAAGACTCTCACGACCCGAGCTTGATCTTCCCTCTCTGAGATCTCGCCCTCTTCCAACTCCTCTTCTAACACCAGGTCGCGGCTCTCATCATCTGACAGCGGACCCTCGGCCAGTTCCGCTTGCTCTGTCAATTCCTCCTGAGCACGAGGCCGTTTACCCCCTCCGGGATAACCGTCACCCCGCGGGGACGCTGAGCGCTTTCTCGCTCCGCCATGGTCTGCGGACAAACCCTGCTGCACCGCGACACTGCCAACTGCCTGCTGCAGTAACGCCACAAACTGTGGAGTAAAAATGGATGCCAGGTCCTTAGGAAAACCCGCCTGGACGGCCGGAGACCCTGAGCCGGTGGAAGGCTCCTCCTGCGTAACCTCAGGCCCCAGGAGAGTAGAGGCCTCCGGCTCCGCCTCCGGACCCCCGATCTGCTGTCCTGGGAGTTGCGGCAGCTCCGGAGTCTGTCCTACACATGACTTGCAGACTCCGGAAACGGAGCCCTTCCGAACCCCACACACTACACACAGGGGCTTCAAAGGCATCGTGTGCAAAATTCAACTTGCTTGAAAACCGCACAGAAGATGAGTGAGACCCCCCGGAAGCTGTACCAGTACCCTGCCAGAGCAAAGGAAATAGGAAATAAACCCCCCTAATCTTTCTTTTATTGTATTTTATCTTATTTATTTTCTTTATGTTAAAGATACCTCCGGGAAGGCCCCAAAGCGGATTAATGCAATTCTCCTGCCCGGGTCTGTAATCAGGCCACGCGGTCGGGCCCAGTTCTCAAGCGCGCCAAAAAAGGTGCTGAAGAGAATAGAGACGCGCTGCCCGCCGGAACGCCTTACCTTACTGGGCTGAGGCTGTCAAGCACAGAAGCGCCGGAAGGATGCAGTCCGCCTCTAGAGCCGGAGCTAATAATCAGCCTGGGCCCGATCGCACACTTGTGCTCGTACCCCGAAGCCGAAAATGCGCTTCAGATGTGGAGAGGCCGCCGAGCGCGCTGGCGGGTAGGTCGTCCGCATGGCGCTGGCCCTCTCTGCTTCCGGCCCGCTGACTCTGCCGGTCCTTTTTGGCTAATTCTAAGGGCTGCCGCGCTCCAGGCAAATCCTCCTGCTTGGCAAGCCCCTGTACCCCAGACCGCAAGTGAAATCGCAGTCGGTAGTGGCAGCGGGGGGGGGGGGGGGAGAGGGAGAAAGAGCAGAAGAGAAAGAAAGAAAGCCAAAATGAAGGAACTGGACTGGAGCAAGGCTTAAAGTCACAGGTTCTCCTAATTGAAAACAAATTCCCCTAAAAGAAAGGAACGGAACCAACACAAGAACACTTCTAATTCCTAATTGTTTCTCCAGTAAGCCCGGGCTCCCATCTCTCTAGCTGCTTGGAGACTGAGGCAACTGGTCACAGGGGAGGGACTCCGGGGAGATATACTATTGAGGTCACAAAAGGAGAAGTTTCTCAGTCTCCAAGCTGCTAGATGAGATGGGGAACCCAGAGGTCTCGGGACTAGACTGGGGACACGATCAGGAACACCAATTTTTAAAAAGGGTTCCAGGGGTGATCCGGGAAACTACAGACCGGTGAGCCTAACATCAGTGCCAGGAAAAATGGTTGAAACCATTATAAAGAACAAAATTACTCATCATGTAGATAGTCATGGCTTAATTGGAGACAACCAACTTTATCTTTTATCTTTATCGTTATTTGCACAATTTGATGAACCGCCCAGGCCGAAGCATCAGGATGGTGTACAATACAAAAAGCAGGCTACTGGAAACAAAGTCAGAAAAGAAACTGATAGGATAGGAAAGAGCAGAGAAAAGATAGAAAGGGGAAAGAGCCCAAGAGGGGCAAGAGGGACAATAGGGCAGGAGGAGGAAAGAGAAAAAGGAAGGGAGACGAGGAACGGACAGGCAAGGGGATAATCATGGAGGGTGGGGGGGGGGGGACCAGGGGACAAGGCACCATCATCGGGAGGAGGGAGATCAAAGACCTGGCAAAAGAAATGTGTTTTGAGGAGAGTTTTAAAGCGGGGATAGGAGAGCTCCAGACGAAGACATAAAGGGAGTGAATTCCAGAGAGCCGGACCTAAGAAGAAGAAAGCAGAATGACGGGTGAGCTCTAAGTGGGCCTGAGCGGGGGAAGGGAGAAAAAGACGGTTACCAAAATAGGATCGGAGAAGACGAGGAGAGGGCTGAAGGTGAATGATGTCCGACAAGTATTGGGGGGTGCTGGAATGGAGGGCCTTGTATGTGAGGATGAGAACCTTAAAGATGAAACGGAACTTAACCGGAAGCCAGTGTAAGGCAAGGAGGCAGGGGGACACGTGGGAGCGAGCTGGGGAACCAGTGATGAGGCGAGCGGCGGCATTCTGTACTAATTGAAGACGGCGAAGTTGAGAAGAAGGAAGGCCTGCATAGATGACATTACAATAGTCTAACCGGGTCATGACTAGGGACAGGACAAGGGTGACAACAGAGGAGGGGGGGAGTGATGATTGGACGGCCCGAATCCTGCGTAAATGGAAAAATGGCTTTAGACAAGGAAGATCTTGTTTTACTAATCTGTTATGTTTTTTTGAAGGTGTGAATAAACAGGTAGACAAAGGTGAGTCGGTTGATATAGTGCATCTGGACTTTCAGAAAACCTTTGACAAGGTCCCTCATCAGAGACTTTTGGCAAAACTAAAAAGTCATGGGATAGGAGGCAGTGTACCATTGTGGATCAGGAACTGGTTAAAAGACAGAAAGCAGAGGATAGGGCTAAATGGCCAATTTTCGCAATGGAAAAAGGTGAATAGTGGAGTACCCCAGGGATTTGTGCTGGGTCCACTGCTTTTTGACATATTCATAAATGACCTGGAAAAGGGAATAACGAGTGAGGTTATCCAATTTGCAGATGACATAAAACTATTTAAAGTTGTTAAAACCCAAGAGGACTGTGGAAAATTGCAAGAGGATCTTGATAAATTGGAAGACTGGGCATCCAAATGGCAGATGAAATTTAATGTGGACAAGTGCAAAGTTATGCACCTAGGAAAGAACAACCCAAACTATGGTTACACGATGTAAGATTCCACATTGGGAACCACTACCCAAGAAAAAGATTTAGGCATCATCGTGGATAACATGTTGAAACCCTCCGCCCAATGTGCAGCGGCGGCAAAGAGAGCAAATAAACCCTCCTCATCACTTTTAAGGCCATTAATAAAATTTCCCCTGCATCAATATCAATGCTCCTCACCAATGCACCAAACAACAGATCCAGAAGATTAGTATCCGAAAATACACTAGCTACTCCCAGCAACTCCACAAAATGGACCCAGTTAACCACTAACAGAGCTTTTGTATCTTACGCCCCCAGGTGCTGGAACAATCTCCCCCTCAGTATTAGATCAATTAGGGACATCAGTCAATTCAGAAAGGCCATTAAGCACCACTTATTCATTCTGCACTTCCACCTACCTTAGCACCACAGCTATTTCTATCAATGCACTCTCTAACTATGAACATCCTTAATCTGCATTATTGTAAATAATAAGTTATGTAAATGTATATAGTTTTCCCCAGTTCAAACCTAGTTCATACTTCCTGTTATCTGTAAACCTATTTCAGTTTTTCTGTCTAGGTAATTTATGTTCAATGTAAACCGCACTGATGATAAATAGCGCGGTATATAAAAACTGTTCAATAAATAAATAAATAAATAGGTATCATAAGGAAAGGAATAGAAAATAAAACAAAGAATATTATAATGCCTCTGTATCGTTCCATGGTACGACCGCACCTTGAATATTGTGTGCAATTCTGGTTGCCGTATCTTAAAAAGGATATAGCGTTATTAGAAAAGGTGCAGAGAAGAGCCACCAAAATGGTAAAGAGGATGGAAGGATACCCCTGTGAAGAAAGGCTAAGAAGGTTGGGACTCTTCAAAAGAGACGGCTGAGGGGAGATATGATAGAGGTCTATAAATTATGAGTGGAGGAGTGGCCTAGTGGTTGGGGCAAGGTACTTCAGGCCGGAAGGTCGGGCGTTCAAATCCCACTAGAGGACAGCAACCTTGGGCCGGAAGGACTGGGGTTTCTAGTCCCACAGGTGCTCCTTGTGGTCTTGGGCAAGCCACTTAACCCTCCATAGCCCATGTTCCCTGTAAAATAGTTATCTCCAAGTTATAATGCCCTGTTCAATGTAATTTCAGTTTGTTCAATGTAAACCGCACTGATGCAGAGTAGCGTGGTATATAAGAGAATGTAAATAAATAATAAAATAAATAAATAATGAATGGAGTGGAACGGGTAAACGCAGATCGATTGTTTACGTCGTCAGAATATAAAAAAACTAGGGAACATGCAATGAAGCTACAGGGTAACCTATTTAAGACTAATAAGAGAAAGCACAGTTACTTACCTGTAACAGGTGATCTCTGGGAACAGCAGGAATAAGTCTTCACATATGGGGTACGTCGGTACCGACGGAGTCCGTGCGGGAACGCTTCCCAGCGTTCAATCAGAAAGCTTTTGGAAGCATCCCAACACGCCTGTGCGCTGCCTTCCCAACTGCCTCTCCTCAGTTAAGTTTTACAGCTGAGACAAAGAGAGAGAGCGAAGCAAGGAAGGGAAAGATAGAGATAGAGAAAGGCAACTCCTAGGGGAGGTGGGTGGGTTGTGAAGACTTATTCCTGCTGATCCAAGAGATCACCTGTTACAGGTAAGTAACTGTGCTATCTCCAGGAACAAGCAGGAATGAGTCTTCACATATGGGGACTCCCCAGCTCATATGCCCGGAGGGAGTCCTAGCATGTTGCAAGTCTAGAACGAGCCATGCTATACCTCAGGACCTCAGGCATCCTGGGGATGGAGGGCAGGAGTTGAATATAGAAAAGGAGCTGTAGAACAGCTGGCTTGAACAGGGCTTCAAAAGGGAAGACCCTGTATTGAGGGCATTTAGTAGTAAAATATTGTGATCTGGACCTCCCTTGTTGGTATTGCACAGGTGCACTGAGCTCCATATGGATCTGATAAAAGAGCCAGTGAATATGCTCAAGGGGTACCTTACTGTAAAGTAGAGGTAACAAAGTAGACCAAAAACAAGTGGAGGCCAGAACCCTTCAGGGTTAGAAAAAATAGCCCCAGGGGAAAAAACTGGGGTAGTATAAAAAGTAGAGCTTCAGCAGAGAAGCAGAAGGTACTATTGAATTAAAGCTTAAGCTGTTTTGGTCTAAGAGAAAAAATGAGTCTGCCCTAACTGGACTGGGGTTGGATCAGTCCATATAGGGAGAAAGGGTATGGAGACCCTTGTATCTGATAAGAAAGTAAGAACAGACTCAGAAGCGCTAAGCTTTAGAGCAACTGAAGCTCCGCAATGTCTTTCCTAAATGGGGTCACTTAGGGAAGAGAAGGTACATGGAGAGCTTCAGGAGCACCTAAACCGAAAAGGTTAAGGTAAAGAAAAGGGTTATTAATTACCACAGGAAGTGGCTATAGGTGTAGCCCCCTAAATATGCCAGAACAGCACTGATAGGGGTAGTGCCCATCTGTCAGGATCCTATAGGAATGTAAGGATATCTGAACCTAACAGATAGATAGATAAGTAGATGGATACAGATCTATCTAAAAATATATCTCATATGCCTATAAATATATATATGTATAAACACATATATATATATATATATATATATACATATACTGAATATATATACACATATAGGGCATGTATGCATATATCCATAAGAGATATATATATATGGGCAGAAGACACACAGATAGATATAGATAGTGTATATCTGTATCTATATAATCTCTCTCTCTCTCTCTCTCTCTCTCTCTCTATATATATATATATATATATCTAGAAGAATAGGACATGTCTCCAGGTATATGGATGGAGAGATGTTCAAAGATCCCCATCACCCTATAGGGAGAGAGGGAGATTCATCTGACAACAAGAAGGTTAACACCTACTTGAGTAGATAAACAGGAAAAAATCCTCTCCTCCTGGTTATGACTGTTATAGTCAGAGGAAGGTTGTCCTTGACAAAGGGGTAGCTTAATTCTTTGTAGAATTTGAGCTGTTGAATAACCAGGATGGCCTACCTGAAGATGGCAGAGGATAACATTATTCTGCAGACCAGAAGTCCAGATTTCTCCAGAATTGTGGTATGGAGATTGGATAGAGAAGGTGTCACCACCAGGTGGGCAGGCTGCCGCCTAGGGTTGCAGATCTGTGTCTGATGGTGATTAAGTAGTTGTGAACACGAATGGTTTAAGGTAAAAGGATTTATTTCCCCTCCCGGGGTCAGATTTTTCAGGTAATATAACACAATACTCAAAGCAAATAAGCCATACTTTCTGGCAAAACACAAAGGAAATTATAACAGCTTTTTCTTGCTTCTTAAAGTAAAGAGTAAACGTTAAACAGGCGAAACTCAGCACATAGCTTCCATATGTGTACAACAGCACTCTTCACTGATAGTGTTTTCCTTCCACACTATACAGCCTTTTTACTAGCGAAAAGACGTCACTTTATCAGAGAAAATCAATGTGCAGTCCATTGGGTCACTATCAAATGAACATTCACTGACTGTATCAATGACCATAGGCTCCGGCATACATTCAGAATTGTCTGAGTTCTCCTTGCCACAATACTTCTGCAAGTTCCCCTGTAACGTGCCGTCACAGAGTCTCTCTGCACAACTCCCTCTAGGGCTGGAATAACAGCTACCGTATTCCTCGGTGTTTGGGAGAGAGGGAAGCCACCATTCAGGGTTCTTAGAGTTTAATTCCTTCTGGCAGGTTCTACCCTTGGAACATTTATAAGCTCTGGCTTCAGGCTTTGCAAAAGAATATTCTTCTCTCCTGTTAACACCAGGTTTAAGCCTGCGGGGTTTTCTCTGAGGCTTAGGAACTGCTAATATATCTTCCTCAGACATGCACCACATCTTCAGGGAAATACCTTTCTCTCTCTGGGGTTGTTAACTGCTCTCTCTTCAGCTCGGTGCTCAAATCCCTTGGCTGGGTATTACTGCCCTGCCCCCACCTAGGATTTATCACACGAGGCTTCTCAGCGTTAACCCTGCAGGTATTTCTTTTATCAGCAAACTTTAACTTCCTACCAGAGACATTCTCCAGGCTACAGCTCTCAAATACATACTGTTTGTCTTTAGGCTTCCAATCACTCCAGTTGGAACGTTGCCTCTGAGCTCCAAACAGCTTGCAATCAGCAGAACACTTGCAACTGTTCTCTGACCTCACTGGCTGCTTTCTCCTGCAGTGCTCTGGGTAGTTTCTGTGGTGAACCCTTCCTAGTTCTGGTTCTGACTCACGTCCTGGGTCAGAGTCTGAAACTCCTCCTTCTTCCTCTAGACCAGCTGGTTCAGTTAGTTCAGCTAGTCCTCCTCGTTCTACCCGGTCTAACTCTGTATTTCCTGCATAGCTCTTATAGTGGCTATTAGCTCTTCCCCTTTCCAGGTGCACGCTATTAGGAATTGGGGAATGTTTCTCAGCTGGGCTTATTTGCAAACCCCGTGGCTGGGTTTGTTTATGTCTCCCCTGACAACTGCTGCTCACATGGCCTGCCTGCCTGTCAGCTTCAAGACTAGAATTCAGTGAATCCTGTGTTTTTAAGGTAGGAAATGGAACTTCTTCATCACAAAGGCTACTAGAGGAAGATACCCTAGTGATTCGCCTATGAGGGCGAGATGGGTATTAGATGTCCTCTAGTTGCCAGAAAATTTTAACCCTGATGGGAAAAATCCCAGGCAATATGGGCCAGGCCAGGGAGTTGGCCCCTCTTCTAGCAAGGGCCCATAGTGCAAAGCTACCCTGTAGAGTTGCAGAGAGCATGCTGCAGGTTGGTTAGAAGAAAAGACTGGCTGTGGACAATCCCTGGTGAGGAATGTGGACAACTAGCAGGTAACCAACTATTCTGCCAAGGACAAAGGGCAAAGAATAGAAGATAACCCAACCAAACTGTAAAACAGGAATTCCCAACGAGGTTGATAACCTGTTTGGGAGTTAGTACTGAGATTAGGAGGATTGCTAGTGGAGAGGAAGCCCTGGTTGTGTAGTGAACAAAACCTGTGGCGTAACCACTAGAAAGTTTTGCATCTGCAGCAACTATGAGGGCAGCATAGGGAATTTCTTTCCCCTACTCTGCAGATTGGGAAAAAGAAAACCCAACAGACATGGTAGGACTTCCTATTGTCTGAAGAGCTGCCCTAAGGTAACAAGGGGGAGAGAACTCCAGAAGGGAGAATCCCCCGGTAGAAGATGTAGAAAAAGTCACTCTTACAAAGCAAATGTTGTAGTAAGAGGGAGGTAAGATAGAGTTTCAGGAGACCAACTATGGAGGAAATCTCCGACAGGTGAGATGATACATGCCAGTAGATGGAAACAACTGTCTATTGATAGTTGTCACCTCTCCCTCTCCTCCACAAGGAAGAGGAAAATCTGTTAAGTATGGGCATGATCATCATGAAGATTCTTAAGAAAAGAAGTCTCATGAAGAGATATCTAACTAGGTTAGGATAAAATTAGTGCAGATACTTCAAGTGAAAAGAAGCAGACTGCCATCCCAACCCCCCAAACAAAGGGGCGATGATCTATTTAAAACCCTGCAACTGCTGGGTTTGTTGACCCTGTTGAGGTTGTGGATTGCTCAGACTAGAACGATGTTTCCCCTGTTTAGGGACATCTGAATGATGGGCAGATGATGGGTAAAACCTTCTCCCCTTAGGGACTGAAAGTTTGGTAGGACATTTCCTACCTACTGGGAAAGAAGAAGGCGCAGAGCAGCCTCTGGAAAAAGGAAAGTCAGCGGAGAACTGAGTAACCTGAAGTAAAGACTCTCTGTTGAAGAGATTCTCTCCAGTACAAGGAGTATTTCCCAGTCTTTCCTGTGCCCATTTGTCCAAGTCTGAGGCCTGAAGCCAGGCTCTATGTCGTGCCCCTATAGTTATAGCAGAAGTCCTGATAACAGACTCAAAGGAGTCTAGGGTAGCACGAGTAAGGAACTTAGAGATATTCTGAATATGACTAACCAGTGAGGAATAGTCTGTACGTCTGGGCTCCTGAAGCAAAGGAGTCAAAAGATGTAATTGCTTTGTGATCTCCTCAAGAGATAGACCCATAAAAAAATATATGAGAGAATCCTTGCTGAAAGCATGGATGTCTGGAAGGTTTGACGTCCAAAGGCATCTAGTGTCTTAGATTCACGACCTGGCAGACAAGAAGAGTGCTTTTTAGTACTCTTCACTCGCCTCAATGCTGATTCCACTACAATGGAATGATGAGGAAGTTGAGTCCTTTGAAACCCTGGAGAGGGGGGCACCTGATATAGGAAATCAGTTGCTCTGGAAAGTGGGGGTACCTTTAAAGGAGATTCCCACATTCGTAGAAGGAGATCCTGCAAAGAATGATGCAAAGGAAGCATTATATTTTCCTTTGCTTCGTTAGGAACAGAGAGGTATTCTGTACTCCCTTGTGTAGGATCTTGTCCAGGGACAGGAATGGCAAGTGATTTTGCCATATCCAGGAGGAAAGTCTGGAAAGAAAGATCCCTGGAGGGAATTCCCCCTGGATAGGCTAGATCTGATGAAGAACTAGCATTGGCACCAAGGGATCTATTCCAGCATATAGGAATAGAAAATCCTGAATGGTGCAGAATGGGATCCTTAGATAGTGGTCGCTGGTACTGCAGGACAGGACCAGCAACAGTCGGTAACATATCGTCCATGCTTGGAATCGATTCCAAACTCGGCATCGAGGGAAGCGATCCTGAAGAGTGGAGCATGGAAGGTACTGACTGTAAAGGTACTGTGGATGTCGGTACTGGACTCGGTACCGAATCTGATGCCGGAGGAAGACAACCAGCCGGTGGCAACTCTAACGGTATCGGTGGAACCGAGGGTTGCGGATCCGAGGTATCAGAACCGAGCCTTCAGTACCGACGGGAGTCGGTACCAAGGCGAGTCGGTACCCAGTCCTCCAGACTGGAGATCGATTCTAGACTCGGCATCGAAGGAAGCGAGTCTATCGATGCACGTCGGGAGGGTACCGACGTCGGAACTCGTATCGGTGACGACACCGATACTGTAGAATCTATCTGAAGCGCATCCACCGGCCCCGTAGGTACCAGAGATGCCAGACGACGATCCTCGGTGAGGAATATTTCATCCAACACCGGTGCCGATGCCGGGGTATCGGTACCGCTTGAAACAGATGCCACCACCAGACATGGCTCAGGTATGTTCTGTGAGGGGTGAACCTCAGGAACAACCTGAAACCCCACACAGGTTTTGGAGGCCGAAGACACCCAGCGGGGTTTTGAAACCAGTAGATTCTCGAGGGCAAGGCCGGAGGCATCTCTATGCTGTGCATGAGAACTGCCGCTCGAGGACTGGCTAGTCTTAACAGACTGTTTTTGGGTTACCTGATCCTATGTAGAAGAAGATATAGTCGGTGCCCTGAAGTTGGAAGGGGACCGCGTGTCGAGGGGAACTCGATGTTGAAAACTGCTTTTCACAGCACTGGTGCCCGAAGGCTCCGGAGGACAATGGTCAGGACCCAAGCAGGTTAGACACCAATTGTGAGTGTCTAAAAATAAAGTTGTACTGCCACAGTTTGTACATTTCCTGGGGAAAATGACTGGCGGTTCCATGAGGAAAAATGGAGAGGCCTAGAAGGCCTGAGAACCGTGAACACTAAGAAGAAATTTTATATTCCTTAAGGAAAAAATTTTACAAGAAAATAAGAAAGAAACACCGGCGGTACCGGTGGCATTGGGGAAGGCAGCCGCGACCACAAGAAAACTAAAAAATAAAAGAAGAATTTTCTGCGGTGACAGGAGAACGTACTGCCGGCTCCGCAGAAAAACGAAAACTGAGGAGAGGCAGTTGGGAAGGCGGGAAGGCAGCGCGCAGGCGTGTTGGGATGCTTCAAAAAGCTTTCTGATTGGACGCTGGGAAGCGTTCCCGCGCAGACTCCGTCACTACCGACGTACCCCATATGTGAAGACTCATTCCTGCTTGTTCCTGGAGATAATATTTTTTTCACTCAACGTGTAATCAAACTCTGGAATTTGTTACCGGAGGATATAGTAAAGCTTCTAGTGTAGCTGGGTTTAAAAAAGGTTTGGACAAGTTCCTGGAGGAAAGGTCCATAAACCATTATTAAAAGAGACCCAGGATATCACTGCTTGACCCAATACAAGCATTGAGGAATCTGTGTCTTTTGGGGAGACTGCTAGGTACTTAGTGGACCTAGACTGGCCACTGTTGGAAACAGGATACTGGGCTTGATGGATCTTGGTCTGACCCAGTATGGCATATCTTATGTTCTTATGAGATGGGACCATCTTCACAGTCTCAAAATATGCCTTTGGGGTGGTACATACCTTTGGAAAAATTTGGGAAGAGCGAGGCTTGATAAACAAGGGAAAGGAGCTGGTGCATGAGGAACTAATTAAACAAGTGTTAAAGAATTGTTTGTTACCAAAGGAAATAGCAGTAGTGCATATGAAAGGACATCAAGCTGGGAATTCATTTACAGTTAGGGGGAATAGGGTAGCGGATGAGGCTGCTAAGGAATCTGCCTTAGGGGAAGACATAACCCCTATATACAATTTAACCCCAGAAGTAGTGAGTCACACAGAAAATCCCATATTTACTGAAAAGGAAAAACAACAACTTGAAGAAATAGGGGCAGCAGAA
Source organism: Ichthyophis bannanicus (assembly GCA_033557465.1). Classification (NCBI taxonomy): domain Eukaryota; kingdom Metazoa; phylum Chordata; class Amphibia; order Gymnophiona; family Ichthyophiidae; genus Ichthyophis; species Ichthyophis bannanicus. The sequence continues at coordinate 1,153,557,684 of CM066032.1, forward strand.
ATAGAAGGGGGAAAGTAGGTTTTACCTGATGGGAGGCAGATGGTGAATAAACAAATCATGAGAGAAATTATGGCTATTCTACATCAAGGGATTCATTGGAGTGTACAGGCAATGTGTGATCTGGTTTTAAGACACTATGGGTGTATGGCAATATACACAGTACCCAAGCAGGTGTGTGAGAGGTGTATAACTTGTAAGAGAACAAACAAAAAGGTCCTTAGGAAACAACCGCAGAGAGGTAGAGACCCTGGTCTTCGTCCATTTCAAAATATACAGATTGATTTCACTGAATTACCCCTGGTTGGGCAGGTGAAGTACCTCTTAGTGATAGTGGATCACCTGACGGGATGGGTAGAAGCATTTCCCATGGCCACTGCCACGGCAGCCGGGATAGCAAAGACTGTGTTGGAGCAAATCATTCTGAGATACGGAATGATAGGGCATATTGACTCTGACCAGGGAAGTCACTTCACAGCCAAGGTATTGCAAAATATAATGGAAGCTCTTGGGATAGTTTGGGACTTTCACACTCTCTGGAATCCATCCTCCTCAGGGAGAGTGGAACGCATGAATCAAACTATAAAGAAGCAGGTAGCTAAATTGATGTTAGAAACAAAACTGCCCTGGACCAAATGTTTACCCTTAGCATTGCTAAGAGTTCGAACAGCCCCTTGGAGAGATCTGAGGTTGTCTCCCTATGTGATGCTATTTGGGTTACCCTATCTGGGCAATTAAAGGAAACTCCTCAGTTTGAAACCAAAGACAGGTTTCTTAGAGAATATATACTTGGGCTGTCTTCTTCTTTATCTTTCCTCAGAAATAAAGGGCTCCTGGCACAGACGCCTCCTCTGGACTTTGCAGTCCATAGTTTTAAACCAGGACAGTGGGTTCTGATAAAATCCTGGAAGGAGTCAAAGCTGCAGCCTGATTGTGAGGGGCCATTCCAGATACTCCTGAGCACAGAAACAGCAGTAAAAATAGCAGAAAGAGGCTGGACTCACTACACCCGAATCAAGGGACCAGTAGAAGCACCTTCTCCTTCCCAGGACCTTGGAGTATGGGAGGCGCAGCCAACTGAAGACCCCATGGTTGTAAGACTGAAAAGAAAACTCAAAATATCCAAATAGGGATGATCCCGTTACAGACTGCTTGAGAGTCCTGCTCAAGATAATAAAAGACAGGCTTGACTATCTATACTTTATATATATATATATATAGGGTGGCCCAAAAAAAGTGAGAACATCTCGTAGCATATAAGTTATTTAAAAATTCAAAAAGACAGATGTAAACGATTGACAAATTAAGAAAACAAAGATGGAGACTGGAAATTGTCTAAATAAAGATGTTATACAGCTAAAAAATTAAATAAGTAAACTATTTAAGCTTTTAATTTATGAGATGTTCTCACTTTTTTTGGAAACACAAAAAGGAGCAGACGCTCCTGCAGACTGTCCAGGCAAACAAAAGAGCAGGAGACGTAGGGTGGATAGGCAACTGGTTTATTAAACGAGACCCCAACGTGTTTCGGCAACGCCTTCCTCAGGGGGATATTGCTTAAATAACAAACATATGTATTAAATAAGTAAAGTTAAAAACAATAAAAAGACAATTAAAACAATAAACAATTAAAAACAGATGGCGTATCAAAAAATGTATACTGGAGTAACCTATAGACTTATATGAGAACGATAATAACTATGAATAACTACGTGAATAATAAAAATAATGGAAAAGTACATTGATCAGAGTGAAAATAAAAAACGCAGGGCTGAGAAACCACAAAAGAAGACCAAGATACAAAACTTATGCAACAAACTTAATAAGAAAGAGCAAATATCGTTAGGTCTATGTTATGCAAACATAAGAGAGAACTATAACAACAATTGAACACACTATCATGGTAGAAGAGATAAATGTTTACAGAGCATCAATAAATAAATAGCTAAAAAGGAATAAGAACCAGACAATGCATACAAGACAATAAAAAATGTAGTATAAATAAATACAAGATAAACCACTAAAACAGAAAAGATATAAAAACGATTAAAAAGAGAACAATTGCAGCAACTATACACATTGTTGTACAAAGGAAAAACGAATTAAAAGAGCATAAACAAATGAATAAATAATTAAGATAAGAATGATAAATAATTAAGAACTGGACAATACAATCAAATGCTTAAAAATAAATTACTCAAGATGTTGTAAAGTAAACACACTTAAACAGGAGGGCAATAAAAGCAACACAGAAAAAGAGGGGAACACTAAAGCAGAGTAAGATATTAAGCTAAGGAGATAATTATGAAATTGTAATTAGGTAATTATTTTCACTCTGATCAATGTACTTTTCCATTATTTTTATTATTCACGTAGTTATTCATAATTATTATCGTTCTCATATAAGTCTATAGGTTACTCCAGTATACATTTTTTGATACGCCATCTGTTTTTAATTGTTTATTGTTTTAATTGTCTTTTTATTGTTTTTAACTTTACTTATTTAATACATATGTTTGTTATTTAAGCAATATCCCCCTGAGGAAGGCGTTGCCGAAACGCGTTGGGGTCTCGTTTAATAAGCCAGTTGCCTATCCACCCTACGTCTCCTGCTCTTTTGTTTGCCTCACTTTTTTTGGGCCACCCTGTATGTGTGTGTGTGTATAATATATATATATATATATATATATCTTTAGAACTGTATTATCTTATGCTACTGAGTGATGAGTGAATTGTAGCTGAACTAGTGCTTTTAAGTGTGATAGGTGTGACAATAATTTGCTTTTGGAAGAAATCCTGGTTCTGGGGGAGAAATAAATTATGAGATGGGGAAGACCCTATTTTGGTTGTATGGGGTGGGGCTCTTGATGATAATACTGAGAGTGAGTGAGGCTGGTTTTACAGTAGCAGGTCCGATAAAGTTTGTGATTAAGGTAAAAGAAAGGTACAAACCCCAGACTTTTCAATTTGATGCATGTAAATTAATGGAATTTGGAGGTTTGGGAAACAAAAGAAAATTAGTTAATGCTGAGAAATATATGTGTGCAAATTCATTTTGTGCTATATGGAATCATATATGGTGGACCACCGCCCCTGGGGGATGGACAGCAAAGGGAGTTAGAAAATGGCAGGGATTTCTATCCATAATTAAAGGACCAGTGAAGCGAGATTGTGGCAAGAATTAATGTAATCCTGTAATTTTAACTTTAAAACAAACAGCAACATGGGTAGAAACACTATGGTCAAGGAGATTTGAAATGAGTATGAATGGTACAGTCTATGGTATGGGAATGGATGTATCAGGAAAAGACCCAAGGGGTTGTTGTTTTCAGATTCTAGTGGAAAAGGAGGAGAGTGCTAGTATTGGTAGCACAGTAAGGCCAACAGTTAAGCCTTTTCAACCCCCTAACGATGCCACAGTAGTGAAAGTAGTGGAAGTTAAGGATCTGAGACAGACCTTTGAAATTGAAACAGGGTATGGAGAAACAAATGCCTGGATTGAATGGGTAAAATATACAGTTAAAAGTTTGAATAAAAGCAATTGTTATGCATGTGCCTCAGGAAGACCAATAGCACAGGCAGTACCTTTCCCTGTGAACTGGAAGATGGATCCGGATGGTATGAAGTGTATGATCTCTCTGAACCAAGAAGCAACTGCCTGGAGAAACGAGAACTGTAAGTCCCTTGCCCTTCTATTTCCACCCCTAAAGGTGATGGACAAGAAAGTGCCACCGGTGTTCTCGGCAGTTTATGGGAATCACTCTGCCTGCCTCACCAGGCAGGGTGAGAACTATATCAGGGCTGTAGGGGAACTAACCTCATGCACTGAAGTCCTTAACCTCACTGGAATCAGCGAACATGCAAGGGAACTACTCTAAGCTAAGAGTACCCAGGGCAGATCTGTGGTGGTACTGCGGAAGGAAGACCTTGAGGCAGACACTACCAGAGCTATGGTCAGGAACATGTGCAATTGTTCAATTGGCTATTCCATTCACCCTGGGATTTGAGAAAGAAATGATAACTTATAAGGGTAGAAGCAAGAGAGATGTGTTAGAAACATCATTTGATGATAGAATTTACATTGATGCTATAGGGGTGCCCCGGGGAGTCCCAGATGAGTTCAAAGCCAGAAATCAGATAGCGGCAGGGTTTGAATCAGCATTATTTTGGTGGTCCACAATTAATAAAAATGTAGATTGGATTAATTACATATATTATAATCAGCAAAGATGTATAAACTACACCAGAGATGCAGTGAAAGGGATAGCAGAACAGTTGGATGCCACAAGCAGGATGGCCTGGGAAAATCATATGGTTTTAGATATGATGTTAGCTGAAAAGGGAGGAGCTTGTATAATGCTCGGGGGTGGGGGGGAATGTTGTACGTTTAGCACAAATAATACTGCCCCTGATGGTATTATAACAAAGACATTACAAGGCCTTACCACTCTAGCAGAAGACCTGGCTGAAAATTCAGGAATAGATAGTTCTTTGACAGGATGGTTAGATTCCTGGTTTGGAAAGTGGAAAGGAGTGGTGGTATCAATCCTTACATCTTTGACAATAGTGGCAGGTGTTCTAACAGCAGTAGGATGTTGCATAATACCATGTGTCAGAGGTACAGAGACTGATAGAAAAAGCTGTAACTAAAAAAATGACAAACCTCAACCATATGAGGACACCCTGCTACTTATGGATGAGAGGGAGGAATAATGCTGTCTAGATTTGAAGATTGATATGAGATTGTATAGGAAGTGTAAAAACACAAAATCGGTATAGAAGAGAAAGGGGGAGTTGTAAGAAATGTTTTAAAAGTTTAATTTGTTGTTTTTACAAAATATATGTAGAACTCAAAGTAGAAATAGAAATCTATAGGATGTTATTTGCTTGCCTCAATACATTGGCTCACATGTTAATGTTTTGCACCTGGTAAAAACATTTTCTTTTGGCCTTGCAAATCTTAGGTTTCCCATGTTGATAGAATTGCTGTGTTTGCAAGAAAACCATAGTGAGGTGGAAAATGAGAAACAAAACTCAAGGAAAAGTTAAAGGAATATGCAAGTTAAGACCCTGGGCTTTAAGGAAAGGGTATTTCTGAGAAACCATGTGACTAGTCATACAACCAGAAAAGGAAAAAGGTAAATAAGGGAAGAGGGGGAAAAGGGGCAAGGATTAAGAGAAGTAAACAAAGGCGGAGATTCACATGACCTGAATAAAGATCACTAATAGGTAGGAGATTAGTAGTACCTGCACCAATAGAATAATAGGGGAGAAATTTGTAGGAGAAATGGATGTAATAAATATGGAACTGTTTGTATGTCAAAGTGTGCTCGCTTATCAAGAAATGATATTTGGCCACCCGTCTTGCAAGATTGAAAAATAAATAAATAAAAGAGAAATTTTGGTTTCACTGAGGGGTCTGCTATTGTGACAAAAATTATTATTATTATTACACAAAACAATTTCATCTGCAAAATACAATCTTGGTTCTATACACATACACTGCTAAGCTGCTATAGATCAAGCTTCATATTAACTCTTTCAGAGGTCCCTGGTATCCCATTTTGAGTCCCTCTCTACAATAAAGAGCAGGACAGGAGAGTTTAGATAAACGCTACATCGCAATTTCAATACCATTGTTGCTGCTGCAGGTCCTGGAGAGGGGTGGCGGCTAGGCATCTGCCTAGTTTGCCTAAAAAACGCACCAATCCTACGCTTATCTTATTGAAACTTATAGTACCTCTACAATGAGCTGATCAATGCCAATGGGTCAGTCATCCATCATGTATACTACAAAATAAGCAGAACATAAGATATGCCATACTGGGTTAGACCAAGGTCCATCAAGCCCAGTATCCTGTTTCCAACAGTGACCAATCTAGGTCATAAGTACCTAGCAGTTTCCCCAAAAGACATAGGTTCCACAATGCTTGTATTGGGTCAATCAGTGATATCCTGGGTCCCTTTTAATAATGGTTTATGGACCTTTCCTCCAGGAACTTGTCCAAACCTTTTTTAAACCCAGCTACACTAACAGCTTTTACTACATCCTCGGGTAAGAAATTTCAGAGTTTGACTACACATTGAGTGAAAAAATATTTTCTCTTATTAGTCTTAAATAGGTTACCCTGTAGCTTCATTGCATGTCCCCTAGTCTTTCTATATTATGATGACGTAAACAATCGATCTGCGTTTACCCATTCCACTCCATTCATTAATTTATAGATCTCTATCATATCTCCCCTCCAGGGGCGGCCCAAGGGGGGTGCGGGGCCATGTGCGGAGACTCGGTGCGGGGCCTCATTTGCATAAGTGGTCTTATTTGCATAAATATTTGCATAATGTTACCAGACACTAACTTTTAGTAAATATGTCTCTTAATGAGTGTATGGATAAAGAAAGACTAAAAGATTTCTACATTACTATAATCCAACCGCCAGGCACATTAGGAACTACTACAAACGCTGCCCATTTAGAACCCATAGCAAACCCGCCGTACCCTGACAGCATTACCGGGACTCACAAAGCACCATACCCTACCTATCAAAAGGCAACACTGCAAATATTAAACCAATACATTTCAGAGAATACTGGGGAAAGAGAACAAGTGGCAATGTCAAATAGGAATTACATAAATAGAATACCTCAGCTCAGTTACACATGCAGAACATAGACCATCACCAAACAAGGAATCACAATTTAGAAACAGGAAGGCAATAATTAAACTGGGAACCCCAAAAGCCAAACTTGGAATGTACAACACCACTGTAGAAATAAAACTATAAATTAATTTCCTCTTGTACCAAACAAAGCGCAGACGTTAATGATGCACATTTCCCAGAGCTTTCATATTCCAGTTAATAAATTCAAAATAAAGAGATATCTTTCTACCTTTTGTGCATTTTCTTCAGTTGCAATTGCTCCAGCCACTTTCTTCTGGTTTCTTCATGTTTTCTGCTAACTGTCCATCGTCTGCTGTCCATTTGTTCTTTCTTCTCTCTTCTAGTTTTTTTTTTCCATTCTCTCTCTCTACATCTGCTTTAACATACTAATCTTTCTCCTTTTGCTCTTTCCTCATTCCTATTTCATCCACACAAATTTTACCTCTCCATCCTCAATCACCACTTACTCTCCCAATACCCGGCCAATTGTAGATTTTTCATCCCTCCCACACAAAATATATTTTTCCCCTCTCCATTTTACTCTCCCAACCCCATCCCATTCTAATCCTCCCCCAACATCAGCTCCCTTCTAGTTCCAGTCTCACCCAGCATCCATTCCCTTCTAGTCCCTGCATCAGCCCATTTCCAGTCCTAGCCCCCCATCAACCCATTTCCAGTCCTAGCCCCCCATCAACCCATTTCCAGTCCTAGCTCCCCCATCCATTTTCAGTCTGAGTCCCTCCATCAGCTCATTTACAATCCTAGCCCCCATCAGCCCATTTCTAGTCATTTCCTAGCCCCACCATCAGCCCATGTCAAATCCTAGCTCCCCTCCACTCAGCCCAATTCCAGTCCAAGCCCCCCATGAGCCTACTTCCAGTTCTAGCCCCTCCATGAGTCCATTTCAATTCAAACCCCCACCACAGCCCATTTCCAATCTTAGCTCCCCCCAACAGCCCATTTCCAGTCCTATCCTAGCTGCTCCGTCCGCCCATTTTCAGTCCTAGCTCCCTTCCCTCACAGCCCATTTCCATTCCAAGCTCCCTCCCCATCAGCTATTTGCAGTTCAAGCCTCCCCTTCCACTCAGCCCATTTCCAGTCATAGCAACCCCCCAACCCATTACCAGTCCTAGCCCCCCATCAACCCACTTCCAGTCCTAACCCCCATCACCCCATTTTCAGTTTAAGCCCCCCAATAACCCATTACCAGTCCTAACCCCCCATCAGCCCACTTCCAGTCTTAACCCCATCAGCCCATTTCCAGTCAGCCCCCCATAGCCCATTGCCAGTCCTAACCCCCCATCAGCCCACAGCCCATTACCAGTCCTAACCACATCAGCCCACCTCAAGTCCTAACCCCTCCCCATCAGCCCATTTCCTGTCCTAGCCCCCCGTAGCCCATTATCAGTCCTAACCCCCCCATAGCCCATTAGCAGTCCTAACCCCCATCACCTCATTTCCAGACAGCCCCCATCAGCCCACAGCCCATTACCAGTCTTAACCCCCCCCATAGCCCATTAGCAGTCCTAACCCCCATCACCTCATTTCCAGACAGCCCCCATCAGCCCACAGCCCATTACCAGTCTTAACCCCCCCATAGCCCATTACCAGTCCTAACCCCCCCAACAGCCCACAGCCCAGCCCATTACCAGTCCTAGCCCCCCCATAGCCCATTATCAGTCCTAACCCCCCATAGCCCATTACCAGTCCCACCCCCCCCCTCGCCCCATTTCCATACAGCCCCCAGCCCCTTGCCAGTCTTAACCCCCCCCTTGCCAGTCCTTGCCGCTTAACCCCCCCCTTGCCAGTCTTAACCCCCCTTGCCAGTCTTAACACCCCCCCTTGCCAATCTTAACCCCCCCCCCTTTGCCAATCTTAACCCCCCCCCCCGGGCTTATGGCACAATTAAAAAAACAAACTGGCTCTGGCTGCTGCTGCTACCACCGCGGCAGCGGCAGAATGGAGTGTCCCGCGGGGCCTCCTCTTCTCCTTCAGCCCCTCTGCAAAGGCTTTGAGATTCGCGAAGGGAGAGCGTCTCCCTCGCGCCTCTGTGAAGCCCGCAGGGGCTAATGGGAAATTTCCCATCAGCCCCTCGCGTCTGAAGGGACAGATGGGAAATTTCCCATTAGCCCCTGCGGGCTTCACAGAGACGCGAGGGAGACGCTCTCCCTTCGCGAATCTCAAAGCCTTTGCAGAGGGGCTGAAGGAGAAGAGGAGGCCCCGCGGGACACTCCATTCTGCCGCTGCCGCGGTGGTAGCGGCAGCGGCAGCAGCCAGAGCCAGGGGTTTTTTTTTTAAGTCATTTAAAAAAAAAGCAGAATGTTCTTTGCGCGGGGCCCCCTGAAACGCGGGGCCCTGTGCAAAAAACATTCTTGCTCAATGGACGGGCCGGCCCTGCTCCCCTCAAAACAGAGAGTTCCATTTTGTCCCAGAGTCAACCTAATACCTTTTGAGTTGAGGGCCAAGCTAACTGTCTCCCACTCCCAAGCTCTCTATATGTGAATGTTGTGCTGGGCTAAAGATTGTGACTCCAGTATTTTGTTATGTTTCATCTTGCATCAGGCAGGTCAGTTCAGGATAAGTAAAACTTGTTGCATAGAGTTGTTTAAAAATGTGTTTTGCACTACATTGCACGTTTTAGTAAACTAAAGGTGCAACTCATTTTGATGTCCCTCAAGAGGCATCGAAAGGTCTATAAACCATTATTCTATTTATTTATTTAACAGTTTTTATACCATCTTTCTTCAATTCAAGACGGTTTACAGTGAACATAACGTGACAGTGTGTTTCAACTGTTTACATAGAACGGAACTTCTTAATAGGAGTAACATGGCATAGACAGATAACTTTTGTACATAAGTATTTGTCATGAACAAGAACTATTTACATATTTATTTACAGGAAAGAATTATTAAATAGAACCCTGGATGTCCGATATTTATCCCATTGTGAAACCTGTGAAGCTTTTTGGGGAACCTGCCAGGTACTTGTGACCTGGATTGGACACTGTTGAAAACAGGATACTGGGCTTCATGGACCTCGTCCTGACCCAGTATGGCATTTACTATATTTTTATATACAGCTTTTTTAGCACACTTTCGAATTCTAAGGAACCGTACAAGTAACATTTCACGCTACCGGCATCCTCTTTACACTAACACGCAAAGCATCAGTGAGAGAGGGAGAAGGGCAAAAAACGCAAGAACTACTTTTACCCAAAAGAGGATGTCCCTTATTCTTCCGTTAAAGCACAGAACGTATTGGGGAGGATGCACGCACGCGCTCACCAGCAGACTATGCAGCGCAACAGTGACGTCGTGAAGAGGCGGGTTAGCGTGCCGCATCGTTACGTCATCAGCCGGCGCGTGCTGGCCTCGGCTGCGAGTCCGAAAAGGATTCAGGAAGGAAGAAAGAAAAAGATAAGAAGCGTGCCTGCCTACCGGAGAGAAGACGTCTGCTGGTCGCGCGCTTGGCCGGTCGGTTTCAGAGGTTAGTGTCTCGCTTCTTCCCCCCAACCCCCAACATCTTGGCGCGCCCCGTCCCTGCGACTGAATCCGCGAACTGCCGCCACCTTAGCATCCCTCCTACTCTCCTATTGTTTGTTCTTCCATTGACTGGTGTAGCGTAGGTTTAGATGTATTCGTGTGTACACATGTGTGCATATGCGATTATGAAGGCATAATCCTGTCTGCGGCGGCGGCTGTGCTGGCTGCGTTGTCTTGGGAATTATAGTCTACTCTCTCTGCTCTCCTGTAGGCGCATCTCCTCCCCGGTGGGGAGGCTGAGGAGGGACTATGAGCGGCTTCAACTTGGACCGATTCCGCTACGAGAAGGACCAGCGGCGTTCTGCCCCTGGGGTCTCCCAGGAGGAGCAGGCATTTGTGGCTGGGAACCGGGCAGCCACACCGCAGCCAGATCAGGAGAGCAGGGCCGGTGAGTGTCGTAAAGGGATAGTAGGAAAAAGGGTGCAAGATGCTGTTCCCGTTATATGTGTATAGGTGGGTGGGGTGTACAGTGAAGAGAACTGGATGTTGTACATTTGGATTCTAGAAAGACCTTTGTTATGCTTCCCTATAAGTGAGCAATAAAGCACACGTGATATGGGGCCTTAATGCAGGAAGCTGTGTGTTAGAATGTGGTGCTAAGCACCAACATTTTAATGCATGTATTGAAAAAATAGTTTTACTCCTGATGCAGTAAACTACTGACATGCAGATTACTCTTCTGTTAAAATTTGGTGCATTGCCAAAAAAACAGTTTATGGGGTATTGTAAAATGCAACCATTTATTGCATATAATGAGTAAAATGTTTTCCTTCCTGTCAGTGCATGAGCAGGGATTGGCTCATACCCTGACAGGAAAGAGACATAAGCCAGACTCCCTGATTCCTGACTCCTACCACCATCCACCCAAATGCCCTGGTGTCCCAGTTGGCCCTGAACCTCCTGATCCCCACTGACTCCTCCAATGGTCCAACCCCTCTTCCCCTATGTACACTCTTTGGACCTTGCCTTGACTCCATAAGTGTCCCTATTAGATCCTGTGCCCCTGGTTTTTCACCTCCCATCCTGAAGATTTCTCTGGTGGTACATGATCCCTTACATCTCCCTTCTTCCCCCCCCCTCCCTTTCCAAAAAAAATGTTGTGGGTTGCAAACAGAACCCCCCCCCCCATGCAGCTTCTAACTTTTGGAGGCAAGAGTGATGCTATCTCTGAAAATAGTGGTGCCTGACAACTGTATAGCTTGTCTGTCAAATGAGGCACTAATTACCTTATCTGGCAGACTAACACCGGGCAGTTCATCCTGACACACTGTGTGGGATGGAGCAGGAGCAGATGGGCATTGCCTGCCAATGTTGGAGGTGTATGGAAAGGTTCTACTTGGGCCATTAGCTTATTTCTTTTTGTGAGGAAGGGAATGTGCAAAGGACCACCAGAGAAATCTGCAGGTGGAGGATCCAGGGGCTACAGGTCACTGGGGATGTGTGCGGGGTTGAGGGGAGGGAGGTGTCAGGAGCATTGGGGTTAGGAATTGGGTCCCACTGGGCTAAGAATCTTAGGTCATTTGAAATGAAGTGCTGCACTTTGTTGCAAATCACCCCTTTCCTCTGGTGCTGCCATGAGTATTAAGGGAAGAGAAAAAAAACTGTTGCATTTTAGCACAGGTTTTTTTTTTCTCAATATTGGGAGCAATTTGTTTATTTAATATGTTTTTATATATCACCCCTTCCTGAGATCAAGGGTGGTTTAAATGAAATGTCACAGCAAATTTTACATTAAACTTTGAAACTATGTACATTTAACTTGTAATAACTATATACAGTACACTAAACTGTGTAAAGTATGGTTGAAAACATTTGTATCATGAGGTATGCTGTATTGTTTTATGAATATTGAATTGCTGCATTGTGTTGCTGAGGTTTGTTGCTTCATTATTTATTTGTTCGTTATTTATTCGTCGTTCGAACATTTTGCATGCGTTTTTTTGTTTTCCCACTGTGCCATCCTTTAGCACATTGTTTTATTTGAGATTTTCCTGCTGGAAGTCTTTCTACATCAGGATTAAGACTGACATTGGAAAACTGATGCACAAAAGCATAGTGTGGTTTACTGCACTGTTCCCAGGGATGGGACCTTTTGAGTGAGAAGCTACAAAGGGTAGTGGTAAATGTTACTCTGATGAAAGTGGTGTACTGCAGGGATTGATTATTGGTCTCCCCCCCCCCCCCACCAGTATTTCTGTAAAAGATATTATAGACTGTTGGCAAGGGTTTTTTTTTTCCGTTTTAGAATGGTACCGGGGTTGATGCCCAGGAAGGTGTGGAAAACATGAGGAGCTATCTAGTAAACCTTGAGGAATGACTTCAAACGTAGCAGCTAAGATTTAGAGACATGTAAGCAGTTAGTGTGAGTCTGTGCTAATGACTACCAAACAAATTCCAGTGCTAACTTCTTAGCATGTTCTGGAGTGGGAACTGGGCAGGTTATAGGTGAAGAATAGACATAGGCTGCACATACAGTTAAACAGTACTTTACTGTGCCATGTTATGGCTGCCAGTAGCGCATGGTGTTCTGTCCAGGAACTTTAGAATGAGCACACCACTTGGTCGATTTTACTGACTGCCTAGCTAACTTAATTTGATAAAGTGACACAGAAAAAGAATGAGTAGGAATGGAAAATGATTTATGTGATATATATATATTTAAATTTAATACTTAAAAAGCATAACAGTATATGTAAATGTAGAGGGGTTGCTTTTATGAATAACAGAACATTTTATAATACTGGGCCCCCACGTGCCTACTTCTTCATGCCACTCAGCTGGTGAAATTTTCTTGGGAGAATACTGGCACAGGTGCACTTAAGGCCTCCTCAAAAGGAAGGTATTGAGTCATCTACATGAGCAGAATGTGCTTAGTGTGGCCCAGTTACCCCCAAAGAGGCACTTGTTCCCCTGTGCAGCATCCTTGCATTAACACCAACATCCTGAATCCTTCAATTTTCCCCTCTTCAGCATTAGCAATAGCTTATCTTAAAGAGAAGATAGAAGATCTTAGATCTTCAGTAATTCAATCCAAAAAAGAAGGAATAGAACCAAGGGAAAGAAGTGAGGATGAATAATGTTAGTCAGAAGATGTAGGAAGGGTTGATTGCTATTGGGATCAATTTGCCTTGGTTAAACTTAATGAGGTGCAACATTGATTAAAGAAATTTTGCTAAGAGCTATTGTATGTTAGATCTATGTCCCACCTTAATGGCGGCAAATCTTCCATTTTATATAGTGAGCTGACTTGCACTATTTTTGATCAAGGCCATATAGAAAAAGTGTGTTTACTGTAAGAACAGGAAAGATTGCTTTGACTCCCACTCCAAAGGTTTAAGATTCAGATTATTCATCTGATTACAGACCTATTACCAGCATGCCATTGCTAGCAAAATTATCAGAGGCTGCAGTATCTGATCAGGTCTTGGGTGACTATGAAATTTTGCATCTTACCCAGTCTGGGTTTATGGGCAATTAGAGTATGGAGCTTTGCTAGTGACCTTAAACATGAAATTAGGTTATTTATGGATTGGGGTTGCCAAGCAGTATCAATGCATCTGGGTATTTTGGTTTCATTCGACCTAGTAGACTATTAGATCTTAATGGAGAGACAGGCTCATCTCATCTAATCGGCTGCAGTTTTAAACTGGTTTAGAACAGGACTTAACAAATCCAGGCACCAGGTTACCATGGTGCCTAGAAATTGCAACCTGGCACCTGGGAGCTTATACCTGTGACCCTTTACCAGAGCTGTGAAGTTGCTGAAGAAAGCATGCTTGCAGCTTTCATTGCAATCAAGCTTGCTGCAAACTTGAGCCCCATGGTGCAGGAAGTTCAGGCTAGATTCATTTTCAACTTTCATGAGTTGAAACTTTGAGACCAGCTCAAATTTCCGGCACACTGCAGCGCATGTTTGTGGAGAGCTTGATTGTATTGGGGAAGTAGCAATCACACTTTTTTGGCAGCTGCCAACAAGATGAAGAAATTAGGTGGCAGGCTCTGAAGCCTGAGAGACTGGATGGGGAAGTATGAAAGAGAAGGAGACAGATGAAAGCTGGGGGGGGGGGGTGGGGAGAGAGGTATAAAAGAGAGAGGGGGGCTGGGTGAAAGCTAGGGAGGACCCAGGTCATGGTGATATGTGAAGTAGAGAGGCAATTGCTTCTTGGCTTCATCTCTGACACATTGGTGCCGTCACACAGCTGATAGCATGCTTGAGGAAGGGAGATTGCTGGCTTTTGCCAGAGATGTGCAGAGGAACCTTAAGGCATTGATTTGCTAAACTCTTTGCCCGTAGACACAGAATGAGAAAAGAGCTAAAGAAACTGCTGCTTATCTCGAAGGGGATGAGCTTCACTGGAGATGGTGTTGAGAGGGGTGGGGGAGGAGCAGTGAGAGGGGTCTTAGCTGCTTGCTGAATCTAGCATCTAGCCCAGAAACCTAGGAGCAAGAATTTTATCAAGGCCTGGTTTAAAATAACATCAAACCTGCAGTGTTAAAGTGGGGAATACTCTGCCAAAATCAAGGAAAATTGGATATGGAGTTCTGTAAGATTCTTCCCTGTCCCCCCATGATGTTCAATCTTTTTCTCAGTTCACTTGGAGCAGGTTTGCCAGAACCGGGAATTTCACTTTACTCTTATTAAGGTGATATCTTGCTTCTGGTGCCATTCCAGAACTCTATAAAATAGATTTGCACCCTCTTGAATAAAAGTGTCTCAATTAATTGAAATCTATAGAAACCAACCTAATGTGGTTGGCACAGTTTACTCAAAGAAATTCCAATTATTGCTGCTAACGGTTTTCCATTAGTTACTTCCTTAAGGATGTTGGGAGTTATATAATTGACTTGGTTTACTGTGAAGCAGCATATTTCTCCTATAGTAAGGAAGATCTTTACAGTGCATCATTTGAGGGGGGTTTGTTATTGTTTATCAGATATAATAAAGTTGGTAGTCTAGGCACTGATCTACCCAAATTGGATAACTGTATAACATTCCATTTTTGGGTTTACTGTTAGGAATTTGTTTTATCATCCTGCTAGAGCAGTCCAGACAAGTAGGTTATGGTCCCCAGCCAACAGATGGAGGCAGACGTGATCAACTTTCAGTGATGACTCTGCTATAGAACTGAAAGAAGCCAGTATTGTCTGCCTCCAGCAGATGTCAATAAATGTTGTGTTGCTCTGAACCGTTATCTGAAAGTAGAATGTATCTCGTAACTTGCCCACACAATCTTATATCATATGAATAGTGACTATAAGGGTCTCAGACTCTGGACGCCCAAAAGTACTCAAGGAATATCATTGGGATAATGCCCTTATTGCATCAATGACCCATGAAGATATAGCCACATTGACTAACAATTATAATCTGTGTTTAAACAGTGCTTAGCTTTTGACGTTGTCCCCAACGCTATCCAACGTGCTTTCTCTGCGTTTCACCGACTCCGGTTTCATCAGGGGGTAGCCTTGAAAAGCGCTGAAACATAAATCATATTCAAGTTTATTATGTACATACTTTCTATAGATTTTTTTCAAAGTTCATAAGGCTCCAACTAGCAAGGTAAAGCTGCATGCAGGCTAAAAAATCTCTTACCCTAATGTCGGCAATTGTTTTTCTCCCGTGTTGGGACATCAGCTTAAGGCACCGGATCTAGCCTGTCAATAGATTAGACGCCGCGCATGCGGGCTGTGTTTTTATACTTAATTCGAATCGCCCCTAGTGGTGAATAATGGTGAAAGCCATATAGGATAAATTAACCACTAGGGGCGATTCGAATTAAGTATAAAAACACAGCCCGCATGCGCAGCGTCTAATCTATTGACAGGCTAGATCCGGTGCCTTAAGCTGATGTCCCAACACGGGAGAAAAACAATTGCCGACATTAGGGTAAGAGATTTTTTAGCCTGCATGCAGCTTTACCTTGCTAGTTGGAGCCTTATGAACTTTGAAAAAAATCTATAGAAAGTATGTACATAATAAACTTGAATATGATTTATGTTTCAGTGCTTTTCAAGGCTACCCCCTGATGAAACCGGAGTCGGTGAAACGCAGAGAAAGCACGTTGGATAGCTTTTGGGGACAATGTCAAAAGCTAAGCACTGTTTAAACACAGATTCCTTATCGGTCCTACAGTTCAGTCCTCCACCACTGGGTAGTGCACCTCCTCCTGCAACATGGAGACTGGACAAGTCAAACTTGTGACATCACCGGGTATATCCTGCTGGTCTTCTCCCATCATCCCCCAGTGTGTCCAATCTCCATGCAGCATGAGGACGTAGTGAGCCTAGGTGCTGGGCTCACTTGAGAAACAGTTTAGGAGCAGTTAGTCAGGATTTGATTTACCTTGCTTTTCTTTTGCCCTTCTTTAGGTGTAATCCTGTAAATTGAATTCATTTTCATTTAATTTAATTTACTTTTACTTTATTTATTTTCACCTAGTCTGCCTTAGTGTAAAGGGGGGTTCTGTCCCTTTTCAAAGTTCCCGCTGCCAGCTAGCCTCTCTACTTGGGATTCTTCGGTCTCTGTGCCCGGTGATGATCTCTCCCCCAGGACTGTACGGGGGAGAGCTCTGTGAAACACCTGCATTTTGGCAGTGTCCATGTGGCAGATTCCCATCGCGGCGGGAGCCTCAGGCCGTTCGAGGTTCTTTAGCCGGTGGGCCAGGGCTCGCAGCGTCTGCTACTTCTGGTGGCGCGAGGCAGCAGCATGTCTGGACAGCTCTTCACCCCGCAGCTACAGCGGGGTAACTGCTGCATCCCGACGCCACAAGGGAGTCTCTCGAGTCCGCATGGAGGGGCTCTGAGCTCTTGCCGCCTCTGTGGTGTTTGGCGCCAAGCGGGCCTGCTTCGGATTGGCGCCATTTTCTCGGCAGGGCTGAGGCCTCGTGCCGGAGAGCGGAGCAGTCCCGCGTTTGAGCAGACGACGCTGTTCCACGCGGCTACACCCAGATAAGGACTTCCTTTTGCTGTTACTTTTAATTCTAATTTTAATTTCCTTTTAATTTCATGATAGTTTATAGTTCTTTGAATGCAATGTGATTGGTTTGGGTTTTTACTTCTTGGGGGGTGCCTTTACCTTTGTCTGCATTCTGGCAGTTAGCGACGTCTGTCAGCAGCAGGTTTCCGTGCTAGGATTTGGCCATTCAGGGTCATCGGCGGCACAACCACCTACAAATTGAGCCCTTTCTGAAATTGTCATTTACATAAGGATGCTATTTCCATGTTTATACGCTTGGAAATTGTGCAGACAGCCTCTAAATGTCGTTATGCCATCTGCAAATTTGATCGCCATGCTTGCTGATCTCTTTTCCAGATCATTTCAGTGCAGTAGATGTTACCAGATGCCAGTTCCAGTACAGATCCCGAGACATTCCACTATTTACGGGTCCCCTGTGAGAAAACTGTCCATTTAGTCCTATTGTGTTCCTGATTTTGATCCATTTCCCATTCTATAATAGCACATCATCTCCTTCCTCAGGAGAAGTTCATAAGGGGCTTTGTCAAGTACCTTCTAAAACATCCAGATACATATCATTTGGCTTACTCACGTGTTTATTAACCCTTTGAAAAGACAGCTTGGTGCTGCTTTTCAGAACAAGTTCTATCATTTAACTGGCACTGAACTCAGATTCATTGGTCTGTAGTTTCCAAGATCGCCTTTGAAGCTCTTTAAAAAAACAAACAAACAAACAAACAATTATTGTTACATTAGTAACTCTTCAATCTTTAGAGATCATTAATACTAATGTTATGATTGAGCCTGGCTGATATTATGAATGATCACTATTAGACAAAAATTAGCTAGGTTAAGACACTTTGATTTGGTTTTCTGCACTATGTTATCAGAGCGCAGCTTGCCCATTTGGCGGGAACACTGCCCATCTGGGCCATCTGGGGAAAGGCCCCTGCTGGGGATCGTGAGAAGTGTTGCTGGATGGCACAGTCCGGGGCTTAGTGTTCCAGGGTCCTGGAAGGGTTGATAGCGGCAGTCAGGTCTCCCTGTCTTTGCTATGACGGTCACCTAGGTTCAAGCGTCCTGTGTTTTGGGTGACAGGAGTGGAACACCTGGACATGTGGTGCTGGATGCTGGATAGGCTCATACTACTTAGGTGCACTCTCCTTGAGTGCGTCTACATGTCCGTGTTCCGTCTGTGATCTCATGCTCAGGTGATTGTTGCAGCAATGACAGAGATCACTTGGGATATCGTGAGCGGGGTTGTCATGGTGTTGCATGGGGTTGCCAATGCAAGACGGGGCCATCCTGAGGAGTTTGGGCCTCAGTCATCAGCTTTCCCTTCGGTGGCCCGGCTGTCCAGGAGGCACCCCTCCAGATCCGCCGGTCCAGTTCTTCTCTGCCTCTTCTCAATGTGGGCAGGGGGGCTGGCAGATCTGGAAATTCACGTCCACTGCACGTTCTACTGTTTTACCTCTGTCTTGGGGTTCTGAGGTCATATATTCCCAATTATTTGTTTGGTGGGGTGCTGCTGTCTGTTGTGCAAGACCAGGTGGTCAACAGTCGGAGGCTGTCGTCTATTCCCCTTACCCCTGAAGGTGCTCACAATTTAAGTTTTTTGTACCTGCGGAGGTGTATGTTGTTAAAGGCTAGCAGGTGCACCTGTGGGACCAGAATCCTCGGTTCTTCCGACCTTCCGTTGAGGTGCGCGTGTGGGGTTTACTCCCTTGGTCGGCTAGCAACTTGCTTCACCCATTGGGCCTTCCCTTTCCTCAAGGCATCGTTGCGTCCCACTTCTTCGTGGGGGCTCGCTGCAGGGCCTGGAGTTATGCTCAGCCGGTACCAGCCAGGGTTGAGTCCTTGGGGGGAGGCTCCGATCCTAACGATACAGGGAGTGCTGGGATCCGTTCAACCAGGTTCCTTCGGGCCCAGTGTACGTCGTCTTTTGCTGGCCGGTTTAGGTCTTCGGGTCGTGGCGGTGTTCCGAGAAGACCAGTAGGCTGCACAGTGCTTGTCTTGGAGCAAGCGCGGGATATCTGTAGGTTCATATTCAAAGCCGTCCGGTTACATGTCCCTCCATTGTGGAATGCTGTACTAGTAGGCATACTTCATATGCTGGGCTTACAAGTTGGCTTCTGCGCTGCTCGGCATCAGCCAAGGTGACTGCCGGTTTAGGCTGTGGAGTCAGCCTGGAGGAGGGGCCTTGCGTTCTCTGGACAATGCCCTGTTCGGTTGTGTGCCTTGTGGCCCTTATGGAGTTGTAAAAAGGAAAAACAAACAAAACAAAAAAAGAATAATCAAACAGGAAAGCCTTCCTAATTGTCCCCACTTCTTTTTTATAAGGTTCTGTCCCTTTCTTCCGGGAGCTTGGCCGGAGCGTGGTTAGACTCAGCTACATTTTGGGGATCTTTTATGTACAAGGCGTTTTAGTGTACGCAGCACGCCCAGTGTTCCATCGTCTGACTGGAACGGTACGCGGTACGTCAGCCGTGGCAGGCGTTCACGGACACGGTAGCGGATCGAGCGCTGTAGGTGCTATCTGAGATCTCCGGGATGGTCGCCTATTTCGATCGGCAGGGTGGAGTCGGTCGGGTGGTCAGGGTGGCCCGAGCGAAGGGACAGCGTGCGCGGTTGAAGCCTTGGCGGCCTGCGTTTCGGTGGGGACACTGTGGTGGCGAATGTCCTTAGCGGGGTCCGAGTGTTTGCCGGAGGAGTGAGATTGCATCAGGCGGTGTGCGCGCCGCGTGTGCTTAGATGCGGTCAGCCCATATTGGACCTCATGGCGACCTGTCAGTCTGCGGCAACGGGTCGATGTTTAGCAGAGGACATATGAGGCTACTGGATAGCGTCGATGCATTGGTACGGGGCCGTGACCCGGTCCATTCTATGCCTTTCAGAGGTCAATGTGAAAATGGCCGACTGGGGCTGGTTGCTAAGATATGTGCTCTTCATTAGTCAGTGGGGACCATTACCAGTGTATTCTGCAACATTTACGTGAGCTTGCATAATCTTTACTTGCAACCAATCGAAATAACTGTCCAAAACCAGTTGATGCAGTCACTACTTAAATGTGCCTCGCTTGACAGTAAAAAAAAAAAAAAAAGACATATTTATTTTATACCGATAGGTCACTCACAGCATATTTGGCGATTCCTCGTCCTGGTGTTAATCATGCAGATAATTTCTGCTCTAGTTGTGGTGATGTGACTTTTACATCACAAAAATGGCATATGACTGTGGCGGTTTAGAAAGCCTACAATTTATATTTCAGCTGCAGAATAAAAGATCAGGATAAAAGCTAGGCGCCACACATATGCTGCAATACATGTGTAGCAGATCTCAGGCTGTGGATGGATGGGAAAAGACCATCAAAGTCTTTTGCGGTTCCAATGATCTGCAGAGGGCCCATGGATCACGTCGGCGATTGCTACTTCTGCATGGTTCCTCCAATTCCGAAGGGCATATCCAGGTGATGTAAGCGGTTGGCCTACTGGCATTGCGTCGTGGGCGTGGCTACCAGAGTCTCCTTTCTTTTTTGTCACACCATGTAAGACTCCACATCTTCTGAAACAACGCTGGACTCTGGGGCACTTGACACCCTCTTATATGCCCTTGGTGGATCACGCTTGGTTTATTGCAACTCCTTGCTTAGCTGCATTCCACATTCTCAATTAAAAAGACTCCAACTGGTCCAGGACATAGCTGTAGAGCTACTTTGTGTTGCAAAGAATAAAGCCCTTAAGAGGTGTGACAAATAGGGTGTTTGATGCTGGTGGTTTTTTCCATTTCCCTCTTTTTGCTTCCCACCTCTGTCTGGATGGACCTCGGTTCCGTTCTCCCTCGTGGAATCCGGCTGTGCCTGTTTAGTTGTCGGTTTGGGACTTACGCAAGAACACTTTGCTTGTAACCTGCGTTCCTTGGACCTTAGGTGCGGTTCCGTCGCTTTCTGGGAGGTCTCTTCGCTGCCTGTCCCTCCGTGGAGGCGGGTTCTGCGGGAGAGCGGCAGGTTGCTAACACTTGACACCCTGGTGGGGTCGAGAGCCAAGGTGGAGCTCAAGCGGATTTTTCAGGCGGAGCTCCGGTAGCCTTCTCAGTAGGTCTGTTTCTAGGGCGTTCAGTGTGTTTGCGATGGCGAGTTTGTCTTTCTGAAGCACTAGCGCTGCTTGGGGCAGAGTTCTGTGCTGTTTTCACCAGTGAAGAGGATCCAAGTGGGCTCTCGGTCGTGTCTTCCTGGTTGGCTTACCGCCTGTTGACGTGAGGAGCGGGCTGGGGTCGTTGCCTGCTCTGTTCGTTTAGGGGCCGAGCCGACTGGATAGGTCCCTCCCAATGATTACTGCTCTGGTACATCCCAGTGGTGGAGGACTGAACTGTAGGACCGATAAGGAAATGGAAATTACACTTACCTGGTAATTGATTTTCCTTGAGGGAGTACAGTTCAGTCCTCATTCCCGCCCGGGGATGGATGTTTCAGACGCGAGGCGTCAGTTCCGAGTATGCTTTCGGATCCTAGAGTCGGCAACGGGCTCTGATTGGCAGGTAATCGCGAGAGCAACCTTTTCTGCCTATACTCTTCCTTAGTTCTCCTTCCTTCTAGCTCTCTGTCTTCCGCTGTTTGGTGCGCAGGGGCACGGAGGAGGGTGTTTTCGGCCTTTCTTTTTGGGGCCCTGTGATTTTAAAGTTGAAGTTTGGGCATAGCTTTGTATTTAGTACTTTAACTGGTTGTTTGTTTGCTCCTTTGAGTCTGCTTTGACAGTAGGTCACTGGGGGATCATGGGAGAAGACCAGCAGGATATACCCGGTGATGTCACAAGTTTGACTTGTCCAGTCTCCATGTTGCAGGAGGAGGTGCACTACCCAGTGGTGGAGGACTGAACTGTACTCCCTCAAGGAACATCAATTACCAGGTAAGTGTAATTTCCATTTATAATTGTTAGTCAATGTGGCTATATCTTCATGGGTCATTGATGCAATAAGGGCATTATCCCAATGATATTCCTTGAGTACTTTTGGGCGTCCAGAGTCTGAGACCCTTATAGTCACTATTCATATGATATAAGATTGTGTGGGCAAGTTACTTTCAGATAATGGTTCAGAGCGACACAACATTTATTGACATATATGGCTCTGAAAAAAGACCATTAACTGATTGATTTGCCTCCAGCAGATGGCAAGATATGTGGACTGGTGCAGCAATGCAGATAGGCCTGTCTCTCATGGCCCAGACTACGGTTCCATGCCATGTGTGCAAAGACCAGTAGGCCACACATTTGTTCAGAACTCCTGGTACGCCCCTGTCTACTTGAGTCGACAACTTGCCCTGTTCCCAGCAGTGCTACCCAAAGGTTCTTAGTGCCAGAGAATGGACAGGAGGACCCCATGATGGGGTATGGGGTAAGTTGGGTTCAGGCCTCCCCTTCCTTCTGCTTGCCTCTGAATTTTTTTGAATGCTTTTACTTTCTCATTGAATGAAATGGGCTGCATTAGGCTCTCTTGCTGCTTGTAATAAAGTAGTTCTAAATTTAAAAAAAAAAAGGGGGGGGGGGCTTGTATTTTCTCTCTGGCAATTAGGCCTCTCAGACCTGCTGGTTTTCCAAGCTGTCCTGACGGGTCCTAGTATTCCATTTTCAGGGTTCCTTTTTTTCTGCAGCTGTTGCAGTTCTTATTTTTCTTGAGAATTCTTTTTACACAGTCTTTTGCTTTATGGAACCTTGCTATGATTCTGTGGCCTTGGTGCTGTGCCTCTTGGGGTATCTGTCAGGTTAGCTCTATGGCTGGATCATTTTGCCCCATGTGTGGTTGTGACAGGCTGGGCACCACTGTTCCCTCTAAGCTGTGCGTGTGTGCATGCGCACACACCTCGCCGAGCGAGCGCACATACTTTACAACAGAGCGCACAAAAATTACGGTTCTGATTCTGATAGAAAACAACACAGACGTCTTAAAATTTAAAAGTTGTGATTGTAATTACTAGAAATTTTCCGCTTCATTTAGTAATCATCTATTTTCATTTAATTTGATTAAAATCAATGTGGTGTATATACTGTATTCTGATGTGTAGTCAAATTTTAAAGTATATAACTCTGAGTGTCGTTGTGGCGCACAAAAATTTAACCTTCCTTCAAAAGCTGCACAGCTGATATTTTATGCGCACACAACCTACAGAAAATTAGAGGGAACATTGCTGGGCACCCCTTTTTTTTCCAGAGATTTCAGAATCCCATGCTGATTCTACTGCAACCTCTGGTTCCTCCATGGGACAGGATACTATCTTTGTTAGCCACATGATCCCTGTGGAGGGGAATGTGTTGAGGAGGTCTCTAGACAACAGTCCTCCTCAGGACCTCCAGAGTCCTTTTTCAACTGGATTTGAACAGCAGATACTGAAACAACTCCATGGACTGTCTTCAGTCCTTACTAGCTGCTTGACTATCTCCTTTTATAGGGTTCTGAAGCCCAGGCTTCCCCTATGGGGTACTCGGGATCCTCAATTGTTTTGTTCCTGATACTGGGAACAGGAGGTTGAGTGCCTCTACTTAACCTTTTTGCTTGTCCATTCCCCCCCCACAGCCCAGTCTTATCCTCTGTAAGGGTTTAGAATGCAGAAGAGGATATATTTTTCTCCAGAGGAAGAGTTCTGAGGAGGAAGTTGAGCTTCCCCTGATGGAAGGCAAGGATCCTTCTGTGACCTACCCCTTTCACAAAAAGGACTTTCCTATTTTGGTTCAGGACACTATGGTGGCTCTGTGTATTGATGAGCCTGCTCACATACAAGCTTTGCAAGCAGACTCTATTTTGGAGAGTATCTGGTGTCTTTTTGGCTTATTTGCTCTACCAAGGCTTATTCAGTAGCTCATGGTCTCCCAGTGCGAGACCCCACAGTTGGGTTTTAGGTGTCCTAATGTCTTCTCCTCTGTCCCAGGGCAAGTTGGATAAGCTCTTTGGGCTCCCTTGTCATGGTGGCAACAAAACAACCATCCTGATAGAAGGGAAGTTGCGTTCAAGGAATCTTGTGATAGGAGGGTAGACGCAATCCTTAAGAATGGCTTCTGTCTTAGGCTTCCAAGCAGCACTGTGTGCAGACTTGGGAGCCGAAGCTCTCTTACGTGCATACGTTTGTTTGTTTATTTATTTAAAAACATTTATACTGCCATATGTAGACACATTCAAAGTGGTGTATAAACACTCTATCCATGAAAAAAGCAGCAAAGTAACAAATAGTAGGAACTGTGCTTCCCTAATCATTCATGACCCACCTGTCTAGATATAATTAAATTTTACTTCACCTTCTGTTGGGAACAGATATGTTTTTTTTCAAAGCTTTTTGGAGCATCAATAAATTCTGTTCCTTCCTCAACTGCTCAGGAAGGTTTACACCATGTAGGGACAGTATGTCGCACCTGCTGGAGGCCAGGGGTCACCAATAGCTGTGCTTGATTTAACAGCAATTCTGTACTAGGCCAGTAACATGTTAGCAAATCCTGCATAAATCCTAGCCCTTGATTTCTTAATATTTTTGTCAGGACAAAAGTTTAAACACACCTCTCTGTTCGATGGGCAGCCAGTGTAATTGGACCAAACACGTCTACAACAAACTCTTTCTTCGTCCCATGAGAACCCTTGCAGCAGAGTTCTCACATAATTTCTTCATCAAATGCCTAGGCAGCCCTACATACAGAATGTTACAACACCAAAATCACCAGTGCTTGAATCTGGAGACACATTCTCTTCTCATTCAAAAATGTCTGCAGTTGTTGCACCAGGCGCAATTTACAGAACCTCCTTCAACACCTGGGTCTGTAGGGTTAGCTCTGCATCCAATACCACTCTGAAATCACAGATCTCCTTCTTCCACTCCAGCCTAACCCCCTGAATCATCAGCCATTCCCTCAAACTAGTCATATCCACCTCCCCATATACCAAGATCTCAGATTTCTTGGCATTAAGAACAAGCTGGTTATCCCCTAACCCACTCCACTACCTCCTCCAAACAAACATTCATCCTCCGGATTGTTTTCTCCAGGAACTGCTCCAAAATCGCTGCCAGTTGAATGTTATCTGTGTAGAGAAAACATTGGAAACCATGCCTTTGCACTATCCATCCTAGAGAACTCAAAGATGTTAAACTTGTAGACGGAGCAGAGTCCTGGGGTACTGCACAAGACAAGTGATGCACAGGAAACATTTCCACTCCCCACCATACCCTAAGTGTTTGCTCCTGTAGAAAGGTAGACAACCATGGTACAACCTCCCCCCCCCCCCCCCCGTCTTTATTATCTGTCTGAATCTCTCCGACAAAATATCTCAAGTTACAAAGTCAAAGGCTGCAGACAAATCCAATGTACTGTAATAACCATAGCCAATTTACATCTGTCCCTGACCTGATATAGCATATTCGACACTGACACCAGCAAATATTCTGTTCCTGACCCCTTCCTAAAACTCGCCTGTCCCCAATCCAACCCATTATTTTCTTCCAAATACCTTTCCACCTGCTCAAATACCACTTTTTCTATAATCTTAGCTAGGCACAAAATTGGGCCTCAAATTCTTACATCTAATTTCCTGACCTTTCTTAGGGATTTGGGTAACCATTCCTTCCTTTAATGCTGCTGGATAATTCCCTTGCTCAAATGATGCATTTGCAAGATCAACTAAAGATTCCACCATATCCTCCAATCCATGATGCAGTATTTGCCCTAGGATCGAATCCAAATGGATCTATCCACTGCTAGGTTAGAATCTAGGTCTGCATTTGTGGTTGGTGTTCTCTGTGACTTGATCAGGATCCACCAAATCTATGGCAGCCGTGGTAGTGGCCAGGTGGTGGCTTTGACTGCGCAAATGGACATCTGATGCAGTCTTCAAGTTAAGTCTGAGGAAACTCCTCTTTTAAGGGCAGATTGCTCTTTGGGAAGGACCTGGAGAAGTTGGTGAAAGACCTACGTGAAGCTTGCCCATAAGGCTTGTGGAAGTCAGGCCCTAGGAGTGCATTTCACAAGGCCCTATGTGGAGCATGCAAACATTCTCTGACATCTGAGAGTCTGGGTAAGCCCTACTCTTCTTCTTATAGGCCTAACTGAAGAAGGGTCAGTTCTTCCAGAGCTTGCAGTGCTCTTGATAATTTGCTATGGCACATTCCCTCCCCCCCCATCCCATTTCCCTCTCTCACTGCTCTGCTTCTTTCCCTGATGTCTCGACTACTGCAATTCTGTCTTTACCTGTCTCCCATTGTCACAGCTTTGTCGACTGCAACTCATTCAGAATACTTCTGCCCGGATCCTGTCATCTGCAACCCACTAAGATTTATATCATATACCTGTTCTCCTCAACCTTCACTGGCCTCCTGTCCAATACCAAATACATTATACGATACTCACCTCTGTACACAAGGCCATATATACACAAACCTCACAGTTCCTTTTCTGATTTCCAAATTCCATAACCCGGCCCATAGTCTCTGCTCAGCTCATGTTAACCGTCTTCACCTGCCCTCCCCGAACAGTGCTCACCTTGAATCTACCCGCTACTCTGCTTTCTTCTTCCTGGGTCCCGCCCTCTGGAACTCTCTCCCATCTGCTCTCCATCTCGAACCCTCCTTCCCCTGGTTCAAGTCTCCCCTCTAGACTCGCTTATTCCTCTCTTCCTCTACCCCCCCCTAATTTCTCTAACTGTCCTACTCCCTCTCTCTGGCTGTTGCAAATGTCTCTTCTGTCCTCTCGCCAATTGTAGTTCCTTTCCTTTCCGGCCTTTGCCCTTCTTAATTTTTTGATGTTGTAAACCGCTTTGGTATATAAAGTGTGTGAATAAAGATTCCTGAGCCAGTAAGCCCCTGCATGTAGGACTGGCGTATCCCTTCTGAGTTACAGCTGTTTGGGAGAGGCTTCAGCAGTTTCTTTGAGTGGGCCCATATTGTATCAGACCAATGGGTACTTGAGGTCCTCTGTCAGGGTTACATGCTGGAGTTTGTAGAGCCTTTATGGGGTGCTTTTATGGAGTCGCCTTGTGGTGCTCTGCTCAAGTGAGCGGTGATAAAGGAAGCTCTTCAGGTCTCCTATAGTGGGGTACTAGGGGTGAGTGGATGGTACTGTGCTTCCTGCGACTCCCTGTTAGGGGCCTGTTTTTTTTTCAGCATTATCAGGATCTACTATTGGATGCCCAGGGCCCAATGCTGATTTGATTGTTTCTGCTGCATCTCCCATGATTTGCCCACCTACCTAAAGAGAGGGGATGTGGTGAGCACAAAAGATCAACATAGGCCCCCTGGCTTTGCACAGCAGCTTCTGAAAACAAGCCATTTTCCATCCTTGCTAGCTGTCTGACGATTCCCCTTGTAGGGGTTTGAGGCCCTCTGGTGCTTTTTTCTTGCTGGCAGAAAGGGAGTTAAACATCCCATTCTGTCCTTCAAGCCATCCTTTTCCTCTTCAAGCCCCAACTTATCCCCTATGGGTATGATTTGGAATGCAGAAGATTCCCTTTCTCCAGTGGGTGTGCAGGAGGAGGAGGAGCTTCCCCTGGTGGAAGGTGAGGATCCATCTGTGATCTGTCTGTGTTTCACAAGGAGGATCTCTTCACTCTTATTCAGGATGTTATGGCAGCCTTACACTTTGTGGAACCTGCAAAGCCTGCATGGAGTCAAGTAGACCCCATTCTGGAGGGTCCGTGGCACCCTTTCGGTGAGCCTTTGTCAGCTTATGGTCTCCCAGTGGGAGACTCTGACACTGGTCCTGATAGGTATGAAGACCCTGGTTTGGCTGCCCCCAAACGTCTTGGGCTCTCTAGGAGAGTGCCCTGCTTATGGCAATGACAAAAGCTCACGATCATCCTGGTGGAAGTGTGCTGAAGGAGATTCATGATATGATCATGAAAATCCTCAAAAATGTCTTCACGGGTGGTTCTTCAGTAGGTGCAGTTGCTTCCAGAGAGCAATGCGTTTGCTTGGTTGGAGTCAGCTGTGGCCTATCTGGCCAATATCATGTATGATCTTGTCTGGCTAGTGGCTGGGAATGTTGCGGTGACCGTAGTGGTAAGAAGTGGTTCTGGCTGTGGAATTGGGTGGTGGACATGGTCTTTTAGTCCCACCTGGCCAAGCTCGCCTTTGAGAGAGCCCCTCTTCAGCGAAGACCTCAAAGCTTGTAACAGATCTAGTGGGCCTATCCTCCAGCGTTTCCTGGAGGATAGGCCCAAGGAATCTTGGAAGGCGTGCACCCTCTTCCTCACATCTTCCTTTAGCTTGCTTCTGGGATTCTTGGTGGTACTGACCAGGAAAGCCAGTCCTTGATTTCTCAGATTCCCGAGCCAAGACTCAGCCCTTTCATTGGGTTTGCAGGCCCAGTGACTCTTCCTCCTAAAGGGCCATCCCCTTTTATCCAGTGCAATGACAGGCAGGCAACTCATTCTAAGTTTCCTCCAGTTGGTAGCTGTTTATTTCCACTTGGAACGGGCCCATGTCACCGTGGATATTTGGGTGCTCAATATTATTCAGCACGGTTATGTCCTGGAATGCAGGGAACCTATTTTTGCTGTCTTTGTGCTATCTCCCTGTGGTTCCAAAAGCAGGAAGGCTGCAGTTCGGGCAACCCTGACGAGGCTGGTGTGCCTCCAGGTTGGTGTACCCATGCCTCTCCTTGCTCAGTGTGGGTAAAAGGTACAGTACATAAGAACATACATGCCATACTGGGTCAGAGCAAGGTCCATCAAGCCCAGTATTCTGTTTCCAACAGTGGCCAATCTAGGTCATACGTACCTAGCAGTTTTCCCCAAAAGACACAGGTTCCACAATGCTTGTACTGGGTCAAGCATTGATATCCTGGGTCCCTTCTTAATAATGGTTTATGGACCTTTCCTCCAGGAACTTGTCCAAACCTTTTTTTAAACCCAGCTACACTAACAGCCTTTACTACATCCTCTGGTAACAAATTCCAGAGTTTGATTACACGTTGAGTGAAAACATATTTTCTTTTATTAGTCTTAAATAGTTTACCCTGTAGCTTCATTGCATGTCCCCTAGTCTTTCTATATTCTGATAACGTAAACAATCGATCTACGTTTACCCGTTCCACTCCGTTCATTAATTTATAGACTTCTATCATATCTCCCCTCAGCCGTCTCTTTTCCATGTTAAAGAGCCCTAACCTTTTTAGCCATTCTTCATAGGAGTATCCTTCCATCCCCTTTACTTCATATACTTTGTTGTGCTGAAGGACAACATTTCCTTCAGGCTCATCCTTGAGTAAATGCCTTCCTGAGGGTTCTTCGCTTCTGGATGGAGGTGCTCAGGTCCATCATTCAAACTGTTCACAGTGGGGAGTGGCTCTCATTGCTGGATTGGCAGAGGTGTACTTTTTACTGTTTCAGCACAGTAACAGGCAAGCTGGAAAGAGCTTTTGATGGTTCATGAAAAAGATGTACTGTATTTTTCGGACCATAAGACGCACTTTTTCTTCACCAAAAAGTGGGAGGAAAAGTGCCTGCGTCTTATGGTGCGAATAGAAGACGTTTTCGCTTTAAAGAGCAAGTTTGTCCCTCACGCTGTGCCGTACGGCGTGCTCTTTCCTTCTGGGGCTGCCCTGCGCCGCAGCTAGAAGAGAGGCAACGGAGAGCGTGAGTGCAGCAGGGGACTTGGCGATATGAGCCGGGGTTGGCTGCAGTTAATGAGCCGCACTGTACCGGGACAGTTTGATGCTGAGGACAGGTAAAATCCCGGTTCTCTCTCAGCACATCTATGTCAAACTCTAAGCGTAGGCTACCTTAACCATTTCCACTCGGTTTACTTTTCTGTCGTTCCAGATGGGAACAACTTTTAAAAAGAAACTGTTTGGGTGCTGAGTGTAGAAAGAATTTTGGTTCAAAATATTTTTTTTCCTATTTTTCTACCCCAAAAAACCAGGTGCGTCTTATGGTCCGACAAATACGGTAATTGGTATTGCACACCATCCTCATCAAAACCTTATTGCAACCTACAGTGAAGATGGCCTTTTGAAACTGTGGAAACCATAGTCACATTATTGGTTACATGAAGAAATAAAAGGACGTTCATGATGATGCTTTCTTCATTTTTTTAAATAAATTTTTTTAAATGGAGAATAAATTGGTTGTGTCCCATGTATGAAGTCCAAAAGTCAAATGTTTCAAGAATGCTTTTTTGTTCAGTTTACAAGTATGAAAAACATTGTATCTCCAGGAACAAGAAGGAATGTAGTCTTCACATATAGGTTATCGTAGGTACCGACGGAGCCTGCGCGGGAACGCTCCCCAGCGTCCAATTAGAAAGCTTTTGGGAGCATCCCACAGCACCTGCGTGCTGCCTTCCCGCCTTTCCCAACTGCCTCTCTCCAGTTCTTCGTTTTCCGCGGAGCCAGCAGGTCGTTCCTGTCACCGCAGAAAATTTTTCCTTCTTCTTTTTTGTGGTCACGTCTGCCTCCATCGACGTTATAACGGTACCGCCGGTGGTTCTTTCTTTCTTTTAGAAAAAAAAATAATTTAAATTCAGTTCTTTTTCCAAATATTTCTTCCTCTGGGTGCATGCGCCATTTTGGGCCTTAGGCCCAAAATTTCCTCCATTATGGAAAAACCCGCTTTGGGTTTTAAGAAATGCACCAAGTGTGGCGGTACCATATCAGTCACCGACACCCATGAGTGGTGTCTTAAATGTTTAGGTCCTGACCACTCCATCTCGGAGTGTATGGCTTGTGCCATGATGTCCAAGAGGGGTCGACAAAACCGGGCTGCTAAGCTTAGCACCCTTTTTCCCTCTGATGCAGCCTCTGTGGCATCGACGTCTTCCAGGGCTTCATCTTCCTCCCATGGATCTCAGGTAAATAAACATAAGTCCAGACGGTCCTCAAAGGGTAGATCTCCTTCTAAGCATCGAGATGCCTCTGGTGTTGCCCTTGAGGGTTCTGCACCGGCAAAATTTCCCCTGCGGGAGGCTTTGGCTTCAGCTTCCAAAGCATTATCGGGGCTCCAGGATGTTCTCGAGGCCTCAACCTCGGCAGAACTACTGGTGCCACGCTCTGGGGCACCGGCGATTTTCTCCGGTACTGATACCCAGGCATCAGCAGCATCGATAGACCAGAGGTTCCTGGCTATTGAACGCAGTCTGGCGGCTCTCCTTCCGGCATCGATGCCCTCGGAACTGCGTCAGTTCATCCGTACCGGTGCTGGCATCTGTACCGATACCGATAGCATAGACATCGGTGTCCGCATTGCCGGCACCCAGTCAAGCCATGCCCTCTGATACCGATACACCGGTACCGGTCCCCCCGGCACCAACTTCGGTCAGTACGGGTATCGTGCTCTACAAGAGCATATGGACAGACGGTACTTTGAATCCTCTGAGGATTCTGACAGTTCTGTCGGTACCGGAATACTTCTCCCCGAGGAGCCTTCCTCTCCCAAGCATACGATGTCTCCTCCAGTAGATATTTCCTTTCAGGATTTTATCAGAGGTGGCTCGGTCTGTCCATTACTGTGGCTCCTGAGACAGAGCCCAGAGCAAAGGAGTTGGAGATTTTACAATATCTCAAAGCTCCTAAGGAGGCAGCTACCTTGCCTGTCCATGAGATCTTACATGATCTCATGTTGAGAATGTTGGAACCCCCCCTTACCACCTTACCTCACTCCCGTTGACTGGATTCCATGTATCGGGTTCCTCCCTGTCCTGGTTTCCAGAAGACTCGGCTGCCTCACCACTCTATTGTAGTGGAGTCAGCTATGAGAAGGATCAAGAGTGCAAAGAGGCATGCCTCTAATCCTCCAGGACGTAAGTGTAGAACTTTGGATGCCTTTGGACGTCGTACTTTCCAGGCTTCCATGCTTTCTGCCAGGATCAGTTCCTATATTTTATATATGCGAATGTTCCTTAAGGAAGTCACAGGGGATTTAGAGGTTTTGAGCCCTCTTCTTCCTGAGGATAAGAGGCAGGATTTTCTCACACTGGTTAAACATGCCCAGGATGTTTCTAAATTTGTCAATCGTGCAGATTTTGACTGTTTTGAGTGCATAAGCAGAACCTCTGCCATTGCCATAGGTGCACGTAGAATTGCCTGGCTCCAGGC
Source organism: Ichthyophis bannanicus (assembly GCA_033557465.1). Classification (NCBI taxonomy): domain Eukaryota; kingdom Metazoa; phylum Chordata; class Amphibia; order Gymnophiona; family Ichthyophiidae; genus Ichthyophis; species Ichthyophis bannanicus. The sequence continues at coordinate 1,153,589,896 of CM066032.1, forward strand.
ATCCAATTTGGAGATCTGGGTGCAGGACAAACTGGGCAATATTCCTTGTACAGGTGAGAATCTATTCGGCAAAAATTGGCAAGAAAAGGCCAATGAGTTGGATGCTGATAACTCCACTTTGGATAGGTTATCCAAAGCCACAGCTGATCCTGCAAGAAAGAAATCTTTCAAGAAACCATTCTTTTCTAAAAAGAAGAGGTATTATCCCTCTTATCGGGAGGGACGTTCTGCAGGTCAGTCTGTCCGGAAGACTCAGCAACCACCTAAACAAAGGAAAGCAAAGACTGCTAAGCCTCAAATGTCTCAGCAGTCTCAGCTTCCAAAAGGCCTTTGACTTCCATCTAGAGAACTTAGCCTTCCTGGCCCTCAGTGGACCAGAATCTTTCACCATCCCAGGAAGGTTGTGCCACTTTGCCCCCAGATGGGGGCAAATAACAGCAGAACATTGGACGCTTTCCATTATAAGAGAGAGGGGTACAAGCTTCACTTCCTCCGCATGCCCCCTCCCACAATGGTAAGACAGTTGAATTCTCAGACCTCTCTCATCAACCTGTTAGATCAAGAGGTCACCATGCTTCTTGCCCAAGGGGCAATAGAAGAGGTACCCATTCCTCAACAGGGTACAGGGTTTTACTCCCCCTATTTCCTTATCCCAAAGAAAACAGGAGGACACAGACCCATTTTGTATCTCAGAGAATTGAACAAATTCCTGTTCAAAGAGAAATTCAAGATGATTTCTCTGGGAACCCTGCTGCCGTACCTTCAGAGTCAGGATTGGCTTTGTTCTCTAGATCTCAAGGATGCGTACACTCATGTTCTCATCCATCCAACTCACAGAAAGTTCCTTCGGTTCCTTTTTCAAGGAAAGCACTACCAATACAAGGTGCTTCCTTTTGGCCTGGCCTCAGCACCAAGGGTGTTTACGAAATGCATGGCTCTGGTAGCAGCATTTCTCCGCACTCTGGGAATATTCGTCTTCCCCTACTTAGACGACTGGCTCATTCGAGCCCCATCAGAGTCAGAGGCCAGGACTTCTCTATCTTGCACAATGCGTATCCTGCAGTATTTGGGTCTGGTCATAAACATCCCAAAATCCAACCTAACTCCCACTCAATCTCTAGATTTCATAGGAGCTTTTTTGGATACCAGGAAAGCAAGGGCCTATCTCCCCCAGACCCGTTGCCTTAGCATGATGCAATTAGCTTCTCAAGCAGTGCTAAAGCCTCATCTCACTGCTCGAGAAATGTTACAGCTACTAGGCCATATGGCTTCTACCGTACATATGGTCCCTTATGCTCGCCTCCATACGAGAGCAGCCCAGTGGACTTTATCCACTCAATGGACCCAGGCATCAGGATGCCTGTCAGACAAAATAGCAAACACAAGTCGCCTTATTTTGTCCCTTCAATGGTGGCGGTCCCCATTTCAACACCCCAAGCAACTTTCACAACAGATGCTTCACCAGTGGGTTGGGGAGCTCATCTGCAAAACCTCTCCACCCAAGGCACCTGGACTCCACAGGAGACTCATCTGCACAGCAATCTTCTGGAGCTCAGAGCAATCTTCCTTGCTCTTCAAGTGTTCCACACTCTGCTCAGCTACAAGACAGTCCTCATTCACACGGACAATCAAGTAGCCATGTTCTACGTGAACAAGCAGGGAGGAACAGGCTCTCTCACTTTGCAACGAAGCTTTGCGACTATGGGCCCTCGCCAGAGAGCATCAGATTCATCTCCTGGCAGTATATCTTCTAGGTATCCAAAACTCTTGGGCAGACAGACTCGGTCGAGTTCTGCTTCCACACGAATGGTCTCTACATGCAGACCAGGTGGCCAAGATTTTTCAAATTTGGGGAACCCCGGACATAGACCGCTTTGCAAGCCCGTTGAATGCCAAACATCCCTGGTTCTGTTCCAGAATTCCGGTTCAGGACTCTCAGGCCAGGGATGCTTTCCTCCTTCATTGGGGGCAAGACTTCCTTTATGCCTTTCCACCCATTCCCCTGATTCCTAAAAACCTGTTCAAGCTTCAGAGAGACACAGGCCGTATGATTCTCATAGCTCCACATTGGCCATGGCAAGTGTGGTACCCTCTGCTTCTACATCTCTCTCAAGCCCCCCTCTCTGGAGTTAGGATCTGCTCCAGATCTCCTGTCTCAGGAGGACGGAATGTTATGGCATCCCAATCCCCAATCTCTGCACCTCTGGGCTTGGTTGCTGAAGGCCTAGATCTTAACCTCTCTCAGCAAGTAAAGGATGTCCTTCATGCTTCCAGGAAGCCTTCCACAAGACGCTCCTTTTGCTTTCAAGTGGGAGAGATTTACCATATGGTGCTCGCAGAAGAGTCTTAACCCCCCCTTGCGATACCTCTGGAATCATTACTGGAGTATCTCCTTCATTTATCCAATGCAGGACTTAAAACTAACTCAGTAAGGGTCCATTTAAGTGCTATTGCGGCTTCTTTCAAGCCTTTAAATGGACAACCTATTTCCTCCCATCCTCTTATAGCAAGATTTATGAGAGGCCTTCTACTAACTAAGCCTCCCATTAGGCCACCACCGGTGGCATGGGACTTAAACCTAGTTCTTGGCCAGCTTATGAAGGCACCTTTCGAACCCTTGGCTACTACCTCGTTGAAATTCCTTTCTTGGAAAGTTATCTTTCTCATTGCAGTCACATCAGTACGTCGCATTAGTGAGTTGCAGGCACTAGTGGCTGATCCTCCTTGTACAAGGTTCCATCATGACAAGGTAGTCCTTAGGAGTCAGCCACACTTTATGCCAAAGGTGGTCTCCCCTTTTCATCTTAACCAAGCGGTCTACCTACCTGTGTTTTGTCCAAGGCCTCATGCATCAAATGCAGAAAGGAATAGTCATACCTTGGACTGTAAAAGAGCTTTGGCCTTTTACTTGCAAAGAACACAGCAACATAGAAAGTCCTCTCAACTCTTTGTTGCTTTTGATGCTTCTCATTTGGGACTTCCAGTCTCCAAGAGAACACTGTCCAACTGGATTGCACAGTGTATTTTCTTCGCCTATCAGAGTAAGAATCTTTCTCTGGAGGGCCATGTCACAGCTCAGTGTAAGAGCCATGGCAGCTTCAATGGCTCATCTGCACTGTGTCTATGACATCTGTCGAGCAGCCACCTGGGCCTCGGTTCATTTATTTAGTATACATTTGTATACCGCTACTTCCAGCGATCAGCAGCGGTTTGATTACAGATTGGAAATTGTCAAATCATGACAGGAAATTTTTGAGGTATAAACACATTGATTAGACAGGAAAGCACAGCACACAGAGAACTATTTTACAGGGAACATGGGCTATGGAGGGTTAAGTGGCTTGCCCAAGACCACAAGGAGCACCTGTGGGACTAGAAACCCCAGTCCTTCCGGCCCAAGGTTGCTGTCCTCTAGTGGGATTTGAACCCCCGACCTTCCGGCCCGAAGTACCTTGCCCCAACCACTAGGCCACTCCTCCACTCATACCTTCACAGCCCATTACTGCTTGGACAAGGACTCCCGCCGGGATGCCTTGTTTGTTCAGGCTGTTCTCCAACACCTGTTCCAAACCTAGTCAACTCCTACCTGCCATCCCTGGTTAGATGCCAGAGATCCATGGGGGGAAGTGGAGCCCTTTCACAGGGACACACAACTTCTGGGGTCTGTCCCTGGCATCTAAAGCTAGGGAGTCACCATATGTGAAGACTACATTCTTGCTTGTTCCTGGAGATAGCATAGTTACTCACCTGTAACAAGTGATCTCCGGGAACAGCAGGAATTTAGTCTTCACAACCCACCCACCTCCCCTAGGAGTTGTATCTCTCTCTCTCTTTGTCTTGGCTTTAAACTCAAATGGAGAGAGGCAGTTGGGAAAGGCGGGAAGGCAGCACGCAGGTGCTGTGGGATGCTCCCAAAAGCTTTCTAATTGGACGCTGGGGAGCGTTCCCGCGCAGGCTCCGTCGGTACCGACGATACCCTATATGTGAAGACTAAATTCCTGCTGTTCCCGGAGATCACCTGTTACAGGTGAGTAACTATGCTTTATTTTTGGTTTTAAGAAACCATTTAGAATCTTAAGATTTTTTTATTAGGGACAAGATTAATTTTATGTTGTCTGACTAATATGTTTGAAACTGTGCATAAATGTAGACTAAAAGGAATTTACTAGAGGTAAAGCTTTACCTGGCCTTGTCAACAGTAGATTTTCTTGCTGTTTGTCCATTTCTATTCATGCTATCTGTGAACATTATAAAAAGGTGTACTTTGACATTCCCATTTGGGAAGTCCAGCAAAGGTTTCTACAGTTTGCCGTTCTGGGCGATCGCTTTCAGTTTTGTGTTTTGCCCTTGCCACAGCCCCGAGAACCTTCTCTCAAGTTCATGGGAACTGCAGTGGTGGCTCTGTGGTATGAAGGCATCTGTGTACACCCTTAACTTGATTGGCTGATTTGTACCAGGCCACATTCAGAAGTGATCAAAGTGACAGCATGACTGGTACAGTTTCTGGAAGGCCTCAGCTGGGTAGTGAATCTGAAGGAAGAGTTACCTGGATATTTCTCAGTCCTTGGAGTATGTTGGAGCGCTGTTCAATACCCACGTTGGCAGATTCTTCTTGACCACTGAGTTTCCAATTTTCTGAGGCAGTTGGCAGCCTTCTGACAGTGAGCTCCCAAGGTTTGGAACTGTCTTCATCTTCTGGACTCTATGGTGGCTACCCTGGACTTGGTCCCTTTGGGTAAGGGCCCAGAATGTGACCTCTCCAAAGGTCATTTCTGTCATGTTTTTGCCTTGCTCGTAGGACTTTGAGATCAGGTTTTCCCTTCTGGCAGTAGCATCCAGCCTGAATTTTGTGGTCTCGGCTCATCAGTTTGTGCAAGGGAATACCTCTGGATGATCCTTAGTAACTTATCCTAACATTGGATGCCAGTCTGTTTGGCTGGGAGGTTCATTGCAAGGTTCAGTCAGCACAAGAGTATTTAATGGTCCAGTCGCTTCAAAGTATGTGCCATTTGTCTGGCTCTCTGGCATTTCTGCCACTTGGTTGAGGGCCATGCGGTTCAGGTATTCTTGGGCAATGTCATGGTGGTGGCATATGTCAACAATCAGGGCAGCACCACATGTGTAGGAGTTACTCAATTGTTTCATGATTGGAGTGAAATCTTCTGATGCTATCAGGGCAGCATATTGCAGGCGCAGAAAATGTGGGCACAGTTTTTCTCTTCATTACACCCTTGATCAGAGGGCGTGGGAACTAGTGCCATCTGTATTCCTGTGGACCCTGGACCATTGTGCATTCTTTGGATGAATTTGGTGCCAAAGTGGGGAGTCGGTGCAAGAAACCAGGCACCCAGGACTTTGAAGCCCTGGTTCAGTCTTGGTCTAGGAAGCCTGTTCTGTATGTTTTGGGTTGTTTTTTTTCACTGTGTGGCCTGTGGTTGGGTGAGTACTTCTGATGATTCTGGTGGTGGCAGATCAGCTTTGTGGCCCTGATGTGACTCCTGGATGACTTGCTTCTGTGCCTTCCACAGATCTGGGGCCTGCTGTGCCAGGGGCTTGTCCTTATGGAAGATCCTACTTCCTTCTTGCTTATGGTTTGAGAGGTAGTGTTTTAGCATGCAAATGCTACTTGTAGGCTGTGGTTTTCACTCAATTGAAGGCAAAGTGATGTTCTATCTGTATGGCCTATGTATGAGTGCGGTGCATCTTTTGAGATCTGGTGTCGGGAGCACCACTTGCTTCCTTGAAAGACAGATTTGCTAACATCTATTTGACCTCCTGCATGATGGGTTTGAAAAGGGTCTGTCCCTCAGTTACCTGTGGGTACAGGTTGCGGCCTTGTCTTATTATCAAGGCCCAGTAGTAAAGTACCAGCAGAAAGAGGCTTAATTTCCAAGATCTATGCAATACATAATAGTGCAATGAAAGGGAAGGCACTTTATGAGCAGGCATGGGAGTGGGAACTTGGGAAAGAAAGAAATGATTGAGGGGGGGGGGGGCTATTTATCAATTGCATGCCAAGGTCTCGACCTAAAAAAAAAATAGTATGAATATATTTCCTGTGGTATCAGACAGACAGATGCTTCAGGGAATATGGGCAAGAAGGAATTGTCCTCCATATTTGGTGGGACTGTCCACTCATGAACTGTTGGAAGCAGTTGTCACAGTGGGTAAGGACTCTTCCTTGGGACCATGGTCCCATGTGTTGGTAAACCTCTTTCTTTTTTGGTGCCTACCTGATGGCTTATAAATGGAACATAATAGTTTTCTTACCCATTGCTTAATTGTGGCTAGATTGGGGATATCCTAGGCATAGAAACGTTTGCTTTACCCCCCCCCCCTGTTTGAGAGGTGTGGGTTGTGTTTTTTTTTGTTTTTTTTTTAAAGGATGGGTGATCTTGATTTTTTTTTCCAAGGCTTACTGCCTTTGGTGGAAAAAATCTTCAGCACTTTTGAGGAAATTTGGCACCATATATCGGATAGGTGCATCACAGCTAGACGTGTAGGTTTTGGAATAATTGGTGGGATGGAATGCTTGAAGCATGGGTTGTGTTTATGGTCTGACAAAAGGTTGTGCGAGTGTCTATCTGCTTCAGTTAAGAACATAAGAAATATCATAGTGGGTGAGACAAAGGACCTTTTAAGCCAAGTATCGTTTCTAACAGTGGCCAATCCAGGTCACAAAAACCTGTCAGGCAGCACCGTACCTAGCCCTGTGTGAGCAGTGCAGCTGCACAGGGCGCAAAAGGATTAGGGGCACATGTAGGGCTGCCGCCCCCCCCCCCTGCATTGCCCTTTCACCGCCGCTACTTTTTTGTTTTCTTGGAGGCGGTGGCAGTAGCATTGAAGCAGACCCATGTTTGTGGGCAAGTCGGGTCCCTCCTTCCCTGCTCTGATATAGGTCACATCAGGGGAGGGAAGGACCAGGCTAGCCATTCAAACGCGGGTCTTTGCGACTCAGCATTTGCATGGCTGGCCTAGTTCCTCCCTCCTCTGATATGACTTACATCAGAAAAGGGAAGGAGGGACCCAACCTGCCTACAAACATGGGTCTGCCTCACTACTGCTGCTGCCGCCTCTGAGAAAATAAAAAAAAAAGAGACGGGGGGGTGGGGGGGTGCCAGAAGAGGAAATAGCACAGGGCACAATTATGGCTTGGTACAGCTCTGCTGTCAGGTTCCCAAAAAGGTACACAGATTGCACAATGTTTATCTTGGGGTAAGCAAGCAGTGGATTTCTCTGGTCCTCCTTAATGATTTATGGGCTTTTCCTCCAGGAACTTGTCCAAACCTTTCTTAAACCTAGCTACACTTAACAGCTTTTACCACATCCTCGGGTAACAAATTTCAGAGTTTGATTATACATTGAGTGAAAAGATATTGTCTCTTATTAGACTTAAATGGGTTACATTGTAACTTCATTGTGTGTCCCCTAGTATTCCTACTTTTTAATGGAGTAGACAAGTGATAGACATGTACTCGTTCCACTCCATTCATTAATTTATAGACCTCTATCATATCTCCCCTCAGCTGTGGTTGTGTGTGTGGTTTTCTGTTTTTTTTTAAGTTGAAGAGCCCTAACCTTTTAATCTTTTCCTCATAGGGATATACTTTCATCTCCTTTATCATTTTGGTGACTCTTCTCTGTACCTTTTCTGATTCTACTATATCCTGTTTAAGATATGGCGACCAGAATTGCACACAGTATTCAAGATGTGGTCACACCATGGAATGATACAAAGGCATTATACAGTGAATATTATTGACTTTATTCTCCATTCCTTTCCTTTTGATTCTTAGCATTCTATTTGCTTTCTAAACCATTATCCCTGTATGATGTGCTTTATAATGGCTGTACAAGTTGGGAGGAGGATGGGTGTGAGGGGTTATTTTGTTTCGGGGGTTAAAAAATGTTGAAACTTTGAAACAAGAAATTTTTTTATATGTGGTATGTACGCTTGCTGTATATTTTTGAGAACACAAGTCAATAAAATTATATGGGTTTTTTTTTTTCCCCATTCAAATTTTAATCAGTGCTGAGTACCACAGAACCTTGTGATGTATGTAATACTGCAAAGAAGATTTATAAGAGCAACATTTAACTACTATTTTTCTTTCTTGCTCAGCAGTGATTGTTCCAGAGACACCAGAAGCCAAAAGGCCTGTGGATTTAAAGAATGAGAGAATCGTAGAGATCATTAATTTGGATTCTGATACTGAGGATCCGGAATCCCAAAACAATTTTCATGCAAAGCAAGCTGCCATTGACGAGAAAAGTCATGTAACCAAAACGTAAGTTATAAAACTGAATGGAGTCTGAGAGATGCAGTAGTGATTTTAAATGTGAGTTTTAATACTTGATGGGGTATTATGGAAGATTGCATTCTCGTTTGCTGTATGTTTTGCCTCTTTTGTTTGAAAACAGGAAACATTTATTTTATCATGATGGAACAGATTCAGTTTGGGGTGTGGTGGAGGGGAAACTAATAGAGTACTTGTGGCATAGAAGACCTGCCATTCAGGGAAAGGCTTTGAGATAGGAAAAGGCCTGGATTTAGGCATAGGCAATTTAGGCAACTGCCTCCAGCGCCAATCTGATAGGCACCGGAGCATTGTCATTGTTGCTATGCCTCAGTCTGGGCAGGTCGTGCAGCAGCGTGGCAGCAATAGCAACTGCTACTTCCTCTTCGTCTCTGGGCCAGTCCAGGAACCGTAGGGTAGTCGTCATCCTCCAGCAGCTGAGGACTGAATTTTCAAAGTCTTGCTGACAGCCTATCCAGCTCCCCCTGGTGTCAGAGACTCAGTCTTTCAGTCCTTAGCAGCTGAATAGGACGTGGTTGACAAAGCTCCCTGGGAAAAGAAGAGGAATTCAGCGTTTAGTTAGTGTTTAAGCTGGGGAAAAGTGTTTGGCTGGTTTTCCCTAGCAGGACTGTAAGTCCAGGGGAATTTTTTTCTTCTTTAAACCCCCCCCCTCCAAAAAATACCACCAGACTTCAGCTGCCAGCAATTGTAGTGAGCCGGCACTAGAGGAAGAGCCTGCCTCGTGGAAGTGTATCCGTCACCCCGGGGTTGGAGGGAGGATCTGGGAGCCCCAGAGTCCAGCCCTCTACCTTCAGTGCCCAATCACCTTCACCTGCTAGCAGCGGACGAGAGGGGGATCCGGTGTGTTGCGTTGCTACGCTGCGCACAGGTAGGAGGTTATTTTTAGTGCTCCTCGCGGAGAAGGGACGGAGCATCGCTTGGTGCTGCAGTTTTTGGACCGGCAGTCTGGGGGGGGGGTTGGTACTTCAGGCGCAGCAGCGTGCGCACAGTATGGGAGTCATCGCAGTTTGTCAGGGCCGGGGCTCTGTCGCATTTGTTTAAGGACAGGTAGTTGTTTAGAAAGGCTCTTCGAGGGTGGAATGGAAAGGAATTTGGTGCCGGATGTAGCAGGCAGGCTTCGGGGTTTGGTGGAGAATGCGGGAATGGTGACAATTTTTTTCTGAGGCGGCCATTTCTCCCGTGCTACAGAGCAAAGCTCGGAAGAAAAAAACAAAGGCAAAAAAGGCCTTCTCCGAGTAAAATTCAGGCCCAGGGGCAGTTGCCTGTTTTGCAGGACGGGTTACAGTCCTTGTTTTCGGCATATGTTATCCTTTCTTTGCATACGGCCTATTGTTTAAAATTAGAGCAGACTCTAAGCAAGCCGCCTTCACCCATCTTGTTAAGTTCGCCCAAGGGGGATGTTACTGTGGCCGACCCTGGAGAGGGTTCCTCTCAGAAGGGTATGGATCCAGAGGCGGACTTTGATAGCTTCGGGCCGCAGCTCTCAACGTCTTAGGTAGCAGAAGAGGGAGAAATTCTCTCGGAGGCGGGTTTGGATACCTGTGCAGGAGAGTTAGAGGAAGGTGAGATTGTGCCAGGCGAAGACCCCAATGTGTTTAGGGTGTTTCGCAAGGCAGAGCTAGGGGCTCTTATTGCCCAGTCCCTAGTGGCTCTAAATATTGTCCTTCCGGCAGTTCAGGAGGAGCCGCTAGAAGATCCCTTGCTTCAGGGGTTTAAGGTGGAGCAGCAGTGTTTCCTGGTTCATAGAGTTATTAAACATATGATAGAATTGGAATGGGAGTGTCTGGAAGCTACTATGAGGGGTAGCCGTGCCATTGGTCGCCTTTACCCAGTTACGCAAGAGGAAAAAGAATTGCTGCGGATGCCTAAGGTAGATGCGTTGGTTGCAGTGGTGACAAAGAAGACAACGATTCCGGTGGAAGGAGGTACAGCCCTGAAAGATCTTCAGGATCGCAAACTAGAGGCTCTTCTCAAGCAGGCATTTGATTAAAGTGCTCTGTCCCGCCAAGCCCCCCTTTGTGGGGCATATGTGTCAAGGGCCTCTATTCACTGGCTCCAAGGAGAGTTGGTCTCAGACAGAGAGGAAGAGCCTTCCTCAGAAGGGGCGAAACTGGAGGCGGCAGAGGCGTATTTGGCAGACGCCTTCTATGATCTAGTAAGGATATCTGCGAAGTCTATGGCGTCAGTTATTGCCGCTAGGAGGTTTCTCTGGCTGAGGAATTGGGCAGCGGACGCGGTGTCTAAGGCTCGTCTCAGTAAGCTCCCCTATAAGGGCAAGCTGCTCTTTGGGGAGGCCCTGGAAAAGATTGTGAAGGATTTGGGAGATTCCAAAGGAGGCCGACTTCCAGAAGACCGCCCGAGGGGTACGAGATCTGCAGCTCTGACAAGAGGACAAGGTAGAGACTTTCGCAGGTTTCGTGGGCCTCTTATCAGAGAGGCCACTTTGTAGCCAGGGGATAGTCCTTTTGGGGAGCTAGGGTGTTCAGCAGGGGGTATTTCAGCTCCCAGCAGAACGCCTCGAAGAAGCCACAATGCCTCTTGGCTGGTCCAGGCAGAGATTCCGGTAGGAGGACGTTTGCAGGGGTTTCGCTCCGTCTGGACCAACATAACCACAGACCAGTGGGTGCTGGAGATCATCCATGAAGGTTATGCACTGGAGTTCGCTCAACCGCTGGCGGATGTGTTTCTGATGTCTCTATGCGGGGCTCAAGCAAAAAGGAGAGCGATAAACGACACGCTCCAGCGCTTGCTTCAAGCAGTGGTACCGGTTCCCCAAGACCAGTATGGATTAGGTTGATACTCCAATTTATTTCGTGGTCCCCAAGAAGGACGGATCTTTTCATCCCATTCTAGATCTTGAGCACGTGAACCGCTGTTTGCGGGTGCTGCATTTCCGGATGGAAACCCTGTGATTCGGGCAGTAAAGCTTGGAGAGGTACTTTCGTCCATAGAGTTAATGGAGGCATATCTGCACATTCCGATTAGGCCGGATCATCAAAGGTTCTTGTGCTTTGCCGTTCCTATGGGTCATTTTCAGTTCCGAGCATTGCCGTTTTGGTCTGGCTACGGCTCTGCGCACATTCACAAAGGTGATGGTGGTGGTCGCGGCAGCGTTGTGAAAAGAGGGAATTCAGGTGCATCCCTACCTGGACGATTGGTTGATTCGGGCAGGATCTCTGGTGGAGTCAGTCGTAACGACCGGCCGTGTAGTCCAGTTCCTGTAACAGCTTGGTTGGGTGACAAACCGGGCGAGGAGTCAGTTGCAACCAGTGAGGCGTTTATCCTCGGGTAGGAATACCGACCCTATCTCTGTATCGAACAAGGCCCCGAGATATGTCAGAGTACAAAAGATTTGGGCACAGGTTCGGGCATTTTTACATCTGCAGGCGCCAACGGTGTGGAGATACTTACTTACAACTGCTGGGGTCCTTGGCAGCGGCCTTGGACCTGGTTCCGTGGGCCAGAGCTCATATGCGTCCACTTCAACGGGCGTTACTGTCCAGATGGTCTCCACAGCATCATTCTCTGTCTCAGCGGCTGGTGTGCCCAGAGGTCGTGAGCAACTGTCTGCAGTGGTGGTTGGATCCCATGCATCTTCGAGATGGGGTGCTGCTGGAGCAGCTGCAGTCTGTGTTGGTCACCATGGATGCCAGCCTTTCGGAATGGGGGGGGGACGACTCATTGTATGTCTCACGTGATACAGGGCTCCTGGTCCACCGAGGAGAGCAGTTGGTCGATCAATTGCTTGGAGATGAGTGGTGAATTTGGCGCTTCAGGATTTCATCAGTCTGGTAGAAGGAAAAGCGGTGCATCACTGTTCCCTCTAAGCTGTGCGCGTGTGCGCACGCGCACACCTCGCCGAGCAAGCGCCCATACTTTACAACAGAGTGCACAAAAATTACGGCTCTGATTCTGATAGAAAACAACACAGACGTCTTAAAATTTAAAAGTTATGATTGTAATTACTAGAAATTTCCCGCTTCATTTAGTAATCATCTATTTTCATTTAATTCGATTAAAATCAATGTGGTGTACATACTGTATTCTGACATGCAGTCAGATTTTAAAGTATATAACTCCGAGTGTCGTTATGTGGCGCACAAAAATTTAACCTTCCTTCAAAAGCTGCACACAGCTGATATTTTATGCGCACACAGCCTACAGAAAATTAGAGGGAACATTGCGGTGCATGTTTTCTCCGACAACGTGGTAACGGTCTCCTATATCAACAGGCAGGGGGGCGCGTGCAGTGTGGCCTTGTTGGAGGAGAGTCAGCAGTTGATGCTGTGGGCGGAGAGCCATTTGCTGGCCCTATCGGCGGTGCAGGTAGCAGGAAAAGACAACATGCAGGCCAACTATCTCAGTCGGAATGTCCTGGATCCAGGAGAGTGGGACCGAAATGCGGCCGTTTTTCACGACATAACGGTTTGGTGGGGTCAGCCTGTCATGGATCTGATTAGCCACTCTTGGCAATACCAAAGCGTCGCGGTTCTACAGCAGGTACAGGGAGCACATGTCAGAAGGGCTCGACGGGCTAGCCCAGCCCTGGCCATTGGGCAAGCTGCTGTATGTTTCCTCTGTGGCCATTGATCGGTCGGCTCATTTGGAGGATTGCGGAGCACAATGGGAAGATGATTCTCATTGCTCTGGATTGGCCCAGGAGGCCTTGGTATGCAGATTTAGTGCATCTGCTCGTGGATCGTCCTTGGAGGCTTCCCAGTCGAATCACTCTGAGTCAGGGACCGGTTGTTATGCCGCAGGTGGATTGGTTCTTGCTTACGGCTTGGCTCTTGAAACGGAGCGGCTGTGACGTTGAAGGTACTCGGCGTCGGTGATAGCCACCATGTTGAAGTCCAAGAGGAGGTCGACTTCCCTACCATATGTCCAAGTTTGGTGCATTTTTGAAGGCTGGTGTAAGGAGCATAGCGTTAAGCTGTTTTCCGCATCTTTACCAGATATCTTGTCCTTCTTACAGGGAGGGCTAGAGAAAGGTCTAGCTCTCAGCAGTCTCAAAGTTCACCTGGCTGCTCTGGCTTGCTATAGAGGAAGAGTGCTGAGAGGCATTTTGTCAGCGCATCTGGATGTTCAACACTTCCTTAGGGCAGCTAGGAATATCAGGCCGCCAGTGAGACCGGTAGTTCCAGCTTGGGATTTGAATTTGGTTTTGGATGCCTTAATGCAGCCTCCTTTTGAGCCGGCAGCAACAATGAGTCTCAGAGAACTGTCTTGGAAGACCGCCTTCCTGGTGGCCTTGTGTTTGGCAAGGAGGGTCTCGGATCTTCAGGCGCTCTCGTGTAGGGCGCCCTACATTCAATTTTCAGAAGAGAAGGTGGTGTTGCGGCCAGTGCCGTCTTCTGCCGAAGGTGGTGTCCAGTTTTCATTTGAATCGAACAGTTTCGCTTCCAACCTTTTGGGGTATGCTTGGGTCTCCATTGGCCGGAGGTAGCAAAGAGTGCTGGCCATGCTTCAGTCTGGCGTTGGATAGGTTTCAGAGTGGCTGGATTTTGGGACTCCCTCTCGGGATCGGGGAGGGAGGAATAGAGGCCGTTCTAAGACATGAAAGGGAAATATGATAAAAAGAGAGAGAGAGAAAAGGAGAGAGCCAGGAAATAGTACGAAGTTGTTTGTTTTTGAAAAATTAGTTAATGTTTGATAGTACATAGTTCAGTATAGGCTGCTTTGACAATAGAAGACTGAGTCTCTGACACCAGGGGGAGCTGGATAGGCTGTCAGCAAGATTTTGAAAATTCAGTCCTCAGCTGCTGGAGGAGGTTGACTACCCTATGGTTCCTGGACTGGTCTGGAGAGAACTCAGGGAAAGACAATTAGCAGGTAAGGTCTAATTTCTCCATAGTAAAGCTTCAGCACAGAGGCACCCTTGCACGCCATATAAGATCTGCGGTGCCCCACCCTTCTTCCCACATGTGTGAGAGGAGGGGGCAGAGCTCCATAGGGGCTGTCTATAGCATAAGGGTTTGCCTCACCCTGCACTGAAACTTTGATATACTTGCAGCTGCTGCTGTGGTGGCGGCGGCTTCGGTAAAAATGTCTTTTATTCACAATGAAGACAGCACCTTAATAGACACTACACATGAACAATATTAGTTGTAAAGAAAATGGGCATTCCATATGGTCCTGTTAGGCCAGTCCAGACAAGTTGAACAGAGATGGAGACTGAAAAAAAATTCCAGAGGCTTCTTATGACCTCATTCTGCTATAATTGATGCAGCTATTGATGCACTTAGTATTTCTATCAGTATTTCAGCAGATGTTTGATGCAATCTGATGCAGCTCTGTTGAAAATCTGGGAAAAATCTGAGCTAGCCCGTAAGCAACCACTCTTAGGGGCAACTTCCTCACTGGAGCTAGATGCTGGAAGGCTGCACTAGAATCGCCCTTAAAACTGGTGCTCTTTTTGTTCCACATGGAGGAGGGGAATTGTTCAACTCCTCATCCTTTATCGGATTTAGGGCCAGTTGAGCAGCCTGGATTAGATAAATATCCTTTACCTCGCACAACCTCAGTGCCCCCTCCCCTCTTCCTTTCTATGGCTCTCCCCCCCAAAGATTTGGAGGAAAGCTCTTCAGAGGTATGTGTCTGCAGTCCATGGCAGCAGAGGAGTATCACTGAGTCCAGCACGGTCATCTGTCTTGGGCTTGTCGGGATGGGGGGGGGGTGCAAGCTGGCCTCGTCTGCTGGGTGGTTTGTCCATCAGGTTTTGAGGCAACCATTGTTTGGGTATGGTTTTTCCCTGCTGGTTCCTACCTTATTGTGCTGCTTACATGTGTTAGCTACACTTGTCCCTCGAGTTAGCCTGTGTTCTGTACCACGCACACTGGGTATGCATGTTATTTGTGTGACATCCTTATGTGGATTGGATAGGGGCATGGTCATAGTGTGCAGTGGTTTCCGTATTCCCATTTCCAGTCCACTTGTTCAAAATGTGCCTTTTTAATGTGCTCTGAACCCACAAAGCTGGACTACTAGCGGCTTGTGCAGGCTGCCTTACTTGCCGCCTTTTAAGAAATGCCACATGGTCTGCAGCAAGTGAAGAGTTATGTCTTTGGACTCCAACTTCTGTGATTCCTGCATGGAAGCTATGGATACTCCCTCAAAGGGACCTGCTCCCCTACCTCACAGCTGGAGGGCAGGGGCGCTTTAATTTGTTACCCTCTGTAGAGGGAATAGTGGGTGCAGCTCTGGAGAAGAATGGTGACTCAGTCTTAGATTCCTGCTCTTGATATGACCGTTCCCGTCTCTTCGGGGTCCAGTATCAGGCCAGCCCCCTCGCTCGTGAGGAGATGAATGCTGATAGAGAGGTCCTGGCCTCCAGGTTGTCCTCCCCAGAATATTTTCCTTTCTGAAACAAGCTTTGTTCTTCTGCCAAGGCAACTCAGAATCTCAGGTTTCCAGGTCCGCACAATCATGTTCTGCTCAGTTGGAGGAGGGTCTTACAGCACAGCCAAAACCCAGCTGGAGCCCCTCCACCAAGATGATCTCGGCTGAGATTGAGTCCAGAGGGTCTGGACTGGCTCTCCTTTGTCTTGGATCTATAATCCAGTTCAGACACCTCCGATGAGGATCCCAGTTTTGAGGAGAAAATGCCTTCATCCCCAGAGAACTGGGAAAATTCTCACATATACATTTTGTTCAGGAAAAGCTGGCGGCGCTGATTGCTCAGGTGTCTTCCACTCCGCAGTTGACAGAGTTTCCAGTGGCAGAGCAGACGCTACTGGTATATCTCCCCGTTTGGAAGCAACCTAGGTCTTTCTCTTCCTGGAAGTTTATCAGAAGCATGGTCCTCATGATGTAGGATCTGCTCACCATCTATTTTAAAAGGGGTCAGGGTCATGAAGAAGCTTGACTCTCTTCCATAGGATTTCATCACTTGGTTAAGCATGCCTCAGGTGGACATGCATAACGCTGTGGGCCACCATCCCTGGGAAGGGTGGTGAGGCTCTCAAAGACCACTTGACTTGCAAGATGGATGTTCTCCTTAAGCATCAGTTTCTGATTTCCTCTTATTATCCAGGTAGCAGTTGGTGGAGGACTGATGACTCCTGGAGTCAACAACAGCTTTTCTGTCAGACACTCTATATGATTTAGTCCACATGGCAGCTAAGAATATTTCCTTCTCAACCATGGCACAGTGCTGGCTTTGATTTTGCCACTGGACAGTGGATTCGACCTACATGTCCCGGTTGTTCAGGCTTGCCGTTAAACGGATGACTTTTCTGATACTAGGAATCTTGGGGTTTCTGGGATTCCCAATGGTATTGCTTCAGAAAGCTCTCCCTTTCTTCTTCTGGCTTTTGTTCTTGGACTCGGGCCTTGTGTGACTCTAGAGCCCTGGGAGTATTATCTCTTCCAGAAATACCTCCTCCCATCCATTGCAATGATGTGTTGGGGATCCATTCCAGGGTGCCTCCTACAGGGAATGGGCCTGCTCAGTAGGGTCATAGCTTTGATACGTCTCGCTTATTTGGACTGTCTAGCAGGGTTATATGGAAGGTGTCAAGGTGCTAAAGTACATTTCTCTC
This sequence comes from Ichthyophis bannanicus, assembly GCA_033557465.1. Taxonomy (NCBI): domain Eukaryota; kingdom Metazoa; phylum Chordata; class Amphibia; order Gymnophiona; family Ichthyophiidae; genus Ichthyophis; species Ichthyophis bannanicus. Next base: position 1,153,606,754 of record CM066032.1, read on the forward strand.
TGAAAAGGCCAAATGTACATAATATGGGTGGGATATCTGTGTGGATCTTGTTTTATTTAAAACATTTTTTTATACCGCATTCCGGTCTGCGCATTCAACACAGTTTACAATAGAAGCGCTCAATATAACAGGGCTTGACAAATTTTCTTAGAATCAAGGAGCTGGCTGCCGAAACCTAGGTCACAGTGCAAGCCCTTGCACCCCCAAAAAGGGGTAACTGTTATTTTTGTAGATTTTAGGGTCTAATTTACTGAGGTTTGTTTGTCTGTTGTAGGAAAAAGCTTAATATATCAGGCCCTTAAAGTGCCAACAGAAGGCAGTGACTCCACTCCTCTTCCTCCCTCTCCCACTATCCCCACAGACCCTTTAAGCTACACCTGTGTGGAGCAAAGTGGTGTGTGTGTGTGCCTTTTACTTCACATGCCAGGCATACCTCAAAAAAAGCCCGATGGTTCACCCCCAACCTACGGAAACTAAAAGACCAAACTCAGAAGAGCAGAAAGAAAATGGAGAAAGACCAAAAAGAGGATGACAAAACAAAATACATGTGTGAACTAGACGCTTACCACACACAAACCGATAAAGCAAAAAAGACCTACCACTCAAAGATCATAAACACCTCAATAAACAAACAATGTGAACTCTTTGGAATTGTTAAGAAACTAACAAAAACACCCAACCACTCCGACCATCTACCGAACATCCCGCCAGAACTACTAGCACACCAATACAAGCAGCTTCAACAACCACAAAATCCACAACTGAATGCAGAGACAACAACCCACCCTATCACCATAGACATAGACTGGAGCACATTCGAAACAATCACAAAAGAAATAATAGAATCCACCACCTCCCGCCTAAACACCACCACCTCTCCACTAGATCCCTGCCCTGCAGAATAGATAAAGAAAACCAAAGAGGACTTAAGCGCACCACTAACCCAAATTGTTAATGAATCCCTCAGACAAGGACGCATGCCAGACATCCTCAAAACCTCAATCATCCACCCAACCCTAAAAAAACACATCCTGGATCTCCTTGACCCCGCCTCCTTCAGACCCATAGCAAGTCTTCCGTTCACCATCAAAATCATTGAGAAGATAGTTCAGCAACAATTTCAAGACCACCTAGATACCAACAACATACTGGATCCGCAACAGCATGGCTTCCGTCCATTCCATGGAGTCGAGACCCTCATGACATCACTGATGAACACCCTCATCAAAGGCACACAGGCCAAGCACTCTGGATATGCTATGATCTTCCTGGACATATCTACGGCCTTTGACACCATCTCCCACAACATCCTCCTACACAGACTCCAAGAAATAGGCATAAAAAATGTCGTACTTCAATGGTTCCACTCCTACCTAACAATAGACAACTGATCCGCACAAACATAGCGACTCCCCCCCCCCCCCCTTTTCAGCAACACCAAGGAGTACCCCAAGGATCCACACTATCTGCCATGCTCTTCCTGCAACCACTCTGCTCAATCATACGTGCCCACAACATCAACTACCACATCTATGCAGATGATATAATGCTCTATGGTCCAATCACAACCACTAACCCAATGAACAAACACCTATCAGACTGCTTCATAGAAGTCTCCAGCTGGCTACAAAAGAACAACCTATCCATCAACATAAAAAAAAACAGAAGCCCTCATAGTAACCAAAGACCCAGACTTCACACCACCTACACACCTCAACATAGGAGCCACACACATACAAATTCAACCACACATAAAATACCTAGGAGGAATCATAGACCAAGCGCTCACACTCAAGCAACAGATCAAAATAACTACCGGAATAATATTCCACAAGGCAAAAAACAGTACAATGCCTCAGACCTCTCACCGAACCGCAGGACTTCAGGACCGTCATGCAAGCCATGACACTCCCCCACCTGGACTACTGCAATATAATCTACCACGGACTACCTGCCACCCACACCAACCCACTATGAACTGCCTTAAATACCACAGCAAGAATTATCCAGAAAGCAAAAAAACAAGATCACATTCCCCCAGTCCTGAGGGAGCTGCACATACTCCCTCTCGAAGCAAAAATCAAATACAAATCTGCCCTACTTATTCACAAAGCCCTCTACCAAACTCAGACTTCCCAGTTCCGCACTCTACTGCCCCAGCCCACCCACAACAGAACAACCAGACAAACCACCAGCGACTCCCTCACCATCCCCCATAAACGGACCAAATACAATCAACGGACCTGCAACAGAGCCTTCAAACTGTAGGCACCATCCCTCTGGAACTCTCTATCAAGTCATATCAGAAGCAACAGAGATCCCTTGACATTTAGTAAACAACTAAAAACCATCCTATTCCAGGAATACCTCGGACCAGAAACATACACCCATCACTGACTACCCCCAGACCCCCTAATCATACCCTCGGATCTATTTTCTAAAAGACTGATGTCCATTGTCTTTGTCCTTAATATCTGTTCAGATCATTAATGTTGGCCTCCCGGTGATAGCCCCAACCCTAGAATTGATTATTGTCCCCCACCCTTAACGTTAAACTGCTTTGACCCGGTGAAAAGCGGGATATAGATACAGTTAAATAAACATGCATTATCTCTTTAATCTCCAAACCCTTGCACTCTTCCCTGCCACCTCACTCCAATCCCTCTTGCTGCTGCTCTCCCATCCCCCAACTCTGTTTCCCTTCCCAGGTTCTCTCTCCCCCTCCCCCCCCCCCCTTGTACTTGCCCCTGCTCTCCATTCACCCCTCCAAGTGCTGCAAAAGGCTACAGTACTTTGCTGGCTGCCCCTGTGAATCTTTCATCTCCTGCGGGCAGAAGAGCTGCAAGGGGTCGTGAATAGCGCTGATTCTGGCTGCAATTTGCTGGCTGGGCCAGACTACACTGGTCCTGGTCACAATCGTGGTCTCATACAACACTTCTGCCTGTGGGTGATGGGATCCCATGGGCAGACAGTGTGGGGCACCAAGCCGTTTTATTTTTAGTCGCCATGGTGACCTGGCACCTGAATATTGTGGAGCCCTGCAAAACAATACTTGCAATAACAAATCTCAATATAACAATTGTAGTAAAAACACACTGTAGCCGTATGACCTCTCTGTTGAAAAGCCCATCACATACCAAAGCTAATTGGCCAAGAACAAAACAGTTCACATTTTTATGAAAGATCAAGCGATTTAATATTACTTTACAAAGTTAGTGGAAGTTTATGCCATAATTGTGAAGCATTCACTGGAAATTATTGTGATTTCCAGCACTTCAAAAGAAACTCTGTCCTTGCAGGGACATCCCAATAATTTTCTCGCTCTCGCTCTCTCTCTTTCGCTCTCTCTGTGTTCTCCTTGTCTGAAACACTTTAAAAAGCTGAACCAGTACCTTAAGAACAGAAGATATGCCATACTGGGTCAGATCAAGCCCAGTATCCTGTTTCCAACAGTGGCCAATCTAGGTCATACGTACCTAGCAGTTTCCCCAAAGACACAGGTTCTACAATGCTTGTATTGGGTCAAGCATTGATATTCTGGGTCCCTTTTTAATAATGGTTTATGAACCTTTCCTCCCAGGAACTTGTCCAAACCTTTTTTAAACCCAGCTGCACTAACAGCCTTTACTACATCCTCCGGTAACAAATTCCAGAGTTTGATTATCAGGTCTGCGACTAAAAAGCTGTTTGATTATTTTCATCTAATTTCCATGTATTTTGGTGTGCTGAAAACAAATAAAATATTGGAAAAAAACCTCCTAGATGTCATGATTTGCCACAACATGCAAAATTGTCTTCAAATTTATCAAATTTTTTCAAATTACTATTAATTCAAATTACTATTAATTAATTCATAAGTGCATTTAAGATATAAAATGCCAAAAAAACCTTTAAAGGGGTTGTCCGAGTTATGTAAAAAAATATATAGCACTGCAAATCTGATGGTCAGCAATATATACATAAGCTAAGCAAGTTTTAAGTCCGTGCTTCTAATGGTAGAAGGGGTTAATCTTTCCTGAAGAATCCAGTGGGAGGGAGACACAGGGCAGATAGCAGCAGCTCCGGTCAGTGCAGGGGGGCGTGGCCAGCACTGTGACATCTCGTGTACAGATACAGAGCTGCTCTCTCCTGCATGCCACACTTGTGCACGAATCATCATCAGGTTCTTGGTTCTAGGCTGTTCACACTTTTTCATCACAATTCGTGTTAGCTCGTCATTCTTCAACCGTTATGGCTCCGCGAAAGTGTATTAATTCGCCAGACAGTTTCTGTTTCATCTGTAGTGAATATACAGTGTTCAAGCAACAGCAGAATATTACAGACTTTGTGAAAAAAGTATACTTTGCATGCTTTGGACTAAAAATTGGAGATCAAGATAAAGTCTGGGCGCCTCATAAAGTGTGCAAATGGTGTGTTGAAGACCTCCAAAACTGGTTCAAGGGTAAGAAAAAATCTTTCCGTTATGGGATTCCTATGGTATGGCGAGAGCAAAAGAACCATAGTGACAGCTGTTACTTTTGTTCATGCAATGTGAAAGGGTTTAATTCCAAATGAAAGCATTCCATTTCATACCCCAATCTTCACTCGGCAATTCGTCCCATCCCCATGGCACAGATATACCAGTACCCAAGCCCCCTGCTACCTTGGAAGAGATACCTAGCTCTGATGAAGGTGAAGTCATACCTGAACCGGATGACGAATCAAGTTCTGACTTTGAAGATGATGATACAAGACCAAAATTGTTTTCTCAGGAGGAGATGAATGATTTGGTAAGGGACTTGAATCTTCCCAAAGATGCCGCTGAGTTACTCGGATCAAGGCTGAAAAGCAGGAATTTATTGTTGCCAGGAGTGTCATCTTCATGGTTCAGACATCGTGAAAAGGAGTTCGTTCCTTACTTCGCCCAGGAAGACAAGTTGGTTTATTGCATCGATGTTGAAGGTCTGATGGGTCAATTTAAAATCCAATATGATTCAGAGCAATGGAGTCTTATAGATTCTTCAAAAAAGTCTCAAAGCAGTTTTACTCCACAACGGTTTTTACACTTCCATACCTGTAGGTCATTCCATACACTTGAAGAAAACCTACGAGAACTTGGAATTGGTTCTTCGTAAACTTAAATATGAAGACCATGGTTGGCAAGTGTGTGGGGACTTGAAGGTCTTGTGCATGCTGCTCGGGCAGCAAGCTGGGTATACCAAATATCCTTGTTTTCTGTGTCTATGGGACAGTCGAGACCGACAAAATCACTGGACCAAGAAGAGTTGGCAGCCGAGGGTGCTAACAGTCGGTGAAAAAAATGTCCTCCGAGAAACTTTGGTACCTTCCCATAAAATTCTTCTACCACCTCTCCACATAAAATTGGGATTAATGAAGCAATTCGTAAAATCACTTCCAAGAGATGGAGAATGCTTCAAATACTTGGTCACCAAGTTTCCAGGCCTGTCGGAGGCAAAATTGAAGGAAGGTGTGTTCGTCGGACCAGACATTAGAAGGCTTATAGTTGATTAAGAGTTTGTCAATACCATGACGGATCCTCAAAAAGAAGGGTGGATTGCATTTATAGAAGTCGTACAGAAATTTTTAGGCAATAACAAAGGTCCTCACTACAAAAAAGATCGTCGGACGAATGCTGAAAGCATTTCAAGCTTTAGGTTGCCTGATGAGTTTGAAAGTGCATTTCTTCCAGTCCCACCTTGACTACTTTCCTGAAAATTTGGGAGCTGTGAGTGAGGAACAAGGTGAACGATTCCACCAAGACATTAAAGAGATGGAAAGGAGATACCAGGGAAAATGGAGCATTACAATGATGGCTGACTACTGTTGGATGCTTCAGAGAGACATTCCAGATGCTACTCACAAGCGTAAATGCACCAAGAGGAGCCTCACAAGGAAGAGGAATCGAGTTTAGTGTGTGTAGGTAAGCTCATTTCATTTCAAAAAAAGGATTTTCATGAAAATATTGTAATAAAACTTTAATTTTATAAGTCTCTCTCTCTCCATTTATTTTGAGGTATTGCCTTATTTAACATAGTTACCTAAATTGTCAGGAAACGTGATGTCCTATGACAAAATGGAGGTCATTTTCGGATTCAGCACACCAAAAAACATAAAGATTATGTGGAATAACCAAAACAGCTCTTGAAAAACTTTTTTTGCAGACCTGTGACGTTGAGTGAAAAAATATTTTCTCTTATTTGTCTTAAATAGTTTACCCTGTAGCTTCATTGCATGTCCCCTAGTCTTTCTATATTCTGATAACGTAGATAGTCTATCTAAGTTTACCTGTTCCAGGTTAAAGAGCCCCAACCTTTTTAGCCTTTCTTCATAGGGGTATCCTTCCATCCCCTTTACCAGTTTGGTGGCTCTTCTCTGAACCTTTTCTAAAAACGCTAAATCCTTTTTAAGATACTGCGACCAGAATTGCATGCAATATTCAAGGTGCGGTTGCACCATGGAACGATAACGGAGGCATTATAATATCCTTTGTTTTATTTTCCATCCCTTTCCTTATGATACCTAGCATTCCTTTTGCTCTCTTGGCCACTGCTGCACACTGGGCGGAGGGTTTTAACATGTTATCTACAATGACACCTAAATCCTTTTCCTGGGTGGTGATTCCTAATGTGGAACCTTGCATCGTGTAACCATAGTTTGTGTTGTTCTTCCCTAGGTGCATAACTTTGCACTTGTCCACATTAAATTTCATCTGCCATTTTTATGCCCAGTCTTCCAATTTATCAAGATCCTCTTGCAATTTTCCACAATCCTCTTGGGTTTTAAAAACTTTAAATAGTTTTGTGTCGTCTGCAAATTTGATAACCTCACTTGGTTATTCCCTTTTCCAGGTCATTTATGAATATGTCAAAAAGCAGAGGACCCAGCACAGATCCCTGCGGTACACCACTATTCACTTTTCTACATTGGGAAAATTGGCCATTTAGCCCTACTCCTCTGCTTTCTATCTTTTAATGAGTTCCTGATCCACAATAGTACACTGCCTCCTATCCCATAACGTTTTAGGTTTGCCAAAAGTCTCTGAGGGACCTTGTCAAAGGCTTTCTGAAAGTCCAGATACACTATATCGACTGGCTCACCTTTGTCTACCTGTTCCTTTATCGTTCCTCCAGTTCATTCTTCCACCTCTGGATTGTGTACCTCCTCCTGAAGCTTGGAGACTGGGCATGTCAAATTCATGACATCACTGGATGTAGCCTGCTGGTCTCTCCCATCAGCCACAGTGTGTCCAGTCTCCATGCAGCAGGAGGACATAGTGAGCCTAGGTGCTGAGCTCACTTGAGGAACAGATAAGGCGCAGTTAGGGTAGCCCTTAGTTTGAGTTTTAAATTTTGGTTTGGGTTTCCCGGGTTTAATTCTAATTTATTTTTATATTCTGACTGTGTCTTTAAAAAAAAAAAAATTCTCTGTCATGGTTACAGCCGGACTCCACTGCCTGTCTCCTTCTCTATCCTCACAAGGAGACAAGGCCTCATAAGCGGGCTTGGCCACAGGATCACCCATCCGCAGATTCAGGGTGGACTGAGCTGGAGGAGACTGAGCTCGAGCTTCAATCTGGAATGGATGAGCTTGAGGAAGGTGAGGACAATTTGCGGCACTTGTTACAGAATCTCTTCAGGCGCTTCACCTGCAGGCGATACAGCCTGCGGAGGAAGAGGGTTGGAGGACCCCCTCATTCAAACAGTTCGAGAATCTCAAGTGGTTTTTCTGGTTCACCAGGTAGTTGATCGGATGATACAAAATGAGTGGGACCTGCCGGAAGCGGGTCTTAAGGGAGTCAGGACCATGAACAGGCTCTATCCCTTGGCAGATAAAGACAAAGAGAAGTTCCACTCTCCACGAATTGATGCAGTAGTGTCAGCGGTCACAAAAAGACTACTATTCCGGTAGAGGGTAGCGCTGCGTTAAAGGATGCGCAGGATAGAAAGATGGATTGTTGAAGCAAGCCTTTGAGGTGGATGCTCTTTCCTTACAAGCGTCTATTTATGGGGCTTGGGTGGCAAGAGCATGTCTGCGCTGGTCACAACGTTTACAACAATCTTCTTCTCAGGAACAGAGTGAAGTGACCCGTATTGAATCGGGATCAGTGTATTTGGCTGATCACTACGATTTGATTAGAGCCTTAGTGAATAGTATGGCATCGTTGGTAGCCGCTCGGCGTTACCTGTGATTAAGGAATTGGGCGGCTGATGGCTCTTCCAAGTCGCGGCTCAGCAAGTTCCCCTTCAAAGGTAAATTATTGTTTGAGATAGATCTGGACAAGTTGGTCAAGGATTTGGGGGAGTCCAAAGGGGGAAGACTCCTGGAAGATAAGCCTAAGCAAGGGAAGTCTATGCCCGCCTCTTGGGGCCAGTTTAGGGATATCAGGAGATTCTGTACGTCTCGCCTAGGAGGCTTCCAGAGAGGACGATTTGCTTCTAGAGCCCAGGGGTTTCGTGGAGCAGGAAGAGGGTTCGCAGCGGCTTCTGCAGTGTCAAGTCGAAAATCACTAAAGCAAGCCGAGCCCCGGTGGGAAGTCAACCGATTGGAGGTCATCTTTGGGAGTTTCTTCCTGCCTGGGCCCAGATAACATCAACCAGTGGGTGCTAGAAATTATCCGGGAAGGTTACGCTCTCGAATTGGCTCGTCTGGTTTGGGATTCGTTTGTGCTCTCTCCATGCAAAGGTCAGCTGAAAATGCGGGCGGTAAAGCAGACCTTGGATTGGCTACTGCAATTGGAAGTGGTGGTGCTGGTGCCTTTGGCAGACTACGGCGTCGGTCATTTCTCCATTTCTTTTGTGGTGCCAAAGAAAGACTGATTGCTCTGGCCAATTCTGGATCTAAAGGAAGTGAAACCGCTGCCTTAGAGTGCCACATTTCCGGATGGAAACCTTGCGGTCAGTCATTGTGGCGGTCCACCAAAGAGTTCTTGACTTCCCTCGATCTTACGGAGGCATATTTACATATCCCATTCAGAGCGGCTCATCAAAAGTTCCTACGATTAGCCATTCCCTGGGGACAGTATCAGTTCCAAGCTTTGCCCTTTGGCCTGGCAATAGCGCCGCGCACCTTCACCAAGATTATGGTGGTGGTGGCGGCGGCGGCGTTGCAAAAGGAAGGAATTCTAGTTCACCCTTATCTCGACAATTGGTTGATTCGAGCGAAATCCAAGACCGAAAGTCTGCAAGCTACAGACAAGGTGGTGAAGTTCCTGCAGAGTCTCAGATGGGTAGCCAACCCCAACAAGAGCTGGCTAGTTCCGTCCCAGGTGCTCGAGTATTTGGGGGTGCGCTTCGACACTCAGAAAGGAGCTCTGTTCTTACCGGAGCGGCGGGCTCAAGCTCTACGACAGTTGGTATGCAAATTCAGAGCCACTCCGTCTCCATCAGCGTGGAGTTACCTTCGCATCCTAGGGACGATGGCAGCAACCCTGGAGGTGCTTCCGTGGGCCAGGGTTCATATGCGGCCGTTGCAGAGAGTGCTGCTGCGCCGGTGGTCCCATCAGACTGGTTCGCTGAACCAACGACTTCCTTGCCCCCTCTGAGTCAGACAGTCCCTCCATTGGTGGCTTTGTCCAGGTTCTCTGGAGGCGGGCCTTCCCCTGGAACAGCTGCAGTGGCTTCTGTTACTGACGGACGCAAGTCTCACGGGATGGGGGGCACATTGCGGGGATCTCTTTGTGCAGGGGGCTTGGACTGACCGGGAAAGTCAATGGTCGATCAATCTGCTCGAGCTGCGAGCGGTGTTTGTAGCACTCCAGACCACTGTTCCCTCTAAGCTGTGCGTGTGTGTGCGCGCGCACACACCTCGCCAAGCGAGCGCACATACTTTACAGCAGAGCGCACAAAAATTATGGCTCTGATTCTGATAGAAAACAACACAGACGTCTTAAAATGTAAAAGTTATGATTGTAATTACTAGAAATTTCCCGCTTCATTTAGTAATCGTCTATTTTCATTTAATTTGATTAAAATCAATGTGGTGTACATACTGCATTCTGACGTGTAGTCAAATTTTAAAGTATATAACTCCAAGTGTCGTTATGTGGCGCACAAAAATTTAACCTTCCTTCAAAAGCTGCACACAGCTGATATTTTATGCGCACACAGCCTACAGAAAATTAGAGGGAACATTGCTCCAGACGTTCGAATCCGCGGTGATGGGCATGGCCGTATGAGTGCTTTCGGACAATTCCGCGACGATGGCCTACATCAATCAGCAAGGCAGAATGGGAAGTGTGGCCATAGAGGAAGCAGAGGCGCTGTTCGCTTGGATAGAACCTCGACTACAAGCAATCTTGGCAGTGCACATTGCAGGAAAGGGCAATGTGATAGCGGATTTTTTCAGCAGGGTCCGGGTGGATGCCGGGGAATGGGAGTTACATTCGGAGGTGTTTGATTGTCCGCAGGTGGGGGCCGCCGATTATGGATCTTAGGTGACCTTCCAGTCGGCGAAAATGAGTCGATTCTTCAGCAGGCGGCGAGAGAGAATGTCGGAGGGGATTGACGCACTGCTTCAGCAGTGGCCGTCGCCAGGACTTCTTTGTCTTTCCCCCATGGGCACTCATAGGGCATGTGATTCAGTGCATCGAGGCTCATCGAGGAAGTGTGCTGTTAGTGGCTCCAGACTGGCCAAGGCACCGGTGGTATGCCGATCTGGTTCGCCTGCTCGACGGGGATCCTTGGAGGTTACCGGTGTCGGAAGACCTGTTGCTTCAGTGTCCGCTTCGAATGCCTCAGGTGAATTGGTTCTCGCTTATGATTTGGCCATTGAAAGGGCGAGGTTAAGGAAAGGTTATTCTGGAGCGGTTATCATGACCTTACTTCGAGTCAGAAAGCGGTCCACGTACCTTGCTTATGTGCGCATATGGCGTATCTTTGAGGACTGATGTTCATGGCATCAGGTTCGAGCGGCTACGGTCTCCGCACTGGTAGTGTTAAGTTTCCTTCAAGACGGCTTTGATAAGGGGCTAGCAGCCAGTTCATTAAGAGTCTAATTGTCAGCTCTGTCTTGCTATAGAGGTAAGGTCCAGGGGGTGGCTCTGGGTTCTCACGTTGATGTGCTATGTTTTCTTAAGGCGGTGTCACGACTTCTCGTAGAATAGTTGTGCCGCCATGGGATCTCAATCTGGTCTTGGGGGCATTAGCGTGGGAACCCTTTAAACCTTTACACCAGGCGTCAGTTAAGGATTTGACGTTGAAAACAATTTTTCTGGTGGCCGTCTGTTCGGCGAGGCGAATTTCGGAGTTACAGGCCCTGTCCTGTAAGGAACCGTTTTTGTCATTTTCAAGGAAAAAGGTGGTGCTGCGACCAGTTCCATCCTTTTTGGCAAAAGTAGTTTCTCCATTTCACCTGAATCAATCTATTTCTTTGCCAGTGCTAGGATCAGCAGAGGGGAGCGCCTCAGACCATGGTTTGCGCCGCTTTAACATAGAGTATTGCGACAGTATTTAAAGGCTTCGGATACCTTCTGTAGGTCAGATCGTCTTTTCGTGCTGTTCGTAGGTCCCAGAAAGGGAGAAGCAGCATCAAAAGCTTCCATTTCCAGATGGATTCGAGGAGCAATGGAGTCCGTGATATTCTGCAAGGTCGTCCTATACCATTGGGTTTCCGGGCTCACTCTATGAGAGCGCAAGCGACATCCTGGGAGGAGCACTGTCTGGTTCCGCCGGTGGAAATTTTGCAGAGCGGCCACTTGGTTGTCTCTTCATACCTTCAGTAAGTACTACTGCTTGAAGGTGTTAGCATCAAGGGATGCATGTTTCGGGTCGGCGGTGTTGCATTCCGGGTGGAAAGGTCCCTCCCAATAATTACTGCTCTGTTACATCCCAGAGGTGGAGGACTGAACTGGAGGAACGATAAGGAAATGATAATTACACTTACCTGGTAATTGTTGTTCCTTGAACTCCAGTTCAGTCCTTAATCCCACACAGGGGTGGCTTCACCAGCAGTTAAGTTTCATTTTGGTGGGGGGAATCTGTCTTTTACGAAGTAAACTTCTTATAGTATCTAGATCGCTCGGAATTCTTTTCTACCTGAATTTTTCTATCTCTCCTCTTCACTTTCTCTGGATCGGCTCAGGGGGGAAGGGGTGAGTGCAGGAATCAGTTCCCATTCTTACGGGAGGGGGGGGAGGGTTAGTTATATGTTACATTTTCAGGTTAATGAGTATAAACTTGGATTTTCAGATGTTAGCTACTTATTTGTTGCTCTTTTGAGTCTGCTTTGTCAATAGTTGACTGGGGCTGATGGGAGAGACCAGCAGGCTACATCCAGTGATGTCACAAATTTGACATGCCCAGTCTCCAAGCTATAGGAGGAGGTACACAACCCAGAGGTGGAGGACTGAACTGGACTGGAGTTCCTCAAGAAACAACAATTACCAGGTAAGTGCAATTATCATTTTATTCACACCTTCAAAAAAACATAACAGATTAGTAAGACGATCTTCCTTGTCTAAAGCCATGTTGGCTGTCTCCCATTAAGCCATGACTATCTACATGTTCAGCAATTTTGTTCTTTATGATGGTTTCTACCATTTTTCCCGGTACTGATGTCAGGCTCACTGGTCTGTAGTTTCCCAGATCACCCCTGGAACCCCTTTTTAAAAATTGGTGTTACGTTTGCCATTACATGCGCAGTCACCTTCCCCAAAGGTGCCATGTTACCTCAGTATGAAGACATAGCTCAGACATAAAAGAAAAAAACTCCATGGGGAGGAGGAAGGGTTGTGAGGACTGATCCCTGCTGTCCCCGGAGTACACCTGTTACAGGTGAGTAACTGTTTGTTTTCTCTGAGAACAAGCAGGAAGTCAGTCCCCACATATGGGACTCCCAAGCTATAGGCTACTGAAAAAACCTGAAAAAGTCACGGGTGACCCAAAAACGGACCGTAAAGAGCAGCAAGGGGCGCTGATTGGCTGGAAGTCTGACACTGCAACAGCAGCATTGAAAATGCAATCCCCACTCCAGTAGCCTGAACATCATGGGTTGGAGGGAAGAAGTTGCATTCTTCCTCGAAGATGTGATGGAAGACCGCATGGCTGAAGGTGCTGTCCCTCCAGGAGGTCTCCTCCAGAGAGTAATGTGCAGCGAAAGTGTGTACAGAAGACCAGGTGGCAGCCCAGCTGATCTCCAGTAAGGGCACAGAGTGCAGACTCGCCACCGAGGCCACCATGGTGCACACATTGTGAGCTGTCACATGATGCTCCAGAGAGCCCCACCCACTGAAAGGCAAATGAAATGCAGTCGGCCACCAAGCATGAGAGGGAGACAGCGAGCCCCAGATGACTGGGGTCAAAAGAGACAAAGAGCTGGGTTGAGTGGTGATGGGGCTGTGTCCTCTAGATGTAAAAGGACAATGCACGCCTACAATCGAAGCGTGTGCAGAGAGACCTCCACTCTGGAAGAATAAGGCCTAGGAAAGAAGGTGGGCAACACCACCTTTTGGTTCAAATGGAAGGCAGAGAACCTTTGGCAAGAATTCTGGGTGAGTCCGAAGAACCATCCTGTTGTGGAACCTGGTATAGGGCCCGTGCGCCACCAGCTTACTCACATGCCTGGCTGAGGTGAGCGCCACCAGGAACATAACTTTTCAATTCATGGGCTGAAGGAGTTGTATTGGTGATTCTACAGGCCCTAGTGACTCATGTCAAACCTTCATCATTCTATAGGCTCCCATCTTCACCTTTGTTGGGGAGCTTGGATGTTTCAAGAAGCATCTCATCAATATACTTCTCACTGTCTTAAATGCCCCTCAGTCTCGCCACCTCTTCTCTGAGCTCCTCTACTTGTTTTCTGAGAGCTTCAGCATGCCGGCATCCTGCACATGGAACTGGCCCTTCAACGGCATTGGGATCTCTGTCTGGACAGAGGCAGAAGCTGTAACGTGGGCAACAGCTTTGGCAATATGATTTTTTTTTTCCCAGCCATTGTTCAGTTGGTGGATCTTTGGTATCTTGCTTGAAATGGAGAGACCCTGTTAGGAATGCCTAAACTTACAAGGCTTTAAAGACTTTTAAGCAGTCCTCAGCTGCCCTCAGATCTTTCATAAGCTAATCAGGCCCACTAACACCTGATGAGGTATCAGTGGCTTCAAAGAGCTGGGAAACTAAAAGCAGAGTGTGTTTGTGGGTTGGTATTTTTTTTTTTTTTTTTTTATGTACACCAAAACCCTCAAGCGCACGTTCATAACATCCCTCAACCATGACAAAATTCCATCAGGCTATTGTTTCAGTAGAATCCACTGGAGAATATTCCAAATATAGTCTTCCAAACAACTGTTGCATTCTGTTTTTTTTTATTAGTACTTTCTTACCATCCCTCGTTCACCATAGCAAACTTCTCTTTTTCTATTCTGTCTGAATCTCCCAAAAATCCATGGTCTTCCCCATACCTCAAAAAGAATATATCAGTAGCCACACCTAACCCCTCCTAGAATACTCCTATATTTTTAATTTAAAAAAAAAATCTGTTCCATATCATCCTGCTAGACCAGTCCAGACAAGTGGACCCCTACTAGCAGATGTGGAGACGGAGAAACATTCTAAAGGCTTTTGACATCACCATGCCATTATCAGCCTGAGTCACTAGGGGCATATTCAGTAATTCTGTTGCTTGCAAATGGTGGATGCAAGTTTTTCAGCTCTGTGAAAATCTGAGAAAATACTGTACAAGGAAGATTTAAGAAGAAAAGATTGATTTTGCTCATGAACAACCATCCTTGCTGGTAGATTTCTCAATGGAGTGTGATGTGGGAGTCTCCACTAGAGACGCCCTTAAAACTGGTGCTTTTTTCAAATGCCATAGGGAGGAAGGGAATTGGTTTGGCTCTGTGCTTTTATCCTGTTAAGGACCCGTTGAGCTGCCAGAATATTGGAAAAGGAATTTAAAATGGCTCACACAATCTGAGTGTCTCCTCCCTCCACCTCCTCCTTCTCCCTGAAGATTTGAAGAAGGTTCTTCAAAGGTGTGCAACTGCAGGTTTGGGGACAAGGGGTTATTACTGAGCCCAGCACAGTTTTTACCTGCCTTGGACTCCCCGGTGGAGAGTACCTAAGACTAAATCTATCTGTTTGTCTAGCTTGTTTGTGATGGCTCCCAATCTCATCCACCGTTTGGTTGGGGCTGCTCAAGGCATCTGTTCAGTGCTGGTGTTTCCCACCTTGTCCAACTGTTTACACATATTGATTATGCTTACTGCACTTTGTTGCACCCTTTCTATGCCTTCCCCTATGGGTGCCAGTGGCACCCAGTGTTTGTTTACACGGCCCTAGTGTGTGTGGCTCTGTCCCAGCAGTGCTTGTCAGCATGGTGCTAGCATGTGTGGCTCTGTCAGTGTAGAATTAGTGTGTGACATGCCAATTTGGCACACCTTCGGCCTAAGTTCCTGGCTGGTTGTGGCAGTGTAGATTCTTATGTCACATTCAAAGAAGCACTGCCTGGTATGTAGAAAGCGGAGAGTCTCTTATTGCTGGATTCTAGTATTTGTACTTCTTGCATGGAGGCTTCGGTCATACCCTTAGTGGGCCCGTCTCTCCCTTTCTAAACAGAAGACATGGGTACACTGGCCTTATCTTCGAGCTAGTTGATAGTAAATGGTGCCGTGAACATGGATGATTGTCAGGCCTTCTGTCTCGGTGCTTTCTCCTCTAGCTGCCCCCTTCACAAGGGTCAGATGGCTGCTGCTTCCCCCAGTGATGGGAGGGGGGCCATCTAGCTAATGGGGATCTCCTGGGTTCAGAGTTGTCCTTCCTGGAATTCTTCTTCTGCAGCTCGCTTTGTCATTTTCTGGTGTGGCAGTGCAGACCTTGGAGCTTCCAAGTCCTCTTGATCTCTCTGCCTGCTCAGATGAAGGACAGTGGGGAAGTCGGCCCCTTGTTCTTTGCAATGGTTGGAATCTTGAAATTAAGATCAACTGTCCTTTGGCCGAGATCTGAAGTCCAATTCTGATGCCTTGGATGGTGATGCCAACCTAGCTTCTCACTCAGAAGATTACAATGAATCCAGTGTTTGCTTGTTCAGGAAAGGGTGAACTGGTGGCTCTTATTACTCGGTTGTCATCCACCCTGTGTTTTTGTATGATCCTCCTGTGGCAGAACAAGGGCCACAGATCCACACCTCTTACACGGGATTCAGAAGTCCAAGATGGCCTTCCTTTTCCAGGGGTGATCAAAAGCATGATATGTTCAGAGTGGGACTTGCCCAACTCCCCAATGAAGGGGTTGAATGTTTGAAGGAGGCTTTATGTCCTGCCACAGGAGGACTGCACAGAGTGGTTCAACATGCTGAGAGTGAATGCACATGGCACAGTAGCTACAAAGCAGAGCACCATATCGGTAAAGAGCGGAATGGTCCTGAAGGACCCTCTCTTCTCCCCCCCCCCCCTGTGATTATAAGGTGGACTCTTGAAGAATTAATTTTGCAGCCTCTGTTATCCTTCTGTTGGCGGTGTGTGCAGGTATGTCAGCTCAAGCCTTGCTTCAGTGGATTCAGCCTCTTACACCAGAGGATATTACGCCCCTCTTAGAGTTGGCAACAGCCTTTTGTCAGCCACTATGTATGATCTCGTTGCTTTAAAGGGAAATTTTGGGACAGACTTAGAGAAACTGGTTAAAGACGTGGGTGAGTCCAAACGGACCCGGAAGGTGTGCAGGTGTATCCTTCTCTTCGGCATATGCCTGGGTTCCTCTTACAATTGGACTCCTGGGGCTTCTGGGACTTATGTAGATGCCACTCCCAAAAGCCCCCCCCCCCCTCATCTTCTGGGTTCCAGTATCACAGGTCCGGGGAGTCTACCACTTTCAGATGTGCTTTCTCTTGTCCAACACAATGACGGATTAGAAGCCCATTTTGGGATGCCTCCAGTGGTCAGCATGCTTTTGCCTTTTCTTTAAGGAATGGGCCTGGGTTACTGAGGATCGCTGGGTGCTAGACATTAAGAACTGCTATGATCTGGAATGCAGGGAGACTATTCTGGGCACCTTAGTCTCTCTCCATGTGGCTCATTGGCCAAGAGAGCTGCAGTTCAGTGTACGTTGGACAGGTTACTCTGTCTGCGGATGATGGTCCCAGTTCCAATGGCCAAGCGAGACCAGGGCCAGTTTCCATCTACTTTGTGATGCCAAAGAGAGGCTGTTCCTTATGACCAATTCTCTGCCTCGAGGGAGTCCATGCTCATCTGTGTTCCCTTCACTTCTGTAAGGAGACCCTGCAGTCAGTGGGTTGAGCTGAGGCTTACTTCCACATCCCTATATGAGAGGATCAACAGTGCTTTCTTCGTTTTGCTGTTCTTGGCTCTCATTTGCAGTTTGCAATTCTCCCCTTTGACCTCTCTACCCCCCCCGAGGACTTTCTCAAAAGTAATGGTGGTATCTGCTCCGCTGAGGCACCAGAGGATCTGTGCTCACCCATATCTGGATGATTGGCTTATTCAGGCCAGGGCGCAGTCAGAAGCATCTTGGGTTTCAACCTGTGTAGTGCAATTCCTGGAGAGTCTTGGTTGGGTGATCAATCAAAGAAAAAGCCATTTGGTCTCTGCCCAGTCACTGGAATACCTGGGAGTGCATTTTGAAGCTGGGGTAAGCAGAGCCTTCTGTTCAAGGAGAGAGTGGAAAAGTTGTTGGCCCAGATGACAGCCTTGTGATTGTAGGAGGCTCCCAGAGTATGGATTATCTACAGCTGCTCAGATTGATGGTGACAGTGATTTGATATGCTGCCTTGGATGTGAGTTTATATGAGACCATATGCATACTGAACTTGAATGTAACACTCCTTGATCTCCCCCTGAAAAGGCATTGACTAGATATCACTTCCAAAGTCCTTGCTACCTTGATGGTTTCTCTGTTTTCAGGAGTTTGAAGTCAGGCTGCTCCTCCAGCCGGAGGTGCTGTCCAGCCTGTGATGGTAGCGGTAGCTGCAGCTGCAGCATCTGAGATGAAGGGTATACCACTGGGTAATCACTTGTGGCTTCACCTATCGAAAGATGCCAGGCTGTTTGGCTAGGGAGCCAAACAGTTGTTAGTTGGTATGGCCCATCAATCGCTTTAAGGCAAGAGCCGTTTGGTTGGTCCTTTTAAGAACATAAGATATGCCATACTGGGTCAGACAAAGGTCCATCAAGCCCAGTATCCTGTTTCTAACAGTGGCCAATCTAGGTCACAAATACCTAGCAGTTTTCCCCAAAAGACACAGGTTCCACAATGCTTGTATTAGGTCAAGCAATGGATATCCCGGGTCCCCTTTAATAATGGTTTATGGACCTTTCCTCTAGGAACTAGTCCAAACCTTTTTTAACACTAGAAGCCCCAAAAGGCATTTTATCTAGAAACCCCAAAGTACGTCAATTGACACATTATCACGACGAGTGCGTTTAGCATGAAATGCAGATGTGAATTAATGTGGCTACTTATTTGTTAAATACGAGCAGTATGTGATGTCATTATATGATGTCATCATGTGTTTGTACTGTCGGAGTAAAACTGTAAATGGTGATTGAAATGCGCCACCTAGCGGGAACATGAATTTATACCTAGAAGCCCCAAAGTACGTCAATTGACGCATCCAAGACAATTGAGTACATCAGTTGACGTACTTTGGGGCTTCTAGGTATAAATTCATTTGCCTGCTAGGTGGTGCATCTGTCATTAATTTTCGATGCACATATTTCAACATCTTGACCTTGCTAACAAAGTCATGGAACATGACTGACATGGTTCTAGCAGTGGCGCTGGTATACAACTTCAAAGATGCATTTGCATCAATTGACGCACTTTGGGGCTTCTAGTTTTAAACCCAACTACACTAACAGATTTTACTACATCCTTCGGTAACAAATTCCAGAGTTTGATTACACGTTGAGTGAAAAAATATTCTCTCATTAGTCTTAAATAGGTTAACCTGTAGCTTCATTGCATGTCCCCTAGTCTATCTATATTTTCATGGCATAAACAATCGATCTACATTTACCCATTCCACTCCATTCATTAATTTAAACACCTTTATCATATCTTCCCCTTAGCCGTGTGTGTTCCAGGTTGAAGAGCCCTAACCTTTTTAGTCTCTCTTCATAGGGGTATCCTTCCCATCCCCTTTACCGTTTTGGTGGCTCTTCTCTGTACCTTTTCTAATAACGCTATATCCTTTTTTTAACCAGAATTGCATACAATATTCAAGGTGCGGTTCATGGAACAATACAGTGACGACATAATATCCTTAGTTTGTCTCCATTCCTTTCCTTATGATACCTAGCATTCTATTTGCTCTCTTGGCTGCCACTGCATACTGGGCTGAGGGTTTAAACATGATCTCCAGGAACAAGCAGGAATGTAGTCTTCACATATGGGTGACGTTGGCACCGACCGAGCCCACACGGAAACTCTCCCCAGCATCCTATAGGAAAGCCTTTGAGAGCATCCCACTGCACCTGCACTGCAGCCTTCTCAACTTTCCCTCCTCAGTTTTTTGTTTTCCGCAGATCCAACAGGGAGAAATTCCTGTCACCGCAGAAAATCTTCTTTTGTGGTTGCTTCTGCCTTCACGTCGACGCTAGCACCAGTATCGTCGGTGTCACTTTTATTTCTTCTATTTTCTTTTTTTAAAAAAAAGGGTTTTTTTGAGGGCCTTTGCCCTCTAGGTGCTTAGGTGCCATTTTGGGCCTTAGGCCCCCTTGTTCCTCAAAATGGAGAAACCAACTAGTGTTTTCAAAAAGTGTTCCAAATGTAGCAGTAACATTTCTGCTACCGACACGCATGACTGGTGTCTTAAATGTTTGGGACCAGACCATTCACTATCGGAATGTCTCCTCTGCAGAAAGATGACAGAGGGGCCTGCATAATAGAACTGCGAAACTTGGCACCCTCTTTGCCTCTGATGCAATGTCTGTTGCATTGACATCGTCCAGGGATTCATCTTCTTCCCATGGATCTCAGTTAACGAAACCCAAGTCTTCTTCGAAGACTGGTCAGTCCTCAAAGGGTAGATCTCCTAAGCATCAAGATTCTATAAGCGTTGCCCTAGATGAGAATACACCAGCCAAACGGCCCCGGCAGGAGGTCCTTGCCTCCAAAGCATTATCGGGGTCCCAAGATGTTCCCGAGGCCACCTCTGGAGAGCTCTTGGTGTCATGTTCTGGGGTCGTGGCCCGCTATTTGGGTACAGATACCCAGGCATTGGCTGGCTCCATGGATCAATGTATCCCAGCCATTGAGCGGAGTCTTGCAGCATTGCTGGTGGCTTCGATACCGTTAAAACCTCTGCAATCGGTTCTGCAGGCAACGGTACCGGTACCGGAGGTATCGGCATCGACCATTGCGCTGCTCTCCAAGCTACCACCCATGCCGGCCCTGGAGTCAGTGTCCAGCATTGAGGGTCGGGTACCGAGGCATTCTGATGCCGATTTCGATCGATACCGTCGACGGGCTGGGTGGGAGCACTTGGCCCATCGATATTTCGAGTCTAACGATTCAGATTCTTCCGATGAATCAATTGGTACCGGAGAGGCTCCTTCCCCACAACACCAGATATCTCCTTCGGAGGACGTCTCTTCAAGACTTTATATGGCATGTGGCTCGGGGCCTCTCTATTACGGTGACCTCCGAGAAGGAACTGAGAGCTGAAGAACTTGAAATTTCTCAGTATTCGGCAACCCCTAAGAAGGCTGCTACCTTACTCATTCATCAAATATTACATGACCTCATGCTTAGGATGTGTGAAACACCTTTAACGGTGTCTTCACATTCTCGAAGACTCAATACCATGTACCGGGTACCGCTGTGTCCTGGTTTCCAGAAAGCGCAGTTACCGCACCATTCCATGGTTGTGGAATCAGCAGTGCATTGAATTTAAAAGTGTTAAGACAAATTCATATAAGCCTCCGGGCCATGAGGCAAGAACTCTTGATGCCTTCAGCTGCCGATGTTTTCAGGCCTTCATGTTGTCGGCCAGAATAAGTTCATACATACTCTACATGGGTATGTTTCTTTGGGATTTGGAACTAATGGCTCCTCTTCTCCCAGACAAGAGGGCTGATTTCCTGACACTTGTTAAACATGCCCAGAATGTTTCCAAGTTCATGAACAGGGCAACCTTTGATTGTTTTGAGTGTATTTTGAGGACTTTTGCTATTTTCCATTGGTTACAAGCATCTGATTTAGAGCACTGGGTGCAAGATAAGCTGGGGAATATTCCTTGCTCGGGAGAAAACCTCTTTGGCAAGAATTAGCAAGACAAAGCTTCTCGGCTTGTCTGAGAATACCACCCTAAACAGGCTCTCCAGGACCACTGCCAACCCAGCTAAGAAAAAGACCGTTAAGCCCTTTTTTAACAAAAAGAAGACGTTTTATCCTTCTTACACCCATACTGTACACTGTCCAGTCCATGCATCCCAAAAGGGACAGCAACAACCGAAGCAACAAAGGAAGGGTCAGGCCTCCAGAGCTCAAACAGCTCAGCAGACCCAGCCTCCACAAGGTCTTTGACTTCCTGTTAGGGAACTTAACTATCCTGCCCCTTGAAATCCCAGAACCAGTCAGCATCCCAGGCAGACTGTGTTACTTTGCCAAAAGATGGCACCAGATAACATCAGAACATTGGACTCTTTCCATAGTGACAGAGGTACAAACTTCACTTCTAAAGTATTCCCCCTCCCTCCACTCCAAGAGAGTTCAGCTCCCGGCCCCCTCTTACCCTCTCTTGTGCCAGGAGGTTACCACCCTTCTCGCTCAGGGTGCAATAGAGGAAGTGCCACTTTCCCAACAAGGCCTGGGCTTCTACTCCCCTACTTCCTTATACCAAAGAAAACGGGAGGATACCGGCCCATTCTGGGCCTCCAAGAATTAAGTATCTGCTCTGAGAGAAAGTCAAAATGATCTCTCTCGGAACACTTCTCCCGTACATCCAGACTCAAGATTGGCTATGTTCTCTAGTCCTAAAGGATACATATACACATATCCTTATCTGCAAAGAACACAGGAGGTTTCTTTGATTCCTCTTTCAGGGAAGACATTACCAGTACAGGGTTCTACCCTTCGACCTGGCTTCTGCCCCAAGAGTTTTCACAAAATGCATGGCAGTACTAACAGCATTTCTAAGAACTCTAGGGATATTTTCTTCCCCTACTTAGACAACTGGCTCATCTGAGCATTGTCTGCTGCAGAGGCCAGCTTTGCTCTCTCCTGCACAGTACAGGTTCTTCAACATTTGGGGTTTGTAATAAATCTTCCAAAATCTCAACTCACCCCTTCTCAAACCTTAAGAGTTCATAGGGGTCTTCTAGAAAACACAGCAGTCAAGGGCTTTTCTGCCACGGCTACGCTGCGCTCAAATAGTTCAACTAGCTTCTCAAACAGCTATGAAGACTTCCCTAACTGCTCAAGAAATGCTTCAGTTGCTCAGTCATATGGCTTCCACTGTACATGTGGTTTCCTATGCTCATCTACACATGCGTGCAGCTCAGTGGACTCTAGCTTTGCAGTGGACTCGGGCATCAGGTCGTCTGGGGCACAAAATCAGGAACTCTGCACACCTCATTTCATCCCTCCAATGGTGGCAATCACCAGAAAACCTACTCGTAGGGTCACATTTTCAGAAGGCACCACACCAGTCCACCCTGACGACAGATGCATCCAAATTGGGTTGGGGAGCTCATCTGGACAATCTCTCCACTCAGGGGCTTTGGATTCAGCAGGAGGCTCGGCTTCACATAAACCTGCTAGAACTGAGCCATCTTCAGTGCTCTCAGAATGTTCCAGGACTACCTGCACTCCAAAACAGTTCTAGTCCAGACGGACAATCAGGTAGCCATATTCTATGTGAACAAGCAGCGTGGAACAGGTTCTCAGGTGTTGTGTTGTGCAATGAAACCCTACACCTATGGTCCTTTGCCATATGCCTTCGGATCCAGCTACTAGCGGTGTATCTCCTGGCAGACAAACTCAGTCGAGTACTACTGCCACACGAATGGTCTTTCCATTCAGAGCAAATTGCTCAAATCTTTCAAATCTGGGGAACCCCAGAGAGAGATCTGTTTTCAAGTTCTCAGAATGCCAAACTTCCCTGCTTCTGTTCCAGAATTCCTGCTCAGAAGAGTCAGGCGATAAATGCTTTCCACCTCCACTTCAGGACTTCCTACCCACTCATTCCCCTTATTCCCAAGACTCTGTTCAAGCTTCAGAGAGACAGGGGCTATATGATCCTCATAGCCCCACGCTGGTCACGACAGACGTGGTATCCACTGCTCCTACGTCTCTCTCAAACCAAACCTCTGTAGTTGGGATGAGCTCCAGATCTGTCCCAGGAGAACAGGACGTTTCTGCACCCGAACCCCCTGTCTTTGCATTTGATGGCGTGGCTGCTGAGAGCTTAGAACTCTATCAACCTCTCTCAACAGGTTAAAGATATCCTTTTGGCCGCCAGGAAAACTTCCACAAGGCGTGCTTATGCTTTTAAATGGAGAAGGTTCCCAATCTGGTGTTCAAAGCAGGAACAATCCTTTTTCCATTCCAGTAGAGGCGTTACTTGAGTATCTCCTCCACCTTTCATCCTCTGGACCACTGTTCCCTCTAAGCTGTGTGCGTGTGCGCGCGCACACACCTCGCCGAGCGAGCGCACATACTTTACAACAGAGCGCACAAAAATTACAGCTCTGATTCTGATAGAAAACAACACAGAAGGCTTAAAATTTAAAAGTTATGATTGTAATTACTAGAAATTTCCCACTTCATTTAGTAATCATCTATTTTCATTTAATTTGATTAAAATCAATGTGGTGTACATACTGTATTCTGACATAGTCAAATTTTAAAGTATATAACTCCGAGTGTCATTATGTGGCGCACAAAAATTTAACCTTCCTTCAATAGCTGCACACAGCTGATATTTTATGCGCACACAACCTACAGAAAATTAGAGGGAACATTGCTCTGGACTTAAAAAAAACTAATTTGGTGAGAGTCCACTTCAGTGCCATTGCGGCTTTTCACATGCCCTTTGGACAACCTGTCTTCTCTCAGCAGCTTGTAGCGCAGTTTGAGAGGTCTACTCTTAACTAAGCCTCCCATCAAGCCACCCCCTGTGGCATGGGATCTCAGTCTTGTCCTTGGACAGCTGAAGCTGCTCTTTGAACCCCTAGCCACTACATCCTTGAAGTTTCTTTCTTGGAAAGTCATCTTCCTAATTGCTTTCACTTCTGCAAGACGCATCAGTGGGCTCCAAGCTTTAGTGGCTGACCCTCCTTATACACAGTTCCACCATGATAAGGTAGTCCTTAGGACTCATCCTCACTTTATGCCAAAGGTGGTTTCGCCTTTTCATTTGAACCAGTCGGCTTAACTTCCTGTTTTTTTTCCCTAGGCCTCATGCCTCTAGTGCAGAAAGGAATCTACATACTCTGGATTGCAAGCGTGCTTTGGCGTTTTTATCTTCAGAGAACTAGGCAGCACAGAGAGGCTTCACAGCTTGTTGCGTTCAATTCCAGTCATCTGGGTCTACCAGTTTTCTAGAGAACATTCTCCAAGTGGATTGCAGACTATATCTTTTACCTATGAGAGTAAAGGACTTTCTCTTGAAAGTCATGTCACAGCACACAATGTGCGAGCAATGGCTGCCTCTATGGCAAACCTACGCTTGGTGGTGAATGATGAAATCTGCAAAGCAGCAACCTGGTCCTCTGTCCACACCTTTGCGGCCAACTATTACTTGGACAAAGACTCCCGTAGGGATGCCTCGTTTGGCCAGGCTGTTATCCAGCATCTCTTTCAGACTTAGAACAGCTCCTACCCCCCGTCCCGGGTTTTGATACCAGAGACACTTGGGAGGAAACATGACCCACTTCAGCCTGTGTTTCACTGCTTTCTCTGGGGTCATCTCCCTGGCATCTCCATGCTAGGGAGTCCCATATGTGAAGACTACATTCCTGTTTGTTTCTGGAGATAGCATAGTTACTCACCTGTAACAGGTGATCGCCAGGAACAGCAGGAATTGAGTCTTCACAACCCACCCTCCTCCCCTAGGAGTTATCTTTCTCACTCTCTCTCCTTTTATCTCAGCTGTAAACCCAACTGAGGAGGGAGAGTTGGGAAGGCAACACAGGCGCAGTGGGATGCTCCCAAAGGCTTTCCTATAGGACACTGGGGAGCGTTCCCGTGCGAGCTCTATTTTGTCAAAGGCTTTCTGAAAATCCAGATACACTTTATCAACCAACTCACCTTTGTCTACCTGTTTATTCACACCTTCAAAAAAAACAACAACCCCATAACAGATTAGTAAGACAAGACCTTCGTTGGTTAAAGACATGTTGGCTGTCTCCATTAAGCCATGACTATCTACATGTTTAGTAATTTTGTTCTTTGTAATGGTTTTTACCATTTTTCCTGGTACAAACATCAGGCTCAGCTGTCTGTAGTTTCCTGGATCACCCCTGGAACTCTTATTTTTTTTTTTTTTTTTTTTTAAATATTGGAGGATGGCCAATGTACCGACAGTCTTCAGGTATTACAGATGATTTTAATGACAGTTCACAGATTATTAATAATAATGTTGACAGTTCACTGGTAAACATTGAAATGGTTACTGACTTTAAAAGGCCCTAATCTGTAGTATCTTGGTGAGCTGAACACAAGTATAACATAAAAAAAAATTATTGGCTCTCGTTTTGAATATATTGCATGTAGTTCATTTTTGACGTTTCACCGTGTAAATTTATCCAGTAGGATGACAACATCCCATATAAGCCTTGAATGATGTAATATTGCATCACATTGCATAGTACCAGCATGCACACATCATCCAGAGTTGATTGCATCATTTTCTGATGCAATGCAATACTACTGCCAGACGGCTGCTGAAGCCATCTGACATCAGCAGTGTACTATACGCAGTCAGAAAGAAAAGTAATCTGGTATTCTGTTCTGATATTGAAAGCCTCATGAATGCCTTAAAAATCACTCATGACCCACAAGACTGGAGACTATTTATAGACTCTTAGAAACTGAGTCTGAAGGCTGTGCTTTTGAACAATGGAAACCATCTTCCATCTATTCTAGTAGCGCATGTCGTCCACATGAAAGAGACATACGATAACTTAACCCTTTCCAGGCCGAGCCCAAAACTCTCGGGATCCAAAATTCTGACTAAATATTCCTATCAAATGGTATATAATAAATGACCATAGTAGAAGGAAAATCATTATTAGAACATCTTGAATAAGACGGGTACAATTTTCCTGAAATATTTATTTATTTAACATTATTTCTATACCGCCTTCTCCTTCAAGGCGGTCTCCACAGCAAACAATCAAATGTGTTCATGTGTTCTCATGCAGTGGTGTGTGTAGTGTGTTTGAGTTGGTGTGTATTTGATTTGGTTGAACTTACTATAATGTGCGCTATTATACAGGTTGAGCTATTGTACATTCTATATACAAAGGTTGAGCTGTTATACATTCTATATGCAATGGTCAGGGTGTGGGTATGTCCGTTCTGGCTTGATTAGAAAGTTATGTGACGTGTCCATAGTGTTCAAGGAATAGTGTTGTCTTCAGCTGTTTGTGAAATTCGTTAGTCTCAGCTCGTCTGGGAGGGAGTTCCAGATAGTTGGTGCGGCCAGCGAGAGTGCTCGTTCTGTGGTGTCCTTGCGTGTCTTGATGAATTCTTTTGGGGTGTTCACTCGGTTGGAGGTGCCTCTTCTTGGTCGTGTGCTTGTGTCAGGTTTTATGAGTGTGTGTAGGCTGGTGGCTGAGGAGTGCTGTTTGATCTTGAATATGTTTATGATGGTTTTGTATTTGATGCAGGAGTTGATTGGGAGCCAGTGTAGTTCTTTCAGTATGGGTGTGATGTGTTCTTGTCTTGCAGTGCCAGTTATTATGCGGGCCGCTGTGTTTTGTACTAGTTGCAGCGGTTTGAGTGTTTGTTTTGTTAGTCCCAGGTAGATTGGATTGCAGAAGTCTAGTAGTGGGGTTATTAGTGCCTGGCAGACTGTGCGGAAGTGCTCAGTGGCAAGGAGGGGTTTCAGTGGTCTGAGTCTCATTCTGTGGTATGCGCTTTTGGTGGTTTTGCTTATGTGTGATTGGAGGTTCAGCTCCTTGTCCAGGGTCACTCCGAGGTACTTTACTTTCGTTTTTATAGGTATGGTTGTGTTCTTTATCTTGATGTCTGGTGGAGGAACAAAGTCAGAGTTTCGCGTGATTATTAGTGCCTCGGTTTTGTTATAGTTTATAGAGAAATTGTTGTTTTGAAACCAGCTTGTCATTTGTATGAGACAGTTTGTTATTTTGGAGTAGTCCGGGTTGTCAACTGATATAGGGGTGTATATCATGATGTCATCTGCATAGACTGTATATTGTATGTTGTGCTCTTTCATGATGTCACATATTGGCTGAATGTAGATGTTGAATAGGAGTGATGATAGTGACGATCCTTGTGGTACTCCTTGCATTACGTTTATGGGACGGGAGGTGTTCTGGCCTACATTGACTTGTATCTGTCGGTGATGTATGATTGGAACCATTTCAGGGTGGTACCATGTAGCCCAATGTTCTGAAGTCTGTTTAGTAGTGTTTTGTGATCCACTGTGTCGAATGCTGATGAGATGTCTGTGAAGATCATTATGATTCCTTTTTTGGTGTTGTCTATGAGGCGGAGAATGCTGTCGAAGAGGTATATCAGGAGTGTTTCCACCCTGTGGTTGGGGCGAAAACCGTGTTGGTTGTCGTCCAGTGGAGCGTGGTCGTTGATGTGCTCTTGCAGTTGGTGCTGTACTGTTTTTTCTATTTTTGCTAGTAGGGGTATGCTGGATATAGGTCTGTATGCCGCTGGGTTGTTCTTGTCAAGTGTGGATTTCTTCGGGATAGGTCTTATTGTGGCAAGCATTAGTTGCTTTGGCATGAGCCCTTGTGTTAGGGAGCTGTGCACCATGTTGTGTAATGGTGTCGATGAAGTTTGATTTGGTGGCCTTGATCCACGTCACTGGGCATGGGTCTGTAGGAGCTGTGCTTGTGTTGAGTGCTGTGATGATTTGGGATAGCTGCTCTTTTGATGGGGTACTGAATGTGCCCCAAGTTTTTGGGGGGGGGGGTGTTGTGCTTTGTGGCTGGGGCTGTGTCTTGTCTGTTCTGTTGAATGGAATTTTTCTTGAATGTGGTCGGCAAATCTTTGAGGGTCTATTTGCACTTCGTCTTCTGTTTTCTGTTCCTTGGTGAGTGTTTTCACGATTTCAAATAACTCTCTAGGTTTGTTGTTGGAGTTGCGTATAATGTTTGTGTGGTATTCTCTCTTGGTTTGGTTGATGTGTTCGTTGTATTGACTTTGCTTTGTTTGGTATAGTTCCTGGATCTTGGGTGATTTGTTCTTTCTCCATTTCCGTTCTAATTTTCTGAGTTCCCTCTTTTCACTTCGTATGGTTTTTGAGTACCATGGTTTGTGCTGTAATTTGTTGCAGCAACGTTTCCTGGGTTTATGATCTGTTGCTTTAGCGGCGTTGTAAATGGTGGAGTTCCAGTTAGTGATTTGGGCTTCTAGGTCCTCCTTTTCTATCGTTAGGAGTTGCAATGTGTCTTGTAGGAACTTGTCCTTGTCGAAGCCCTTGAGTCTTCTTTGTGTGGTTGTGGTGTTCGGGTAATTGTCTGTTTTATCTCCTTGAGGTACCATGTTTATTTTAATTATGTGGTGGTCAGACCATAGTACTGGTGTTATGGTGGGTGTAGATATTAGTCCTCTCGTGGTTAGGTAGTTGGGTGCGAAGCTGAGATCTGGTGATGACCCATGTCTGTATATCGGGGTGTTGATTAGTTGGGTGACTTGAAGGGAGCTCATCGCTTGTAGGAAGGATTCTGCGTCTTTGGCGTTGGCGGACTTGAGGTTGAAGTCACCTAGCAGTATTGTAGATTTGTGGTTTGAGTTTATTGCGCATACTGCTTCGATGGTTGAGGCTAGTTCTTCGGGTGGAGCACTGGGTGCTCTGTAGGTGAGGCATATGGCCATGTTTTTGTTCTCGATAGTTGTTTTGTTGCATTCTTGGGTGTCTGTAGCACTTCGTGATTTGAACTTTAGGCTGCTCTTTGCAATTATCATGACGGCTCCTCGCCTGTGTGCACGTGGGCAGTTGTATGCCGTATATGTGTCTGGTACTAACTGATTGATCAGTACGTTGTCCGTGGGGCTGAGCCATGTTTCTGTGATGCACATTACATCGGGTTGTTGGTCATCTATGTGGTCTGCCAGGGTGTAAATCATGTTGTGTATGGATCTGGCGTGTTTTAGTTCTATTGTTACTGACCCTGTGGTGATTGTTGTTCTGTGTGCTTCCTTTGTGTTAGAGTGAGGTTTGGATTTGTGCTCTGGGTGTTTTTTTATCATGTGTGTTCTGTATGTGGCCTTGTGGAGATATTGCGTGTTTTGGTGTGACCATGCTGTTGGTGGTGTCCATGGTGTGTTGGTGTGTGGGTGGTGGAACTGTGCCTGTGTTGGAAGGAGGTGTGTAAGGAGGAGTGTGAGGGGGAGAATCATTGTGGTGTGCATGTTCTCTTGTATGGTCCTGTTTTCACTCACATTTTGCAGCTTTACTTCTGTTCCTTTCTGGTGGTTTCTGGGCGCCCTCTGAGTGGCTTGTCCGTGGGCTTGTTTCCTCTCTTCTTTTCTTTTCCTCTGTTGCTCGCCCCGTGCCTCGCCTAAGGGCCCTCTGGCGAGGCCCTCGGGCATGGGCGTGCCCTGCAGGGACACCGCTTTTATTCTGTCCCGGCTGCTGCTGGAGTGTTGCTCCCATTGCCCCGATTGGGCAGGAGCTTCTGAGCGGGAGGATTTCCCGCTTGGGCGCTCTACCCCGATCGGGGGAGCTGCGGAGGGCTGCGGGGTGGAGGAGGCTGGAGCGGCTCCCTGTGTGCAGGGACGCCGCTTTTATTCTGTCCCGGCTGCTGCTGGAGTGTTGCTCCCAATATGCAAAAATTAACGTGGTTGCAGAATGTGGATTAAAAATGTAAAATAGGCCTTCAAAGGGTTAAAGCATCTACTGACTTCCACTCCTTTCGCATTCAGTTTAAGTTACTTATTCTAGTTCACAAGGCTCTTCACACTAGTACTCCACAATACCTGGCAGACCTTATTACATTCCACACCCCCAGACACACTCCCCGCTCCTTCCACCTTAATTGCCTTAATCTCCCTTCCACCTCCCTCGATCACCTTCAAGCCACCTGCTCCTCTGCTTTCTTTTTCATGGGCTCCGCACTCTGGAATTCACCCCCCACCTCCCTCCGGTTAGAGCCCCATCACGCTGTGATAGGCGATGGCCTAGTATGTAGCAGAGCTAGGCCTGAAGCTAGGCCTAAAGCCCTTTTTCTCCTGCTTTGAAATGTTATTGCTGATTTTGGAAAATTACAGAATGCTGTTAGCTGTTAGAAAGACATCAAACCAGAATAGAACAGTATAACATGTTCTGCTCTCCTGGAGATAAGAGAATTAAATACTTTCTTACTGTTTATTGTTTAGATGTCTGATGTCTGTTTCAGTAGAATGCTGCGCCACTGTATCTTTGCTGATTGTGCATTGACCTTGTAATTAGGATGAAAATATAATAGAGAAGCTGAACAGTGTAAGAATATTTTGTCTAGCGTTTTGATTGTTTAGTATTTTGTTTGGCCTTGCTTTGTTTTGCTTTTGTTAAGAATGCTTCTGATATGCCTTCCACTATCTTTGCAAGCTAACTGACCTTGCAGAAGTAGCAAAATATACTGTAGTAAAAGTATTATGTTTAGTGTTATGTCTAATTGCTGACCCGTGGCTAGTACGACCCAAGCAGGGGGAGCGAGTCCTGGGCCCAGTCAGAGATGTCTATTGGATGCGAGTAAGTGGGCCACTGTGGCCAATGAGGAGTTTTGCCTGTATTAGACTGGAGAAGAAAAGTATATAAACTGTCATTTTTCTGAGCTCTGTGCTCAGACCATTTTGAATGCTACTGCAATCTGAGCCTGTGCACATTAAACCGGCTTGAATCTTTGCCTGACTCCGGGTATTATTTATTGCATTCTTATCAGCTACTACAACGCCACCTTCAAGCGAGACCTAAAAACCCACCTCTTTTCCTTGGCCTATGACCTTCCCTCCCCTCTTGTCTGATCCTGTCCCCTACGTATAGTCCTGTATCCTTTCTCTCGTTCTATTATATCAGCAATTGTAACTTCCTTTCCTCCTCTCTGGCCCTGTGCCTGTTTCTAATTGTTCGTGAATTGTAAACCGCTCTGATTGATAAAGTAGGGCGGTATATCAAATAAATAAACATAAACATACAGCTGGCACCTCTGTGGTGACTTGAAGGTAGTTGCCCTTTTAATGGGACTGCAGCAGGGATATATAAAATACATGTGTTTCTTATGTGAGTGGGATAGCTGAGCAAGGGATTGGCACTACTTGCGGTAGGAATGGAATCACGGACAAAATGTAACAGTTTGAGAAAAGAAAATCCAGCACCCAGCTCTGGTTAAGGCTCACAAAATCCTGCTACCACCCCCTCACATCAAACTAGGTTTGATGAAAAACTTTGTGAAAGCCATGGACAGCACTTTGCCAGCTTTCCGATATCTGCATGAAAAATTCACTCGACTCGGCGAAGCAAAGATTAAAGAGGGAGTTTTTGTGGGTCCTCAGATTCAAGAGCTCTTCAAGACGACCGGTTCAACAACTTGCTGCAGGGTGATGCGAAACAAGCATGGAATGCTTTTCGCCTAGTGTCAACAAACTTTCTCGGGAATGTTAGGGCAGAAAACTACAAGGAACTAGTAGAAGACATGCTGATGCAGTATCAGAAACTTGACTGCAATATGTCTCTAAAGATCCATTTCCTTGATTCCCATCTCGATTTCTTTCCTGACAACTGTGGTATGGTTAGTAATGAACAGGGCGAACGTTTTCACCAGGATATCGCAACGATGCAGCAAAGATACCAGGGAAAATGGTCCACTACAATGCTGGCTAACTACTGCTGGACACTCCCCAGAGAAGCTGCCGAACAGCTGTACAAGAGACAGGCGAAAAAAATCTAAAGTAGTCTATGACTTGTTTTTTTACAGGTATTAACCAAAGGCCTATTATATTTACTATTGACATGTATTTCGTGATGTAAACATTAATTCTTGTAGATTACAAAAAACTAGAGCCAGCTTTGCAATTTCACCGTCATATTTGTGTTCAGCATATAAAAATTGATAAGAAATGACTATTTTTATTTCAGTAACATGACTTTTGTAAAACTTTGTTGACCAGTGAGTGGGTCTGGAATAGCCAATATCATTTCTTTCAACACTCTTGGATGTATACTATCCAGTCCAAGTGATTTGCTAGTCTTCAGTTTATCAAATAGTTGTAATACATCTTCCTGGTATATCTATTTCTTTCGGTTCTGCGGCATCGCCTTTAATACCATTTCAGTCATGGGTAACATACCTACATCTTCCTCAGTAAAGACTGAAGCAAAGAATTCAGTCTCTCTGCTATGGCCTTGTCCCCTCTTAGTGCCCCTTTTACCCCTCTATCATCTTTTGCACTGTTGGCACCTGGTCAAGGACAAAGCTGTCAGTCGTCTTGGACAATGCCGCAGCAGTGGAATATGGCAATTGGAAAAGGGGCACGAAGAGTGCCATAGGGTCTTGGAGATGACCCTTCTGTTCTTGGCGGAAAGGAACTTACTTGCTCTATGGGTGCTATACTCACTGGATTTGATGACATGGAAGCGGACCTTCTGAGTTGGACAGTCTCTCTGCAGGTTGTGCGCCACTCGTTGTCATCCTGAGATGACTCTGGCAATCAGGTCCAGTGCCTTAGTGGAATGCTGCTTCTGTTGCTTCAGGGAAGCAGGCTTCAGGGGCATCAACACCCCAGTTCAGCCCTGGCCAAAGCACTTTCTGCTATGTTTTTCCTCCATGGCTGTTCATGGGTCATGTGCTTCATCGCATAGAGTGACATCCAGGCTGGGTGGACCATGGAGACCATGGTTCAGTGATCTGTTCTTGCTTTTGCAGGAACCTGCCCCCAGCGTGGAGGCTGTTATATCAAGGGCCGTTTACTGGCCTGCATAAAGGTAATGCAGCGACAGTCTACCTTGGGGCACTGAAAGAAGGAGGCTATTGTCTTGACGTATCTGTTGCGGAACCACCCAGTTCTGGAGGGTTTACATGTACATTCCACCCGGGCCCAAACATCCTTATGGTGGAGCATAGCTTGGTAGCCCCCTCGGACATTTATCAGGTGATATGGGCATCACTTTTCACCGTTATCAGGTATTACTGTTTGGATGGCTGTGCTCAGGCAGACATGGCCTTTGGCTCAAAGGTCTTAAAGCTGCTGTGCCGTCTTCCCTCCCAGTGGAAGTTTAGCTTTCATGCATCCCTTTTCTCTTGACTGGTCTAGCAGGATGATATGGAAGGCGACATTTTACTTATCAGATAATGTCCTTTCCTTGAGTCCTGCTAGACCAATCCAGGATCTACCAAAATGTAAGTCACTGCATTGAATCATTCCCCCGGAGAAATGGGATTATCTCACATTCATTCTTTTCCAGAATCATAGAGATAGTGTTTGTATCATAGACACAGACTCACTCTCGGTCCTTCAGGCAGTTCTTACTCCTAGAGTCCCTGCATTTGTTGTAGGAGATAGAAACCGAGGGGAGCTGCCTCTAGCAACCACACAATGAACTCTTAACTCTTCTGGTTTATTGAAGTATAGCACTTTGTTGTGGCAAGTTACTCTTACCTTCACTGGGTATTGAAGTGCAGATCTAAGGCGCTGCTTATGCAGCTCCATGCAGTGCAGCGCTATGGCCTGTCTCTGTTCTGAAACCGCCTTCAAGAAATCTTGAAATAACAGCAGGCTTGCATCTCAATATTTCAAGTCCTTTTTTGCTCTGTAACAATGGAAAACCCCACCTTTCAGTTTAATATTTTTGCAGTTACCTCCCTCGACTTTGTGTTTTGCTTCCACATAGAAACATGACAACAGAAAAAGATCACATGGCCTATCTAGTCTGTCCTTCCATATCAACAACTACAGCAGTCCCCTTTTTACCTTTAGAGATCCTCTGTGTTTGTCCCATGCTTTTTTGAATTCAGTTACTGTCCTCATCTCTACCACACCCACTGGGAGACTATTCCACGGATCCACCACTCTTTCCGTAAAGAAATATTTCCGCATATCGCTCCTGAATCTATCCCCCTTCACCCTCATCCCATGTCCCCTCGTAGCAGAACTTGCTTTCAATTGAAAGAGGCGCTCTCCCTGAACATTTATGCCACGGAGGTATTTAAATATCTCAATCATATCACCTCTAATCCCACCTTTCCTCTAAGGTGTACATATTAAGATTCCTAAGTCTGTCCTCATATGCTTTATAATGAAGACCACTAATCATCTTAGTAGCCACCCTCTGCACCGACTCCATCCTGTTCACATCCTTTTGAAGGTGCGGTCTCCAGAATTGCACACCATAGTCCAAATGAGGTCGCACCAAAGACTTATACAGAGACACTGTCCCCTCCTTTTTTTTTCTGCTAGCCATTTCTCTCCGTATACACCCAAGCATCCTTCTAGCTTTTACCGTTGCCTTTTCTACCTGTTTAGCTACTTTAAGATCATCAGACACAACCACGCCTAGGTCCCGCTCTTCTTTAGTGGACAAAAGTACTTCACCCCCTATACTATATTGCTCCCTTGGATTGCTGCAGCCCAAATGCATGACCTTACATTTTTTTTAACATTAAATCCCAGCTGCCAAATTCTAGACCATTCTTCAAGCTTAGCTAGATCCCTCCTCATGTTATCTACACCTTCCTGGGTGTCTACTCTATTGCAGATTTTGCTATCATCCGCAAAGAGGCAAACCTTACCCGACAGTCCTTCCACTATATTACTAACAAAGATGTTTGTTTGTTTTGTTTATTTAACGTTTCTTCTATACCGCGCTATTCATATCAGTGCGGTGTACATTCAACAGAACCTTATAGCATGCAGACGGACTGCATTGTAGTTTACAGTGAACAGGAACTAAAACTTGGATATAACGGGTAACTTTCTACAAGTTATTTACACTAATGGCTATACTTTCCAAATATAGTCTATTCGGGACTGGACAGGTGGGGCTGGCTGCCCCTTTTTGTGCTGGGTGTGTTATTGGGAGGGTCAAGGTGACTGGTGAGAGTGCTTGCTGCCTGATTTCTGCAGCTGGTTTCTGGGTAGTGTCTTATGAACAGATGATGCTTCAGTGCCTTCATGAATTGAGTCAGGTTAGTGATGACTTGCATGTCTGTGGGGAGGGCATTCCAAACTTTAGGAGCATAGATCATGAAGTCCCTGTTAGATGTTGCCTTTGTGCATTTCGTTGTTTCTTTTGGGATTATCAGGGTGTTCACCGCTGTAGATCTTCTGATTCTGTTAGGGGGTGTAATGTGGATCAGCTCAGTGATGGATGTGGGGGGCTGATTGTTTGTTTAAGGCTTTGAAGGTCATAACTAAGATCTTGTAATGAAGTCTGGCATGTATAGGTAACCAGTGGAGTTTCTTCAGAATTGGTGTGATGTGGTCCATCCTTGATACTCCGTATAGAACTCTTGCGGCTGCATTCATTGCAAGCTGGAGTGGGTTTAGCGTTGCTTGCGGGAGGCCATATAGGATTGCGTTAGCGTAATTGAAGTGTGGGATTACTAGGGCTTGATAGATTGTTCGAAAGTCGGTGGGGTCAAGTAGTTTTCATAGATGCCGTAGTGTCTGTATTTTATGGTATATTGTCTTTACTGTGTTTCTTATATGGGTTTTCATGTCCATCCATTGGTCCAAGGTGATACCTAGGTAGCAGATTGTGGGTTTGTCTATCAGCTCTGCATTCTTCACTTTTAGTGAGAGTGGGGGAGTGAAATCTTGGTTCCTCGTAATGAAGAGGACGTCTGTCTTGTGGTTGATTCGGAGGCTTTGCGTATGGAGCCAGTCCGCAACTGCGTCAAAACAGCTTCTTAGTGCAGAGAAATCGGGCTGGTCTGTCGCAAATGGCATGTATAGAAGAATATCGTCTGCGTACGCTAGGCAGGTGACATTGAATGATCGGATCAGAGCACAGATGGGCTGCATGTAAATGTTAAATATTAATGCCGATAGCGAGGATCCCTGTGGCACACCCTGTTTTTGTAGAAACGGTTACAAGGTTGTGGTGCCGATCCTCACATGTTGCCATCTGTTGGACAGATAGGATTTGCACCAGCTTAGGGCTGTGCCCTGTATTCCCTTTTCTTCGAGACGTTCCATGAGTATCTCATGGCTCACGGAGTCAAAAGCTGCTGCGATATCCATGAAGACAAGAGCAAATCCTTGTCGGAAATTGTCGATTCCTGTGATTATGGTATTGAAGAGGGTGGTGAGGAGGGTTTCAACGCCGTGTGCTTCCCTGAAGCCGTGTTGGGACGGGTCCAGAGGGGCTTCGGTTTCAATGTGGTGTTGGATTTGGCATTGGACTACCTTTTCAATTATTTTGGCGAGCAGTGGTATGCTTGAAATCAGTCTGTAGGATTCAACTTTTAATGGGTCCAGTTTGTTGTTTTTCAGCAATGGCCTAATGGATGTGTGCTTTAATCTTTGTGGAAAGGATCCCGTTGAGAATGATTGATCCAAGATTTTGTTCAGGAACTGGCTTAGATCACAATGAAGTTCTCTTATCCAGGACGCTGGACAGTGGTCATTAGGTGTTGATGGAGGCAATGGTGGTGGTGTTGATGGAGGCAATGGTGTCTTCAATCTCTTTGTTTGATAAGGTGTTGAATTTGGTCAGTAGTGATGGGTGTGGTGGCTTGTGTAAAAGGGTGTGGTTTGTAGGGCTTGTGCTCTTGTTAGTCTGGATCATTTTTGATTGTAGGTAGTCGGCATAAGCCTGCGGTTGCGGCATGTATGGTTGGTCTGGTGTTGGTTCTCTTGCTAATGTCTTTACTATATTGAAGAGGTCGTGTGGCTTACTTATTGAGCGCTTCAGGAGGTCTGTATGGAATTGCTTCCTTCTCTCTGTTATTTCTTCGCGATGCTTTTTTAGGTGGAAGCTATATGCACTGTGTGCTTCGGTGGAGCGAGATTGGTGCCATCGTCTCTCGAGCTTGCGCAGGTGGAGGAGTGATGATCGCAGTTCTTTGGAGTACCATGCTGTGTGCTGTTGTCTCCTTGGCTTTTTGTTCGTGGCTGGGAGCTGAGAGATGGAGTTGAGGCTGTTGTCCCAGTTAGAAATTATTTCGTCTAGGCCATGGGCTGTGTTGAGGAGTGGAAGGACTTTCTCCAGTATTTCTTCTTTGACAAAGGGTCGAAATCGTCTCGCTGGTGTTTTGAGAAAGGCAGTAGCTCTGTTTGGTATTCTGATTGTGATGGTGGGTGGGTATTTGGAATCTACTCTGGCTGTGGTCGGACCAGGGTACTGGTATTAGTGCGGAATCATGGGTTGCTTCCACAGCTGTTTGTGGGGCAAAGATCAGATCCAATTTGTTTCCTTTCATGTGTGTGGGTGCATTGACTAGCTGTTTGTATCCCAGTTCGCCAAGTGCTTCGAGGAAGGCTGTGGTTTGGGTATCTTGTAGAGTAGGAAAGTTGAAGTTGCCTAGTAGCCATTTTGGGGATCGTGGATTATTTACCCTGCAGGCGAGGTCAATTATTGTTGAGAGGTCCTCTGGTGATGATGCTAGTGCTCTGTAGAGTAGATTGATTGTGCAGTGAATGTTCGCTATGGTGATTGTGTCTAAATGTTAAATCGGACCAGAGACAGATCTCTGGGGCACACCACTGGTAACATCCTTCTCCTCAGAGTGAGCTCCATTTAGCTGTACTCTGTCGCCTCCCACCCAACCAATTTCTAACCCAAGCAGTAACTTTAGGGTCCATCCCTAGGGTGCTCAGTTTGTTTATAAGTCGCCTGTGAAGAACAGTGTCAAAGGCTTTACTGAAATCCAAATACACCACATCTAGGGCTCTCCCTCGGTCCAACTCCCTGGTCACCCAGTCAAAGAAATCAATCAGATTTTTCTGACAAGACCTGCCTCTGGTGAATCCATGCTGCCTCGGATCCTGTAATCCGCTGGACTCCAGAAACCTCACTATTTTCTCTTTCAGCAGTGTTTCCAATAATTTACTCACCACCAAAGTTAAACTGCCTGTAGTTTTCAACCACATCCTTACTTCTGCTTTTGTGTAAAGGCACCACATGAGCCTCTCTCCAATCCTTTGGCACCACTCCCGACTCCGAGGCATTGAAAAGGTCAGTCAGTGGAGCTGCTAGAACATAGAAACATAGAAACATGATGACAGAAAAAGACCACAAGGCCCATCTAGTCTGTCCTTCCATAACAACAACTACAACAGTCCACTTTTTACCTTTAGAGATCCTCTGTGTTGGTCCCATGCTTTTTTGAACTCAGTCACTGTCCTCATCTCCACCACCTCCACTGGGAAGACTATTCCACGGATCCACTACTCTTTCCGTAAAGAAATATTTCTGCATATCACTCCTGAATCTATCTCCCTTCACCCTCATCCCATGTCCCCTCGTAGCAGAACTTGCTTTCAATTGAAAGAGGCTCTCTCCCTGAACATTTATGCCACGGAGGTATTTAAACATCTCAATCATATCACCTCTATCCCGCCTTTCCTCTAAGGTGTACATATTAAGATCCTTAAGTCTGTCCTCATATGCTTTATAATGAAGCCCATTAATCATTTTAGTAGCAACCCTCTGCACCGACTCCATCCTGTTCACATCCTTTTGAAGGTGCGGTCTCCAGAATTGCACACCATACTCCAAATGAGGTCGCACCAAAGACTTATACAGAGGCATTATCACCTCCTTTTTTCTGCTAGCCATTCCTCTCCGTATGCACCCAAGCATCCTTCTAGCTTTTGCCGTCACCTTTTCTACCTGTTTAGCTACTTTAAGATCATCAGACACAACCACGCCTAGGTCCCGCTCTTCTTTAGTGGACAAAAGTACTTCACCTCCTATACTGTATTGCTCCCTTGGATTGCTGCAGCCCAAATGCATGACCTTACATTTTTTTTAACATTAAATCCCAGCTGCCAAATTCTAGACCATTCTTCAAGCTTAGCTAGATACCTCCTCATGTTATCTACACCTTCCTGGGTGTCTACTCTATTACAGATTTTGGTATCATCCGCAAAGAGGCAAACCTTACCCGACAGCCCTTCCGCTATATCACTAACAAAGATGTTAAAAAGAATCGGACCAAGGGCAGATCCCTGGGGCACACCACTGGTAACATCCTTCTCCTCAGACTGAGCTC
This sequence comes from Ichthyophis bannanicus, assembly GCA_033557465.1. Taxonomy (NCBI): domain Eukaryota; kingdom Metazoa; phylum Chordata; class Amphibia; order Gymnophiona; family Ichthyophiidae; genus Ichthyophis; species Ichthyophis bannanicus. The sequence goes on from CM066032.1 coordinate 1,153,646,043, forward strand.
TATTTACTTGTACTCTTTGTACCCCAAGTTCCCTCAGTATTCTAGGGTGTATCCCATCTGGTCCCATCGCTTTGTCTACTTTAAGTTGAGCTAGTTTCTCACAAACACAGTCTTCTGAAAATTGTTCAAGATGTCCCTTGCTTCTGTTCCTGTTTGGGTGTTTTCTGAGGTTCTGCTCCTGGTTCATCTGTGAACACAGAACAGAAATATTTGTTAAACAAGTCCTCTTTATTCTCATCAGCTTCTACATATTCCTCCCCTTCACCCTTGAGTCTGATAGTACCACTTCTGCCCTTCCTCTTCTCACTAACATATCTGAAAAATATCTTGTCCCCCCGTTTTGTTGCATTGGCTGTTTCCTCCTCTTTTTGAATCTTTGCTTTCCTGACTACTTTGCTAGCTTCTCTAAGTTTTTCCAAATATAGATGCCTGCCTTCCTCTCTCTGTGATCTCTTGTATTTCATGAAGGCCTCCCTCCTTTTTTTTTCTTCACCTTTTCAGCTACTTCTTTCAAAAGCCATAGCGGTCTCCTTTTCCTTTTACCTTTATTTACCATTTTAACAAAAAGGTTGGTTGCCCTTAAAATATCCCCTTTCAGTTTTGCCCACTGTTTTTCTACATCCCCCAGCTGTTCCCATCCCACTAACGACTCCCTGAGGTATTGGCCCATCTTGGCAAAGTTAGTCTTCCTAAAGTCTAAGATCCTCACCTTTGAATGGATTCTAACAGCCCTAGTCCTAATACTGAACCACACCATCTGGTGATCACTGGATGCAAAATGATTTCCCACTACAACATCAGAAACACTTTCACTATTGGTAAGCACCAAGTCCAGTATGGCCCCTTCACATGTGGGGTCTGTAACCAATTGCCTGAATAGTTCTCCCTGTAGAGAATCCAGATTATCTTTACTTCTAGATGATATTGCAGCAGGAATGTGCCAATCAACATCTGCATATTGAAATACCCTATCAGTAGCACTTCCCCTTTCCTAGCAATGCTGCGTATGTCTTAAATTAACTCTGTCCACCTCTTCCTCATGTGAGGGAGGTCTGTATATCACACCAGTGCAAATAGATTTCTCTTTCCCTCTTTCTAGTTTAACCCACAATGCCTCCTCTCTCCCTTTTAAGCTCTGTAATTCCAAAGCTTTAATAGTAGTTTTTACATAAAGTGCCGCCGCTCCTCCCCTTCTTCCTACCCTGTCCTTTCTGAATAAAGTATAGCCAGGTATAGTTACATCCCAGTCATGGTTTTCTGTGAACCATGTTTCTGTAACTGCCACTAAATCCAAATCAGCCACTCCCACCAAAGCTTCAACCTCAGGGATCTTATTTCCCATGCTATGGGCATTAATACACACTGCTTTCCATATGTTACCCCTGTTACCCATTTCCATAAAGGTATTTAATGTATCACTTACCTGGGGGCTTTCACTTACCTGGGAGCTTTCACCCATCCCCAACGAATCTAGTTTAAAGCCCTCTTCAGTAGATTAGCCAGTCTACTACTGAAGACGCGTTGACCTTTCTTGGACAGATGGATGTCATCTCTGCTCTGCAACCCTTAGAACAGCATCCCATGGTCTAGGAAACCCAAACGCTCTCAATGACACCATCCACGCAGCCATGCATTCATCTCCAGGATGCGAGCCTCTCTGCCTTGGCCTTTACCCTCAACAGGGAGTATTGAAGAGAACACCACCTGTGCACCTAACTGCTTCACCCTCTGTCCCAGAGCCATGAAGTCACTTTTGATACGTTCCGAGATATACCTGGCAGTATCATTTGTTCCAACATGGATTAGCAACATTGGGTAATAGTCAGTGGGCTTGATGAGTCTCGGCAAACTCTCTGTAACATCTTGGATTTTGGCACCAGACAGCATGCCTCTCTGGACATCAAGTCTGGTCGGCAGATGGATGCCTCAATACCCCTCAGAGTCACCAACCACCACTACCCTTTGCTTCCTTGTGGTTGCTGATTCTGCAACTTTGGGGTACCTGAGCTCTGGTTCTTCCCTTTCCAGGGATGCTTTCACCTCCTCTACTTCCAGGGCTGCATAATGGTGGTTCAATTCAAAGGCTGGAGAAGTTGGATTGGTGATTCTGCAGGTCCTGGTGACTTGTGTCCAACCTTCATCATTCTGATGGCACCCATCTTCAACTCTGCTGGAGAGCTTGGTTGCTGCAAGAAGCATTTCATCAATGTACTTCTCATTGTCTTGAATACTCCTCAGCCTCGCCACCTCCTCTCTGAGTTCCTCCATTTGTTTCCTCAGAGCTTCAGCATGCAGGCACCCTGCACATGGAACCGGCCCTTCAGCTGGCATTGGGACCTCTGTTTGGACAGAGGCAGAAGCTTTAACGGAGGCAACATCTTTAGCAATACGATTTTTCCCAGCCATTGTTCTGTTTGTGGAGCTTAAGTATCTGTTAAAGCAAAAGAGAGTGATCTACCAAAGTACCAGCTGGTTTCCCAGCTGTCCTTTCCGAGAAAAAGCAGTTAAGTCCCTTTAATTATATTCAAAATGTGCTGTTCCAAGTCCTTGTGCTTTGTTAGATGGGGAGGTGCCCTGTAAAGCAAGACTGCTCACTAGGGGTGGGTGGGAGTCGGGGTGGGGATGCACTTGTTCCACCTTCATGGCGACCAGAGTCTTTGGCCAATCTAAAGCTTTTAGGAGCCATAAAAGTCAGGAACTTACCATCCTTCACCTCCTCAAAGAGGCTAACTATTATTATTCCTTTGGCCTCTGTTCTCTTGCATTTATTATTTATATACCGCTTTTTCCAGAGATCAAATGCAGTTTACATTAAACAGGGCCAGTTACATGTAACAGTTAAAATAGCTATGTATAATGAATAATAAACAGTAAACTTGGATTTAACCTGGTCCACAATTGAGAACTATGAATGTGTTCATGAAGGGTCACCATGGGCTGACTAACTTCCACCACCATCTTGGCTTCAGGGGACTTCTGGTTGCCTTGTAACACTTCGTTAGATCTTGAGTGACATGCCCCTCTTCCTGTTGCTGGCTTATTCTTCAGATTCAACCCAGAGTACTCTGAATCTTCCAATCACCACTGGGTGAAATATGTGGGTTTATTTTGTTTTAGGCTTTGAAGATTGATTTTAGAGTTGTACCCTGCAGGAACTTTCTCTGCAGGTGTCTGCTTACTCCAAGCTCCTCGCATGACCCTCTCTGTAATGAGTAAATTAATGGAATTGTTAGAACAGAGGATAAGTTTTGGATTCGGGTGCATTACTTGAGCTGAGGCAACAAGGTTTTACCAGGGGTAGTGCTCGTCAGATTAATCTGACCAATTTCCTTGGGTGACTAGAGAGTTTGGGACAGGGAAAGTGATGGAGGCGGTCTGCTTGGATTTCAGAAAGGCCTTTGATTTGGTTCTATAGAGGCGTTGACAGTGACTAGTGGTAAATGAGTCGTTCTATGAAGAAGAGTTACTAGTGGCGTGCCAATATGGATTGGTCTTTGGTTAGTTTAGTATTCTTATAAGCGAGGTTGCGGAAGGATTGTTGGGCAGAGTTTGCCTATTAGATAAAATCAAAATCTGCAACTGGCTAGATACCCAGGAAGGTATGGCAAACACAAGGATCTAGTGAAGCTTGAGGAATAGTCTAGAGCTTGGCAGCTAAAATTCTGATGCTAAAAACATGGAGGGTCATGAATTTGGATTGCAGAAACGCCATAGAGCAGTACAGTAAGGTGTGGGGGTGAGGTTCTGTGCATAAAAGATGATTATAAGATGCCCAAACAAGTAGATCAGGCAACCCGAATGATGCTTGAGCTCATAGGGAGAGGAATGATTAGCAAAGAATAGGTAAGAGGAAGTCTTGGTGCCTTTGTTACACTCTAGGGAATTGTGCTAAAAAATGAAGATTATGCAAAAGCTATTTCTGTAATTGTTTACTGTATTTCAACATTCCTAGAAAAATATACAGGTATTTTCATACTCCACAACTTTCGTACTCCACAACTGTTCCAATTTTTTGGAAGTCACAGAATCTATTTTCGAATTCCTGGATAACAGAACAGATTTCCATCACATACTTCTCGTTCTGGAAAACAAAATTTGGATATTGTCCCAGATGGTCCTGCATATTAGGAAAATGATCAAAAGTGTTGTTTGCAAGGTTAGTCATGATTAGCTCAAATTTGCTCTTGTAGAATGAAACTGTACTCATCTCACCAATGCATTTGTTTTTACCTTGTAGTTCAAGGTTCATATCACTTAGTATGCCTGTAAAGTCAGTGAGAAATGCCAGATCACATAACCACTCCTCATCTTCCAACTTTGCTTGGTCATCTCCCCTCTCCTTCAACAAACTTCTTATTTCATTTAGCAAATCATGAAATCTTAGCAGAAATTTGTGCCTACTTTGCCACCTTACATTTGTGTGCAAAATGATTTCTGCTGCCCCTTCATCAAGAGTAAGACTGAAAATTTAAAATTTTGAAAGTGATGTCATTGACAGTCTTTATATTGAGTCTCTTGCTTGCCAAAACTTGCTGGTGAATGATGCAGTGGTAAGAAAGGAAATCAGGGAAGTCGTCATGCTGTCTACGGAGGGCTATGAAACCGTTAACCTCACCTGTCATTGCTCTTGCTCCATCAGTAGTGATAGAAACAAGTCTATGCAATGGAAGATTACACTTTGTCACAAAAGAATGGAAAGAACTGAATATTTCCTGACTGGCAGTTCTCCCTTTTAAAGAAATCATTCCAAGTAGTTCTTCTTTAACACTGAAGTCTTCAAAAACCATCCGGATAAAGACTAGTAACTGGGCTATGTCTCTTATGTCTGTAGATTCATCCAGTTGGAGAGAGAAAGCAACACAATTTGAAACATCCTCCAACAATTGTTCAGTTGTGTCTCCACACATCTTTTCTATTTGCCGCACGACGGTGTTTCTTGACAATTGTACATCTTGAATAGCAGCTGTGATCTCTTTCTTATTTTTAAATCCTTCAAAAAGATTGTCAGCTGCTTCAAGAAAACAGTCTTTTACAAATTCTCCTTCAGTGAAAGGTTTGCATTTCATTGCGATCAGGTTGCTGACCTTGAAGGATGCTATGATTGCATTGACCGAATGTGACCTTGGCTTCACTATCAACTGTTGCTGAGTAGCCAATTTTGATTTAAGTTCTTTGAGCTTCAGTTTACGAATTTCACTTTTGGTGGAAAATCAGCATCAAACTTATTGCTATGCAGAGCCTTATAATGACGTTCCAGATTACCTTTTTTTGGGCAAGGATACTGGGGCGTTACAAATTAGACAACAACACTTGTCTTTCACCATGATGAAGTAGTCCATTTCCCATTCATCATGAAAGTGGTAGGTTTTGCTCTTCTTTGGAACACTCATCTTCGTTATACTGGGGTGGCTGGATGTAAGAAGGCCAAATCTGCTAAGTTAGTATAAACACTGGCTGAATCCGGTCCAAAGCTGTCACTATCTCAAAGTATTAAAGATCAACCGGAATTTAAGACCTCTGGATGATGTGCATTACAAGGACTGGAGATGCCAAAACCACACATGCAGTTCTAAAAGTAAAAATAAGAATTCATCATATTGGCACCATTAAATACCACCAAACAATCATCAAAAAACCTCAAACACCTGTCCAGCAAACCATATAAAATCAAATACCGCCAAACAAGTTCAAATACCACCACACGCAATTTAATAAATTCTGCACACAGTGTAGAATCAATGCAAAGGTTAGGCAAAATAAAATTGCAGAGGCAAGCAAAAGTCACAGTGGTTTGAACCAATTCGAAGGCAAGGCATAGGCAAGTTAGAACAAAATTGGAAAAGCTCGCCAAAATCACCAAATTCTTGACACTTATGTCTGCCCGAAAACGTTTAATGAAAGCGAACTATAAAGCGACCAACGACCAGCACATGACACAACTAATACGGTAAGTGTATTCAGGTAAATCCCGGGCGAATGAATGATTCCGAGAGGCAGGAGACCAGGTATGATGCCAGGCCTGTGGCGTCTCGTCGCGGGGCGTGGGTGTGGGCGGCAGCCTCCTGGTGTACTCATAAACTATTGGCACGAAAACAACAAGCTCTCCCAATACACCCGCAGGCAGGGAAAAAAGAAAGGCAAAGGATCAGCAGTGGCGGCAAGCCCTCAGCAGACGACCTGCCGGCATGAACTCTCTCCTAGCTACAGGGCGAGCTGCTGGAGAGATGGAGCCAAGTGGGGCTGGCGATCTACCTCTGACCCCTCCGCGATCTACAGGTAGATCGCAATCTACCTGTTGGACATACCTGCTGTACACTTCCTTGTGGCCTGTTAGATTTTTACAGTCTCATCAATTACCATTGCTGTCACCTACAGAGCTCACTCAGTAAAATCCTTTCTTATTTTGTTGTGGGAACGGACTTCCTTCATACATTAGAGGGGAAAGTAATGACATTGGATTTAAGAAGGCAGTTAAGACCTCTTTGTTTCTTCTTGGCTTTAGTGGCAAGAAGAAGACTGCACTAGCTCTTCACTGTCAGCACTGCTGTACCCTCATCTGCTAGCTTGCAGGTAATCCCCACGATATTTGTTGGCACAGCTGATGTCTTCCAGGTGGACCCTGCCTAATTACATGATTTTCATGTGCTCATTATGTGTAAAATTCTTAAAGTACATAATCGCATAGTTCCCCACAATGTAGACTACATATAAGTCTCAGGTGAAACCTTATTTGGAGTAATGTGTACAGTTCTGTAGATAACACCTGTAGAAGGATATAAACGAGATTAGAATCAGAGAGTGGCTGCTAAAATGGTTAGTGGTCTTTGTCATAAAGCATATGCGTCAGATTTAAAGAGATAAACATGTACTCTGGAGAAAAGTCAGGACAGAGAGAGATGATAAAGAGGCTCACTAAATTCATTGGAGGAATTTAAATAAGAAGGTAGGCCCTTTCATTGAAAAAGAGGCTTTGGAATGAGGGGGCTCATAAGACAAGGATGAAAGTGGTCAGACTGGCATAATCAAAGGACATATTTCTTTACAGAAAGGGTGGTGGATGCATTGAACAGCCTCCCAGTGGAGGTAGTGAAAATGATATTATCTGAATTTTAAAAAGCATGGGACAAATGCAGAGGATCTCAGAGGAAGAGCTTGTCCAAATGAGCAGTTCGTGTGGATGGGCATACTAGGTAGCCTTTTTTTCTGCTGTCATATTCTATGTTGGCATGCTTCCAGAGTAATTTGTGACCCCTCGTTCCCATGCCTAAACCTGTGTATCCTAGTTCAACTTCTTTTCAACATGGCAGTTGATGATAACATAATAGCAATGTGAAGTAAATAATAATCAGTGCAGGTGTTGTATAGATTCAAAAGCCAGACTGTTTTTACTGTGTAGTTTTGAACTTATATGAAAGGTTGAATGGGTCCTTTTTTCTGTCTCTTTCAAAACGTGAGTTATCTGTCAGTTATGGAACTTAACTAGATCACGCTCCACTGAAAATCCTCAGAAGAATTTTCTTTAATATGTATGGAATAACACATGCAGCTTGTCTGGACATATACATGCCCTGAGTACATTTTCAAGCACAAGGCTGAATGCCTAAGGTAACTGGGAGCTGTGTATATATTCTTAGACCTGTACTTGGAGCGTGAAATCCACTTATAAAAAATGTGTGTGCTATGCCATTATGGTTTGGTAAAATAATTCAAATAGAATTAATGCAAATTCATTAAAAAATCATTATTTAAAATAAACTATTACCATAGGGAGGGCTAATACAGTGCTTTGCAAAGGTCTCCAGATCCCTGTATGTTTTCCACATTCTCCTGTCTAAAAAACACAATTCAAAATGTATTTATTTAGTTTATTTGTACTCACATATCTAAATATTTTTAAGCAGTTCATAAAAAATATACATAAAATCACACGATTAAGTTTAAAACTTTTAAAATGCAAATTGAACAGACTAAAAGTCCAGCATCAAAAGAAAAATATTAATATAAACCGCGCTGATGCCGAATAGTGCGGTATAGAAAAATTGTAAAATAAAAATAAATAAATAAAAATTTAAATAAAAACAAATCAAGAAAAGTAAGTTTGAAGCTCTAGGTTGTCAGAAATGCCACACATAGCAGTTGGTAAGGTATTCCATAACTCAGGGCTTACAATATAACTGAAAAACACTTGAGTGCATGTAGCTTCATGGTGCACATGCAACTCAGTGCTAGCAAATGCAAAAGTTTAGCAAAGCATTTAAGATGCATTTCAGTAGGAGTTTTTCACTGATCTACACAATATTCTTTACACTTTCAGTATGAAAGAACAATCAGAAATATTCAAAAATTACTTGAGGATAAGAAACTGTTTTGATTGCATACATCTCCCTATCCTTTTGTTGATGGAAAATTTTGATTTATGATGAGTAGGACTTGAGTTGGGCACATGGTGAGTGATGTCATTTGATGGTGCTGGGATGGAGTATGAAGTTCTGAGCATTTATAGCTGGTCCCTTGGGTAGTGGTCTCCTCAGTAGCTCAGTTTTATTTTTTCCACTCTACTGAAGGGTCGAAAAACAATGCTTTCCCGTATTTGAGAGCCTCTGTGTGTTTGACATTTTTTCATCATCCTCCTTTTAAAAAGTGTGTTGGTTATATTTGGTTTTATTCCTCAATCGAAATGCCCCAAGGTCCCAATCCATGCAATATGGAAGAAGTATTCAGAACTTAAACATCCATTTCAAATGCCTGGTTTGTAAGAGCTCAGACCATAAGCAGGCTGACTGCAAGCATGATGCATGGATGTCTCCATGAATCCAGATAGGCTGAATCTGGTCCTTATAATTCCTAGTATTTTGTAAATGTTTTTGACTGCTGCTGCACACTGATCAGAAGATGTCAGCATGTTATTTGTGATAACATCTGAATTCTTTTCCTGGGTGATGACTCCTAATGTGGAACCTTGCAGTATATAGCTATAGTTTTGGGTTCATCCCCAAGTGTATAAACTTTGCACTTGTACACATTTACATTTCTGGGGAGCATAGCATGATGGCAACCTGAATGAGCTGCTCCATGCCGTTTCCTTGGTGGGCAAAAGGAAGGCAAAGGCTAAGACCAGGAAATATCCCTTGGATACCTGACTGGTGTTACCTGCTCCGATGGATCGATTTGTGCATGAAGGGTCCCCGATGCTGAGCTCTGGTGTGGGTCTGGCTGTATCAATGTAGAGGTTTGTTGACCTGGTGTCTGCCTTGGATGTTGATATCTCACTCTCCCCGAAGAAGCGTTTTCCCCCTCTGCCTCCTAGCATAGTGGTGGGTGGCTCCGGCGGGCTGCTGCCAGACGTCTGCAACAAGGAGCTTGCTGTTTGAGGGGAGCTGCTGCTAAAGACACCAGAGAGCTTGCTGCTTATGGATTGTGGGCAGAGTCTGTGGGAGGTTCCTTGCAGAGGATGGAGTCTGGTGGAATGGACTGCTTTTACATTGTTGCTCTTTCCTCACTTCACCTAGGTTTGCCTGCTGTTTTCTCTGTGGCTGTGCCTCTTTTAAGGCCTAAGAAGTTTACCCTTGACACTATTTGGGAAGCAATAACAAATTTTAACTCTTGATGTGTCCAGTCAAACTCAACAGCTTCAATCAAAAATTCAAGAAAATGCAAATGCTATTTCTCAACATCAGATTGTGATTGAGGAATTGAAGTCTGCTACTGTTGAGCAAGATGTTAAAGTTCATTCAGGACTCAAATGTTTCCATAATGAAAGATTGTGTCTGTGTAAGAGCTAATTTGGAAAATCTGTCCTGGGCAGCCAAGCTCAAGTTTATTAATTTTCCAGTCTCCCACAGTTTCTCTTCAGGAGATGTTTTAGAAATATTTGACTGAAGTGCTACAGGTTCCTAAGGAGTCTGTTCCTTCTACAGTATCTCAAGGATCTATTATCTTCCCAAGGGGAGGAAGGAATTCTCTGAGAATTCTCAGGGTATGGACATACTGAATTTTATTGATTTATTGGAGGACTCTCAATCTGGAGCTGTGATTCCTGTACTTTTGATTACTTGTTGTTTGGGACTGGATACTGAAACTCTATTTCAAAAAGAAAAGTTCCTTTTTTTAAGCCAGGCAGTCAGGGTCTTTCCAGACCTTGCATATGAGATACAAAAGCACAAAAGACAATTTCTTCTTTTGAAACCCTGTGTTTTGCTGTTAGGGGCACTGTTCTAGCTTAAATTTCCCTGTAAATGTCTAGTTAACACACACACATAATTAACAGAATTAAGTTGGCTTTTTTTTTCTTTTTCTTTCCCACTTTTACTTTGTGTTTATTGCTATTCTTGTAATTCAGACAAGGAAATATTTAAATACATTACAATTTTTCAATATAAAATTAAACCCTGGAACAAATTTTAAAAATCAGAACTATCTGTCAAATAGTTATCAAGTGTTTTCCATATCTTCTCAACTTAAAGTATATTACCAGAAGATATGGAAGCGGCACCTTTCATCTTGCGAGTTATTGAATGTGACCAAAATGTCGTATTCAGGCCAGCAGAGTTTTTTTCCAGTTGCTGAGAATGTTGTATAGCTATTGAGAGCTTTATATCAAGTAGGAGGTTGTCAAATTTGATAGACCACCATTTAAACAAATTGAGCGGAACACAATTTCCAGGGATATATCCATTTTCAAATGGAAGATTTAATGTATGTACTTCCAAACCTCATCCCAGAAAGCCTGAACAGGGGGGCAATTATATATCATAAGAACATAAGAAATGCCATACTGGGTCAGACCAAGGTCCATCAAGCCCAGTATCCTGTTTCCAGCCGTGGCCAATCCAGGTCACAAGTACCTGGCAGGTACCCAAACCCCGTAGCTTCCACAGTGCTCGTCCTGGGGTAAGCAGTGGATTTCCTGGATTTTCTTTAATAATGGTTTTTGGACCTTTCCTCCAGGAACTTGTCCAAACCTGTTTTTTAAACCCAGCTTTTACTACATCCTCCGGTAACTAATTCCAGAGTTTGATTACGCTTTGAGTGAAAAAATATTCTCTTATTAGTCTTAAATGGGTTACATTGTTGCTTCATTGCATGTCTTCTAGTCTTTCTACTTTTTTGATGGCGTAGACAACCAATCTACATTAACCCATTCCACGGCATTCATTAATTTATAGACTTCTATCATAGCTCCCTTCAGCCTTTTTATTTATTTATTTTATGTTTATTTTTTATTTAACGCTTTTCTATACCTTTATCTTTAAAATCAGTGTGATTTACAAGTAACATTTTTGTACAAAGCAGGGGGAATCTGCTTCGTACTTACATTGAACAGGTATTGTAACTTGGATTTAGAACTGGGGTAACTATATATAATCTGAGCAGGGTGTCACTGAGCTGTTGTAGCGACATGGCGTGCTCTAATAACTTTGGTTGAGCTCCGTGATAGCTCGGATGCCTTCTCTTTTCCAAGTTGAAGAGCCCTAACCTTTTAAGCCTTTCATCATAGGGGTATCCTATCCACTTTACCATTTTGGTGGCTCTTCTTTGTACCTTTTCTAATTCCGCTAGATCCTTTTTAAGATACGGTGACCAGAATTGCACACACTATTTAAGGTGCGGTTGAACCATGGAATGATAGAGGCATTATAATATCCTTTGCTTTATTCTCCATTCTTTTCCTTTATGATTCCTAGCATTCTATTAGCTTTTTTGGCCGCTCTGCACATTGGGCGGAGGGTTTCAACATATCCATGCTGATGCCTAAATCTTTTTCCTGGGTGGTGGTTTCTAAGGTGGTACCTTGCGTTGTTTAACCAAAGTATGTTCTTTCCTAGGTGCATAACTTTGCATTTGTCCACATTTAAATATCATCTGCCATTTGGATGCCCAGTCTTCCAATTTTTCAAGGTCCTCTTGTAATTTTTTACAATCCTCTTGGGTTTTAACAGCTTTGAACAATTTTGCGTCATTTGCAGATTTGATCACCTCACTTGTTCCCATTTCCAGGTCATTTATGAATGTTAGAAAGCAGTGGACCCAGCACAGATCCCTGAGATAGTCCACTATTTACTTTTCTCCATTGAGAAAATTGGTGGTCATATGAGTTAGGGTCCCAACATCAGTGGATCAGCGCCAACATTTGTTTGAAAAAGACCTGCTCTATACATTTGCAATGTGGTCCAGAAGGCCCAGTAAGCAAGACAAAAAAGCGATTGTAAAAGACTGCTGGAAAGAGTGGGCTTTTGACGTCTCCAGAAAGTTTTCCAATTGATATTAACTCTTACAATTTTTGTTTCAAACTTCCAAATTTTATATAGCCCCAAAAGGGCAGGGCTTTTATACTCTTTCAATAAACTATAATACCCTGATGTGATTTGCCCTCTTGCTCTAACATTTTCACATAGAGGGCAAGTCAGAAGGTGGACAAACCCCTTGGGATCAGGGCATATCCTGTAATCAGGATCAATGAATCAATTTTGCGAGCCTGGGATGGCGATAACCCAAAAGTTGATATCAAGTACTCTGAGCTAGCAACTGCTCCATCTCTCAACACTTGACTTATACAGTGAATATCCTTTTCTATCCATCCCTTCCAAAAATGTTTTCTACCATTTATCTTAGTGAGTTGAACCATAATGAATATTTTGCAGAGGCAGAGTATGGAGATGTACAGCAAACATCAAGCTCCTTTTATTGCACAAATGGTACTTATTAACAGATGGACGTTTAGTTTGGAATGAGGTGCATTCAAAGTACGCAATACAGTCAACTGAAATGGTTTCAGAAGTATTTTTTCCATTTCAAGGCATGGCGAATCAGTTTTTTGTCAAGCCATTCCGTGCCATAACTCAAAAGAATAGCAGTATGATAAGTCTTAAAATTGGGGAACATACCCCCCCCTTTCTCTTTGGCAGCTTTAGAATGGACAAAGCTATTTGTGGACTTTTAGTTTTCCATAGAAAATTGACTTTTATTCACTTGTGCGTAAAATGAAGACTGACAATATCCCGCAAGCATCCCTCATTTATATGCTATGCTTGGTAAAACCATCATTTTTATTGTATTCAGCCTTCCCCCACCAACACACAATGGTGGCCAACGTTGCAAAATATTTTTCAGATCTATAAGTATAAGATCGCAATTATATTTAATGCCCTTAAGCCTGGGCAGTATATCAAGAAATTGTATAAACATAATCACATCTGCTACTTATATTTAATCATATCTGCTGCTTTTTCCGTTTGGAACCCTCATACCCTCAATTTAAAACATTACTCAAAACCCATCTATTTCAGCAAGCCTTTCATCTCTCTCCCGATGGTCCTCCCTGATGTTCTCTCAAATATCTGTTATTATGTCTGCCTTGTCCATTTGTTTTGTTTAAGTGGTGTCCTTTGTCTAAGCATGATCTAGTTTTGTCTTCCCCTTTTGGGCCTTTTTATTACACTTGTTTTAAGAAAAAACCCTGTTAATTTATATTTTAATTATTGGCCCTCCAGTCTGTTTTGTACAGCTTTGGTTTTTTGTCACTGTATTTGTCTATGCGTTTATTCTTTATACTTGCTTTCCTATTTTACTTTGGCGTTCTTTTCCTTATTGGTGCATTGCCAACCTTTTATTGTACACCGCTTTATGTTACGACAAAAAGCGGTTTATCAAATTTTAATTAAAGATAAAGATATTCAAAATAAAGCATAACATATCAGCCTACAGCCATAAGAACCATATCATTAATGACATCAGCACCAGATCCAGGAGGCGCAGTGTGATCGATACCATACAAACATCTTCTTCATTCTCAAAAATCATCCAAGCTATATCTGCAAGGGTGCTCTCCCTAGCAGCACCAACCCTTTGGAAAGTCTACCAAATAAACTAAGAGCCGTCTCAGACATAAAAGGCTTTCGGAAGCAACTAAAGACATTACTCTACAGGGATAACCTATAGACAATCACCTGGGGCATCCCAACCACCTCAAATTTAAATACTACCTGCTGTAGATATTATATATAGCTAAAAATGTAAACTAGCTGAACTGAAGATCCCTCCATGCCTCCTCCCCCCCTGTTGCCTATGCACTTCCTTGTAGTTGCCATGTAAACTGCTTTGATTGAAGGAAAAGGTGGTATAGAAACCCTATTAAATACATAAAATAAATAAAACCCCTAAATATTTAATCCACTGAGGTGTCCATCGAAAGGGAAAAACCTTAGTCTTCCTGTGAGGAGAGACCATTCATTTGGAATAATTCACTTTTGGCCCAATTGATCTTGAAGGTCCAATTAAGAGCAAACAGTCACGTCAGAGACAGTCCACAGTAGAGGAACGTGATGTGTCCAAGGATAGAACAAGACAATCATATAATATTAAAAAGAGGCATTTATTCACAAACCAATAGATGGTGCCCACCCGACACAGGCCGTGTTTCGTTTAACAAAACTTCATCAGGGGTACAGGGCAACTAAAAACAAAAACATTCAATAAATACACTCAAATATATATAATAAAACATGTATTAAAAAATGATAATTAAAAATCATAATAAATCAATCACTATATAAAAAAACATTTATATGGTAATATCAAAAATGGGTTGGAACGCTATATAAATAAAATAAGAGAGACTGAGGCAAGGGCAAAAAATACATAATAAAACATGCCTTAAAAATAATAATTAAAATCATAATAAATCAATCATTATATAAATAAACAAGTTACTTTTTTGAGTGTCAATTATATTGATGCACGTGTGGTCCCCTTTCTCTTCTTCTCTTCTTCTTTTGGTTCACGGTTAATGTACCTGTTTGACTCATTCTTTTTTGCCCTTGCCTCAGTCTCTCTTATTTTATTTATATAGCATTCCAACCCATTTTTGGTATTACCATATAAATGTTTATTTATATAATGATTTATTATGATTTTAATTATCATTTTTTAATACATGTTTTATTATATATATTCGAGTGTATTTATTGAATGTTTTTGTTTTTAGTTGCCCTGTACCCCTGAAGTTTTGTTAAACGAAACACGGCCTGTGTCGGGTGGGCACCATCTATTGGTTTGTGAATAAATGCCTCTTTTTAATATTATATGATTGTCCAATTGATCTTGAAGCCAGAAAAACTGGCAAATCTGCCCACTAAATCTAATAGGCAGTGAACAGAGGCAATAGGTTTTGTTAAGAAAAGTAAAATATCATCAGCGTATGCTGTTAGTTTCCAATGCCCTATGTCCTTTGATATTCCTACAATACCTTTGTTTCCCTTAATTTGAAGCAACAAAGGTTCCAGTGCTAAGTTAAATAAGAGTGGAGAAAGGGGGGGACATCCCTGTCTCATTCCTGTGCCTTAGGGAATCACCATTCACTAAAATCTAGAGCACGGGAAGGCATATAGGGCCTTAACCCAGGCTATAAATCCAGGGCCACACCCAAACCACTCTAAAACTCTAAACAAGTACTCCCAAATGCTTTTTCTACATCTAGAGAGTGGTATAGCAGGTCCAATTTTTCTTTTAGCTAATTCTAAGAGATTATTGAATATCCAAGCATTAATACCTATATAGCATCCCTTCATAAAATCCGCCTGTTCAGACCCTATCAGCATATCCATTACTTGTGATAACCTTGTTGCCAAGATTTTAGCTACTATTTTATAATCCACATTCAGCAATGAGATGGGCCTATAATTGTACACTAGACTAGAATCATGACCGGTTTTGCTAATAGAACTATATGGGCCTCGGAGAAGGTGGAGGATGATATCAGATGAGTTAAGCTTTGATATAATTTTTTTTGCATATTAGGGGCTAATATTGCTGCAAACAGACTGTACAATTCAGCAGTAAACCCATCAGGCCCTGGAGTCTTATTAATTGCTTTTTTTTTTCTAGCCTATTGAGTTATCCTTTTCTTAATGCTTGGCATCAGTTGGTTTTTGAAGTTGTCCTTCCTGAGATATGACGCAGTACTGGCTTATGCGCTTAAGGCATTCAGGTTTATTGCTGGTTTTCCTTTTTTCCGTTTCTCCTCAATTGAGGGTTTTCCTTTTCCATGTCTCCTCTTTATTTTGTTGGCTTGTGGAATGTAGCATTGTGGTTATTGCCTAATTATTTTCCAAGCAAGTGGATACTTTGACCTTTCAAAATAAATTAATGTAAAATTAAAACAAAAAAAAAATTCCTCTGCCATTTGGATGTCCAGTCTCCTAATTTTTCAAGGTCCTCTTGTGATTTCATAACTTAGAATAATTGGGTTTTGCCTGTAAATTGTTCCCATTTCTAGGTCATTTATAAATATGCTTCCTACCTTTTGCCCTAAACCTCTTAAGAATACACATGAAACGTTCCTCCATACTTAGATTCTCCTGCTAACCTACCAATGCATTCATTTGCTACTCCCCACTACCTCTTAACTCTCCCTGCACCCTTCCCTGGCAACTCTGCTCATCAAGCAAATCAGTGTCATCCTCTTCTACTGCCAACTTTAGACTCTGTTCCTTCCTTCCACCCTGCTGCACTGTATGCCTGGAATAGACTACCCGAGTTGGTACATCATGCTCCATCCCTGGTCATTCACATCCAGGCTAAAAACTCATCTCTTCGAGGCTGCCTTTGGATCCTCACCGTTAACCTCCTGTCTTCACTTATTTGGATTTTAATCATTTCCCTAAGAATTTCCTTGTCCCCAGTTCTATTTGTGTGTCTTAGAGATTTCAAGCATTGAGCAGGGACTGCCTCTTTTTTGGGACCTGTATAATGCTGCTTATGCCTAGTAGCACTAGATAAATCCTAACTAGTAGTATAGATTGCACAGAGGCTTTCACTTGCTTCCTTAAAGGAACTGAACACACCAGAAATGTATTATAGCTGTTTGTCTCCGACGTTAACAGAGTTGGTATTCCAGTAGTCAAATGAACTTCAGCAAAATGGCTGAATTCAAAAAAGCATAGACAAACACAGAGGATCTCTAAAGGAAAAAAGGGGACTCTTGTAGTTGTTGATATGGAAGGACAGATTAGATAGGCCATGTGGTCCTTTTTCTATTGTTTCTATGTATCCACTTCTGTTACAAACAAACTCATATTCCTCTCACCAGTAAGATTAAACCACCTAGATCATAAGAACATAAGATATGCCATACTGGATCAGACCAAGGTCCATCAAGCCCAGTATTCTGTTTCCAACAGTGGCCAATCTAGGTAATACGTACCTAGCAGTTTCCCCAAGAGACACAGGTTCCACAATGCTTGTATTGGTTCAAGCATTGATATCCTGGGTCCCTTCTTAATAATGGTTTATGGACCTTTCCTCCAGGAACTTGTCCAAACCTTTTTTAAACCCAGCTACACTAACAGCCTTTACTATTTCCTCCGGTAACAAATTCCAGAGTTTGATTACACGTTGAGTGAAAAAATATTTTCTTTTATTAGTCTTAAATAGTTTACCCTGTAGCTTCATTGCATGTCCCCTAGTCTTTCTGTATTCTGATAAGATAAACAATCGATCTACGTTTACCTGTTCCACTCCGTTCATTAATTTATAGACTTCTATCATATCACCCCTCAGCCGTCTCTTTTCCAGGTTAAAGAGCCCTAACCTTTTTAGCCTTTCTTCATAGGAGTATCCTTCCATCCCCTTTACCATTTTGGTGGCTCTTCTCTGAACCTTTTCTAAAATCGCTATATCCTTTTTAAGATACGGCGACCAGAATTGCACACAATATTCAAGGTGCGGTTTCACCATGGAACGATATAGAGGCATTATAATATCTTTTGTTTTATTTTCCATTCCTTTCCTTATGATACCTAGCATTCTATTTGCTCTCTTGGCCGCTGCTGCACACTGGGCCGAGGGTTTTAACATGTTATCCACAATGACGCCTAAATCTTTTTCCTGGGTGGTGGTTCCTAATGTGGAACCTTGCATCGTGTAACCATAGTTTGGGTGGTTCTTCCCTAGGTGCATAACCTTGCACTTGTCCACATTAAATTTCATCTGCCATTTTGATGGCCAGTCTTCCAATTTATCAAGATCCTCTTGCAATTTTCCACAATCCTCTTGGGTTTTAACAACTTTAAATAGTTTTGTGTCATCTGCAAATTTGATAACCTCACTCGTTATTCCACTTTCCAGGTCATTTATGAATATGTCAAAAAGCAGCGGACGCAGCACAGATCCCTGGGGTACACCACTATTCACCTTTCTCCATTGGGAAAATTGGCCATTTAGCCCTACCCTCTGCTTTCTGTCTTTTAACCAGTTCCTATCCCATGACTCTCTAGTTTTGCCAAAAGTCTCTGATGAGGGACCTTGTCAAAGGCTTTCTGAAAGTCCAGATACACAATATCAACCGACTCACCTTTGTCCACCTGATTTATTCACTTCTTCAAAAAAACATAACAGATTAGTAAGACAAGATCTTCCTTGTCTAAAGCCATGTTGGCTGTCTCCCATTAGGTCATGACTATCTACATGCTGAGTAATTTTATTCTTTATGATGGTTTCTACCATTTTTCCCGGTACTGATGTCAGGCTCACCGGTCTGTAGTTTCCCGGATCACCCCTGGAACCCTTTTTAAAAATTGGTGTTACATTGGCGATCCTCCAATCTTCAGGTATTAGAGATGATTTTAATGATAGTTCACAGATTACTAATAGCAGGTCTGCAATCTCATATTTCAGTTCTTTCAACACCCTTGGATGTATACCATCCGGCCCAGGTGATTTGCTACTTTTCAGTTTATCTAATAGTTGTAATACATCTTCCCGATGTATCAATATTTCCTTCAATTCTTCCGCACCTTCAGTCATGGGTAACATCCCTACATCTTCCTCAGTAAAGACTGAAGCAAAGAATTCAATCAATCTCTCCGCTATCGCCTTGTCGCCTCTTAGTGCTCCTTTAACCCCTTTATCATCTAATGGACCAACTGACTCTCTCACAGTTTTTTTGCTACGAATGTACTTGAAAAGGTCTTTACTTCGCGTTTTTGCTTCCGCAGCAAGCTGCTTCTCAAATTCTCCCTTTGCCTGCCTTATCAATGCCTTGCATTTGACTTGCCAGTGCTTGTGCTGTTTCCAGGTATCGTCGTTTGGCTCTTTTTTACATTTCCTGAAAGATGCTTTTTTGGCAACAACAGCCTCTCTGACCTCACCTTTGAACCATGCTGGCAGTTTTTTGGACTTCCTTCCACTTTTCTTAAAGCGTGGAATACAGCTGGTCTGGGCTTCCAAGATAGTATTTTTCAACAACAGCCAAGCCTGATGTACGTCTTTAACCTTTGTAACTGCTCCTTTTAGTTTTTTCTTAACTATTTTCCTCATTTTATCATAGTCTCCCTTTCGAAAGTTAAAAGGTAGTACTGTGGATTTCCTTACTATCCCTCCTCCACTAATTAAATCAAAGGCGATCATGCTATGATCACTATTGCCAAGTGGCCCCAACAACCTTATCTCTTGCACTAGATCTGGTGTTCCACTAAGGACTAGGTCTAATATGGCTTCCCCTCTGGTCGGTTCATGAACCAGCTGCTCCAAGAAGCAGTCATTTATTTTATCTAGGAACTTTATCTCCTCCCTAGCATGTCCTGCTGTGACACTGACCCAGTCGATACCGGGTTAGTTGAAATCACCCATTATTATTACTGCGCTGTAACATTTGTTAGCTTCCTTGATTTCTTGGAGCATTTCATCATCCATTTGGTCATTCTGGCAAGGCGCTCGATAGTACACCCCCACTGCCATTGCCTTCCCCCTTTTACATGGAATTTCAGTCCATATAGATTCTACAGCAGATTTTGTTTCCTGCAAAAAACTTTAATCCTTTCTGACTCAATGCCCTCTCTAACATAGAGAGCAACCCCTCCACCAATTTGATCAGCTCTATCATTACGATATAGTTTGTACCCAGGTATCAGTGTCCCACTGGTTGTCCTCCTTCCACCATGTCTCTGATATTCCAATCATATCTAACCTTTCATTTAGTGCTATATATTCTAACTCTCTTATCTTATTTTTTAGACTTCTAGCATTTGCATACAAGCATTTTAGAAAATGTATTTTATTCATATTAATTTGGCTATTGTTAGACATGGGTAATTTAGGATCTTTAAGCTCAGTGCTCCATACTTGAGGGCATTTGGGCTACTTTATTCTTTTGTGGAACCTCTCTGCTTTTGGTAGTATCCTTCAAAGATACATTCTTCCGAACAATCCGCTCTTGGGCGACTGTCGGTTTTCCCCTAATATCTAGTTTAAAAGCTGCTCTATCTCCTTTTTAAAGGTTAATGCCAGCAGCCTGGTTCCATCCCGGTTAAGGTGAAGCCCATCCCTTTGGAAGAGCCCCTCCTTTCCCCAGAATGTTCCCCAGTTCCTAACAAATCCAAAACCCTCATCTCTGCACCATTGTCTCATCCACGCATTGAGACTCCGGAGCTCTGCCTGCCTTTTGGGTCCTGCGCGTGGAACAGGAAGCATTTCGGAGAACGCTACCCTGGAAGTTCTGGATTTCAACTTCCTACCTAAAAGCCTAAATTTAGCCTCCAGAACCTCCCTACCACATTTTCCTATGTCATTGGTAACGACATGTATCAAGACAGCAGACTCCTCTCCAGCACTATCTAAGACCTTATCTAGGTGGCGCGTGAGGTCCGCTACCTTCGCACCAGGCAGGCATGTTACCAGGCGATCCTCACGTCCACCAGCCACCCAGCTATCTACATGCCTAATGATCGAATCACCAACTATAACGGCTGTCCTAACCCTTTCCTCATGGGCACATGGCTCTGGAGAAACTTCCTCGGCGCGAGAGGGTTTAAATCACCTGGAGGACAGTAGCAACCATGGCCCCTCCTTAAATGTGCTTCACTAGATATCATATGCAGAGAGGCAACTTGCTCCTCACTTGATATTCTTACCTCACATTTAATTCTTGGAATGGTCTGTAGTCTGCATTTGATCAAGTTGTTTTGGCCAAACTTGTAACATTGGCAATTCTCACATTTTTTCTTTGACTGAGTTGTTCTTAGATAATTGGGCAGGCTTTAACTAAATAAAGCAACCTTGAGCTTGGGAGTCATAGTTGTGTTCTTGACTTAGTCCTTATCACCAAAAGAAATAGTGTTTCTCACCTGTAATGGATGTTTTCATTAGATAGCGGGATTGAATTCTCAATCCCTCCCACTTCTTGAGAAATGCTAAGAAGATCGCTGCATGTGACGAGAGCTGCACATGTTTAAAACTTAAATTTAGTTCTGTGCTCTTGTTGAACTGATCTGTCCTGCTGCTGTGGGATGACCTCACCAGTTTGTATACCTGAACGATCCTGCTGTCTACGGAAAACACTTGATACAGGTGTGAAACAATGGTTTAGCTCTGTTTCCAAAAATTTCCTTAAGACCCATAATTTAAGTAGAGCTCACCTGTGTCCAATTTCAATGGTTGAGCTAATTTGAATACTCCTATTGAAGGGCCAAGCTGTATGAATTTTAGAGCAAAGGTCTAAATATGCCTAGCACCTACTGAAAGAATTCTGGGATAGTTATTCAAAGGGGGCTGGCTGTAAGAAAATTTCTCCAGGAACAAGCAGGAAGTCTGTCCTCACATATGGGTGATGTCGTCTGCGCTGACGGAGCATGCGTGGTCCCTTCTCTCCCAAGGGTGCCATCTTGCTCAGTCTCCTTTTTTCTGCAGAGCCCAATGGAGATCTGTCCCGTTTCCCCAGAAAAAAGCCCTTGCTAAATCCTTAATTACCTTTCCTGGTTTCCATACCGGTTCCTTTTTCCACCTTGAGCTGGCAGCAGACTCTGTTGTTCTCAGCTCTTTTCCCCTTTTTTCAGTTGAGGCTTGCCTCGACTGGCGTTCACGCCTTTTTTCGCCCCAAGACTGATTGACCTCGGCTAGGTGTTTCTCACCATGTCTCCCAGTGGCTTTGAGAAATGTGACCGCTGCAGTCAGTAACAGACACCCATGACTGCTGCCTACACTGCCTGGGACCGGACCATGACAGCACCACCTGCGACCTGTGCCAGGCCATGACGCCTAAGACCAATAAAAAGAAGTCAGAGTTGCATGAAAAACTGTTCCCAAGGTCTGACTTGGCACTGGCCTCCCCTGCACTGAGCTCCAAGCCCTGCATGTCCCATGAGGCCTGAGTGTCTTTGGAGTCCTGCAGTGGTGGCTCCTCCAAGAAGACCTCAGACCCCGAGGGAAAGAAGAAAAAATTCCCTGAAGTCTGTCGAGGTTCCACCAAAGAAACCCGATAAAACTCCTTGGAGGGACTTGGGCGGCTCCGATAAGCACCCTACCAAGGTCCTCAAAAAGGATTCCTCAGCCGGTCGAGGACATACTTGCTCCACAGCTTTTGGCGCTGTGCCTGAGATTCTTGGTACCCATGCCAAAAGCTGCGGAGCCTTCTGGCTTAAAAACTAGAATGGCTGTCCTGGAGCAGAACATCACTGCTATCCTGGCCCTGTAGCAGGCAATGATGGCTGGTTCGTCTGTATAATCTGCCCCGATGACCGGTCCCCTGACTGCAGGGGGGGTCCTTGGTCATCTAGCTGAGCTCTGAGCGCCACTGGCCTCAGGTAAGTCCTCTGCACTGGTCAAGGTCCCAGTCCCATTCCTCTTGAATCTGATCCTCCCGGCAAGTTTCCACAACTTGGACCCCAGGTCCTCCGGAGACCCCAGGCCCCTCGGCACTGGCCTCTAGGCAAGGAGTTGCAGGGCCTCTGATTTGTCATCACCCCTCAACGCCAAGTGGGAGACCACCGATGAGGCATCCCTGGAAACCAGATGGCACAGACATCCTCTTGGACCAGTCTCCCCCAGCACCATTCTCCTCTGGAGGATGTGGCCTTCCATGACTTTGTCAGGTATATGGCCAGAGCCCTCTCAGTGCAAACCGAGGTGAAGGAGGACCCATGCACCAAAGAGCTGGAGATCCTCCAGTATGAGTCCTCTACCCAAGGAAACTTTCATGGTACCAGTGCAGTCTATCCTTGAGCAGCTCCTTTTGAGAATGTGGGAGACCCTGACGTCTGAACCAGTGGTCAGCCGGTGCCTTGACACCATGTACCATGTCAGGAAGGGGCCTGGGTTCCAAAAACCCCTAACTCCCACATAACTCCATGGTTGTCAAGTCAATCATGTAAAAATTCAAGAGCCAGAAGACCCATTCTTCTGTTCCCCCTGGTAGGTATGCTAGTGCCTTCGATGCTCTTGGGCGCAAGTGCTACCAGGGCTCTATGCTGAGGTGTCTGATCCAGGCCTATGAGTTATACATATGCATGTACCTCCAGGCCCTAACCCAGGAGTTGTCTGGGTTTTCAGCAGGGCTTACTGGGGAACTCCTTCAACGGTTCCAATTCTTGACCTCCGGCATCAAGGGCTGCTAAGTTCCTTTCCCAGGCAGCCTACGATGGCTTTGAGTATGTGGCTTGGTAGCAGTGGCCGGCATCTGTGCCAGATGCCAAGCCTGGTTGCAGTTTTTGGACTTTGAGCAGTGGGTTCAAGAAAAGCTGCTCGACGTCCCCTGTACCAGGAGAACCTGTTCAGCAAACCTATGGCTGACAAGGCCGCTGAGATAGAGGCCGATGTGGTGACTCGACAGAGGCTCTCCAAGACAACCTCATTCTTCCCCCATAAGAAACCATCGGGGAAAAGACCACCTGTTCCTGAGGAAAAAGGGACTCTTTAATCAGAATCACCACTAACAGCCCTTCTCGGGCCAGCAGCAATGTCCTCACCCCAAAAGACAAAATTATGGAGCCCAGAAGCCAAAGGCACAGAAGCCCCAGCTCCCAACCAGCCCAGGGGGAGCTTTGGACTCCCAGGGAAAGGCCTCCCCTCCCCTCCCCCAGGAGACCTTCACCAGCCCACAAGGGGCTGCCTGGCACTCTTCACCCACAGGTGGGCCAGTATTACCTCAGACCAGTGGATACTGCAGGTGGTAAGGGAGGGATTTCTCCTCCACCTACAGCCGTTACCACCCAGATTTTTTCCAGGAGAGCCAGTGTTTCTCCTCCTTCACTAGATCCTTCTGCTCTTAGAGCTCGCAGGCCTGCTCAGGGACAACGCAGTAGAGCCTGTACCCTAACTTCTATAGGAAAAAGGCTTCTACTCCAGATACTTCCTTGTCCCAAAGAGAACTGGGGGCCTCGGGCCCATACTAGACTTGAGAAACTTTAAACAAGTTTCTGGTGAGGGAGAGGTTCAAGATGCTCTCTTGGAACACTCTTGCCTTGCTTCTACTAGGGATATTAGCTGTGCTTCTTGGACCTAAAGGATGCATACACGCACATCCTGATCCATCCCTCCCACAGGCAATACCTACGGTTCGTGGTGGGAGGAGGGCGCTACCAGTACAAGGTGCTACCCTTCGGCCTGGCCTCCTCATCAGGGGTATTTACCAAATGCCTAGCAGTGGTAGCAGCCTACCTGTGCCTACAAGCGACTTTTATTTTCCCCTACCTGGACAACTGGCTCATCAGAGGTGGTATGGCCTCAGACGTCAGTCAGGCCACAGAATGTGCAACCCTTCTGTTGCAGCACCTGGGGTTCATCATTGACTACTCCAAATCCCATCTCTCTCCAGCCCACAATCTGGAGTTCATAGGTGCCCAGTTGGACACATTACAGGCCAGGGCCTTCCTTCCAAGAGAGAGGGCGGAACGCCTCAGGCAACTGGCATGAGAGGTATGCTGCCACCAGTCAGTGCCGGCTCGTTCCCTTCTCCACCTACTGTGCCTTACGGCCTTGATGGCCCATATCATGCCTTCAGCCCGCTTACACATGCAGACAGCCCAGTGGTGCCTACTTTTGCAGTGGACTCAGGCCACGGGCAAGCTACGGGACAGGGTCAGGGTTACCTGCCAACTGGCAGAGTCCCTTAACTGGTGGCAAAGCCTGCCCCCACCTCCAGGCAGGAATGCCCTTCCAGGCACCACACTGCAGAGGACCCTGAATACAGATGACTCCCTCCTGGGTTGGGGGGGTCACATTTTGGAGAATGCCTCATGCAGGGCAGCTGGTCTCAGGAGGATCAATCTTCTGGAGCTCAGGGCAATCCTCTTGGCCCTACAAGCATTCTGCCACTGCCTGTAGCACCGACCTGTACTGATCCAGATGGACAACCAGTTTTTATATCAACAAGCAGGGGGGCACGGGCTCGTACTCCCTCTGCCAGGAGGTATTGACCCTCCTCTCCTTCGCAGCATGTAACATGCTCCTGCAAGCATTGTACCTCCCGGGCCAGGACAACTGCCTAGCGGACAGGTTGAGCAGAGTCCTTTGCCCACACGAGTAATGAAGCAGCTCTTCCACCTCTTGGGGAAGGTCTTTGATGGACCTATTTGCCTCTCCAGACAACACGTAGCTACCCCGTTTCTGCTCCCATCAGCCGCACCCGGCGAGAGTAGCGGCAGATGCCGCCTTGATCTCGTGGTCTGAGGGCCTACTCTTTGCGTTCCCACCGACATCCTCCCCCCCTCCCCCCTTTTTGGTCACCAGGACCCTCTTTTCGGAGCGAGAAGGCATCAGCCATACTGAATGCCCCCAGGTGGCCCAGGCAACCTTGGTTCCCTCTACTGCTTTCCATATCTGTGGCTCTCCAAGTCCCTCTGCACCAAACCCCAGACTTCCTGTCCCTGGAGAAGGGCTCTCTTGCACCCCATTCTGGGGTCACTAATGCTAACAGCATGGCTGCTGAAAGGGTAGCATTGGCCCTTTTCAATCTTCCAGGAGAAGTTGAGGAGATCCTACTCTGGCCTCCTGAAAACCCTTCAGACGGGCTTACGCCTTTAAGTGGAGAAGGTGCCCTGCCTGGTGTGTGGAAAAAGAGGACAATCTGTTCTCCTGCCAGGTGCAACTACTACTGCAGTACCTACTGCACCTGTCACCCACTGGCCTAAAATCTAACTTGGGGTACATCTGAGCGCCATAGCTGCTCACCATCACCCTATCAAGGGAAAAGCAGCAGAATGGGACCTCACTGTGGTGCTCTCCCAGCTAACCAAACTGCCGTTTCAGCCCCTGGCCACTTGCCACCTGCGGTACCTGTCTTGGAAAGTGGCCTTTCTGGTGGCCTTTACATCCGCTCGAAGAGTGAGCGAACTCAAGGCTGTGGTGGCAGATCCACCATATGCAAGATTCTACAAGAACAAGGTAGTGCTCCACACACACCTTAAATTCCTCCCGAAGGTGGTGTATCCTTTCCACCTCAACTAGGAGGTGGTCCTCCCCATCTTCTTTCCGCGGCCTCATGCCGGCAAGGAGGAACTAGTACTTCACATGCTAGATTGCAAGTGGATCCTGTCTTTCTACTTACAGTGGACCCAGGGCCTTCAAAAAGCTCCTCAGCTTTTTGTGTCTTATGACCCCAGCAGATGGGCTCCCCGTGACTAAGCGAACTCTGTCCACTTGGGTGGCAGACTGTATTGCCCTCACCTGTGAGTGAGCTGGCCTCTCCCTTGAGCAACAGATCACAGTGCATCGTGTGAGGGCGATGGCTGCATTGGTGGCTAACCTCCACTCCTTGCCGGTGACGGAAATCTGTAAGGCCGCCACATGGTCGTCAATTCACATGTTCACAGCTCACTACTGCCTGGAGAGTAAGTCCCACAGGGACAGTGCCTTTGGCCAGGCAGTACTCCGTAATATTCTCCGGGTGTAGGCAACTCCTGCCCTTCGACTGTTCTGTGTTCAGGCTACCGGAGTGCTAGTGTCGCTCATGGCTACCCAATTGGTCGCTATTGGTGCTATCCTGTTTCGGTCCTCGGCAGCCTGGAGCTAGGGAGTTCAATATGTGAGGACTGACTTCCTGCTTGTTCTTGGAGAAAGCGTAGTTACTCACCTGTAACAGGTGTTCTCCAGGGACAGCAGGAATCGGTCCTCATAACCCTCCCTCCTCCCCAGGGAGTTGCCGCCATACCTTGTTTTAGTTTTTATTGCAGTCCTAGCTATGTCATCTAACTGAGCAAGATGGCACCCTTGGTCAAGAAGGGGAGCACAAATGCTTGGTAGCATGTCCCAAAGGCTTTCTTTGAAAGCTAGGAAAATGCTCTGCGTGGGCTCAGTTGGCGCTGATGTTACCCATATGTGAAGGCTGATTCCTGTTGTCCCTGGAAAACACCTGTTACAGGTAACTATTCTTTCAATGAGTGAGTAATCTACAGGAACAAGCAGGAATGTAGTCATCACATATGGGTATCGTCGGTACCGACGGAGCCTGCGCGGGAACGCTCCCCAGCATCCAATCAGAAAGCTTTTGGGAGCATCCCACAGCACCTGCATGCTGCCTTCCCGCCTTTCCCAACTGCCTCTCTCCAGTTCTTCTTTTTCCGTGGAGCCAGCAGGTCGTGTTCCTGTCACCGCAGAAGAAGTCCTTTTTTCTTTCTTTTTGTGGTCGCGTCTGCCTTCTTCGACGCTCTACCGGTACCACCGGTCTTTCTTTTCTTATTTCTGGTAAAAAAAAAAAAAAAAAAATCTTCTCTTTTCCTCTTCTTCAGGTGCATGCGCCTTTTTGAGCCTTAGGCCTTAACATGGAAAAACCTGCCTCAGGTTTTAAAAAGTGCACTAAGTGTGGCAGTACCATTTCCGTCACCGACACCCATGAATGGTGGTTAAAATGTTTTTAGGTCCTGACCACTCCATCACGGATTGTGTCCTGTGCCATGATGTCTAAAAGAGGTCAGCAGAACCAAGCTGCCAAGCTCAGTACCCTGTTTCCCTCTGTTGTAGCTTCGGTGGCATCGACTTCTTCCAGGGCTGCTTCTTCCTCCTGTAGATCTCAGGTAACTAAACATAAATCCAGCCGGTCCTTGAAGGGTAGATCTCCTCCTCCTAAGCATCGAGATGCCTCTGGCGTTGCCCTCGAGTATTCTTCACCGGCAAAATTACCCCGGTGGGAGGCTTTGGCTTCCAAAGCATTATCGGGGTTCCAGGATGTTCTCGATGGCTCGGCCTCGACAGATCTCCTGGTGCCATGCTCTGGGGTACCGGCGGTCTCCTCCGGTACCGACATCCAGGCATTGGCAGCATCGATAGACCAGAGTTCTGGCTATGGAACGCAGTCTGGCGGCTCTCCTTGTGGCATCGACGTCCTTGGTACCGCGACAGACAACTCCGCCGGTACCGGCACTGGCACCGTCACCGTCATTGGTATCGGTACCAGTACCGATAGCATCGGTGTCTGCTCTGCCAGTACCCTGTCCTCCGATGCCCTCCGGTACTGATTCTCCGGTACCTGTGATTCCCGATACCGACCTTGGTCGGTATGGGTATCGGGCTCTGCAAGAGTATCCTGACAGACAATACTTTGAGTCCTCAGAAGAATCTGAGGATTCTGAAAGTTCTGTCGATGCAGCGATGCTTCTTCCAGAGGAGTCGTCCTCCCCTAAACGCAGGATGTCTCCTCCAGAGGATATGTCCTTCCAAGACTTCATCAGGGAGGTGGCTCGGGGCCTGTCCATTACTGTGGCCCCTGAAACAGAGCAAAGGGCCAATGAGTTGGAAATTCTACAATATCCCAAAACTCCTAAGGAGGCAGCTACCTTACCATTCATGAGATTTTGTATGATCTCATGTTGAGGATGTGGGAAACGCCTCTTACCACCTCTCCTCATTCTCGTAGATTGGATACTATGTATAGAGTCCCTCCTTGTCCTGGATTCCATAAGACTCTGCTTCCTCACTACTCTATTGTGGTGGAGTCCGCTATGAGAAGGATCAGAAGTGCAAAAAGGCATGCCTCTAATCCTTCAGGACGTGAGTGCAGAACCCTGGATGCTTTTGGGCGTAGTCTTCCAAGCTTCCATCTTTCTGCCAGGATCAGTTCCTATAGTCCCTACACGGGAATGTTCCTAAAGGAGGTCACACATAATTTACAGGCTCTAAGTCCTTTCATTTCTGAGGATAAAAGACAGGACTTTCTCACTTGGGTCAAACATGCCCAAGATGTTTCTAAATTTTCCAACCGTGCAGCCTTTGACTGCTTTGAGTGTATAAGCAGAACCTCTGCTATCGCCATAGGTGCACGTAGAATTGCTTGGCTCCAGGCATCTGATCTAGAACTCTGGGTACAAGACAAATTGGGAAATATCCCTTGTACTGGTGAAAACCTGTTTGGTAAAGATTGGCAGGAAAAAGACAATGAAATGGATGCTGAAAATTCCACCTTGGATAGACTATCCAAGTCCACTGCTGATCCTGTTAGAAAGAAATTTGTTCAAAAAAACATCTTTTTCTAAAAAGAAAATATTTTATCCTGCTTATGTTCAGCAGGCATCTTCTGCAGGTCAGCTTTCAAGGAAACGTCAGCAACCACCCAAACAGACGAAAACAAAGGCTGCTAGGCCTCCACCGGCCCAGCAGCCTCAGCCTCCTCAGGGCTTTTGACTTTCAGCTAGAGAACTTAGGTTCTGGTCCCTCCAGAACCAGAAAGGCTTCCACCATTCCAGGAAGGTTATGTCATTCCCCCCAGATGGGGGCAAATAACAGCAGAGCATTGGACACTCTCCATCATAAAGGAGGGGTACAAGCTTCATTTTTCAAGCATGCCCCCTCACACAGTAGTGAAGCAGTTCAATTCTCTCTCATCACCCTGTTAGGTCAGGAGGTGGCTATCTTTCTTGCCCAAGGGGCAATAGAAGACGTACCTCTTCATCAACAGGGCACAGGATTCTATGCCCCTTATTTTCTTATTCCAAAGAAAACAGGGGGTTACAGGCCTATTTTAGATCTCAGAGAATTGAACAAATTCCTTGTCAAGGAGAAATTCAAGATGATTTCTCTCGGAGCTCTGCTACCATACCTTCAGAGTCAGGATTGGCTTTGTTCTCTAGATCTCAAGGATGCGTACACCCATGTCCTCATCCATCCAACCCATAGAAGGTTCCTTTTTCAAGGAAAGCACTACCAATACAGGGTGCTTCCTTTTGGTCTGGCCTTGGCACCAAGGGTGTTCACGAAATGCATGGCTGTTGTAGAAGCATTTCTCCGCAATCTAGGGATATTTGTCTTTCCTTACTTGGAGGACTGTCTCTCATTCGAACTCCAACACAGTCAGAGGCCAGGACTTTCTCTATACTGCACAATGCGTATCCTTCAGTATTTAGGGCTGGTAATAAACATCCCAAAATCCACTCAGTCTTTAGAGTTCATAGGAGCTTTCCTGGATATCCCAAGCGCAAGGGCCTATCTCCCCCAGGCTCGTTGCCTTCGCTTGGTGCAGTTAGCTTCTCAAGCAGTGCTAAAGCCTCATCTAACTGCTTGAGAAATGTTGCAACTACTAGGCCACATGGCATCCACCGTGCATGTGGTTCCATATGCTCGCCTCCACATGAGGGCAGCTCAGTGGACTTTATCTACCCAATGGACCCAGGCATCAGGGTGCCTGTCAGACAAAATAGCAAACACAAGTTGCCTCATTTTGTCCCTCCAGTGGTGGAAGTCCACTCAAAACCTGTTTCTGGGGTCCCCCTTTCAGCAACCCTTACCCCAAGCAACTCTCACAACAGATGCTTCTCCAGTGGGTTGGGGAGCTTATCTGCAAGACCTCTCTACCCAGGGCACCTGGTCTCCACAAGAGTTGTCTGCATATCAATCTCTTGAAACTCAAAGCAATCTTTCTTGCTCTGTGAGTGTTCCACTCCCTGCTCAGCTACAAGACAGTCCTCATTCATACGGACAATCAAGTAGCCATGTTCTATGTGAACAAGCAAGGGGGAATGGGCTCTCTGTTGCTTTGCAACGAAGCTTTGCGACTATGGGCCCTCGCCAGAGAGCATCAGATTCATCTTCTGGCAGTGTATCTTCCAGGCATTCAAAACTCTTGGGCGGACAGACTCAGTTGAGTTCTGCTTCCACACGAGTGGTCTCTGCATGCAGACCAGGTGCCCAGGATATTTAAACTTTGGGGAACCCCGGACATAGACCTCTTTGCAAGTCCGTGGAATGCCAAACTTCCCCGGTTCTGTTCCAGAACTCCGTCTCAGGGGGCTCAGGCCAGAGATGCTTTCCTCCTTTACTGGGGTCAAGACTTCCTGTATGCCTTTCCACCCATTCCCCTAATTCCCAAAACCCTGTTCAAGCTTCAGAGAGACAGAGGCCATATGATTCTCATAGCACCACATTGGCCACGGCAAGTGTGGTACCCTCTGCTTCTACATCTCTCTCGAGCTCCCTCCCTGGAGTTAGGGTCTGCTCCAGATCTCCTGTCTCAGGAGGACGGAATGTTATGGCATCCCAGTCCCCAGTCTCTGCATCTCAGGGCTTGGTTGCTGAAGGTCTAGATCTCCAAGTTCTTAATCTTTCTCAGCAAGTGAAAGATGTTCTTTATGCCTCCAGAAAACCTTCCACTAGACGCTCTTATGCTTTCAAGTGGAAAAGGTTTACCGTTTGGTGTTCGGAAAAGGGTCTTAACCCTCTTGCGATACCTCTGGAATCTTTGCTGGAGTATCTCCTTCATTTATCTAATGCAGGCCTTAAGACAAATTCAGTAAGAGTCCATTTGAGTGCTATTGCAGCTTCCCTTAAGCCTCTAAATGGACACCCTATTTCCTCTCATCCTCTTGTAGCAAGATTTATGAGAGGCCTTCTTCTAACTAAGCCTCCCATTAGGCCACCACTGGTGGCATGGGACTTAAAATTGGTTCTCGGGCAGCTTATGAGACCACCTTTCGAACCTTTAGCTACCACCTCCTTGAAATTCCTTTCTTGTAAGGTTATCTTTCTCATTGCAATCACAGCACGTCGCTTTAGTGAGTTGCAAGCGCTAGTAGCTAATCCACCTTATACAAGGTTCCATCATGACAAGGTAGTCCTTAGGACTCATCCACACTTTATGCCTAAGGTGGTCTCGCCTTTTCATCTGAACCAAGCGGTCTACCTACCTGTGTTTTTTTTCCAGGGGCTCATGCATCAAATGCAGAGAGGAATCTTCATACCTTGGATTGTAAAAGAGCTCTAGCTTTTTATTTACAAAGAACACAGCAACATAGAAAGTCCTCTCAACTCTTTGTTGCTTTTGATCCTTCTCATTTGGGACTTCCAGTCTCCAAGAGAACACTGTCTAACTGGATTGCTCAGTATATTTCCTTCGCCTGTCAGAGTAAGAACCTTTTCTCTGGAGGGCCATGGCAGCCTCAATGGCTCATCTGCACTCTGTGTCTATCGACGACATCTGTCGAGCAGCCACTTGGGCCTCGGTTCATACCTTTACAGCCCATTACTGCTTGGAAAGGACTTCCGCCGGGATGCCTTGTTTGGTCAGGCTGTTCTCCAACACCTGTTCCATACCTAATCAACTCCTATCCACCATCCCTGGTAGGATGCCAGAGATCCATGGGGGGAAGTGGAGCCCTTTTCAGGGACACACAACTTCTTGGGTCTCTCCCTGGCACCTATAGCTTGGGAGTCCCCATATGTGATGACTACATTCCTGCTTGTTCCTGGAGATATCATAGTTACTCACCTGTAACAGGTGATCTCCGGGAACAGCAGGAATTTAGTCCTCACAGCCCACCCACCTCCTCTAGGAGTTGTATCTCTCTATCTCTTTCCTTTCCCTCTCTCTCTTTTTGTCTCAGCTTTAAAACTCAACTGGAGAGAGGCAGTTGGGAAAGGTGGGAAGGCAGCCCGCAGGTGCTGTGGGATGCTCCCAAAAGCTTTCTGATTGGACGCTGGGGAGCGTTCCCGCGCAGGCTCTGTCGGTACCGATGATACCCATATGTGAGGACTAAATTCCTGCTGTTCCCAGAGATCACCTGTTACAGATGAGTAACTATGCTTTCTTGCAACACTGTCGGTGCTTTCAAGATTTGTATGAACTGAGGGAAGAACTTCTAACTTCTAACTTTTTTATTTTTTATTTTTTTTATTTTATTTAAAGTTTGAGTCCGAGCTGGTTGGTTTATTTATTTTTTTGGACATTCTTTTATACCGCCTCTTCCAGAGATTAGATGCGGTTTACATAGAACAGAATAATAATGAACTTATTATTTTTACAATGAACGTTTTAGGACAATTTACTAATTTTTAAAAGTTTATTATATATTTAACTAAACAACTGAACTATTTACAGAAGGTAAAGGTTGACCTGCTTAGTGATGAGACCTGGTGTAATAAAGTTTCATTCCTAGCTGACTTTTTCCAAGTATTGAACACTCTCTTCTTTGTTAATACAAGTGTTTTCTTTCTTCCCCTGCATAGTCTTGTTATCTCCTTTAAGGAAAAACTAACACTGTGGGGAACCAGAATCAAGAGAACAACATTGAAATGTTTGAACTGACAAAAAGTTGCAAACTGAACAAAAATCTTGTCAATTTACTTCTACAGAAGCGTCACTGCTGAGTGAAAACATTGAAAAGTATTTACTGTCACTTGATATATCTTTCTTGGACTGGATGAGAGATCAGTTTGTGTTAAGTTTGTTTAAAGTTTAGTAACGCAATCTTAATACTCGTTTTTTAAATGATAAAATATATCTTTAAAAAATTGATGGTGTGTCTTGACAATTTTAGCGCCTTGTCAGTGTGCCGTGAAAATTGCTGGTTTAGGGGGAAACCCTGTGCGATTTTGTTAAGAACTCAGACCTGTGGTTTGGATTGCCAATGTTTTGACTCTTCAGGATTCAACAGAATTTTGTATTACTGTCCAGGAGGTCAAAGGATGATTAATGTGAAAAATGTCTGGACAGAGTTTAAACCTCTATCTGCAGTTCTCCAATCCTCCTCCCTGTGAGTTAGCCTGCCCTGTTTGATTGCTGTGTAACTAGCTGCAGAGATTTGGATAGGGTCCAGTCAGTGGAGAATATTGTAGATGCGGAGCACTGTAAGGCAGCTCTAGTTATAGGAAAGGAGCTGAGTTGGGGGAGTTTCTGTGCTTTAGAAGTGAAGTTTTGGCCTGTGGTGTTGGATTCAAGAGAAGTGAATCCACCCCTCCTCCCCCTAAAACAAGTCCCAATACATTTCTGTGGCAGAAGCAGTACCAACAGCTGTGGCCTATATTCTGATTCATTGTAAACTGTCCCTCCCTTCTGTTTTCCTCTTCCGATCACAGAGACGCAGAAAACCAACACAGACATAAACTCTACTACTACTACTACAATTTCTTACCATTGGTATAGCACTACAAGGTCAACCTTTAGCAAAGCCACTTCCATGTGTGCGCACACCTGCTATCAAGCTCACCTGCCCGTCGACCCACGCCCGCATGCACACATATTTGGAAAGGAATCTATAAGTCATATTCTGCATGCTTTCCTCACTTGCTATATTTAATGTACTACAGGAGTAGAATGTTTCAGTTGCTGTCTAGAGGTAGCGTGCCTGTAAACCTACTTATGTAATTGTGTGTGACACGGCTAATAGTTTATAATGTCCTGAAGAGCAGTGTGGCTGATGAGGTAACTTAGCACTGGCAAGGAGATCTTTTCAGTATATTCGTCCAACTAAAAATGCTGTTGGTATGACTCTGTCCTATGTCTTCTACCTATGATTTGAAATGGAGTTTGTATGTGCAAAGGGCTCACCTGCCTTTAGCTGTAACTTAAATGAAGCTTCCATATCGTCCTGCTAGACCATTTCAGACAAGTAGGTTGTGTTCCCCTATCAGCAGATTGGTGGAGACAACCAATGAAAAGCCCAAGTTTCATTGACATCACTCTCATTCCTCTATTTGCTTCAGCCACCAGAGGTCCCTCAGTATTTTTGTCTCCAGCAGATGGATTTTTTCCTCTGAAGAAAATCTGAGGACTGAGTGGAAAAGAGATTGAGTAAATGTTTGAATGACCACTTCGAGCCCTAATGGGGTGATTCTCTCACTTGGTCATGACGTGGGAGGCTCCACTAGACTGCAGTCTCTTTGGTAGCCATAGGAGGAGGGAAAACTGTTTCAGCTCTACGCCCTTATGATAAGTGCCTATTGAGCAGCCATAGATTGGAAGGATTTGGAAGAATGTGGAAGAGTACAGTAGCCTCACGCAACCTCTGTGTCCCCACCCTCCTCTCCATTCCCCCTTCTCTCTCCTGAAGATTGCAGAAGGCTGTTAGAGGGATCTGCCTGCCAGCTAACTTTCACACAGTGTTAAAATAAGCCCAGCCAATGAAGCAGTTTCAGGGGAGTAGAGCTGAGCCCAGCACAGATCCTACGCCTGGGGCTTTCGGGGTGCGTATGAAGGCTTGATCTTGTCATTGTTGTTGGGGGCTCCTGTTCAGTCTCTGACGGATGCAATTCTGGGTAGACTACTCGCGACCATTGGCGCTGTGTGGGGGTTTCCTGCCGTGTTCTGTATGTGTTAGTAACGTGTTTGCCTATTGTGCACCTGGGGGTTGTGCAGTCCTAATGCGTGTTCCCCAAGCTGCTTCAACGAACACTCCTTCCCTAACGCCTTAACGTGTGTTGTGAAAAAGCGCAGTTAACGCATGCTTGTCTGCAGTCGCAGCCTTGGCATACACGCTTGTGATACTTACCCTGACTCTCTAACTTCTTCCAGGAAATGTTGTTTTGACCTGTGTCAAGCGAGTAGCCTCATCCTTTGATTCTGGACTCTGTCTTCCTGTATAGCAGCTTCTGACTTGCCCCTGAAGGGCATACATTCCCCCTCTCAGCCGGAGGAACTCTTTGTCGATCAAAAATGGACACATGAATGGTTAAGTTGAGGTAAACTGAAACCAAAGTATGAGAGCTTGATAGTTGCAGCCGAGGACAGTGGATTATGGATGAGATGGTTTACAGAGAGAGCATTGAAAAAACTGGCAAAACAGACAGATGTCGATTCTGCAAGATAGAGCTGGAAATGGTGACTTGCCTCATAGCTGGCTGTGAAGTTCTGATGGCGAAAAATTTCTATACAGAAAGGCACAACAAAGTAGCACATCTCGTCCTTTGGAAACTCTGTAAATACAACATCACTGTCTATGAAAAGCACTGGGATCATGACCCTAAGAAAATTACAGAGAATTAAGAGGTTCTGTGGGAACAAGCAGGAAGCCAGCCCTCACATATGGGTGACATCAGTGCGGACTGAGCCCTCGTGGAAGCATCTCCCTAGCTTTCAAAGAAAGCCTTTGGGAGATGCACCATGCATGTGTGGTCCCCTTCCCGCCCAAGGTTGCCATCTTGCCTCAGTCTCCTTTTTTCTGCAGAGCCCTTTAGACGTCTGTCCAGTTACCCCTGGAAAGTCCTTTTTCTTTGTTTTGTTTTATCTGGTACGCGTACCGGTTCCTTTCCCACCCTTGAACCAGCTCATTTTGGCGTTGCTCCTCAGGTTCATCTTTTTTCTTTTTGTTTTCTCAAGGTGTTCCTCAACAGGCGTTTGCACCCTTTTTTGGCCGCAGGCCTCTGACCCATGCCTAGGCAGCAGAGCCCCTTTTTTCCCCGATAGCCTCCAAGGATTTAAAGAAATGTGATTGGTGCAGTAAGATGACATCCCTCACCGATCCACATGACTGCCTCCTCTGCCTTGGGCCATGCTTACGGCATGGCTCTTGCAAGAGCCATCATGTAAGGGCTACTCTCCAGCTGTAATCTCTACTTTACTGGGTGTCCAGAGGAGGTCTACCGAGCTAGCATACATATGGGCATGGTGCCTATTTCAGTGCTGGTGTGGTGTGCGGAACTTGGCTCCTGAGGCTGCCAAGGTATAGGCTTTTCTGCAGGATGGCCTAGAGAAGAGCCTCTCTTAGCTCCCTGAAGGTTCAGGTGGCAACTTTAACCTATTTCAGTGGTCTGGTGGCGGGCAAGTCCTTGGCCTTGCACTCTGACGTCTCCCGTTTTTCTCCGAATGGTTCAACATCTGCATCCTCCCCTTCGGTCTGTGATCCCTTCCTGGGATCTGTCTCTGATGCTCAGGGCCCTATAGCGGTCCCTTTTGAAACTTTGAAGCTGTTGCTGCTGCTACTACTACTACTATTAATCATTTATATAACACAAGGCATATGCAGCACTATGCACACATAGCATAAGATGGTCCCTGTTCATTAGAACTTACAATCTAATCAAGATAGGCAGAACAATAGATGAGAACGAGAGTACAATAGGGAAGGATAAGGAGACGGGAGGAGAACAAAGGATTAAGATCCAAAAGCGGCTTGAAACCGGTGAGCCTTTAGCATGTATTTGAGAAGGGGGAGAGATGAGACATGATGTAAAGATACAGAAAGCTTGCTCCAGGCATAAGGAGCAGCAAGGTGAAAGGATCAAAGTTTGGAGTTGGTAGAGGAAGAGAAGGGCATAGAGAGATGAAAGCCAATGGAAGAATGGAGTTCACGAGAAGGGGTGTAGAGAGGAAAAGTAGTGAGGAGCAGCAGAATGAATGAATGTATTTATAGGTCAGAAGGAGAAGTTTGTATTGGATATGGAATGGAAGGGAAGCCAATGAAGTGATTTAAGAAGTGGGGTTATGTGAGTATAATGGGACTGGTGGAAGATTAGCCACACAGCAGAGTTTTGAAAAGACAAAGGGAGAAAGATGACTCAGAGGGAGACCAGCAAGGAGGAGGTTGCAATAATCTAAGTGAGAGGTGATTAAAGAGTGGATAAGTGTTTTAGTAGTGTGTTCAGAAAGGAAAGGGCAAATTTTGTTAGCTGCCATTTCTCTTTCTATAACTATCTATTGTATATGTGTGGAGAAGGAAAGGGAGGCATCATAGATGACTAAGGTTATGGGCTGAGGAAACAGGAAGCAGAAGAGTGTTATCAACAGAGATAGGGAAAAGAGAAAGGGGGAAGAGTGTTTAGGGGGAAAAATAAGTTGTTCAATTTGGGCCATGTTCAGTTTCAAATGGCGGTGAGACATCCAGGCAACGATATCAGATAGGCAGGCAGATGTATGGGCTTGGAGATTGGGAGAAATATGAGGTGTAGATAGATTTGAGGAGAGTCAGCATAAAAATGATACTGAAAACCATGGGAGGAGATGAGAGCGCCAAGGGA
The DNA here is from genome assembly GCA_033557465.1 of Ichthyophis bannanicus. Taxonomy (NCBI): domain Eukaryota; kingdom Metazoa; phylum Chordata; class Amphibia; order Gymnophiona; family Ichthyophiidae; genus Ichthyophis; species Ichthyophis bannanicus. The sequence goes on from CM066032.1 coordinate 1,153,683,963, forward strand.
CTGTTTATAAAGAGAGAAAAAGACAGCCTAAAACAAACCTTTGAGGTACACCAACAGAGAGGGCTAGCAGAAGAGAAGGAACCACCAGAACAAACACTGAAAGAGTACTGGGTGAGAGAAGAAGAGAACCAGGACAGTACAGAGACCCTAAAACCAAGTGAGGACAATATATCAAGAAGGTGGTGGTCAACGGTGTCAAAAGCAGCAGAGAGGTCAAGAATGAGGACTGAATAAAGGCCCTTGGATTTAGTCAAGAACAAGTCGCTGGAGACTTTTGCAAGGGCACTTTCAGTAGAATGTAAGGGACGAAAGCCAGACTGAAGTGAATCAAGGAGAGCTTGAAAAGAGAGAAATTCAAGGCAGCAGTGGAGAACTGCAGGTTGAGAATTTTGGAAATGGAGGGAAGAAGGGAGATGGGTTGATAATTAGAAGGAGAAGTAAGGTCAAGTGAAGGTTTCTTGGAGAGGTGTGACCAGAGCATGCTTGAAAGTTACAGGGGAAGAAGCAGTGGAGCTCGATAGGTTGAGAATGTGTGTAATGGAAGGGATGACAGAGGAGGAGATGGAATTAAGGAGATGGGAGGTGATAGGATCAGAGGAACAGGTTGTAAGTTTACAGGAGGAAAGAAGACGAGAGATTTCCTCTTCAGAGATTATAGAAAAAGAAAGAAAGGGTAACAAATATTGAAGGGAAAAGTTGGTATTGAAGAGGGGGAAGAGGGGATGAAGGTGATCTTGAGGGGAATTGGAGTGTAATCTTGGTGACTTTGTTATGGAATAATTGACTAGGGTTTGGGTAGAAAGAGAAGGAGGCGCCTGAGATGGAGGTGCCTTGAGGAGAGTTGAGAAGACAACAGGGGTCAGAGGCAAGAGAGTTAGATGGACATAGTAGTTTTGCTTGGCGAGGGCTATGGCGGATTGGAAAGAAACAAGCATGAATTTGAAGTGAAGAAAATCTGAAAGGGAGTGAGATTTGAGCCAAATGCGCTCAGCAGAGTGGACACAGGAGTGAAGGTAGTGGTTAGCTGAAGACAGCCATGGCTGAGGCATAGCCTCATAGGACGAAGGATAGGCAGAGCAAGACTTCCAGAGCAGAGGAGAGAGCAGTATTATAGGAAACTAGAGTTGTTTCATCAATTGAGATAGAAGACAAAGAGGAGGAGAGAAGTGATGAGACTATAGTGGAGAGAGCCAAAGGATTGATAGCATGAAGATTCCTAAAAAGGTAGGAGGAGACTGGGTGAGAATGAGGTGGGCAATGATGAAGTGTGAAGCTAAGCAGGTGATAGATAAGGGAAGACATGAGGTACAGAAATTAGAGGGTAAACAATTAGAGAAGAAAATAAGATCAAGGCAATAGCTGTGCTGATGAATGGGTGCAGAAGAGCAAAGCTGGAGGTTGAATGAAGAGATAAGGGAAATGAGCTTAGAAGCATAGGGATCAGAAGGGTTCAACATGAATATTAGTCTCCACGAATAAGGTAGGGGGAAGAAGAATCGAGGAAAAAAGGAAAACCATGAGTCAAAGCCAGTGAGAAAGGTAGAGATGGATTTGTCAGGTGGTCTATAGATAGCAGCTATCCAGAGAGGTGTAAGGGATTGAAAAGACAGATGGAGTGGGCTTTGATGGAGGAAAAAGAGAGACTGAGGTAGAGGGAAGCATGATATTTTAAAGTATTTGATGCTCAAGACTGTGCCTTTGTTCTGCAAGGTGGTTTTCTGAGCTGCAGATCTTTATCTGACTTTTTCAATTGAGACCTTTTCCATTCAGCCTGTCTTCCTTCTTTCCTAAAATGTTGTCTCACTTGCACATGAACCAGATGGTTTGCCTGCCCTCCTTCTCCAAGGAGTAGTGTCGGGGGAAGGATAAGGTTCTTCACTTTGTGGCTGTCGGGAGAGTCCTCCTCTGGTACCTGGAGGGTACAAATTCCTTTCATAAGTCAGAACATCTTCTCTTTTTTTTTTTTGTTTGCTGACCCGTGCAAAGGTGAAGTTGCAGCCAAGTTGACCTTGGAGTGCTGGATTAAGGAGACTATTGCCTCAGTGGAAACAGAATACTGGGCTTGATGGACCTTGGTCCGACCCAGTATGGCATATCTTATGTTCTTATGTTCTGATGTTCTGATGTTCTGTTCTTATGTTCTTATGTTCTTATGTTCAGTGTATCTTTTATGGAATCAGCTGGTCCCAGTGGGCTGTGCACCTACTCTACTCGAGCACAAGTGTCCTCGTGGGTGGAGTAGAGCTTGGTTGCGCCTGCAAACATTTGTTGGGCAGGAATGTGGGCATCACCTTTCACTTTTTTTTTTTTTTTTAAGGCTTTCAGTCATTACAACAACCAAATTAGAGAGAGGACAATAAGATAGTAAGGAAATTTAACAATGCTACCAAATACAGCATAGGAAACAAAACTAACTAATAAAGTCCACATCATTGGAGTCAGTTGAAGACTTAATAGCGGAAAACTGCAAAGAAAATTGGTCAAAATTAACCCACATTTGGAGGCAAATATCTACTTATCTAAGTCTCAGCCTTATCCAAACCTGCTTCCTCGCCAAAAATTTCTCCAGATGACTGACTTCTACAAAAATGTAAGAAGCACCATCATAAGTGATGATGCATTTACACGGAAACCGAAGAAAGACAGTAGCACCCAACGCTAAAACACGGGGCTTTAAGTTCAAAAATTGCCGCCTATGCAGTTGGGTGCTGCGAGAGACATCTGGGAAAATATTAACCGGTTGACCACAAAATTTAGCTAGCTTAACCTTAAAAAACGCTTTAAGGATACGCTGCTTAACCTCAATAGAGGAAAAAGTAACTAATAATGTGGCACGCAGATTGATGACATCCTGAGAGTCCTCTAAAAAGGCAGTTAAATTTTCCAAAGGGAAAACAATCTCATCCAGCCCACCTTCCACAGAACTAAGCTTTTTAACAGTTGAAGGGATATAATAAATTTGTGAAATTTCAATAGGATCAGAGATGGCAAGTATCTCATTTAAGAATTTATCCAACAGAAATCTGTGAGAAAGTAATGAAGACTGTGGGAAATTCAAAAAATGTAAGTTGCAAGAGCGCATAGAGTTTTCAAGCGCTTCCATTTTAGAATGAAGCACTAATGAATCCTTGATCCCTGCCACATTAACTGCCCGAAGCGGAAGTACTTCAGACTCTAGCTTAGTAAGTGCCATATCCATTGAAGTAACTTTCTCGTCTAGTTGCTGCAAGGAAACAGCAGCCTCTTGAGAGAAAGTACACAAGGAATATAGGGAAGCTGACATTTTATGATCTATACACTTTAAGGCACCCCAAACATCTTTTAAAGTAATTTCTGCATCTGATGAGGGAGTAGGTAACTCCATTGAGTCACCGAACCCACTGGCTGGACTGGAGAAGGCAAACAAATAACTTTAGATTTTCTTACCAATTCAGAGGACTCGGCGGAGAGGTCGATAAAACTCCCAGGCACTGGACACAAAGGCAGAGATCTCCCCCAGGGCTCAATGAAGCTCCCTCGGATGAAGACTGTGCTAGTGGAAGAGGGGTAAAATGCTTGTCCAGAGGGCCAACCGGCTTAGAAACTCTGGTTGCCACCTCCGGACCTTTGCCGGCAGCTTTAGCCTTCCGTTTCCCCATGGCTAAGAGTAGATGAAATTATTACAAACTGGCAACAAACTACCTAATCAATTACTGCTCATAAAATGAAACAAACCACGGCCGCAGTGACGCCAAAGGGGTGTATCCTGCCCCCTTTAGACACGCCCCTTCGGATCACGCTCCGCTACGCGGAAACAGCAAAAGTTTATACGGAAAAAAGTCCCTGCCGGTAGAGGCTGCCTTGGCCGCGCCTGTAAGCCGGGCAGAGAGGGACAGCGACTGCAACCAGCAATGTCTCCACGGCAGTCCAACACAAACGCCGATGTCTGGGCTCTGTACCTCCTTCACACCTCCAGCTGACTCCCACCTTTCACTTTTATCGAGCATTACTGCTTCAATGTCCATGCGCAGGTGGACACAGCCTTTTGCTCATGAGTTTTTGCAAGCTGCTGTGTATTCTTCCTGCCCAGTGGTGTTTGTAGCTTTGGTAAATCCCACTTGTCTGGACTAGTCTAGCAGGACAATATGGAAGGTGACATTTTACTTATCAGTTAATGTACTTTTCTTGAGTCCTGCTAGACAAGTCCATGGCCCACCCCTGAAACTCTGTTCTTCTTCCTTGCATATCCACTATGATTTTAATACTTGTGGTTCATCTTCTATGGAGAGCCCTTCTGTTTATGCTTCCTGTACATAGTCTGTGTTGATTACTCCTTGTTGCCCACCATTAAGGTTGTATGAGGCTTGCCATGTTTTCCTCCATATGCTTTGGGATGAATACTGAGGGCCCTCTGGTGGCTGAAGCGGATAGAGGCATGAGAATGATGTCATTGAAACCTGAGCTTTTCATTGGTTCTTTGTCTCCACCAATCTGCTGGTAGGGGACCATAACCCACTTATCTGGACTGGTCTAGTAGAATTCAAGGAAAGGACATTATCTGGTAAGTAAAATGCTACCTTTTTGTTTGTGAGGAGGGAGAAGGGCATAAAAGGATACATTAGCAGTCGAATAAAAGGCCATGGACTGCAGCATGAAGTTTGTGATTTTGGTATAACATTACAATCATGCTGTTGACATATCTTTTATTTTTTTCCTCTTTTCTTGTGGGTAACATATTAAAATAGCTCAAAATTGATTTAGTTTCTAAATCTCTAAAATATGTGCTCAAAAGCTTGCTGAAATAGAAGAGAGAAGGTGAATAGATTGCAAGTCATTTTAAGAACACTGAAATAATGTCCTGTGATTATTTTGCTTGTGTACAGTAGTGCAATTTATCTTATATTGTATATGTGCATCTTTTGTTCAAAAAGGGGTATTTTGTAAATATAAATATTTTACTGCGCTAAAATATCTGCCTATTAGGTAATCATATTAGTCACTATATGATACGCTTTTAAAGCAAATTTAAACGCTACTTTGGTCTAGTGTGAACATCATGTGTAAGTTTTTAATGAATTTGAGCAATAGCCATAGTATAAAATTTGTCGGAAAGCTATGCTTAGGTTGTCTCTGCAGTGACTGTATTATATTAAAAAAATTTTTAATGTTAAAAGAACATAAACACATGCATCTCCATTCTTTTTCTTCCCCCCTTTATATTTCAGAAGTGCTGACACTGAAGATATCTCTGGGAGCTCTGAGAAACAGTCCTGCATTAAAGCTAGTCATACAAATGGTATGGCACATGCTTCTGACCACGAAGAGGAAAACATTTTCAAGCTCAAAAAACTAAAGGATATTTTTCCGCAAAGAAGTGATGAAGATTTATTAAAAGTAATCTGCAAATATTGTTTAATGTGTTTGTCCTAAATGTGGCGTGCAAAAAAAAAGAATGTTAACAAGAACTCCATAAATCTTAACAGTGATAAGATGTTGCTTTTGAAATATATTTATAAGTGTAGAGCAAAATTGTAGTTGTAATGCATTTGGTAAAACTAATCAAATTGTGATCATTTCATCAGATGCAACTCTTCTCATAGGTGCCACAGTAATTCTGATAGAATTATTACCCATATATTAAACATTCTTCAATGAAAGATTTCTAGTTTTTCTTATGAGTCCTGCTTTAAATGTAAACATTTACTAAATTATTTGATATACCTTTGGTCACACAAGAGGTGGCTTCACAGCAATTTACATATCCATATTCTAGAACCAGGAAACAAACTTAAAGGTAATAAATTGACTTTAGAAAATAACCATACATCAAATTTATAGGAAAAAAATGCATAAGGGAGGGACATGGAATAGCACAACAAACAATCCAATAACTAACAAAAAACAGAACACACTAGGGATTATAAATATCTGATGTGGCTGACACCAAGGCTACCTGGGCTTCACATTCATGTGGACTTCATTTTAGAGTGTATGAAAAATTTGTTCATGAGGAAACTACTGACTTCATCTTGATGAGTAGAGCCTGATTTCTACTTGAGTAAAGCAAAGTTACTCACCTGTAACAGGTGATCTCCGGGAACAGCAGGAATTTAGTCCTCACATATGGGTATCGTCGGTACCGACGGAGCCTGTGCGGGAGCGCTCCCCAGCGTCCAATCAAAGCTTTTGGGAGCATCCCACAGCACCTGTGTGCTGCCTTCCCGCCTTTCCCAACTGCCTCTCTCCAGTTGAGTTTTAAAGCTGAGACAGAGAGAGAAAGGAAAGGGAGAGATACAACTCCTAGGGGAGGTGGTTGGGTTGTGAGGACTAAATTCCTGTTGTTCCCGGAGATCACCTGTTACAGGTGAGTAACTATGCTATCTCCAGGAACAAGCAGGAATCTAGTCATCACATTTGGGGACTCCCTAGCTTTAGGTGCCAGGGAGAGACCCCAGAAGTTGTGTGTCCCTGAGAAGGGCTCCACTTCCCCCTATGGATATCTGGCATCCTATCAGGGATGGTGGGAAGGAGTTGATTAAGTATGGAACAGGTGTTTGAGAACAGCCTGACCAAACAAGGCATCCCGGCGGGAGTCCTTGTCCAAGCAGTAATGGGCTGTGAAGGTATGAACCGAGGCCCAAGTGGCTGCTCGACAGATGTTGTCAATAGACACAGAGTTCAGATGAGCCATTGATGCTGCCATGGCTCTCACATTGTGAGCTGTGACATGGCCCTCCAGAGAAATGTTCTTACTCTGATAGGCGAAAGAAATACACTGAGCAGTCCAGTTAAATAGTGTTCTCTTGGAGACTGGCAGTCCCAAATGAGAAGGGTCAAAAGCAATAGAGTTGAGAGGACTTTCTATGTTGCTGTGTCCTTTGTAAGTAAAAAGCTAGAGCTCTTTTACAGTCCAGGCTATGAAGATTCCTCTCTGCATTTGATGCATGAGGTCCTGGAAAAAAGACAGGTAGGTAGACCACCTGGTTGAGATGAAAAGGCGAGACCACCTTAGGCGTAAAGTGTGGATGAGTCCTAAGGACTACCTTGTCATGATGGAACCTTGTATAAGGTGGATTAGCTACTAGTGCTTGCAATTCACTAATGTGGCTTGCTGATGTGATTGCAATGAGAAAGATAACCTTCCAAGAAAGGAATTTTAAGGGGGTGGTAGCAAAGGGTTCGAAAGGTGGCTTCATGAGCTGCCCAAGAACCAGGTTTAAGTCCCATGCCACTGGAGGTGGTCTAATGGGAGGCTTAGTTAGGAGGCCTCTCATGAATCTTGCTATAAGAGGATGAGAGGAAATAGGTTGTCCATTTAGAGGCTTAAGGGAAGCTGCAATAGCACTCAAATGGACTCTTACTGAATTTGTTTTAAGGCCTGCATTAGACAAATGGAGGAGATACTCCAGCAAAGATTCCAGAGGTATGGCAAGGGGGTTAAGACCCTTTTCAGAACACCAAATAGTAAACCTCTTCCACTTGAAAGCATAAGAACGTCTAGTGGAAGATTTTCTGGAAGCATAAAGAACATCTTTCACTTGCTGAGAAAGATGAAGATCTTGAAGATCTAAGCCTTCAGCAACCAAGCCCTGAGATGCAGAGACTGGGGATTGGGATGCCATAACATTCCGTTCTCCTGAGATAGGAGATCTGGAGCAGACCCTAACTCCAGGGAGGGAGCTTGAGAGAGATGTAGAAGCAGAGGGTACCACACTTGCCGTGGCCAATGTGGAGCTATGAGAATCATGTGGCCTCTGTCTCTCTGAAGCTTGAACAGGGTTTTGGGAATTAGGGGAATGGGTGGAAAGGCATACAGGAAGTCTTGACCCCAGTGAAGGAGGAAAGCATCCTTTGCCTGAGCTCCCTGAGCCGGAGGTCTGGAACAGAAGTGGGGAAGTTTGGCATTCCACTGACTTGCAAAGAGGTCTATGTCCGGGGTTCCCCAAAGTTGAAAAATCCTGGCTACCTGGCCTGCATGTAGAGACCACTCGTGTGGAAGGAGAACTTGACTGAGTCTGTCTGCCCAAGACTTTTGAACGCCTGGAAGATACACTGCCAGAAGATGAATCTGATGCTCTCTGGCGAGGGCCCAGAGTTGCAAAGCTTCGTTGCAAAGCGACAGAGAGCCTGTCCCCCCCCCCCCCCCGTGCTTGTTCACATAGAACATGGCTACCTGATTGTCCGTATGAATAAGGACTGTTTTGTAGCTGAGCAGAGGGTGTGGAACATTCGCAGAGCAAGGAAGATTGCTCTGAGCTCCAAGAGATTGATATGTAGATAACTCTTGTGGAGTCCAGGTGCCTTGGGTCTAGAGGTCTTGCAGATGAGCTCCCCAACCCATTGGAGAAGCATCTGTTGTAAGAGTTGCTTGGGGCAGGGGTTGCTGAAAGGGGGACCCCAGCAACAGGTTTTGAGTGGACTTCCACCACTGGAGAGACAAAATGAGGCGACTTGTGTTTGCTATTTTGTCTGACAGTCATCCTGATGCCTGGGTCCATTGGGTAGATAAAGTCCACTGAGCTGCCCTCATGTGAAGGCGAGCATATGGTACCACATGCACGGTGGATGCCATGTGGCCTAGTAACTGTAACATTTCTCGAGCAGTTAAAAAGGGCTTTAGGATTGCTTGAGAAGCTAATTGCACCAAGCGAAGGCAATGGGCTTGGGGAAGGTAGACCCTTGCCTTTGTGGTATCCAGCAGGGCTCCTATGAACTCTAGAGACTGAGTAGGAGTTAGACTGGATTTTGGGATGTTTATTACTAGCCCTAAATACTGAAGGATACGCATTGTGCAGGATAGAGAAGTCTTGGCCTCTGACTGTGTTGGAGCTCGAATGAGCCAGTCGTCCAAGTAAGGGAAGACGAATATTCCCAGAGTGCGTAGAAATGCTGCTACCACAGCCATGCATTTCATGAACACCCTTGGTGCAGAGGGCAGACCAAAAGGAAGCACCCTGTATTGGTAGTGCTTTCCTTGAAACAGGAACCGAAGGAACCTTCTGTGGGTTGGATGGATGAGAACATGAGTGTATGCATCCTTGAGATCTAGAGAGCAAAGCCAATCCTGATTCTGAAGGTATGGAAGCAGAGCTCCAAGAGAAATCATTTTGAATTTCTCCTTGACAAGGAATTTGTTCAATTCTCTGAGATCTAAGATAGGTCTGTATCCCCTTGTTTTCTTTGGGATAAGAAAATAAGGAGAATAGAACCCTGTGCCCTGTTGATGAAGAGGCACTTCTTCTATTGCCCCTTGGGCAAGAAGGATGGTAACCCCCTGACCTAACAGGTCGATGAGAGAGGTCTGAGAATTGAACTGCTTCACTATTGTGGGAGGGGGCATGCTTGAAAAATGAAGTTTGTACCCCTCTCATGATGGAGAGTGTCTAATGCTCTGCTGTTATTTGCCCCCATCTGGGAGCAAAATGGCATAACCTTCCTGGAATGGTGGATGGTTCTGGTCCTTCCAGAGCCAGAAAGGTTAAGTTCTCTAGCTGAAAGTCAAAAGCCCTGAGGAGGCTGAGGCTGCTGGGCCTTTTGAGGTCTAGCAGCCTTTGCTTTCTTCTGTTTGGGTGGTTGCTGACGTTTGGTTGTAAACTGACCTGCAGAAGATGCCTGCTGACCATAAGCAGGATAAAATCTTTTCTTTTTAGAAAAAGGTGTTTTTTTGAACAACCTTTTCGTAACAGGATCAACAGTAGACTTGGATAGTCTATCCAAAGTGGAATTTTCAGCATTCATTTCATTGGCTTTTTCTTGCCAATCTTTACCAAACAGGTTCTCACCAGTACAAGGGATATTTCCCAATTTATCTCGTACCCAGAGCTCTAAATCAGATGCTTGGAGCCAAGCAATTCTACTTGCACCTAAGGCAATAGCCGAGGTTCTGCTTATACATTCAAAACAGTCGAAGGCTGCACTGTTGGAGAATTTAGAGACATCTTGGGCATGTTTGAGCCAAGTGAGAAACTCCTGCCTTTTATCATCAGAGATGAAAGGACTTAAAGTCTGTAGATGATAAGTAACTTCCTTTAGGAACATTCCCATGTAGAGACTATAGGAACTGATTCTTGCAGCAAGCATGGAAGCTTGAAAGACTCTACGTCCAAAAGCATCCAGAGTTCTGCATTCACATCCTGGAGGATTAGAGGCATGTCTTTTTGCACTTCTAATCCTTCTCATAGCAAATTCCACCACAATAGAGTGGTGAGGAAGCTGAGTTTTATGGAAACCAGGAGAAGGAGGGACACAATACATAGTATCTAACCTACGAGAATGAGGAGAGGTGGTAAGAGGCGTTTCCCACATCCTCAACATGAGATCATATAGAATCTCATGAATGGGTAGGGTAGCTGCCTCTTTAGGAGTTTTGGGATATTGTAAAATATACAACTCCTTGGCCCTTGGCTCTGTCTCAGAGGCCACAGTGATGGACAGGCCCTGAGCCATCTCTTGGATGAAGGCTTGGAAAGACATGTCCTCTGGAGGAGACATCCTGCGTTTAGGGGAGGAGGACTCCTGTGTAAGAATCATCGCTGCATCGACAGATCTTTGAGTCCTCAGATTCTTCTGAGGATTCAAAGTATCGTCTATCTGGATGCTCCTGCAGAGCCCAATACCCATACCGAGCAAAATCGGTATCGGGGAATAACCGGTACCGGCGGGCATCGGAGGATAGGGTACTGGCATAGTAGACACTGATGCCGATGTCGATGCTATCGGTACCGGTTGCAATACCGATGTTGGTACCGGTGGAGTTGTCTGTCGTGGTACCAAGGGTGTCGATGCCACAAGGAAAGCTGCTAGACTGCGTTCTATGGACAGAATTCTCTGGGCCATAGATGCTGCCAATGCCTGGAAGTCGGTACCGGTGGAAACCGCCGGTACCCGAGATCTGTTGAGGCCGAGCCATTGAGAACATCCTGGAACCCCGATTAATGCTTTGGAAGCCAAAGCCTCCTGCCGGGGTAATTTTGCTGGTGCAGAATCCTCGAGGGCAACGCCAGAGGCATCTCGATGCTTAGAAGGAGATCTACCCTTCGAGGACCGGCTGGATTTATGTTTAGTTACCTGAGATCCATGGGAAGAAGAAGAAGCCCTGGAAGACGTCGATGCCACCGAAGCCGCATCAGAGGGAAACAGGGTAGTGAGCTTAGCAGCTCGGTTCTGTCCCCCTGTTTTAGACATCATAGCACAGGACACACAATCTGTGATGGAGTGGTCAGGACCTAAACATTTTAGACACCATTCATGATTGTCGGTGACGGAAATGGTACCGCCACATTTTGTGCACTTTTTAAAACCTGAAGCATGTTTTTCCATGTTAAGGAAATTTTTGGGGCCTAAGGCCCAAAAAGGCGAGTGCACCTGAAGAAAGGAAAAAACAGATAAATTATTATTTTTTTTTAAATAGAAAAGAAAGACTGGCGACCACAAAAAGAAATAAATAAATAAGGAAATTCTTTTGCGGTGATAGGAACACGACCTGCTGGCTCTGTGGAGAAAGAAGAACCGGAGAGAGGCAGTTGGGAAAGGCGGGAAGGCAGCACGCAGGTGCTGTGGGATGCTCCCAAAAGCTTTCTGATTGGACGCTGGGGAGCGTTCCCGCGCAGGCTCTGTCGGTACCGACGATACCCATATGTGATGACTAGATTCCTGCTTTTTCCTGGAGATATGCAACTATCCACTTTGTTGCTTTTACAGATGTGTTTTTCTTTTGCACTATTTATGCTTTCGCATTAGTCGTCTTAAACTTTAAAATCATGACATGAAGCAATATGACCATGCTGTGAACTTACGTTTCTTTGAGGGATCAAATTTCTGCTTTGCAAGGTCAAATATCTGATATTCAAGACAATTTGTTTCTCTGCAGATGAGTGGGGGATACAGGTGCACGCAATGCTGTTGTCCCAGATGGCACCTGTGTCCCAGGTTCTCCATTAGCTCAGAGAAGTCTTTTTTTTGTACTTCTCTGAGCACATGCACGTCCTTTCCCCCTGAAACATTCTCTCTCTCTGTTTTTTCCTGACCACATTATGCTGCCACGGTGCTCCCTTCCTCCATCCGTCTCATTTCGCCAAAGTGTTTCTTTTCAGTGAACCACACGATTGCTGTCAGTTTACTTTCATTTTCAAGTTGCTTACTAGTTTTCCTTTCGTCCTTTCCATCAGGCAATAGCCCCAGGAGCCCCACTCCCTCTTCTCTCTCAAAAAAATAAAATAAATAAATAATAAAAGAAGCAGCAACATTGCCAGCTGCTGTTGAGTGCAGTAGCACCTGTCTGCTGCTCTGGAGGCACTTCGGGGGGCACCACAGCATAGAACCACTGTTTAATGGCCTCCAACACACTGACGAGCCCTGACCCATTGGGCCCAGACCATGCATGATTGGGGTCAGATAGGGCAGCCACACATCCAGAGGCGGACTCCCTACTTGCGTTGGCTTCATTAGCAACTTCCCAGAGTCTACATTCTCAGATCTGTGGCTCCACCCTCTATCCCCCCGCAAATGACGCAAGTGGCGATGGAATTCAAATCTACTGGAGGCAAAGTTAGAAGTTGGTCAAAGCACACAGCTTCTGGGAGAGACAACTCTGCTACTAAACTTTTAAAACAGTCTCACAGGAGTCCCCAGCAGTGGGGAAGCTCCCCAAGAGATGGCACAAGGATATACATTTTTGGTCACTCTTGTCACCTCCAAAATCTCAGGGGACTAAAAAAGCTCTCTGCTCCAACTCATCCCTCATCTCTCTACTCATAAGGTTCATGTAGAACAACGCAGCCCTACTCAGTACTACACCTGCTTCTGCAACACCTCCCTTGCATAGCACTCCAGTTGAGGTTACCATGGATCTGTGGCACTTTGACCACCATAGATCACTTCCACTGGCACAATGGCAGTCTCCACAACCTCTGGAGGATGATGCCTCTTCCCTGCTTAGTAGGCCTTACTTTCATGATGATTTTCTCACTGGCTTCACTGCTCACGAGTTCCTATCGGGGCCCTTACTGAACTGGGGTCCTCAAATGAATCTCTAGAAGACCTATCGTGTACAAAGTTTCTGTAGAAAGTTTTGCGAGCCCTAGCTCTCAGCGACTCAGACTCAACAAGTGAAACTTCCAATCCATCCTAAGGTCATGCAGTGTGCCCAAAGAGATCCTAGCCTTGCCAGTCCATCAAATCCTCCAAGGATTTCAGGTGTGTATTTGGAAAAGTCCAACATCTGTATATGCTATTTCTCAGTGCCTCAATCTGAAATACAAAGTACTCCTGCACAGAGACTCAACCATCAGCAGCTGCCTCATCAATCTGTGGTTTCTCAGGCTGTTTTGAAAAAGTGCAAAACCTCCAAATCCACCTTCCAGACACCACCTGGCAAAGAACAGTGGACACTTGATGCTATTTGAAGGAAATCCTAACATTCTGGCCATGTGCATTTTAGCACATCAACACCAGATCCTGCATTACCATTCTGATCTCCTCCTCCAATAGGCAGAGGCCTCCATGTTAATGGCAGAGACTCATAATCTGCTCCTCACTAATTTGCATGAGTCTCATATCATTCACACAAACTATAATGCATTTGGCTTTATGGCATGAACTACTGCCATGGCAATTTCAGCAAGGTGTACTGCTTGGCTCCAGGTTTCATGTCTTTAAGAGGATCTCTGTGACAGATTGGCAGATGTATCTTGTCAAGGTGACAGCCTCTTGGCTCCAAGGTACAAGAAGCAGTTTCAGAGGTCAAGGATCATTCTTCCACTCTCCAAGAGTTGGCAGCCCAACCACCAGAACAGAACTTCCAGTCTCAAACACAATTGCCTCACTATCGCAGGGAATGCCATTATCAAGTTTTTCAACAATTCTACCCATGTCAAATTCCAACCATAATACAGACCCAGACTCGCAATGTCTCGCTCCTCAACCATACACTCAGCATTCACGTCCAAAGGAACGGAAACAACCCTTTACCATCGCCTCTGCCCCAAACCTAATTCTAGTTTTTGACTACCTGTTGGTGGGGTCAGGATTCAATATTTCAGAGAGCCCTAGCAGTCCATACCCACTAATCCATGGTTGTTTGATGAATTTGATTCAGTATCCAATCATCACCCCTTCATCCCTGTCAATATATGGCCACAGGTTTGATACAATGCCTTCACATATTGGGTCAGGAAGTCTCTGAACTTCTGCGTAATCAGGCCATCAAACCTGTCCTGGCTGAGTAGCAGAACATTGGGTTATATTCTAATACCAAAGAAAACAGGGAGATTAAGGCCCATTCTGGACCTTCATGACCTCAACCACTACATCAAATGAGAAAAATTCAAAATGAATTCCCTCAGTACCATTCTCCCTCTACTGAGTCACACCGATTGACTAGCCTCTTTGGATCTAAAATATGCCCATACCCACATACCCATTCACTCTGGCACTGGAAGTACCTTTGCTTCAAATTCAAGGACGAACACTAGCCATACAAAGTTCTCCCCTTTGGTCTGTTGGCAGCATCCTGCATTTTCACAAAGTGCCTGTCATTGCAGCCCATTTATGGAGACGAGGCCACTGTGTATATCCCTACCTTGATGACTGGCTCATTTCAGCCACCCTCCAAAGAAGAAGGCCACCAGACAAACCAAGCGACCATTTCCCTTCTGCAAGCCACAAGATTTCTAATAAACGGACAAAAGTCCAAACTCTCTAACCTTGCCAAAATCTCTCCATCTGAGCTACCATCATTACTCTGTTGTGCAGAGCCTTCCTCCCACTCATCAGACTCTGAATTCTACAATGCCTCAGCAGCAAACCTCTCAACTCATTCTGCAACAGCCTGTATTCTTCAGCTGTTGGGCCACATTCCCGCCTCTGTTCATGTTGTTCCATTCACATGGCGCTACATGCACCCACTTCAATGGCATCCTCACTTACATTGGAAACAATACACAATCTCTCTGACATACAATTCCTTTGTCCATGGACACCAGCTGAAAATTTCACAAATTGCTTCTATGGTGGACCGTTCCATCCCATTTCTCAGTGGGCTGTCCATTTCTACAATGACCGCATCAGCTAACCCTCACAACTGACGCTTCTACCTGCATATGGGGAGCACACCTCCATCTGTCCACACAAGGCCTATGGTCATCCTGTAAGCAGATGTTGCACATCAACATCCTGGAACTGTGATCAGCTTACTATGCCCTCCATGCCTTCTGTCATTGGGTACGCAACAGAATCCTCCTAGGTCAAACCAATGATCAAGTCTCCATGTTTTACATAAACAAGCAAGGCAGGACAAGATCCCTTCGGCTATGTTGCGAGGCCACATGTCTCTGGCTATTTGCTCAGTTCATAGGGACCTCCCTCAGAGCGACCTACTTTCCAGGAACACAAAGCAAGATAGTGGACTTGCTCAGTCGCCATCTCGACCCTCATGAATGGGGTCTCACCTCCAACGTGGTACTCGACATCTTTGCAGTATGGAACACCGGAGATAGGCCTATTCGCATCTACTGATGATGCAAAATGCCCTCTCTTCCGCTTCATTCGACCCAGTCTGAACAAATGGGCCCATGATGCCTTTGCCATCTCATGGAGTCATCACCTTCTCTACATTTTCCCTCCCTTTCATCAATCGTGTCCTGCTGAAAATCTGTCTGGACAGGGTGACTCATTCTCGTTGCACCTCAATGGCTCAGGCAAGTTTGGTAACCATTCTCTCTCAGAACAGCAAAGCACTACACAAAGGAGCAAAGTGTATCAGCAGTTGGTGTCTTAAAAGCTTTAATGAGGAACCACTACCCATTTCAGCATAGCCTTCCTCAGGGGGTTAAAAGCCTCAGAGACATAACAGAAAATGTAAAATCAATAGGCATAATCTTAATTATTTACAAACATGTATGTGTAAATTAAATAATATGTAAAACCAACTGTAAAGCAATGAGCTAATAAATATAGAGAATAAATAACTAATAGCAGGTGGCGTTGGGGAAGATACCATGGAGTGTAGCTGCATACCTTTGCTGTCTATGAAGAACCCCCATTACAGGTAAGCAACTACATTATCTTCAGGAACAAGCAGGAATGTAGTCTTCCCATATGGGTGATGTCAGTACCGATGGAGCCCATGCGGGAACGCTCCCCAGCGTCCAATAGGAAAGCTTTTGGGAGCATCCCACTGCGCTTGTGTAGCTGCCTTCCCACCTTTCCAGGTCTTCCTCCTCAGTTCTTTGTTTTCCATGGAGCCAACTGAGCAATTCCTGTCACCACAGAAAATTCCTGGTTATTTTTTCATATTTTTGTGCTTTGCATCTGCCTTCCCGTCGATGTTGGTACTGACCTCTGTCAGTTCGTTCTTTCTTTCTTTCTCTCTCTTTAAAAAAAAGAAAAGAATTTCTTTTTTTCTTCAGGCGCATTGATGCCATCTTAGGCCTAGGCCTTCCATTTTGTCACAGACACAATGGAAAAACCATCTAGTGGTTTTAAGTGTTCCAAGTATGGCGGTACCATCTCAGCCACAGACACCCATGACTGGTGTCTAAAATGCTTAGGGCCTGATCATCAGCCATCTGAATGTAGAAAGATGACAGAGAGGCCTACAGAATCGAGCTGCAAAGCTTGGCACCCTCTTTGCCTCCAACTCCATCTCTTTAGCATCAACGTCATCGAGAGCTTCATATTCCTTGCTAGGATCTCAAGTATCGAAGCCTAAGTTGTCATTGAAGGCTGGCCACCCCCCCCCCCCCCCCAAGGGTTGATCTCCTCCTAAACATTGAGATGCCTTTGGGCATTGCCCTGGAGGGGGACACACCGGCCAAACAACCTCGGTGGGAGGACCTTCCCTCCAAAGTCTTAGTTGGGTCCCAGGATGCTCCCAAGGCCTCCATCTCTGGAGAGCTCCTGGTGTCATGCTCGTGGATCGTGGCCTGCAATTCCAGTACAGATACCCAGCCATTGGCAAGCTCCATAGATCAACGTATCCTTGCCATCGAGTGGAGTTTAATGGCCTTACTGACAGCCTTGGTTCCAGTAAAACACTTAGTCTGTTCCGCAGGTGTCTGTACCGGCTTCGGTACCGATACAACCCTCAAAGACTTTTTTGCTGCTTTCCACACTATTGCCCATGCTGGCCTTTGAATCTGTTTCCGATACCGAGGTTCCGACCACACAGATTCCAAGTGCTGACTTCGACTGGTACAGAGCTCGTATGGAGTGGGAACACTCTGCCTGGCGATACTTTGAGTCTTTGGATTCCAATTCATCCAAGACATGCAAACTATTCTGGAGGATCCATCTCCGTCCCCATCAGAGGACATGTCTTTTCAAGACTTTATTTGCTATGTTGCTAGGGGTCTGTCCATAATAGTGATATCGGGGGGGAAAAAGCCTAGGCCAAAGAATTGGAAATTCTTCAATACCCCACAGCTCCAAAAGAGGTGGCAATGCTCCCTAGCCATCAGATACTTCATGACCTCATACTTCGAATGTGGGAGACACCTCTAACCATTTCTCCCCATACCTGACGGCTCGATACCATGTTCTGGGTACCATAGTGTACCAGTAACAAAAGACACAATTGCTGCACCATTCCATGGTAGTGGAATTGACAATGCGTCAGATCAAGAGTGCGAAAACACATTCCTCAAACCTTCCGGGTAGAGAATGGAACCCTCAACGCTTTTGATCGACGTTTTCAGGCCTCCATGCTATCAGCCAGGATTAGTTCCTACATACTCTATATATGAGTATGTTCCTTAGAGAGGTGGCTAAGGATTTGGAGTTAATGGCTCCTCTTCTCCACGATGACAAGGGAGCAGATTATCTCACCCTTGTGAAACATGCTCAATGTTTCAAAGTTTGTTAAAAGAGTAACTTTAAATGCATCAGCAGGATTTCATCTGCATCAGTGCACGCAGGATTGCTTGGCTCCAAGATAAGATTGGTAATAATCCTTGAATTGGTGAGAGCATTCTTAAGGTCTCTAGGGATATTTGTCTTCCCTTACTTAGACGACCGGCTCATATGGGCAAGCACCTCTCAAGAAACCAGGCTATCCCTATCTCACACACCATGCAGCTGTTACAACACTTGGGATTTGTCATAAATCTTCCAAAGTCCCAATTTGTTCCCTCTCAAACTCTAGAGTTTATAGGGGCCCTCCTAAACACTCGGCAATCGAGGGCATTTCTGCCCCAGCTCTGCTGTGCTTGACTCAGTCAGCATCTCAAGCATGCCTCAAACGTTTTCTTACTGCTTAAGAAATGCTACAGCTTCTGGGTCATATGGCATCAATGGTGCATGTTGTTCCATTTGCCTGCTTACACATGTGCACAGCCCAATGGACACTAGCATCCCAGTGGTCTCAAGCATCAGGTCGCCCAGGGGACAAGATAATAGTCTCTACCCTTCTGATCTCATCTCTCCAGTGGTGGCGACCTCCAGAAAATCTCCTTATAGGGTCACCTTTTCAGATGCCATCACATCAGTGTACCCTGACAACTGATGCATCCAGACTGGGCTGGGGAGCTCATCTTGAATCTCTCTCCACTCAAGGATTCTGGTCTCAGCAGGAGTCACAACTCCACATAAATCTGCTGGAACCCGGAGCCATTCTCAGTGCTCTCAAAGTTTTCCAGGACCATCTTTGTTGCCGCAGAGTCTTAGTCCAAACTGACAATCAACTGGTCATGTTCTGTGTGAACAAGCAGGGCCGAACAGGTTGTTGGACCCTCTGCAGCGAGGCTCTACATCTCTGATCCTTTGCCATACACTGCATGGAGGTGAATGCGATGATGTATCTCCCAAGCAAGCACAATGTCTTAGCGGACAGACTAAGTCGAATCCTTCCCCACGAGTGGTCTCTTTATGTACACAAAGTATCTCACATTTTTCAAATCTGGGAGACTCCAGAGATTGGCATTCTGAGGACTTGCGAACAGGTCTATCTCCCTCACTTCTGCACCAGGACTCCTGCACTGGACAGCCAACAAATGGAGGCTTTTCACCTCCACTGGGGTCAAGAATTCCTATATGCCTTCCCTCCTGTTCCCCTAATTCCCAAGACTCTCTTCAAACTCCAGAGAGACAAGGGCTTCATGGTACTCATAACCCCACACTGGCCACGTCAGACATGGTGCCTCTCCTTCTACGTTTGTCTTGGGCTCAACCCATAGATCTGGGGTCTGCTTCAGACCTCCTCTCTCAGGAGGAGGGGACGCCGCTCCATTCCAATCTGCAGTTGAAGGCATAGCTTTCCAAGACATTAACCTTCCCCAGGTTAATGTCTTGGAATGCCTCTTAACTTCTATGAAGCCAGCCACCAGATGGTCCTACGTTTTCAAGGGGCATAGGTTTTCATTCTGGTGTTCGCAGAAGAATCTCAATCCCTTCTCAACTCCAGTGGAGGCGCTACTTGAGTATCTCCTCCACCTTTCTTCTGGACTCAAAAACAATTTGGTAAGAGGTACACCTAAGTGCAACTGTGGCCTCTCACATGCCTTTAGATGGCCAGTCCATCTCTTCTCAGTTGCTCGTAGCACACTTCATGAGGGGTCTTCTATTAACCAAACCTCTCATTAAGCAGCCTCCAGTGGCATGGGACCTTTAGTGTTGTTCTAGGACAGCTTCTCAAGCTGCCCTTTGAACCTCTAGCCACTACTTTACTTAAGTTTCTCACATGGAAGGTCATCTTCCTTATTGCCCTCACTTCAGTAAGGCACATTAGTGAGCTCCAGGCCTTAGTGGCTGACCATTCAAAGGTGAGGGTCTTAGACTTTAGGAAGACTAACTTTGCCAAGATGGGCCAATACCTCAGGGAGTCGTTAGCAGGATGGGAACAGCTGGGGGATGTAGAAAAACAGTGGGCAAATCTGAAAGGGGATATTTTAAGGGCAACCAACCTTTTTGTTAAAATGGTAAATAAAGGTAAAAGGAAAAGGAGACCTCTGGCTTTCGAAAGAAGTAGCTGAAAAGATGAAGAAAAAGAGGGAGGCCTTCATGAAATACAAGAGATCACAGAGAGAGGAAGGCAGGCATCTATATTTGGAAAAACGTAGAGAAGTTAGCAAAGTAGTCAGGAAGGCAAAGATTCAAAAGGAGGAGGAAATAGCCAATGCAATAAAATGGGGGGATAAGACATTTTTCAGATATGTTAGTGAGAAGAGGAAGGGCAAAACTGGTATTGTCAGACTCAAGGGTGCAGGGGAGGAATATGTAGAAGCTGATAAGGATAAAGCGGAATTGCTTAACAAATATTTCTGTTCTGTATTCACAGATGAAGAACCAGGAGCAGGACCTCAGAAAACACCCACAAACAGGAACAGAAGCAAGGGACATCTTGAACAATTTTCAGAAGACTGTGTTTGTGAGAAACTAGCCCAACTTAAAGTAGACAAAGCGATGGGACCGGATGGGATACATCCTAGAATGCTGAGGGAACTTGGGGATGTTCTAGCAGCTCCACTGACTGACCTTTTCAATGCCTCGTTGGAGTCTGGAGTGGTGCCAAAGGACTGGAGAGAGGCTCATGTGGTGCTTTTACACAAAAGCGGAAGTAAGGATGTGGTTGAAAACTACAGGCCAGTTAGTTTAACTTCGGGGGTGAGTAAATTATTGGAAATGCTGCTGCAAGAGAAAATAGTGAGGTTTCTGGAGTCCAGCGGATTACAGAATCCGAGGCAGCATGGATTCACCAGAGGCAGATCTTGTCAGACAAATCTGATTGATTTCTTTGACTGGGTGACCAGGGAGTTTGACTGAAGTAGAGCCCTACATGTGGTGTATTTAGATTTCAGTAAAGCCTTTGACACTGTTCCTCACAGGCAACTTATAAACAAACTGAGCACCCTAGGGATGGACCCTAAAGTTACTGCTTGGGTTAGAAATTTGTTGGGTGGGAGGCGACAGAGTACAGATAAATGGAGCTCACTCTGAGGAGAAGGATGATTGAAGGACTAGAAAAAGGGACTGTTACTTCTGGAGCGAGATCTGCAACTGTGAGTATATACTTTGGTAATTTTCTAAAAAGAATTCTTTGCATTAAAGTTAATTAATCTGTGAACCCACTATTTTTGTTAAATCAGTCAGGGCCTAGTAGCAGCAGTTTAAGTTTAAATTTAAAACACAGAGGAGAACTTTCTGGTTACATTTCATACCCAGCAGAGAGCTTGTAGTTTAAATTTTATAAGAAGTTAGAGCCTAGCAGCAGCTAAGAGCTATAATTTAAATCAAATCAGAATATAGCTTACCTCAGCAGCACAAGACAGGGTACTATGTAGCAGCCCTCTTTTAATAAGTGTTATTTCCCTCCCTCCCTCCCCACCCCTGGGATGATCGTAGCTTTATAGGTACTTACACATCTTACAAGACAGGAGGTGCTCTCAGGTGAAGCTCATTACCCAAATCAGTCATACACTGAGGACCTGAGATTAGTTAAGCTTCAGGTGAACAAGGTATATTACACGTATTAGGTACAGTTTTATTAGTATAAATATCCATAGCAGCCCTTAGTAAGTAAAGAACTTAGATCTAAACACAAACTTAAAACTAAGATGCAGACAGCAGTCCAGCAGCGGGATGGTGGCTTTCCAGTCTTTTGCATTGAGTGTCACATGTATGATTTTCTCCCAGTTGGTGAGAGGTCTTACATGTGCACTAGGTGCAAGGAGCTCTTTGCTCTCAGGGAACGAGTCTGTTCTCTAGAGGCTAAAGTAGCAGACTTGGAAAGCATAAGACAGACAGAGAGGTACATAGACGAGACCTACAGGGATATAGTCCTGAAGTCCCACCTCCAGTCTGGCAGCATCCGTGTTGCCATGGAGGAGAGAGGTCACTTGACAGGAGAGCATCACCCTGGTGTGGCAGGAAGTGATCCTGTAACTAGGACCTGTCCTCCAGGTGATGTAAAACCCTCTCGCACGGAGGAGGTTTCTCCAGGGCCATGTGCCCATGAGGGAAGGGTTAGGACAGCCGTTATAGTTGGTGATTCGATCATTAGGCATGTAGATAGCTGTGTGGCTGGTGGACGTGAGGATCGCCTGGTAACATGCCTGCCTGGTGCGAAGGTAGCGGACCTCACGCGCCACCTAGATAAGGTCTTAGATAGTGCTGGGGAGGAGTCTGCTGTCTTGGTACATGTTGGTACCAATGACATAGGAAAATGTGGTAGGGAGGTTCTGGAGGCTAAATTTAGGCTTTTAGGTAGGAAGTTGAAATCCAGAACTTCCAGGGTAGCATCCTCCGAAATGCTTCCTGTTCCACGTGCAGGACCCAAAAGGCAGGCAGAGTTCCGGAGTCTCAATGCGTGGATGAGACAATGGTGCAGAGATGAGGGTTTTGGATTTGTTAGGAACTGGGGAACATTCTGGGGAAAGGAGGGGCTCTTCCGAAGGGATGGGCTTCACCTTAACCGGGATGGAACCATGCTGCTGGCATTAAAAAGGAGATAGAGCAGCTTTTAAACTAGATATTAGGGGAAAACCGACAGTCGCCCAAGAGCGGATGGTTCGGAAGAATGTATCTTTGAAGGATGCTACCAAAAGCAGAGAGGTTCCACAAAAGAGTAAAGTAGCCCAAATGCCCTCAAGTATGCAGCAGACAGAGCTTAAAGATCCTAAATTACCCATGTCTAACAATAGCCAAATTAATATGAATAAAATACATTCTCTAAAATGCTTGTATGTAAATGCTAGAAGTCTAAAAAATAAGATGGGAGAGTTAGAATATATAGCACTAAATGAAAGTTAGATATGATTGGAATATCAGAGACATGGTGGAAGGAGGACAACCAGTGGGACACTGTGATACCTGGGTACAAACTATATCGTAATGATAGAGCTGATCAAATTGGTGGAGGGGTTGCGCTCTATGTTAGAGAGGGCATTGAGTCAGAAAGGATTAAAGTTTTTTGCAGGAAACAAAATCTGCTGTAGAATCTGTATGGATTGAAATTCCATGTAATAGGGGGAAGGCAATGGCAGTGGGGGTGTACTATCGAGCGCCCGGCCAGAATGACCAAATGGATGATGAAATGCTCAAAGAAATCAAGGAAGCTAACAAAAGTTACAGCACAGTAATAATAATGGGTGAGTTCAACTACCCCGGTATCGACTGGGTCAGTGTCACGGCAGGACATGCTAGGGAGATAAAGTTCCTAGATGAAATAAATGACTGCTTCTTTGAGCAGCTGGTTCATGAACCGACCAGAGGGGAAGCCATATTAGACCTAATCCTTAGTGGAACACCAGATCTAGTGCAAGAGATAAGGTTGTTGGGGCCACTTGGCAATAGTGATCATAGCATGATCGCCTTTGATTTAATTAGTGGAGGAGGGATAGTAAGGAAATCCACAGTACTACCTTTTAACTTTCGAAAGGGAGACTATGATAAAATGAGGAAAACAGTTAAGAAAAAACTAAAATGAGCAGTTGCAAAGGTTAAAGACGTACATCAGGCTTGGCTGTTGTTGAAAAATATTATCTTGGAAGCCCAGACCAGCTGTATTTCACGCTTTAAGAAAAGTGGAAGGAAGTCCAAAAAACTGCCAGCATGGTTTAAAAGTGAGGTCAGAGAGGCTGTTGTTGCCAAAAAAGCATCTTTCAGGAAATGGAAAAAAGAGCCAAACGACGAAACCTGGAAACAGCACAAGCACTGGCAAGTCAAATGCAAGGCATTGATAAGGCAGGCAAAGGGAGAATTTGAGAAGAAGCTTGCTGTGGAAGCAAAAACGTGAAGTAAAGACCTTTTCAAGTACATTCGTAGCAAAAAACCTGTGAGAGAGTCAAGTTGGTCCATTAGATGATAAAAGGGTTAAAGGAGCACTAAGAGGCGACAAGGCGACAGCGGAGAGACTGAATGAATTCTTTGCTTCAGTGTTTACTGAGGAAGATGTAGGGATCTTACCCATGACTGAAGTGGTATTTAAAGGTGCGGAAGATTTGAAGGAAATATCGATACATCGGGAAGATGTATTACAACTATTAGATAAACTGAAGAGTAGCAAATCACCTGGGCCGGATGGTATCCATCCAAGGGTGTTGAAAGAACTGAAATATGAGATTGCAGACCTGCTATTAGTAATCTGTGAACTATCATTAAAATCATCCCTAATACCTGAAGATTGGAGGATCGCCTATGTAACACCAATTTTTAAAAAGGGTTCCGGGGTGATCTGGGAAACTACAGACCGGTGAGTCTGACATCAGTACCGGGAAAAATGGTAGAAACCATCATAAAGAATAAAATTACTCAGCATATAGATAGTCATGACCTAATGGGAGACAGCCAGCATGGCTTTAGACAAGGAAGATCTTGTCTTACTAATCTGTTATGTTTTTTTTGAAGGAGTGAATAATCAGGTGAACAAAGGTGAGTCGGTTGATATTGTGTATCTGGACTTTCAAAAAGCCTTTGACAAGGTCCCTCATGAGAGACATTTGGCAAAACTAAAGAGTCATGGGATAGGAGGCAGTGTACTATTGTGGATCAGGAACTGGTTAAAAGATAGAAAGCAGAGGGTTGGGCTAAATGGCCAATTTTCCCAATGGAGAAAGGTGAATAGTGGTGTACCCCAGGGATCTGTGCTGCGTCCGCTGCTTTTTGACATATTCATAAATGACCTGGAAAGTGGAATAACGAGTGAGGTTATCAAATTTGCAGATGACACAAAACTATTTAAAGTTGTTAAAACCCAAGAGGATTGTGGAAAATTGCAAGAGGATCTTGATAAATTGGAAGACTGGGCATCAAAAGGGCAGATGAAATTTAATGTGGACAAGTGCAAAGTTATGCACCTAGGAAAGAACAGCCCAAACTATGGTTACACGATGCAAGGTTCCACATTAGGAACCACCACCCAGGAAAAAGATTTAGGCGTCATTGTGGATACCATGTTAAAACCCTCGGCCCAGTGTGCAGCGGTGGCCAAGAGAGCAAATAGAATGCTAGGTATGATAAGGAAAGGAATGGAAAATAAAACTAAAGATATTATAATGCCTCTATATCGTTCCATGGTGAGACCGCACCTTAAATATTGTGTGCAATTCTGGTCGCCGTATCTTAAAAAGGATATAGCGATTTTAGAAAAGGTTCAGAGAAGAGCCACCAAAATGGTAAAGGGGATGGAAGGATACTCCTATGAAGAAAGGCTAAAAAGGTTGGGGCTCTTTAACCTGGAAAAGAGACGGTTGAGGGGTGATATGATAGAAGTCTATAAATTAATGAACGGAGTGGAACGGGTAAACGTAGATCGATTGTTTACCTTATCAGAATATAGAAAGACTAGGGGACATGCAATGAAGCTACAGGGTAAACTATTTAAGACTAATAAAAGAAAATATTTTTTCACTCAACGTGTAATCAAACTCTGGAATTTATTACCAGAGGATGTAGTAAAGGCTGTTAGTGTAGCTGGGTTTAAAAAAAGGTTTGGACAAGTTCCTGGAGGAAAGGTCCATAAACCGTTATTAAGAAGGGACCCAGGATATCAATGCTTGAACCAATACAAGCATTGTGGAACCTGTGTCTTTTGGGGAAACTGCTAGGTACGTATGACCTAGATTGGCCACTGTTGGAAACAGAATACTGGGCTTGATGGACCTTGGTCTGACCCAGTATGGCATATCTTATGTTCTTATGATGTTACCAGTGGTGTGCCCCAGGGATCTGTCCTTGGTCCGATTCTTTTTAACATCTTTGTTAGTGATATAGCGGAAGGGTTGTCGGGTAAGGTTTGCCTCTTTGCGGATGATACCAAAATCTGCAGTAGAGTAGACAGCCAGAAAGGTGTAGATAACATGAGGAAGGATCTAGCTAAGCTTGAAGAATGGTATAGAATTTGGCAGCTGGGATATAATGTTACAAAATGTAGGGTCATGCATTTGGGCTGCAGCAATCCAAGGGAGCAATATACGAGTATAGGGGGTATATTACTTTTGTCCACTAAAGAAGAGCGGGACCTAGGCGTGGTTGTCTCTGATGATCTTAAAGTATCTTAACAGTTAGAAAAGGTGACGGCAAAAGCTAGAAGGATGCTTGGGTGCATATGGAGAGGAATGGCTAGCAGAAAAAAGGAGGTGATAGTGCCTCTGTATAAGTCTTTGGTGCCTCCTCCTTTGGAGTATATAGTGCAATTCTGGAGACCGCACCTTCAAAAGGATATAAATAGGATGGAGTCAGTACAGAGGGTGGCTACTAAAATGATTAGTGGTCTTCATTATAAAGCATATGAGGACAGACTTAAGGATCTTAATATGTACACCTTAGAGGAAAGGCGGGATAGAGTTGATATGATTGAGGTGTTTAAATACCTCCATGGCATAAATGTACAGGGGGAGAGTCTCTTTCAATTGAAAGCAAGTTCTGCTACGAGGGGACATGGGATGAGGGTGAAGGGGGATAGATTCAGGAGTGATATGCAGAAATATTTCTTTACGGAAAGAGTGGTGGATCCGTGGAATAGTCTCCCAGTGGGGGTGGTAGAGATGAGGACAGTATCTGAATTAAAAAAAAAAGCATGGGTCAAACACAGAGGATCTCTAAAGGAAAAAAGGGGACTGTTGTAGTTGTTGATGTGGAAGGACAGACTAGATAGGCCATGTGGTCTTTTTCTGTCATGTTTCTATGTTTCTTACACACTGTTCCACCATGATAAGGTTGTCCTTAGGACTCATCTTCACTTCATGCCGAAGATGGTCTCGCCTTTCCATTTGAATAAGTTGGTCTGCCTTCCTGTGTTTTTTTCCCCCTAGACCACATTCGTCTAGGGCAGATGCAACCCTCCATACTCTGGATTGTAAATGTGCCTTAGCTTTTTATCTCCAGAGAACTCGAGAGCACCGAAAAGCTTCCCAGCTTTTCAGTTCCTTTGACTTGAGTCATCTTGGCTTGCCAGTTTCCAAATGTACTCTCTCCAAGTGGATAGCTGGCTGCATTACCTTTTGCTTATGAGAAAGCAGGACTCTCTCTCTCGAGGGTCAGGTCACTGCCCATAATGTTAGAGCTATGGCTACCTCGATGGCAATTGTACGCTCTGTCGTTATTGACGAGATTTGCAAAGCAGCAACTTGTTTCTCGGTCCACACTTTTGCTGCTCACTATTGCCTGGACAAGGACTCCCGCCGGGATGCCATGTTTGCCCAAGCTGTTCTTCAGCATCTCTTTCAGACTTAGAGCAACTCCTATCCTCCGTCCTTGGTTTCGATACCAGACATCCATATGGGATACATGACCTTTTTAGGCACACCTGTGAAAATTCACAGCTGATTTGGAGGTAATCTCTCTGGCATCTTCTAGCAAGGGAGTCCCATATGTGAAGACTACATTCATGCTTGTTCCTGTAGGTAGCATAGTTACTCACCTGTAACAGGTGATCTCCAGGAACAGCAGGAATTTAGTCTTCACAACCCACTCTCCTCCTCTAGGAGTTGTAGGTCTTTCCTTTCTCTCCTTTTATCTCGGCTACAAACTTAACTGAGGAGGGAGAGCTGGAAAGGCAGGAAGGCAGCTACGCAGGCACAGTGGGATGCTCCCAAAAGCTTTCCTATTGGATGCTGGGGAGCGTTCCCCCATGGGCTCTATTGGTACTGACCTCACCCATATGTGAAGACTAAATTCCAAATTCCTGATGTTCCCGGAGATCACCTGTTACAGGTGAGTAACTACGCTTTCTCTGCAGTATAATCGGTTATTGGAGAGAGAAAAAAACCCGTTTATAAACTTTCCAAGATCAAGACTTGTTATCCTATATCCCCCCCCCCCCCCTAAAATGTTTAAAGCAGGCCTTGACATATTTTGTGCCAATTTAGGAGCCAGGCCAACATTTTAGAAGCCAGCTCTCATGACCACCTCATGCCCTCTCCCTGATTCTCTCACACGCTGGCTCATGTTCTCCTCTTGAGATCAGAGCCAGAGTTCCTACACCATGCATCTTTTGATAACAATAGCTATAACTTCAGATAGCAAGTGACTGTGTGAGAGTGTGGTGCAATGGTGTTGTGCCAGTCTGGGATGATGGTGTGCAGGGCTGCGGTGCATGTATGTGTGTGCACTGTGTTTTGCTGGCATATTATTGCAGTGTGGAGAGCAGCACTATACATAAGCTAAGTTCTGGATTTTGAAATTTTTATCCATATCTTTAATAAAAGGAATTGCCACAGTGGTGCCTGGACTGAATTCCCGGTACTTGGTTGCCATATTCCGACAAAAAAAGTATTTTGCACTATTGCTTTATTTTGAGGGGGTGTTTTGTTTTTTTCTGAGATCTTTTGCTTTTGGGGCATAATAGGACATTAGCATCTCTAAAATGAGACCACAAATCGGGCTCATGATTCCACTTCATTTTTTTTGTTTTAATTTTCTCTATAAAACATTCCGAAAGTTAGAGCTGTAATAATCTTTGTTATAAAATCTTGATGTTTTCAAGTTTACATTTTTTGAAACAACAATTTGTTTTCTTTATTCCTTGCTAGCTGATAGAATCGACAAGTACGCTGGATGGTGCTGTATCTGCTGGTCTATTAGCATATGAAAATAAAGGTATGTAAAAGTGGTAATTGTTAATATTATCCTTTTTTTGTTGTGGGCTACATAAACCCAAAGGGGTTGAGCTGTTTCACGTTTGAAACCTTTTGAGTGGTAACCCCAGTTGTCACCGTCTCAACCTGTCCATTTGTGCATCTCTTACAAGCACGCATAAGCTAGCGTTGAGCCCTAGATGTTTGGTGCTCCTGTTCACAAGTTTCAAACCTGATCCAGTTTAACTCTATTGTGTGTAATATATACTACAGGGTTTCCAGTACCTCTGTATTTTTCTGTTGTGGGTTAGAATTAATTGCTAAAGTTAGTTAGCAATAAACAATTTTAAGTAAGGCAAAAGGGATGATTTATTGTGTGATGTTAGTATTCTCATTGTTATAACTACAGGCAAAAGGATAAGATAGCATCTGCTAAAAGTTTGCTGATTTGATTTGGAAATTAAAAAAAAAAAAAGCAACCACTGAACATGGTGGATATTTGTTCTAGAAGTGTCAGAAGTTGCCATCTGTTGCTCTCCTGATCTACTGTCAATTCTCCAGAAGAGACAGTTTGGAAATTGTCCTTATAATTAAAATAGAAAAAGCAACATTTATTCCTCATAATTTGAATGGACTCCAGATGCAGGCTGTTAACTGAAACATGGCCATGTCTGATCTTTTATGAATGTATTTTTGATTTGCATCATTTATGAAAGTGTTTATACTTTTGTGTTGTCTACATTTTAATTATTAATAGATGCACACCAAAGTATTTTTTGTATTCACAAATAGATACTCACTAGCCTTTTCCTCAGGCTCCAGGGATTATTTTTTTGTTGTTGCTTTTCTAGGCTGGATTAACCCAATAAAACTGTATTGAGCCCATCCAAGATTATAATAATAGATTCTAAATACTGATTGAAGACTATGAGCATCTTTGTTTCCGGATCTGGGCCATCCATCTCTGCAGGCTCTCTCCTTGTCTGCCAGAAGGCAGTATAATCTAAGTTTAGGAAATATTCTGTGCGCATACGAGTATAGAATCTTCCACAGAGCAACTTTTCAACCTCTAGGTGCAGTGATCGAGTCCAGTCACCCAAGGAGATTGCCAGATATCTTTGAAACTAGAGTCTGTAGCCTGTGAGGATGCCAGGCTTACAGTACAGCTTGCAAAAGCCTGAGGGCAAGGTGGTTTTATCAGCCCCTTCTGAAGACCTGGTGAGACAGTTGCTTACTAGTGCTGTATTTCCTTTGCCCAAGAGGGGGAGCTCTTGCACCCTCTTATTCTGGGCAGCAACCTCAGCACTGTTTGGATGCATCTTATGCAGACCTTACAGACAGCAAAAGAAATGTTAAGCATAGAACAGTGTGGAGACGGTGCTTGTTGCTTTCCTCAATGAAATTCACAGGGCACACGATCGTGGTGATTTCACGGTGGCGGTTTCACTTGATCTCTCTGCCGTTTTCGACATCGTGGATCACTCTCCTCTTCTTTCCCGGTTGCGGGATGTTGGCTTTAGAGGGACTGTCTACAGGTAGTTTCACTCCTATCTTCTCAATCGTTCTTGTTGTGTTCTCCCCTGCTCCCCATCTGATACCCCCTCTGATTCTTTTCCTTTCCACTGTGGTGTTCCTCAGGGTTCTGTGTTGGCACCCCTGCTTTTCAGCATTTTCATGATACCCCTTGCACTGCTAATACAACAATCTGGTCTTTCTGCTTTCTATTATGCCGATGATATTATTCTCTTGCATCATACCTCCCCCCTCCATCCTGATCTTTCCCCCTTAATTCTTGCTTGCCTTCTGTAGCTGACTGGCTGGTCTCTAACTGCTTGCACCTAAATATCCCTAAGACGCTAGCTATTTGGTTTACCCATGGCAGTCCTCCTCCTCTACTGGCCCCATCCTTTTCTGGTTCCCCCATCCCACTAGTTTCAAGTTTTTGGTACTTGGGTGTCCTTCTTGACTCAGACCTTTCTTTCCAAGATCACATTTCCCATGTTACAAGGTCTTCCTTCTTTTCCCTTCAGGCAAATTCGAGCCATAAGTCCCTTCCTTACACCCGAGGCCCTCACTACTCTTATCTTGTCTCTGGTTATCTCCCACCTCGATTTTTGTAATTCTCCAGGACCAAGCAGGAAGTCAGTCCTCACATATGGGTGACGTTGGCGCCGACGGAGCCATCGCGGAGCAATTTTCCCCAGCTTTCAAAGAAAGCCTTTGGGAATTGCAGCGCGCATGCGCGGTCCCCTTCCCGCCCAAGGGTGCCATCTTAGCCAGTCTTCTTTTTTCCGCGGAGCCCTACAGACGTGGTCTTCTTGTCCCCGCAGAAAAAGTTGATTTTTCGTCGTTTATTTCTCTTTTTTCTTCGGTTCGATGCCGGTCTCTTTCCTGCCCGGACTCGCGACGCCGTTGCGAGTCCTTCTCTTATTTTTCAGTTTTTCTGATTTTTCTTGTCAGTTTCGTTTTCGGTTTTTCGCTGGCAGCCCGGTCCTTTGACCTTGCAGGGGCCCTTTTTCCCCCGATGGCTGCTAGTGGTTTCAAAAAGTGTGTTCAGTGTGACAGAAATATGTCACTCACTGACACACACGATAATTGCCTCCGCTGCCTTGGCCCGGATCACGAAGAACTGATCTGTGGGGCCTGCAGCAAAATGTCCTCCAAAGCATTAAGGAGTCGGCGGCATCAGCGGGAACGAATCTTCGCTGATCCCACCCTACCCGGACCTCGTCGGAGGCCTCGGCGTCCAGAGGCTCCAGCTCTGACCGTCGCCGGAGTTCCTCCGACAGGGGTTCTCCCTCCGGGGACCGTCATCGGAAGGTGAAACCCGCGAGGGCGGCGTCGGTGGACGCTCCTGGTTCCGCGAGGGCCAGGTCGCATAGCCCCGATAGCCGTCCCGGGTCTTTGGAGAAGGAACGTCTCCCGAAGCGACCTCGTCTGGAGTCGGAGTTGCCTGCTCGGGTAAGTCCTGTAGTCCTCCTGGACTCGCCTCCGAGGGGTCCGACGTCGGGCCCGACGCCGTCGGGGCCCGAGTCGGGGGCTGCTGGGTCACCTGAGGTCGGACTCAGGTTGACGGCCTTGGAGAGCAGACTATCTGCCTTCATGGACCAGCAGCGGGCACTGATCGCTAGCCTCGCTGGCGCCTCTGCCCCGACCGCCGGGACGTCGACGTCTAAGTCGACCCCGGAGACCGAGCCGATCCTCGAGTCCATGCGGGCTCGAGTCGATCCTCGGTCAAGGTCACCCTCGGCCTCCCGTTCGGGATCGAGGTCGTCGACGCCGACTCCCTCGGCGTCGGGGCGGCCGACGCCTCCGCCCGCCCGGACCGACCCCACCGATTCCTCTTCGGAGTCTGCCTGGGAGTCTGAAGAGGAAGAGTCACCTGATTCTTTTAGGACTCGGTGTGTCCCCTCGGACTCGCCTGAGTCCGAACCTCGGAAACAGTCCCCTCCGGAGGATGCCCGGTTCTCGGACTTCGTCAGGGATATGGCCAAAGCTTTGGCCTTCCCTGCGGATCCCGAGGAGGAGCCTCGAGCCGAAGAGCTCGACGCCCTTCAGTACGACTCTCCCGCCAGGGAGCACTTTACTGTACCGGTTCCTCCCATGCTGGAACGACTACTCTTCCGCATGTGGGAGAGTCCGGCATCGTCGCCGGTATTAAGCAAGCGGGTCGATTCCATCTATCGAGTCCGCAAGAGCCCTGGCTTCCAAAAAGCACAGCTACCGCACCATTCCATGGTGGTGGAATCGGCCATGCATAGGCTTAAGAGCCAGAAGATGCACTCCTCGGTGCCTCCTGGCAGGGAGGCCCGCAACCTGGATGGCCTTGGTAAGAAGTGTTTCCAGGGCTCTATGCTTGCTTGTCGGGTCCAGACCTACCAGCTCTACATGGGCATGTACCTTAGAGACCTGGCTAAAGAGCTAGCCGGATTCTCCGCTGGGCTGTCCAAGGAACCTTTGCGGAGGTTCCTAGCCTTGACAACTGGTATTCGGGAATGCTCCAAATTCATTTCTCGAGCAGCCTATGATGGCTTTGAAGCATCGGCTCGAGTGGCCGCAGCCGGCATCGGTGCCCGCCGACAGGCTTGGCTTCAGTCGTCTGACCTTGAACCCTGGGTGCAGGACAAGTTGGTCGATGTCCCCTGCAGAGGTGAGAACCTCTTTGGCAAGCCCATGGCTGAGAAGGCTGCACAAATCGAGACGGAGACTCTCACCAGAACTAGGCTCTCTAGGAAGACCTCCGCCCCTTCCCAGAAGAAGGGCTCGGGAAAGAAGTCCTTTTACCCGAGAAAGGCGGCTGCCTATAAACACTACCCGCAATATCAGGCCTCCGCAGCTCCCCAACAGGGTCAGCAGGCCAAGGACGGGGTAACGGGTCCTGTAGGCAGCAAGCCCCCAAGCCTGCACCACCGGCCCCTGCTCAGCAGGGTGGGGGTTTTTGACTTCATCAGCATAGCCTCTCCCCCTCAGCTGGTTCCTCCCAGCACAGGAGGCCGGCTGGTTCACTTTGCCCACAGGTGGTCCAACATCACATCAGATGCCTGGGTGCTTCATGTTGTGAGAGAAGGCTATCTTCTCCACTTCCACCAAGTCCCTCCCTCCTATTTCCCGGGAGAGCCTCCACGACTCCCTCTGCACAGGGACTTACTCCTTCAGGAGTTAGCAAGTCTTCTTCAGGAACAGGCTGTGGAACCGGTGCCCCACCACCTGAGGGGTCAAGGCTTCTATTCCAGGTATTTCCTAATACCAAAAAGAACGGGAGGCCTCAGACCCATCCTGGACTTGCGCAACCTCAACAAGTTCCTCGTCAGGGAGAAGTTCAAGATGCTTACCCTTGGAATCCTTCTGCCCTACCTCCAGCAGGGAGATTGGCTATGCTCCTTGGATCTAAAGGATGCCTACACGCACATCCTCATCCACCCAAGCCACCGCCAATACCTAAGGTTTGTGGTGGCAGGAAATCATTACCAGTACAGAGTACTGCCCTTTGGCCTATCCTCCGCACCATGAGTCTTCACAAAATGTCTCGCGGTGGTGGCGGCTTATCTCCGGCTTCACGGCCTCTATGTCTTTCCGTACCTAGACGACTGGCTCATCAGAGCATCGTCCTCTCCAGAAGTCACAAAAGCCACACACCGCACTGTGACTCTTCTGCAGTACCTGGGCTTTGTCATAAACTTCGCAAAGTCCACTTTGCTCCCCTCGCAAGATCTCGAGTTCATCGGCGCAAGATTGCACACTCTTCAGGCACGAGCTTTCCTGCCTCTCGACAGGGCTCAACGGCTCATGGACCTAGCCGGCCGTTTTCGCAGCCAGTCCCTGGTCTCCGCCAGGCGCTTCCTGAGACTACTCGGCCATATGGCTTCCACCGTCCACGTGACCCCCAATGCCCGCCTGAATATGCGGCCTGCTCAATGGTGCCTTCGCAAGCAGTGGCAACAGGCCACAGGCGACCTAGCCAACTTAGTGCGGGTCTCCGGCCCGCTGGCCTCTTCTCTGCAGTGGTGGCTTCATCGGCCGAACCTGATACTCGGAATGCCTTTTCAGTCTCCTCCGCCGGCTCAAGTGCTGACGACCGATGCGTCTCTCCTAGGATGGGGAGCGCATTGCCAAGGGGCATGTACTCAAGGTCTCTGGACCACGTGGGAGTCTGCGCAGCAGATCAACTTCCTGGAGCTCAGAGCGATCCGTCTGGCTCTCAAGGCTTTCTCCCACCTGACTTCTCACCGATCCGTCCTTGTCCAGACGGACAATCAAGTTGCCATGTTCTACGTGAACAAACAGAGGGGCACGGGCTCCTTCCTTCTCTGTCGAGAAGCACAGAGGCTCTGCTCTTGGGCCGTCAGCCACGGCATTCTTCTCCAAGCAGTTTATCTCCCAGGCCAAGAAAATTGCCTGGCGGACAAACTCAGCAGAATCCTCCAGCCGCACGAGTGGCGACTGGATCCCTTGGTAGTTCAGAAAATTTTTCTGAAGTGGGGCCTCCCCACGATGGATCTTTTTGCCAGTCCTCTCAACCGGCAACTTCCTCGCTTCTGCTCTCGGCAGCCGCATCCCCTTCGAGTAGCGGCGGATGCTTTTCTGCTCTCATGGTCGAAAAGCCTTCTCTATGCCTTTCCTCCCATACCGCTAGTCTCTCGAACTCTTTTCAAGGTTCTCCGAGACAAAGCTTCCATAATCCTAATAGCTCCTCGGTGGCCCAGACAGCCGTGGTTTCCACTCCTGCTGCAACTAGCGGTGGAGGATCCGTTCCCTCTGGGATTTCAACCAGATCTCCTAACACAGGATCAGGGGTCCCTACTACACCCCAACCTCAGATCTCTACATCTGATGGCCTGGCTGCTGAAAGGGTAGTCCTTGCTCCCCTTCTACTGCCGGCAGAGGTGGAAGAGGTCGTCCTAGCTTCCCGGCGACCTTCTACCCGCAAATGCTACGCCCTTAAATGGCGTCGCTTTTCCGCTTGGTGTGCCCAGCAGTCTCAGGATCCCTTCTCCTGCGCGGTGTCGGTGATCTTGCAGTACTTGCTCTACCTCTCTAATCTGGGACTTAAGTCCAACTCCGTCAAGGTTCACCTCAGTGCTCTTTCAGCACATCATGTGCCGGTGGACGGCAGACCTCTTTCCAGCGACCCTCTCGTGGCGAGGTTTCTCCGAGGTCTCCTTCTACTTAAACCACCTCTGCGCCCGCCAGCACCAGACTGGGATCTGAATGTGGTTTTACAGCGGATCACCTGTCCGCCTTTTGAACCTATGGCTACCTGTCCTCTCCGTTTTCTTTCTTGGAAAACCTTATTCCTGATAGCCCTCACTTCCGCTAGACGCGTAAGTGAATTGCAGGCCCTCGTGTCTGATCCCCCTTACACTCGGTTCTACAAAAATCGGGTAGTCCTACGGACTCACCCTAAATTTCTTCCAAAAGTGGTCTCCCCTTTTCACATCAATCAGGAGGTGGTACTTCCGACCTTCTTTCCCAGGCCACACTCCAGCCGAGCTGAAATGGTCCTGCATACCCTGGACTGTAGAAGGGCATTGAACTTCTACCTTGACCGTACGCGGGAGCACCGTAAAGCTGCTCAGCTTTTTGTGTCTTTTGACCCCAATAAATTGGGGCTCACTGTCTCCAAGCGTACCCTGTCCATCTGGGTTGCTGACTGTATCGCTTGGGCTTATGGGGCAGCCGGACTCTCGTTAGAAAGTCGAGTCACGGCTCATTGTGTTCGGGCGAAGGCTACGTCAGTGGCTTACCTCCGCTCTGTTCCATTGGCAGACATCTGCCGGGCCGCTACTTGGTCTTCGAGCCAGACTTTTGCAGTCCATTACTGCCTCGAGAGGGAGTCCCGCAGGGACAGTGCTTTCGGACAGGCAGTCCTCCGAAATCTCTTCGAGGTTTGAGCAACTCCTACCCTCCATCCTGGATGGGGGCTACCGGTGGGTAATAATTCAGTGAAGATTCCTTCCTTCTGTACTGCTGAGCTAGAGGGAGCTCATTTTTGTGCTTAGGGTCTCCGGTAGCCTTAAGCTTGGGAGTCCCATATGTGAGGACTGACTTCCTGCTTGGTCCTGGAGAAAGCGTAGTTACTCACCTGTAACAGGTGTTCTCCAGGAGCAGCAGGAATCAGTCCTCACAACCCTCCCTACTCCCCTTGGAGTTGCAATTATCTGCTTTAGTTTTTTTGCAAATTTTTATGCTGTCTTTTAGCTATGTCATCTGACTGGCTAAGATGGCACCCTTGGGCAGGAAGGGGACCGCGCATGCGTGCTGCAATTCCCAAAGGCTTTCTTTGAAAGCTGGGGAAAATTGCTCCGCGAGGGCTCCGTCGGCGCCGACGTCACCCATATGTGAGGACTGATTCCTGCTGCTCCTGGAGAACACCTGTTACAGGTGAGTAACTACGCTTTCTGTCCTTTCTGGTGTTCCTAAGTCCCAGCTTCTCAGACTGCAATGCATACAGAATACAGTTGCATGCCTTATCTCCCACTCCACACCCTGGGAACACGTCACTCCCCTTCTTATTAATCTTCACTGGCTCCCTCTGGCGCAACGTGTTCATTACAAACTTCTCACACTGGTCCAAGTTATGTATACCCATACCCCACAATACCGGTCTGATCTACAATTTCTTACTCCTAGCCACTCCCTCCGGTCCGTTCACATCAACCGCCTTCACCTCCCTTCCCCCTCACTTGCTCATCTCCAGTCCACCTGTTCCTCTGCATTTTTCTTCATTGGCCCCGCTTTATGGAACTCCCTCCCTACTTCACTACGTCTGGAACAAAATTACTGCACTTTAAAGCATTTGATCTACCCTCTGCCCAAATCTAGTCCTGTGTGTCACTCTCTCTCTTCAGTCATGTTCAATATGTTGTCTGCATGTTTGCCTGCGACGACTCCTTTCCTGTTAATGATGTAACTTCTTTTCCTTTCGGTGCCTGTGGCCCATTTCTATTATTTGAGTTTTTGTAAACCACCTTGCTGTAATTTGAAAGGCGGTATATCAAATGAAATAAAACATAAAACATAAACATAACAGCCCACCTCAACACAACCTGCTGTGCATCAGTGCATTTCTTCTACTCTGATGTTGGTTACAGTGGCTGATGAATCCTCATCTCTCTGTTTCTTCCAGAACAACCTCGCTCATTTTTTCAAAAGGTAATAAATGAGTTTGTAAAGGGCTACTGCAAGGGCTTACCGAACATTTCGTTTCAGCAGCCCTCAGAAAAGCCTTATTTCTTAGGCCTTACACCAGCACAGAGTGACACTCAATCCTAACTCCTCACAGGATCTTATAGTTTCTTTGCTATCTACTTTGGATTCAGAACAAGATCCCCAGTGCATTTGCTTCCTCTATCCTTTCCAGAGTATAGGAGCTCTCATGAAGAGGGCCTCTTAGATACTTTTGATACATGCCTGCCCTGTCTAGATAATTTGGAGAACGTTCTATAGGAATTCATCCGAGCCTTTTCCAGGACTAGCAAGGAATGAATCTTCATTTTAGGACATTTCTTACCCAAGATTTGTTCAGAAAATTGCTAAAGAAGTTTCTTATATCTTGCAGCAGGATATGGAACCCAGGCAGATGTCTTTGTCCTTCTCTAGTATATAGAGGCACACAACAACTGTTGCGGTTCCTATCCATGGTCTTCTCAAAGACCAGTAGTTCGTTAATATGGCAAAATCCATTCAGAGTTGAGCTTGTGTCCAAGAAGTTAGATCGATAAAATCCAACTAGGTCGAGGTTTCAATGTTCAGCTTTCCTACTCTTCAGTAATTGTTGAAGCTGCCAGAGGGAAAGCCAAGATGTGTAGAGATTTCCCTTACACTTCTCTTGGAAAAGACCCACAGTTGTTGGATCATTTGCGCAATAAAGCTTTCTGGGAAATTGTGCTTTCTGTCTTACAGCCCACCAGCTCCATATGGTTCAGTCTTCATACGGTCTTTCAGAAAATCCAGTTTGGTTTTTTTCACCCAGCCTTTCATCTCACACTTGAACTCAGCTGCCATACTAACAGAGGCCAATAAGTGTAGCACTCATCCTATATGGGCTGCTTATAACATCTTTGAGACTTCATCCTGATTTTCTGCTTCCACAACTGTGGCCAGACACTGTGTGGTGAAGAGCCTCTGGCTTGCATGAGGACTTTCATTAGCAGCTGGCTGAAGCTTCGTATACTGGAGACTCTTTGGAGAGAAATGAAATAGTGTATATGATAAAGGACCATTGCTTTTCACTTCATCTCTTGACTCTGGCACCTGATGAATATTCATCCTGTTCTTCC
Organism: Ichthyophis bannanicus; assembly: GCA_033557465.1. Classification (NCBI taxonomy): domain Eukaryota; kingdom Metazoa; phylum Chordata; class Amphibia; order Gymnophiona; family Ichthyophiidae; genus Ichthyophis; species Ichthyophis bannanicus. The sequence continues at coordinate 1,153,722,226 of CM066032.1, forward strand.
TGTCAGGGGTTGGGTTCAGTATTTTCTGATAGAATTGCAGAAGATCATGACAGATTCCTGGGTCCCTTAGTATCTGAAATGACTGACACTCCCCCTCCCCAAATCAACCTTTATCCTTGACCCATCTTTCCTTCTTTCATACCAGTTTGAGGATGAGGTGCTCCTTTTCTCCTACTCCAGTCCAACACCATAGAACCTGTACCATCACGAGAGAAATCCGGGTTTTTACTCTACTCTAGGTACTTTCTCATCCCAAAGAAGAAAGGGGACATACACTCCATCCTGTATCTGATAACTCAATTGATTTTTCTTAAAGAAAAATTCAGAATGAACACTCTTCATCCATTCTTCTACTTTGAAACATGGGGGACTGGCTGTGTACTTTGGATCACATGGCTACGTAGACACACATATCAGTCATCCATATTAGAAGAAGAATCTAAGGTTTACTCGCCAGCTCAACCATCCGACCATTTCAAATGCAAAGTCTTCCCCTTCAGCCCAGAGTATTCACAGTGGAGGTCTTTATAAAAGTCTTAGTCATGATCTGGATGTCTGAAGATGTGCATGGCCAAATCATGGAGATGTCTCCAGAGCCATTTCACAAATGGCTTTTAAAGACCTCATCTCACTGGTGATGTCCAAGTAGACAAGGGGGTGTCGCGTGGATGTGTCTGGGGAGGTGCAGTGGGTTTACATGTCTCTGTTTGATTTCAGAAATGTTGGAGGCGACTGCAGGCACGTCCACTTTAGACCTGCTCCAAGCACATATAGGCATCAGGAAAGTGCTTGTTTTGGCATAAAACTTCCAAAGAGTGTAGAGAAGATGGAGATTAAGTAATTAGCCTAAGATCACAAAGGCCTACACTGGGATTAGGAGCATGGTAATCAGGATTCAAACCCACTATTCTAGCCATTATGCTATTAGACGTCCCAGTTCTGAAATACTATTCTGGGGACATCTATGTAGATGTCTTCATAAATGTCCATATTGGGCACGTCCATGTTTGTGAAATTGTGCCTAAACTTGCAGTTGTCTGCTTCCCCCTCCCCCCTCGATGCTCTTTCTTTGATAGCCCAGATTGCACATGAATGTCCTTTTTTGTAAAATGTGCCCTAATATGCTTTGTATCAAGGATTGTCCACATTCAAAGAACAGGATCATTTGCTGTTCTGATATTTAGACAACTGACTTCTGGTACCCCCCTCAGAAATGCAGGCCTTAACCCTTATAGACAAGATGGATTACCCTACTTTAGTTTCTGGGTTTTCTTATCAACTTTCAAAATTTTACATTATATCTAACTGAGACCATTTCATTTATCAGCACGGTTTTGGACACCATTCAAGTGAAAGCTTTCTTGCCAGAGGACAGAATCCAGACAATCATTTTGCATATTTGAGCCATACAAACAGCACCCAAGATCGCAGCCAGAGCCTGCGTGTTGGGCTACATGGTGGCTGCTGTTCATGTAGTCTCCTTGGCTCATTCGATTCCACTGAAACTTGAGGTCTCATTGGGAACACCTCATTTTCAGTATTCATAGACCTTGTTGATCCTTTTCCCACCACTTTGCTTGATGTTGCAGTGGTGGACTTTTTAATAAGTGTCCTTTTTGTGCTGTGGCAGCACCAGTTAATCCCCTAGGTTGAGGAACTCATGTCAACGTTCGTTATTCTTAGGTGATGTGGTCAAAGTCCAAGGCATGTCTTCACATCAGCCATTTAGAGCTTGGCACAATTTGCTGTCTCCTGCAAGAGTTTTCATATTCTCCAGGATTCACTAGTTCTAATTCAGACCATCAGGTATGTCAAACAAGGGAGCACAAAGTTTTGTTTTTTTTTTCTTCTTTGTTAGAAAGGAACCAGAATTCCATATCGTCCTGCTAGCCAGTCTAGACAAATGAGTTGTTATGTTTCCCTTACCAACAGATTGGTGGAGACAAAGAACCAATGAAAAACCCAAGTTTCAATGGCATCACTCCCATGCCTCTATCAGCTTCAGCCACCAGAGGTCTTTCTCCAGTATTTCTTTGTCTTCAGCAGATGGTTGATGGATTTTCTCCTCTCCATAGAAAATCTGAAGATTGAGAGGAAAAGAAATTGATTAAACGCTCGTGAACAGCCACTTCAAGCCCTAAAGGGGTGACTCTCACTTGAGTGCAATGTGGGAGGCTCCACTAGACACAGGTCTTTTTGGTAGCCATAGGAGGAGGGAATATTGGTTCAGCTCCATGCCCTTATAAGGCCTGTTGAGCAGTCACAAATTGGAAAAATTTGAAAGAATCTGGAAGAGTATAGCAGCTTTGCACAACCTCAGCACCCCCTCCCTCCTCCTCCTTTCCCCCCTGTTCTCTGGCAAAGATTGCAGAAAGCTCTGAAGGATCTTCCTCCCAGCCACCTTTCACACAGTTCTGCTGAAAAAGTAAACCCAGCCAGTGAAGCAGTTTCAGGGGAGTAGAGCTGAGTCTGGAACGGATCCTATGCCTGGGGCTTTCAGGGTGGTGAGTACCAAGGCTTGATCTTGTCAGTGTCCTTGTTGGGGGCTCCCGGTTCCTTTTTGGAGAGGTGCAATTTGGGGTGCAGACTGCTAGTGACTGTTGGCACTGTGTGGAGGTTTCCCGCCATTTTCTGCATGCGTTAGTAATGTTTTTTTGCCTGTTGTGTGCTTGGGGGTCATGCAGTCCTATTGCGTGTTCTGCCTAAGTGGCTCTAATGTGCACTCCTTCCCTAGCACCTTAAGTAAAAGTGCAGTTACCACATGCTTGCAGGCTGATGAATCTTTGGCGCACACATTCTTGAGATATTTACCCTAACTGTCGTCTTCCAGGAAACCTTGTTTGACCTATGGAAAGCGAGAAGCTTCATCCTTGGATTCTGGACTCTGCCTTTCCTGTATGGTAGTTTTTGAGCTACTCCTGGAAGGCATGTTTCAGCTGGGGAGGATACAGTTTGTCTGCTCTTCCCTGCCTCAGGGCAGGAGATGCATGATGACGCTAAGGATAAGGATGGTCAGCCGTCTGGAGGCTCCAGTGACCATGCCATGAGACTGTCTTCATCTTCTAGGGCAGGGATCTCCAATTCTAGACCTGGAGGACTGCAAACCAGTCAGATTTTCAGAATATCCCTAATGAATATGGATGAGAAATTTGAATACGATGAGGGCAGTGCGTGCATATATATATCATGCATATTCATTAAGGATATCCTGAAAACCTGTCTGGTTTGTGGTCCTCCAGGACTAGAGTTGGAGACCCCTGCTCTAGGATGTCTGTGGCATCTATGACCCCTGGTGCCAGGAAGCCTTTTCCGAGAGGAGAGCTTCTAGAGTCTGGATTGTCCTCCTTGGAATTCTTTTCTTTTTTGCAACAGGCCTGGTCCTTCTGGTGTGGAAATTCAGGCCCTACGTCCTCTGGGTGCCTCTGGACGCAGTCTCATACCAGGCAGGCTGAAAGCAGAAGCCCTGCTCGATTGCCTTGGCTAAAAGTCCCCAGTGCAGGACTATCCCTGAAGATGAGGAACACTTGGGAGCTGTCCAAGATGTTGACTTATGCCTCAGACCCAGATGAATCAGTATTGGATGCTAATGTAGAGGAGGATCACCTATGACCTTCAGAAGACTATAAAGAGGCTGCGTGATCGCCTGTTCCGGAAGGAGGAGCTGGCAGCATTGATTTCCAGGGTCTTGTCCACTTTGAACTTGGCAGATGCTTCCAACATAGAGCAGAAACCAAAGGTACACCTGCTCCTTCAAAGGGTGCTGAAATCCACTTTTGTTTTCTTGTTCCTGGAGGTGATAAAAATAAGAACTGGTCCAAGTTGAACTCGCCCAACTCCCTGCCTCATGTGTTAAGGGTCTATAAGATCTACGCTGTCCCGGAGGAAGAGCACAGTGAATGGCTTAATATTCCCAAGGTGGATGCACAGGTCACAAGGCAGCACAATAAGTGCTGGAGTGGCCCTGGACATGGATCTCTTGTTTGCCTGGGCGGAGAAGAATCTCCTAGCTGTTGGCTCAGCACGTTGTCAAAGTGGACAGTGCGGAAGCGGACTTCTTTAGCCAACACTCCTTGAATCCAGGCGAGTGGGAATGAGTCAGGAAGCCTTTCAGTTGCTTCTGTACTGTTAATGTCACCCCAAAATAGATCTGGTGGTGTTACCTCCGGGACATGTGATTCAGTATATAGAGTGCTACCTGGGCAGGGTTATTGTGGTGGCACTGGCTTGGCTGCAGAGAGTGTGGTTCGGAGACCTGATGCCGCTCCTTCAAGTCTCTCCCTTTTGGCTGTCTCTGTCTCAGGGGCTATTGCATCAGGGACCAATTATCCTGGAGGACCCATCTCCCTTCTTGCTCGCTAATGTGTAAGGGCTACTCTTCAGCTGTAATCTATACTGTACTTCAGAGTTTCCCAACTCCAGTCCTGGAGGGCCAAACACCATTCAGGTTTTCAGTTTGTCCCTAATGAATATGCATGAGATACATTTGAATACAATGGGGGCAGTGCATGCAAATGCATCTCATGCATATTTATTGGGGACAACCTGAAAACCTGAATGGTGTTTGGCCCTCCAGGACTGGAGTTGGGAACCTCTTTATACTTGATGCCTGGAGGAGGTCTACCAAGATAGCATATTCATGTATATGGTGCCTTTTTGAGCACTGGTGTGGCACTTGGCTCCTGAGGCAGCCAAGGTGTCATCCTTGTTGGTCTTTCTGCAGGATGGCCTAGAGAAGGGTCTCTCTTAGCTCCCTGAAGATTCAGGTGGCAGCTTTGTCCTGTTTCTGTGGCCCGGTGTCAGCAAGTCCTTGGCCTTGCACCTGGATGTCTCCCATTTTCTCCAAGGGGTTCGACGTCTGTGCCATTCCCTTTGGTCTGTGATCCTTTCCTGGGATCCATCTCTGGTGCTTAGCTAGGCCCTGATGGTTGATCCCCTTTGAGACACTGAAGCATGCTGCTTTAAAGGATTTGATACTCAAGATTTGTTTTCTTTGCTGCAATTTGTTCTGCAAGGTGGATCTCAGAGCTGCAGGTGCTCTGTCTTGCTGAGATCCTTATCTGACTTTTTCAACTGAGGTTGTTTCCATTGCCTTCCTTCTTGCCTAAACTGCTGCCTCCCTTTCACGTGACAAACAATTGCCTCCCTCTAATTAATTTCTGAGATCGTGATTTCCAGTAATCCCTTCTTGCAAACTTCTAAACATTACAGGATAGTATCAGAATAATTTAGAACACTGGGTCTCAGACTTACACCGGCTCTACTCGCAGATTTCATAACAAGTAATGAACCTTCTTAGCATCAACGACCCATACTGCTCTTAAACTGAGTTCTTTACCAATCCTTTATCAACCACAATTTTCAACGGATATTAGTAATATGGGATTATCTTGAATCTCTCAAGTGGATCCCTTTCACGTGAAGCAGGTGGTTTACCTGCCATCCTTCTCTAGGAACAGTGTTGGGGGAAGGATAAGGATCTTTGCTTTGTGGATATCCGGAGGGTGCTTCTCCTGTACTTGGTTACAAATTCCTTTCATAAGGCTGACCATCTTTGTATGCTGTTTGCTGGCCCATGCAAGGTTGAAGCTGCGGCTAAGTCAACCTTTGGGGTGCTATTGTCTCAGTATATTTTTTACGGAACCAGTTTGTTCTGGAGGGTTTGCGTGCCCATTCTACCCATGCACAAGCATTCTCGTGGGCGGAGCAGAGCTCTGTGGCCCCTGCAGATATTTGTCTGGCACTAACATGGGAATCTTTCCACTTTTGTCAAGCATTGCTGCATGAATGTCCATGCGCAGGTGGACACGGCTTTCGGTTCAAGGGTTTTGCAAGCTCTTGTCTTTTTTTCCTGCCCAGTGGTATTGTAGCTTTGGTGCATCCCACTTTTTGGACTGGTCTAGCAGGATGATATGGAAAGTGACATTCTATTTACCAGATAATGTCCTTTCCTTGAGTCCTGCTAGAGGAGTCCAGGCCCAGCCTTGAAACTGTATTGCTGTTTATTTTCTGCAGCAGTACCATTGGGTCCACCATGACTTTATACTTGGCTCTGCAGGCTGCTCTTCTATTTGCAGCCTTCTGTTTCTACTTTCCTATACATGTTCGCTACTGTTGAGTACTCATTGTTTCCCACATTTGAAGTTGCGTGAGGTTTGCTCTGTATCCCCCAGATGCTTTGGGACAAATATTTATTTATTTAGCTGTACTTATATACCACCTTTCACCAGGTCAAAGCTGTTTACAAAAGTAGAGGGTGAAATACAATGAAACAAGGTTATAATATAATTATAAGGAGGGGGGGTACCATCACCAGGGGGAGGGGTCCATATGGCTGAGCATCAACATGGGAGGGGGGGGGGGAGGTTCACAACAATATACACTTCCGTTAAGCCGACATGTCTGATGGCCATGGGAGACATTGTTAAGGTGAACAGCTTCTTCAGTCACCACAGAGACCTGCAAGTGACTGGCTTTGTTTCCTGTTACACATGTAGCCCCAGTCCTCCACAGGATTCAAGCTCATCCAGGCTTGCTGATTCTGGTCACTCCAGTCTGGCCGAGCAGTTGATGGTATGCAAATCTGATGGGAATATTGGCAGGACTCCCACTCTTGCTCCTGTAGGAGAAGGGCCTTAAGATATGCCCTACTGGGTCAGACCAAGGTCCATAAAGCCCAGTATCCTGTTTCCAACAGTGGCCAATCTAGGTTATAAGTACCTAGCAGTTTCCCCAAAAGACACAGGTTCCACAATCCCATTATCAGGGACCTTCTTTGTCAAAGGCCCCTAATGGAAGACCTCAATTCCTTCTTGCTTACAGCTTAGCTCTTGAAAAGCATAAACTGTCCAGGCTATTCTGGTGCAGTGGTGGATACTCTGCTTAGGGCCCATAAGGCCTAAACCTCTTTATCCTATGGATGTGTTTTCAGAGGTGGCCCTCTTGGCTGGGAAAACTGACCTAGGTGTCGTGCTGGTTCCTTTTTTTTTTTTTTTAAGTTTTAAAGTTCAGGTTGTGGCCATTTTCATTGGTTGTCCTTGATGGCCTTCCCCGGTGTCACGCCCTGGCCTGCTTCAACATTAGGTCCACAGGGTCCTGTGTCTGGCAGTTCATCCTCCAGTCAGGTGTGGCCTCCAAGGTTTTCAGACTCCATCTCAGAAGAAGGTCTATGGACACATACGCAGACACACAGGAGTTAGCCGAGTCTTGGCAATATGACAGTCTGGAATAAGCGACCCATTCTGGTAGTCTCAATCCCTGGGCAGGTCCAAGTATAGGTCGATAGACCAGAGGTTCCTGGCTATTGAACGCAGTCTGGCGGCTATCCTTGCGGCATCGACACCCTCGGAACCGCGTCAGACAGTTAAACCGGTACTGGCACCGGTATCTGTACCGGTACTGGCATCATCGATATCGGTGTCTGCATGGCCAGCACCCAGTCATGCGATGCCCTCCGGTACTGATACACCGGTACCGATTCCCCCCGGTACCGACTTCGGTCGGTACTGGTATCGGGCTCTTCAAGAGCATCCGGACAGAAGGTACTTCGAGTCCTCAGAGAAATCTGAGGATTCTGACAGTTCTGTTGGTACGGGAATACTTCTCCCAGAGGAGCCTTCCTCCCCCAAACACAGGATGTCTCCTCCAGAGTATATTTCCTTTCAGGACTTCATCAGGGAGGTGGCTCGAGGTCTGTCCATTACTGTGGCTCCTGAAACAGAGCCCAGAGCAAAGGAGTTGGAAATTTTACAGTATCCCAAAGCTTCTAAAGAGGCAGCTACTCTATCCATCCATGAGAACTTGCATGATCTCATGCTGAGAATGTGGGAGACCCCTCTTACCACCTCTCCTCACTCTCGTAAACTGGATACTATGTATCGAGTCCCTCCTTATCCTGGTTTCCAGAAGTCTCAGCTTCCTCACCACTCTATTGTAGTGGAATCAGCTATGAGAAGGATCAGGAGTGCAAAGAGGCATGCCTCTAATCCTCCAGGACGTGAGTGCAGAACTTTGGATGCTTTTGGACGTCGTACTTTCCAAGCTTCCATGCTTTCTGCCAGGATCAGTTCCTATATTTTATATATGGGAATGTTCCTGAAGGAAATCACAGGAGATTTAGAGGTTTTGAGCCCTCTTCTTCCTGAGGATAGAAGGCAGGATTTTCTCACATTGATGAAACATGCCCAGGATGTTTCTAAATTTGTCAACCGTGCAGCTTTTGACTGTTTTGAGTGCACAAGCAGAACCTCTGCCATTGCCATAGGTGCACGTAGAATTGCCTGGCTCCAGGCATCTGATTTGGAGCTCTGGGTACAAGACAAACTGGGCAATATTCCTTGTACTGGTGAGAACCTGTTTGGCAAAGATTGGCAAGAAAAAAATCTTTAAAAAAACATTCTTTTCCAAAAGGAAAAGGTTTTATCCTGCTTATTCCCAGCAGGGACGCTCTGCAGGTCAACCTGTCCGGAAAAGTCAGCAACCACCCAAACAAAGGAAAGCAAAGACTGCTAAGCCTCAACCGTGTCAGCAGTCTCAGCCTCCACAAGGCCTTTGACTTTCATCTAGAGAACTTAGCCTTCCTGGCTCTCAATGGACCAGAGCCTTCCACCATTCCGGGAAGGTTATGTCACTTTGCCCCCAGATGGGGGCAGATAACAGCAGAGCATTGGACACTCTCCATCATAAAAGAGGGGTACAAGCTCCATTTCTCAAGCATGCGCCCTCCCACCATGGTAAGACAGTTCAATTCTCAGACCTCTCTTATCAACCTATTAGATCAAGAGGTCACTATGCTTCTTGCCCAAGGGGCAATAGTAGTACCCATTCCTCAACAGGGTACAGGGTTTTACTCCCCCTATTTCCTTATCCCAAAGAAAACAGGAGGACACGGACCTATTTTAGACCTCAGAGAATTGAACAAATTCCTGTTCAAGGAGAAATTCAAGATGGTTTCTCTTTGAACTCTGCTGCCATACCTTCAGAGTCAGGATTGGCTTTGTTCTCTAGATCTCAAGGATGCATACACCCATGTTCTCATCCATCCAACTCACAGAAAGTTCCTTCGGTTCCTTTTTCAGGGAAAGCACTACCAATACAGGGTGCTTCCTTTTGGCCTGGCCTCTGCACCAAGGGTGTTTACGAAATGCATGGCTGTGGTAGCAGCATTTCTTTGCACTCTAGGAATATTCGTCTTCCCTTACTTAGACGATTGGCTCATTCGAGCCCCATCAGAGTCAGAGGCCAGGATTTCTCTGTCTTGCACAATGCATATCCTTCAGTATTTGGGTCTAGTCATAAACGTCCCAAAGCCCAGTCTAACTCCCACTCAGGTTTTAGAGTTCATAGGAGCTTGGCTGGATACATGGAAGGCAAGGGCCTATCTTCCTCAGACCCGTTGCCTTTGCATGGTGCAGTTAGCTTCTCAAGCAGTGCTAAAGCCTCATCTCACTGCTCGGGAGATGTTACAACTGTTAGGCCAAATGGCATCTACCGTGCATGTGGTTCCCTATGCTCGCCTCCATATGAGAGCAGCCCAGTGGACTTTATCCACTCAATGGACCCAAGCTTCAGGGTGCCTGTCAGATAAAATAGCAAACACAAATCGCCTTATATTGTCCCTCCAATGGTGGCAGTCCACTCAAAACCTGTTGCTGGGGTGCCCGTTTCAACAACCTTTACCCCAGGCAACTCTCACAACAGATGCTTCTCCATTGGCTTGGGGAGCTCATCTACAAGACCTCTCCACCCAAGGCATTTGGACTCCACAGGAGACTCATCTACATATCAACCTCTTAGAGCTCAGAGCAATCTTCCTTGCTCTTCGAGTGTTCCACACCTAACTCAGCTGCAAAACAGTCCTTATTCACGCGGACAACCAAGTAGCCATGTTCTACGTGAACAAGCAGGGAGGAACAGGCTCTCTGTCACTTTGCAACAAAGCTTTGCAACTATGGGCCCTCGCCAGACAGCATCAGATTCATTTCCTGGCAGTGTATCTTCCAGGCATACAAAACTCTTGGGCAGACAGACTCATTCGAGTTCTGCTTCCACACGAATGGTCTCTACATGTACACCAGGTGACCACGATTTTTCAAATTTGGGGAACCCCGGACATAGACCTCTTTGCAAGTCCGTTGAATGCCAAACTTCCCCAGTTCTGTTCCAGAATCCCGGCTCAGGGCTCTCAGGGCAAGGATACTTTCCTCCTTCACTGGGGCCAAGACTTTCTTTATGCCTTTCCACCCATTCCCTTAATTCCCAGGACCCTATTCAAGCTTCAGAGAGACAGAGGCCGTATGATTCTCATAGCTCCACATTGGCCTCGGCAAGTGTGGTACCCTCTGCTTCTACATCTCTCTCAAGCTCCCTCCCTGGAGTTAGGGTCTGCTCCAGATCTCCTATCTCAGGAGGACGGAATGTTATGGCATCCCAATCCCCAGTCTCTGCATCTCAGGGCTTGGTTGCTGAAGGCCTAGATCTCCATGATCTTAACCTCCCTCAGCAGGTAAAGGATATCCTTTATGCTTCCAGGAAGCCTTCCACAAGACGCTCTTATGCTTTCAAATGGAAAGGGTTTACCATATGGTGTTCGCAGAAGGGTCTTAACCCCCTTGCGGTACCTCTGGAATCATTACTGGAGTATCTCCATTTATCCAATGCAGGACTTAAGACTAACTCAGTGAAAGTCCATTTGAGTGCTATTGCAGCTTCCTTCAAGCCTCTAAATGGATAACCTATTTCCTCCCATCCTTTTATAGCAAGATTTATGAGAGGCCTTCTGCTAACTAAGCCTCCCATTAGGCCACCACCTGTGGCATGGGACTTAAACTTGGTTCTTGGTCAGCTCATGAAGCCACCTTTCGAACCCTTAGCTACTGCTTCCTTGAAATTCCTTTCTTGGAAGGTTATTTCTCATTGCAATTACATCAGCACGTCGCATCAGTGAATTGCCAGCACTAGTGGCTGATCTACCATATACAAGTTTCCATCATGACAAGGTAGTCCTTAGGACTCATCCACACTTTATGCCAAAGGTGGTCTCGCCTTTTTCATCTAAACCAAGCGGTCTACCTACCTGTGTTCTTCCCAAGGCCTCATGCATCAAATGCAGAAAGGAATCTTCATACTTTGGACTGTAAAAGAGCTTTAGCCTTTTACTTACAAAGAACACAGCAACATAGAAAGTCCTCTCAACTCTTTGTTGCTTTTGATCCTTCTCATTTGTGACTTCCAGTCTCCAAGAGAACACTATCAAACTGGATTGCTCAGTGTATTTCCTTTGCCTATCAGAGTAAGAATCTTCCTCTGGAGGGCCATGTTACAGCTCACAATGTGAGAGCCATGGCAGCTTCAATGGCTCATCTGCACTCCGTGTCTATCGATGACATCTGTCGAGCAGCCACCTGGGCCTCCGTTCATACCTTCACAGCACATTACTGCTTGGACAAGGACTCCCGCCGGGATGCCTTGTTTGGTCAGGCTGTTCTCCAACACCTGTTCCATACCTAATCAGCTCCTACCCACCATCCCTGGTGGGATGCCAGAGATCCACGGGAGGAAGAGGAGCCCTTTCTCAGGGGCACACAACTTCTGGGGTTTCTCCCTGGCATCTAAAGCTAGGGAGTCCCCATATGTGAAGATTACATTCCTGCTTGTTCCTGGAGATAGCATAGTTACTCACCTGTTACAGGTGATCTCTGGGAACAGCAGGAATTTAGTCTTCACAACCAACCCACCTCCCCTAGGAGTTGTATCTCTCTATCTTTCTCTTTCCCTCTCTCTCTCTTTCCCTCTCTCTCTCTTTGTCTGAGCTTTAAAACTCAACTGGAGAGAGGCAGTTGGGAAATGTGGGAAGGCAGCACGCAGGCGCTGTGGGATGCTCCAAAAAGCTTTATAATTGGACGCTGGGGAGCGTTCCCGCGCAGGCTTCGTCGGTACCGACGATGCCCATATGTGAAGACTAAATTCCTGCTGTTCCCGGAGATCACCTGATCTCCAGGGACAAGCAGGAATAAGTCCTCACATATGGGTACGTCGGTACCGACGGAGTCTGCGCGGGAATGCTCCCCAGCTTCCCAGAATGAAAGCTTTTGGGGCATCCCACAGCGCATGCGCGCTGCCTTCCCGCCTTTCCTACCAACTCTCCTCAGTTCTTCTTTTCCGCGGAGCCAGCAGGTCGTGTTCCTGTCACCGCTGAAGAAGTTCTTTATTTTAATCTATTTTTTTGGTCGCGTGTCTGCCTTCCCCGACGCCGGACCGGTACTGCCGGTCTTTTCTTCTAAAAAAAAAAAAAATAATAATACTTTTTCCCCACTTGGTGTATTTTTCCTCTTAGGCCTCCAGGCCCACGAAAATTTTTCTCTCATGGAAAAACCAGCCTCTGGCTTCAAAAAATGCACTAAGTGTAGCGGTACAATTTCTGTGACAGACACCCATGAATGGTGTCTTAAATGTTTGGGGCCTGAACACTCCATCCCGGATTGCCAGTCTGTTCCCTAATGTCTAAACGAGGGTTACAGAACCGAGCAGCCAAGCTCCATCTGCTGTTTCCCACGGATGCACCGGCGGTAGCATCGACATCTTCCAGGTCTTCGTCTCCTGATGGATCTCAGGTAACCAAACATACTTTTAGCAGATCCTCAAAGGGCAAATCTCCCTCTAAGTATCGAGATGCCTCCGGCCTTGCCCTTGAGGATCCTGCCCCAGCCAAACAACCCCGGCGGGAAGCTCCGGCTTCCAAAGCTCCTCCTATGGGGTTACAGGTTGACATCGATGGCACGGCTTCGACCGATCACCTGTTAGACTGCTCTGGGGTACCGGCACATTCTCCCGGTACCGACATCCAGGCAGTCGTGGCGTCCATGGATCACACTGTGCAATCCATGCAGCAGGCCAAACTGGCTTTCATCAAGGCTGCGACGCCGTTGGTACCGCAACAAGCCATGTTGTCGGTACCGGTACCGGTACCAACCTCAATACCGGTATCGGCTGCATCGACATCGGCCAGGATGCCGATTCCGGCTCCCTGTCCTGGGCTCTTTCTCGGTACCGACCCGGTACCGGGAACACCCGATGTTGGTACCGATCGATACGCCTATCGATCTTTGGAATCGGGCAGACGATACTTCGATTCTTCTGATGGTTCTGAGTCATCGGATGAGTCTCCTGAAGTATCTATCACCCTTCCTGAGGAGCCCTCTTCTCCAAAAAGGAGAATGTCTCTTCCAGAGGATCTGTCCTTTCAAGACTTCATAGTAGAAGTAGCTAAAGGACTCTCTCTTTCAGTAACCTCTGAAAAAGAGCCTAGAGCAAAAAAATTAGATATTTTGGGATACTCTAAGGTTCCCAGAGAGGCAGTCACCTTGCCAATTCATGAAATTCTTCAAGAACATTTGATTGACTTGTAGGAGACTCCTCTCACCCTTTCTCCTCATTCTCGTAGATTGGACACTATGTACCGTGTCCCTCCTTCTCCTGGATTTCAAAAAACTCAGCTTCCTCACCACTCTATTGTGGTGCAGTCAGCTATGAAGAGAATAAAGAGTACCAAAAGACACTCTTCTACTCCTCCAGGAAGAGAATGCAGGACCTTGGATGCTTTTGGTAGGAAGATCTTCCAAGCTAGCATGCTTATTGCCAGAATCAATTCATACAGCCTTTATATGGGTATGTTTCTGAAGGAGGTTTCAGAAAACCTGCACAATTTTCTCCCTTTTATTCCAGAAGATAAAAGGGATGAATTCCTTCTTTGGCTCAAGCATACTCAAGACATTTCAAAGTTTTCCAACAGGGCAGCCTTTGATTCCTTTGAAGGTGCCAGCAGAGCCTCAGGCATTGCTATAGCTGCTCGTAGAATTGCTTGGCTCCAGGCTTCTGATCTAGAACCCTGGGTTCAAGATGGTTTAGGAAATCTGCCCTGTACAGGTGAAAACCTATTTGGCAAGGAGTGGCAAATTAAAGCCACTCAAATTGATGCAGAAAATGCTGCTCTTGATAGACTTTCTAAGTCTACCTCCACTCCAGCCAAGAAAAAATCTTTTAAAAAGCCTTTTTACAAGAAGGGCAGATTTCCTTCCACTTCTGGTCAACAGTCTTCTGCAGGTCGTTTTGCTGCTAAGCGTCAGCAACCTAAACAGGCAAGGCCTAAGCCTACAGGGGCTGCTGCAACCCAGCAGTCCCAAGCCCCTCAGGGGTTTTGACTTGATACTAGAGAACTTAACCTTTCTGGCTCTACAACAGCCAGAACCTCTCACCATTCCAGGAAGGTTGGCTCATTTTGCTCCCAGATGGGAGCAAATCACATCAGAGCACTGGACCCTCTCCATTATCAGAGAGGGCTACAAACTTCATTTCTCAGACCTTCCTCCCTACACCATGGTGAGACATTTCAATTCTCCCACATCTCTCCTCGACCTTCTGGATCAGGAGATAACCTCCCTTCTGGCCCAGAGGGCCATAGAAGAAGTTCCTCTTCTTCAACAGGGGTCAGGTTTTTACTCCCCCGACTTTCTCCTTCCAAAGAAAACAGTGGGATACAGACCTATTCTAGATCTCCGAGAATTGAACAAATTTCTATACAAGGAGAAGTTCAAGATGCTCTCTTTAGGCACTCTCCTTCCAAACCTACAGAGTCAGGCTTGGCTTTGTTCTCTAGATCTCAAGGATGCGTACACTCATATACTCATCCATCCATCCCACAGAAAATTTCTACGTTTTCTGTTCCAGGGAAAACATTACCAATACAGGGTCCTTCCTTTCAGTCTGGCCTCTGCTCCAAGAGTGTTCACCAAATGCATGGCAATAGTTGCTGCATTTCTGCGCACTCTGGGAATCTTTGTCTTCCCATATCTGGACGACTGGCTCATCCGAGCTCCATCCCAGTCAGAAGCCCAAAGTTCCCTGAACACCACCAGGTGCATTCTGCAGTATCTGGGACTTGTGGTAAACCTCCCAAAGTCTCAGCTCACCCCTACTCAGTCCCTAGAATTCATAGGGGCCTGGTTGGACACCACTACTGCAAGAGCCTATCTTCCCCAGGCTCGTTGTCAATGTCTAGTGCAGTTAGCCTCCCAGATTTAGTCGAAGGACCACTTAACTGCCCGGGAAATGCTACAGCTACTAGGCCACATGGCTTCCACAGTACATGTGGTGCCCTATGCTCGTCTACACATGAGAGCAGCTCAATGAACTTTGTCCACCCAGTGGACTAAAGCTTCAGGAGCTCTCTCAGACCAAATAGCAAACTCCAAACGTCTCTTTTGGTCTCTCCAATAGTGGATATCCACTCAAAATCTGTTGCTGGGGTCCCTCTTCCAGCCTTTGTTACCTCAAGCAATCCTCACAACAGATGCCTCCCAAACAGGTTGGGGAGCTCATCTTCAGGACCTATCCACCCAAGGCACTTGGTCCCCACAGGAGACCTCCCTTCATATCAACCTCTTGGAACTTCGAGCAGTGTACCTAGCTCTCAAGGTCTTTCATACCCTCCTCAGCTACCAGACGGTCCTCATTCAAACAGACAATCAGGTAGCCATGTTTTACATAAACAAGCAAGGAGGAACTGGCTCTCTGTCGCTTTGCAACGAAGCTCTAAGATTATGGGCCTTCGCCAGAGAGCATGAAATCCATCTCCTGGCAGTATACCTCCCAGGAATTCAAAACTCTTGGGCAGACAGACTCAGTCGAGTTCTGCTTCCACACGAATGGTCCCTGCACATGGATCAGGTACTCAGGATCTTTCAGGAATGGGGTACCCCGGACATAGACCTATTTGCAAGTCCGTGGAATGCCAAACTTCCCCGGTTCTGTTCCAGAATTCCGTGTCAGGGAGTTCAGGCCAAGGATGCCTTCCTCCTTCATTGGGGTCAGGACTTCCTGTAGGCCTTTCCACCCATTCCTTTGATCCCCAAGACTCTGTTCAAACTTCAGAGGGATCAAGGATCTATGATCCTCATAGCTCCACGCTGGCCACGCCAAGTGTGGTACCCTCTACTTCTGCATCTCTCCCAAGCCCCCTCCCTGGACTTGGGAGCTGCTCCAGACCTTCTGCCTCAGGAGGAAGGGACTTTGTGGCATCCAAACCCCAAGTCCCTTCACCTCAGAGCTTGGTTACTGAAGGCCTAGACCTTCAAGACTTCAATCTTTCGCAGCAAGTGAAGGATATGCTTCATGCTTCCAGGAAACCTTCCACTAGGCGTTCCTATTCTTTTAAATGGAAGAGATTTTCCATTTGGTGTGCTCACAAGGGTCTTGACCCTCTGGCACTTCCTCTGAATTCTCTATTAGAATATCTCCTGCATCTTTCCAATGCAGGCCTTAAGACGAATTCAGTAAGGGTCCATTTAAGTGCTATTGCAGCATCCCTTAAGCCTATCAATGGACAATCTGTTTCCTCTCATCCTCTTATTGCAAGATTCATGAGAGGCCTAACCTTAACTAAACCTCCCATTCGACCTCCTCCGGTGGCATGGGATTAAATTTGGTTCTTGGTCAGCTTATGAAGGCACCTTTTTTTTTTTTTAACATTTTATTTATCATAAAGAAACATACTATATTTAAATCAATAACAAAGGGAAGGGGAGAACCCCAACCCCCACATTACAACTAAATCCAAAGGAAATACACATAGCAATAGACCTCATTCAGGAGGAGTACAAAAATAAGAAAACAAAAACCCCTTTCCCTGACCAGCCTGGTAATTTAATTTGAACCCAGCAAAAAGAAACAAGAAATAACATTACCACAAGCTAAAAACGAAACTAAGACTGGCCCTTACCTTTCAAAAATATCTCAAGCTGCGAAACCTCAAGAAAAATGTAATGAGTACCTTGGTAAATAATGTGGCATCTACAAGGAAATTTTAAGTAAAACAAAGTGCCCAACGCCAAGACGCGCGGGCGAAGTTCCAAAAAGGCCCTCCGCCTTTGCTGCGTGGCCCTTGAGACATCGGGAAAGAT
This sequence comes from Ichthyophis bannanicus, assembly GCA_033557465.1. Lineage (NCBI taxonomy): Eukaryota > Metazoa > Chordata > Amphibia > Gymnophiona > Ichthyophiidae > Ichthyophis > Ichthyophis bannanicus. The sequence continues at coordinate 1,153,739,178 of CM066032.1, forward strand.
CTGAATAGTAGAGCCACCTTTTGAACCCTTAGCCACTACCTCCTTGAAATTTCTTTCCTGGAAGGTTATTTTCCTTATTGCAATCACTTCTGCTCGCCGCATCAGTGAACTGCAGGCCTTAGTGGCTAATCCACCGTATACAAGGTTCCATCATGATAAGGTAGTCCTTAGGACAAATCCTCACTTTATGCCTAAAATGGTCTCACCTTTTCATCTTAATCAAGAGGTATATTTACCTGTCTTTTTTCCAGCTCCTCATGCATCCACTGCAGAGAGGAACCTTCATACTCTAGATTGTAAAAGAGCTCTTGCTTTTTACTTACACAGGACACAGCAACATAGAAAGTCTTCCCAGCTTTTTGTTGCTTTTGATCCTTCTCATCTAGGACTTCCAGCCTCTAAAAGAACACTGTCCAATTGGATTGCTCAGTGTATTTCTTTTGCTTACCAGAGTAAGAACCTTTCTCTGGAGGGCCATGTCACAGCTCACAATGTGAGGGCCATGGCCACCTCTATGGCTCATCTTCATTCTGTGTCCATCGATCAGATCTGTCGAGCAGCCACCTGGGCCTCGGTTCATACCTTCACAGCCCATTACTGTTTGGACAAGGACTCCCGCCGGGATGCCTTGTTTGGTCAGGCTGTCCTCAGACACCTGTTCCATTCTTGAACAACTCCTGCCCTCCTTCCCTGAATGGATGCCTGAGATCCATAGGAAGACTAGGAACCCTTCAGGGTCTCATACCCTTGGGGATCTCCCAGGCATCTTAGCTAGGGAGTCCCCATATGTGAGGACTTATTCCTGCTTGTTCCTGGAGATAGCACAGTTACTTACCTGTAACAGGTGATCTCTGGGAACAGCAGGAATTAGTCCTCACAACCCACCCACCTCCCCTAGGAGTTGTATCTCTCTTTCTTTGTCTTTCCTTTACTCTCTCTCTATTGTCTCAGCTTTAAACTTGAACTGAGGAGAGTTGGTAGGAAAGGCGGGAAGGCAGCGCGCATGCGCTGTGGGATGCCCCAAAAGCTTTCATTCTGGGAAGCTGGGGAGCATTCCCACGCAGGCTCCGTCGGTACCGACGTACCCATATGTGAGGACTAATTCCTGCTGTTCCCAGAGATCACCTGTTACAGGTAAGTAACTGTGCTTTACAGGTGAGTAACTATGCTTTACTCACCTGTAACAGGTGATCTCCAGGAACAGCAGGAATTTAGTCTTCACAACCTGCCCACCTTCCCTAGGAGTTGTCTGTCTCTCTCTCTCTCTCGCTCTCCCTCTCCCTCTCTTTTGTCCCAGCTATAAACTCAACTGGAGAGGGACAGTTGTAAAGGCAGGAAGGCAGCACGCTGGTGCTGTGGGAGGCTCCCAAAAGCTTTCCTATTGGACTCTGAGGAGCGTTCCCGCACAGGCTCCGTCGGTTCTGACCATACCCATATGTGAAGACTAAATTCCTGCTGTTCCCAGAGATCACCTGTTACAGGTGAGTAACTACGCTTTCTCTGAAAAGGAGACAGGCTCTGATCTTTATACTTGAAGGAAGCTTATACCCACATAGAAAGAGATCTAGGGCCCAGAAGGCACCTCATATTTGTAATAGGGAAACATTTACTAGTATAACTTTCTGCTGCTTGGCCTGGCATTGTCCCCATATGCAACTTGGACTTTATGGGAGACCATGTTTGTCACCAACTCTCTCAAGGTTGCTTTGTCGGTGGTTGAATCATTCAAATATAGCTAAAGGAATTCCCCTCCAAATTCCTCCCATTGAAAGTGACCTTATCATAAATGCATCCATCCTAGGGTGAGGAGCTAATATAAATGGGCTTTTTCATACAAGGAAAATGCCATCAGATAAAGTTCCTCAAATTGTTACTGAAACACTCTAAAGAGTTTGAAAGATCAGTCAATTAGCGATGTACTATCTCAAGAAGCTAAGTGGAAGAGGCTCATTTCTTATGTATTGGGAGACACTCAGGATATGGAATTTGGGCCATTTCTCATGGTATTACTCTCAGAACCAGATATCTGGCAGGAAATAAATTTCTGGCAGATAAACTCAGTTGAATTCTGCTATCACAAGTGGACTCCAGGAGTAGTGAAAGGTCTATTTTGTGAAGGGCCTAATGCAGGCATTCCCCAATTTGCATCTCCTCAGAATGTGAGTTTTCTCACCCAGGATAAGGATTCATGACAGACTAGTCTAAGAAGGGGAGGGGCTGCTTGTACGGCTATCTGATATTGATTCTGGCAAAACTTTAAAACTCTGGCACAGTCAAGGTACTATAATTCTCATAGCCTTTATTGCCCAACACAAATTAGTTTTACCTTTCTTCAGATGTCCATCAGAAGGCCAGTCAGACTGGGGGGTTTTCTCTAATGCCAATTATGCAGGCACATGGCACTCTATTACATCCCACATCAGATCTCTAGTCTTCACATCCAGATGTTGACAGTATAATAGCTGCCTTGAACCTACCCAATTCTCCTTTTCAGATTCTCCTGGCTTCTAGGAGAGGCTCTAATAGAAGGACTTATAATTGTGAATGGAAGAGGTTTTCTGTTGAATGCGGTGCAAGGGTGTAGATCCTTTTTCTTGTTCCTCACAAGAGCTGCTGGGATACCTTATATCTCTGTCCAAGACAGACTTGAAAACCAATCCAGAGTTCATTTTAGTGAAATTGGATATATCTTGTAGAAGACAAACCCCCGTCTATTTGTATCCTTTAGTTATTCAATTCATACAGGACTTAATTCTGTCAGAACCTTCCATTAAGTCACTTACTGTGCTTTACGATCTCAGTGTTGTTTTAACCCAGCTGAGGAAAGCTCCTTTTGAATCACTGAACGCATCAGTTGAAATACCTAATCTGGAAGGATTTGTTTGATGGTGCACACAATTGGAACTTTAATCCAGTTTACTGTATATGAAGTATTTCAACTGTAAGGTAGTTTTGTGCATGCATCCATTTTTCCCTAAAGAACATGCTCATAGTTGAGAATATGCTCCATACACACTAGATTGCGAAAGAGCCTTGACTTTCTGCTTACTCTGAACTAAAGCCTTTTGAAAAAACCCACTCAGATCTTTGTTTTTGTCACCCATAAACCTGGGATTGCTATAGCTAAGCAAACTCAATTTAATTGGTGAGGAGACTGCATCTCCTTTGTTTAAGCTTGAGCTGGCCTTATTTTAGAGAGTCATGTCAAGCCTCACAATGTCTGAGCCATAGCTGTGTCGCTAGTCCATTTAAGGTCTGCCTTTGTGGAGAAGATTTTCAAGGCTGTGACATGGACTTCTATCTCTCTTACGTGTTTTCGGAAAGGGATTCCTGACAAGATTGAGTTTGGTCAGTGCATCCTAAGAAATCTCTTTATGGTTTGGAATCCAACTCTACCCCCTACCCCCTTTACGTGAACCCAGTTTTATGATTTCTGGATTGCCTTTTTGTTTAAAAAAAAAAAAGACAACAAATGGAGATCTGATATCTGCCAGTTGGTAATCTGTTTACTGTCCTCCCCCTTTTAAGTTTAAAGGCAGGTTGTAGCTAGGGAGTCTCAAATATGTGGACTTACTATCTTGCTTGCTCTCAGAGAAAACCAAAATGGTTACCCTATATATAGCAGGTGTTCTCTATGGACAGTAGGATATAGAGATCATCACATCCCAACCAGCTTGCTTTGGAGTTGTATTCTTTAAAATTACAAAGCAAACTGAGGTGGCGTGTGCAGTGCATACGATGGGAACTTGTGCAGATATGCAGTGAAGCTTAAAGCTTAGCTTCTAGAAAGTTCAGAGAAAGCTTTCCCATTACTGGGCTTCTTAAGCGACATTCCAAACAAGTGAGGCTTGCTGTCCAGAGGCTATAGATAAGTAACTTTGACATATAATATTTGCCATAATGGGTCATACCAGCAGTTCATCAAGCCCTGTATACTGCTTCCAACAGCAGCCAGTCCATGTCACAAGTACCTGTCAGGTTCCCCAAAAGGTACAAAGATTCCATGCTGCTTATCTCAGAGGTAAACAGTGGATTTCCCTTGTCCTCTTTAATAATAGTTTATGGACTTTTCCTCCAGGAACTTCTCCAAACCTTTTTTAAACCCTTTTATTACATCCTCCAATGAATTCCAGAGTTTGATTACGTATTGAATGAAAAATTATTTTCTCCGATTAGTGTTAAATGTGTACTACATTGTAGCTTCATTGTATGTCCCCTAGTATTTCTACTTTTTGAAGGAGTAAACAACCGATCTACATTTCTCTGGGAACAAGCAGGAAGTCAGTCCTCACATATGGGTGACGTCGGCACCAACGGAGCCCTTGCGGAAGCATCTCCCCAGCTTTCAAAGAAAGTCTTTGGGAGATGCCACCATGCATGCCTTTCCACCCAAGGGTGCCATCTTGCTCAGTCTCCTTTTTTCTGCAGAGCCCTTCAGACTTCGTCTGTCTTTCCCCCGAAAAAAGTTGATTTTTTTTTTTCTCGAGGTTTTTAATTTGTCTCTGGCATCGCACCGGGTACTCTTCCCGCCTACCGACCTTGGTGCCTCGGCGTCTAGTTCGGTTCATTTTTGTGTTTTTGTTCCTTTTGGGTGCCTTCGTGCCTTTTTTGCCCCGCTGGCAGCTTGGAGGGTCTTCGACCTCGCAGGGGTTCTTTTTTCCTCTATGGCTACCAGTGGTTTCAAGAAGTGTGATCGGTGTTCTAAGCTAATGTCCTTAACCGACACACACGACTGCTGTCTCTGTTGTCTTGGGCCGGACCATGACCCGGCTTCCTGCAGCTTATGCAAAAGGATGTCTAGCAAGGCCCTGAAGAGCCGCCAGCAGCAGTACGATAAGTTTTTCCCCGACTTCCAGATGCCTCCGAAGGCCAGGGCCTCGTCTGAGGCGCCGACATCTTGGGAGGAGTTCTCCAAACCCAAGCACTGTCCCCAGAGAGGGGGTCCCCCTCAAGAGAACACAGGGGGAAGAAGAAACCCTCAAAGGCAGCGTCCTTGGATGGCTCCGACAGACAGAGTTCATCTCAGGCCCAGTCCCGCAGCCCCAGGTGCCTGCCTGAGGCATCGGAGAAGGAGCGGCCAGCGAAGGTCCCTTCAAAGGATCCGACGGCAGACTGGCCTCTATCCTTGGAGGATATCCTCATCGAGGATTCCCCTTTGGGGGAGCTGGCATCGGGCCAGAGTTCCTGGGTGCCTGCGCCAAAGGCTGCGGAGCCTTCTGGCCTGGAGTCCAGAATGGCAGCTTTGGAACGCAGTTTGTCTGCTTTCTTGGACCAGCAGTGGACACTGTTGTCCGGCACGTCTGGTTCCTCCTCCCCGACCACCGGGCATTTGACGTCGAAGTCGACCTCGGAGGCCGAGCCGATCCTTGAGGTCCTGCAGCTTCGAGTCGCTCCTCTGCCGAGGTTGTGCTCTGTGTCCCACTCGATGGGGCCGCGGTTATCCCTTATGTCCCCCCCCGGGGGCAGACCGTGTGGCATCAGGCCACTCGAGGCCCATGGAGCAGCTCACCCTCGAGTCTTCCTCGGACTACTCTGAGTGGGAGACGGAGGATGACGAGTCCCCAGATACCCATTGACATTGTGACGTCCCCTCAGATTCCCCAGTCTCAGAATCAGAGATGGTCCCCGCCGGAGGATTTATTTATTTATCCAGATTTGTATACCACTTTCTCCTTCAATCAAAGTGGTTGTTTACACAGGTTGGGACAACATTAAACAGGGGGCGACACGGCGTACATATAGACTATAGTGGATGTGATTATTGTACATTCAGGCTTGTGTAAGGAGTCTTCAGGATGTTTGGTTATAAAATTCCATGAATAAAAAGGTTTTAATGGATTTGCTGAAGTTTTTGAGGTCATTTATCGCCCGCAGTTCATCCAGGAGGGAATTCCAGAGGGCCGGTGCTGAGAGGAATATGGCTCTTTTGGAGGTCACTTGTTTTGTTTTATGGTATCCAGCAGGTATGCGAAGTCTATTGCTGCTGTTGGTTCGTCTGGGTCGGTTGATTGTGTCCCTGGTTATCAAACTGTGGAGGACATCTGCTGTGCATAGGTGTATGATCTTGAATATTTTACGGTTGTTTTGTATCTTGCCCTTGCAGATATTGGTAGCCAGTGCAGTTGCCGAAGTATAGGTGTAATGTGCTCGTGCTTGACTGTGCCAGTTATGATTCGGGCTGCAGTGTTCTGTACTAGCTGGGGTGGATGGGCAGCCTGTTTAGGCAGTCCTTGAAATAAGGAGTTTCCATAGTCCAGTACTGGGGTGATGACTCCCTGGCGTACAGTGCGGAAATGGTCCTGGCTGAGGATCGGTTTGAGTCTCCGGATGAGCTTCATTCGTTGGTTTGCCTTTGCAGCAGTTTTGCTTATATGTGATTGAAGGTTTAAATTGCTGTCCAGGGTGACATCTAAGTATTTCACCTCGTCCTTTATTGGTATTTGGTTGAGGATGCTGATGTCTGGAGGTGGGTTAAAATTGGGATTCCTGATTATGATCATTGCGTCTGTTTTGTTAAAGTTGACTTTTCAGGTTGCTCTCTGCGAGCCAGCTGTTCATATCTTCGAGGCATCGAGTCATGGGGCCATATCCGGAATTAGTGTGTCTATTGGGGCATGTGGATATGGAATTCTTAGACTTTGTCAAAGACATGTCTAAGGCCCTGGCATTCCCGACTGAGTCGGAGGAGGACCCTCAAGCTGATGAGCTCGATATCCTCCAGTATGAGGCTCCCCCCTCAGGAATTGCTCACGGTGCCCATTCCTCCCATCCTGGAATGGTTCATGTTCTGCACGTGGGATATGCTGACTGTTGAACCCTTACTCTCAGGGCCTGCCCTCCTTCAATGAACCTGGATTCTTTTAGTTAATTATCTGAAACCTTCTAACAGGAAGGAAAAGAACAAGAGACACAATTATTTATTTAATTTATTCCAGAGCTCTGTAAGGGAAGGATCAGGGCGTCAAAAGTGGGCCTTTCCATCTGAGTTCCTTCAAAGTTTTCTCAGCCAGAGTTCCAGCTTTTATTGAGAAGTATTAGCTGACACAGTTAATTTTTAATTAACATCTGGTGATATTTATATTACAAAAGTACAAGTCTGAAATAGAATCTGCTGATATCTTTGCCAAGCAACATGTGAAAGCAGAAGTTACAGGGTTATGACTTTATTCACTAGACACAGCAGGTGTCGCTGTAATTCTTCTATGAAGCAAAAGCTGATTAGTTACTCTTATCATATTTGCTGAATTTCTGTTATTTATTCAAGCTTTGTTTAATTTCCAGTTATATGTTGACTTAAGGTCTGGTTCTCTAAAGTTCATACTGACCTAGTTACTACTCGTCAACCAATCATCTTGCAGAGATAAAGGGGAAGCACTATTTGTAACCATTGATTTTTAGAGAAGCTGGCCTGTGACCCAATAACTATGTACACAGGTCTGTTAGCTAATTCTCTAATGCAATTCTAACAGTACAGAAGAACAATCTAGCAGAGAAAAACTCTAATATTGCAGTTTAGCTTGTGAATTCCAATAAGCATATGTTTCACCTATAGCTAGCTAACTTTACAGTCCTGTTTCGTGATTTTCTGTAGATTCACTGCTAGTACCTATGTCCAGTATTCCATATGTAGATTCACTGTCACTGTCCACGTCTAAATCCAAATTGCCATAGACAGGGTGATCCATAGTTGTATAGGTTATTTTATTATATGATAACTCATCAATTTCTTTTATAGTCTCCAGTTTAGTTTTAGAGCCTGGGTTGAGGTGCCCTTTTCCACACCGGCATCGGTGCTGGTGGTGAGCAAGTGGCTCGACTCGATGTATCAAGTCCTCCGGAGCCCTGGCTTCTGGAAGTGGCAACTGCCACACAACTTCATGGTGGTCGAGTCGGCCATGCGTCTGCTGAAGAACCAGAAGACTAACTCCTTGGTGCCCCCTAGGAGGGAGGCCCACACCCTCGGCAGGAAGTGCTACCAGGGCTCGATGCTCATTTGCCGTGTCCAGGCTTACCAATTGCACATGGGCATGTACCTGAGGGAAAGGAACTCGCCGGTTTCTCAGCTAGTCCCTCCGAGGAACCCTTGCAGACGCTTCAGGAGCCTGTCCAAGGCTGTCCGTGAATGCTCCAAGTTTGTCTCGAGCGGCCTATAACTGGTTCAAGTCGGCGGCCCTGATAGCTGTGGCAGGCATCGGTGCATGCTGCCAAGCTTGGCTCCAGTCGTCAGACCTTGAGCAATGGGTCCAAGACAAGTTGGTCAATGTCCTCTGCCAAGGAGTAAACCTCTTTGGAAAGCCCATGACCGACAAGGCTGCCGAGCTGGAGACAGAGTTCACGACGAGGACCAGGCTCTCTAAGAAGACCTTCGCCCCTTTCCGACGGAAGGGCTTGGGTAAAAAGCCCTTTTACCCGAGGAAGGCAGCTGCCTACTGTAACTACCCACATTTTCAGGCCTCCCCAGCTCCCTAACAAGGGCAGCAGGCCAAGGGCTAAGGGACAAGGGCATGGCCTGTGTAACCAGAAAGCTCTGAAGCCCCAGGCACCGGCTCTGGCCCAGCCAGGGGGGAGTTTTTGACTACTCTGGCATAGCCTTTCTACCCCAAGGAGGTCAGCAGTCCACAGGGGGATGACTGACCCTCTATGCTCCGAGGTGGCTATACATAACTACCGATGCCTGGGCACTGAGGGTGGTCAGGGAGGGATACCACCTCCTCTTGACTCAGATGCCCCCCTCCTTAATTTCCGGGAGAGCCCCCCCAGGTCTCCCCTCCACCAAGACCTTCTTCTGAAGGAACTGGTAGGTCTGCTCGAGGACAATGTGGTGGAACCGGTGCCCCACCACCTCCAGGACAAGGGGTTCTACTCCAGATACTTCTAATCCCAAAGAGGACAGGGGGCCTAAGGCCCATCCTTGACCTGTGCAACCTCAACAAATTCCTGGTGTGGGGGAAGTTCAAGATGCTCTCCCTTGGAACATTGCTGCCCTACCTCCATCAGGGAGACTGGCTATGCTCTTAGACCTCAAGAATGCTTATACTCGCATCCTAATCCACCCACACCACAGGCAGTACCTGCGGTTCATATTAGGAGGCAGGCACTTTCAGTACAGAGTGCTCCCATTCGGTCCCGCCTCTGCCCCATGGGTGTTCAAGAAATGCCTGGCAGTCGTGGCTGCCTTTCTCAGGTTTCAGGGATCTTTGTGTTTCCCTACCTGGACGACTGGCTCGTAAAAGAGGACATGGCTTCCAAGGTGCAGAAGGCCACCGCACGCACCATCCAGGTTCTACAGCACTTGGGCTTTGTCATAAACTACCCCAAGTCCCACCTTCTTCTGACACAGTGCCTGGAATTCATCGGAGTGAAGGTAGACACCCACCAGTCAAAGGCTTTCTTGTCCACGGACCGGGCAGATCGCCTCAGATCTCTGGCCCGGGACATACAACACCTTCCCTCGGTGTCTGCCTGCCATCTTCTGCGCCTCCTTGGGCACATGGCCTCCATGGTCCATGTCACTCCAGATGCTTGTCTCCACATGAGAGCGATGCAGTGGTGTCTCTGGGACCAGTGGTTCCAGGCCACGGGCTGCCTCAGGGACAGAGTTCGGGTGACCTGCCAGTTGGCAGACTCCCTTGTCTGGTGGCAGTTTGTCTCTGCACCTAGAAAAGGAATGCCTTTCCAAGGCCCCGAACATTCGATGGTCCTCACCACGGATGCCTCCCTACTCGGCTGGGGAGCCCATTGCGAGGGACTCCACACCCAGAGTGCTGGTCGCTGAACGAGAGCACCCAGGAAATCAATCTACTGGAGCTTCGAGCCATTCGCCTTGCCCTGAGCATCTTCAGCCATCGCCTCCGCCATTGGCTGGTCCTGGTCCAGGCAGACAACCAGGTGGCCATTTTCTATGTGAACAAGGAAGAGGGCACAGGGTCCCGTGCCTTCTGTCAGGAGGTGCTGGCCCCCTCTGCTCTTATGCGACCCAGCAGGGTATCTTCCTCAAAGCCAGGTCAGGACAACCTACTGGCCGACAGGCTAAGCAGGGTTCTCTGATCGCACGAGTGGCAGCTGGACCTCAAGGTAGCCAGCCAGCTTTTCCGACTCGGGGTGGGGGGGGGGGAGAACTCGTGATGGATCTGTTTGCCAGCCTGGACAACTTCCAGTTGCCCCGCTTTTGCTCTCAGCAGGCTCACCCCTCCAGGGTGGCGGCGGACGCGTTTCTAGTCCCATGGTCAGGAGGCCTCATATATGCCTTCCCTCTGATGCCGCTGATTGCAAAGACCTTATTCAAGACCCTCCATGACAGGGCCGCTCTCATCTTGATAGCCCACCGATGGCCCAGGCAGCTGTGGTTCCCACTGCTTTTGCAGTTGGCAGTGGAAGCCCCCATCCCCTTAGGGACCACCCTGGGGCTTCTATCTCTGGAGGGGGGCTCTCTCCTACACCCCAACCTGGAGTCTCTTTCGCTCACGGCTTGGCTGATGAGAGGGTAGCCCTGGCCCATCTCCACCTTCCCATTGAGGTAGAGAATATTCTGATGGCCTCCTGTAAGGCCTCGATGAGGAGGGCATATGCCTTCAAATGGTGTAGGTTCTTTGCTTGGTGTGCTGAGTGAAGGACTGACCCTTTCTCCTGCCCAGTGGCTATGGTGTTGCAGTACTTTCTCCATATTTCTCACTCTGGACTCGGGTCTAATTCCTTTAGTTTGCACCTCAGTGCCCTGGCAGCTCACTACCCACCGGTAGATAGTAAGCCCCTTTCGACCCACCCTCTGGTGGGCCGCTTCCTACGGGGCCTGCTCTTATCTAAGCCCCCAGTTCGCTCTTCAGCGACCAAATGCGACCTCAATGTGTTGTTGGAACAGCTCACTTGTCCATCATTTGAGCCCTTGGCTACTTGCCACCTTTGCTACCTTTCGTGGAAGGTGGTTTTCCTGTTTGTGCTCACTTCCGCTCGCAGGGTTAGCAAGCTCCAAGCTTTTGTGGTTGAAGTGCTTTATACCAGGTTCTATAAGAACAGGGAAGTGCTCCGCACGCACCCCAAATTTCTTCCGAAGGTAGTATCCTCATTCCATCTCAATCAGGAGGTGGTACTTCCTACCTTCTTTCTGAGACCTCACGCCAGTCGGGCAGAGACGGTTCTCCACACCTTGAACTGTAAGAGAGTCTTGTCCTTCTATATCCAGCGCACTCAGGATCACCGTAAAGCCTCCTAACTCTTCGTCTCCTATGACCCCAGCAGGCTGGGGGAAGTGGTGACTAAGCGTATGCTGTCCACGTGGGTGGTGGACTGTATTGCCCTTGCCTGTGAGCAGGCGAGGCTTCCGCTGGATGGTCACATCATAGCGTATCATGTTCGGGCAATGGCAGCTTCGGTGGCAAATCTGCGCTCTGTCCTGATAGCGGACATCTGCCAGGCCGCCACCTGGTCTTCAGTCCATATCTTTGCAGCCCATTACTGCCTGGAAAGAGAATCCTGACGGGACAGCACCTTCGGCCAGGCTGTGCTCTGTAATAGTTTCGGGGACTAGGCAACACCTACCCTCTGACCCTTCTGTGTTCAGGCTACTGGAGTACTGGTTTCACCGGACACAGGGGTCCTACTGTAGTCTATACCTAGACTGAATTGCTGCTGCTTGCGGCTCCCCTTGAGGGGGCCCAAGTTTTGCTACAGGTCTCCTGGTAGCCTGTAGCTGGGGAGTCCTTTATGTGAGGACTGACTTCCTGCTTGTTCCCAGAGAAAGCATAGTTACTCACCTGTAACAGGTGTTCTCCGGGGACAGCAGGAATCAGTTCTCTCAACCCTCACTCCTCCCCTTGGAGTTGCTCCTTTACCGTTCTTTATTTGCTATCTTCAGCTGTGTCATTTGACTGAGCAAGATGGCACTCTTGGGCGGGAAGGGGGACCATGCATGCATGGTGTTATCTCCCAAAGGCTTTCTTTGAAAGCTGGGGAGTTGCTTTCGCGAGGGCTCCGTTGGTGCCGACATCACCCATACATGAGGACTGATTCCTGCTGTCCTGGAGAACACCTGATCTCCAGGAACAAGCAGGAATGAGTCTTCACATATGGGTATCGTCGGTACCGACGGAGCCTGCACGGGAACGCTCCCCAGCGTCCAAAAGGAAAGCTTTTGGGAGCATCCCACAGCGCCTGCGCGCTGCCTTCCCGCCTTTCCTAACTGCCTCTCTCCAGTTCTTCTTTTCCACGGAGCCAGCAGGTCATGTTTCCTGTCACTGCTGAAGAATTACTTATTTTCTTTTATTTTTCTTTAGTCGTGTGTCTGCCTTCTCGACTCCGGACCGGTACCACCGGTCTTTTTTCTTTCTTTAAAAAAAAAAAAACTACTTTCTTTCTTCAGTGCATTTTTTCTTCTGGGGCCTTAGGCCTACAGATATATTTTTCCTCATGGAAAAACCCGCCTCCGGGTTTAAAAAGTGCACGAAGTGCAGCAGCACTATTTCTGTCACGGACACCCATGACTGGTATCTAACATGTGTAGGTCCTGACCACTCCATTGCGGATTGTGAGTCCTGTTCCATGATGTCTAAGAGAGGGTTACAAAATCGGGCAGCCAACTCAGTACCCTGTTTCCCTCCGATGCAGCTTCTGTGGCATCGACGTCTTCCAGGGCTGCTTCTTCATCCCATGGATCTCAGGTAACCAAACTTAAATCTGGCCGATCCTCAAAGAGTTCATCTCCCTCTAAGTATCGAGATGCCCCCGGGCTTGCTCTTGAGGAATCCACACCGGCAAAATTACCCCGGCGGGAGGCTCCGGCTTCCAAAGCTCTACCTATGGGGGTCACAGGTTGACATCGATGGCTCGGCCTCAACCGATCACCTGTTTCAATGTTCTGGGGTACCGGCGGTTACCACCGGTACCGACATCCAGACATTGGTTGCGTCGATGGATCAGAATATTCTGACCATGCAGCGTGCCATCACAGCATTCATACAAGCTGCAATGCCTACGGTACCGCAACAAACCCTGTTGTCGGTACCGGTACCAATTCCGGTACCAATTCCGGTACCGGATCCGAAATCGGTTCCGATACTGGTACCGCTTGCATCAACATCAGCATCGACGGCAGCGGAACACTATCCAGTGATGCCCATCAGTACCGACTCGGTACCGATTACTCCCGATGTCGATACCTCCCAGTACACGTATCGGGATCTGCGAGAGCATCCAGACAGTCGATACTTCGATTCCTCTGAAGACTGATACATCAGAGGCCTCAATTGAAGCATCGGGGATCCTTCCTCAGGAACCCTCTTCTCCAAAAAGGAGAATGTCTGTCTCCTCCTGAAGACTTGTCTTTTCAGGACTTCATTAGGGAGGTGGCCAAAGGCCTGTCCCATCTCAGTGGCCTCTGAAACTGAACCTAGAGCCAAAAAATTAGATATCCTACAATATCCTATGGCTGCTAAAGAGGCTGCCACCTTACCAATACATGAGATTCTTTATGATCACATGTTGGGCATATGGGAGACTCCTCTTTCCACCTCCCCTCATTCCCGAAGGTTGGACACCATGTATCGTGTTCCTCCTTGTCCTGGGTTTCATAAGACTCAGCTTCTTCACCACTCCATTGTGGTAGAGTCTGCTATGAAAAAGATCAAGAGTACAAAAAGGCACTCCTCTGCTCCTCCAGGAAGAGAATGCAGAACCCTAGATGCCTTTGGCAGGAAAATCTTCCAGGCCAGTATGCTTGTAGCCAGAATCAACTCCTATAGTGTCTATATGGGGATGTTTCTAAAAAGTTACAGATCATCTGCAAACCTTATCTCCTTTTATGTCAGAAGATAAGAGAGAAGAATATATCACCTGGCTTAAACAGGCACAGGATGTATCCAAGTTTTCCAACCGTGCAGCCTTTGACTCTTTTGAGGGTGCCAGTAGAGCCTCGGCTATTGCCATAGGTGCACGCAGAGTTGCTTGGTTACAAGCCTCTGATTTGGAATCCTGGGTACAGGATGGTCTAGGTAACCTTCCCTGTACAGGGGAAAACCTCTTTGGCAAAGATTGGCAAGCAAAGGCCAACCAGATGGATGCTGAAAATTCTGCTTTAGATAGACTTTCAAAGTCTACTACTGCTCCTTTTAAAAAGAGGTTGTTCAAAAAAGGATCTTTCCCAAAAAAAGGGAAATTTTCTTCAGGTTATGGTCAGGCCTCTTCTCAAGGTCGTTTTGCTACAAAGAGACAGCAAGAACCAAAACAGGCCAAGCCTCAGGCTGCGAGGTCTGCTACGGCCCAACAGCCTCAGCCTCCTCAGGGCCTTTGACTTTCCACTAGAGAACTTAGCCTTTCTGGCTCTAGAACATCCAGAGCCTCTCACCATCCCAGGAAGGTTAGCTCACTTTGCTCCCAGATGGGAACAAATCACAGCAGAGCAATGGACCCTCTCCATCATACGAGATGGGTACAAGCTTCATTTCTTAAACCTTCCTCCTTACACCATGGTGAAACAGTTCAATTCTCCATCATCTCTCCTCAACCTTCTAGGTCAAGAGATTGCTACCCTTCTTGCCCAAGGGGCAATAGAAGAAGTACCCCTTTTTCAACAGGGCTCAGGGTTCTACTCCCCCTATTTTCTCATTCCAAAGAAAACGGGGGGCTACAGACCCATACTAGATCTCAGAGAATTGAACAAGTTTCTATGCAAGGAGAAATTCAAGATGACTTCTCTCAGAACTCTCCTTCCATACCTCCAGAGTCAGGACTGGCTTTGTTCTCTAGATCTCAAGGATGCGTACACCCATGTTCTCATCCATCCAACACACAGAAGGTTCCTTCGGTTCCTTTACCAAGGAAAGCACTACCAATACCAAGTGCTTCCTTTCGGTCTGGCCTCTGCTCCAAGAGTGTTCACAAAATGCATGGCAGTAGTAGCTGCATTTCTGCGCACTCTAGGGATATTCGTATTCCCATATCTGGACGACTGGCTCATCCGAGCTCCATCCCAGTCAGAGGCCCAGACTTCCCTGACCTGCACAAAGCGTGTTCTTCAGTATCTGGGACTGGTAATCAACATTCCAAAATCCCATCTTACCCCTACTCAGTCTCTAGAGTTTATAGGGGCCTTACTGGATACCACAACTGCAAGGGCTTATCTTCCCCAGGCCCGTTGCCTACGCTTGGTGCAGTTAGCCTCCCAGATTCAGTTAAAATCCCATTTAACTGCTCGAGAGATGTTACAACTCTTAGGCCACATGGCATCCACGGTGCATGTGGTTCCTTACGCTCGCCTTCACATGAGGGCAGCTCAGTGGACCCTATCCACCCAATGGACCCAGGCATCAGGTTGCCTGTCAGACAAAATAGCAACCTCCAGTCGCCTCTTTTGGTTACTCCACTGGTGGAAGTCCACTCAAAATCTGTTGCTGGGGTCCCCCTTTCAACAGGTGTTACCCCAAGCAACCCTTACAACAGATGCCTCTCCAAAGGGTTGGGGAGCTCATCTACAAGATCTCTCAACCCAAGGCATCTGGTCTCTACAGGAGACATCTCTACATATCAACCTCTTAGAGCTCAGAGCAATCTTTCTAGCTCTGAGTCTTCCACACCCTGCTCATCTACAAGACAGTCCTCATCCACACGGACCACCAGGTAGCCATGTTCTACGTGAACAAGCAGGGAGGGACTGACTCTCTGTCGCTTTGCAACGAAGCTCTGAGATTGTGGGCCTTCACCAGAGAGCATCAAATCCATCTCATGACAGTGTATCTTCCAGGGGTTCAAAACTCTTGGGCAGACAGACTCAGTCGAGTTCTGCTTCCACACAAATGGTCCCTCCATGGGGACCAGATAGCCAGGAATTTTCGGATTTGGGGTACCCCAGACATAGACCTGTTTGCAAGTCCATGGAATGCCAAACTTCCCCGGTTTTGTTCCAGGATTCCATGTCAGGGAGTTCAGGCCAGGGATGCCTTCCTCCTTCATTGGGGGCAAGACTTCCTCTATGCCTTTCCACCTATTCCCCTCATCCCCAAAACTCTGTTCAAGCTTCAGAGAGACAAGGGTTCTATGATCCTCATAGCACCACATTGGCCATGCCAAGTGTGGTACCCTCTACTTCTGCATCTCTCTCAAGCTCCCTCCCTGGACCTGGGGTCTGCTCCAGATCTCCTCTTCCAGGAGGAGGGAACCTTGTGGCACCCAAATCCTCAGTC
This sequence comes from Ichthyophis bannanicus, assembly GCA_033557465.1. NCBI lineage: Eukaryota > Metazoa > Chordata > Amphibia > Gymnophiona > Ichthyophiidae > Ichthyophis > Ichthyophis bannanicus. The sequence goes on from CM066032.1 coordinate 1,153,755,347, forward strand.
TCTTCATCTCAGGGCCTGGTTGCTGAAGGCCTAGACCTTCAGGATTTACACCTTTCTCAGCAAGTGAAGGATATCCTTCATGCTTCCAGAAAGCCTTCCACCAGACGTTCCTATGCTTTTAAATGGAAAAGGTTTTCCATTTGGTGTGCAGAGAAGGGTCTCAACCCTCTTGCAATACCTTTGAATTCTTTACTAGCCTATTTGCTGCATTTATCCCATGCAGGCCTTAAAACAAATACAATCAGAGTCCATTTGAGTGCTATTGCAGCATCCCTTAAGCCTCTCAATGGACAACCTATTTCCTCTCATCCTCTTATAGCAAGTTTCATGAGAGGCCTTCTTTTGACTAAACCTCCCATTAGACCCTCTCCAGTGGCATGGGACTTGAATCTGGTTCTTGGCCAGCTTATGAAGCCACCCTTTGAACCCTTAGCCACTACCTCCTTGAAATTCCTTTCCTGGAAGGTTATTTTTCTCATTGCAGTCACCTCAGCTCGCCGTCTCAGTGAGTTGCAAGCTTAGTGGCTAATCCTCCTTATACAAGGTTCCATCATGACAAGGTAGTCCTCAGAACTAATTCACACTTTATGCATAAAGTAGTCTCACCTTTTCATCTGAACCAGGAGGTATATTTACCTGTCTTTTTTCCAGGACCTCATGCATCAAGTGCAGAGAGGAATCTTCAATTGCTCAGTGTATTTCCTTCGCCTACCAGAGTAAGAACTTTTCTCTGGAGGGCCATGTCACAGCTCACAATGTGAGGGCCATGGCAACCTCTATGGCTCATCTAAACTCTGTGTCCATCGACCAAATCTGTCGAGCGGCCACCTGGGCATCGGTTCATAACTTCTCAGCCCATTACTGCTTGGACAAGGACTTCCGCCGGGATGCCTTGTTTGGTCAGGCTGTTCTCAAACACCTGTTCCATTCTTAATCAACTCCTACCCTCCTTCCCTGGATGGATGCCTGAGATCCATAGGAGGAGTTAGAGCCCTTCCCAGGGTCTCATAACCTTGGGGATCTCCCAGGCATCTTTAGCTAGGGAGTTACCATATGTGAAGACTCATTCCTGCTTGTTCCTGGCGATAGCACAGTTACTTACCTGTAACAGGTGATCTCTGGGAACAGCAGGAATAAGTATTCACAACCCACCCACCTCCCCTAGGAGTTGTATCTCTCTATCTTTCCTTTCCTCTCTCTCTCTTTGTCTCAGCTTTAAAACTCGAACTGGAGAGAGGCGGTTAGGAAAGGCGGGAGGGCAGCGCGCAGGCGCTGTGGGATGCTCCCAAAAGATTTCCTTTTTGGGAAGCTGGGGGATCGTACCCGCGCAGGCTCCGTCGGTACCGACGTACCCATATGTGAAGACTTATTCCTGCTGTTCCCAGAGATCCCCTGTTACAGGTAAGTAACTGTGCTTTCGTCTCTCTGGGCCAGTCCAGGTAACCGTAGGGGTTGTCAATCTCCTCCAGCAGCTGAGGACTGAATTTCAAAGTCTTGCTGACAGCCTATCCGGCTCCCTCTGGTGTCAGAGACTATCTTTCAGTCCTCAGCAGCTGGGTAGGACGTGGCTGACAGGCTCCGGTGTTGAGAAGAGGAATAGATTGTTAGGGATCTGGCAAAGTGTTGGTTTTTCTGACGGGGTGGACTTAGCAGGGCTGCTAGGAGCAGAACAGAGGGATTTTGACTGTTAAAAAAAAACAAACAAAAAAAAAAAAACAGAGTACAGCAGTGCTTGGCGCTGGAGGCAGAGCCTGCCTCAGATTCAGCGCCGACAGTCATTCCCGGTGGGAAATTGACAGGATCTGGGAGCCCCAGATTGCAGCCTCTGCCCTCATTGCCCTCCCTCATTCACCTGCGAGCAGTGGTAGTGAAGGGGGTGCCGCGCATCGCAAGCATCTGTTCAGGTGAGCAGCGAAGATTTGTTTTTCTTTAGTTTGCCATCGCGGTTTGGGCCCGGCGGGGGGAACACGCTCGGATAGGCTTTGTGGTCTCTTCAGGCGCATGCTGGCCGGGTCAGCTCCTTGTGCACAGTGCGGGAGTCAGCGGGGGCTTTCGGGTCCCGGCATTTGTAGAATCTGTTTTCGCACAGGGAGATGTGTGGAGCGGCTTTTCGGGGGCGCGATGGACACAAAATCGTCGTCGGGTGAGGGCACTGGGCTGATCCCTGACACGGAGGAGAAGGCGGGAACGGTGGCCATTTTAGCTATGGCACCAGGCGCTCCTGCGCTTTCAGTTAAGCTGGCAAAACGTAAAGCGAAGTCATAACAGTCTTCCGCGGTAGACAGTGCAGGGTTCCACGCACAAGTTGCAGGGGGCCTTGGAATCCGTGTTTTCAGCAGATTCTATCCTTTCATTACATAAGGCTTATGTTTTAAAACTTGAACAGGGCCTGGGAAGAGCTGCTGCACCTAGCATGGTGGGGCTCCTCAGGATGCCTTATTGCAAGATCCGGGGGAAGGTCCCTCGGCTAAGTTTATGAAAGCAGACTTGGGCTCCGAAGTTTTCGGGGAGCAGAGCTCTGCGCCGCAGGAAACGGAAGAGGGTGAAGTTCTCTCGGAAGGGGCCTTGGATTCTTGGGGGCTCGGGGAGTTAGATGAAGGTGAGCTACTACCAGGCGAGGACCCTAGTGTCTTTAGGGTTTTTCGCAAAGAAGAGCTCGGGGTGCTTATTGCACAATCCTTAGGGGCTCTAAACATTTCCTTACTGGTAGTACAGGAGGAACCGTTAGAGGATCCCTTACTCCAAGCTGTTAAACCAGAGCAGCGTTGCTTCCCGGTTCATAGGGTTATTAGGCAGATGATTGACTCAGAATGGGAGTGTCTGGAGGCATCTCTGAGGGGTAGCCGGGCTATTGGGCGGCTTTACCCAGTTCCTCAGGAAGAGAAGGATTTACTGCGTATGCCCAAGGTCGATGCGCTGGTGGCTGCAGTGGCAAAGACTACCATTCCAGTGGAAGGCGGTGCTGCTCTGAAAGATCTGCAAGACCGTAAGTTAGAGGCGCTGATTAAGCAAGCATTTGATTCAAGTGCGCTATCGCTTCAGGCATCCATTTGTGGAGCTTATGTATCCCGAGCTTCTATTCGGTGGCTACAGGGGGACTTGGTGGCTGACAAAGATGCTGGCATGTTCTCGGAAGGAGCGAGGCTGGAATCAGCAGCGGCGTATTTAGCAGATGCTTTTTATGACTTGGTCAGGATTTCGGTGAAGTCCATGGCTTCAGTGATTGCGGTGAGGAGATTCCTCTAGTTGCGGACCTGGGCTGCGGACGCATCCTCTAAAGCGCGACTCAGCAAGCTCCCCTACAAGGGTAGGCTACTCTTTGGGGAGGCCCTTGATAAGATAGTTAAAGATTTGGGGGATTCCAAGGGGGGGCACCTTCCGGAGTATCGCCCGAGAGGAGCTCGATTGGGGCCTCTTGCAAGGGGGCAAGGTAGAGACCTGCGCAGGTTCCGGGGTTATCGGTTTGCCCCTTAGAGAGGCCGCTGAGGAGCGCGGGGGGTCGGCAGGGGATATTTTGCTTCCTAGCAGAACGCCTCCAAGAAACCTCAATGAAGGGCAGCTGGCTCAGGCGGAGGTCCCGGTGGGGGGACGGTTGCAGGAGTTTCTTTCCGTCTGGGCCGACATTACGATGGACTAATGGGTCCTGGAAAACATCCGCGAGGGCTATGCGTTTGCACAGCCACTAGCGGAGGCTTTTCTACGGTCTCCTTGCAAATCCTTGAAGAAAAAGAAGACAGTAAATGATATGCTTCAACGCTTGCTTCGGCTACGAGCGGTGGTGCCTGTCCCCAGAGACCAATACGGTTTAGGTCGATAATCTATTTTGTAGTCCACAAGAAAGAGGGCTCTTTTCGTCCCATTCTGGATCTCAAGCACGTAAACTGATGTTTGAGGGTGCCACATTTCCGTATGGAGACCCTAAGGTCCGTTATCCAGTCGGTGAAGCCCAGGGAATTTCTGTCTTCCATAGATTTGACAGAGGTGTATCTCCATGTCCCGATCAGGCCAGTGCATCAGAAGTTCCTAAGGTTTGCTGTGCCCATGGGCCACTTCCAGTTCAGGGCGTTGCCATTTGGTCTGGCGACGGCCCCGCATACGTTCACAAAGGTGATGGTGGTGGTTGCGGCAGCCTTAAGGAAAGAGGGGATTCAGGTACACCCTTACCTGGACGATTGGTTGATACGGGCAGGGTCTCAGATGGAGCCGGTCACAGCGACCCAGCGGGTGGTTCAGTTTTTGGAACAGCTCGGTTGAGTCATAAACCAGTCCAAGAGTCAGCTCTGTCCTCTGAAATGGCTGACTTATCTGGGAGCCTTGTTTGACACTGAACAAGGATCGGTGTTCCTGCCCGACGACAGGGTGCAGAAGCTTTGGAAACAGGTACAGGCGTTTTTGCGTCTGCGGGTGCCCACAGTGTGGAGATACTTGCAACTGCTGGGAACCATGGCAGCGGCCTTGGATTTGGTGCTGTGGGCCAGAGCGCATATGAGTCCACTTCAGCAGGCACTGCTGTCCAGGTGGTCCCCGCAGCATCACTCCCTGGCCCAGAAACTTGAATGTCCGGAAGATGTATGGGTCAGTCTACAATGGTGGTTGGATCCCTGTCGGGTTCGCACGGGAGTGTCGCTTTCGGAGCTGGAGTGGTTGCTGGTCACTACTAACGCCAGTCTTTCGGACTGGGGGGCACATTGCTTGTCGCACATGACGCAGGGCATCTGGTCCACGGAAGAGAGCGGCTGGTCAATCAATCGTCTAAAGATGAGAGCGGTCAGTTTGGCGCTTCAAGAGTTCGTCGGGCTGGTTCGAGGAAGAGCGGTTCGCGTTTTTTCCGACAATGCGGTGACAGTCTCTTACATCAACAGACAAGGAGGCACAGGCTGTGCGGCTCTGTTGGAAGAGAGTCAGCGTTTGATGCAGTGGGCGGAGACCCATCTTCTGGCCATCTCGGCGGCGCTTGTGGTCGGACGGGACAACGTACAGGCCGACTATCTCAGTTGGAATGTATTGGATCCCGGAGAGTGGGAACTAAACGCAGCGGTTTTTCATGACCTCATACTTCGTTGGGGACAGCCAGTCATGGACTTCATGGCTACCCTCGGGAACAGCAAAGCGTCTCGCTTCTACAGCAGATACAGGGTACATATGTCAGAAGGCCTTGACCAACAGGGGAGCTGTTGTATGTGTTCCCCCCTTGGCCTTTGATCGGCCGGGTAATTCAGAGAATTGTGAGACAGGTGGGGGTCGTGATTCTCATTGCTCTGGATTGGCCCAGACGGCCGTGGTATGCGGATCTGGTCAGGCTGCTTGTCAATCAACCGTGGAGGCTCCTCAGTCGAGTCAATTTATTGAATCAGGGTCTGGTGTTGATGCCACAGGTGAATCGGTTCTTGCTTACGGCCTGGCTGTCGGGGGTACTCGCTGGCGGTGATTGCTACCTTATTGCAGTCTAGAAAGTGATCTACTTCTCTGGCGCATGTCCATGTCTGGCACATTTTTGAAGGCTGGTGTGGAGAGCGTCACATTAGACCAGTTGATTCTGCCGCTGCCACCGTGGCAGCGGCAGCAGCAGAAGCCAGGTTTTTTTGTTTAATTTTATTTACTTGGGTTGATGGGGGGGGGGGGTTTAGGACTGGAAATGGGCTGATGGGGGTTAGGAAGGACTGGAAATGGGCTGATGGGGGTTAGGAAGGACTGGAAGTGGGCTGATGGGGGGGGGAGTTAGGACTGGAAATGGGCTGATGGGGGTTAGGAAGGACTGGAGGTGGGCTGATGGGGGGGAGTTAGGACTGGAGGTGGGCTGATGGGGGGGAGTTAGGACTGGTAATGAGCTATGGAGGGGCTAAGACTGAAATGGGGTAATGGGGGGTTAGGACTGGAAGTGGGCTAATGGCAGCGGGGGGGGGGGGGGTTAGGACTGGTAATGGGCTATGGGGGGGGGCTTAGAATGAAAATGGGGTGATGGGAGGGTTAGGACTGGAAGTGGGCTGTTGGGGGGCTTAGGACTGGTAATGGGCTATGGTGGGGCTAGAAATGGTAATGGTCTGGGGGGGGGTTGCTAGGACAGGAAATGGGCTGATGCGGGGACTAGAAGAGAGCGGATGCTGGGTGGGGCTGGAACTAGAAGGGAGCTGATGTTGGGGGAGGATTAGAATGGGATGGGGCTGGGAGAGTGAAATGGAGAGGGGAAAAATATTTTGTGTGGGAGGGAAGAAAAATCTACAGTTGGCCGGGTATTGGGAGAGTAAGTGGTGATTGAGGATGGAGGGGTAAAATTTGAGTGGATGAAATAGGAATGAGGAAGGAGCAAAAGGAGAAAGATTAGTATGTTAAAGCAGATGTAGAGAGAGAATGGAAAAAAAAACTAGAAGAGAGAAGAAAGGACAAATGGACAGCAGACGATGGAGAGTTAGCAGAAGACACAAAGAAACCAGAAGAAAGTGGCTGGAACAATTGCAACTGAAAATGCACAAAAGGTAGAAAAATATCTATTTTGAATTTGTTAAATGGAATATGTCAGCCCTGGGAAATGTGCATCATTAACGTCTGCGCTTTGTATGGTAACATTATGCAAATATTTATGCAAATGAGGCCCTGCATCTTATGCAGCCCGCGGGTTACTTTACAAATCCTCATTTGGCCCTCAAAGCAATTTGAGTTTGAGACCCCTGGTCTAATTTCTCCTTCTTATCCTATGTTTAACATTTGGAATTTTAGTTGTTTGTTTTTGAGACAAATAGTTGCTTTCCTAGGATCAGAAAATATGGCTTTATTGTATATGTGCATTGCAAAATAAAAATTTTCTTGTGTCCCAAGGCATCATTTTCCAGCCCTAGCCTGAACTCCTGCTATTCTAGCTCCAGCCCCTACGTTAGCATACCCTTTTTCTAGTCCCAACCCCAGCTTCAGCCCCTGTTCCTATTTGTCACAGAGCTGTGGGAGTTTATGCCTTTCCTTTTACAGGCTCTGTGCCTGTTTGCTGATTCTGCCCCCCTCTGGAAGATTTCAAATGCAAGAAGAGGCACCTCCTGTTTGTCATGAGATACAGGAACTACACGTTCTCACGTTTTTTTAAACCCTCTTGCAGCATGGGCAGCAGAGCCATCGAAGAAGTAAAGTGTCAGGAGTGAAAGCACAAGCTCCCACCACAACCAAGAGCTGCTGTTGCAGTGGCCCGCTCCGATGACACCATTCGGCTGCAATTGCAATTGTCGGGTAATGTCATCACAATTGCAGCTGTTGGGTGATGTAATTTCTCAGAAAGGGTGATTTACGGTTTTCAAGTGGAAACACCAAATTCCTCTTTGGGAATGTTTTTTATTAGAGTTTTCCAGTAATGACTGAAAATCTGAAGCCTTACACATAAGGTGTATTTGATTCTGCCATATAGATGGGAGTGTTGCTGTAAAGAGCTCTGTGAACAAGTATCAAGCTCTTAAATTGACAAAGAATACAGAAATTATTTTGACAGAATTCAGAAACTTTTCCTGCAAAAATAATCTTTAACTTAAGATTTTACCCTTGAATTGCCCCAGGAAACTGTGGCAATAGTTATAGAAGCAAAAACTATGGCAGAACTCAAACATGTGAGGGACAGATATAAAGGAATATTAATGGAGGGGGAAAAAAGATGAAACCACTGGAGTAGTTTGGTAACACAGTAAGCAGGCAGAATAGGCAGATTGGATGGACCATGTGATCCATACCTGTCAACATTTTGTATGTTTACTTTTAATTCTTGATATTCTTTGAAAAACAAAGTCAGGTAGATCGTTATCTACCTACTGAGATGGCTTGTCATTGGCTTTGAAGTGGAAGATTAAGGCAACAAACCCTTAGGTGTGTCTTTGGCAGTTCCTTTACATAGGTTATCCTCTAATAACTTTTATTGCTTATGTTACTTGCTCGTAAGTAATTAAATCCTGTTCAGACTGTTACTTTTTGGATAATGTTCAAAGATTTTATACTGGCAAACTCTAGAATGGATTTACATTATTTGTTATGGTTTTGGGCATGTTTTATATTTGTTGAGACAAAGAATGCTATGATTTTTATATATTCATTCAACCAAAAGTATTTTAGATAAGTCATTTGACAGCTAAATAAAAAATCAGAATGAGCAAGAAGGAGCATGATTATTTCATGCCTGAGAAGGTATTAGTATCTAATATTTGTTAGAACTCAATGTAGGCGTCACATAACCTCTGACTATAATACAGAAGCAAAGCTCAAAATGCTGGGAATGTGACCATACTAAACAAAAAATATGCCTCCACTTTTTTTAAGAAGTTACAATTAAAATGAATAATTAGTAAAGGCTTAAAGCAAGAGAGCTGAGATGCTTGTGGAAATTTAGCAAGCTGACTAATTTTCATTTATAAATGGACGCATGCTGTCCCTCCTTTATCTCCAGGAACAAGCAAGAATGTAGTCTTCACATATGGGTATCATCAGTACCGACAGAGCCTGTGCGGCAACGCTCCCCAGCGTCCAATAGGAAATCTTTTAGGAGCATCCCACAGCGCCTGCGTGCTGCCTTTCGCAGCTGTCCCTCTCCAGTTCTTCGTTTCCCATGGAGCCGACAGGTCGCACATCCTGTCACCGCAGAAAAAAAATCCCTTCTTTTTTGTGGTCGCGTCTGCCTTCCCTCGACGCTACACCAGTACCGCCGGTTCTTTCTTTTCTTCAAAAAAACAAAACAAAACTTTTTTCTGGAGTCTCTCCAGTCAGTTTCTCTTCAGGTGCCATGCACCATTTTGGGCACTAGGCCCAACTTTTCCTTCAGAATGGAAAAACCCGCCTCGGGTTTTAAAAAGTGTTCTAAGTGTGGCGGTACCATCTCCGTCACTGACACCCATGAGTGGTGCCTCAAATGTTTAGGTCCTGACCACTCTATTTCAGAGTGTGTTGCCTGTGGGATGATGTCAAAAAGGGGCCGGCAGAACCGAGCGGCTAAGCTTAGCACCCTTTTTCCCTCTGATGCAGCCTCTGTGGCATCGACGTCGTCCAGGGCTTCGTCTTCCTCCCATGGATCTCGGGTAACTAAACATAAATCTAGCCGATCCTCAAAGGGTAGATCTCCTTCTAGACAGCGAGATGCCTCTGGCGTTGCCCTTGAGGGACTTTCACCGGCAAAATTGCCCCGGCGGGAGGCTTCGGCTTCCAAAGCACTAACGGGGCTCCAGGATGTTCTCGAGGCTTCAACCTCAATAGAACTACTGGTGCCATGCTCTGGGGTACCGGCCGCTTCATTCGGTACCGATTCCCAAGTATCGGCAGCGTCGATAGACCAGAGATTCTTGGCTATTGAACGCAGTCTGACGGCTCTTCTCATAGCCTCGATGCCTCTGAAACCGCTTCAGACAATTCAACCGGCACCGACTCCATCAACATCAGCAGGTATTCTACCGGGACTGAGTCATGCGTATCTATCCGGTATCGACAAGTCGGTACCGGACCACTCCTATGCCGACTTTGATCGGTTCCTGTACCGTGCCTTGCACGATCACCCGGAACGGAGATACTTCGAATCCTCAGATGAGTCTGAAGACTCTGAAAGCTCTGCTGATACCAGATTCCTCTTCTCCTCAGCGTAGGATGTCTCCACCAGGGGATATGTCCTTTCAGGATTTTATCTGAGATGTGGCTCGAGGTCTTTCCATTACAGTGGCTCCTGAAAAAGAGCCTAGGGCAAAGGAATTAGAAATCCTGCAATACCCTAAAGCTCCCAAGGAGGCAGCTACCTTACCTATTCATGATATCTTGCATGATCTCATTTTAAGGATGTGGGAAACGCCTCTAACCAGATCGCCTCACTCTCAAAGACTTGACACCATGTATCGAGTTCCTCCTTGTCCTGGGTTTCAGAAGATTCAATTACCACACCATTCTATGGCGGTGGAGTCGGCTATGAGAAGGATAAAGAGTGCAAAAAGGCATGCATGTAATCCTCCAGGACGTGAGTGTAGGACTCTTGACGGCTTTGGACGTCGAACCTTCCAGGCTTCCATGCTTTCTGCTAGGATCAGTTCCTATATCTTATATATGGGAATGTTCCTTAAGGAGGTCACAGGAGATTTAGAGCTTATGAGCCCTCTCCTTCCTGATGATAAGAGGCAAGGTTACCTCACCCTTGTCAAACATTCTCAGGATGTTTTCAAGTTTGTGAATCGTGCAGCCTTTGACTGCTTTGAGTGCATAAGCAGAACCTCTGCTATTACCATAGGTGCACGTAGGATTGCCTGGCTCCAGGCATCTGATTTGGAAGTTTGGGTACAGGATAAACTAGGGAATATTCCTTGCACAGGAGGGAATCTCTTTGGCAAGAATTGGCAGGAAAAAGCTAATGAGATAGATGCTGACAATATCACTCTGGATAGATTGTCTAAATTTACAGCTGATCCTGTGAGGAAAAAATCCTCTAAGAAACCATTCTTCAGTAAGAAGAAGTTTTATCCCTCCTATACCCAACAGGGGCATCGCTTACATCAGTCTGCCCAAAAGGGACAGCAGCAACAACCTAGGCAAAGAAAGACAAAAGCAGCTAAGCCTCAATCGGCTCAGCAGATTCAGCCTCCACAGGGGCTTTGACTCCTATCTAGAGAACTTTGCCCTCCTGGCCCTGAACGGCCCAGAACCCTCCACCATCCCAGTAAGGTTGTCATTTTGCCCCCAGATGGGGTCAGATAATAGCAGAAAATTAGACTCTGTCTATTGTAAGAGAGGGGTACAAGCCTCATTTCCTCAGCATGCCCCCTCCTACAATGATAAGACAGTTCAGTTCTCAGACCTCTCTCAACGACCAGTTAGGTCAAGAGGTCACTGTGCTTCTTGCCCAAGGGGCAATAGAAGAGGTACCCATTCCCCAATGGGGTACAGGGTTTTACTCCCCCTATTTCCTTATACCAAAGAAAACAGGAGGACACAGACCCATCTTAGACCTCAGAGAATTGAACAAATTCCTGTTCAAAGAGAAGTTCAAAATAATTTCTCTAGGAACTCTGCTGCCATACCTTCAGAGTCAGGATTGGCTTTGTTCTCTAGATATCAAGGATGCGTACACTCATGTTCTCATCCATCCAACTCACCGAAAGTTCCTTCGCTTTCTGTGTCAAGGGAAGCACTACCAATACAGGGTTCTTCCTTTTGGCCTGGCCTCTGCACCAAGGGTGTTCACAAAATGCATGACTGTGGTGGCAGCATTTCTTCATACCCTAGGAATATTCGTCTTCCCTTACTTAGACGACTGGCTCATTCGAGCCCCTTCAGAACCAGAGGCCAGGGTTGCTCTCTGTCGCACAATGCGCATCCTTCAGTATTTGGGACTTGTCATAAACTTCCCAAAATCCAACCTTGCTCCCACTCAGTCCCTAGAGCTTATAGGAGCTCTGCTGGATACCAGACAGACAAGGGCCTACCTTCCACAGCCCCGCTGCCTTCGCATTGTGCAGTTAGCTTCCCAAGCAGTGCTAAAACCTTACCTCACTGCTCGGGAAATGTTACATTTGCTAGGCCACATGGCATCCACCATGCATGTGGTTCCTTATGCTCTCCTCCATATGAAGGCAGCCCAGTGGACTTTATCCACGCAATGGACTCAGGCGTCTGGTTGCCTGTCAGACAAAATAGCAAACTCAGATCGCCTTATTTTGTCCCTCCAATGGTGGCAGTCACCCCAAAACCTTCTGATGGGGTCTCCTTTTCAGCAACCCCCACCCCAAGCCACTCTAACAACAGATGCCTCACAGGTGGGTTGGGGAGCCCACCTGCAAGACCTCTCTACCCAGGGTACCTGGACGCCACAGGAGACCTATCTACACATCAATCTCCTGGAACTCAGAGCAATCTTCCTTGCTCTTCGAGTATTCCACACCCAGCTCAGCTACAAGACAGTCCTAGTTCATTTGGACAATCAAGTAGCTATGTTCTATGTGAACAAGCATGGCGGAACAGGCTCTCTGTCGCTCTGCAACAAATCTTTGTGACTATGGGCCCTCGCTAGAGAGCATCAGATTCATCTCCTTGCGGTGTATCTTCCAGGCATTCAAAACTCTTGGGCAGACAGACACAGTCGAGTTCTGCTTCCACCCAAATGGTCTCTCCATGCAGACCAAGTGGCCAAAGTTTTTCAAATTTGGGGAACCCCGGACATAGACCTCTTTGCAAGTCCGCTGAATGCCAAACTTCCCTGGTTCTGTTCCAGAATTCTGGCTAAGGGTTGTCAGGTCAGGGATGCTTTCCTCCTCCATTGGGGTCAGGACTTCCTGTATGCCTTTCCACCCATTTCCCTCATCCCCAAAACCCTCTTCAAGCTTCAGAGAGACAGAGGTCATATGATTTTCATAGCTCCACGTTGGCCACGGCAAATGTGGTACCCTCTGCTCCTACATCTCTATCAAGCTCTGCCTCTGGAGTTAGGATCTGCTCCAAATCTCCTTTCTCAGGAGGACGGGATGCTGTGGCATCCCAATCCCCAGTCTCTGCATCTCAGGGCCTGGTTGCTGAAAGCCTAGAACTTCACGGTCTTAACCTTTCTCAGCAGGTAAAGGATATCCTTTATGCTTCCAGGAAGCCTTCCACAAGACGCTCTTATGCTTTCAAGTGGAAAAGGTTTACCATATGGTGCTCGCAGAAGGGTCGTAACCCTCTTGTGATACCTCTGTAATCATTACTGGAGTATCTCCTTCATTTGTCTAATGCAGGGCTTAAGACCAATTCAGTGAGAGTTCATTTGAGTGCTATTGCAGATTCTTTCAAGCCTCTAAATGGACAACCTATTTCCTCTCATAGCGAGATTTATGAGAGGCCTTCTTTTAACTAAGCCTCCCATTAAGCCACCACCGGTAGCATGGGATTTAAATCTGGTTCTTGGGCAGCTCATGAAGCTGCCTTTTGAACCATTAGCTACTACCTCTTTGAAATTCCTTTCCTGGAAGGTCATCTTTTTTATTGCAATCACATCAGCACGCCGCATCAGTGAATTGCAAGCGTTGGTGGCTGATCCTCCTTATACAAGGTTCCATCATAAGGTAGTCTTTAGGACGCATCCACACTTTATGCCAAAGGTGGTGTCACCTTTTCATTTAAACCAAGCGGTTTACCTTCCTGTATTCTTCCCAAGGACTCACGCCTCAAATGCAGAAAGGAATCTTCATACTTTAGACTGTAAAAGAGCTTTGGCCTTTTACTTGCAAAGGACACAGCAACATAAAAAGTCCTCCCAACTCTTTGTTGCTTTTGATCCTAGTCATTTGGGGCTTCCAGTCTCCAAAAGGACACTGTCCAACTGGATTACACAGTGTGTATCGTTTGCCTATGAAAGTAAGAACCTTCCTCTTGAAGGCCATGTCACAGCTCACAATGTGAGAGCCATGGCAGCCTCTATGGCTCATCTTCACTCTGTGTCTATCGACGACATCTGTCGAGCAGCTACTTGGGCTTCGGTTCATACCTTCACAGCCCATTACTGCTTAGACTCCCGCCGGGATGCCTTTTTTGGTCAGGCTGTTCTTCAACACCTGTTCCACACTTAATCAACTCCTACCCAGCATCCCTGGGAGGATGCCAGAGATCCATGAGGGGAAGTGGAGCCCTTTCACAAGGGCACACGACTTTCTGGGGCCATCTTCCTGGCATCTGCAGCTAGAGAGTCCCCATATGTGAAGACTACATTCCTGCTTGTTCCCGGAGATAGCATAGTTACTCACCTGTAACAGGTGATCTCCGGGAACAGCAGGAATTTAGTCTTCACAACCCACCCACCTCCCCTAGGAGTTGTATCTCTCTATCTCTCTCTCTTTCTCTCTCTCTTTGTCTCAGCTTTAATGATGATTTAGGCTGTGCAAATGCCATTTTTTATGAACCATACAAGTGGCCTCTGATGACACGTTTACTTTCATGTTAATATACAGAGTTTTCTTCTATTTTTTGTCAGCTTTAAACTCAACTGGAGAGGGACAGTTGGGAAAGGCAGGAAGGCAGCACGCAGGCGCTGTGGGATGCTCCAAAACGCTTTCCTATTGGACGCTGGGGAGCGTTCCCACGCAGGCTCTGTCGGTATCGACGATACCCATATGTGAAGACTAAATTCCTGCTGTTCCTGGAGATCACCTGTTACAGGTGAGTAACTATGCTTTCTCGTAGCAAGATGAATCACTTAAATTTATTTACAGGAATTTTAATATACCGCTAATGGTAACTGGGACATCATAGCAGTTTACAAATAACCTTTTACATTCAGTAGTTACAGAAACACAATAGACAAGGGGCACAGAGAGAGACATTAGGAAGGGTGCAGTGTGGTAGTACAACAATTTTAACCAAGTAAATACTTAATTGCATGTGTGCTACAGGAGGGGGGGGGAAGGGAAGGATAGTCTTAGAAGAGGAGAACAATCTTTCACTGGAAGCCTGAGTGAAAAGCCAGGTCTTCAGCTTGGCTTTGAACTTTTTATATGAGGATTCCATTTGGAGATCAATGGGCATTAAGTTTCACAGATGGGGAGCTTGATAGCAAAAGGCGATTGAGCGGTAAGTTTCTAAGCACTGTGCATGCTGTGAGGGGACAACGAAGATTTGTGTTAGATGATCGAAGGCTATGAGAGGGGACAATAAGGAGGAATTGATTGTGCATGTAAATAGAAAGGCAATCTGGTTGTAGTAGGCACGGTGTGTTAACAGAAGGCGCTTAAACTTAATTCAGAAGAGAACAGGGAACCAGTGCTGTTAACAGAGAAAAGGAGTAACGTGGTCAAAGCGTTTGGCATTTATATATAAACTTTACTGCTGTGGTTTGAATTGTTTGAAGACTCCTTACTTGAGACTGGGAGATACTGGTCAAAAGTGAATGCTGTAGTCCAGCCTATTTGTGACTAATGAATGAAGTATTGTCTTTAGGGCTTTCGTGTCAATGTGGGGTTTCATTTTTCTAAATCTTTTGAACTGTTTTTGACATAGAGACCAAAAGTTAAATGATTTTCCAATAAGACTCCAAGGGAACGAATGGATGGTCTAATTTTTATCAGTAGAAGAAATTCATGGAAGAAAAGGAGGTGGATTTTCACTATGAGAGATTTCAAATGCCTCCATTTTATTGGCGTTAAGAATCATTTTATATTAGAAGAGCCAATCTGCTATGGGTTGGAGCTTAGCGTCACGTTCTAATTGGAAAGTAGGTTCCCGGTTGTCATGAGCTATGATAAGCTGTATATCATCAGCGTAGAAATAGGAGCTAATGTTAAGTTCTTGGATATGCAGAGCCAGGGAGGATAGAAATAGGTTAAAGAGAGTAGGGGCTAGAATGGAACCCTGAGAAGCACCATAGGATTGTGGAAGAGAGGAAGATTGGTGGCCGTCAATGGAAACCTGGAACGTGCAATTAGATAGGTATGAGTGGAACCAGTTCAGAGCCACATGAGTTATGCCTAGGTCTTTTATACGGTCAAGTAGGAGGGGGTGTGATCAATGGCATCAAAAGCTGCGATTAAGTCTAGTTGGACTACAAGAACTTTGCAAAGGTTTTCTAAGTGGGTTGCTATCTTGTTCAGTATAGTTAAGAGCGAGGTGTCTGTGCGGTTTTGTGGCACTCATGGATATCCAGCAGCACTAACAATGTTAGTGCCACTGAATATCCCGCTAAACAATATTTACATGGTTTGCAGATGTACAAAGCATGTAAATGCCTTTGAATATCCTGTTGACCTTATCCTGTGGGTTCCTTCACCAGTTGCCTGAGCAAAGCCTCATGTAGGGTAACCATGATCTTTCTAATTCTTTCCATATTTGTAGATGGGATACTACAATCCATATCTGGCAGATTAAAGTTCCCCAATTTCACCACCTTGCTCTTTTTTACTTCCTTTGCGAGATCATTGATCAAGTCTGTTTTCTCTGTTTGAGTTGGAGGTCTTTAGACTACATCAGTGTGGGATTGTGGTATCTTCTCCTCTCTCCACAGTGCTTCTTTTTCCCATGTTCCCTACTTTAATACTGCTTCTGGTAATGAGGACGACTCCTCCTTTCCAGCCCTCTCTAACTCTCCTAAATATATTATATCCAGGTAAGGCAATATCCTATTCATGAGATTCATTAAATTATGTTTCCGTTTTCACCATCAGGGCTTCCAGATCAGCAACTTCATTACCTAGACTATGAACATTTGTGCTCGTTATCTTCCAGCAGGTTTTGGTAGGCTTACTTCTATTTTGCATGGGTTTTATCCCTGATTCTTGTTCTCCTTTGGTATTGATGCATGAGTTATTATGTCTTTCTATTTTTGCCATTATTGTAATACTTTTGCTGGAGGGTGACATCCTGAACTTGTAAGTGGCAGATTCTCGTGTGTATAGATAAATATTAAAAAAAAATAAAAAAAGTGACTGTAGGCTATGAGTTTGACTTCCTGAGCCAGAGACCCCTACTGCGCAACTGCTAACTACCAGACCGCAGGCTTGCCACTACAGTATAGGCCAAAGATATTCTTTTAAAACTACCTTTCTCCGGGAACAAGCAAGAAGTCATTCCTCACATATGGGTGACATCGGTGCTGAAGGAGCCTGCACAGATCCAATCCCCAACTTTCAAAGAAAGCTTTTGGGATGTACACTGCGCATGCACGGTAACCTTCCCACCCAAAGGTGCCATCTTACCTCAGTATTCTTTTTTTCCATGGAGCCCTGCAGATGTGCTGTCTGTGCACCCCAGTTTAAGTCTATTTTTTTCCGCTTTCTCTGATTTTTTTCTGCTTTTTCGGTATCTATCACCTTTCCGCTGCTTGAGTCCAACGCCTCGGCGTCATGTTTTTCGCTCGGGTACACTATTTTTCTTTTATTTTTTGGCCCACAGGTTTTTCACTTGCAGCCTAACTGGTCAAGACATCTGAGTTTAACCTCGCGGGGCTCGTTTTTCCAGCTGTGTTGTCGACCAGCGGTTTCAAGTGGTGTGGCAAGTGCAACCACACTATGTCCCACACAGACTGCCACAGTTCCTGCATTTATTGCATTGGGGCGGAATCAATATGTATCTTCCTGCTCACTATGCCTTTTGATGTTGGCTAAGACCCAGAAGGAATGTGAAAAGCGGCAGAGGGAGCTATTCAGAAAGTCATCCTCAGGATTGGCATCAGGAGTGGAATCCCTGCCTTTGATGCTGGCATCGGGCAAGTCGGCATTGTGCTCCAGGGCTCGGTTAGAGACACGGGATCAATGTGCATTGGAGTTGCCCTTGGAGGATCTTCCCTGACCAAAGACTTCAGCGAAGCCGAAGTAGAGATCTGACCTCGGCCGGGGGGGGGGGGGAGGTAAGACCTCTGGGACACAGGCGTAGAGCCCTTTACTCTATGCTGGGGCAAGAGAGAGCATCCCCCCCAAGCAACCTTGGAGGGAGGCGTCGACATCTGAGTCAGGGGACCACACCAGGTCCTCCGATGCCATCACCATTCGGGACTCCCTGACCCGGCACCAGCATTGGAGCCCTCAAAGGCAGTGCCCGTTTTGACGGCGCTGTCTGGCTTCGAGAACAGGATGCTAGCCCTTGAATGCAGCTTTGCTGAATTCATCGAGGCTTACAGAGGCCCGACTCCGGTCAGTCCGCGTTGTCAGTGCCCTTGACAGGACCGTCCTTGTCCAGGATATTCCTGGAAGATGCCTCTCCCATCCTGGCAAGGTTGGTACGCTCTGTCGACCCTGTCAATGTCTGAGTCACAGGCCGGCACATTATCGGGCACAACCATGCCGAAGTCCCGACGTCTGGTGTTGTCGATGCCGAATTGATCCAATGACCATGAGCCGCTAGCCAACTCTTCTGGTTTGCAGTTGCCATGGGAGAAGGATGAGGAGTATTCCAATACCATTCTCCAGCAGGACATCCCCTCTGACCCGTCCCCACCACACCATCAGCGGCGGTCACCTCCAGAAGACTTGGCTTTCCTGGAGTTTGTACAGGAGATGTCCCAGGCCCTTGCCTTCGTGGCAGTGCCTGAGGATGAACCACATGCCGAGAACCTCAAGATCTTCCAGTACGAGGTCCCTCCTTGGGAGGCACTGACAGTGCCCAGGCCCCCCATCCTGGAGCAACTGCTTTTCAGGATGTGGGAGACCCCAGTGATGGTGGCAATTATGAACTGTTGACTCAATTTACAGTATCGAGTAAGTAGGAGCCCCGGCTTCCAGAAAACACAGTTGCCACGTAATTCCATGATGGTGGAGTCAGCTGTGTGTTGCATTAAGAGCCAGAAGACGCACTCATCGGTGCCTCTAGTCAGGGAGGCACGCACCATGGATGCTTTTGGCAGAAAGTGTTTCCAAGGCTCCATACTCGAGGCCTTCATCCAGGCATACGAGCTGTACATGGGCATGTACCTGAGGGACCTGGCAAGGGAACTCACCGGGTTCTCGACTGGGGTTAGTAGGCAAACCTCTTGAACGTTTCAGTACTCTGGTGTCATAGTGCTCCCAAGTTTCAAACTCAGGCAGCCTTCGACAGCTTTGAGTTGGTGGCTCGGATAGCTGCAGTGGGAATTAGTGCCTGATGCCTTCTCTGGCTACAGTCCTCCGACTTGGAGCAGTGGGTTCAGGACAAGTTAGCCGATGTCCTGTGCCCGGGGGGGGGGGGGGGGGATCTCTTTGGCAAACCCATGACGGAGAAGGCTGATGAGTTGCAGAAGGAATTCATGACCAGAACCAAGGTGTCCAAGAAAGTGTCTGAACATTCTTGTAAGAAGGCTTTGGGGGGAAAAGTCCTTCTACCCAAAGACCAAGAAGGCTTACGGAAACATCCGCAAGTTTCAGGCCTATCATGCTCCCCCACAGGGACAGCAGGCCAAGGGCCAGGGGCATGGCCCCCATAAGCCAAAGGCCCCCAAATCCTAGAGCATTCCAACTACAGCCTTGGGGGGGGGGGGGTTGACTCCTTGGGCATAGCCTCCCTCCTCCAGGAAAGTCAGGGCCCAGAGTTCACAGGAGGAAGGTTGGTTCACTTTGCTCACTGGTGGCCAAGCATTACCATGGACCCCTAGGTGTTGCAGGTAGTCAGAGAAGGTTCTTCTCCTCTTGGCCCAGCTGCCTCCTCCCTTCTTCCCAGGGGAATTTCCTATGGACTCCTTGCACAGGGAGCTTCTGCTAGGGGAGCTTGAGGGTTTACTTTGAAGATCAAGCGGTGGAGGCCATCCCCCTGCCACTCCAGGGCAGGGGGTTCTACTCCTGCTACTTTGTCCCCAAGAAGACTGGGGGCTTCCGGCCCATTCTGGATCTACCAGACCTAAACCGCTTCCTGGTCAAGGAAAAGTTCCAAGGGATATCATCTTGAACTTTGCTACCCTACCTCCTGCAGGGAAGTTGACTATGCTCCTTGGATCTCAAAGATGCTTACACCTCATCCTGATCCACCCAAGGCACCATCAGTACCTCTGGTTTGTCATCTGTGGATGGCACTTTCAGTACCGGGTTTTCACCTTTGGCCTCGCCTCGGCTCCCAGGGTATTCAGCAAATGCTTTGCAGTCGTGGTCACTCACTTCTGATGACTTCTGGGGGTATTCGTCTTCCCGAATCTAGACAACTGGCTCATTCTACCCACCACGTTGGGGGGAAGTGCACAGTGTGATGTAACGCACCATAGGGCTGCTCCAGAGACTGGGCTTCTTGGGGAACTTCCCTGAAGCCTCACCTACAGTCCACCCAGCAACTGGAGTTCTTCGGAACCCTATTCGAATCCACTCAAGCGAGGGTGATTCTGCCTCTCGACCGAGCTCAGCGTCTATCAGCTCTGGCCCAAGCCGTTCAAGGTGGCCCAGTGGTGACAGCCAGACACATGCTCCTTCTCCTGGGGCACATGGCCTCCACTGTCCACGTCGCCCCATTTATCTGCCTCTGAGGCAGGCACAGTGGGCGCTTGGCATCTAGTGGACGCAAGCGTCCAGCCGTCTGGAGGACTGTATCCTGATTACGCCAGCCCTGGCAAACTCCTTTGCCTGATGGCAGGACCCCCCTCAATCTCAGGGCTGGCCTGCCCTTCCAGATCCTCCGGAACACCGCATCCTCACAACAGTGTGTCCAGGCTAGGCTGGGGAGGCCCACTGCAATCATCTGCAGTCTCAGGGGCCATGGTCACCAGAGGAGAGTGCCTCACAGATCAACCTGCTAGAACACTGGGCTGTCTACCATGCCCTGTGCATCTTCCAGGATTATCTGGAAGGGCAGGTGGTCCAGGTCCAGATGGACAACCAGGTGGCAATGTACTACATCAACAAGCAAGGGGGCATGGAGTTGTACAACCTCTGCTGGCAGGCAGTGCACCCCTGGAACTTCACAATGGGGAAGAACATCTCCCTCAGAGAGGTATACTTGCTGGCCCAGGACAATGTGCTGGCCAATTGCCTGAGCAGTGTTCCCTAGCCCCATGAGTGGAGACTGAACCTGGCCATGCTGGGGGACCCTGGAGATCAATCTCTTTGCTAGTCCAGATAACACACTGCTGCTGTGCTTCTGCTTACAGAGGCCGGCTGGGAGGCGGTGGACCCTCTTTCTCCTACCCTGGTTCTGGGAGTTTCCTTTGTGTTTCCACCCATGCCACTTGTTCCGCGGCCCTCCTCAAGATCCAAGCAGAAGCAGCCTCAGTCATTTTCATTGCACCCACGTGGCCCAGGCAACCCTGGTTCCTCCTACTGCTCCTGCTGACCCGCAGGGACCCACTACTGCTAGGGAATGCCTTGGACGTGCTATCCCAGGAAGATGGGACACTGCTGCATTCCAACCTCCCGCCCTTGGCTCTGACAGCCTGGATGCTGAGAGGCTAGCTTTAGCACATCACCGCCTATCCAGGCAGGCTGAAAATGTTCTCCTTGCCTCATGTAAGGACTCCACGCGACTGGCATCTGCTTTTAAGTGGTGCAGGTTTTCGCACTGGTGTGCAGATAAAGGCCTCAACCCTTTCTCTTGCGTGATGCCCGACATCCTGCTGTACCTCT
Organism: Ichthyophis bannanicus; assembly: GCA_033557465.1. Classification (NCBI taxonomy): domain Eukaryota; kingdom Metazoa; phylum Chordata; class Amphibia; order Gymnophiona; family Ichthyophiidae; genus Ichthyophis; species Ichthyophis bannanicus. The sequence goes on from CM066032.1 coordinate 1,153,776,304, forward strand.
TGCATTTGTCGGTGGCTGGCCTGAAGTCCAACATAGTCTGAGTGCACCTCTGTGCCATCTTAGCTCACCATCACACAGTAGAGGGCCAGGCAGTATCGCTGCACCCTCTAGTAGGCAGATTCATGCGGGGCCTTCTCTCCCGGCTCCTTATCCATCCACCACTGTTTGGGACCTCAGTGTGGTGTTGGGGAATCTTATGACTCCATCCTTTGAACCCTTGGCCACTTGCCATCTCAAGTATCTTTCATGTAAAGTTATGTTCCTGGTTGCGCTCACCTCAGCCAGGCATGTGAGTAAGCTGGTGGTGCACGGGCCCTATACCAGGTTCCTCCACAACAGGATGGTTCTTTGGACTCACCCAGAATTCTTGCCAAAGGTTCTCTGCCTTCCATTTGAACCAAAAAGTGGTGTTGCCCACCTTCTTTCCTAGGCCTTATTCTTCCAGAGTGGAGGTCTCTCTGCACACGCTTTGATTGTAGGCATGCATTATCCTTTTACATCTAGAGGACACGGCCCCATCACCTCTCAACGCAGCTCTTTGTCTCTTTTGACCCCAGTCATCTGGGGCTCGCTGTCTCCCTCTCATGCTTGATGGCCGACTGCATTTCATTTGCCTTTCAATGGGTGGGGCTCTCTGGAGCATCATGTGACAGCTCACAATGTGTGTGCCATGGTGGCCTCGGTGGCGAGTCTGCACTCTGTGCCCTTACTGGAGATTTGCCGGGCTGCCACCTGGTCTTCTGTACACACTTTCGCTGCACATTACTCTCTGGAGGAGACCTCCTGGAGGGGACAGCACCTTCAGCCATGCAGTCTTCCATCACATCTTCGAGGAATAATGCAACTTTTTCCCTCCAACAAATGATGTTCAGGCTATTGGAGTGAGGATTGCATTTTCGATGCTGCTGCTGCAGTGTCAAACTTCCAGCCAATCAGCGCCCCTTGCTGCTCTTTACAGTCCGTTTTTGGGTCACCCATGACTTTTTCGGGTTTTTTCAGTAGCCTATAGCTTGGGAGTCCCATATGTGGGGACTGACTTCCTGCTTGTTCTCGGAGAAAACATAGTTACTCACCTGTAACAGGTGTACTCCGGGGACAGCAGGGATCAGTCCTCACAACCCTTCCTCCTCCCCATGGAGTTTTTTCTTTTATGTCTGAGCTATGTCTTCATACTGAGGTAACATGGCACCTTTTGGGAAGGTAACTGCGCATGTAATGGCGAACGTAACATCAATTTTTAAAAAGGGTTCCAGGGGTGATCTGGGAAACTACAGACCAGTGAGCCTGACATCAGTACCGGGAAAAATGGTAGAAACCATGGTAAAGAACAAAATTGCTGAACATGTAGATAGTCATGGCTTAATGGGAGACAGCCAACATGGCTTTAGACAAGGAAGATCTTGTCTTACTAATCTGGTATGTTTTTTTGAAAATGTGAATAAACAGGTAGACAAAGGTGAGTTGGTTGATATAGTGTATTTGGACATTCAGAAAGCCTTTGACAAGGTCCCTCATCAGAGACTTTTGGCAAAACTAAAGAGTCAGGGGATAGGAGGCAGTTTACTATTGTGGATCAGGAATTGGTTAAAAGATAGAAAGCAGAGGGTAGGGCTAAATGGCCAATTTTCCCAATGGAGAAAGGTGAATAGTGGTGTACCCCAGGGATCTGTGCTGGGTCTGCTGCTTTTTGACATATTCATAAATGACCTGGAAAAGGGAATAACGTGTGAGGTTATCAAATTTGCAGATGACACAAAACTATTTAAAGTTGTTAAAACCCAAGAGGCTTATGGAAAATTGCAAGAGGATCTTGATAAATTGGAAGACTGGGAATCAAAATGGCAGATGAAATTTAATGTGGACAAGTGCAAAGTTATGCACCTAGGGAAGAACAACCCAAACTATGGTTACACGATGCAAGGTTGCACATTAGGAACCACCACCCAGGAAAAAGATTTAGGCATCATTTGTGGATAACATGTTAAAACCCTTGGCCCAGTGTGTAGCGGCGGCCAAGAGAGCAAATAGAATGCTAGGTATCATAAGGAAAGGAATGGAAAATAAAACAAAGGATATTATGTCTCTACATCGTTCCATGGTGAGACCAAACCTTGAATATTGTGTGCAATTCTGGTCGCCGTATCTTAAAAAGGACATAGCGTTATTAGAAAAGGTTCAGAGAAGAGCCACCAAAATGGTAAAGGGGATGGAAGGATACTCCTATGAAGAAAGGCTAAAAAGGTTAGGGCTCTTTAACCTGGAAAAGAGACGACTGAGGGGAGATATGATAGAAGTCTATAAATTAAAGAACAGAGTGGAACTGGTAAACGTAGATTGATTGTTTGTTATCAGAATATAGAAAGACTAGGGGACATGTAATGAAGCTACAGGGTAACCTATTTAAGACTAATAAAAGAAAATATTTTTTCACTCAACGTGTAATCAAACTCTGGACTTTGTTACCGGAGGATGTAGTAAAGCTGCTAGTATAACTGGGTTTAAAAAAGGTTTGGACAAGTTCCTGGAGGAAAGGTCCATAAACCATTATTAAGAAGGGACCCAGAATATCAATGCTTGACCCAATACAAGCATTGTGGAAGCTTTGTCTTTTGTGGAAACTGCTAGGTACTGCGACGCTCCTGCCTGGGCCCTAGAGCTTACAGGCAGGAGTGGCCTTATATAATGTCCCTTATGAATAAAGCTGGTACTGATCCCTCTGAATGCCGGGATTCGTGGTACACTTGTTTTTTTTTCTTTAGGGATGAAAGTTGTAGTTGTGACTCGAGTGATAAGGCTTGCAAGAAATTTATTTGTTGTGGGGATATTTTCAACGCATTACAATTCAAAGGTGCATAACGTAAAGGTGCAACTTTCAACATAAAGGTGAAATCAGGAGGTCAGGAAAACAACTGAAATCAAATAGCTTTAACTCAGCTTTACACAGTCATGGTAGCTTCTACTCAGCTTTGCCTCGTGTGGTTGCTTGAGATTATTGCAGCCTCACAGTAACAGCTGTTCTCCTCACAGCGTGGCTTTACAGAAACAGGTGAAAACAATTTGTGAACTTTCATGGCTAGGCAACAGGTATAGCAAACATTTTGTATTCTTCTCATACAAACTCCAGATGCTTCTTTACACTGTTACTCTCTAAAACATAAAGAGCAGTTCATTGCACAAGGATCATAACTCAAGGTAGGCACATCATTATCTATCTGCATACATTCATCTGGGCTGAGGCAATTGTTCTCTTCATCAGGTTTCTTATGTTTCCCTGACTTTAGCTCCAGAAATTGCTGAAACTCTTTTAGAAGCAATTCAGCCTGTAGCTGTTCTTTAGCTGCTTGATAGTCTCCGGTAAGGGTCACACCCTTCCCCCACTCACTATCTGCTCCTGCTGCAGAGTTTGACTTAGGGAGGTCAGTACAATAAAAGGGTTTCTCCAGCAAGGCATTAAAATTAGGAAATTCAGCTTTACCTTTATCAGAGACGTTGGCATAAGAACAGGCACCTTTCTTCCAGGACTCTCTCCTCTCTAGAAACTCAGGAGCCTTATGGCTAGTTCTTCTGCTAGGGGAATTTCTCTCGGAAAAACTTCTTTCCTGTTTTGGTTCCTGGCTTTTATAGCACTGCTCGCCACCAGACAAAATACCTTTTTCCAAGAGCTGGGTTTGCTAGCCTTCCCACGTTTAGGCTCTACCGTGTAGTAAGGATCCCCTTGAGAGTATATTGGGCTCCAAGGCTTACTGTTCCAGGGTTCTGCCTTCTCCCAGGGTTCTAGCGTTTTTCCCCTTTGATTCCAAGTTCCTCCTGAAGACCAACGTGCACTGGAAGCTGCTTCTCGTCTGCTTCGTTTCTTGCTGCTCTCCTTGCCAGCCTTGCTGCCTGCCTTGCCAGCCTTGCTGCCTGCCTTGCCAGCCTTGCTGCCTGCCTTGCCAGCCTTGCTGCCTGCCTTGCCAGCCTTGCTGCCTCCTTTGCCAGCCTTGCTGCCTCCTCTGTCAATCTTGTCTGAGGATTTAAAAAGGGCTTCATTTCCCGGCACTCCCTGTCATTCCCCTGGGCGTGCCCAATCAGTGCTGAAGCCTAACTCCTCCTCTGGGCTGGGGCTTGTCTTCAGCTCAGCCGATAACTGTGTTTTTTCCAAGTCCGTTTTGGAAATCCTGTGTGTGTCATCCCTTCTATCAGGATTTCCCCTATCTCCATTTCCTCTGGAGGGGAGTCTTCACCACAGTACGTATGACCTAGATTGGCCACTGTTGGAAACGGGATACTGGGCTTGATGGACCTTGGTCTGACCCAGTATGGCATATCTTATATTCTTATGTTCTTATGTTTGTGCTGTGTACGTCCCAAAAGCTTTCTTTGAAAGCTGGGGATTGGATCCACGTGGGCTCATCATCACTGATGTCACCCATATGTAAGGACTGATTCCTGCTTTACCCAGAGAACACTTGTTATAGGTGAGTAACTGTTTTTTTCAGAACAGACTGAAAATTTGAACTTTTTTTTTTTAAAGAGCTAGGTAATTCCTATATTGCACCAATATTTTCTCTAAGGCTAAAGAAACCTTCATAGGACTTAAGCAGTTTTCAAAAGGAACAATGGTAAACACTGGCACTAAGTAAAGCAGTGCAATTAATTCAGAAATACCAATAAAGGTACAGGCAACTAGAAACTATTCAAAGCCAGCTTTTTGCTTAAGATAGTCAGAAATGTAGACTAACCTCAGATGTCTTTTCCTTTCTTTGAACTTTTAGTGGCAAAACTTTAATAAAACTCAGGCCAGGGACTATGATTGCCTCGGAATTCCTCTTGGCCAACAAGAAACTAAGGGGGGGAATTTTCAGCAGCAGTGGCCAGCACACTTAAAGTGGCTGACTGTTGCTGCTTTAACTTCGCTGTGGATATTCAATGCCAGAGCCATATTTGGACCCCGACATTGAATATCTAGGTTTTTATTTATTAATTTATTTTTATTTACATTTTCTTATATACGGCGCTATTCTGCATCAGTGCGGTTTACATTGAACAAACTGAAATTACATTGAACAGGGCATTATAACTTGGAGATAACTATTTTACAGGGAACATGGGCTATGGAGGGTTAAGTGGCTTGCCCAAGACCACAAGGAGCACCTGTGGGACTAGAAACCCCAGTCCTTCCGGCCCAAGGTTGCTGTCCTCTAGTGGGATTTGAACCCCCGATCTTCCGGCCTGAAGTACCTTGCCCCAACCACTAGGCCACTCCTCCACTCTGCCCGCATTGCAAAACTGCCTAAATTTAGGACAGCCATTCGGCATTGAGAGCCTTTGAGAAGCAGCTGATAAAGGGTCTCAAGGGAAGAATATTGAAGCTCTTCACTATATGTGATCATAAAGCTCTGCTATCGACCAAGGTGCATTGAAAAGTCTATTGTATCCTAGAGAGTCACTGTCTGACTGTGGTAGAGGTATTGAAGGACCTCAACACTGGTACCCAACCAGTCGATATCTCTCTCCAGTGCACTCCCCAAGACATCAGAAATCATTGGTGTATAGGCATTCCAGAAGGAGATCCAACTTCCCTAATGTACAGAGAGCCATCCAGGCAGAGATTCGGATGTTGTTAGAGTACCACTCTGAGTCAGATTCAGACCACTTATGAGAATCTGAGTATGGCTCTTAATATTTCTTGGTGATATTTCTTGGCGAGGTTTCCAGATTTGCCCTCTGATCCCACGTCCCCTCCAGAGGAGTTGATATTTTCACAGTTTTGTGAGGGATATGGCTAAGGCCATACCTTTCTGTTGGAGACTGAGGAGGAGCCAGGGACAAAGAGTTGGTTATCTTCCACCATTCCATTGCCCCTTAGGAGGTGGTGACTCTGCCCATGCAGAGGTTACAGTTGAGAATTAGGAAACCTCCATGCCTCCAGGTAGTAAGAAGGTTGATTCTATGTATAGAGTCCAAAAAGCTGCTGGATTTGAGAAGCTGTAGCTGCTGCACCACTCTGGTTGTCGAATCTGCTCTTAAAAGAGCCAAAAGCTCCAGGTACCTTTTTTCTGTGGCCCAGGGAGAGAGGCCCGGACATTAGATTCTTTTGGGAGAGTTTTTCTAACGTCTTGCATGGTGACCTATCAGCTTTTCATGGGTATTAACTTATGGTACATCATGCACAACCTCAACAAGATGCCAGACTATTTCCCTTGTGAGTCAAGAGAAGGATTGCAGAAATACACTGTGTGACACATGATATTTTTGAGACTGCATCGAGGGCCTCTTCTGAGTATTGGTACTCAGAGAGACTCATGGCTCTGGGCCTCAGACTTGCATTCCAGTGTTCAGGAGCAACTTGCTGATGTGCCGTGCCATGGAGGCAATCTCTTTACAGATATGGTGCATGAAGCTGCTACCATGATAAAGCAGCACTCTGGACATCCTTAAACTTCTCACCTGGCCTCTGCTTCTCTTGAAGGCTTCATATTGGAAGGTAGCAAAGATTCTAGTGCTCTCATTGGTGTAGGTATTTTCCTTCTTTCTGCTCTGCTCAGTCCAGGCAATGTTCTCTTGCCTGATTCCAGCAGGAGAAGGTCCAGAAGTCCCAACATTCTTCCCAGCCAAAACTGGAGGTGGGGTCTTGACTGGCTCCTAGAGGGCATTGCCAGTATTCCTGTACGTTACTTGGACGACTTGAGGCTTGCTGTTTGACTCCTTCTAACCTCTGATTCAGGTTCTCAAAATAGTCCGAGAAGGGTACAGACTTTGGCTATTTGAACTCTTTCCAAATTGTCCACTTAAGGGCCATTTTACTTCTCATCAGCATTAACATAGAAACATAGAAAAATGATGACAGAAAAAGACCACATGGCCTATCTAGTCTGTCCTTTCAAAGAAACAACTACAACAGTCCCCTTTTTTCCTTTAGAGATCCTCTGTGTTTGTCCCATGCTTCTTTGAATTCAGATACTGTCCTCATCTCTACCACCTCCACTGGGAGACTATTCCACGGATCCACCACTCTTTCCGTAAAGAAATATTTCCACGTATCACTCCTGAATCTATCCACTTTCACCCTCGTCCCATGTCCCCTCGTAGCAGTACTTGCTTTCATTTGAAAGAGGCTCTCCCCCTGTGAATATATGCCACGGAGGTATTTAAAGGTCTCAATCATATCACCTCTATCCTGCCTTTCCTCTAATGTGTACATATTAAGATCCTTAAGTCTGTCCACATATGTTTTATAATGAAGACCACTAACCATTTTAGTAGCCACTCTCTGTACTGACTCCATCCTGTTTATATCCATTAGGAAGTTGTTCTTCAGGAAATCTCTTCCCTTCAATCTGCCCATGCAATCAAGCCTGTTCTGTCAGGGCAGGAAGGTTGGGGATTTTATTGAAGGTACTTCCTGGTGCCCAAGAAAATTGGGGGCGGGAAGGGGGTTGGTCCAGTCTTAGACCTGAGAGACCTGAACGAATTTGTACTCTGAGAAAAGTTCAGGATGGTTTCTCTGGGCACCTTTCTACCTTTTCTTCTAAAAGTGGATTGGCTAAGTTCTCTGGATCTAAAGAATGTCTAAACTCACATATAGATACTTCCTGTGGCTGGGATTTATCTGCTAGGATTCGTCATCAGTTATCCCAAATCCAAGCCAAGCTCATGACAAATTGGAATTCAGTGAGCTTTGCTCTCTTTCTTCCAAAAGACAGACTGCTTGATGTCAGTAGTGGTGTCAGACGACAAGATCATGTTGAAAATGTTGGGCTACATGGCTTCAATGATTCAGGTCACTCCCTTGGCATGTCTCCATATGAGACAATCTCAGTAAACTTTGAGCACTCAGTGGGCACAAGCCATGAATAGGCTCAGCAATGTCATTGTCACTCTTCCTCCTGGATGGATCATTTCAGTCTGGCCAGATGTCTACTTTTCCAAATTCCTCCCTACCAAAAGTTACTTACGACAGATGAGTCAAAGCTGGGCTGGGTAGCTCATATAGGTGGGTTCCACACTCTGGTAGCATGGTCCGTCCAAGAAAGTCTCCATCGGATCAATTTCTTGGAACTAGGAGCAATCTCAAACTCTCTTAAAAACTTGCAGAGATTGGTTAGCCAACCAAATTCTGCTCATTCAAACCATGTACTTTGTCAGCAAGCAGTGAGGAACAGGCTTGTATCCTACTGTGTTGGGAAACAGGATGTGGAGCTTTGCTGTCTTCTAGGGAGTGGATCTCGAGGCCAGATACCTACCTGGTGAGGACAACGATCTGGTGGACAGACTGAGCTGAGTCCTTCAGTCTCAAGAATAAACCCTTGATCTGAAGGTGTTTTTCTTCATCCTATGGTAGTGGGCACCCCCTCAACAGATTTTTTTTCGCTGCTCCTCAGAATACCTAGGTACCTCAGTTCTTCTCCAAGTGGGGACACAAGGCATACTAGCCTTCCTCCTCCATTGGGGGAAGGCCTACAGTATGTGTATCATCCTATTTCTCTGATTGCAAAAATTCTTCTGAAACTCAGATGACGGAGGCACAATGAGTCTCATTGCTCCTTATTGGCCCCAGCAGCCATGCCCTCCCTCTCTAACTTTCCATCCAGGATCGAGTTCACCTTGATGATTCACCAACTCTTTCCTTACACAGGAAAGGAAGAGAATGCTACATCCCAGCATAAAGTCCCTAACCCTCACAGCTTAAATGTTAAGAGGTTGACTTTGTCCTCTTTAAACTTGCCAGTTGGTGTTAACGGTGCCTCTTGGCTTCCAGAGGATTTTTTACCCAGAGGTCATATCCTTTCTGTAGAGGAGGTTTGCTGTCTGGTGTAAGGGGAAAGGCTTTAGATTCTTTCTCATGCCTTACCCAAAAATTGCTTGAAATCCTTCTACATTTGTCAGAGTCTGGTTTGAAAACCAACTCCTCTGTGAGGGTTTACCTCGGTGCAATTGGTGCTTATCACTATCATGTAGAAGGTTAATCCATCTCTTTACAGTCTAGTTGTTTGTTCTGTGCAGGTCTTGCTGCTTGTAAAGTCTTCCTTCAACCTTCCCGAGGTGTCTTGGGATTTCAATGTGGTCTTAACTTAGCAAATAAAAGCTCCTTTTGAGATGATAAACACCTGTGTCCTAAAGTTTTTTTTTACCTGCAAGGTCCTGTTTTTGATAGTGGTTATTTCAGCATGCAGAGTTAATGAGCTCCAGGCTCTAGTAGCTAATGTGCCCTTTACAAAGTTTTTCAGAAATAGGGTGGTGTCAGGCTTTCATCTTGGGCAGTCAGTCATCCTGCCAACTTTTTTCCTAAGACTCCATGCTCACAAGGGGAGGTGTGCTGCACACGTTGGACTGTAAGAGAAACCTTGACCTTCTATTGGGAGCGGACCAAAGCCCATACAAAGTGTGCTCAGATTTTTATTTCATATGACCCAAATAGATTAGGGGCTGCTATCAACATGCAGACTCTTTCAGCTAGGCTCGCAGATTTCATCTCTCGCTTATTCCCAAGCAGATTTGAGTCTTGAGGGTCACGTCACGGCTCACGATATCCGAGCCATGTCTGCATCGATGGTCCACTTACACTCAGTCTCAGTGGAAGAGATCTGCAAAGCTGCAAGCTGGGCTTCAGTCCATATAGTCACATCACATTACATTACTGTTTGGATGCGGATTCCCAATTAGGGCTGGGGCAAGGAGATGAGGCACCCTAGACGAACCTCATCCTTTGCGCCCCCTCCCATCTCTGGCAACCATTGCTGCCAATGCCACCCCTCTCTGGGATGTGCAGCAGCGGCAGTGGCCGCAAACAGTCTTGCGGTGCTTATCTTTAAACTTTGGCACTTCAGGGCTGTTTGCTTCTGCCCTCTTTCCAATGCCCAATGCCAACTTCCTGTTTGCAGCAGGAAGTTGGCATCGAGTGTTGGAGAGGTGTGTGCAAGCAAACATTCCTGCATTACAGAAGCTTAAAGGTAAGCACTATAGGATTGTTTGCAGCAATCGCCACTGCTGCACATCCCAGAGAGGGACAGCATCGGCAGCAATGGTCACCGGAGGGGGGCACAAGACTTGAGGTTCGCCTAAGGTGCCTCATCTCCTTGCACCGGCCCTGGTTGAGAATTCACATCACATTACTGTTTGGATGGGGATCTATGGACTGCCCCCTCTCCAATGCCCAATGCCGATTTCCTGTTTGAAGTAGGAAGTTGGCATCGGGCGTTGAAGGGTGGGAAGCAAACAGCCCCACGGTGCCGAAGTTTAAAGGTAAGTGCCGTGGTGCTGTTTGTGGCTGCTGCCATTGGCTTTTCAGAGAAGGACGACAGCAGCATTAATGTATGCACCCTTGGAGGTCTGGTGCTCTAGGTGACCACCTAGTTTTCCTAATGGTAGCACCAGCCTTGTTCTCAAAATGACAGCAGATTTGGCCAGTCAATACTTCAGAATCTGTTTGGGTACTAGGATCCAACTCCATCCCCCTTAAGCTTATTTCTTTTCTGTTCCGTGCTGTCTCATTCATACATTACAAAATAGAAGAAATGAAATTGTTATTTCTGCATTGTTTATTTATTTATTTATTTTATTTAGACAGTTTTTGTATACCGCCTTATCCTTCAATCAAAGCGGTCACAACACAATTGGGGGATACATTTAACACGCGGGGATATGAGACACATACACTAATACTTACAGGGAACATGGGCAATGGAGGGTTAAGTGGCTTGCCCAAGACCACAAGGAGCATCTGTGGGACTAGAAACCCCAGTCCTTCTGGCCCAAGGTTGCTGTCCTCTAGTGGGATTTGAACCCCCGACCTTCCGGCCTGAAGTACCTTGCCCCAACCACTAGGCTACTCCTCCCTCAGTTTGTAAGCTGTTTCCTGGTGTCTGCTGGTTGTGACATTTTATTCCATTTTTTGTTGTGAGGCAGCCGGTAGCTAGGATATCCCATATATGAGCATTTATCCTGCTTGTCTGTGAAGAAAACAGAGTTACCTGTAGCAGGTGTTCTCTGTGAACAGCAGAATAGTTCCTCACAACCCTCCAACCTGCCCTTGGACTTGTATTCTGGCTTAGCTGGTTGCCAGACTGAGGCAAATTGTGCAGGAACCTCTCTCAGCTCCTTCTAGAAGCTTTTAGAAGGGTTTTATTGTATATCTACATGTTTTCCTGCCTGCCACCACTGCACCGAGCTCTGTCGCTGGTGTCGTTTCATATGTGAGGACTTATCTTGCTGTACACACAAAACACCTGCTACAGGTGAGTAACTGTTTTCTTACTCCTAGAAAATAATCCACTTGAGGTCTTTTGAAAGCAAATGGAGGTATTTTATGATAGGTCACCAAGACCCTAAATCACTTTTTTTTCCTGCATAAACCAACACAATTATTGAGATAGATTTAGGAGTAAAGGCAGAAATATTTCTTTACGGAAAGTGTAATAGATGCATGGAAGTGTCTCTCAATGGAAGTAGTAGAGAAGAGGACTGTATCTGAATTCAAGAAAGCATGGGCCGAACACAGAAGAGCTCTAAAGAAAAAAAGGGATTGTAGTAGTTGGTATGGAAGAGCAGACTGGATAGGTCATATGGTCTTAGTCTGTGGTCATGCTTCTATGTTGCTGTTTGCTGGGCTAGGCACCTGATCTTGAAGGTCTCTTTTGTGACAATAACTTTGATCTACAGAATTAGAGAACTCAAAATCTCTAATATATTATCCACCATATACTAAGTTATTTGTTTTATTTAGATTTAAATCACGACTTTTCATTGGTAGCTTAAATGAAGGTGAATTACAGTCGAATACAATCAGTATTTCTCTGTCTGCAGAGAGCTTACAATCTGTTTATACCTGAGGCAATGGAGGATGAAGTGACTTGCCCAAAGTTACAAAGAGTGTTAGTGGGATTTGAACACTGGCTTCCTTACGCATCAGCCTGCAGCTCTAACTATTGGGTTGCTACTTCATTCACTAAAATAGAGTGGGCCTTTGTCTGCATCTTAAGTTTAAGCCTAAGGTCATGAAGGCTTCTATCTTCATCAGTCAGTCTTTTTTGGCATGTAGACTTTGAAAAATATTGCAAAAGTGAAAGTCCTTCATGTTCTGGTATGTAAAAGAGCTGGCACCATCTGTCTTAGGCAGTCCAAAGATTTCAGAAATTTCACCCAGCTTTCTTTTTCTATCCACCCAAGCTCAAGATTGCTGTATTTAAGAAAGCCTTGTCTAAGGATAATGGAGTGTATTGCATTTGCTTATGCCTTAGCAGATGTGATATTTGAAGGGCATATTAAGACCCAAACTTTTAGGGACTAGATGCATTTGGTAGATCATATAAGGTCAATCTCGATTGAAGAGATGAAGCCACATGGAGTTCAGCCAATATATTTGTGTCTCATTAATGGCTGAATACGGATGTCTGAGATGACAAGTTTGGACAGTCCATTCTTTCAAGCCTTTTCAAAGATGTGCCCCAGTCCTCCCCCACCCTACCATCAGCCCACAGTCTTTCTGTTTGGGGGAAAATTGAGTTTTAACCCTTCAGAAAGTTTGTTGCTCTTTTGGCAGGTGGTAGTTGTTTTTTCCCCTTTTTACTAAAGACAGCTTTTGACTAGGGATTCATATTGTATGACTGTGGTAAACTCTCTTCAGAAATTAGTTTTGTAACTCAGACCATTCAGTGCATGGTGTAATATTCTTATGTAAGGATCCTTGCAGGACCCTCAACAGTTCAGCATTCCTTTGTGTTGGGACTCTTCCATCTTAGCTTATTTGTAGGTACTTGCCATCCTGTTTTAACATCCCTCTTGTACACTGGCTGCATTGGTCCTGCTTTCCCATGTATAACCCATGGGATCCTAGAGTGTGTGTGGTGATGATGGCATGATATTCAATGGGTGGTGTTTACTTTTCTGTTGGCCTGTTCTGGGGCCTAGGTTTATTTTGGTGTCCAATTGAAGATTCCCTTGATATATTTGTGTGCAAGTGAAGTGCATATGCAAGCCAGAAGCTTTTGTTTGCGTGTCCTAGGTCCTAACCGATGGCAACAACCATTGGAATCCTTCCTTGGCTCTTGGTTCCTATCTCTGGACCCCAGTGCAAGCAAGAAGAAAGACAACACACTGTATAGGTTAGTCTGCTAAAGCTTTAGGGAGGCAATTACAGATTCACAAACTCGAGTGATTGCCTGTAATACTCTCCTCATGCTGCGTGCAGCGCTCCTTTTATTTATCAAACTGCCACATTGTACAGTTTTATCTTTTTATGTCAAACTTTACTTTGTATTTTGCTAATTATATCTACTGTATATGTTACAGGTCAAAGCTGTGCACAAACATATTGATCATTTCTAATCAAGAAAAGCATTCTGCAAACATAAGCTTTCTGTCTAGCTTCCACAAACGTATGCTTTCCTGTCTAGCTGCTTCTGCAAAATATGACCTTGATCATCTTGCACATATTCACACATCTGAACAATCTCACCACACAGAGGCAGTGGAAACAGCAGGAATCTCTTACAGATTGGGGGGTGGGGGTGGGTGGGAGGGTTCTGCAGAACACAGAAATTAGAGAGGCTGGAAGGGATTGGCTAAGGGAAAGAGGTATTGGTAGAGACTGGCTAGGAAGAGAGAATGGAGAAAAATGGCGAGGAGGAAAGAGTGAGCGAGACTGGTGGGAATCTGTTAAGGGGAGAGAGACTAGTGGATGCAGGAAGAGGAAGGGAGCGAAAAAGGGTTAGTGAAGACAGGCTTGATGCTGAGGAAAGGGTCTGGGAAGAGTGGTGAGGAAAAGCTGGGGGTCTCTGAACTTTTTGGCAGTTAATGAGGGGTTCATTCAACCAAAAATATTGGAAACCTCTTCTTTACTTTTAACATAAAGAACAATTATGGAAATATCCAAAAAGTAATTAAGAATAATAAAAACAAAGCAATGCAATGTGTGCCTTCAAGTCAAAGCTGAGTCCTGGTGACCAGCAGCTCCTGAGTTTTCTTGGCAGTGTAACCGGAAGAAGATTGCCAGGTCTTTCTTCCGATTGTAGATATACACTAAATCTGTATGGTCTTTTTGGAGCAATAGACTTAATGAATAATTATAGACAAATAGCTCCACTTCAACTTACAGCTGAGGGTAGGGTGTTTGATAATGCTTCTTTAACATAAAGCTTTCATTGCCCAATATGTAGTCTCAGATTACCTTGGCACTCAGCTGTAAGTTGAAGTGGAGCTATTTGTCTATAATTATTCATTAGGTCTTTCTTCCGAGGCAATGGAGGGTTAAGTGACTTGCTCAAGGTTACAAGGAGTGCTAATGTGAATTGAACCCTGGCCTTGTGATTCCCAAGACAGAGCTTTAACCACTAGGCTGCTAGTTCACTCTTGATTACGTAAGTCTTCACACACTTTGTTGTAACAAACTCAAATAAGCTGTTTCCAAAAATTGCCTTAGCAAGGCCTTTAAGTTAGAGCCCACTTGTATTCTACCACAATAGATGACCTGGTTCAAATACACCTGGAATAAGAGTCAGACTTTCTATTATATAAAGTGAATTTGAAGCAAATGTCAAAATTTGCTGAGCATGGAGCTGGCTAAAGAAATCCTGAATAAAGTTATTCATAGGTACGGATTGGGGGAAGTCTATAAGAAAATGCCAGAGTATTTGAATATCCTGCTGCACGCTTGTGGGAGATTTTGTGGTCCGATATACTAAGGTTGAACTTTTTTGTCTCAGCACTAAGCAGTGTGTAGTAAAACATTGTATATCACCTTGCTAACATTTATATGATATCAGAGGATGAAGTAGTGGTAGGATTAAAGATGTATTATGTAGGTCAGTTACATAAGTTGTTCAGCGCTGTAAAGCTGTCGTTAGGGGTATTTTCTTCTTAACTGCAATAGTTCTTATTTCTACAATAGTTTTTTCTCATTGAAAGTGTGGAGAATGTTATGCAGATCAGTGAAATAAATCTTTACTTTGTTGCATTTTAATTGTATTTTTATAGATAGCAGAATGTGAAACGAGTTCTTGTTCAGGGAAATTTCTTACCTACTGAACAGTGATTGGTAATATTGACCAAAGTAGTTTGAGCAGGCAGCTGTTCAGGTTAAGTGCTTCCATGAAAGTCAGTTGGCTTCACTTTGCAGTAATTGACATCCTAGGAATAATTTTTAAAATATATATAGAGTCCTATAATTGCTATAATCGTTTCTTGAGACTGTAGTAGAAGACAAATTACTGAGCCTAGGGTGCATAACTCAGCAAGCAATCATCTTTCTAAAAGTGCTTTGAGGACTTGCTACTTGAGATTTATGTTTATTAATTGGAAAATATTATTTTATTTTCTCTTTGCATAGTATTCAAAAATTTCTGGTTTTATTTTTAGACTAATGTAATTCTTCTGTTTAGCATTATTCTTGTTTTCTGACAGCTGTCAAATCTTGACTGCAGGGAAATTTTCTGGAGCAGAATTCATTCTGAACTCAATTTTTCCTTTCCGAGCTTGATATTCTTAAGTAGTTATTCCCTGAACGGTAATTTTAAAATGATTGCACTATACCTTTTCAGATTGGATTTTAATAATTTGAATCAAAGTATCTTTCTCATCAGCACATCCTGTCTGTAAGGATCAGGGGGTTATAACAACATGCCATAATAGGTCAGACCAAAGGTCCGTCAAGCCCAATATCCTGTTTCCAACACTGGCCTAATCCAGGTCATAAGTACCTGTCAGGATCCCAAAAGGAGTTTTACTGAAATTCTGTTTAATTGAAAATACACACATTCCCAGGGTGCAGGGTTTCTTACGCACCCACAGGATAACCAATACAACTTCAATAGAACATGATACAGTTCTTTTTTTTTTTAATCTCCCCACCCCAGCCCCTCCCTCCCAACTTCACTTACATCTGTAAAACATATTAAATCAATAGCCAAATTATTCACTTGTACATTACAATCTCGATAATTCAAGTGTAGGCTGCGTCTGACTGGCCCTCATGCCTAGTTAAAAACGCACAACATAGTATATTTACAACAATATATAGCTGACCACATCCCTTAAATGAGCCCATTCCACTCTTCCAACTTATCCCATCCATATTTTCCTAACCCTCCCACCCATCTGCCCAAGAGGTCCTACTGCCCCCCCCCCCAGCACCTGCCATGAGGTCCAACACACAAAAGTTAGTCACCGCCTATGTCTCCTTTTTTTTTTTTTATTTATGCAAATTTTACAATAAATTCAAGAAGGTTCCAAAACCAGAACCCTTCTTAAGCAATAGGGAAAACACAAGAAAATATCTCAAACAAGATATAAAGTACAACATTAATTCAAAAGGCAAAAGTTCAATTTAAGTGTCTACCCTCTCCAGTCCACTACTGGGGGGGGGAGAGCATCACACCAATTACACGAAACATAATAAGAAATATAGTTGAAGTCACTATCTAGGCGATATCATACATGAGCTACTAAATAGAGTCAATAGAAGCTTCTAAGCGTCTGGCATTAATAAAAGCAACCAATTGAGAGGGGTCAAAAAAATATAAGAAGTAAATTGATATTTAATCAAACATTTACATGGATGTTTTAAAAAGAATAACCCCCCCCCCCCCCAATTGCAAGATCCCAGGATGAAGCAGCATAAACTCTCTGCACCGTTTCTGGGTATCTCTTGCCAAATCTGGATACATATGAACAGCTAAACCCTGAAACAAGAGCTTCCTTTTTTGAAAAAACAATTTTAACATCCACTCTTTATCAGATAACAGAGCAAAAGTTATTAATAAAGTAGAAGGCTCCTGGGATTCAAGACCCGAATTTTCCAATAAATCAGTGACATTGAGAGCCTCCCCGTGCATTAACCCACCTACTAAATTCCCAACAGGGACCCGTTTAGTCTTAGGCAAATAATATACTTTAACCAAAGGTGGCATAAGTTCAGGAGAGACCCCCAAAATCTCTAAGATATTCTTTAAGCATATCTCTAGCTGAAATAGATATCACTCTGGGAAAATTAACAATTCTTAAATTATGCATCCGCGATTGATATCTAACTGCTCTAATTTAACCTGTACAGATGAAAAGTTCTTCCTAAAAGCATCAGCTTGATCTTCTAAAGACGAAATTCTCTTCCGTTCAGTTTCAAGTTCACAGGAGATACCAGATACCTTCTTCTCAAGCTCAGTTATATTTTCCGTCATAAGTTTCACCTTAGATGATAACGATGTAACTTGCGGGAGAAGAGCTCCTCCAAGTGAGACAATAGCATCCCAAATTGTCTCCAAAGTAAAGTTTGTTGGACATTGAAGAAAGAAAGCAACGTCCGGGGAAGACGCCGTTGCTTTCTCCATTACCACAGCCCGCGTTGTAGCTTCTCGACGCTCAGGAGATGAAAACTTCCCTGGGCGTATAACTCCAACAAACGCAGATGCCAAGGGGGGGTGAAAACCAACACCACCCCAACTCTCACACACCTCCAGCCTGCATTTTCCTGACTCTCGCGAGGTAAGAACTCCACCTGAGGAACCAGGAGAGGAAACCTCCAGGAAGCCTTCCGGCAGCGAACAGGAGCGGAGAATCTTAGGTGCAGAGCTCACAACTGGGGAGGAAGATGTCACCGAGGCAGCCACCGAGCACTCCGACTCCGATGAAACAGCCAGCTGGCTTTCTCCACCAGCGACGCCCAGATCCCGAGGTACACGCACTAAGTAAGAATCCAAAGGACTCGATACCGAGGCAAGAGGCGTGGAGGCAAGAGAGGGCTGCGAGGGCCCCTGCCCAGCCTTGCCCTTCTGCTTTTTCCCCGTAAGCGAAGAAAAGCGTGTTCACTCCGAGTCGACTGCAACCGCCATCTTGAAACGCCCCCCCAAAAATCATGTGTCTCCTTTTTTAACTTTTTATTTATGCAGTTTCACAAAATACAAGAAATATATCTTGCACAGAAAGTGATAGGTAGAGAGTGCGGTATAAGGAAATGGTAAATTAAGATTATACACCCCAGACCCTCGTCTTCAATATACGAAGCAAGACATGTCACAGTACAAAGGAAATTTCTTTCATAGTAAAAAAAAAAAAAAAAAAAAAAAAAAACCCAGACATCAAAGGGGGTACACTAACCATTGACATAGGTTAGCCCACAATAGCGAACTAGGTAGGGCCACCCATAGGAGGCAGGGAAGAGGGCTCCTGCATAGTCAACAATCTCAAAGATATAGAGGAGGCCAACTGAGATGGATCATAGAAAATATAGATGTTAGCCACCTATGTCTCCTATAAATTATTCAGGACAAAGCTGCGTACTCTGAGGCAGCATTTGGATATAGTGCGTCCATAATGTGAAAATTTGGGACCCCTTTCCTGCCCACAAACGGTCCAATTGCATGTGCTGGTGCAGTACATTTCTCCATTGCTGAAACTTGGTTGATTCCGCTGAGTCCCACCCTGAGAGAATGACCTTAGTTAACAACCAGGCCAATTTTAAGCCAGCGTACCCTACCCTGTTCCAACACTTCCATACCATCATTTGCAGGAAACAAAATTTGCTGTAGAATCTCTATGGATTTAAATTCCATGTAAAAAGGGGAAGGCGATGGCAGTGGGAGTGTACTATGGACCGCCTGGCCAGAATGAAATGCTCAAAGAAATCAAGTAAGCTAACAAACGTTACAGCACAGTAATAATAATGGGTGATTTCAATTACCCTGGTATCGACTGGGTCAGTGTCACAGGACATGCTAGGGAGAAAGTTCCTAGGTGAAATAAATGACTGCTTCTTGGAGCAGTTGGTTCATGAACCGACCAGAGGGGAAGCCATATTGGACCTAGTTCTTAGTGGAACACCAGATCTGGTGAAAGAGATAAGGTTGTTGGGGCCACTTGGCAATAGTGATCATAGCATGATCGCCTTTGATCTAATTAATGTAGGAGGGATGGTAAGGAAATCCACAGTACTACCTTTTAACTTTCGAAAGAGACTATGATAAAATGAAGAAAATAGTTAAGAAAAAACTAAAAGGAGCAGTTACAAAGGTTAAAGACTTACATCAAACTTGGGTGTTGAAAAATACTATATTGGAAGCCCAGAACAGCTGTATTCCATGCTTTAAGAAAAGTGGAAGGAAGTCCAAAAAACTGCCAGAATGGTTTAAAGGTGAGGTTAGAGAGGCTGTTGCCAAAAAAGCATCTTTCAGAAAATGGAAAAAAGAGCCAAAAGACAAAATCTGGAAAGAGCACAAGCACTGGCAAGTTAAATGCAAGGCAATGATAAGGCAGGCAAAGGGAGAATTTGAGAAGAAGCTTGCTTCGGAAGCAAAAATGCGTAATAAAGACTTTTTCAAGTACATTCATAGCAAAAAAACCTGTGAGAGTCATTTGGTCCATTAGATGATAGAGGGGTTAAAGGGGGCACTAAGAAGCGACAAGGCGATAGCAGAGAGGCTGAATGAATTCTTTGCTTCGGTCTTTAGTGAGGAAGATGTAGGGATGTTACTCATGACTGAAGTGGTATTTAAAGGTGCGAAGGAATTGAAGTAAATATCGATACATCGGAAAGATGTATTACAACTACTAGTTAAACTGAAAAGTAGCAAATCACCTGGGCCAGATGATATACCATCCAAGGGTGTTGAAAGAACTGAAATATGAGATTGCAGACCTGCTATTACTAATCTGTGAACTATCATTAAAATCATCTGTAACACCAATTTTTAAAAAGGGTTCTAGGAGTGATCTGGGAAACTATAGACCGGTGAGCCTGACGTCAGTACCGGGAAAAATGGTAGAAACCATCATAAAGAACAAAATAGCTGAACATGTAGATAGTAGTGGCTTAATGGGAGACAGCCAACATGGCTTTAGACAAGGAAGATCTTGTCTTACTAATCTGTTATGTTTTTTTGAAGGAGTGAATAGACAGGTGGACAAAGGTGAGTCGGTTGATATTGTGTATCTGGACTTTCAGAAAGCCTTTGACAAGGTACCTCATCATAGACCTTTGGCAAAACTAAAGAGTCATGGGATAGGAAGCAGTGTACTATTGTGGATCAGGAACTGGTTAAAAGATAGAAAGCAGAGGGTAGGGCTAAATGGCCAATTTTCCCAATGGAGAAAGGTGAATAGTGGTGTACCCCAGGGATCTGTGCTGGGTCCGCTGCTTTTTTGACATATTCATAAATGACCTGGAAAGTGGAATAATGAGTGAGGTTATCAAATTTGCAATGACACAAAACTATTTAAAGTTGTTAAAACCCAAGAGGATTGTGAAAAATTGCAAGAGGATCTTGATAAATTGGAAGACTGGGCATCAAAATGGCAGATGAAATTTAATGTGGACAAGTGCAAGGTTATGCACCTAGGGAAGAACAACCCAAACTATGGTTACACGATGCAAGGTTCCACATTGGGAACCACCACCCAGGAAAAAGATTTAGGCGTCGTCGTGGATACCATGTTAAAACCCTCGGCCCAGTGTGCAGCGGCGGCCAAGAGAGCAAATAGAATGCTAGGTATGATAAGGAAAGGAATGGAAAATAAAACAAAAGATAATATAATGCCTCTATATCGTTCCATGGTGAGACCGCACCTTGAATATTGTGTGCAATTCTGGTCGCCGTATCTTAAAAAGGATATAGCGATTTTAGAAAAGGTACAGAGAAGAGCCACCAAAATGGTAAAGGGGATGGAAGGATGCTCCTATGAAGATAGGCTAAAAAGGTTAGGGCTCTTTAACCTGGAAAAGAGACGGCTGAGGGGAGATATGATAGAAGTCTATAAATTAATGAACGGAGTGGAACGGGTAAACGTAGATCGATTGTTTACGTTATCAGAATATAGAAAGACTAAGGGACATGCAATGAAGCTACAGGGTAAACTATTTAAGACTAATAAAAGAAAATATTTTTTCACTCAACATGTAATCAAACTCTGGAATTTGTTACCGGAGGATGTAGTAAAGGCTGTTAGTGTAGCTGGGTTTAAAAAAGGTTTGGACAAGTTCCTGGAGGAAAGGTCCATAAACCATTATTAAGAAGTGACCGAAGATATCAATGCTTGACCCAGTACAAGCATTGTGGAACTTGTCTCTTGTGGAAACTGCTAGGTACATATGTCCTAGATTGGCCACTGTTGGAAACAGAATACTGGGCTTGATGGACCTTGGTCTGACCTAGTATGGCATATCTTATGTTCTTAACCTTGGGCCGGAAGGACTGGGGTTTCTAGTCCCACAGGTGCTCCTTGTGGTCTTGGGCAAGCCACTTAACCCTCCATAGCCCATGTTCCCTGTAAAATAGTTATCTCCAAGTTATAATGCCCTGTTCAATGTAATTTCAATTTGTTCAATGTAAACCGCACTGATGCAGAATAGCGCGGTATATAAGAGAATGTAAATAAATAAATAAAAATAAATTAGGAAGGGGGGACTAAAAGGGGTAATAGGAATGGGGTATGTGCAGGCGGAGAGGGAGGGAGAGTGGTAGAGGGGGAGAGGGGGAAGGGTGGAAAAGGGAAGGTATGCTGGGGGGGGGGGGGGTGTTTGGTGTTTGGTGCCTAAGCAGGACAGCGCATTGCGTAAGGGGGTCCTGGGCTGGGAGGACTCCCCTTCTATTAAGACTCTATGCTGGACCAATTGGGATTTGGTGGTTTGGGATGTACCCTGAGAGTTATTTCGTGGAATGTGTGTAGTCTGGGCACTCCCATTAAAAGGTACAAAGTACTAAAAGCATTGGCTAGACATAAATGTGATATAGCATACCTACAGGAGACACATCCGAATGCAGTAGAGCATGCAAAATTTACATAGGGATTGGGTGGGGCAAGTCTATGGGATCCCTGCACAAGGGAAGAAAGGGGGACTGACCATTTTGATACACCGAAATCTCCGCTTCACCTGTGCAAAGGAATATTCAGATATTAATGGCAGATCTCATTTTACAAGGAGACCTAGAAGGCAAACTGGCAATTTTATGCAATGTATATGGTCCTAATATCCCGAGTGCAGTTACATATGCCCAATTGGCCTCTGAGATAGAACAGCTCCCAGAAGACACTCTGATAGTGGGAGGAGGTTTTAGCGGGGTTTTGGAGCCTCTTATGGACGTGTCAGAGCACAGTGCTCGTGGGTTGGGGTAGCACGTATATTGGACCACTTAAAGTATCGGCTGCGATTAGTGGACCCGTGGCGATTATTGCACCCTACTGGTCAGGACTTTTCCCATCGTTCTAGAGCACACGGGTCTAGTGCTAGAGTTGACTTTATTCTAGTAATGGAACATGTCTGTCTTCAAGTAGAGGATGCACAAATAGGCCCTGATGTTATCTCCGATCATGCCCCAATGTGGATAGATCTAAATGGGATGTCCTCGCACATAACTGTTGGATATGGCGATTCCCCATCTGTCTCTATAGAGACGAGCAGTTCCAGGCCTATATGAGGGAACGGTGGCAATCTTACACTATTCATATTGCCCAACATGGAAAAGCCAGAGCTATTTTGGGAGACTGCCAAAAAGGTTCTTAGAGGGGACATCATAGCATATGTAGCAGAGAGACGCTAACTGCTGAATGCTCACGTAATCAAATTGGAGAGACAGGTGATATTAGAGCGTAAGAGGCATGCAAGTCGTCCCACAAATAAGTCCCGAGCTAGATTGCTGGAGGCCCAGGCAGCGCTAAATGAAACACTACATCAGCAGACCAAGAAATCCATTGTTAAATGCCGTCGAGTCTGAGTCAACTCATGGCGACCCTCTGGATAGCTATCCTAAATTGTGTTTGGTCTTCAGTCAGGCGGCTTATTGTTGACAGACTGGTACCCGTAGCTGCTGTTGTATCGATCCATCTCATTGCTGGCCTTCCTCTTCTATCTTGCCAAACATGATGTCTTTTTCTAAGGCGGGCAAAGCGGGAATTTGAGAAGAAACTTGCTACGGAAGCAAAAACACGAAATAAAGACTTTTTCAAGTACATTCGTAGCAAAAGGCCTGTGAGAGAGTCAATTGGACCGTTAGATGATAGAGGGGTAAAAGGGGCAGTAAGAGGAGACAAGGATATAGCAGAGAGACTGAATGAATTCTTTGCTTCGGTCTTTACTGAGGAAGATGTAGGGATGTTACCCATGACTGAAGTGGTACTTAAAGGTGATACTGCAGAGGAATTGAGAGAAATATCACTACACCGGGAAGATATATTACAACTATTTGATAAACTGAATAGTAGCAAATCACCTGGACCGGATGGTATACATCCCAGAGTGTTGAAAGAACTGAAATATGAGATCGCGGACCTGCTATTGGTAATCTGTGAACTTTCATTAAAATCATCTGTAATACCTGAAGATTGGAGGGTCGCCAACGTAACACCAATTTTTAAAAAAGGTTCCAGGGGTGACCCGGGAAATTACAGACCGGTGAGCCTGACATCAGTACCGGGGAAAATGGTAGAAACCATCATAAAGAACAAAATTACACAACATGTAGATAGTCATGGCCTAATGGGAGACAGCCAACATGGCTTTAGACAAGGAAGATCTTGTCTTACTAATCTGATATGTTTCTTTGAAGGTGTGCATAAACAGGTAGACAAAGGTGAGTCGGTTGATATAGTGTATCTGGACTTCCAGAAAGCTTTTGACAAGGTCCCCCATCAGAGACTTTTGGCAAAACTAAAAAGTCATGGGATAGGAGGCAGTGTACTATTGTGGATCGGGAACTGGTTAAAAGATAGAAAGCAGAGGGTAGGGCTAAATGGCCAATATTCCCAATGGAAAAAAGTGAATAGTGGAGTACCCCAGGGATCTGTACTGGGTCCGCTACTTTTTGACATATTCATAGATGACCTGGAAAAGGGAATAACTAGTCAGGTTATCAAATTTGCAGATGACACAAAACTGTTTAAAGTTGTTAAAACCCAAGAGGATTGTGGAAAGCTGCAGGAGGATCTGGATAAATTGGAAGACTGGGCATCCAAATGGCAGATGAAATTTAATGTGGACAAATGCAAAGTTATGCACCTAGGAAAGAACAACCCACACTATAGTTACACGATGCAAGGCTCCACATTAGAAACCACCACCCAGGAAAAGGACTTAGGAGTCATCGTGGATAACATGTTAAAACCCTCCGCCCAGTGTGCAGCGGCGGCCAAGAAAGCAAATAGAATGCTAGGTATCATAAAGAAAGGAATGGAGAATAAAACAAAGGATATTATAATGCCTCTGTATCGCTCCATGGTACGACCGCACCTTGAATATTGTGTGCAATTCTGGTCACCGTATCTTAAAAAGGACATAGCGTTATTAGAAAAAGTACAGAGAAGAGCCACCAAATTGGTGAAGGGGATGGAAGGCTACTCCTATGAAGAGAGGCTAAAAAGGTTAGGGCTCTTTAACCTGGAAAAGAGACGGCTGAGAGGAGATATGATAGAGGTCTATAAATTAATGAACGGAGTGGAACGGGTAAACGTAGATCGATTGTTTACGTTATCAGAATATAGAAAGACTAGGGGACATGTAATGAAACTACAGGGTAAACTATTTAAGACAAATAAGAGAAAATATTTTTTCACTCAACGTGTAATCAAACTCTGGAATCTGTTACCGGAGGATGTAGTAAGGGCTGTTAGTATAGCTGGGTTTAAAAAAGGTTTGGACAAGTTCCTGGAGGAAAGGTCCATAAACCACTATTAAAAAGGGACCCAGGATATCAATGCTTGACCCAGTACAAGCATTGTGGAACCTGTGGTCTTTTGGGGATATTGCTAGGTGTGTAGGACCTAGATTGGCCACTGTTGGAAACAGGATACTGGGCTTGATGGACCTCGGTCTGACCCAGTATGGCATGTCTTATGTTCTTATGTTCTTATCTCTCTCTTCGCATGATGTGTCCAAAGTATGAAAGTTGAAGTCTTGTCATCTGAGCTTCTAAAGAAAGCTTGGGTTTGATCTCCTCTAGTACCAACTGGTTTGTTCTTCGGGCAGTCCATGGTATACACAGTATTCGCCGCCAGCACCATAATTCAAAGGCATCAATTTTTTTCCTGTCTATCTTTTTCACTGTCCAGCTTTCACAGCCATATGATGTTATTGAAAATACCATGGCTTGAACAAATCAAATCTTTTTATGGAGAGAGACATCTCTGCTCTTGAGAATCTTATTTAGGTCTTTCATAGCCATTCTGCCAAGAGCAATGCGTCGTCTGATTTCTTGACTGCTTGTTGCTTCTTTATTGATAGTTGATTCAGGTAGGTTAAAGTTGTTCACAATTTCAATTTCTTTTCCTTCAACGATGAACCTGTTGATTATGCCAGTTGTCATGATCTTTGTCTTCTTTACATTAAGGTGCAGGCCCATTTTGAGACTGTGTTCTTTGATTGTGAGAAGCAAATGTTTCAGATCTTCTTCACTTTCAGCCAGTAATGTGGTATCATCAGCAGAGTGAAAGTTGTTGATGAGTCTTCCACCAATCTTTACACCTCTGTTGTCTTCATACAGTCCTGCTTCTCTGATGATTTGTTCTGCATATAAATTAGAAAGGTAGGGGGAAAGTATGCAGCCTGTGATAAGGAAGCTTATCATAGCTCAGGGAGTAATGACAAGAGAGGAGAATTTACTCTGATTAAGGGACCTGTGCTGGCAGGTTATAGAAATAAGACAGCTTGTTTCCATAAAAGACTACTTGTTCCAGAATGCACTAGTATGCAGAAAGTCCTTAGGGGAGCTAGAGTGGAAAAGCATGAGTCTAATCAGAGAAAGCATTATGTCATCCCTAATCAAACAGCCTCTAGAAGAATGCTTAATCCAAAACACCTGAAGAGTGCAAGGGAGGAGTTGCAATCTAAGCCCTTTAAAACTAGAGGGGAATCTTCAGGGAAGGAGAAGGAGACGGAGACAGAGAAGGGGAATCAGAGGAACAGAAGGAAGAACAACCGGAACCTGAAGGAACAAGGACAAGGAAGCAGACGGTTCAAGAGAGGAGCTCAGAGAAGTACTTATGCCTGGAGAGATACCTTGGGGAAAGAATCTTCAGAGGACTGGAAAAAGCCAGAGGTCTGTTGATCCACAGCCCAGGGACCCTCAAGCAACACCTAGGAAGAGGTCTGTTGCAGCTAAGGAGGAAAGGAGCCCAAATACCTCTTGGAGGACGTCTGGAGAAAAGATCCTGAGGTCCAGAGATACCAACTGGAGGACAGGACACAGAAGCTCTATTGCATACTGGCCAGAATACCAGAAGAAGCAGCCTGACGCTTGCCTGGATTCAGGTAGGAACTGTGAACGTTTCTCTAGCTTTGAGCAGTGCAAACAGCAGGGAAACAGTTTCTCTCCGTGTAGAGGTCAATTCCTAAAGCCCTCTGAGTCAGACGGAGAAACTGAGTCAATGCAATATCAGGAGCAAGGTTTAATATCTGATGCAGAGGATAATTATATGGACTGTTCTTTGAGTAGGTGGTTGTTTTAGGAAAATCCTAAATATCAGAGCAAACATCAAAAGGAAACATTCTGAATATTGGCTTCCCATAAAGTTTTGTTGAAAAGAAAAAGCTTTTGGGAAAGTTTTGCACGTGTGCTGAAATCAAGCTACTGATTGCAGTTAATTGTCACCTGTTGGTGGAGGAGAGCCCAGCACAAGCCGTGCACACGTAGGTTTTAAGTTATTTTCTGTATGGAGAAAGTGAGCATTGTTTTTGTATAAAGAAGTTTCCCTCTTTGATTTGTTTCACCTCAGCACTGCTAAGGAGTTTATTAGCAGTGCCTGAAAGAAGCCTTTCTGTTCCATAAAGGACTTTGATTCTTATTTGCATAAGATTTCAATTGCCTTATGTTGTGTTGAACAAACCCTGGAGAAGTTATCTGGAAGGTGTTACCAAGCATATCTGTGTGTGGGATTTCCACCCCATAAATAAATTCTAATTTTGCCTTACACTCGACCAACTACAAGAGTTTTCATTCATTTAAAAAGGCAAGCTTTGTGTGTGAATGGACTTCAATAACCACAATCCTTTGCAAGACAGTTAATTTACATACTTGCCAAGATGATGGTTCCTTCATAACAAGCACTCCCTTTTACAAGCCTTATCTTACACCTTTGCTTATTTTAAACCATTCTGTTTCTGCTTGTTCCGTTCAAATTTCTTAATCAATGTACAGATTGTGCAAGAGTATGATCAGGTGCTCTGGTATACACATGCTTCTTAATGTGGCCCAGAGTTTCTCATGGTTTACACAGTCAAAAGCTTTGCTATAGTCGATAAAGCAGAAATAGATATCCTTTTTATTTATTTATTTATTTATTTACAGTTTTTATATACCGCGCTCTTTGGTATCAGCCCGGTTTACAGATAACAATTTTTCGCATTAGAACAATCTTTTGCTTACATTACAACAGGGTCAGTAACTTGGAAGTAACAGGGGAAACTATATACAAAACGGATATTTCACCTGTGGACAATTTACAGTTCACATAACATATTGAAATCATGGTGTAGAGAATTTGAGGTCTATGGACTTTTGGGTGTGCAGAGGGTCTGGATCCTTTTGGTATTCTTTAGTCTTTTCAAGGATCCATCTCACATCCGCAATAATGTCTCTCGTTCCTCACCCTTTCCTGAACCCTGCTTGCACTTCAGGTAGTTTTTGTTCCAGGTATGGTTGTAGTCTCTTTTGAATAATCTTCAGTAGAATCTTGCTGGCATGTGGGATCAGAGCGATTGTGCGATAATTTCCAGTCAGTTGGATCACCTTTCTTTAGTATTGGTATAAACACAGATCTTTTCCAGTCAGTTGGCCATGATGTTAGATATGATAGAAGTCTAAAAATTAATGAACAGAGTGGAACAGGTAAACGTAGATCGATTGTTTGTTATCAGAATATAGAAAGACTAGAGGACATGCAATGAAGCTACAGGGTAAACTATTTAAGACTAATAAAAGAAAATATTTTTTCACTCAACGTGTTATCAAACTCTGGAATTTGTTACCGGAGGATGTAGTAAAGGCTGTTAGTGTAGCTGAGTTTAAAAAAGGTTTGGACAAGTTCCTGGAGGAAAGGTCCATAAACCATTATTAAGAAGGGACCCAGGATATCAATGCTTGACCCAGTACAAGCATTGTGGAACCTGTGTCTTTTGGAGAAACTGCTAGGTACTTGTGACCTAGATTGGCCACTGTTGGAAACAGGATACTGGGCTTGATGGACCTTGGTCTGACCCAGTATGGTATATCTTATATGTTGTCTTCCATATTTCTTGGCAGAGCCTTGTAAGTATGGTAACAGCTGCATCAGATTGCTGTAATACTTCTATGGGAATGCTATCAATGCCTGGTGCTTTGTTCTTTGATAAGGCTTTCAATGCTGCTTTAACTTCTTCTTTCATCACCAATGGTTCCCAATCATAAAGTACAGGTTGAAACTGCCGTTGGTCCACTTGATCTTTATCATATAAAAACTCTGTATATTCCTTCCATCTTTTCTTGATCTTCTGAGCATCATTCAACATAGAACCCTGAGCATCTTGTAACATTCCAATTCGAGGCTGGAACTTTTTCTTTAACTCTCATAGCTTTAGAAAAACCAATGTTGTTCTTCCTCTAATAGTTTCTGCTTCTATTTCTTTGCATGCATCATTGTAGTACTTTTCCTTGTCCTGTCTTGCCGCACGTTGGAAATCTCTGAGTTCTGTGATTGTCTTTCTTTCTCCTCTGGCTTTAGCTTCTCTGCATTTCTGGGCAATTTTCAGAGTTTCTTCCATCATCCATTTTGGCCGTTTTTTCTTTTTCACCTTTTGTAGAGACTTCTCGCTTTCTTCCAACACATCCTTCTTGATGTCATTCCATAACTCTTCTGGAGCTCTGTCATTTGTATCTAAAGCAGCAAATCGATTTTGCAGGCAGTCTTTAAATTCCAGTGGTATATTCTCAGGGTCATATTTTGCTGCATTCATGAGTGGTTTGCTCTTTTTCAACTCTAGCTTGAGTTTGCATACTAGTAGTTGATGATCTGTACCACAGTCAGCTCCAGGTTTTGTCTTTGTTGATGTTATAGAACTTTTCCATCGTTGACTTCCACAGATGTACTCAATTTGATTTTTATACAATCCTTTGGGTGAAGTTCATGTGTACAGTTGCCGCTTGTGTTGCTGGAAGAAGGTGTTTGAGATGAATAGATCGTTGGTCTTGCAGAATTCTATCAGTCTTTCTCCAGCTTCATTTCTGTTGCCAAGTCCATATTTTCCAACTACTTTGTCGTCGTCTTTGTTGCCAACTTTTGCGTCCCAGTCACCCATGACTATCAGGATATCCTGTTTGCATGTTCTGTCAATTTCAACTTGTACTTGTTAATTGAACTCTTCAATTTTATTCTCTTCTGCAGCTGTTGTTGGGGCATATACTTGAATTATAGTTGTGGTGATAGGCATTCCTTCTAGACGAATAGAGATTCAGCATTCACTGACTGCATTGTATCTCATTACAGTTCCTGCAAGTTTCTTCTTAATTATAAATGCAACACCATTTCTTCTTTGTCTTTCATTTCCAGCATAGTAGACCATGTGATCATCTGATGCAAATTGCCCGATGCCAGTCCTTTTCAGTTCGCTGACACCCAACAGATCAAGTTGTACACGTTCCCTTTCATTCTTGACCACCTCCAACTTCCCTTGGTTCATGCTTCATACGTTCCATGTTCCAATGTGTAAGACACCTTTACAGCTTCTCTCATTTCATGCACAGCTACATCAGCAGTCAGACGTCCTGAGGGCTTTGATCCAACCACATCATAAATACTGGCTTTACTCTGAAAAGTCTTCAGCTTTTCTCCAGTAGCTAGTTGAGTGCCTTCCGACCTGGGGGTCTCATCTTCCAGCACTACAGCACAATTTGGTAGTAACTATCCATTGGGTTTTCATGGCAAGATACAGAAGTAGATTGCCGGGCCTTTCTTCCGCCCAGTTTAAGTTTGGTGGTGTTGCCATTGTCACAGAAATGTGATCCTCCGCCGTCAACACTATCCCATTCTGCTGCTGCCCTGATGGGTGGTTTGTCTTGGTCTGGCACCTCAGCTGAGACCTGTCCATCTTGGGAGACCCTGCCAGTAGTTAAACTACTGATAGTTTAGCTCTCAGCATCACTGATGCACACAAGCCCTCACAGCACGACAAGCTGTAAACCAAGTGAGGGAAGAAATCCATTACATACTATAAATATCAATTGTATAGATATGGTAACAAAACTGATAAACTCCTGGGGAGGTGTCTTAAAGGGAGAGGGGGACCACAGGTAGTATCAGCACTAAGAGAGGAATCAGGGAAAATACGTAAAGACACCAAGAGTATTACATGTCTATTTCATAGTTTCTATCAAACATTATACACAGGGGAAGCGGTCTCACCCACGCAGATAGCAAATTATTTGCGAGATATCCCACTGCCACGGCTTACAGAGCAACAGACACAAGTTCTGGGGGCCACCCATAACAGCAGCAGAAGTACAGAAGGGTATTCAAAGATAACACTGTTGTAAGGTACCCGGCCCAGATGGGTTCAGGGTGGAATTTTACAAGATGCTTAAGGGATGTAGTAACGGCGCTTATAGTGGCAATGTTCCAAGTCCTGGCTCAGTCTGGGCAAATCAAATGGGGAGGCAATCAAGTGAATATTGTACTAATCCCAAAACCTGGGAAAGATGACCTACAGACCACATCATATTGGCTGATCTCTTATCAATTTTGATCTAAAATTGTTTTCCATAATCTTGTCTGATCATTTGGTGAGTGTATTATCTATCCTGGTCCAGGAATCACAAGTCTGCTTTGTGCAGGGGAGCCATGCATGTTGCAGTTTGCAAAAGATTATAGCCTCTTTGGAATGGATCCATGAACACCCAGATCCCGTCACTATTTTTGATGCCAAAAAGGCATTTGACCGGGTTGGGTGGAGTTACCTCTTCCAGTTGTTGCCTGGGAGATGAGTTCATTCGTATAGTTCAGGTTCTTTATACATTCCCCACAGCAGCAGTAGTGGTGCATGGGCTTTTTTGCTAAGCTGAGGAACGTGTCAGGGGTGTCTCCTCTCACTGTTGCTGTATGTGCTCTCACTGGATTCTTTGATTTGGAGGTTGATGAATTGCAGGGAGATCTTGGGGGTAAACTTAGGCCAACAGGAGTTCAAGATATCAGCATTTGCGAATGACCTCTTGATGCATTTGACTTGTCCTGAACAGTCGTTGCCCAGGGTGTTGGCAGGCCTCCGTATCAACTACGATAAATCAGAAGCATTAAATGTATTGGGGAGTATACAAAAGTCTTGGGGTCCTTCATTTTTGTTGCGGTGGATGGGAGGTGAATTTACTTGGGCATTTTGTTACTGGGAGATACGACCCATCTCTATACGCTTAATATCACTAAGTTACTATGACAGCTCCAGACATGCATGATAGACTGGACCCCACTGCTGCTATCCCTCGCGGGGCGGGTCGTGGCTTTTCAAAGGATGCTGTTTCCAAAGCTCCTATACATGCTACAGGTGCTCCAGAGAGACATGGCTCAGATTGGGCTCTGCGGGGGTTTCTTTGGCAGGGTCGTAAGGCACATATTCTGTTGCAAAGACTTAGGGGCTCATGGAGGCAGGGAGGGATGGGGCTGCCTGACATTGACCAATATGCAGTGGCATGCCAATTAAGACATATAGTCGACTGGCTGGGGGAAAAGGATATTTATACCCAGAATTCTAAGATTTGAGATGCTGGCCTGAGGCCTTCTCTATCTGCAAACCTTTAATTACCTTTTGCACCTTTGGGCTGTGATCTTCGCATTAAGAGCTGCTAAGTGTTCTGTGTGTTTAGGCAGTCCACATCACCTCAAATATCAAAGTGCCTTATCCAGATCCCCCTCTCCCTCAGCATACAATGGCCAGAAGAATTCCCGAACGGCTCCCTCAACACACTTCTGTGCTATGCCCTCTACTCCATCCTGGGACCGAATTGACCCTATGTATTGTGGGCCCTGTCC
Source organism: Ichthyophis bannanicus (assembly GCA_033557465.1). Taxonomy (NCBI): domain Eukaryota; kingdom Metazoa; phylum Chordata; class Amphibia; order Gymnophiona; family Ichthyophiidae; genus Ichthyophis; species Ichthyophis bannanicus. The sequence goes on from CM066032.1 coordinate 1,153,808,248, forward strand.
CATTTTCATTAAGGATCCAATTGGCCTACTAGATTGATTCCCAAACCTGTAGAGGGAGCATTTATAATAAGGCATGGATTTCTTAGCCCGAGCATGTATGAGCGTATTAAGCTTGGACTGGAATGCCAAGTATGCTGTATGAACCTCCAGCGAGTTTAGCGCAATTAGCTTGTGCTGCAGTTCCTCCACTCACTTCCCTTTATCAATGAGGCCTTTATTGATATCCTTCTTACGCTTAACAAATCCCACAATCATGCCTCAAAGGTACATATTGGCAGTTTTCCCAAATAAGGCGGGATTACTTCTGTGTACTCCATTGGTAACAGCAAAGTATTCCCATTGCTCCAGCAAAAAAGACTGAAAACCCACATCCCCATAAAGAGTTAAAAAACCACTGTAACTTTACCAGGATCCCCTAGCAAAGACAATGTCCAACCGGACTATAGCATGATCAGAGATCTAGTTCTCATTTTTTGCTCTTGAGTTGTGCTTAAATATACTCAATAATTTAAAAAAAAAATGTCTATTCTGGAACATGTCCCATGAGACCATAAGTAGGTATAATCTGCTTCATTTGGGAGAAGCACTTTCCCCACATTTGACAAATTGCAACACTCATATATACCATACATACGCCTCTGCTACCAGGCATCCCTGCCTGTATGGGTAGATCTGTCCAAATCTACATTGAGTACACAATTATAGTCTCCTCTTATAACAAGTTTATAATCCCCTCCCAAAGTCATGCAGTGTACTAGCCCATCAAAGAACCCTTGATTAAGTGTCAGGCCCATACACATTATCCAGCAATAGCAGGGTACCATGCAAGTAGCCTGATATACCATTGGTGTCATTCTGGAATTTTTCAAATTGAAACCCTAGAGCTTTATCGATCAGGACCACAACTCCTGCTTTTTTTTCTCCCGAGAGGATGACCCAAACACCTCGCTCATCCACCACCGCTTAAGCTTATTGTGCTCTACCTATGTCATATGCGTTTCTTGAAGAGTTATATCAGCTTGATTGTCTTACAAGGTCTTTAATATTTTGTGATGCTGAATGGGACATCCAGTTCCACAAATATGCCAAAAGAGAAGGCAGATACCATTTATACTCATCCTTAACGTAAAGATGAAAACACTAATAAATGCAGTCAACATTTTAACAAACGGGGGCCCTCCCCAGCCTAAGACCCCCATCCCTTCCTAGCAAGCACCACAGGCAATAGCAGAACATCCATCCCTTTTAAAGGCTACCCAAGAACTCCCCCACCCCAAATCCACCCCCTCCCCTTCCCTTCCATCTAAGCTTCCATTCATAGACTAAGATCACGTTAGAAGTGTCTGGACCCTCCTCGCTACTTCTTACTGCACCTACAGATTTAAAAATCCCGAGGGTTAAGCATTTCTTTCCATTCATCTCTATTTCATATTCTTTTATTAATCTGTTCTCCATATCACACACACCACTCCAGATCCCCCATCATGTCCATACAGCTTCAGAGACCCATACACATTGCCAGCACATCCCACCCCAAGATATGTTAACACTCTACCCTCAAAAGTACCCATGGCTATGTCCTCTTATCCCCTTTTAATCAATCTTTACCAAATCCTTTCACTCACCCCATCCTAGATACCTTCCACACAGTCCTCACACACACACAAACATATACAACACTCACTTTTCTATAACCTAGAAGAAATCATTCTACTTTTCCAAAGGAATGGGGTAAAGCGGTTAACTTAAACAAGAACAAACAGTGAAGCAATAGCTCTGCTGCAGCTAGCACATAAGTGCTTTTTCAGCTGACACAACAATAAACTTGAACGCCCCTCCACCCCCCCAAATAAACAGCGATACCGGCATGAATCAGTAAATCTGTCTGTAGCATGATTTCAATGTCCAAGGATCCATTTAAGCCAGTCACCAAGCCCATTGAGGCCACATCCACTGCATATAGTCAGCCATCCAAAATGGGCTTCTGCCTGTGTCCCAACACCTGATTGTCAGTCTTGTCACTCCATAGTCCATCCAAATTAAGAATCCGGGCCATAGATGATGCATGAAGTGTGCAAATTCCACCTGACCTTTTACACAGGCACAGCAGTCAGAAAGTGATGGAAGACCAGCCAGATGCAGATCTAAATCTCCATGATCACCAGTGCAGTGGTTCATGGGCACCTGAGAAATTTTATAAAAGGGGTGAAAAGTACTTGAGCAAACTGAGCCCATAGCCATAAGAGGTGCTCCCCAATGGCAAGTCTTCAGAACTCTTAGTAGATCCCTTCACCTTGGCACCAATCTAGTGTTCTTCGCAAAGGTTTTTCACCTCTCCAGGCTTATGGAACACATGAGCCACCCCATTATAATAAAGTCTTAGTCTTGCATGGTACTCTAGCATAAATTGAACATTGTGGTGAAATAACTACAAACAAGTAGGGGGCAAGTCCCTTCTCTGTACCTTTTCTAATTCTACTGTATACTCAAGACTATTCAGTGCTGGTGGCCCAACAAAACTCACCAGCACTAAATAGTCTTGAGAGGTTGCAATTTTATGGCTATCATGGTCAAGTTCTCTACTCTTCCACACTGCTTGTAGAATCTGCTCTTTCTGAGCAAAATTCAGAAAATGTGCAATAACTGCGAGAGACAGAGGCAAGTTGTGATAGCACCTTGAATATTGTGTGCAATTCTGGTCGCCATATCTTAAAAAAGTACAGAGAAGAGCCACCAAAATGGTAAAGGGGATGGAAGGATACCCCTATGAGGAAAGGCTTAAAAGGTTTGGGCATCGGTCTAACTGGCACCGTCCTAAACTGGTTTGAGTCCTACCTAATTGGTAGACAGTTCCAAGTTAAAGTCGGTCTAAACACTTCTCATCATACAGTTATCAAACAAGGCGTACCACAGGGATCTGCACTCTCATCACTTCTTTTTAACCTCTTTATCCAACCAATATGTCACATAATATCAACTCATCATATAGACTACACAATTTACGCAGATGATATTATGATCTACACTCCGATTGATATCAACTGCCCAAACTACAACAAGATTTCAAACTGCATTACCAGCATTTCCATTTGGCTGTCAAATAACAACCTTGCAATAAACTTGAAGAAGACTGAAGCACTTATTGTCACTAGAAACAACAACTTTAATCCCCCACCATACATCACATGCAACAGTACTGAGATTCCAATTAAGGATGAAGTAAGATACCTCGGGTAACCCTCGATAAGAAGCTAGACCTGCGATCTCACATAAAGAAAACTGTTAAAAGCGCTTATTACCGAATGAAAATAATTAGACGCCTCAAGCCTCTTATCTCTAATGAACACTTTCGTACAGTCTGCCAGGCACTTATTACCCCCATTCTGGATTTTTGCAACCCTATCTACAATGGGCTGTCAAAACATGCTCTCAAACCTCTTCAAATGGCACAGAATACAGCAGCCAGAATAATTAACGGTTCCACTAATCATGACCACATTACCCCCATCCTTAAAGATCTCCACTGGCTCCCTATAACCCTTCGCATAAAGTATAAGTTAATCATAAACATCTTCAAAATGAAGCACAACATTTCTGCAACCAGCCTCCATGCCCTCTTATCCTGTGATACCAGCAACAGACCTAGAAGATTATCCACCTCAAACACCCTCAATACCCCAAGAAACTTCGCTAAATCACGCAAATGTACATCACAACGAGCAATTTCTTTGGCTGCCCCTTTGATTTGGCTCTCTCTCCCCCCTGATTTACGTGCAATTGATGTTTTAAGTGACTTTCGTAAGCAATTAAAAACTTTACTTTTTATTGAGCACTATGGATTAACAAATGACTAAGATATCATCTATTGTATATATTTTATAAATAATCCACTATTTTGTTAACCCTTGTTATTTTTCCTACATTACCATATGTTGTCATGTCTATACTGTTTGTTTCCCTTGTTTATACCTTGTATTTCTTGTGACCGCTTTGATTGAAGGAAAAGGCGGTATAAAAAACTTGTTAAATAAATAAATAAATAAACTTGGAAGAGACAGCTGAGGGGAGATATGATATATGCCTATAAATTAATGAATGGAGTAGAACAGGTAAATGTACAGTAGATAGGATGTTTACTCCATCAAAAGAAGTAAGACTAGGGGACATGCAATGAAGCTACAATGTAACCCATTTAAGAGTAATAAGAGAATATTTTTTCACTCAACGCATAATCAAACTCTTGAATTCGCTACTGGAGGATGTAGTAAAAACTGTTAGTGTAGCTGGGTTTCAAGAAGGTTTTGACAAGTTCCTGGAGGAAAGGTCCATAGACCATTATTAAAGAGGAGCTGGGAAATCCACTGCTTACCCCAGGACAAGTATTGTGGAACCTGTGTACCTTTTTGGGAAACTGCCCAGTACGTGTGACCTGGATTGACCACTGTTGGAAACAGGATACTGGGCTTGATGGACCTTGGTCTGACCCAGTATGGCATTTCTTATTTTCTTAAGTTCTCCCTCCTTGGCCCACTCTGTGTTTCCTCAATAATAAGAGGGACTATCTCTTTCTCCAGCCTGAAGCCTAAAGGCAGCCACATTTCAAGGAAGCCCCTCAGTTCGAGTTCTGACAGATTCTGGCATGCCCACTAAATTGAGGTTATTTCGCTTGGACCAGTTCTCAGCTTGCAATTGCAGTTTTTCTTTCAAAGCTGTCACCTCTGCGACAGTGCTTTGGGCCACTTCTTCCACCTCGTGGACTCTGTCCTATTATCTTCCATTGACTGACATGACATTTACCACTAGCTCTTTCATTTTTGAGAAAATCCTCTCAATTTTCTATTGAGTGCTCTCACTACTGCAATTGTGATGTCCTCTACCAGATTGCTTGAGGCAGAAGAAAGTGAGTGAGCACCCGACCTGTTTACAGTTGCCATCTTGGGGTCTGCAGCTTAGCCTTCTCGCATTTTTAGAAGACATAAAGCTTAAATAAGTCAACGGAGCTGTTGCCAATACTCTCGCTTTTTAACATGACCACATTTGTACTTTAGAGAGATTCTCAGAGTTTCAATGATTTAATAGTGAAGATGGCCGGGAGCTCTGAGAGAGCACATCTTCCCCTCTCTCACCACATCATGTGACCTCCCTAGATCAGGGGATTATAAGAGAACAGGATACATTTTTTTTCCAATTTTAAATATTTTTAGGCGATGCCAACTTTTGCTGTTTGTGTGGTGGAAAAATTTGAAATACTGTACAGCTTGCTTCTAAGCTGTTTTATTATTTACAACCAGCAGGTATAAAATATTGCAGACATTTTGGGGCATGTTTACTAAAGGTTTTAATGCATGTTAATTATCCACAGACCTTTTATTTCTGTGGGCACAGTTGCACTTTTATTAACCTTTAGTAAACATGCCCCTTTGAATTCTGATCAGAAAAGTGTAACTTTTTAGTGTGTTTTGGTTCAGAAACGTGTTTTGGCATTTAAGATTACATTTTAGCAAAAAGTGTTTTTCTATCAATTAGCAGGATTGAGTCAGGCAAACAAGTGGGTGATGTCATCCAACAGTGCTGGAATGGAATAGCTCTCCCAGAGCTTAGAACTAGTGTAAAGTGCAGAGCATGCATGCTTGCACGGCTCTTCCCTCATGCTTTGGTTTTTTTTAGATAGTCGTCCTGAATGGATGTGGACATGAATCTCCCCTGAATTGAAAAAGGGGTTTTTTTTTGGGGGGGGGGGGGGCTTCATCTGCACAGAGGTTGGTCAACTCTGCATACTCCATTGGCTTAAAAGATTGCATCATGAGTGAATTGAGGGCAACATTAAGCATAACACAGACAGCTTCTGAACTGGTGGCTTTCAAGAATCAAGAGCCAACTGTACATTGTGAAGCTTACTGATGAAGACATGATAGGCTGAGACTGCACAGAGATGTACTTTGATATAGGATGCATGCAGAACTAGTTGAAAGAGACAATATACTATTCTTATATGTCTGCTCTTCTCTAGTGTTTTTGATGGGTATTTTTTTATTTAATATTTATTAAATTTTCATTATTAAACATAAGACAAAGTCCTCTACAGAAAATAAACTCTCTGCAGAAACTATTCACATTTACAAAGTAAAATAAAAAGAACACTAATAAACAGAGAGATTCTATAGCCCACATGACATAAGTGGGAGCAGAAAATTACTTGAGAAAAAGAGGAATTCCTCAAGACAGTAATAGAAAAATACAAAGCACTCAAAACAGCTGCAGAGTGAGTTAACAATCTTAATTGGTTCTAAAACCTATGAGTAATATCAACAGTTGAGCCAAAAATAAACGAAATTACTCAATTTGCATGAAATGATCATCCAAACAGGTCACATTAATACATGTTACCCTCGGATAAGTTGTACCAATTCATAACAGTGAAAAAGGAAAATGCTTTTTATCTTTTTATCGGGTCTCAGACTCATGGGGAGCTACAGCTATAACATTAGCCAGCATCCGCTCCGTGTTGCATCAACGACCCTCTTTTCCTTTTTTCTTTTACAAAATTTCCACAGTGTTATGTATGTTCTGTTTCAAATAATTTAAAAGCAGTGGTTCAAATAGTAGAGGGAACTATAAATGAGTCAGGCTTATCTTAATAAGATCTTCCCAATGCCAGACTCAGCGCTGCTGCGTTTCACGAACGCTTCGTTTCTTCAGGGGCTCACAAGCCGACTTCAAATGTTAGTTCTGCTGAAAGGATAAAAAATATCATGCTTGAAAACTTCAAGTGGTAAGAACTATATTTACAAGATTAACATACCATTCGAATCTATCTATTGAGAGAGAGAAAATCCTCACCAAATGCTTTAGCCTCAGACGTGCCACCCTGCTAGTATCAAAAAACGCCGCGCATGCGGCTTGCACTGCTCAGGGCGCTATTAAATAACAAATCCCATCAGAATGATCAATGGACTGATTAAATGGGCTAATTAGGTGCACAGGTGCCAGTCTATTTGCGTGTTAAGTCCTTCTGGTGTAACTGTTTGCAAAACAAAAATCCATCGTTGTTCTTTACATAATAGGGTCTGATCTAGAGATTTTCCACCTATCCCGCAGTTGACCCGCTCAACACAAAAACAGCGTAGATCTGAGTGAGTTAAGGCATCATCGTATACTGAGAGCCATTAAATATCAGCTATGTTACCATAGACAGCCTGGCACTTAAAAAAAGCTACTAGGTCTCTCTGCTGGAGGAAACCATATCTAATTGAATTATACATCACCAATCATTTACAAGGAAAGTATAAATGAAATGCCCCCCCCCCCACCCATTTGCTAAACCCCAGCTTTATGAAGCAAAAAATTGCTTCCTCCTTTTCTGCGCGTCTCTGGCTATGTCAGGAAACATTGATATAACATAAACAGAAGGTATCTCTCCTTTTTCTTTAAAACATTTTCAACAGCCACTCCTTATCCGTGACTAAGGCACAGGACACTAGCAATGTAGTTAAGTTTCCACACCAGATGATTCCAGTAGGTCGGATACGTATATCATATCCATATTAGAGTCACCACCTGAAGCCACTGGATCATTTTTCCCCTAAGGAAGATGATATACTTTAGTTAGAAGTGGAATAAGATCTAATGACACTTTTAACACTTCCAACATGTAACATTTAAACATGTCCATAGCACACACCCCTCTAGCCTTAGGAAAGTTCAAAACACTAACGTTTGTTGCACGAGCAGTGTTCTCCAATGCCTCCAACTTGAAACTTAAAGCCTCATTGCCTTTAATCAAAGAAACATTTGTATCCTACAACTGTGCCAGTTGGCTTCCATGATCTTCTGTCTTCAATTTTACATCATCCATCATAATCACAATAGCAGTTATGTGATCTGAATTCCTCTGAATCCTGGTAGAAAAGTCCAGTGACCATTGCATCAGAGAGCGAAGCAATTGCTTCCCAGTAAACCTCCAGAGTAAACTCCTTTGGTTGTGGGATAGTGAGCGTGAGGGGAGTAGATGTAGCAGCTGAAGAAAAAATGCAAGAGGCTTTTCATCAGTATCCAGGTCACTCACCGCCAATACTTCCTCCGCCACTGCTTGCCCTGGAGCGACTCTGGCATCACCGGAGGACTTCTCTGTCTTGCCTCAGGAACCAGACTCCCCTTGACTGGTGCCAGACTCTTTGACTTGCGAACTAGCTGTTCCCCAGGCTCTGCAGGAGTGAGGAAGGGAATTCCCAGGCATGGAGGCGGCATCCTCAGATCAGGGGAAAGCAAGATGTCCGTGTCTAAAGATGATGAAGAGTCGTCCTGCTCGCCCGCCGTCAAGCCAGACTGTATTCCCTGTTTCATTGCCTTGGTAATCTCCACAAATCGATCCATGGGACTGGAACTGGAAGGCAGGGGTTCAGAGGGAAAAAACCTTGCCTTTCTTTTATGCTTAGGCATCGGGTAAGCATCAGTACTCACTCATGTAGCCATCTTGGTCACGCCCCCTGATGGGTATTTTAAGGATATTTTGCCCTCAGACCTATAGAGGTTTTAAGAAGACAGCAGTGCTTTAGGTCTGGGAACATCCAAGGAGGATCACACCAATTTCAAAGAGCCCTGGTGCTCCTCCTTTTGCTGATGGACTCTTTTAAAACCACTGTGCAGGAGGTAGAGGCAATATTTGTATAGAATTGTTGGATCAGGACCCCGAGCCTAGCATAGCCTCAGTACTCTTTTTTTTTTTTTTTTCTCTCCTCCCCTGGCTCTCCCCCAAAGATGGCATGAAGATTCAAGAGGTATGTGGCTGCAGGCCAGGGCAGCAGGGGGTTTACCTTTGAGCCCAGTAGCATTGCTGCTCGGGCTCCCTGGAGTGAAGTATCAGATGTAAGTTCCTGTTTCTGTGACAGTTCTCTTCTGTGCTGCTTCATATTTTCTGTAGGGGCCCCTGACGTCCGCTGTTTAGTGGGGCAATTGTCTGTTCAGGGATTGGAACCGCTGGTTCCTGCCTTGTACTGGTGCTGTGTGCATGTGTTACCAGCTCATGACTGTACTCTTAATGAGCATTCCTCACTGGGTGTGTTGACACACGTGGTATCTATGCTCTTTTTTGCGTGCCATCAGTGCGCATCATGAGTGTGCTTCGGAGCATTACCTCCAGTGCATGGTAGCTCCTTCTGGTGTGCACACTATAAGCACTGCTTATCTTAGTGGGCCTTGTTTGAATGGAAGCATTTGCTCAGGAAGCCACTGTGCTTGACATGGATGTTTGTTCTCTGTGAGGAGACACTGCTTTTCTGTTCTCTGCAACCTGGCACGGAGGCTTCTGCTCACCTCTTGGAGGTGTCATCTTTATAATTTATGGACATGGACTTTGTTTCTGCCTCTTCAGCTCTGCGGGTGGCAATGGGGTCAGCTGGAGAGAGAGAGCATCTTGTTTTGGGATTCCTCCATCTGTTCTTTAGAGCTTAGGCTGCCAGAACCTTCCAGCGGGATTCCTCAGTGACTGAGCTGCCTCCTGCTATAGGGATGGCAAAGCTGGGCCAGACAGTTGCCAGATTCTGGTTTATCTTCTCCAGAACCCTTCTTCTTCCACAAGCATGGCCCTTCTGGCATGGCATTTCGGATCCATTGGCCTCAAGCCCCTCTTGTTCCTTCTCCTCTCATTCAGAGGAAAGTCACTCATTGTTAGGTGGGCAGACCTTTGCAGTGACCTCCCTGCAGAAGCACCCCCAGAAGAAAATGGATTTGTTTTGCTCCCCTCAGCTTTCCTGTGGCAAGGATCCTGCCTTGCATTCTGGGGGGATCAGCCGATGGCTTCGAGTGAGAAAGAAAAACTGCTGGCACCAGATGACCAGGATGATGCTCTCATTGTTTGTCTCTTTTGGAAAGAGGAGCTGATGTGCTGATTGTTTCCTCTACTCTGCGGCTGTTGGATGCTGTGTTGGGTAAGCCGGATCCGCAAGTGTATCCCCTCAGACAGAGGGATCAGAAAACCTTCCAGGACATTTATTTTCCTGGAGGTCCTGAAGAGTATGATAGGGAATGGGACTTGCCTGCTGCCCTGCTGAAAGGGGGTAGGGTCATGAGTCTGCTCTACATCCTCCTCAGGAAGACCTTGCTGCCTCACTGCTGTTTCCCCGGAAGGATGCACGGATGATGGCCTTTGCTAAATGCACTATCACTCCAGTGGAGGGTGGTGCAACCCTCAAGGATCAAGTGGATCACAAGGTCGAGGCTTTCCTAAAGAGCTTGTTTACAGCCACCTCCCTTACTTTCCAGACAGTAGTTTGCAGAGGGCTTACAACTCATGCCTTACTCTGTTGTATCTAGTTGCTCCTGCAGGATGCCACTTTGATATCTCTAGGATCAGCCACGGCCTTCATGGCGGATACTATGTACATTTTGGTTTGCTTGGTGGCCAGGGATATTGCCTTTTTCTTGGTGGCACATTGCTGGTTTTGGCTTTGCCATTGGGCAGCAGATGGTGGCATCCAAGTTCTGTTTATATGGATTTCATTTCAAGAGGAAGCTTCTATTTGAGGAGGACTTGGAAACGTTAATCAAACTGGGAGATATCCAAACTACATTGTCAGGAGGATAGACCTAAAGGGCCCATGAAGTGTGGCCACTCCTCCTCAGCATCAGGTTCTTCTTGCTTCCATCACCAGGAGTCTTGGGGTTCAGGGACTTCCAGAAGAATCATATGAGGAGGCCATCCATCCTTCCTGTTGCTCCTGTTTCCAGGCCCACAAGGCATCCTTCTCCAAATCTAGGTTCTCCCGTCAGATGCAATGATGGGATGATCCTGTGTGACTTCAGACCAGTGGGAATTTGGCATCATTCAATTTAGCTATGAGGTAGAATGCAAAGATCCCATCCCAAATGCCTTACTGATATCTCCATGTGGGTCTGCAGCCAGGCAGGTTGCCATTCAGATTGCTCTGAAGTGATTCTTAAGCCACCAGGCTGTAGTTCTGGTGCGCCTGCTGAAAGGGGCAAGAGCTGGTATGTCATTTGCTTTGTCATGCCACAGAAGGTTGGGTCTTTCCTTCGGATCTTGGACTTCAAGGGCATCAGTGTTCACCAAAGGACCTTTCACTTCCACATAGAGACATTGATAGGGGTCTGGCAAGAAGAATTTCCTGCATCGCTGAACTTGGCTGAGGCAGCTTTCCACAGTCCCATCCGTGAAGATCAGCTGTGCTTCCTGCAATTCTGTTCTCAGTTTACACTTCCACTTTGCTGCTGTATCCTTTGGCATTTCCACTGCACAGAGGGCATTCACCATGGTTATAGTGGTGGCTGTTACTGCCCTGTGGTGCGAAGTGATTGGTGTGTATCCCTGCCTAGACGACAGGCTTATTCGAACCAGGTCACATGTTGAGCCCTTTGCGAGTTGGCCTGAGTGGTGCAGTTTCTGAAGAGTCTGGGCTGGATTATAAACTGTAACAAGAGCTTCTTGCAGCCTACCCAATCAGAGTACCTTGGAGTGCGATTTGCCACTGGCTCAGAAAATGTGTCCTGCCCGAGAAGAGGGGAGAGAAGCTGCGTTATTAGCTGAGGCATTTCAGAGGCTGCATCTTCCCAAGGCCTGGAACTACCTCCTATCTCCAGGAACAAGCAGGAATGAGTCTTCACATATGGGTATCGTCGGTACCGACGGAGCCTGCGCGGGAACGCTCCCCAGCGTCCAAAAGGAAAGCTTTTGGGAGCATCCCACAGCGCCTGCACGCTGCCTTCCCGCCTTTCCTAACTGCCTCTTTCCAGTTCTTCTTTTCCGCGGAGCCAGCAGGTCGTGTTTCCTGTCACCGCTGAAGAATTTCTTATTTTCTTATATTTTTCTTTAGTCGCGTGTCTGCCTTCTCGACTCCGGACCAGTACCACCGGTCTTTTTTCTTTCTTTAAAAAAAAAAAACCTACTCTTTTCTTACTTCAGTGCATTTTTTCTTCTGGGGCCTTAGGCCTACAGATATATTTTTCCTCATGGAAAAACCCGCCTCCGGGTTTAAAAAGTGCACGAAGTGCAGCAGCACTATTTCTGTCACGGACACCCATGACTGGTGTCTAAAATGTTTAGGTCCTGACCACTCCATTGCGGATTGTGAGTCCTGTTCCATGATGTCTAAGAAAGGGTTACAAAATCGGGCAGCCAAGCTCAGTACCCTGTTTCCCTCCGATGCAGCTTCTGTGGCATCGACGTCTTCCAGGGCTGCTGCTTCATCCCATGGATCTCAGGTAACCATAAGAACATAAGATATGCCATACTGGGTCAGACCAAGGTCCATCAAGCCCAGTATTCTGTTTCCAACAGTGGCCAATCTAGGTCATATGTACCTAGCAGTTTCCCCAAGAGACACAAGTTCCACAATGCTTGTACTGGGTCCAGCATTGATATCTTCGGTCACTTCTTAATAATGGTTTATGGACCTTTCCTCCAGGAACTTGTCCAAACCTTTTTTAAACCCAGCTACACTAACAGCCTTTACTACATCCTCCGGTAACAAATTCCAGAGTTTGATTACACGTTGAGTGAAAAAATATTTTCTTTTATTAGTCTTAAATAGTTTACCCTGTAGCTTCATTGCATGTTTACCCGTTCCACTCCGTTCATTAATTTATAGACTTCTATCATATCTCCCCTCAGCCGTCTCTTTTCCAGGTTAAAGAGCCCTAACCTTTTTAGCCTTTCTTCATAGGAGTATCCTTCCATCCCCTTTACCATTTTGGTGGCTCTTCTCTGTACCTTTTCTAAAATCGCTATATCCTTTTTAAGATACGGTGACCAGAATTGCACACAATATTCAAGGTGCAGTCTCACCATGGAACGATATAGAGGCATTATAATATCTTTTGTTTTATTTTCCATTCCTTTCCTTATGATACCTAGCATTCTATTGGCTCTCTTGGCCGCCGCTGCTGCACACTGGGCCGAGGGTTTTAACATGGTATCCACAATGACGCCTAAATCTTTTTCCTGGGTGGTGGTTCCTAATGTGGAACCTTGCATCGTGTAACCATAGTTTGGGTTGTTCTTCCCTAGGTGCATAACCTTGCACTTGTCCACATTAAATTTCATCTGCCATTTTGATGCCCAGTCTTCCAATTTATCAAGATCCTCTTGCAATTTTTCACAATCCTCTTGGGTTTTAACAACTTTAAATAGTTTTGTGTCATCTGCAAATTTGATAACCTCACTCGTTATTCCATTTTCCAGGTCATTTATGAATGTCAAAATGCAGCGGACCCAGCACAGATCCCTGGGGTACACCACTATTCACCTTTCTCCATTGGGAAAATTGGCCATTTAGCCCTACCCTCTGCTTTCTATCTTTTAACCAGTTCCTGATCCACAATAGTACACTGCCTCCTATCCCATGACTCTTTAGTTTTGCCAAAAGTCTCTCATGAGGGACCTCGTCAAAGGCTTTCTGAAAGTCCAGATACACAATATCAACCGACTCACCTTTGTCCACCTGTTTATTCACTCCTTCAAAAAACATAACAGATTAGTAAGACAAGATCTTCCTTGTCTAAAGCCATGTTGGCTGTCTCCCATTAGGTTGTGACTATCTACATGCTGAGTAATTTTATTCTTTATGATGGTTTCTACCATTTTTCCCGGTACTGACGTCAGGCTCTCACCGGTCTGTAGTTTCCCGGATCACCCCTAGAACCCTTTTTAAAAATTGGTGTTACATTGGCGATCCTCCATTCTTCAGGTATTAGAGATGATTTTAATGATAGTTCACAGATTACTGATAGCAGGTCTGCAATCTCATATTTCAGTTCTTTCAACACCCTTGGATGTATACCATCTGGCCCAGGTGATTTGCTACTCTTCAGTTTATCTAATAGTTGTAAGACATCTTCCTGATGTATCGATATTTCCTTCAATTCTTCCGCACCTTTAAATACCACTTCAGTCATGGGTAACATCCCTACATCTTCCTCAGTAAAGACCGAAGCAAAGAATTCATTCAGTCTCTCCGCTATTGCCTTGTCGCCTCTTAGTGCTCCTTTAACCCCTTTATCATCTAATGGACCAACTGACTCTCTCACAGGTTTTTTGCTACGAATGTACTTGAAAAGGTCTTTATTTTGCGTTTTTGCTTCCGCAGCAAGCTTCTTCTCAAATTCTCTCTTTGCCTGCCTTATCAATGCCTTGCATTTGACTTGCCAGTGCTTGTGCTGTTTCCAGGTTTCGTCGTTTGGCTCTTTTTTCTATTTCCTGAAAGATGCTTTTTTGGCAACAACAGCCTCTCTGACCTCACCTTTAAACCATGCTGGCAGTTTTTGGACTTCCTTCCACTTTTCTTAAAGCGTGGAATACCAAACTTAAATCTGAACGGTCCTCAAAGAGTTCATCTCCCTCTAAGTATCGAGATGCCCCCGGGCTTACTCTTGAGGAATCCACACCGGCAAAATTACCCCGGCGGGAGGCTCCGGCTTCCAAAGCTCTACCTATGGGGTCACAGGTTGACATCGATGGCTCGGCCTCGATCGATCACCTGTTACAATGTTCTGGGCTACCGGCGGTTACCACCGGTACCGACATCCAGACATTGGTGGCGTCGATGGATCAGAATATTCTGACCATGCAGCGTGCCATCACGGCATTCATACAAGCTGCGACGCCTACGGTACCGCAACAAACCCCGTTGTCGGTACCGGTACCGATTCTGGTACCGGATCCGAAATCGGTTCCGATACCGGTACCGCTTGCATCGACATCAGCATCGACGGTAGCGGTACGCTATCCAGTGATGCCCATCAGTACCGACTCGGTACTGATTACTCCCGATGTCGATACCTCCCGGTACGCGTATCGGGCTCTGCGAGAGCATCCAGACAGTCGATACTTCGATTCCTCTGAAGACTCTGATACATCAGAGGCCTCAATTGAAGCATCGGGGATCCTTCCTCAGGAACCCTCTTCTCCAAAAAGGAGAATGTCTGTCTCCTCCTGAAGACTTGTCTTTTCAGGACTTCATTAGGGAGGTGGCCAAAGGCCTGTCCATCTCAGTGGCCTCTGAAACTGAACCTAGAGCCAAAAAACTTAGATATCCTACAATATCCTAAGGCTCCTAAAGAGGCAGCCACCTTACCAATACATGAGATTCTTTATGATCACATGTTGGGCATATGGGAGACTCCTCTTTCCACCTCCCCTCATTCCCTAAGGTTGGACACCATGTATCGTGTTCCTTCTTGTTCTGGGTTTCATAAGACTCGGCTTCCTCACCACTCCATTGTGGTAGAGTACAAAAAGGCACTCCTCTGCTCCTCCAGGAAGAGAATGCAGAACCCTAGATGCCTTTGGCAGGAAAATCTTCCAGGCCAGTATGCTTGTAGCCAGAATCAACTCCTATAGTCTTTATATGGGGATGTTTCTAAAAGAAGTTACAGATCATCTGCAAACCTTATCTCCTTTTATGTCAGAAGATAAGAGAGAAGAATATATCACCTGTCTTAAACAGGCACAGGATGTATCCAAGTTTTCCAACCGTGAAGCCTTTGACTCTTTTGAGGATGCCACTAGAGCCTCGGCTATTGCCATAGGTGCACGCAGAGTTGCTTGGTTGCAAGCTTCTGATTTGGAACCTGGGTACAGGATGGTCTAGGTAACCTTCCCTGTACAGGGGAAAACCTCTTTGGCAAAGATTGGCAAGCAAAGACCAACCAGATGGATGCTGAAAATTCTGCTTTAGATAGCCTTTCAAAGTCTACTACTGCTCCTTTTAAAAAGAGGTTGTTAAAAAAAGGATCTTTCCCAAAAAAAGGGAAATTTTCTTTTGGTTATGGTCAGGCCTCTACTCAAGGTCGTTTTGCTACAAAGAGACAGCAACAACCAAAACAGGCCAAGCCTCAGGCTGCGAGGACTGCTACGGCCCAACAGCCTCAGCCTCCTCAGGGCCTTTGACTTTCCACTAGAGAACTTAGCCTTTCTGGCTTTAGAACATCCAGAGCCTCTCACCATCCCAGGAAGGTTAGCTCACTTTGCTCCCAGATGGGAACAAGTCACAGCAGAGCAATGGACCCTCTCCATCATACGAGATGGGTACAAGCTTCATTCTTAAACCTTCCTCCTCACACCATGGTGAAACAGTTCAATTCTCCAACATCTCTCCTCAACCTTCTAGGTCAAGAGATTGCTACCTTTCATGCCCAAGGGGCAATAGAAGAAGTACCCCTTCTTCAACAGGGCTCAGGGTTCTACTCCCCCTATTTTCTCATTCCAAAGAAAACGGGGGGCTACAGACCCATACTAGATCTCAGAGAATTGAACAAGTTTCTATGCAAGGAGAAATTCAAGATGACTTCTCTCGGAACTCTCCTTCCATACCTCCAGAGTCAGGACTGGCTTTGTTCTCTAGATCCCATGTTCTCATCCATCCAACACACAGAAAGTTCCTTCGGTTCCTTTACCAAGGAAAGCACTACCAATACAAAGTGCTTCCTTTCGGTCTGGCCTCTGCTCCAAGAGTGTTCACAAAATGCATGGCAGTAGTAGCTGCATTTCTGCGCACTCTAGGAATATTCGTATTCCCATATCTGGACGACTGGCTCATCCGAGCTCCATCCCAGTCAGAGGCCCAGACTTCCCTGGCCTGCACAAGGCGTGTTCTTCAGTATCTGGGACTGGTAATCAACATTCCAAAATCCCATCTTACCCCTACTCAGTCTCTAGAGTTCATAGAGGCCTTACTGGATACCACAACTGCAAGGGCCTATCTTCCCCAGGCCCGTTGACTACGCTTGGTGCAGTTAGCCTCCCAGATTCAATTAAAATCCCATTTAACTGCTCGAGAGATGTTGCAACTCTTAGGCCACATGGCATCCACGGTGCATGTGGTTCCTTATGCTCGCCTTCACATGAGGGCAGCTCAGTGGACTCTATCCACCCAATGGACCCAGGCCTCAGGTTGCCTGTCAGACAAAATAGCAACCTCCAATCGCCTCTTTTGGTCCCTCCACTGGTGGAAGTCCACTCAAAATCTGTTGCTGGGGTCCCCCTTTCAACAGGTGTTACCCCAAGCAACCCTTACAACAGATGCCTCTCCAAAGGGTTGGGGAGCTCATCTACAAGATCTCTCCACCCAGGGCATCTGGTCTCCACAGGAGACATCTCTACATATCAACCTCTTGGAGCTCAGAGCAATTTTTCTAGCTCTCAGTCTTCCACCACCTGCTCAGCTACAAGACAGTCCTCATCCAGATGGACAACCAGGTAGCCATGTTCTACGTGAACAAGCAGGGAGGGACTGGCTCTCTGTCGCTTTGCAACGAAGCTCTGAGATTGTGGGCCTTCGCCAGAGAGCATCAAATCCATCTCATGGCAGTGTACCTTCCAGGGGTTCAAAACTCTTGGGCAGACAGACTCAGTCGAGTTCTGCTTCCGCACGAATGGTCCCTCCATGGGGACCAGATAGCCAAAATTTTTCGGATTTGGGGTACCCCAGACATAGACCTGTTTGCAAGTCCGTGGAATGCCATACTTCCCCGGTTTTGTTCCAGGATTCCATGTCAGGGAGTTCAGGCCAGGGATGCCTTCCTCCTTCATTGGGGGCAAGAGTTCCTCTATGCCTTTCCACCTATTCCCCTCATCCCCAAGACTCTGTTCAAGCTCCATAGAGACAAGGTGTCTATGATCCTCATAGCACCACTTTGGCCACGCCAAGTGTGGTACCCTCTACTTCTGCATCTCTCTCAAGTTCCCTCCCTAGACCTGGGGTCTGCTCCAGATCTCCTCTCCCAGGAGGAGGGAACCTTGTGGCACCCAAATCCTCAGTCTCCATCTCAGGGCCTGGTTGCTGAAGGCCTAGACCTTCAGGATTTACACCTTTCTCAGCAAGTGAAGGATATCCTTCATGCTTCCAGAAAGCTTTCCACCAGACGTTCATATGCTTTTAAATGGAAAAGGTTTTCCATTTGGTGTGCAGAGAAGGGTCTCAACCCTCTTGCAATACCTTTGAATTCTTTACTAGACTATTTGCTGCATTTATCTCATGCAGGCCTTAAAACAAATTCAATCAGAGTCCATTTGAGTGCTATTGCAGCATCTCTTAAGCCTCTCAATGGACAACGTATTTCCTCTCATCCTCTTATAGCAACATTCATGAGAGGCCTTCTTTTGACTAAACCTCCCATTAGACCACCTCCAGTGGCATGGGACTTGAATCTGGTTCTTGGCCAGCTTATAAAGCCACCCTTTGAACCCTTAGCCACTACCTCCTTGAAATTCCTTTCCTGAAAGGTTATTTTTCTCATTGCAATCACCACAGCTCTCCGTATCAGTGAGTTGCAAGCTTTAGTGGCTAATCCTCCTTATACAAGGTTGCATCATGACAAAGTAGTCCTCAGAACTAATCCACACTTTATGCCTAAAGTGGTCTCACCTTTTCATCTGAACCAGGAGGTGTATTTACCTGTCTTTTTTCCAGGACCTCATGCATCAAGTGCAGAGAGGAATCTTGATACCCTGGATTGTAAAAGAGCACTCGCTTTCTACTTACAAAGGACACAGCAACATAGAAAGTCCTCTCAACTTTTTGTTGCTTTTGATCCTTCTCATTTAGGACTTTCAGTCTCTAAGAGAACTCTATCTAATTGGCTTGCTCAGTGTATTTCCTTCGCCTACCAGAGTAATAACTTTTCTCTGGAGGGCCATGTCACAGCTCACAATGTGAGGGCCATGGCAACCTCTATGGCTCATCTAAACTCTCTGTCCATCGACCAAATCTGTCGAGCGGCCACCTGGGCATCGGTTCATACCTTCACAGCCCATTACTGCTTGGGCAAGGACTCCCACCGGGATGCCTTGTTTGGTCAGGCTGTTCTCAAACACCTCTTCCATACCTAATCAACTCCTACCCTCCATCCCTGACTGGATGCCTGAGATTCATGGGTGCAGGTGCAGCCCTTCCCAGGGACTCACAATCTGGGTGATCTCCCAGGCATCTCTAGCTGGGGAGTCCCCATATGTGAAGACTCATTCCTGCTTGTTCCTGGAGATAGCACAGTTACTTACCTGTAGCAGGTGATCTCTGGGAACAGCAGGAATAAGTCTTCACAACCCACCCACCTCCCCTAGGAGTTGTATCTCTCTATCTATCTTTCCTTTCCTCTCTTCTCTCTTTGTCTCAGCTTTAAAACTCGAACTGGAGAGAGGCAGTTAGGAAAGGCGGGAAGGCAGCGCGCAGGCGCTGTGGGATGCTCCCAAAAGCTTTCCTTTTGGACGCTGGGGAGCGTTCCCGCGCAGGCTCCGTCGGTACCGACGATACCCATATGTGAAGACTTATTCCTGCTATTCCCAGAGATCACCGTTACAGGTAAGTAACTGTGCTATTTCTGGGGTCAATGGTGGCAACGATTGAGAGTCTTCTGGGCATGAGTGCATCTACGTCCGCTGCAAAGATCCCTGCTGTCCCGCTGGGCTCCCCCTCCTTCACAGAACTTCAACATCAGGCATCCTCTTCCCCCTGTTGGTGGCAGCTAGCCTGAAATGCTGGAGCAGTCTGCTCATCTACTGAAAGACTTTCCCCTGAGGAGATATTCAGAAGTTTCTGCTTATGACGGATGCCATCCTCTTCAGCTGGAGAACTCCTTGCCAAAGGCAGACTGCTTGGTGTCAGTGGAGCAAGTGGAAGGTGATTTGGCCTTTCGATAGGCCGTAGATGAGGGCTATTCGCTGGGCTGTTCTGCATCTCTGGAACATAGTCCAAGGCAGGCAATGCAGATCTTCTCGGACAGCGCCATGGCGGTAACCCATGTCAACCAGCGAGGGAGCATGAAAAGTTTGAGTCTCCTTGGAAAATGACCCTCCTGCTCCCATGGGTGGAGCAGAATCTCTTGGCCCTCTTAGCACAGCATATTGTGGACATGGACAATGTGGAAGCTGACTGTCATCATCACTCCCCCAGTCCCGGGAAGTGAGAATTAAGAACATAAGATATGTCATACTGGGTCAGACCAAGGTCCATCATGCCCAGTATCCTGTTTCCAGCAGTGGCCAATCTAGGTCACAAGTACCTAGCAGTTTCCCCAAAGGACACAGGTTTCACAATGCTTATTGGGGCAAACAATGGATTTTCCTGGACCCTTTAATAATGGTTTATGGACCTTTCCTCCAGGAACTTGTCCAAGCCTTTTTTAAACCCAGCTACACTAACAGCTTTTACTAATCCTCTGGTAATGAATTCCAGAGTTTGATTACACGTTGAGTGAAAAAAATATTTTCTCTTAGCCTTAAATAGGCTACACTGTAGCTTTGTTGCATGCCAATTGGTGTTCCAAAGGATCCTGGACAGTTGGGATTACTCCAAGATGGATTTGATGGTGACCCAATGCCAGGATGCACAGGTTCTTCAGCCGCCGCAGAGAAGGCAGGCTCTGAGGGCATAGTTACCCTAGTTCAACTATGGTCATGGCGCTTTCTGCTGTACACGTTTCCTCCATGATCCCTCATGAGTGAGTACTTCATTGTGTGGAGTGCCATCTGGATCCAGTGCTGCTGTTGGCACGGGCTTGGCTGAGGAAGCTGTGGTATGTGGATCTGCTGTGCTTTCTGGTAGGGCACCCACCTGTGCCTTCCGCCAATATGAGAGCTCTTGAGGCAGGAGCCAGTCCTGCTGGATGGTCCTGCACCCTTCTCACAGCTTGGCTCTTGAGAAGTGATGTTTAGACTGTAAATGCTATTCTGCTGCTGTCGTTTTTCATGCTTCTGACATCTGGCATCTTTGAGCATTAGTGTCGTAAGCGCTGCCTCAGCTGTAAATGATGGACTTGCCAGCTCTGCCTGCCTTTCCCCATGATGGATTTGACAAGAGTCTTTCCCTTAATTTGCTGAGGGCTGAGATGGTGGCCTTCACTTGTTCTAGAGGACTGGTGAAGGGGCACTCCCTGGCATCATACCCGTATGTGGCTTGTTTCCAGTGAGGAGTTCAGCACTTGTATCCTCTCCTGTGCTTGGTGCTTCCCTCATGGGTTCTTAGTTTGGTTCTTCAAGTATTTGTCCCTTTAGGCTGCCATTTTGGTTGTGATCAGCTCTGCGATGTATCTCAGAGTTGCAGATTCTGTCATACTGAGATCCCTATCTGTCCTTTTCGGAAGAGGCTATGTATTTATAGCTCAGTCCTTCCTTTTTGCCTAAAGTGGTATTGGTTTTCCATGTTAACCAGGTGATCTGCTTGCCTTCGTTACCGAAGGAACAATGCCAGTAGGATAAGAACCACCTTCTGGTGGACATTAGATGAGTGTTTCTTAGACACCTGAAGGTCACTAACTTCTGAAAGTCGGACAGACGTTTTGTCCTGTTTGAAGGCCTGCATAAGGGCAAATCAGCCATGAAGTCTTCTTTGGACTGCTGGATGAAGGCGACGATAGCCTCTGCCTTTCTGTTGCAGGACCGGCCAGTTTGATATTGTTTGTGTGCGCATTCCACATAGGCTCAGGCATCCTCGTGGGAGGAGCGCAGCTCGGTTTCTTCCTTAGGCATTTGTCAGGCAGCAGTGTGGTCATCACTTTCCATCTTTTATCTAGCATTACCATTTGGATATCCATGTTCAGGCGGGCACGTCCTTTGAAGAAGTTTTGATGGCTTCCTTGTCTTCTGCCCAATGGATGCATAGCCTTGGTATGTTCCACTTGTCTGGACTGGCCTAGCAGGATGATATGGAAGATGACTTTTTACTTACTGGATAATGTCCTTTATTTGAGTCCTGCTAAGCCAGTCCAGGACCTGCCCCAGGATCTGCTACAATCTTCTGTTATGATCTGCTATGACCTTCTGTGATCTGGTCTCAGCTATTATGATCTGATATGCTGCAATCTGCTATGATCTGGTCTCAGCTGGTTTGAACTGCTATGGTCTGGTCTTGGCTGGTTTGAACTGCTATGATCGGCTATTTCCTGCAGGTTTAGCCCTGTGGGATACGTTTCTCTTGACTGACCTTCTGCCTGCAGGGTGTTCTGTGTATAGTTCTGTTCTTTGCATTGTTAGTCCTCATTACTCTCACTGAGACATATGCAGCCAGGGGTTCTTTATTTTATTTTATTTGACAGTTTTTCTATACTGCCCCTTCCAGCGATCAGGGGAGGTTTACATCGAACAAACAGTTTTATTACAAATAACATAATAAACTGTGGTACAGAGAATTATTTACATGACCGACATTCACATGTATCGTAAGATAGTGACATCAGTGACTCTTAACTATTTACAATCTTGTTCAGCAGTGTAGGAGATACAGAGGAGTATTCTTATCTGAGGAAAGTCGGAAGGGGGGTTTAAGTCTTTAGTTGGGGGGTTAGTGGGATATGGGTCTGTGGGTGGGGGTGGGTGTATTATAATATTCGGTAAAGAGTATCATTTTCAATTCCTTTCGGAAAGTCTGGAGATCCTTGATAAATCTTATATAGTCATGGAGGGAATTCCAGAGGGTGGGGGCTGTGTATCTGAAGGCTCTATTGCTAGTAGTGTGTTTTGTTTTTCGTATGGAGGGTGGTATAGATAGGAGATTCTGGGTACCTTTTCTCATGCTTCTTACATTGGTTTGTGTGTGAATCATAGTGGATAGGTGACAGGGGGAGATATCGTGTAGTTTGAAGGTGGTGACTATCTGTTTGTATTTTATTCTGGTTGCTATGAGTAGCCAGTGAAGATTATAAAGTATTGGGGTGATGTGGTCAGTGAGGCTTGGAGATGATCCTGGCAGCTACATTCTGGGCCAGTTGGAGTGGTTGCATGGTTTTCTTGGGGAGACCTTGGTAGAGACTATTGCAGTAGTCTAGGTGAGGAGTAATCAAAGCTTGGACTACTGTTCTAAAGTCTTGGGGTTCGAGGAGTGGTCTGAGGTGTTGTATGGTTTTTAGTTTGTAGAATATTGCTCTGCTAGTTTGTTTGATTTGTGAAGACATACTAAGAGTTCTGTCAATTAGGATACCTAGGTATTTTACCTCCTGTTTAACTGGTAAGTTGGTGTTATGTAGTTTGATTGTTGATGGGGGGGGGGTGAAGCTCAGGTTTCTGGTATCTGGTTGCTATCTGGGTCACACATGGAAATCCCGCTCCCTCAGTAGCACCTTCCTTCTCTGGTTCTCTCATTCCACTGGTGTCATCTTTCCATTATTTGGGTGTCCGTTTGGACTCTGCACTTTCTTTTCACGATGATATCTCACATGTTAAGACTTCTTTCTTTTTCCTTCGACAAATTTGTGTCATTCGTCCTTTAACATCTCATGCCCTTACCATTCGCATGATGTCCTTGGTGATTTCACGTCTAGACTTTTACAATTCTGTTCTTATCGGTGTTCCCCAATCCCACTTGCAATGGTTACAGCACGTACAGAACACAGCGGCACGCATCATCTCTCACTCAGCACGCCGGGATCATGTCACTCCCCTCCTTCTAAACCTCCACTGGCTCCCTGTGGTCTATCGCACTCAGTATAAACTTCTTACTTTGGTCCATCAGATCATCTATACGCATATCCCCCAGTACCTGTCTGACCTTATTCAATCTCACATTCCCAGGGCTCTCTCCGGTCCCTGCACATTAATCGTCTTCATTTTCCTTCTCCTGCACATGTACACCTTCAATCCACTTGTAATTCTGCTTTTTTCTTTGCTGGTCCTGCGCACTGGAATTCTTTACCCCTCATTCTTAGATTAGAACAAAACTATGCCACATTTAAAACCCTTCTAAAAACCTATCTCTCTTCTATCGCTTTTGACCTCCCCTTCTCCACCACATAACTTTGTACTCTCCCCCTCTCAGCATTACACTTACATGCATTGCCCATTGCATATTATTGTCGCATGTTTGTCCTGTTATGTTTTGTAGCCCCTCCTGCCTACACTTATCCTGGTACCCCTCTCTCCCTTGATGTTTGTGGTTTTCTTTTGTGCTGTTTGGTTATGCCTGGCCTTTATCCTTTGCTGTCCTGTCTGAATATTGTACTTTTCTTTTCTTCGTGGCCAGTGGCCCTTTTCTCGCATGTGAAATTGTAAACCACTTTGACTGCTTGCTTGAAAGGCAGTATGTTAAGTACAATAAACATAAACATAGTAAATAGGATTTCATTTTTTTTGAAGTTTATTTGTAAGTTGTTTTTGTTAGGATTCTCATTCAGTTATGCAGTCAATGATATTGTTATAGTGAGGGTTTCTTATGTCTACTGGTGTATATAACATGTCTGCATAAATATGGTAGTGGATTTTGTGTTTATTGAAGATTGTACAAATGGGCTGGAGATACAGGTTAAACAGGAGGGCTGAGAGGGCCGATCCTTGAGGTATACCCTGTTCTTGGGGGAAAGTGGTGGATGAATCCTGGTTGATTTTTACGTACTGGAATCGGTTGGAAATGTATGATTCAAACCATTTTAGTATTATACCAGATATGCCTATTTGAGCCAGTCTTGATAGGAGTATGTGGTGATCAACATTGTCAAATGCTGAGGAGATATCAAGAAAAACCATGATAAAGGCCTGGTTTGGATTGTCTAGACCACAGATGAGGGTATCCAGTAATACTAGTAGGAGGGTTTCTGCACCGTGGTAGGGACGGAAACCGTATTGTTGGGCGTCAAGAGGGATGTACAGGTCAATGTAGTCTTGCAGTTGTATTTGGACTACTTTTTCTATTTTTGCTAAGAATGGGATATTAGCTATTGGCCTGTATGATGTGGGGTCATCTTTGTTGAGAGATATGTTTTTAAGTATAGGGCAGGGGTGGGCAACTCCGGTCCTGGAGAGCCGCAGACCAGTCAGGTTTTCATGATGTCCCTAATGAATATTCATGAGATCTATTTGCATCCACTGCCTTCCATTGTATGGAAATAGGGCCATGAGTATTCATTAGGGACATCATGAAAACCTGACTGGTCTGCGGCCTTCCAGGACCGGAGTTGCCCACCCCTGGTATAGGGCGAATGACAGTTTGTGTGGTAGGCATTATTCCTTGGTGTAGAGATTGGTTGACAATATTAAGTAGGGTAGGTGCTAGTTCTACTTTAGCGGCTTTTATCCAGGGTACTGGGTATCCATGGCTTGGGTACAAATACTGAGATAGTATGCCCTCTAGCTGCTCTAGATAATAGTACAGGATCAGAAATTTCTGGCTTTTTCTCAGTCTGCATCTCTGCTGGTAGAGAAACATAACACACTTGTCTAGACTGGCCTAGCAGGACTGAAGGAAAGGACATTATCCAGTAATTAAAATGTCACACTCATCACAGCAGGGTTTTGCTCTACGTACTTATCCTAACTTTTTTCCAAGGATGGCCACACCTTTCACATCAATGAGGAAATGGTGCTTCCCACGTTTTGCCCTGAACCTTATAAGAATGCATGCAAGAAGTCCCTTCGCGTTCTGGACTGTAAAAGAGCTCTCTCACTTACACCATCAGAAAATCTATGTAGCTATTTGTCTCCAACCCCAACAGAACTGGCAGGTTTGCTGATTGATTCAGCCAAATTAACTTGAGCAAAGTGGCTAGTGTCCTGTATCCAATTCTGTTAAAAACAATTTGGAACTCCGCTAACTAGTAAAGCTAGACCTCACCAAATCTGAACCATTGCAGCTACTGTGGCACTCATGAAATCTGATGTTTAAGTACTTTCATTTCACACTCTGCTTGTACCAGTTCACAATTAGAAGCAATGCTTTTAGCCAAGTTGTGTTGGTGAACCTAACTTTGTAGCATAGGCAACTCCTGCATTTTTCTTTGACTAGGCTGCTCTTGGACAGTGGATAAATAGCTAAACTGAGAAGCCTTGAGCTTGTATACCTGATTTGCGCAGAAAAAGCATTGTCTCTCACTTGCAGTTATTTTCCACAGACAGCAGGATTGATCACACAGTCCACTCCTCCTACCTCTTAAAGAATTATATTCCTCCTTGAGCTATGGAACTAATTGAAGGACTGAGGGGACTCTTGCATATGGGAAGGACCATGCATGCTCAGAACCTTTAAATAAGGACATTTTCTTGCATTTCCTACCTTTGTTTTATATGGGTTGTGTGCTGTTATAGTTTTTGGTAAATATGTTTACGTTGAAAAGCCACGCAAACCATGGAAGGCTAATGATGACACTGCCATTCAAGATTTATCCTTTTTAGGTGTGTTTCACTAAGGCATAGTACCTCTTGTCAAGGGTTTGGGTGGCAGGGAAATTGCCCATACATATGTAACATGTTTACGCAAGGCTACTGAAACACTACAGTTCAGGTTTCCTCAACTGCAATTGGCTCTGTTGAATGGTGGAACCCCAGGATGGAGGAAGGTTGATTGATCTTGCAGTTTGAAGTCTTCTAAGATTTCAAACCAGGAGATCAGCCCAAACTTCCTCTACTGCAGGTCTCTACCATTCAAGAGAGGGGGAAGCCTGAACCGCAGCATATCTGAGAAGTTGCAGCCAGGGAAAAGAGAGGATGCTTGAAAGAGTGACCAGATGGAGGGAGTAGAGGGGTGGATATATGAGAGAGAGACTAGGTGAAGTCTTGGAGGAGGGGTTGAAAGAGAGACTGTGTGAAGCCTTGGAAGGGGACATGAGAGAGAGAGACTTGATGGGGGGAATGGAATTGGGGGGGGGGGGAGGGTATGAGAGAGAGAGAGACTGGATGGGGGAAGGGATTTGGGGGGTTATATGAGAGAGAGACACACACACACACGCAGCCCTCTAAACTCCCTATCACAGACATAAAAACATCCACACATGTACAGAGCCCCCAACACTTCACATCAGACACATGCATGTAAGAAAGCCAGTAATACGCCGCATGAGATACGCACAGGCATATGAAGCCCATGACAGACACAGATGCAAACCCCCCTCAACAATCCCAATGACACGTGCACAGCCCAGACACACCTAGACACAGACCATGGCACTTCCCATGACACAGGCATGGATGCACACACACACATAAACACACACCATGGCACTTTCTGTGATGCTTCCCACATACACACACACCTAGTCTCTGATAGCTCCCGACACACGCACACATGCGTACCCCCCCCCCCCCCACACATATGTATCTCCTGTGAGAGATACATATGAATCCTCCACATATTTGTTTCTGGAAATGGGGGAAGTGCACCACTGATAGGCTGCTAATCTGCACTTTGCAACACTGTTTCTCAGATTGTGCTTAAATAATTATTATAATTGTGCCATGATTCTGAATACGACCACCTCTTTGGATTTACTAAGGACTGAAAGGAAATATGCTTTTGATGTTTGTCATAAATAAGAATGCATTAAAGATCAGTATCTATTTTGCTTTTACTTTTTAAAGCTTCATCTAAGAAAAGAAAATTAGAATCTTCTTTTGAATCTGCCTCCAAAAGTATCTCCCAGGGCGGTGAAGATGTTCAGCTTGCAAAAAAGAATAAAGACAGCCATGTAAGTTTCTCCCTACCCTCCTATCTGAAACATGTTAAAAGGAAGTACTTTGCACATATGAAACACAAAATCAGATGCCTCAGTTTGTGTTAAGGATCTTGATGACTGCATTTGTCATTTTTATTGAGACTTTTTCTTTAAGCATGCTTTTCAAAATCCTTAGAGTAAAGAGAGGTTAAGGATAATATCAAAGAAAAGGTGAAGCTCATAGAACTAAAAACTCAAGAATATGGAAAAGAATTATACTGAAATTTCCAGATTGTTACAAAAGATGATGATAATAGGTAAATGGGGAAAAGTGAGACTTACCAGAGGTACTGAGAGATCAAGTCATGGAAGATAATGAAAACAAATATAGACAATAAACATAGTAAACAGGTATGGCATATGGACAAATCCTCTTTGTTCCATGAAATAAACATAATGAGGTGTTTAATATGGTTAAGGTGTTCAGAAGCATCATTTCGTACCTGTTAAAGCAGGCCTTGATAACTTTTCTTGGAATCTAGGAGTCGGTTGCAGAGACCTCTGCCACAGCGCTCACCCCCCTCCCCAACCTTCCAACCCCAACTGCTTTTGCAGTTTCTTTTTTTAAGGGCTTGATTTACTGTTTTCCAATTTTCTATGGGAAAAGAAAGCTTAATAAATCAGGACCTTAATGTGCCATTACACAATGTCAACAGAAGGTAGCGTCCCCTTCTCCTCCTCCCCCTCCCACCACCCCAAAGAGTGTGTCAGCAGCATATTGGTGACCTTTATAGCTGCACCTGCGACAACTATCTTTTTTGCTTTACATATCACCATGGGCTATTAATATATGAAGCAAAAAACATTTCCCATGGCTCCCGTACTGTCGCCACCTGATTTCTCTCTCTTAATGCCCCACCCCCCAGCCATCACTCTCTCTTTCTGTCTCGCGTGCTCTCTCTTTCTCTCTTGAACATAGAGCCCCCCCCCCCCAGCCATCAACCACTGTCTGTGTCTGTGTGTGTCTTTTTTCTCTCTCTCTCTGTCACAGCCTCCCAGTCATCACCCTGTGTCTCTCTATCTCCTCATTGCGCCCCCCCCCCCCCGCCATCACCCCACATTTCTCGCTCCTCATTGCCTTCCCACAACCATCACCTCGGGTCTCTCACCATTCCTGCCCTGCAGCATTGAAAACCCCATGCTGCCTCACTCTACCGCAGTGGTTCTCAACCTTTTTTGTACCGTGACCCCTTTTACCATTGGTCAACTTCTGGTGACCCCCAATGATAAAATAAAATGCGTCCTCCTTCCTTTACCGTTAACGCATTGTCGCTGTAATCATTTGTTGACTTATTAATATATTATAGACCTTTGCAATATGTTTTTATTTATAAAATTTACTTATTTAAACCACAATAATTAACCACAATAACAAGTAACAATATTTGATTTCAAAATTATGATGATTTTGTAGTCAAATCACTAATAAGAAATAAATTTATTTTTTCTACCTTTGTTGTCTGACCAATTTATTCTCTGATCATGCTGGTCCCGATCTGAGGCTTCTGCTTTCCTGTCTTCTCTTAGCTCTCTTTCTGTGGTCTATGGTCCATCTGCCATTTCTTATCTCTTCTTTCGTTTTCTTCACTTCTTTCCATCAGCCTATTTCCAGTCCCAGTAACCCTCCCCAGTATCAGCCCCTTTACAGTCCTCACTCTCAGTACCTTCCAATGTCAACTTGCATTCCCATGACTGCCATGGGTGCCCATTCCCTTCCAGTCCCCCTCCTTCCCCACTGACCAGTCCCTTCTAGTACAAATACCATGGCAGCCCCTCTCAGATCCACTCCCTTCCAGTTCCATTCTCCCATCCCCTCGTATCAGCCCATTTGTAGCCTTATCCCCCAGTTTACTTCCAGGGCCAGCAGCTCTATCCTCCCCTCCCCACAATCAGCCCATTCCCAGTCGAAGCCCCCCCAATCAGCTCGCTTCCAGTGCTAGCCTCCCCAACCCCATTACCAGTACTAGCCTCCCCTAATCAGCCCAATACCAGTCCTACCCCCCCCCAGCTCATTACCAGTCCTAGCCTCCTCTAATCAGCCCATTTCCAATGCTAGTCCCTCCTCAACCCCATTACCAGTGCTAGCCTGCCCTAATCAGCTCATTTCCAGTGCTAGTCCCTCCTCAACCCCATTACCAGTGCTAGGCTCCCCTAATCAGCCCATTACCAGTGCTAGCCTCCTCTAATCAGCTCATTTCCCGTGCTAGCCCCCCATCAGTCCATTACCAGTCCTACCCCCCTATCAGCACATTACCAGTCCCAACCCCCCCCTTGATCAGTCCATTCCCAGTCCTAGCCTTCCCTAATCAACTCATTACCAGTCCTAGTCCCCCCCCCATCTGCCCATTGTAATCTTAACCCACATTGTCTCTCCCCTCTGTCCAGCATTTATCCCCCGTCTGTCCAGTATGTCCCCCTGTCTCTTCCCTTTGTCCATGTCAGCCCCCCTCCCTGCATCCATCCAAACCCCCTCTGTCCATGTCAGCCCCCCTCCCTCCATGTCAGCCCCGTTGCAGGTTCCCTGCTCCCCTCTCCCCAATGGACTCAGGCATCAGGTTGCCTGTCAGACAAAATAGCAAACTCCAGTCACCTTTTTTGGTCTCTCCAGTGGTGGAAGTCCTCTCAAAACCTGTTGCTGGGGTCCCCTTTTCAGCAGTCACTTCCCCAAGCAACCCTTACAACAGATGCCTCTCCAATGGGTTGGGGAGCTCATCTGTAAGATCTCTCCACCCAGGGCATCTGGTCTCCACAGGAGACTTCTCTACACATCAATCTCTTGGAACTCAGAGCAATTTTCTTAGCTCTGAGTGTTCCACTCCCTGCTCAGCTACAGGACAGTCCTCATCCACACGGACAACCAAGTAGCCATGTTCTATGTGAACAAGCAGGGAGGGACTGGCTCTCTGTCGCTTTGCAACAAAGCTTTGCGACTGTGGGCCTTCGCCACAGAGCATCAGATTCATCTTATGGCAGTATATCTTCCAGGTGTTCAAAACTCTTGGGCAGACAGACTCAGTCGAGTTCTGCTTCCACACGAGTGGTCCCTCCACATGGACCAGGTAGCCAGGATTTTTCGAATTTGGGGAACCCGGACATAGACCTCTTTGCAAGTCCGTGGAATGCCAAACTTCCCCGGTTCTGTTCCAGAATTCCGTGTCAGGGAGTTCAGGCCAAGGATGCCCTCCTTCTTCACTGGGGTCAAGACTTCCTTTATGCCTTTCCACCCATTCCCCTAATTCCCAAAACACTTTTCAAGCTTCAGAGAGACCGAGGTTCCATGATCCTCATAGCACCACATTGGCCACGCCAAGTGTGGTACCCTCTACTTCTGCATCTCTCTCAAGCTGCCTCCCTGGAATTGGGCTCTGCACCAGATCTTCTGTCCCAGGAAGATGGAACGTTGTGGCACCCAAACCCCCAGTCTCTCCATCTCAGGGCCTGGTTGCTGAAGGCCTAGACCTTCAAGTTTTTCATCTCTCTCAGCAAGTCAAAGATATTCTTCATGCTTCTAGAAAGCCTTCCACTAGACGTTCTTATGCTTTCAAATAGAAAAGATTTACCATTTGGTGTTCAGAGAAGGGTCTTAACCCTCTTGCAATACCTCTGAATTCTTTACTAGTGTATCTTCTGCATTTATCCCATGCAGGCCTTAAAACGAATTCAGTAAGAGTCCATTTGAGTGCTATTGCAGCATCCCTCAAACCTCTCAATGGACAGCCTATTTCCTCTCATTCTCTTATAGCAAGATTCATAAGAGGCCTTCTTTTAACTAAACCTCTCATTAGACCACCTCCAGTGGCATGGGACTTAAATCTGGTTCTTGGCCAGCTTATGAAGCCACCCTTTGAACCTTTAGCCACCACCTCCTTGAAATTTCTTTCTTGGAAGGTTATCTTTCTCATTGCAGTCACCTCAGCACGTTGCATCAGTGAGTTGCAAGCCTTGGTGGCTAATCCTTCTTATACAAGGTTCCATCATGATAAGGTAGTCCTCAGGACCAATCCACACTTTATGCCCAAAGTGCTCTCGCCTTTTCATCTGAACCAAGAGGTATACTTACCTGTCTTTTTTCCAGGACCTCATGCATCAACTGCAGAGAGGAATCTTCATACTTTGGATTGTAAAAGAGCTCTCGCCTTTTACTTACAAAGAACACAGCAACATAGAAAGTCTTCTCAACTCTTTGTTGCTTTTGATCCTTCCCATTTAGGACTTCCAGTTTCTAAGAGAACACTGTCCAACTGGATTGCTCAGTGTATTTCTTTCGCCTACCAGAGTAGGAACCTTTCTCTGGAAGGCCATGTCACAGCTCACAATGTGAGGGCCATGGCAGCCTCAATGGCTCATCTAAACTCTGTTTCCATCAACCAAATCTGTCGAGCGGCCACCTGGGCCTCGGTTCATACCTTCACAGCCCATTACTGTTTGGACAAGGACTCCCGCCGGGATGCCTCGTTTGGTCAGGCTGTTCTCAAACACCTGTTCCATTCCTAATCAACTCCTACCCACCTACCCTGGTTGGATGCCAGAGATCCATGGGGGGAGGTGGAGCCCTTTTCAAGGACACACAACTCTGGGGTCTCTCCCTGGCATCTGCAGCTAGGGAATCCCCATATGTGAAGACTCATTCCTGCTTGTTCCTGGAGATAGCACAGTTACTTACCTATAACAGGTGATCTCTGGGAACAGCAGGAATAAGTCTTCACAACCCACCCACCTCCCCTAGGAGTTGTATCTCTCTGTCTATCTTTCCTTCCCTCTCTCTCTCTTTGTCTCAGCTTTAAAACTCGAACTGGAGAGAGGTGGTTGGGAAAGGTGGGAAGGCAGCACGCAGGCGCTGTGGGATGCTCCCAAAAGCTTTCTTATTGGACGCTGGGGAGTGTTCCCACGCAGGCTCCGTCGGTACCGACGATACCCATATGTGAAGACTTATTCCTGCTGTTCCCAGAGATCACCTGTTACAGGTAGGTAACTGTGCTTTCTGGTCCATCAATAATGGCATCTGTCCCTATGACACAGAGAATTGCTTTAAAGTTGGAGGTACAAAGGGCCATCAAGCTCATTTGGAGCTGAGCATCAGTAAGGTGTCCCAGAAGCAGTCTCCACCAATTTTCTCTCAAAGAAGAGGAAGGATTTATCCTCTGTTTCATGGCATCGAGGATTTGGTGCCACCGTACTTTGGACGACGTTTCAGGTGCATCAGCATTGCCATTCATCAGAGCACTTTGTCAAGAGCATCGAGGTATCAGAGGGACTGTGACAGTCTACTGTGAGTAGTCTGCTGCTACTCCCTGCCACATACTGCAGCCTCAGTCTTTGGTGATTGCCACCCTCAAGGAGTGCCTTCTGAAGAGTTCATCGAATGGATGGAAGTCTTATTTACACAACATGATTGATGCCGGTGCATCAAGGCATTAAGCCGATTC
The DNA here is from genome assembly GCA_033557465.1 of Ichthyophis bannanicus. NCBI lineage: Eukaryota > Metazoa > Chordata > Amphibia > Gymnophiona > Ichthyophiidae > Ichthyophis > Ichthyophis bannanicus. Next base: position 1,153,841,091 of record CM066032.1, read on the forward strand.
TTGAGTCACCATAGTCAGGGCATTGTACGACACTGACACTGGTGATTGCCTGACGGTGTCCATTTCAGGTGCATCAGGGTGGGGGGAGGGTGATCACACTCCATGATGCATTAAAAGATATTGGTACACTAATGCTCTGGACATAGATCTACATCCTGAGGGGTGCAATTATTGACCCAGGCAGAGATTCAGAGATCATTTGAGCATCTGTTTCTGAATCAGAGTGTTGTGGGAATTGGAGTGTGATTCGGAGTATTTCTTGGAGGAAAGGTCTCCAGAATTGCCCTTGGATCCTTACTGCTTCATGAGAGAAAAAAATTGCCTCCAGAGACTGTACTTCATGAATTTTGTAAGGGAGATGGCTAGCTCTGTCTCATTTAAGTTGGAAACTGATGAGGAACCAGGACTGGAGCATTGAAAATCCTCTAGTTCTGTGATCCTCCTAAGGGGGCTGTGACAGTGCCTATTCACAGGATATTGAGAGATGAATGGATGCGAATGTGAGCAACCCACTTGTTCACAGGATGTATAGATAAGAAGGTTGACTCACTATATCAAGTCAAGAAGACACTCAGATTTGAGAAGCTTCAGCTGCTGCACCAGTCCATGACCATTTAATCTGCTCTCAAAAGCGCCAGAAGTTACAAGTCACACTTTTCAGCACCCTGGGAAGGGAGGCTCAAACTTTGGATTCTTTTGGGAGAAAAACAAGCATTTCAGAACACTGTGCTTATGTCCTGCATAGTGTCCTATCTGCTCTTTATGGACATGTACTTCTGGAACATCATGCTTAGCATGCAAGAGTTTGCCGACACTCTTCCCCCCAGAGAAAGCTAAGCAACTCAATTCCCTAGTGAGCAAAGGGAAGGAGTTCTGAAAGTATAGGCCTTATGGTACTTTCAATATGTCATAGATGGCCTCCCCTATGGGTATTGGTGCAAACCCCACACGTGAAGGGGCCATACTGGACTTTGTGCTTACCAATGGTGAAAGTGTTTCTGATGATGTAGTGGGAGATCATTTTGCATCCAGTGATCACCAAATGGTGTGGTTCAGTATTAGGACTAGGGCTGTTAGAATCCATTCAAAGGTGAGGATCTTAGACTTTAGGAAGACTAACTTTGCCAAGATGGGCCAATACCTCAGGGAGTCGTTAGTGGGGTGGGAACAGCTGGGGATGTAGAAAAACAGTGGGCAAAACTGAAAGGGGATATTTTAAGGGCAACCAACCTTTTTGTTAAAATGGTAATTAAAGGTAAAAGGAAAAGGAGATCGCTATGACTTTCGAAAGAAGTAACTGAAAAAGTGAAGAAAAAGAGGGAGGCCTTCATGAAATACAAGAGATCACAGAGAGGAAGACAGGCATCTGTATTTGGAAAAACTTAAGAGAAGCTAGCAAAGTAGTCAGGAAGGCAAAGATTCAAAAGGAGGAGGAAATAGTCAATGCAATAAAATGGGGGGATAAGACATTTTTCAGATATGTTAGTGAGAAGAGGAAGGGCAAAAGTGATATTGTCAGACTCAAGGGTGCAGGGGAGGAATATGTAGAAGCTGATAAGGATAAAGCGGAATTGCTTAACAAATATTTCTGTTCTTTGTTCACAGATGAAGAACCAGGAGCAGGACCTCAGAAAACATCCACAAACAGGAACAGAAGCAAAGGACATCTTGAACAATTTTCAGAAGACTGTGTTCATGAGAAACTAGCTCAACTTAAAGTAGACAAAGCGATGGGACCGGATGGGATACACCCTAGAATACTGAGGGAACTTGGGGACGTTCTAGCAGCTCCGCTGACTGACCTTTTTAATGCCTCGTTGGAGTCGGGAGTGGTGCCAAAGGACTGGAGAGAGGTTCATGTGGTGCCTTTACACAAAAGCGGAAGTAAGGATGTGGTTGAAAACTACAGGCCAGTTAGTTTAACTTCGGTGGTGAGTAAATTATTGGAAACACTGCTGAAAGAGAAAATAGTGAGGTTTCTGGAGTCCAGTGGATTACAGGATCCAAGGCAGCATGGATTCACCAGAGGCAGGTCTTGTCAGACAAATCTGATTGATTTCTTTGACTGGGTGACCAGGGAGTTGGACCGAGGGAGAGCCCTAGATGTAGTGTATTTAGATTTCAGTAAAGCCTTTGACACTGTTCCTCACAGGCGACTTATAAACAAATGAGCACCCTAGGGATGGACCCTAAAGTTACTGCTTGGGTTAGAAATTGGTTGAGTGGGAGGCGACAAAGAGTACAGGTAAATGGAGCTCACTCTGAGGAAAAGGATGTTACCAGTGGTGTGCCCCAGGGATCTGTCCTTGGTCCAATTCTTTTTAACATCTTTGTTAGTGATATAGCGGAAGGGCTGTCGGGTAAGGTTTGCCTCTTTGTGGATGATACCAAAATCTGCAATAGAGTAGACTCCCAGGAAGGTGTAGATAACATGAGGAGGGATCTAGCTAAGCTTTGAAGAATGGTCTGGAATTTGGCAGCTGGGATTTAATGTTAAAAAATGTAAGGTCATGCATTTGGGCTGCAGCAATCCAAGGGAGCAATATAGTATAGGGGGTGAAGTAATTTTGTCACTAAAGAAGAGCGGGACCTAGGCGTGGTTGTGTCTGATGATCTTAAAGTAGCTAAACAGGTAGAAAAGGCGACGGCAAAAGCTAGAAGGATGCTTGGGTGCATACGGAGAGGAATGGCTAGCAGAAAAAAGGAGGTGATATTGCCTCTGTATAAGTCTTTGGTGCGAACTGATTTGGAGTATAGTGTGCAATTCTGGAGACCGCACCTTCAAAAGGATGTGAACAGGATGGAGTCGGTGCAGAGGATGGCTACTAAAATGATTAGTAGTCTTCATTATAAAGCATATGAGGACAGACTTAAGGATCTTAATATGTACACCTTAGAGGAAAGGCGGGATAGAGGTGATATGATTGTGATGTTTAAATACCTCCATGGCATAAATGTTCAGGGAGAGAGCCTCTTTCATTCGAAAGCAAGTTCTGCTACGAGGGGACATGGGATGAGGGTGAAGGGAGATAGATTCAGGAGTGATATGCGGAAATATTTATTTTCGGAAAGAGTAGTGGATCTGTGGAATAGTCTCCCAGTGGAGGTGGTAGAAATGAGGACAGTAACTGAATTCAAAAAAGCATGGGACAAACACAGAGGATCTCTAAAGGTAAAAAGGGGACTGTTGTAGTTGTTGATATGGAAGGACAGACTAGATAGGCCATGTGGTCTTTTCCTGTCGTCATATTTCTATGTTTCAGTTCAGTCTCTGGAGTTCATCGGGGCTCGCATGGACACCCTGTGGACCATTGCTTTCCTTCCTCAGGACAAGTTGCACTGCCTTGTGTCCCTGGCATCCAAAGTGTGGTGCCGCAGCATCGTCTTGGCCCAGAGAATGCTTCGCCTTCTCGGCCACACGGCCTCCACGGTCCATGTCATGCCCAATGCCCGCCTCAACATGCAGGTAGCACAATGGTGCCTCCATGCACAGTGGGCACAATCGACCGGCTGCCTCCGAGACCCCATCTCGGTCACGCTCAGAATGGCGGAGTGTCTCGCATGGTGGCGGGAGGTTCGGAACCTGCTTTGAGGCATGCCCTTCCAAGCTCCGATGCATCAGGTGGTCTTGACCACAGATTCTTCCCTGGTGGGCTGGGGAGCCCACTACGAGGGATGGAACACACAGGGGACCTGGTCCCGCGAGCAGTCCCAGCAGCAGATCAACCTGCTGGAGTTCCGGGCCATCCACCTTGCACTCAAGGCTTTCAGGAACCTCCTGCAGCCCCGAGCGGTGCTTGTCCAGATGGACGGCCAGATCGCTATGTTCTATGTGAGAAAACAAGGAGGGACTGGCTCCTACAGCCTCTGTTTGGAGGCGGCAGCCCTATGCTCCTTCGCCAGGAGCCAGGGCATGACCATCCGAGCCATGTACCTACCAGGCCAGGACAATGTGTTGGCAGACCGGCTCAGCGGAGTCCTCCAACTGCACAAATGGCGCCTGTGTCCCCGGACGGTGCAGTAGCTCTTCCATCATTGGGGAACCCCAGTCCTGGACCTCTTTGCCAGCTCTGCGAATTTGCAGCTTCCCCATTTCTGCGGTCCCCTCCCACACCCAGACAGAGTGGCCCCTAATGCCTTTCTTCTTTTGTGAGCAACTGGCCTGTTGTATGCCGTCCCCCCCCCATGCCCCTCATTGCCCAGGCCCTTCTCAAGGTCCAATGGGATAAGGCCTCGATGATCCTCGTGGCCCTGAGGCGTCCCAGGCAGCTGTGGTTTCCCCTGTTGCTCCGCCTCTCGATGGAAACCCCATTCCCTCTTGGGAACTCACCAGAGCTACTCGCACAGGGGGGGGGGGGGTCTGTTACTTCAAGACAACTTGAGGTCCCTATCCCTCACAGCGTGGCGGCTGAGCGAGTTGCTCTAGCCTCCTACCATCTCCCCATGGAGATCGAGGATATTCTTTTGGCCTCACAAAAGGACTCGACCAGGCGGGCATATGCCTTCAAGTGGTGCTGGTGTGGTTCTTGGAGCTCCGAGCAGACCCATTTTCCTGCCCTATCGGCTTGGTCTTGCAGTACTTACTATAGTTCTCGAGGGCTAGACTGAAGTCTAACTCTGTCAGGGTTCACCTGAGTGCCATCTCAGTGAGCCACCACCCCATCGAGGGTAAACCTATCTCGGGGCAACCACTTGTCTCCTGATTCATTTGAGGCCTGCTCCTGTCTAAGCCCCCCGCTCGCTCTCCCCTGGTAGAATGGAACCTCAATGTGGTTCTCAATCAGCTGACCAAGTCGTCCTTTGAGCCCATGGCTACCTGCTCACTGCAGCATCTGCCGTGGAAGGTGGCCTTCCTGATGGTACTCACCTCTTCCCGAAGAGTCGGCAAGCTCCAGGCACTGATGGCCGAGGCACCATTCCCGAGGTTTTATCGGAATAGGGTGGTTCTGTGAATGCACCCCAAGTTCCTCCTGAAGGTTGTCTCGGACTTCTTCCTCAACCAGGAGATAGTGCTGCTCATCTTCTTTCCAAAGCCCCGTGCTGACAGGGTGTCGGCAATTCTCCATACGCTGGATTGTAAGAGGGCTCTTTCCTTCTATCTACAGTGGACTTAGGACCACTGCAGATCAGGGCAGCTCTTCATCTTCTGTGATCCCAGCCTCCAGGGGCTGGCGGTCACCAACCGTACCCTGTCCATATGGGTGGCTGACTGCATCGCCTTTGCCCAGGCCCAGACAACCCTGGACCGCCAAGTCACGGCTCACAATGTCCGACTGATGGCGAATTTGGTCGCTAGTCTGCGCGCTCTGCCACTGACAGACATCTGCTGGGCTGCCACCTGGTCCTCCTCTCACACCTTTGCAGTGCATTACTGCCTGGAGAGGGAGATCTGTCAGGACAGTGCCTTAGGCCACGCCATGCTGCACAATCTGTTTGAGGGGTCTAAGCAACTCCTGCCCTCCGAACCTTCTTGTTACGGCTACTGGGAGCGTGGCCATTCATAGACCTGGGGTTCTCGGGCTGCCTTTGTCCTTCACTGGTGACTGCTCACGGCTCTGCCATGCTTTTTCCTACAGGTCCTTGATATCCTGTAGCAGGGGAGTCCCCCGTATGTGAGGTTTGACTTCCTGCTTGTTCCCGGAGAAAGCGTAGTTACTCACCTGTAACAGGTATTCTCCAGGGACAGCAGGAATCGGTCCTTGCAACCCTCCCTCTTCCTCTTGTAGTTGCTATCCTTTTTTGCCATCTTCTTGAAGGAGCTAAAGCTATGGCACCTGACTGAGTAAGTTGGCAGCCTTGGGCGGGAAGGGGACCACACATGCGTGGTGGCATTCCCAAAGGCTTTCTTTGAAAACTGGGGAAATGCTCCGTGCGGGCTCCATCGGTACTGACGTCACCCATATGTGAGGACTGATTTGTGCTGTCCCTGGAGAACACATGTTACAGATGAGTAACTACGTTTTATCCATGACGCTTAAATCCTTTTCCTGAATGGTGGTTCCTAATTGCATTGTGTAACCATAGTTTGTTCTTCCCTAAATGCATAACTTTGCACTTGTCCACATTACGTTTCATCTGTCATTTGGCCAGTGCTTATGTTTCCCGTTTTGTCATTTGGCTCCTTTTTCCATTACCTGAAAGATGCTATTTTTTGGCCAAAACAGCCTCTTTGACCTCGTCTTTAAACCAAGCTGGCAGTTTTTTGGCCATCCTTCCACTATTCTTAAAAGTGTGGAATATATCTGGTCTGGGCTTCCAAGATTGTATTTTTAAACAACATCCATGCTTTATGCAAATCTTTAACCTTTGCAGCTGCTCCTTTTAATTTTTTCTTAACTATTTTCCTCATTTTATCATAGTCTCCCTTTTGAAAGTTAAAAGGTAGTACTTTGGATTTCTTTGCTGTTGTCCCTCCATTTATTAAATCAAATGCGATCATGCTGTGCTCATTATTACCAAGTGGCCCCAACACCCTTATCTCCTGCAGTGACACTGGCCTGATCAATACCAGAGTAATTGAAGTCACCCATTTTTACTGTGTTGTAACTTTGCTAACTTTCCTGATTTTTAGTGGAGTGGAGGAGTGGCCTAGTGGTTGGGGCAAGGTACTTCAGGCCGGAAGGTCGGGGGTTCAAATCCCACTAGAGGACAGCAACCTTGGGCCGGAAGGACTGGGGTTTCTAGTCCCATAGGTGCTCCTTGTGGTCTTGGGCAAGCCACTTAACCCTCCATAGCCCATGTTCCCTGTAAAATAGTTATCTCCAAGTTATAATGCCCTGTTCATTGTAATTTCAGTTTGTTCAATGTAAACCGCACTGATGCAGAATAGCGCGGTATATAAGAGAATGTAAATAAAAAATAAAAAAAATAAAATTTTAGCATTTCATCATCCATCTGTTCATTCTGATCAGGCAGTTGGTTGTATACCCCCACTGCCATCGCCTTTCTCTTTTCACATGGAATTTCTATTCATAGAGATTCTGCAATGTGTTTTGATTCCTGCAAATGCTGTGTTACTCAATGCCCTCTCTAACATAGAGTGCTACCCCTCCACCAATTTAATCTACCCTGTTATTGCGATATACTTTGTACCCAGGTATCACAGTATCATATTGGTTGTCCTCCTTCCACTAGATCTCTGAGAGGTAATTATATCAAACCTTTTGTTTAGTGCTAGATAACTCACCCATGTTATTTTTTAGACTTCTAGCATTTGCATACTGGGTTTTTAGAGGTGGTATTCATATTAATATGGTTATCAGTTGATAGGGGTAATTTGGAATCTTTCAGTTCTGTCTGTTCTGTACTTAAGGGCATCTGGGTTACTTTTATCTTTATTGGAACCTCTCTATCAGGATACCCTAATTTCCTTCTTTTTGCTAGTATCCTCCAAGGATACATCCTTCTGAACCATGTGCTGTTGGATGACTGTGGGCTTTCCCCTATTATCTAGGTTAAAAGCTGCCTAGGTGGTGCATGAGGTCTGCTGTCTTCACTCCAGGCAGGCATGTTACCAGACAGTCCTCGTGTCCACCAACCACACAGCTGTAGTATCTACATGCCTAATGATCGATTCACCAACTATAACGGCCATCCTGACTCTGTCCTCATGGGCACATGTCCCTGGAGAAACCTCCCCTGTGCAAGACGGTTTTACATTACCTGGAGGACAGGTCCTAGCTACAGGATTACTTCCTGCCACACTTCTCCCCTCCATAGCAACTGAAAGGCTGCCAGACAAAGTGGGACTTGGTACTCTGTCCCTGTAGGTCTCATCTATATATCTCTATGTATTCCTTAGGTCCTTCAAGTCTGCTACTCCAGCCTCTAGCTATTGTACTCGTTCCCTTAGAGCAGTGGTTCCCAAACCAGTCCTTGGGTACCTCCAGGCCTGTCAGCTTTTCTGGATATCTACAATGAATATGTATGTGATAGATCTGCATGCGTGGTTTCCATTGTATGCAGATCTATCTCATGCATATTCATTGTGGATATCATGAAAACCTGACTGGCCTGGGGCTAACAGAGGACTGGGTTGGGAACCACTGCCTTAGAGCAAAGAGCTCCTTGCACTTAGTGCCAACTTAAGACCCCTCACCAACTAGGAGTAAATTGTACATGTGACACTCAATGCAAAAGGCTGGATAGCCCCAGTCTCGCTGCTGGGCAGCTGTCTGCATCTTAGTTTTAAGATTTTGTTAAAATATTTAAGTTGTTTACTTAAAGTTGCTAGGGATAGTTGTGCCAACACAAGTATACCTAATATGCCTGATGAGGATAACCAGGTATACCTGAAAGTGAATTTGACTACCTTTGTCCTGTAAGAGCCTATAAATCTAAGATTATGCTTGGGGTGGGTGCGAGGGAAAGAAACATAGTAGAAACTGGCGGGTTAGAACAGTGCCCTGTGTGACTTTAACAAACGTAAAACTTTAAAATAGACAGATTTTATCACTTTAAACCCAGAGAGTTCCATTTAACCCAAGAGTCTGAGAAATTACCAGCAGGTAAATAAAATTGCAGAATCCTTCCCATCAAGAGCAGCTCTTCTCAGTAGTCTTGCTTTGATATATTGCCTTTATTGTGGTTAGAATCAAAGTGGTTTACACTAAACTCAAACATACAATAAGAAGAAAAGAACTCCATAAATCTAATAGGATAGGGATAGCTTATGAAGGCAGACGATAAGTAGTAAATGTATTAGGTTAACATAGAGGGGGGTATGGTGTACAACTGTAGGTATCCAATGGTAAGTGCTACCCCTATTACTGATATCTCAGAAAAGTATTTGCAAAATAGTATGCTTCCTTCAATACCCTCATAATCTACCTTCAAAAGAATGATTGGCTACATTCTATGGATTTAAAGGATGTATGTACCAAAATACAATACATCCCAGTCAGAGGAAGAATCTGTGATTCATCGTAGGGAAATACCAATCTTCAGAAACAAGCAGGAATGCAGTCTTCACATATGGGGCGATGTCAGCACAGATGGAGCCCATGTGGGAATGCTCCCCAGCGTCAAATAGGAAAGCCTTTGGGAGCACTCCACTGCATCTGCCTTCTTGCCTTCCCAACTTCTCTCCTCAACTTTCTTTTTTCCGTGGAGCCAGCAAGACATGTCGTCCTGTCACCGCCGAAAAACTTTTTTTGCTGTGGAACATTGTGCTTCTGCCTTCCCGTCTACGCCATTCTATCAAATCAGACAGTGGTCCAGATAATTTTTTAATTTTACATCCTTTCTTTTTTTTTTTACCACTGTTCTCACTGCTAAACTAGGCCTTTAGGACTCTCTAGCCTTATCTTCAATATTGAAAACAACTTTTTTGACACATGGAAAAGCGAGCTAGAGGTTTAAAAAAAAAAAATGTACCAAGTGTGCTGGTACCATATCAGTCGCTGATAAATATGACTGGTGTCTAAAATGTTTGGGGCCGGAACATAAACCCAATTCTTGTCCTTTTGTGCCAGCAAATGACAAAGAGAGGCCTAAAGAACCGAGCCAGACAGTACAGATTATTGTTCACATCGGACTCTATCAGTGGCTTCCACTTCTTCAAGGGCATCGACTTCCTTTCTTGGGTCTCAGGTTTCTTCAAACATAAAAGTAAGTCTAAGTCTCTGGCTGCTCCAAACTCATCGGAATCGAAGACAGATACCAAGACCAGAGAGAAGTTCCAGTATAAACATAGATCATTTGTTTATGCCATCAGAATGTAGAAAGACTAGAGGACATGCAATGAAGCTATAGTGTAACCCATGTATGACTAATAAGAGAAAATATTTTTTCACTCAATGAATAATCAAACACACGAATTCGTTACTTGAGGATGTAGTAAGAGCTGTTAGTATAGCTGGGTTTAAAAAAGGTTTGGACAAGTTCTTGGAGGAAAGGTCCATAAACCGTTATTAAAGGGGACCCTGGAAATCCACTGCTTGTGCCAATACAAGCATTGTGGAACCTGTGTCTTCTAGGGAAACCTGCTAGATACTTGTGACCTAGATTGGCCACTGTTGGAAACAGGATACTGGGCTTGATGGACCTTGGTTTGACCCAGTATGGCATATCTTATGTTCTTATAAGCATTGTGACTTTCCTAGAGATGCTTCCGATGCAGATCAGCCAGCCAAACAGCCCTGGTGGGAGGATCTGTCCTCCAAAGCACTAGAGGGGCTCCAGGATGCTCCTGAGGAACCAACCTCCAGAGAACTACCAAGTTCCATGTTCTGGGAAGGTGGCTCAGGGCTCCATGGGCAATTGCACCCAGACATTGGAAATCTCCCTGGACCAGCACATGCTGGCTCTCGAGAGGAGTTTGGCAGCACTCCTGGCAGCCTTGGTACCGATAACATTGAGAGCTCCAGAGTGCAGGCTTTAGCACCGTGCCTACAACCAGAAGTATTGACCCCGAAGCCGGCCCTTGAACTGGCATCAATGGAATCCCCGAGGACGATACTTACGAGCATTGGTATCTGCATCATCCTTCGTCCATGAAGTATCGAGGTCGAACCAAGACCGCCGATACTTTGACTTCTTACCAGATTCTGATTCCAGTTCCTCATGAATGGCTTTGGTCTCCACCAGAAGATATATCCTTTCAGGACTTCATACATGACATGGCAGCAGAACATAAGATATGCCATACTGGGTCAGACCAAGGTCCATCAAGCCCAGTATCCTGTTTCCAACAGTGGCCAATCTAGGTCATACGTACCTAGAAGTTTCCCCAAAAGAGACAGGTTCTGCAATGCTTGTACTGAGTCAAGCATTGATATCCTGGGTCCCTTCTTAATAATGGTTTATGGACCTTTCCTCCAGGAACTTGTCCAAACCTTTTTTAAACCCAGCTACACTAACAGCTTTTAGTACATCCCCCGGTAACAAATTCCAGAGTTTGATTACACGTTGAGTGAAAAAATATTTTCTCTTATTAGTCTTAAATAGGTTACCCTGTAGCTTCATTGCATGTCCCATAGTCTTTCTATATTCTGATGACATAAACAATCGATCTACATTTACCCGTTCCACTCTTTTCATTAATTTATAGACCTCTATCATATCTCCCCTCAGCCGTCTCTTTTCCAGGTTGAAGAGCCCTAACCTTTTCATCCTCTTCATAGGGGTATCCTTCCATTCCCTTTACCATTTTGGTGGCTCTTCTCTGTACCTTTTCTAATAACGCTATATCCTTTTTATGATACGATGACCAGAATTGCACACAATATTCAAGGTGCGGTTGCACCATGAAACGATAGAGACATTATAATATCCTTTGTCTTATTTCCCATTCCTTTCCTTATGATACCTAGCATTCTATTTGCTCTCTTGGCCACCGCAGGATTCACCATCACAGTAGCCTCGAAAAAGGAACCAAAGGCAGAGGAATTTGAGATATTCAAATACCCTCCCACACCCAAGGAGGCGGCTATATTACCGGTGCTTCCAAGCATGCATGTTGGCCCCCAGAATAAACTTCTACATGATGTACATAAGCATGTTTCTAAAGGATGTCACCAGGGATCTGGAGACTTTCAACCCCCATGTTTCTTGAGGATACGTGGAGTTCATTCCAGGCACTTATCAAGCAAGGCCAAAATACTTTTAAGTTTCTTATCAGGGCCTCTTTCGAGGCCTTCAAATCAACAATCAGAGCTTCAGCAGTCTGCAATGGAGCTCATAGAATGGTCTGGTTACAGGCGTTAGATCTCGAGCAATGGGTTCAGGATAAACTGGCCTATATCTCATATACTGGAGAAAACCTTTTTGACAAAGATTAGAGGGAAAAAGCAGGAGAAATTGAGATGGATGATCTCACCCTAAAACGTCTTTGCAGGAAAACAACTGACCCATCCAAGAGGAAGGTTCTTCCCAAAAAATCTTTCTGTTCTAAAAAGAAAATATGCTATCCTTCTTACCCACCCTCTGCTCCCTTTCAGCCTCACAGAAACAGCAAGGCCTTCACCATTTCAAGAAGTCCAAAGCTCCTAAGCCTCAACCAGCTGCACAGGCATAACCTGCACCTGCTTTTTGACTCTTTCCTGGAGAGTATTGCCAGTCTGGCCCTGGAGGGTCCCCAGCTCCAGCACATAGCCGACAGACTGTCACGATGACCACAGGTGGCACTTCATAACATCAGAGCAGTGGAAACTCCAGATTGCCCAAAGGGGTTATCAGCTCCCCTTGAAACCTTATCCCCCACCAGCTTTACAGGGGATTATCCCACACAGCCCCTTCAAATCACTGACTTAAAAGAAGAGGTGATCACTGTTCCCTCTAAGCTGTGCGCGTGTGCGCGCGCACATACCTTGCCAAGCGAGCGCACATACTTTACAACAGAGCGCACAAAAATTATGGTTCTGATTCTGATAGAAAACACAGACATCTTAAAATTTAAAAGTTGTTGTGTATTTACGGTTTTCACAAGTTCTACTATATTTTCTAGTGCAATCAATGTGGTGTACATACTGTATTCTGACATGTAGTCAAATTTTAAAGTATATAACTCCGAGTGTCGTTATGTGGCGCACAAAAAATGTAACCTTCCTTCAAAAGCTGCACAGCTGATATTTTATGCGCACACAGCCTACAGAAAATTAGAGGGAACATTGGAGGTGATCACCCTGTTCTCCCAGGGTGCCATAGAAAGAGTTCCTCCTCAAGAAGGGATGGGCAGCTACTCTCCATATTTTCTCATTCCAAAGAAAACAGGAGGACTCGGGCCCATCTTTGATCTCAGAGACTTAAAAGAAATTTATGGTCTGAGAGAAATTGAAAATGATTTCTCTAGGAACTCTTCTACAATACCTCCCAGAGACACAATTGTCTGTGTTCTCTAGATCTAAAAGAGGTGTACACACATTTACTGATCCATCCCTTGCACAGACGGTATCTGCGCTTCATGTTTCAAGGAGACCACTATCAACACTGGGTTCTCCCTTTCAGTCTAGCCTTTGCCCCAAGGGTCGTCAAGAAATGCATGGCAGTAGTCGCTGCCTACATACGCACCTTGGGGTATTCATCTTCCTTTAGTTAGACGACTGGCTAATCAGGGGAGACTCCCTCAAGAAGTAAGATTCTCTCCCTTCATCGCTCCATCATGGTACTCCAACACCTGGGCTTTGTCATAAAACTTCTCAGTCTCACCTCGCTCCAACTCAATGACTGGAGTTCATTGGAGCGCTTGTAGACATTCAACAGGCCCGAGCTTTCCTTCCACAGGATCGTTGTGCCCGCCTCATTGAGTTGGCAAAGGGAGTGCAAAAGCAAAGCTGAGTAACAGCTCAAGAGATGCTATGGCTATTCGGACACATGGCCTCAATGGTCCATGTCATCCCCTGTTCTCGATTACACATGCCACATGCACAATGGACTCTGTCTTCCTAATGGACACAAGCAAAGGATTGTCTCAGAGACAAGATCCACATCACCCCTCAACTGATCAGTTCCTTTAAATCTGGGGTCACCAACCTCCAGAGGGCCGCGGGCCGCACAGCCGACTACCGGGAGCCTCGCGGGCCGCACCCCCCTTCTCCCCGCCCCGCGAAAAAAAACAACAAACGCAAAATTATGAAAACAATGGCTGATCACCTTTATTGAATTTAATGAGATGGCTGATGATTCATGCTAGCAGACAAACGCTTAAAGTCCGGCTTCACAGATGACACTGACAGGAGAAGGGACGCTTGCAGGTGGTCGTCGGTGAGCTGCGAGCGCGTGGATACAAAGGCGGGAATCCTTGGCGGGCCGCACATAATGTTAACCGGGGTAGAGCCTCGCGGGCCGCAGGTTGGTGACCCCTGCTTTAAATGGTGGTGCTGCTCTCCACAGAACGTTCTCGATGGGTCACCTTTTCAGATGCCTCCACCTTGATGTACCCTGACAACAGATGCTTCCAAGCTGGGTTGGATAGTGCATCTGAATGACCTTAACCACACAGGGACTGGACACAACAGAAATCTGCCCTGCGGATCAACATCCTAGAACTATGGGTATTGACAAATGCTCTTTGGGTTTTCCAATCCCTTCTTTTGGGATAGCCTTTTCTAGTCAGAACGGACAACCAAATTGCTATGTTCTACGTGAATAAACAGGAGGGGACAGGGTCCCTAACATTCAGCGAGGAAGTGCTTAGCCTGTGATCCTTTGCCATCTCACACCACATTCACCTCAGAGCGGTGCACCTCCCAGGCGAACTCAATGTCCTTTGCGGACAAGCAAAGCCATACCCTTCCTCCACACAAATGGACCTTGCATCGGGAGACAGCTGCTTGGATCTTCTGGACATGGGGAACCCCACTCTTAGATGTTTTTGCTATTCCGCAAAACACACAGCTTCCACTCTTCTGCTCTAGAGTTCTGTCACTGCACTGGCAGGCCCTGGATACCTTCCTTCTACATTAGAGACATGGACTGCTCTACGTATTCCCACCCATCCCCTTGATATCCAAAATGTTTTTCAAGCTACAGGCTGACAAGGGCTCGATGATCCTCATAGCCTTCTTTTCATCCCATCAACCGTGGTTTCCTCTGCTGCTTCACCTTGTGCAGACTCATTCTCTCAGTCTGGGATTTGCGCCCAAACTCCTCTCTCAGGACCACAAAATGCTCTTTCATCCCAATCTTTATTCCCTACGCCTCACAGCATGGCTGCTAAAAGGTTAGTGCTCACTGACCTCTGCCACAGGCAGTCAAAGATGTCCGCCTTGCATCACACAATGATTCCACCAGGTGATCTTACGTCTTCAAGTGGCATAGGTTTGCCCTCTGGTGCTCCCCAAAGGACATTGACCCCTTTTCTTTCCTAGTGGAGTCCCTTCTACAATATCTCCTCCACTTATCCTTAACAGGTTTTAAGACTAATTCATTGAGAATTCACCATAGTGCCATTGCGGCTTCTCGCAATCTACTGGATGGACAGTCTATCTCCTCACACCCCTTAGTGGCATACTACATGTGGGGTCTCTTGCTGTCCAAGCCACCCATTAGGCTGCCTGAGATTGCCTGGGATCTCAATGTGGTTCTCGCTCAACGTCTAAAGCTTCCTTTTGAGCCTTTTGTCACCACTTCACTGAAATTTCAATCTTGGATGGTAATCTTCCTCATTGCCCTCACGTCAGCTTGCCGCATCAGTGGAACCGCAGGCTCTGGTAGCGGATCTGCCCTATACCCGGTTCCACCATGATAAGGTGGTACTGCATACCCATTCACATTTCCTTCTGAAGGTAGTCTCCTCCTTCCATCTAAACCAGTCAGTATTCTTACCATTTTTCTTCCTGAAACCTCATGCGTCTCATGCTGAAGCAATGCAACACACCTTAGATTTGCAAGCAAGCAAGCACTGGCATACTACTTGGCTAGAACTAAGGATCACAGAAGATCCCCTCAATTATTAATTTCCTGTGATCCTAGTCACCTGGGTCTACCAGTGATGAAACGTACTCTATCCATATAGATAGATTGCATTTCTTTTGCTTATGCACAGGCAGGACTCGCTTTGAAGGGTCATGTCACTGCTTTCAATGTGCAGGTTTCGCAACCTCCGTAGCTAATTTCCATTCAGTATCCATTGATGAGATCTGTTGGGCAGCTACCTGGTCCTCCATTCATACTTTTGCTGCACACTTTTGTCTGGACAGGGACTTCTATCAGGACACTGTTTTTGGCCAAGTTGTACTCCAGCACCTCTTTGGGACTTAAGCTCAACTTTTATCCTTCATCCTGGACTTTTTCAAGAGACCAAACTATTATTGGGGGAGTATTGCTTCCTGAAATAGAGTCCAATGGCCCACAACTTTTCCAGACTTTTTGGCTACAAGCTTTAGGCCTCAGGGATCACTGCTGTCCTCCCCCCCCCCCCCCCATGCCAGTCTGGTACTTGGGAGCTAGTGAGTCCCATTTGTGAAGACTGCATTCCTGCTTGTTTCTGGAGATAGCGTAGTTACTCATCTGTAATGGATGATCTTCAGGAACAGCACAAGTCAGTCTTCTCCTAGGAGCTGTATTTTTTTCTTTTCCTCTCAGCTACAGACTCAATTGAGGAGAGTTGTTGGGAAAGTGGGAAGGCAGGCACACAGGCGCAGTGGAGTGCTCCCAAAGGCTTTCCTATTGGACTCTGGGGAGCGTTCCCGTGAAGACTGATTCCTGTTGTTCCCAGAGATCATCTGTTATAAGTGAGTAACTACACTGTAGCCCTACCATGTACTAATTGTTGATCTCATATTCACCGAGTATCTCATGATTGTTGCAGCATGTCTGTGCAGACTGGGTCATGCACCTGTTTCCCTGTTTGGATGATATCCCGGTCAAGTGCACATCTCAGGAAGGGACTCAAGAATCAGTATAACCATCCAGGTGTTGGATTGCTAGGGTTTATCATAGATTACCCCAAATCCAACCTGAGCTCATCTCAGTTGGAATTTATAGGAGCTCTAATAGACATGACTCAGGCAAAAGCTTTTCTTCTACAAGGAAGACTCATTAAGTTGGTCGCATCGTGGAGGATATTTGAGAGTCAACAGATATCAGTGCGGAACATGTTAAGAATGTTGGACTACATTGGTATCACTTGTGCCTTGGCCTTCTATCTGGAGTGCACTTGAAGCCCTTAGAAAGTCCTGCCAACGTTTTGTTTCCTTTGATTTGGGCAAGTTGAGTACTGCCATGGGCAAACTTACTCTATCCATTTGATAGCGGATTAAATTTCCTTTGCCCAGGCTGGCTTGATTCTAGGGAGTCATGTCACAGCTCAAAATGTCTGAGCCGTAGCGGGGCTAGTACCCCACTTAAGGTTGGCCTCAGTGGAGGAAATGTTCAAGGCTACAATATGGTCTTCTGTCCATGCATTCATATCTCAGTGTTGTTTGGAAAGGGACTTCTGATGCAACAGTAATCTGTTTAGGGAACAGAATCCAAATCCATTCCTCCTAGACCCATTTCTTCCTCTTGAGGCTGCCTCTGTTAAGAAGAAAAAACATAAAGATGCAGAAAAGGCCTGCTGCAAACAAAATAAATGTTTTTTGGGTGTCTGCTGTTGCAACATAGTTTGATTTCGTTTTTTTCTTTTGAGGTAGCCTGTGGCTAGGGATTCCCATATATGTGGACATTATCCTGCTTGTCTATGGAGAAAAGTTACTCGCCTGTAGCAGATGTTTTCTGTGAATAGCAGAATAAGTCCTCACAACCCTTAAATCTCCCCTTGGAGTTATACTCTACCTCAGCTTGTAACTACTAGATTGATGTAACACCACGTGGTGGCAGCAGGTGGGAAGTGGAGCTTCTAGAAGATAACTGGTTTCCACTCAGGGCTCCATTGGTGGCATCACCCACATGTGAGAACTTATTCTGCTATCCATGGAGAACACCTGCTACAGGCGAGTAACTGTAATCTCGTCCTCTGGCAACAAATTCCAGAGCTTTTAATTAAGTATTGAATGAAAAAAAAAGTATCTTCCCTTTGTTTTACTATTAACATTTGTACTTTTTGAAAGCGTAAATAATCACATTTACCTGTTCAGCTTCACTCAGGATTTTATAGATCTCTAGCATATCTTCCCTCAGATGTTGTGTCTTCAAGATGAAGAGCCCTAGCCTCTTTAGCCTTTCCTCAAAAGGGTGTTTCATTCTGTTTATCATTTTGGTCGCCCTTCTCTGCATCTTTTTTTTAATTTTGCTTCCCTTTTTGTCCACCAGACCAGGCAAAAATGTATGGATTATGCCTGTCAACCAATGGATGCAGAGACAGAATTAAAAGCTGTGTGCTTTTCCCTATAAGGCATTTTGCAGCTATTTGCTCGCCAGTATTCTCTGTCTCCAGTGTATGCATACAAGGCATTCTGTGCAGTGGAGGATTGGTCTGATGAGGTGGCTCCTGGATCTGTTTGGAGAACTGAGTGTCCATCTGAGCTGGTGGTGGTCAGAGGACTATTCAGAACCAGCTTTGATGGCCACTTTCTTGGGGATACTGAAGGAGTCAGAGTTCCTCCATGCAGGCCCAACAAGACCATAGGGAAGTTTCCTTTTTTCTCCACTTCTTGACCCTTTTATACTATTATGTTAAAAAAAGCCTCTTTTTGGAGTGGTTCTAATTCAGGTTAGGGGAGGGAATATCTGCTATGGAAAGGGCTATTGAAGTGGGTTTGGGACATTCCTGTGCTGCTGTGGACTGTTTTCCCTTCAGTTATCCACTGAGAATGTTTTTACAACTGCAGTTGCTAATTGTTTTAAGCACTGCCTTCCTGTCAGTGTGACTGAGTGTTATGGTGGGCGGCAAGTGAGGTGAGTTTGGGGCATGGGGAAGGGAGCTCCTCTGTATTACTCTATATTGTTCTCGCGTCTACTTTCTGTGGATTATAGTGCTGGGAGCTGTGTTTATCCTACAACGGTTGATATTTGTTTTAAGTACTGCCTTCCCCCCAGAGCAGCTTAGTCTTATTGCAGCCGATGAAGTGGGCACAATGATAAGGAGCTCCCCATGCTGATTTGTGCTCTTTCCTCATCTAATTGCCAGGGTGTTTGTGTTGGGAGCAGTGTTGCTCTAACTGCAGTTTATATCCGACTTGAGCGCTATCTTTCCCATCAGCGCAGCCAAGTCTGGTTGCAGCTATAATAACTTATGCTGAAGGCTCTTAGCATTGTTCACGCAACAGTGCAGCCAGGCTGGAGCTATGGGGTACCCTATTCTGATGGGTATCCAGAGGCCCATCAGGGCATTCCCTATCCAGTCTGTTTAGGATCTTAACTGGCAGAGTGGGATGCTTCAGAATTGGGCCCAAGTTTTGGCAGGGCATATTACTAAGCTTATATTTTGTTTCCAAAGGAAAGGGAGATGTTAAAGCTTCTGAAGGGGGGATGCTTTGGTTGCAGCTGTAACTAAAAGGTCCTTAATGTTTGTTGAGGGTGATGTAGCACTTAAGGATTTTTTGGATCATAAACTGGAATCCTCCATGAAACAAATTTTGTGGAGGTGGATACATTGGATCTGCGGTTGATTTGTAGTGCTTACATGTCTGGAACTAAATGTAATCATGGGTTGTTGGGGTTCTAGTGAAACCTGACCTTAGTCAGAATGATTCTGACCACTTAAGAACTGACCTGACTCTCTTTAGTGGAAAATTTGAAAGAATTAGAAAGGATCTCAGGCAAAATGAGGATTATCGGAGGGCAAGCCAAGTGGATCTTCTAGTTTTGAGAGTAGGCAGCCAGTCCTCTTTCCTTTCCTTTGGACCATAAAGGACGTTCCCAAGGCTAGAAAGGCTCAGGATATCTGCAGGTGGCGTCTGACATTTTTAGGGCCCCATCCTGGGTAAAGTAAATAGACATTCGACTGTCCATGCTTTATGAAGAGTGGACTCTAATTACTTTAGACTAGTGAGTGCCAGAATTTGAGGGTTGGTATTGTGGATTTGATATTTCCATCGGCTCACCAAGATTTTATATTTAGTCTCTCCATGTCAGGCAGCCAAAGGTATTACAGACTGACATCTTAGGATGGTTGCAGTCTTTAGGGGCAGTAATCCCTGTTCTCACCCAAGCACTGGGGACTGGGCAATAATCCCATTTATTCCATGATCCTAAATTAAGGAGGTCGTCTTTCATCCCATTCTAGTCTTGGAGGCTGCTTTAGCTCATAGAATTTGGCTCTTCCACATGGAGACTTAAGACCCATTATTTCAACTGTACGCAATAGAGAATTCTTAGCTGTGTTAGACCTCAAGGGGGCTTATATTTCCATTTCCATCTGCAAGCCTCATTAGAGCTTTCTGGGTTTAGAGGGATTAGGTCACCATTGCCAATGCAGAGCGCTTCCCTTTGGCCTTGCTATGGTTCCTCACTCTCTTGAAATCATACATATGTTAGTAGCAATTTGCTTAGGGAGGGGTTCTGATTTACCCTTATCGACTGGTTTATAAGGACACCATCTGAGGCAAAACGTCATTCTGTTATGGTTCGAATAATCCACTTATTGCAATCTCTGGGTTGCATGTTCTTGTTAATGCATAGCATATTTGTGAGCGCATTTCGCCACTCAGGGGAAGAAGGTTTTCTTTCAAACAGTTAGTGATCAAATTACAGGACCAAATTTGTGCTTTGGTCACACAGAAGTCTCCAAAGATCTTGAATTATAGGTACTTCCTAGGCTCTATGGCAGTGGCTTTCATTCTAGTCCCTTGGGCTTATGCCCACAGAAGGCCCCTGCACTCTTTATTGCTGTCTCACTGGGCAGCACAGTCTCTGGGATCTGGACTTTGCTTTCCTGGGACACCAGAGGCCAAAGCAAGTCGAGCATGGGCACTGATCTCTCGGCACTTGCTAAAAGACATGCAGCTTGTTCATGGTGGCTATTGATGTTTTGACACAAAATTAACAGGTTTTGGGGTTTCATTGTTGAAGCAAGTGGCTCAAGAGAGCTGGTCAGTGGTGAAGGCCATTTGGGCTGTTAGTCAGTTAGAAGTGATTGCTATCTGGTACCTTTAGAGTCCTCCCCTTCGCTTCAGTACAACACAGTCAGAATACTCTTGGACAGTGCCAGAGCAGTGGCTGATATTTACTAGGGCAGCACAAGGTGTTCGACTTTGTCTAGACTGCTTCTAGTTTAATGTGTCAGGCCAAGATACATTGTCTGGCATTATCAGCAGCTCATCTTACAGCTGCAGACTTTGTCCAGGCCGGTGTGTGAGCATAATCTCCCTGGATCTGGGGGAGTGGCAGTTTAGGTGGAGGTCATTTTCTTGATCTACAGCCAGTTGGAAACTCTGGTGTTGAATTAATGGTCTTTTTCTGTCGTCCCTGTTTCTATGTTTCTATACACAGAGGATCTCTAAAGGAAAAAAAAGGAGACTGTTGTAGTTGTTGATATGGAAGGACAGACTAGATAGGCCATGTGGTCTTTTTCTGTCGTCATGTTTCTGTTTTTATGTTTCTACTGGTGATTCTGTAGATCAGAGGTCCCTCTTTTTTTCAGTGGTTGCAGCAAATAGGCTGTGGACTGGATGCTCTCTTCCAGGCATGACCCTGTACGGCAGACCTGTTTGTTTCCCATACCTGGCATCATTTGGGCTGGATGCTTTAGAGTAGCTTCACATTTCGAGTTAGTGATTCTTGAGGTGCCAGATTGTCCTAGATGGCTTGGTCCCAATTCATAGCCAGGTAGAGAGTAGCCAGTGGTTTCCACAGGACAAGTGTCTTCTTTCACAAGGCCTAATAATTGTGGAAGACCCTTCTCCCTTAAGCACAAAATTCAGTCCTTATGACTCTCTTACAGGAACAAAAGGAGTTTGCTTCTTTAAATTATGCTTTCTACTGGAAGGGCTTAAGGAGTGTTTGGCCTTAACTTCATTGTTGGTGCTAATGCCAGCACTGGCATTTTTCCTTATCCATGTGGAAAAAATACTTTGTTCTGGTCGCTTCTGGAGGTCTTGCAATTTCTCATGGGTGTTGCCTGTTTGTTCACTATTGCTGGCATTGGTTTTAGATGGGAATGTGACTTTAGTCCTTAAGGCCTTTGGTGCTGCGTCTTTTGAGCCTATGGAGAGGTATTCTTGCAAAAGTCTTGCCTTGAAGGTGGTTCTTAGTTGCTGATGCTTCAATTTGGGGTGTTTCAGAACAGCAGGCCCTATCCTACTGAGAACATTTTTTTTTTTTGCATTATTTGGAAGTGAATGTTTTTATTGGAATGGTTCCCTCCCCCTCCCTCACTTTCTTCTGACAATGCTTTCCAGATCATACTGCTAGACCAGTCCAGACAAGCGGGTTATGCACCCCTGCCAGCAGATAGGGAGACAGAGAAAAAATCTCCAGAGCTGTGATTGGTCAGGCTCTGGGTGACATAGGCATACCCCTAGGGGTCCTATTCAGTATTTTCTCTGTCTCAGCAGATGAGGGTGTTCTTCAAGCTTGTTCTACAATTTGTTTTTTCCTTTTTCACTGTATCTTGAGGCTCCTGGATGCACCCAGATTACACAAGAGGCGTTACTCTGGGTTTCCCTGTATCTTGAGGCTCCTGGATGCACCCAGATTACACAGGAGGTGTTACTCTGGGTTTCCCAGCAACTTGATTCCCCAGATAAACTTGGGAAGCTCCTGAGCCTGGCTTCAGTAGAGCTTCCGATTTTCTTTAAGCAACGTTGAGTCTTTGCCATGAGGGCTTAGACAGCAGGAGCATCAGGTATCAATTTCTGAGAGAAACTGTAAGTAAACTGTTTTCTTACTTGCCTCAGCTGCCCTGGATTGATTTCAGCTGCATCAGGACCGGCTGTCTCTGACCTGATTCCTTCACTTCCAGTTTCGTCAGGGTCTGTTAAACTGGGTTTTGAAGTTCCTATTTTCTTTCCTCCATTTTTATTTCCTGGATGCACCCAGAGCACACGAGGTGTTTCTCTGGGTTTCCCAGGCTTCCCTCTTGAAGGCCTACTTTAAATTTTTAATCCACATTCTGCAGCCGGGTTAATTTGTACCCATCTTATTCAATATGTTCTAATAGTGATGTTCCTTCTGCTATGGTCATGTATTATATACCATTTGATAGGAATATTTAGTCAGCATTTTGGATCCTGACAGTTTTGGGCTCGGCCTGGAAAGGGTTAATAACTATATTTTCTGTAATCAGCAATGCAGCAGGGTTTGAGCTTCTGATTTCACTGTCAGTGCAGCTCCCCAGAAATACCATCCAGCCCCTGCCATGAGGGTCTACGTGGCTGCAGAGGGATCAAACTCTAATTTCCCTACCTTTCAGTCACTGTAATTACCTTACACTGACTTTGAAAGTTTCTCTTCTCCTCCATGGGAACTCAGCTCCTCTGTATCAGCACAGTGAATAACTGACAGTTTCCTTCTCCCCTCCGTTTCTGGTGATTCCAGGTCTATCAGGATTTGAATTTTTAAGTTGCTAGCAGCACTCCTTGCCTCTTCAGCAATTTCGCTGCATTTTTAGGGGTTTTAGAGCTTAGGGAACTTTTATTTTGCAGTTTTTCTGTGCCGGTGGCCATTTTGAAAATCAGGAGGGATTTCTCTTCAGTGTTGTTTTTTGGAGGGAACAGCTCTGGGCAGCCATTTTAAAACATTTAAACATGATGTGAAGGCACAGGGAGTTCCAAAATCCTTTTCTTTGAAGAGTCTTCTGTTTCCCTAAGCCTACCTTGATTTTTGTTTAAAAAAAAAAAAGGTGGTTTAAGCCTCTGCAATGCCTGTTTCTCTGCACAGCTGTATTATATGTAATAAGCAGAAGGAGTTAATAGATTGCTTGTGTTCCATCTGCATGCTGCATCCAGGAGACTCTTCCTCCATTCCCTCTGCTCTGCCAGCTGGGGACATCAGCGCCTTAACTCCTCCCTCCTTAGAGCCCCTGCAGCACGATCTTCCTGCAGACAGGACTCAGTCAGCTCCCATTTTGCTTCCACAGCCGCTGGAAGCCACAGCAGCCTTGGCTGACAGTGAGTTCCTCATGCGCTTCAAGGGTAGCTGCTTTTCCTCTTCAAGGACAGCTGAGGAAAAATTATGGATTTTGGTAGGTCTTTCTAGTTGATTCAACAGGTACTAAAGCTCCACCAACTGAATGATGGCTGGGAAAAATCGAAATACCAAAGTTGTTGACCTTGTTACGACTTCTGCCTCTGTCCAGACAGCCCAATAAGAGTTGAGAGACCAGTTCCATGTGCAGAATTCCTGCAAGCTGAAGCCCTCATGAAACAAGTGGAGGAGCTCTGAGAATCAGTGGTGAGGCTGAGAAGCATCCGAGTATAAGAAGTACATTGATGAGATGCTTCTTGAAGCATCTAAGCTCTCCGACAGAGGTGAAGATGGTATGTTACAGAATGAGAGAGTTGGACACGAGTCACCAGAACATGCAGAATTGACAATCCCACTCCACCAGCCCTTGAATTGAAGAATCAGTATGCAGTCCTGGAATTGGAGGTGGGTGAAAGCCTCCCAGGAAAGAGAAGAACCATAGTCCAAGCACCCCAAAGTTTCAGAATCAGTGACCACAAGGAAGGAAAAGATAGTGATGGTTGGTGACTCTCTTCTGAGAGGTACTGAGGTGTCCATTGCTGACCAGACTTGATGTGGCACCTGGAGATGTTCTATCTGCCAGGTGCCAAAATCCGAGATGTTAAGGAAAGCTACTGACTATTATCCGATGTTGGTCATCCATGTTGGCACAAATGATACGGCTAGGTATCCCTCTAAGCGTCTCAAGAGTGATTTCATGGCTATGGGACAGATGGTGAAGCAGATAGATGTGAAGGTGGTGTTCTCTTCAGGCCTCCCTGTTGAGGATAAAGGCCATGGCAGAGAAACTTTCATCCTGGAGTTGAATGCATGGTTGCGTGGGTGGCGTCATAGAGAGCTTTTTGGTTCCCTGGACTATAGGATGATTTTCCAAGGGCTGCAGAGCAGAGATGGCATTCACCTATCCAAGAAATGGTCAAAGTCTGTTCCGCAGCAAACTGGCTAACCCATTGAAGAGAGCTTTAAATTAGATTCATTGGTGATGAGTGAAGAAAGCCCTCAGGTAAGTAAACATTAAATGCCTATGTAGAAATGGGTAGGTCAACATCTGGGAAGCAGTGTACATAAATGCCAGTAGTATGGGAAATAGGATCCCAGATGTTGAGGCTTTAATGGACTTGGATTTAGTGGTAGTTACGGAGATATAGTTCATGGATAGCCATGATGGGGATGTAATTATACCAAGCTATACTTTATTCAGGAAGGACAGGGTAGGAAGAAGGGGTGGAGGAGTGACACTATATGTAAAAAATCATTTAAAGCTACAGAATTCCAGGGCTTACAAGGGAGCAAGGAGGCTCTGTGGATTAAATTATAGAGAGGGAACGGAAAATCCATTTGCATTGGTGTGATATACAGATCTCCTTCACAGGGAGACGTGGACAGAGATTTAATAGAGGACATTTGCAGTATTACCATGAAAGGAGATGTGTTACTGATAGGTGATTTCAATATGCCAGATGTTGACTGGCACATCCCTCCTTTAGTGTCATCTATTAGTAAGGAGATTCTGGATTCTCTACAGGGAGAACTGTTCTGGCAACTGTTAACAGAGCCCACAGATGAAGAGTCCATACTGGACCTGGTGCTTACCAATGAGGAAAGTGTTTCTGATGTCATAGTGTAGGAGATCATCTCACATCCACTGATCACCAGATGGTGTGGTTCAGTATTAGTACTAGGGCTAATAAAATCCATTCAAAAGCGAGGGTCTTAGACTTGAGCAAAACTAACTGCCAAGATGGGACAATACCTCGGTCGTTAGAGGGATGGGAACAGCTCGCATATGTTAAAAAAAATAAAAAAAAAAGCAATGGGCAAAACTGAAAGGGGTTATTTTAAGGGGAAAAAACTTTTTGTTAGAAAGGTAAAAGGAAAAGAGATCCACTATGGTTCTCAAAAGAAGTAGCTGAAAAGGTGAAGAAAAAGAACGGCCTCCATAAAATACATGTGGTCCCTTTACACAAAAGCGGAAGTAAGGATGAGTTTGAGAACTACAGTTCAGTTAGTCTGACCTCTGTGGTGAATAAATTAATGGAAATGCTGCTAAAACATAGGATACTGAAATTTCTGAAGTCCAGTGTATTGCAGGATCCGAGTCAGCATGGGTTTACTAGAGGCAGGTCTTGTCAGACAAATCTGATTGATTTATTTCTTTGGGTGATTGGAGAGTTAGACCAAGGGAGAACCCTAGATGTGGTGTACTTAGATTTCAGTAAAGCCTTTGACACAGTTTTGCACAGGCACCCTAAGAGGGTCATTCCGAGCTCCGAATAGCTGGGATGGACATCCTGTTTTACTTATTTTACAATGCACCGTAATGTTGTGTGCTTGAAGGCTTTGTTTTGTCAGTGCTTTTTTGTTATGGTGCTACTGTAGAGATCTATCCTTGATCCTATTCTTTTTAACATTTTTGGTAGTGATATTGTGGAAGGGCTGTTGGGTAAGGTTTGCGGATGATACCAAAATCTGCAATAGAGTAGACACCCAGGAAGGAGTAGATAACATGAAGAGGGATCTAGCTAAGTTTGAAGAATGGTCGAGAATTTGGCAGCTGAGATTTAACACTAAAAAATGCAGGGTCATGCATTGGGCTGTAAAAATCGAAGGGAGCAGTACAGTATAGGGGTGAAGTACTTCTGTCCACGAAAGAGAAACAGGACCTGGGTGTGATTGTTTCTGATGATCTTGAAGTGGCTAAACAGGTAGAAAAGGCGATGGTGAAAGCCAGAAGGATGCTTGGGTGGATAGCAAGAGTAATGGCCAGGAAAAAGGAAGTGATAGTGTCTGTATAAATCTTTGTGAAACCTCATTTGGAATATTGTGTGTAATTCTGGAGACCACACCTACAAAAGGATATAAACTGGGTGAAGTCAGTGCAGAGGGTGGCTACCCGTTATGGTCGGTGATCTTAACTATAAGCCATATGGGGACAGATTTAAAGATCTCAATATGTATAACTTACAGGAAAGGCGGGATAGAGGAGATATGAAATGTTTAAATACTTCCGTGGCATAAATGTACAGGAGGAAAGTTTCTTTCAATTGAAAGAAACCTCTGCAACGAGAGGGCATTAGATGAAGGTGAATAGGGATAGATGCAGGAGTAATATGTGGAAATATTTCTTTTTGTAAAGAGTGGTAGATGCCATGGAATAGTCTCCCAGTGGAGGTGGTAGAGACGAGGACAATTTCTGAATTCCAGAAACCATGGGACAAGCACAGAAGGTCTATAAAGTGTGTAGTGGGGGGGGGGGGGGGAGGGAGGGACTATAGTAATTGATATGGAAGGGCAGACTAAATAGGCCATATGATATTTTTCTGCTGTCATGTTTCTATGTTCATTATCTTCAACCTCTTAATACAAATGTTTAAAACAAGCTTTTATTTTATTTTTAGAAAGAAGGGTGAACTTGCCCATGTGGCATCCGAAAGCAATATTTTTGTTATTGATAACTGTCCAAGATCAGTGTTTCTCTCTAACAGTGTGCAGGCCAAAAATTTTCGTTTTCTTTAGTTTCATGTGTTATTTGCAGGATTTTTCATTTTTTAAAAAAATGTTCATTTCTGGGAAAATGTCATTAATAACACATGCTATCACACAGTAGTGTTCACTTTGGGTTAATAGTATGTACTATTGAATGACGGCGAAACCAAAGCTGGTTACTCACAGCAAGGATTCAGCGAAGGTGGGTAAGAAGCCCTCTTCTACCCCTATGACTTCCTCTCCCTTACCTGCTTGTTTCAGGTCCTATTGACTCTATTGTCTTGAGGTCTGCATGGCAGCCGGGGGAGCTTTGTCCGGCTGCTTTGACACTGGAATCGGGTGGCTCGGCATCCTACTTGGGTGTGGATACTCTCTCCTGTGAGCTGTGGAGACCACAGAAGGTGGTGCTATTGACCGAGAGTCCTGTGAGTCTGCAGAAGTAAGTTTCTCTGCCCTTTGTGGTGGTCTTTCTTCCCAGAGAGGGCCGATTCAGGGGCTCAATGCAGGAGCTGTGCAAGCCTTGCAGGAACAACTGACTGACGGTGTTTCACCAGTGGAAGATGAAGGAAGGGCAGCTGCAACTGTGATTATCATGCAGAACCCAGCCATCGATCTAGGAGTGCTAAAAGGTGGTTTTGGATAAGTGGTTTGCCTTTCTCCTTCCCTTTAGGACATCCTGAGATCTTCACATTAGAAACGATTTGGTCAGCTATTATAAAGCTTGATGAACGCTTCTATCAAAGGATCAAGCTTTTACTGCACAAGTTCAAGGTAATTCTGATGCCATTGTAAGAATGCTGTAAATGTATTATCCTTGAAGACTTTAACTTTTGATTTTCAAATGAAAATTACTCGCTTGGAAGGATACTCTGACTCTTTGGTCAAGGACTTAATATCTGTGAAGGCAAAAATTGAGCACCTGAATAATTTTTCCAGGTCTTCTAATTTAAGACTCGCTAATTTTCCTAAGTTGATGTCTATCTGCTAAATATGTTTAAGATGTATTTATCAGATGTTTTGAGAGTTTTGTCTGAATCACTCACGCCTATGACCAAAGTTTACTATTTACCATCCGTGAAGAAAACTTTGGGTGGTTTGCAACAAGTGGATTCCTTAGATTTCTCCAGGAACAAGCAGGAAGTCATTCCCTCACATGTGGTTGATGTCGACACAAACGGAGCCCTGTGCGGAGCATCTCCCCAGATTTCAAAGAAAGCTTTTGAGAGATGCTACCATGCATGCATGGTCCCTTTCCCACCCAAGGGTGCCATCTTGCTCAGTCTCCCTTTTTCAATGGAGCCTTACAGACATTCGTTTCATCCGCGGGAAAAAAGTTGATTTTTCTCGTACTATTTTTGTATCTTTCCGGCTTGCGCCAGCTCCTTTCTTGCCTAAGACCCACTGCAAACACACTGGGCCTCGAAACTCATTTTTGTCTTTATTTCCATTGCAGTGCTTTTGCGCCTTTTTTAACCGCAGGCTGCATCGAAGGTCTTCGACCTTGCTGGGGGTTTTTTCCCCCTAACGGCCACCGGTTTTAAGAAATGTGATTAGTGCTCCAAAAACATGTCACTCAGCAACATGAGTGTTGCCTCTGGTGCCAGGGCATAATCTGGAGGAATGTTTCTTGTCCAAGAAAATGTCCACAAAGGCCATACAGAGCCATCCTCTTAAGCAGGACGACAACTTCCAGAAGGCAGACTCAACTCTGGTTTCTCCGGTAGCCTCACGACCGAAGGCTCCTCCTGGATCCTTGGCGTCGCGTAAGGCCTCCGTGGCCCCTCCAAGGGCCCGCCAACACTCTGAGCAAGGGTCCCCAGAGCGTGCACATAAGAAGAGGAAGATCTCGAGAACCTTGTCCGGAGAAGTGGACAAACATGGGAAGTACCGTGCCCTGTCCTTTAGTCCCCACAGAGCTCCCAAGGAACGAGAACAGGAATGACCTCTGAAGGTGTCCAGGGCAGAGGTTGTGGCCTCTGGTGACTGATCGCAGTCTCCCAAGGCCCATCCCATCGAGGACCCCCTCTTCTCTTCGACGTCTGACCCGGTCACTCCGGTGTCTGTGTCCAAGAATGCGACCCCCGAATGGGAAGCACAGATGTTGGCCTTGGAATGTAGCGTTTCTGCATTCCTCACATCACAGTGGGTGCAAGCTCCTGACTTCACTGAGACCGCAGGGACCTCGACCTCGAGGACTCCCTGGGCCACTGCCACGATTGCCGAGAGCTAGACACCTTGGGCAGATCTCGATGAGTCTCATTCTTGCTCCCAATCCTTGGGAGCGAGATCTTCACAGGCGAGTGCCTTTGGCTCCAGCCATGACCCTACCTCGAAGCACTCAGGACCGGAGTTACCAGCCCTCCTGCAGCCAGAGGATTGCTACCTTTAATTATCAGCATGAAATCCAATCACAGATTAAACACTAGTGTATGTGCAGTAAACATCAAAATTTAAATGCCCTGACTTTATCAAAAAATCGGGTACCAGTGCTTGTGCTTTCATCTGAAAATTTAATTGCCCCAACTCCACTGCAGTAAAGCATATTACATGTGCTTACAAAATTTGTAATATATATATATGCGCTGAGCCTCAAATTTAAACACATAATTAAGACGTCATCACCCTGAATGGCAGTCTAAGTGCAGAGCTCCAGTGATAGCATTAGAGAATACCTGATCAGACAAAAAATTGTAGAGTTGTCTCACCCAGCAAAGGAGAAGCTTAATAGACAGCACTAGCGAAAAGGATGGCTGGAAAAAAAGCCGCTGTAGACTTAGAAGGCGTTCACTTTTAAAACAGTCCCAGGAGCAAGTACAAATCACAGCAAAATGACGTCAGAGGGCAATGTGATGGAAATGGGCCAAAGAGATAGCCCAGGGCGCACAGAAAAAAGCAACATAAAGTCATGGGAAGAACTGAAAGAGTGGTTTGGGGGTGGAGACATTTTGAAGTGCATGGATGGATCACGGAGCTGAAGACTGACTTAAATGAGCTGTGCCATAGGTTGGGCAAAACAGAAGGTCATTTAGAAGAACAGGAAATCAAAATACATGAGCAACAAGCTAATTCAGTGATAAGCTATCAAGCAGATTTGTTGTTCAAAATCAAAGGAGAACCGATCACATTGATGAAACATCTGAATTTGGGGTTTAACGGAGGAAGAAACCATGTTAAATTACCCAGCCTTTGTTGAACTCTGTAGAGCCACTATTTCAGCTGCAGGCCTGAGTACTGAGGACATTTGTTACAAAATCGAGTGGGCCCATTGAGCCCTGGGGCCAAGAAGAGAGCAGACCTCGTGATATAGTAGCATGTTCCATGACTTCACCACGAAGGAGCTCATGATGATGGCGGCCCATAAAATAGGCAAAACACAGAAGTAGACGTACCTGCCGCTTCGGAGCACGCCCACGCCTTGCGGGCCCGCGCCTGAGGGCCTCGCCAGAGGGCCCTTTGGCGTGGCCCTTAGGCGTGGCCCTTAGGCGTTGATCCGTGGCGTCCGTTGCTATGGGTGGCATTGATGACATATTGTGGACTAGATTGATGTGCTGCTATTTTGTGGTAACTTGCTGTTCCTTGTTCCTCTTCTTCTCCTATCTGTTTGACTGTCTCTGTCCTCTTCTCTGTCCTATCATATAAATGGCATTCTTTTCTGTTTTTCCTCAAATGATATAGTATTGTAAACCACTCTAATGCCTCTGGCCTGAGCGGTATATCAAATTTGAAATAAACATAAACATAAACATATACTGATATTTCAGTTTTCACAATGTGAAAACACAGGGAGTACCATATTGTGAATAAAAGACTGCGAGATGAAAATGTGCATTATAGGTGGTTATTCCCGTTTGGTCTACAATACACAATAGCCAGGAAAACTGTGGCAAAAATGGTTGAAGTAATCCAAGGCCTTCAGCGAGCGGGTTGGTCCAAGCTACTGGTATATAACTCATCAAATACTCTTAACCCCAGTGCTTCAAGGAAGGACATAACCTCACCATCTAGATGGCAGCAGGCACCAATGGGAGATGAAAAATTGAGGAGACAGAAGGCCCCTAAAGACAGAGTACAGGGAGGACTTTGTCTGCGATGACCCTGTAACTGTCATGGAGTGTGAGGCTAAATGCCCTTTGAGGATGTTGCAGAATGTATTATATAATTGTTTATATAAGATACGTTTAAAACTCCTAGGAGATATTGAGAGGCTCATGATTGCTCTCTGTCATGTGTGGGTTGAATGAGGGTGGGAAGGGCAATGAATCGGGTATCTAGTTAAGTTTGAGAAGTGGCTGTCTGGGGATGACTATACACCTCTGTAAGTTGGAGCATGCAGTAGTGGTAATCAGGGATCGGGAAGGGAGGGGGCTGGGGGGAGAGGTGTGGGAATGTTGGGAAGGGTGGGGAGGGGGATAGAAGGAGAAGGATGGGGGAGGGGATTTGGAGGGATGGGATACTGAGGATCCCTTCTAATTAATGCATCACTGGTGAGTTTCAACAATGGCTGACCTTAAAATTATGACCCTTAATGTTAAGGGTCTAAACTCACCTTATAAATGCCGAGCACTGTTTAAGGAATGTAAAAGGTTACAAGGTAACATTGTGTTCATTCAGAAGACACACTTGTTAAGCCGAGATGAGGTGAGGATTACTAATCCACAGTATAATCAGAAATTCTCCAGGAACAAGCAGGAAGTCTGTTCTCACATATGGATGACGTCGGCATCGACAGAGCCCGCATGGAGCATTTCCCCAGCTTTCAAAAAAGCCTTTGGGAATGCCACCATGCATGCGTGATTCCCTTCCTGCCCAAAGTTGCCATCTTACTCAGTCTCCCTTTTTCCACAGAGCCCTTCAAACATGCATCTCGTCCCCGGAAAAATGTTTCTCCGTTTTCAACCAGTTTTTGCTCTACCGGCCTTTGCCGGTCCTCTTCCCCCGAGGACACCTCCTTCCTGGAGTTCGTCCGGGACATGGCGCAGGCCCTAGTGCTTGCCACCGAGTCGGAGGATGAGCCCCACGCTGAGTAGCTTAATATCCTGCAATACGAAGCTCCTCCGAGGGAGGTGCTCTCAGTGCCTGTTCCTCCCATTCTGAACCACCTCCTGCCCCTCATGTGGGAGACCCCAGCCTCTGTCCCGATTGTGAGCAAGTGCCTGGACAAGTTCCTAAAGACGGTAGAGAGAACAAAGACTGTGATATACACAATCAGAAGCAAGGTAGAAGAAAACATATCTCAGTAGTACACTATAACAAGGAATTTATTTATTTTATTTATTTATTTGTAAGTCTCTTATATACCGCCACTTCCCAAGATCAGTGGCGGTTTACATCTAACAATAAGAAATACATATAACAGCGCATTGATAAACATGTACATTGAACAGTAGTCAGAACTAAAATGCAAGTAGTATAAGCATAGTTTGCGACTATTTACAGGTTTTTACAATATTTATAAATATATATACAGATCAGGTTTCATCATATGTTCAGTAAAAGGGAGTAGTGTTGGGAATATTAGAGCAGATGAGTGCCTCGGTGAATTATGGAGGCCTTGGTGAATTATGGGAGGTCTTGTCCAATTTATTATCTATGTTAGAGTAGTATTGTGTAAATAGGTATGTTTTTAAATCTTTTCGGAAAAGTTTTAGGTCTTTTATCTCTCTTAATTGGGGAGGGAGATTATTCCACAATGAAGGAGCTACGAATGAGAATGCCGTGTTGCTTGTAATGCGTTTTGTTTTTATGATTGAGTTAGGCACTAAGATAGTATTGAGGTTATTTCTCCTTCTTATTCTGTTCTCTGAAAGATTATGAATCAATGTAGATAGGTAAGATGGTGCAATTTGATTAATTAATTTGAATGTGATCAGTAGGATTTTGTATTGGATCCTACTTAGTATATGTAGCCAGTGCAGAGAATAGAGTATCGGAGTAATGTGAAATTATTCTTGCCGTTACATTTTGGGCCATTTGTAGAATTTTTAGGTTCTTTTTAGGTACTCCTGATAGAATTCCATTACAGTAGTCAATATGTGGGGTTATTAATGTTTGCGTGACAGTTCGGAAGTCTTCTCTTTCTAAAAGGGGCCTCAATTGTTGTATTGATCGAAGCTTATAATAAATTGTTTTGGTTGTTTTCTTAATGTGGTTAGTGAAATTAATGGCCTTGTCAAGGGTGACTCCCAAGTATTTAATCTCTTCTTTTATGGGAAGGGTAAAGTTCAGGATTGTGATGTCAGCTGGTGGTGTGTAATTTATGTTTTTTGAAGTGATTAGTATCTGTTTTCTTGAAGTTAATTTTCAGATTATTTGAGCATAGCCATTTTTCAGCTTCCATGAGGCAGCTTGATATTATGTCATAGTTTGGATCATGTATATCGAATGCAGTATACAACATAATATCACCAGCATATATGTGATAGTTCATTTTGTATTTCTGGAAAAAGGTACAAATTGGTTGAAGATATATGTTGAATAAGAGGGCCGATAGTGCAGAGCCCTGGGGTATTCCTTGTTCTTGAGGAAAGGGTAGTGATGAGTCCTGATTAACTTTTACAAATTGTGTACAGTCAGATATGTAAGATCTAAACCAGTCTAGCGTTGTTTTCCTTAATCCTATTTGACAGAGTCTTGATAGTAGTATGTTGTGATTTACACTGTCAAAGGCAGCAGATATATCAAGGAATACCAGTAGGAATGCTTGTTTTGTATTATCTAGACCTCTATTGATAGTGTCCAGGAGTGCAAGGAGGAGGGTCTCTACACTGTGAAATGGTCGAAATCCATATTGGTGATCATCAAGAGGGGCATATGTATCAATAAAGTCTTGGAGTTGTAATTGTACAACCTTTTCGATAATTTTGGTCAGAAAGGGAATGCTGGCAATTGGGCGATATGAAGTTGGGTCTCTCTCATTTAATGTTTTATTTTTCAAAATCGGGCAGATTGCAGAGTTTTTTAGTTCTTGTGATAATTTCCCTTGCTGAAGGGAATTGTTTACTATATTTAGAATAAAGGGGGCAAGATCTTGTTTTGTTGTTTTTGATCCATGTGACAGGACATGGATCAAGGATGGATGTTGTGGTGTTGATATTCAATATTATATTTAATAATTGTTTGTTGTCAATAGGCTGGAAAGAGTTCCATGTATTGTTGTTTAGAGATGTTATGGGATCAGGTATTGGTATTGGGGATAGTTTGTTTGCTAAATCTGACAAGCTAATATGGATAGATTGGTTATTGGTGGTAGGAGCTTTTGATAGCGATTTTACAATTTCAAAAAGTTCCCTCAGACGATTAATAGCCTTAGTTAATATTGAGGTATGATGTTGCTTTTTGGTGTTATTGATTGCTGATCTGTATATGTTAAGAGTTGAGATATAAAGATCTCTAAACTCCGGTGTTCTCTTTACTCGCCATTTGTTTTCTATTTTTCTCAGCTTCTTTTTAATAGAGGCAAGTTCTTGTGTGTACCATTTTTCTGAGGACCTTTTGTAGGGCTTGTTAGTTTTGTTAGGTAATGGTTTGGAAGCTTCTTTTATTACAGTATTCCATTTAGTAATGGCTTCATCAATGTCGTTTGAGTATGTATTTAGCTGTGGTAATATTGTATCTAGAAATTCTTCAGGTCTAAATGAACAAAATTTCGGCTCTTTACGGGTTGCAGTTTGCTGAGGGGAGGAGGTGGAGGGAATATGGATAGCATTTGTAGGAAGGAGTACAGGGTGTGAGTAGTAACTAATGGGGTAGTTAAGGGGTTATATGCATGTTCATACTAGATAAGGATGTGTATATGGGCACATAGGGCATGAACATGTGTGCACATGCATGTGTGTATTTGGTCATGCATGCATGCCCAGCAAAGGTAGGCTGTGGGTGTGTGTATGTGCATGCCATGTAGGTGTATTGTGCATGTACAAGGGTGAGCAGGCACGTGCATGTATGCCAGGTGTGTAGCACAGGGGTGACATAGATAACATGCTCTGGGATGGAGCATGGGAGTATGCATACCTATACGAGCATGTGTGGGGCATGGGTCTTGTGCTCAAAGCCTACAAAAGTTAAAAATTAAAACTGAAGTCTCTCTGAATTTGAAATTCTCAGCTTTACTATGAGTTCATGTCAAGATTATCAATTATGAATTTAATTTTTTTCCATTTATTGTCTATTCACAGCAAACACATAATAAAACAATTCCAAATACACAGAGATGTTTAACTTCCATTGCCTTCCCCTACCTCTTTCTACCCCCCCCCCCCCGATCCCCTACCATACTTCATACATAACAAGGTAAAATGAAGGAAAACAAACACTACACCAAATTGTGTTAGTTTCATTAAACACCTTCATTTCTATAGCCCATTCAGTGATCTGTTCCTGTATCTTGGTTCATTGTAAGTAGGGAGACCACACCTGCAAGAAAGGCATTAACTTCATGTGTCTTAATGCTCTGAGCCTATACACTATGTAAAGATTCTGCTTTTGGGCTATAACCTACTTTAATTTAGGGGCTTCCGTACATTTCAAGATTGTGCTATCATGAGCCTTGCTGCTGTACAACCTATTTTTAAGATCATATAATATTTGTCTGGTATCCATCATCTTTTATGTTTAATAATGCCAGTCTTAGTCCAATTTTAATATTTTCACCTACCATTTTAAAGCTCCACTGACTCAGAATGGTTGTATTTTATCAGAGCTCCACCATATGCGCAAGAAAGTACCCAGGGATCCATATTCTCTCCAACAGTATGCCCGATCCCCATATAATTTTTGTAACCTCTGTGGAGTGAGATACCAACGATACCGCATTTTGAAGTTATGTTCTAAAATATTTCTAGCAAGGATCCCTTTAAAGAGACCTTTATATATAGATTCCCGCCATTTCTCGTCCCATGATTGTTCAGGTCGGTTGCCCATGCTGCCTTGTGCCTCCATGATTTCTCACATGTTTTGCCCATAGCTATTTATTTTATGTATTTATTTATTAACAGGTTTTTTTAATACAGCTTTATCATTTTAGTCAAAGCAGTTTTGCATTGCAACTTAAACTTGGTAATGTACATTAAAACAGGGACATTGATAACTTGGATTCTTCTGAGGCAATGGAGGGTTAAGTGACTTGCCCAAGGCCACAAGGAGTGCTAGTGGGAATCAAACCCTGGTCTATCTGTTCCTAAGCCAGTGCTCTAACCACTAGGCTACTCCTCCACTCCATGTATATTTTGGCAACAGCCCCTTTAGTTGTGCCACTCTCAAAAAAAGGTATCTACGTTTCTGGAATGCTTGTCTTGTTGGATTGTACTAGTTGTTTGATTACAGTAGTGTATCACCTGGGAGTACATATAGTAATCTGTTGAAGGTAGGGAATATTCTTCCTGTAGTTCTCCAAATGATACTCATTGCCCGCTCTCTCTAAATTGACTTACATAGCATATGCCTCCCTGTGCCCACCGGTTAAAGACGGCACTATGTATTCTCCAGGACCAAGCAGGAAGTCAGTCCTCACATATGGGTGACGTCGGCGCCGACGGAGCCCTCGCGGAGCAATTTCCCCAGCTTTCAAAGAAAGCCTTTGGGAATTGCAGCGCGCATGCGCGGTCCCCTTCGCGCCCAATGGTGCCATCTTGCTCAGTCTTCTTTTTTCCACGGAGCCCTACAGACGCTGTTTGTGATCGCCGCTGAAAAAGTTGATTTTATTTACTATTCTTTTCTCGGTTCGACGCCGGATCCTTTTCCCGCCCGGACCCGATACGCCGGTATCGAGTCCGTTCTTAATTTTTTCGGTTTTTGTCCTTCGTGACTAGCGTTCGCGCCATTTTTCTTTTTTCACTGGCAGCCCTGTCTCTTGACCTCGCAGGGGCCCTTTTTCCCCCGATGGCTGCCAGCGGGTTTAAAAAGTGTGATCGGTGTAAGAAACTTATGTCTCTTACTGACACACATGACTGCTGCCTCCGCTGCCTCGGACCCGATCATGACCCGATGATCTGTGGTCCGTGTGGCAAAATGTTCTCAAAAGCGTTGAGGAGTCGGCAGCATCAAAAAGAACGAATCTTCTCTGACTCCACGACCGGCCGGGCACGGACCTCGTCAGAGGCTTCGACGTCCCGGGACTCCGGTCCTGAGCATCGTCGGAGTTCCTCTGAGCGGGGGTCTCCTGCCCGGGAACATCATAGGAAGTAGAAGCCCGCGAGGGTGGCGTCGGTGGACGCTCCTGGTTCCTCGAGGGCCAGGTCGCATAGCCCCGATAGCCGTACCGGGTCCTCGGAGTCGGAGAGGCCTTCGAAACATCCTCGTCTCGAGATGGAGTCTCCTGGACACGTGAGTACTGTAGTCCTCGTGGACTCGCCTCCAAAGGAGCCGACGTCGGGCCCGACGCCATCGGGGCCCGAGTCGGGGGCTGCTGGGTCTCCTGAGCTCGGACTCAGGTTGACGGCCTTGGAGAGCAGTTTCGCTGCCTTCATGGACCAGCAGTGGGCATTGATCGCTGGCCTCGCCAGTGCATCTGCCCCAACCACCGGGACATCAACGTCCAAGTCGACCCCGGAGACCGAGCCGATCCTCGAGTCCATGCGAGCTCGAGTCGATCCTCGGTCACGGTCTCCCTCGGCCTCCTGTTCGGGACCGAGGTTGTCGACGCCGGCCTCGGTGTCGGAGCGGAGGGCATCGGTGCCCGCCCGACTGAAACCGCTCGATTCCTCCTCCGAGGAGTCGGGCTGGGAGACGGAGGACGAAGAGTCACCAGGTACTTTTCAGACTCTGTGCGTCCCATCGGACTCGCCCGAGTCCGAGCCTCGGAGACGACACCCCCCCCCCCGGAGGACACCCGGTTCTCGGACTTCATGCGGGATATGGCCAAGGCCTTGGCATTCCCCACGGATCCCGAGGAGGAGCCTCGAGCCGAAGAGCTCGATGCCCTCCAGTATGACTCTCCCCCGAAGGAGGCCTTTACTGTACCGGTTCCTCTGATGCTGGAGCGACTTCTCTTCCGCATGTGGGAGAGTCCAGCGTCGGCGCCGGTGTTAAGCAAGCGGGTCGATTCCATTTATCGAGTCCGCAAGAGCCCCGGGTTCCAAAAGGCACAACTACCGCACCATTCCATGGTGGTGGAATCGGCCATGCATCGACTCAAGAGTCAGAAGATGCACTCCTCGGTGCCTCCCGGACGGGAGGCCCGGAATCTGGATGCCCTCGGTAGGAAGTGCTTCCAGGGCTCTATGCTTGCTTGTCGAGTCCAGACCTGCCAGCTCTACATGGGCATGTATCTCCGAGACCTGGCAAAGGAGATTGCCGGGTTCTCTGCTGGTCTCTCCGAGGAACCTTTGCAGAGGTTCCAGGCCTTGTCCACTGGTATTCGGGAGTGCTCAAAGTTTATCTCTCGAGCAGCCTACGATGGCTTCGAAGCATCGGCTCGGGTAGCCGGAGCTGGCATCGGTGCCCGCCGACAGGCTTGGCTTCAGTCATCCGACCTCGAGCCATGGGTACAGGACAAGTTGGTCGATGTCCCCTGCAGAGGTGAAAACCTCTTTGGTAAGCCCATGGCTGAAAAGGCTGCACAGATCGTGACCGAGACTCTGACCAGGACTCGGCTGTCCAGGAAAACCTCTGCCGCTCCTCCTCAGAAGAAGGACTCGGGGAAAAAAGCCCTTTTACTTGAGGAAGGCGGCTGCCTATAAACACTACTCTCATTATCAGGCCTCAGCAGCTCCCCAACAGGGTCAGCAGACCAAGGGACGGGGTAATGGGTCCCGTAGGCAGCAGGCCCCCAAGCCTACAACACTGGCCCCTGCTCAGCAGGGTGGGGGGTTTTGACTCCATCAGCATAGCCTCTTTCCCTCCGCTGGTTTCTCTCAGCACAGGGGGCCGGCTGGTCCATTTTGCCCACAGGTGGTCAGCCATCACATCAGATACCTGGGTGCTTCATATAGTTAAAAAAGGCTATCTTCTACACTATCACCAGGTACCTCCCTCCTACTTTCCAGGGGAGCCTCCAAGACTCCCTCTGCACAGGGACTTACTCCTTCAGGAGTTGGCAAGTCTTCTTCAGGAACAGGCTGTGGAACCAGTGCCCCACCACCTGAGAGGTCACTGTTTTTATTCCAGGTACTTTCTGATACCAAAAAGAACAGGAGGCCTCAGACCCATCCTGGACTTGCGAAACCTCAACAAGTTCCTGGCAAGGGAAAAGTTCAAGATGCTTACCCTTGGAATCCTGCTGCCCTACCTCCAGCAGGGAGACTGGCTATGCTCCTTGGATCTAAAGGATGCCTATACTCACATCCTTATTCATCCAGACCACAGACAATATCTCAGGTTTGTTGTGGGAGGAAATCATTACCAGTACAGAGTACTGCCCTTTGGCCTATCCTCCGCCCCCAGGGTGTTCACCAAATGCCTAGCAGTGGTGGCGGCCTATCTAAGACTTCAAGGCCTTTTTGTGTTTCCATACCTGGACGACTGGCTCATCAGAGCCCAGTCTTCCCAAGAGGCCACTCAGGCCACTCATCGCACTGTGACTCTACTCCAGCACTTGGGATTTGTCATAAACTTTGCAAAGTCCACTTTGCTCCCCTCTCAAAATCTCGAATTCATAGGCGCCAGGTTGAACACACTTCAGGCGTGGGCCTTCCTGCCTCTGGACAGGGCCCAAAGGCTCATGGATCTCGCCAGCCTCTTTCACAGCAATTCCCTGGTCTCTGCCAGGCAATTTCTGAGACTGCTTGGCCATATGGCTTCCACGGTCCATGTGACCCCCAATGCCCGCCTGAACATGCGACCTGCTCAGTGGTGCCTTCGCACTCAATGGCATCAGGCCACGGAGAGCCTGGCGGACTCAGTACAGATATCCGACCTGCTGGTCTCTTCTCTGTGGTGGTGGCTTCATCTGCCAAACTTGGTGCGGGGGGTGGATTTTCAATCTCCTCCCCCTTCTCAGGTTCTGACAACCGATGCTTCTCTCCTGGGTTGGGGAGCACATTGCCAAGGGACATGTACTCAAGACCTCTGGACTCCTTGGGAGTCTGCTCAGCAGATAAACTTCCTGGAGCTCAGAGCCATTCGCCTAGCTCTGAGAGCCTTCTCCCACCTCACTTCTCACCAGTCTGTGCTGGTCCAGACAGACAAGTCGCAATGTTCTACGTGAACAAACAATGAGGCACAGGCTCCTTCCCTCTCTGTCAGGAGGCACAAAAACTGTGCTCTTGGGCCGTCCTTCACGGCATCCTCCTCAAAGCTGTCTATCTCCCAGGTCAAGAAAATTACCTGGCAGACAAGCTGAGCAGGATCCTCCAACCACACGAGTGGAGATTGGATCCGTTGGTGGTTCAGCGGATTTTTCTCAAATGGGGCCTCCCCACTATGGATCTCTTTGCCAGTTCTCTGAACCGGCAACTTCCCAGATTCTGCTCTCGACAACCGCATCCTCTCAGAGTAGCGGCGGATGCTTTTCTGATTCCATGGTCCACAGGCCTCTTGTATGCCTTTCTTCCCATGCCACTGGTGTCTCAGACGCTCTTCAAGGTTCTCAGAGACAGAGCCTCCATGATCCTAGTGGCTCCCCGGTGGCCGAGACAGCCTTGGTTCCCGCTTCTGATGCAGCTGGCGGTGGACACTCCTCTTCCTCTGGGGTTTCAACCCGATCTCCTGTCACAGGATCAGGGGACTCTCCTGCACCCCAACCTCCGGTCCCTTCATCTGATGGCCTGGCTGCTGAAAGGGTAGTCCTTGCTCCCCTCCTGCTGCCTCGTGAGGTAGAAGAGGTCGTCTTGGCCTCCAGGTGGCCCTCCACCCGTAAGTCCTACGCTCTTAAGTGGCGTAGGTTCTCCGTGTGGTGTGCTCATCAGTCTGAGAATCCCTTCTCCTGCTTGGTGGCAGTGGTCTTGCAATATTTGCTTTACCTCTCCAATCTGGGCCTTAAGTCCAACTCTGTCAGGGTTCACCTCAGTGCTCTCTCTGCGCATCACGCACCAGTGGATGGCAGGCCTCTTTCCAACCACCCTTTGGTGGCTCTTTTTCTCCGAGGCCTCCTCTTCCTTAAGCCTCCTTTGCGCCCACCAGCCCCTGAATGGGATCTGAATGTGGTCTTGCAGCAGATTACCTGTCCGCCCTTTGAATCTATGGCTACCTGCCCTCTTCATTTTCTTTCCTGGAAAACCTTGTTTTTGGTAGCCCTTACCTCTGCTAGGCGCGTTAGTGAACTGCAGGCCCTATTGTCTGATCCTCCTTACACTAGGTTCTACAGGAATAGGGTAGTCTTACGGACTCACCCTAAGTTTCTTCCAAAAGTGGTTTCTCCTTTTCATCTTAACCAGGAGGTGGTTCTTCAGACTTTCTTTCCCAGGCCGCACTCCAGCCGGGCTGAGATGGTCCTGCATACCCTGGACTGTAGGAGGGCCTGTCCTTCTACCTTGACCGTACGCGGGAGCATAGGAGGGCTGTTCAGCTCTTCATTTCTTTTGACCCCAATAAGGCTACCTGTCTCCAAGCGTACTTTGTCCATATGGGTTGCTGACTGTATCGCTTGGGCTTATGGGGCAGCCGGCCTCTCGTTGGAGGGTCGTGTCACGGCTCATCGTGTTAGGGTGAAGGCTGCGTCAGTGGCTCATCTCCGCTCTGTTCCGTTGGCAGACATCTGCCGGGCCGCTACTTGGTCTTCAAGCCAGACTTTTGCGGCCCATTACTGCCTGGAGAGGGAGTCCTGCACGGACAGTGCTTTCGGTCAGGCAGTCCTCCATAATCTCTTTGAGGTCTAGGCAACTCCTACCCTCCGGCCCTGGTGTTGGGCTACCGGTCGGGGGCGTTTTCAGAGAAGATTCCTTCCTTCTGTGCTACTGAGCTAGAGGGAGCTCATTTTTCCGCTTGAGGTCTCCGGTAGCCTTAAGCTAGGGAGTCCCATATGTGAGGACTGACTTCCTGCTTGGTCCTGGAGAAAGAGTAGTTACTCACCTGTAACAGGTGTTCTCCAGGAGCAGCAGGAATCAGTCCTCACAACCCTCCCTCCTCCCCTTGGAGTTGCAGTCCTCTCATTTCGTTTTTGCTAATTTTATTTGCTGTCTTTTAGCTATGTCATCAGACTGAGCAAGATGGCACCCTTGGGCGGGAAGGGGACCGCGCATGCGCGCTGCAATTCCCAAAGGCTTTCTTTGAAAGCTGGGGAAATTGCTCCGTGAGGGCTCCGTCGGCGCCGACGTCACCCATATGTGAGGACTGATTCCTGCTGCTCCTGGAGAACACCTGTTACAGTTGAGTAACTACTCTTTCCAGGGGGGAAGTCTATATTGTTCACCACAGAGATCATCTTTGAATATCCTTTGATTCCATACCAGATTTTTTTCCACTTTTGCCATATTTTCAATGTAATATTAATAAAAGGGTTATCGCATGCCTTCATATTTGGGTTATTTCCCAATTCCCAAATAACTTCTCCTTTATGATGGCACCCGAGGCACGTCGTCTCTATTTCCACCCATTCATAGGTCTCATGGGACCACCATTCCATTTTCAAGCGTATCCAGGCAGCTTAATAGTACCTACTGATTAGGGGGACTCCAATTCCTTCTTCCTCTTTTCCGCAGCAAAAGATGTTCCTGGCTATCCGGGGTCTTTTGACGTTCCAATTAAATCTCACTTCTATTCTGTATTTTGTCCAAAAAAGGTCTAGGTACCCCTATTGGTAGGGTCATAGAAAGGTACAAGAGCCAAAATAGAACAATCATTTTGACCATCGCTCTACAGCCCAACCAAGAGTCCCATATTCTCCCATCTATCCATATCATTAGATAATTTTTTCCCCACAGTGGGGGATAGTTAACCCTAAAGTGCTCTCCCACATGGGGGGTCAACTGGACTCCCAGGTATTTGATGCTCTCATGAGCTTATTTAAACAGGAACAATCGCTTCAGCTCTTCCACTTGATTTGTCGCAAGTGAGATATTCAGTAGTTCTGATTTTGATGCGTTAATGTGGAAACCTGCAACCACTCCATAGTTTTCTAACTCAGTTAATACAGCTGTTAAGGTGGGCTTAGAGTTGGTCACTACAAATAGGATGTCATCTGCAAAAAGTAAGAATGTGTGTGCCTTTATGTTATAAAATAACTTATGTTGATGGTTTCTCTAATCCTTTGTGCTAATGGTTCCATTGTCAATATGAACAATAGAGGGGATAGAGGGCACCCCTACCATGCCCTCCAAAATAATTCAAAGGACTGCGTGTATGAGCCATTAATCTTTAGACAAGATAAGGGAGATTT
The DNA here is from genome assembly GCA_033557465.1 of Ichthyophis bannanicus. Lineage (NCBI taxonomy): Eukaryota > Metazoa > Chordata > Amphibia > Gymnophiona > Ichthyophiidae > Ichthyophis > Ichthyophis bannanicus. The sequence continues at coordinate 1,153,884,331 of CM066032.1, forward strand.
ATATAGAAGTTGGATCCACTTTTAGATATTCCCCAGTTATTTCTATCTTCTACAAAGTTTTAAATTGACAGTGAGCTAGCCATTTTTAACACTTTTTCAGCGTTGACAGCCAGCAGGGTGAGGCCATCTAATCCCTTCGTTCCCTGCCACATTAAATCGAGTACTTTCCTAATGTTGTCCAAAGTCTGCCAACCCAGAACAAAACTGGATTGATTGGAGTGAACCAGTTTGGCCAGTAACGGCATTAGCCTGTTTGCCAATACTCTCGCAAAGATTTTTAAGTAATTTCCTAGTAATGATATAGTTCTATAAGACCCACATTCGCTGAGATCCTTTCCTTCTTTGTGTAGTATACTCACTCTGGTGAACTGTAGGGAGTCAGACATCTGGTGAGCTGTCCCAAACCAATTAACCATCTTAGTGAGTGGTTCTACTAAAGCACTCCCAAATATTTTATAGAATCGGTTGGGTTGTCCGTCCAATCCCGGTGCCTTATTAGGGGGGAGACTGGATTCCACAGAGTATGGAGATTGGTTTAGATAGTTCCTCAGCTTCGGTGACAGATATGTTTGGTAGTTTAACTCCGTCCAGATAATTTTGTATTTCTGACGGTTCGGGAGTCTTTTCCAGGGAGTACAATTGTTGGTAAAACTGAACGAAACGTTCCTTGATCCGCTAACCACAGCATGGCACCCCTTATCTTTAATTTTAATATAGTTCCTAGTCATCATTTTCTTTAATTTATTAGCCAACAACTGCTCTGGTTTATTGCCATATTCAAAGTAGGTTTGTTTTAACAAATTAAGCTTATGGTTGATATCGTTTAACTATTTCTCTTTAAAATCTATGGTTTTCAGCTAAGCTTCTCCTCATTGCGATGGAGGAGTGGCCAGCTTTAAGCTCTTGTTCTATATAATGTTCCTCCCTATCGCACTTTCAATGGGTCCCTAAGGATATAAATTTTCCCCTGAGCACTGCTTTTAAGCTGTCCCATATCATACCTGGGGAGCGTTCAGGGTTAGTCAATCACCGATATCTTCCAGTATCTGTTGTGTGACCTCATGATCATCTAACAAAGATTCATTTAATTTCCACCATGATTGATTGTATTTTAGAGGGCTTACAATTAAGTGGCTTACTACAGGGGCATGATTGGACCACGTACTCTCTTTAATTACGCAGTTCTCTACGGTAGATACTAGGGTCTTGTCAATTAATAACAAATCAATTTGAGAGTAAGAGTTGTGCTGGGGAGTAGGTTGAATAATCACACCGCCTCCCATTCTTTGTTTGCCAAATATCCACCACCTCCAAGTCTGAGTTGTTTTAGTCTAATTCTATGTATTTTGGACATTGAGGAGGAACCTAACATGGGGTTAAACGCCATGTTAAAGTCTCTGCCCATTATAATTTTTCCTATGGCTACCTCTAATATAACTCAATGTATAGCCTGAAAAAAGTCAGCTTGGTTGGTATTTGGTGCATACACATTTATCAACTTGTATGCAGTATTTCCCCACTTAGTTTTATCAGGTTATCTCCCCTCTTGATCTTTATATACCTCAGTAATTTGATGGGCTATGTTATTGAACAGCAAAATCCCCACTTCTACCTTTTTTCCTCCACCTTGTTAGATGCAAAAAAAGCGTAGTTACTCACCTGAAACAGGTATTCTCCAGGGACAGCAGGAATCAATCCTCAAATATGGGTGACATCTGCACCGACTGAGCCCATGCGGAGCATTTCCCCAGCTTTCAAAGAAAGCCTTTGGGAATGCCACCACGCATGCGTGGTCCCCTTCCCACCAAAAGGTGCCATCTTAGTCAGGTGCCATAGCCCCTTCAAGAAGATGGCAAAAATATACAGCAACTCCAAGGGGAGGAGGAAGGGTTGTGAGGACTGATTTCTGCTATCCCTGGAGAACACCTGTTACAGGTGAATAACTATGCTTTCTCCAGGAACAAGCAGGAAGTCAGTCCTCACATATGGGACTCCTTAGCTACAGGCTACTGAGGACCTGTAGGAAAAAACACAGCATCGCTGTGAGCAGTTGTCAGTGAAAGCTAAAGGCAGCCCGAGGACCCCGGGTCCATGAATGGCCACACTCCCGGTAGCTGGAACAAGGAGGGTCGGAGTTGCTTAAACCCCGAACAGATTACGGAGTACAGCCTGGCCGAAGGCAGCATCCCGACGGGACTCCCTCCAGGCAGTAATGCACAGTGAAGGTGTGAGTGGAAGACCAGGTGGCGGCCTGGCAGATGTCTGCCAGTGGCACCAAGCACAGACTAGCAACAGATGTTGCCATCACCTGGACATTGTGAGCCGTGACTCAGCATTCCAGGGGAAACCCAGCCTGAGCCTGGGCAAAGGCGATGCAGACCGCCACACAGACGGACAAGGTATGCTTGGTGACCGCCAGCCCCAAGTGGCTGGGGTCGAAGGAAACAAAAAGCTGCCCAGATCTGTGGTGGTCCTGAGTCCACTGCAGGTAGAAAGAGAGCCCTCTTATTAGATAATCTAGGGTGTGAAAAATTGCTGACACCCGGTTGTATGGGGCTTTGGGAAGAAAATGGGCAGCACTATCCCTTGATTGAGATGAAACTCTGAAACAACCTTCGGAAGGAACTTGAGGCAAGTCCGCAGAACCACCCAGTTCCTATAGAGCCTCGTGTACAGTGCCTTAGCCTGGAGCTCAATGACCTGGAGCTCAATGACTCTCCGGGAGGAGGTGAGAGCTATCAAGGAGGCCACCTTCCACAACAGGTGCCGCAGTGGGCAGATAGCCAGGGGCTCAAAAGGTGGCTTGGTCAGCTGCGTGAGGACCAAGTTGAGGTCCCATTCTGCTGGAGAAGGGTGGGTAGGGGGCATGGAAAGAAGCAGGCCTCACATGAAACGAGAGACAAGTGGTAGCCCTGAAAGAGGTTTGTCCTCAGTGGGGTGGTGATTCACTGAGATGGCATTCAGGTGAACCCTGACTGAGTTAGACTTCAGCCCTGGCTGCGAGAGGTGGAGCAGGAACTGCAAGACCAAACTGGTGGGGCATGAAAATGGGTCCGCTCAGAGCTCTGAGCAGCACACCGAGAACCAACGCCACTTTAAGGCGTAAGCCCATCTGGTCGAACCCTTTCGTGAGGCCAAAAGAATGTCGATCTCCAGGGGGAGATGGTAGGAGGCTAGAGTGACCCGCTCAGCTGCCAAGCCGTGAGGGACAGGGACCTCAGATTGGGGTGGAGAAGCAGACCCTCCTCCTGCATTAGCAGCTCCGGTGAGAACCAGGACCAGGGGGCACTGTCAAGAGACAGAGCAACAGGGGAAAGCAAGGCTTATGAGAATCATCGAGGCCCTGTCCCGCTGGACCTTGAGAAGGGTCCAGGCAATGAGGGGTGTGGCGGGGGCGGGGAAGGCATATAGTAACCCCGTGTCCCATGAGATGATGAAGGCATTGGGGGCCACCCTGCTCGGGTGCGGGAGGGGACTGCAGAACAGAGGAAGCTGAGTTTGCTGGGCTGACAATTCTAGGTCCAAAGTCCCCCAATACTGGAAGAGGCACTGTGCCATTCGGGGACACAGGTGCCACTCGTGCGGCCAGAGGACTCTGGCGAGCCTGTCTGCCAATGCATTGTCCTGACCCGGGAGGTAAGTGGCCCAGGCTGTCATGTCCTGGCTCACCACAAAGGAGCACAGGGCTGTCGCCTCCGAACAGAGGCTGTACGAGCCGGTACACCCCTGTTTGTTCACATAGAACATCGTGACCTGGTTGTCCGTCTGAACCAGCACCGCTTGGTGCTGCAAGAGGTCTCTGAAGACCATGAGAGTGAGGCGAATGGCCTGGAGTTCCAGCAGGTTGATCTGCTGCTGGGACTCCTCGAGGGACCAGGACCCCTGAGTGCACCATCCCTTGCAGTGGGCTCTGGGGCTTTGAAGGGCATACTGTGAAGCAGGTTCCAAAACTCCTGCCACCAAGCCAGAGACTGTGCCACGCTGGCAAAGACCGAGATAGAGTCTCAAAAGCGGCCGGTCGACTGCACCCATTGCGCCCGGAGGCACCACTGCGTCGCCCGCATGTTGAGACAAGCATTCTGCACGACATGGACTGTGGAAGACATGTGGCCGAGAAGGCAAAGCATCGTGCGTGCTGGGACAGCGCCACAGCACCGCACCTTGGATGTCAGGGACACAACGCGGTCTGCCCTCTCCTGAGGAAGAAAAGCCATGGCCCGAAGGGTGTCCAAGCTGGAAGAAGGGCTTCTTGCTCTGCTGCTTCTTCCTGGGGAGGGAGGGAGGAATTTTTCCGGGACAGGCGAGTGCGAGTCACATACTCGGTCTCAATCTCCGCAGCCTTGTCCTCCATGGGCTTGCCAAATAGCTGCTCCCCGAGGCAGGGGATGTCCAGCAGCTTCTCCTGGATCCACTGTTCCAAGTCAGAGGACTGGAGCCAAACCAGCTGGTGGGCTCCGATGCTAGCCGTCACCACCAGGGCAGAAGACTCGAAGCAGTCGTACGCTACTCGCAAGAGGTACTTTGAGCAGTCCCCGACAGACTTTGAGAGGGCCTGAAAACGCCAGAGATGGTCTCCGTCAAGGCCTGCCGTGAAGCCACCAAGCTCCCTAGTGAGATTGCGGAGGAACATCCCAATGTATCATTAGTAAACTTGGATGCGGCATGACAACATGGAGCCCTGATAATCCTTGCACCTGATAGCATCGAGCATTCGAGGACTCGCTGCCCAGGGGGACTGACAAATGAGTCTTTGGGCTCTTTAGCTTCCGCATGGCCGATTCGACCACCATCGAGGTGTGGGGAAACTGGGCTGTCCGAAACCACAGACCTTGCTGGACCTTATACAGGAACGTTTCTCATCCCTTGACTATAAATATCACTTTTTATGGCTAATGCACAGTTAACTATTTCTTCCTTTCATCTCTCTGCCATATTTGCTTCAATTATTTTTGTGGCTTTGTTTCAAGCCAGATGGCTGCACACTATCCAAAGCTAAATCTCTCTAAAACTGAAGCTTCTCATGCCCCTAATACTTCTGCTACTCCTTCTTTGCCTCCAGGTGCTCTTTCAGTTGACACATCCTTCCTTATTTCTGTACCCATGCCAAGAACATTGGAGTGATAAAGGATAATTTATTTGTGCTCAATCATATTGCCATACTTGTGAAAACACTAGGTTTCCGTTTATAGCAATATAAAAAGAAGAAATTAGATGTATGTAGAATTTTTCATTCCTGCACTGATTTTATCCAGACTATACTTCATTGACAGCTTTCTGCTATTTGTTAGATCATGGTCTCCAACTTATAAAAAATTATTTAGCATACCTTTCCTTTTGTGTCTCATACTTTTCGTTTCCCATACTTTTCTCATACCACTCCTTGCTAATCAAGCTGTGTAAGCCCTTTTTGAGCTAGCCCAGTGGCTTAGGATGCAGTTTTGTGCACTATGGCACAGGTGATTTGGCCTTGGTTTATCCATGGGTCCAGAGAGTGAGGGGAAGGTGACAACTGCTGCTGTAGTTGGCAGCATCTACTGAACAATAAGTGATGCTTGGGGTATACCTTGCTGGAAGTACCCATTCCAGTCTTTGAATTGGCTGAACCACTTTACCTGCTCAGTATGACCCAGTGAGCAGATAACATTTCTCTTTACGCTCAAATAACAGACTTTCAGGGCCTTGCTTCTCTTTACATTTAAACTTACTCAGAAAAATAAATGCCTAGGATTATGTCTTCAGTAGACTATAGTTGCTCCCAAAGTTTAGTAGACCATTTCAGATAACTTTTTTCCCTTAGCACACAATCATTGGAATTGTCCTATATATTCAGACCATTACTTTTCTGCTAAATTTTCATGCTAAAACTCATATTTTTAGATTAGCTGGAGGCAAAAATAAGAAAATGTATGAATAGGATTGTGGTGGGGAAATTGGATGGGATGAGGGGGAAGGTTTTTTTGGATGTATAAGAAGATTTGTGTATATGGAGGGGGAATGGGAGATGTACGAGGTGTGAAAAAAACGAAACGAGACTGTGGCAGCCATACTCATGACTCAATGCCAATTGGCTAACTGCTTACATTACTGTGTTGTGCAACATCTCGCCACTATTCTGCTTTTTTTTTCATCTCTCTCTCTCTCTGTTTTTCTTTTTCAGGTTTTTTGTAGCACACTGCTCCATCGCTTTGTCACACAATTGGAGGTGGCAGAAATATGGAGCAAAGAATCAATTTTAAATTTCTGGTTAAGTTGGAGAAGGACCCAGCTGAGTGTCTCCAGCTTCTCCAAAAGGCTTATGGAGAAGATGCAAGGTCAAGGCCGCGAGTCTTCGAGTGTCACAAATGCTTCAAGACTGGCCGCGAGGAGGTGGAGGATGACCCCAAGTCAGGACAACCTTCCACTACAAAGACTGCTGAGAACATTGACAGAGTGAACCAGCTGGTGCGGCGTGATTGCAGATTGATGATGCGGATGATAGCTGAGGAGCTCAGCCTGAACAGGGAGTCGGTGCAGGAGCTGCAGATGCGGAAGGTGTGCGCCAAGATGGTGCCCAAGCTTTTATCGGACAACCAGAAGGAGCACCGGGTCAATGTTTGTTGAGTCTTGCTAGAGAAGATCGGAGAAGATCCAGAGTTCGTTGGCCGAGTCATCACAGGAGAAGAGACTTGAGTCTTCCAGTATGACCCTGAAAGCAAGAAACAGAGCCTGCAGTGGAAGACTCGACTGTCACCCAGACCCAAGAAGGTGCGCATGTCCAAATCAAGGATCAAGGTCATGCTGACCGCATTCTTCGACCAGAAAGGAGTGGTCCATCATGAGTTTGTGCCTGAGGATCAGACAGTCAACCAGCACTTCTACCAGCAGGTCCTCAATCGCCTCCACGGCCGGGTTCGGGGCAGCAGTTGGGCTCTGTGGAGAGACAAATTGTGGCTGCTTCACCACAACAATGCGCCCGCACACACTGCTCGGTGTGAGGCAGTTCTTGGCCAACAAACGGATCACAGCTCTCGACCACCCTCCTTATTACCCAGATCTCGCAACTTGCAATTCTGGCTCTTCCCCAGGCTGAAGACTGTGCTCAAAGGAACTCATTTCGCCTCTGTAGAAGAGATCAAGGCCACTGTAATGAGGGAGCTGAGGGACCTCAAGGAGGAGGACTTTACTAAGTGCTTCCATACATGGCAGAAGCAATGCAGAAGTGCATTAACTCGGGGGGGGGGGGATTACTTTGAAGGGGACAATGTGTAATTTCTCTGTAGATTTTGTAATAAAACATTTATGGGGACAGTCTCATTTCTTTTTTTGTCGCACCTCGTATGTAAGAGTGGAAGACTGGGGTGGGAGAGAGTAAGTGGCAAACTTGGAAACTATGTACTCACAGGAAAAATGCACACAGTACAGAGAATGCCTTCCAGGATGTAAATCTGGAGACTCCATAGATAGTTTTTGGGACAGGCTTAGCTAAGAAGCCTGTGCCCCATGCATGGGTTTAGATACTTCACTGACAGTTTGATCAATGATATGCTTTGACTGCTATCAGGTTAGGAACTTGGAATGTGTGGCCCAAATTCTCCAGTGAAGCAGATATCAAAAAGAGAAGGCACAGATATGAGGTGGGTTTTTTTGCAAGACACATCTCTCCAATCAGAAACATTATAAACTGAAATGGAGTTGGGTGGGAGAGGTAGTGGTGGCATCCTACAATAGCAATGAAGCATGGCTGTATTTCATAAAAAGGTACCTTTTTATATTGCATAAAATGATTGCAGATCTGGAAGGATGTTATGTTGTCGCCATAGAGCAATTATTTGAAACAAAACTCTTTTTTTTGAAGTATATGTGGTTCCAATGTTCACTCATACATTTTCCACCTCCTTGCTGGCCAAAATTGGAAGTTTATGCTGGCTATCAACTTGTGGTTGGGTGAGACTTTACTATAGTGCATGACCCTTCTGTTGATTGTAAACCATCTCAAAAGAACTGGGGTTCCTCTTATCTGAGAACTTATAGATTTTTGTCATATTCTGTACCCTGAAGAAGCAGAATTTACCCACTTCTCAGCACCTCATAATATCTACACCAGATGAGATTTACTGATAACAGAAACAATGTTCTCTAGAGTATTTGTAATTGATATAAGAGATTTAGCAGTCTCTGATCGTGCTTTGGTAAGTGTGGATTTGAAGTTTATAGATTATAACTCATAGAATTTGGAAAATGGATCAGACACAGTATCTAGCTCCTTTAAAATATACATATGAAAGGCATGGCAAGATTAGAGGATTGACAATGATAATGGGGAAGTAAATGTAGGCATTTATTGGGAAGAAGAAAAGGCTGTATTACTTGGAAAAATTATAGCTTACATGGCTTAGAAGAAGCAAATCAATCAAGAGTTGTTGAGGCTGGTTGTTCAGTTACAGCAGTGCCGACACAGACATGCTAGAGAATAGTGTGCAAGTTTATAGATATCAATTATATATGTGAGGAAAATAAGATAGACCATTTAGCTTGCATAGCAGTACCCTGCAAAAACCAAAAGCTGATTGCATCGATTAAAGGGATAGATGGGGCAAAATATGCAAATACAGACAAAATAGCCAAAGAATCTGTCATATATTACAAAGGGCGGCTCCGAAAAAAATGATGTTGACTTTTCATAATTTGAAATTGCCCATGCTAAATAAATCTTCAAAAAGAAAGTGATCACTCAGTAGGAAATCGGATATAACGTAGTTGCTCAAACAATTCCCATAGAGATTAGTCCAAACCTGAAATTTTTGTCAGACCTGTATAAATATACCTAGCTGCTAGCCCAGATTAAGCTAGGGCCCATAAGGTCCTTTTTACTTTATTTAAACAATCAATATGTAGTTAGTGCTGTAAAACCATTCAAATATTAGCAAAATCATCACCACCAACAAATGTGGCCATTACCCAACATAATGTTGTGTTACAAACTATCAGACAAATTATAAAAGGTTCTACTTGAGGGATAAACCTAATGCTGCTATTTAAACATAATTTGTCTTTAGCTGTAATTCATTGCAGCAAATCAAGCTCTGTTCCTTCCAGTTGAAAACAGCCACCACATCAAAGCATTTCATGCTTTTCTTCAGCTTCTGTAACAAAGCACTTTGTTACAAAATATGTCTTATCAGTGTTTTCTTCTGCCAACCTTAGGTGGAGACTTTTGTGAAAAGGTCAATCTCCAGGAACAAGCAGGAATGAGTCTTCACATATGGGTACGTCGGTACCGACGGAGCCTGCACGGGAATGCTCCCCAGCATCCAATCAGAAAGCTTTTGGGAGTATCCCTCGCGCCTGCGCACTGCCTTCCCGCCTTCTCCACTGCCTCTCCTCAGTTTTCGTTTTTCCGCGGAGCCGGCAGGACATCCTCCTGTCACCGCAGAAACTTTTTTCTTCAAATTCTTTATTTCTTGTTTTCTTGGTGGATTTTTCTTTTCTTTTTCTTAAACTCAGGGAGATTTTTCCCTCAGTTTCTGTCTTTAAATTTTTTGGGCCTACAAGGCCTCTCCACCATGGAGCCTTCGTCTCCTAAGAAGTGCCTTCACTGTGGAAGCACGGTTTTTTCTTTTTAGACTCCAAATCCTGGTGTCTAAACTGTTCGGGTCCTGACCCTTTTTCCCCTGAACACTGTGATAAGGAAGCTTATCATAGCTCAGGTAGGAGCTATAGAAAAGATGATGTGACTCTGAACAAGCAACCTGTCAGTTTTGGTAGAAGTAAGAAAACAGAGTTTTCACATAAGACTACCAGTCCCAGAATGCACCAGGTTTCCAGCAGCCATGAGAGGGGCTGAAGTGAGAAAACGTGTGTGCAATCAAGAGAGCTATGAGGTAATCCCTAAGCACTCATCTCAAAGAGCAGGACCTGATTCAACACAGCTGCGCTGTGTTAGGGAGGAGCACACATTAGAACAGAATAAGAATAGAGCTTATTCTTCAGATAACAGCTATAGAAAGAGCTTCAGACACAGAGACAGCTTCAGGGAGAGCTTCAGCAACAGCTACAAGCTCCAGCCCAGCTACAGGTTTAAGCATCACCTGGAGAAACAGAAGCCAAGCCAAGCGGATAGAGAAAGAAGGAAACTCTCTGGAAGGAAGAGAAGAAAGGCCATTGGAAGGTCTGGGAGAACCCAAGGCAGTACCTATACTGGGAGGTATTCCAAATGCCAGCAGAGTCCATTCGACTGGAGTCAGCCAGAGGAATGGAATGGCAGAGATAGGAATCACCAGTGGCTACCTGGAAGAGAGAAGACTGCACGTGGAAGGGACTTTCAGACCAAGGCCAGAAGGTATGTGAGAGGAGATCCAGTGTCCAGGGATCAAGATTGGAAGGCTGGACATCAGAATTGGATTACATACTGGCCAGGCTATACAGAGAGGAATTATGGTAGCAGGAGAGGCTCAGGTATGAACACTGATCCAGACCCTATCCATAATAGTGAATGGCAGCAAGGGAATAAGCATTCTCATGATAGTGCCTTAATGAAAGACTCGTCTGTGCCAATGTATGATAATGACCCTATGCTGATTGATGAAGGGGGAGATACAGCAGATGAAACTATTCATTACATGGACTGTTCTCTATCTAAATGCTATTGCTAGCTTTCTGTGAGCAAACACCTCAGCCATCACAAAGAAACCTAACTTTGTTCTTTATTTCCACTGCAAACAGCTCTTAAAGCAGGATTTGGGTTCACACAGTAGCAGCCAGCCAGCTAAAGGGTTTCAGCTGGTCAATTGATAGCTAAACAGGTAGAAAAGGCGACGGCAAAAGCTAGAAGGATGCTTGGGTGCATACGGAGAGGAATGGCTAGCAGAAAAAAGGAGGTGATAATGCCTCTGTATAAGTCTTTGGTGCGACCTCATTTGGAGTATGGTGTGCAATTCTGGAGACCGCACCTTCAAAAGGATGTGAACAGGATGGAGTCGGTACAGAGGGTTGCTACTAAGATGATTAGTGGTCTTCATTATAAAGCATATGAGGACAGACTTAAGGATCTTAATATGTACACCTTAGAGGAAAGGCGGGATAGAGGTGATATGATTGAGATGTTTAAATACCTCCGTGGCATAAATGTTCAGGGAGAGAGCCTCTTTCAATTGAAAGCAAGTTCTGCGACGAGGGGACATGGGATGAGGGTGAAGGGAGATAGATTCAGGAGTGATATGCGGAAATATTTCTTTACGGAAAGAGTAGTGGATCCGTGGAATAGTCTCCCAGTGGAGGTGGTAGAGATGAGGACAGTAACTGAATTCAAAAAAGCATGGGACCAACACAGAGGATCTCTAAAGGTAAAAAGTGGACTGTTGTAGTTGTTGTTATGGAAGGACAGACTAGATGGGCCTTGTGGTCTTTTTCTGTCATCATGTTTCTATGTTTCTATGTAATTAAAGCTGCACCTGATTGTGTGTGTGAGCAAGGGAGAATCACTGCTGGGATCTGCGTGGAAAATAAGCAGAAGTTAACCTAACAAGCAAAGTTTATTCATTTCTTTGTGCCTTTTTATTTGGTAATTATTTGCTAAGAAAACATTAGCTAATTGCCTGACAAGCTGAAGGTTGTTTTCTGATTTGCTTTGTGACTTTGTTATCCATTTAAACACTGCAAGCAAGTAACCTCATTTATATTGCTAACAAGCATACTTGTGCTGGGTGAATTAAACCCCATCAATAAAAGAAGTATTTTGTTGGCCTTACCACTGGTTTCACAACTCAATTATTGTCTTCAGCTGTGTTTGGGAGTGAATGAACTACATTACCCACAATACCTTGCAAGAATCATATGAGTATATGCATCGTCAAGATTGTGTAAGTTCTCACCCTAGGCAGCCGTCTGACAACACTCAGGCTGCAAAACTGTGAGAAGGACTTCCCTCTTTCGAGTTTCCCTCGATATCGTTTTCCCTCCCGAAGTGCGGGCACCGTTTTTTTCTTCTCTACAGGATCAGGTAACCCACAAACAGTCTGTTAAGACTAGCCAATTCTTGAGTGGTAGGTCTCATGCCAAGCATGATGATGGCTCCGGCCTTGCTCTCAAGACCCCATTGGCATTAAAACCCCGGCGGGAGTCTTCGGGCTCCAAAGTATTTCAGGGGTTTCAGGTTGTTCCTGGGGCTCACCCCTCACAGAACATACCTGAGCCATGCTCGGTGGTGGCATCCGCTTCGAGCGGTACTGATACCCCGGCATCGGCACCGGTGTTGAGTGATCCACTCTTCACCAGGGATCGTCATCGGGCGTTCTCGGTACCTTCGGGACCGATCGATACGACCCAGATTGACTTTCCTGTATCTGAGCCATGCTCGGTGGTGGCATCCGCTTCGAGCGGTACCGATACCCGGCATCGGCACCGGTGTTGAGTGATCCACTCTTCACCAGGAATAGTCATCGGGTGTTCTCGGTACCTTCGGGACCGATCGATACGACCCGGACCGACTTTCCTGTATCGGCAACATCGCCGATACCACCACCAACGTCAGTACCCTCTAGACATGCATCGATAGACTCGCTCCCTTCGATGCCGAGTCTGGAATCGCTCGCTAGTCTAGATGACTGGGTACCGACGCGTCTCAGAACCGATGTTTACTGATTCCGCATACACGGTACCAAGGATAATCACCAAGGAGTTTTACTTACCTCGGTACCGCTTGAGCTGTCTCCGATATCTGCTTCGGCGCCTTCGCTACCGGTATCGATGCCGGTACCTACAGCATCATCGGAACCAGCTCCTTCCATGCTTTTGTCATCTGGATCGCTCCTCTCTATGCTTAGTTTAGAGTCGATTCCGGGCATGGATGATGCACTTCTGACTCTCATAATTGCCAGTTCCAGTATCCATCCATTGCAAATCCTGTTCTGCACCGGACAGGTATATCCTCCGGTCCCCAGGCTTCCTTTTCAGGTTTAACCTGTCCAGGGATGGTTCCCATCGGAGATCCTTCTTTTCAGAAGTTTCTCCTTGACATGGCAACCTTCCTTAATATTCCTATCCCTGGCTATGAGTCTTCTCAGGGTTTTTCTGCAAGAAAGGAAAATGTAATGCTTCCTTTGCATCACTCTTTGCAGAATCTTCTTCTGAAGGTATGGGAAAAACCTTTAAAGGTTTCTTCACCTCCTACAGCAACTGATCTTCTGTATCAGGTGCCCCCCTCTCCAGGATTTCAAAAGCCTCAACTTCCCCATCATTCCATTGTAGTGGAATCAGCAATGAGGAAGGTAAAAAGCAAGAAAAAACATTCTTCTTTCCCGCCAGGGCTTGCATCTAGATTACTGGATGCCTTTGGACGTCAAACCTTCCAAACATCTATGCTGGCAAAAAGGATTCTCTCATATATTTCTATATGAGTCTATCCCTTCAGGAGGTCACAAAGAAATTCTCTTTTGACTCCTTTTCTATCAGAGCCCAAGGCTGTAGACTATTCCTTACTTCTTATTCATAGCCAAAATATCTCTTGGTTTCTTTCTCGTGCTTCCCTAGACTCTTTTGAGTCTGTTAGCAGAACTTCTGCTATAGCCATAGGAGCACGTCGTAAAGCCTGGCTCCAAGCATCAGACTTGAATAGATGGGCACAACAAAGACTGGGTAATACTCCTTGTACTGGAGAAAATCTCTTCAATAAGGAGTCCTTACGTCAGGTTGCTCATTGCTCCACTGGCTTTCCTGTATCTGAGGGCCATCCTAAGCCCCCTCCTCCTTCAGCAGGTAGAAAATGCCCTACCAGACCTTCTTTCCCTAAAAGAAAGAGGTTTTCCTCTTCACCTGCCCATCATTCGGATGTTCCCAAGCAGGGGAAGTCTCGCCCTGGTCTGAAGAATCCAAACTCTAGCCAGGCTGAATAAATACAGTAACCATAGGTTTCTGTTTAATCTTTTTATAACTACAGTTAATTTCTTTCAGCAGAAGTTTTTCACTGTTTTTCCATTCAAAACTCTTCTCAGGGATTCCTATTCTCAGGAAATCCATTTACTCTTCACTATGCTGAACTGTCAGGTTATTCATGTCTATAAGTTACAGAGTTTTCCACCTCTTCCTGACTAGAAGAGAGGTTTAGCAACTATCATATGATAGTTTCTCTGTACCAGCATGAATTTTTTCCTTCCATGGACTTACCATGTGGTAAGTCCTTCTTCAGCTTCTAGCTCTACCCTCTTCGCCAGGGTTTCCCCTGTAAGAGTGGTACCCTACCATTGAAAGACTTTTCTTGTCTTTCTTTTCACTGTAGAGTTTCTTCTCCTGAATAAACTCTTTTCTTTTTCTGGGCAGCTCTGCAGACAGAGACAGCTTGCTCTCTTTGTTCAGTCTGTTATCTCTGTTTGATACAGACAGACTCTCTCTGTTACCCTATTCAGCAGCTGCCCATGCAGGAGTTCCACTGCTTCCCTACTGGTACTTTGCCACAAGTCCCAGTATTGTCTTCCACCACTCCTGTCTTGCCTTAGTAGTGATTCCAAGACAGTTTTCTATATCTTTCTTGGATAATCTTTCACTACAGGCGTCTTACACTTTACCCTTGCCATCTCCAATCTCTGGGTTTGGCACGTAATGGACGTGGCTGTCAGTTTTTCTCCATCAGCCAGTTCTACATCCCAGTTCTCCTGCATAATGCTCTCTGCAATCCTACTGAGAAGCTTTCCACTATGGGCCCTTGCTAGAGAGCATAAAGTTTCTCGAATGACTATCCATCATGGTTGAAAAATGCTTCCTCAGTCATCTCCTATGACTGGGGGGGGTTCTTCATACCCTGCTATCTTAAAAAAATAAATAAATAAAAGAGGGAGAAGGACATATGCCTTCTCCAAATGAAAGTCTGGGAGTTATCCCATTCCTTAGGAATATTCTCTTTTTTCTTGCAGCTTGTCCCCATGGTATCCTATTACTTCAAGGACAGCACATATTAGTCTGAAAAACGCCTGATACCTCCTTGTCCCTCATGTAGGTCAACCTGGTATCTCATTCCATGCGTTTCTGTCCTTTTACCATGCTGGAGTTCCACAGGACTCCGGACTTGCTGTTTACAGACTAATATTATCCTCTGTTTTTTCACATAACCATCCTGATAATTCACTGGATAGCATTCCTTTATCATTTAACCTATATACTCAGGTATATATCTATATACATATATATATATATACCTATATACATCTCTATAGATGTATCTGCCTGTCAGCTAATTGTGCATATGCTATGCCCTTTAGATCTTATTTTAGATCTATCCATATATCTATCTATATATATATATATATATATCTATACACATATCTCTACATATATGTGTGTATCTCTCCAAATACTTTTTATAGGTAGATATGTATTTCCATACTTATCTCCTGACTGTCTATACTCATAAAGGTTTTTACCTTCCTGTATATTTCTAATAGTGGGCTTGCACAGTTTCATACTGTTCCACAGTATGTTTCGGCTATTTTGCACACAACCATTGCTGTGGAACTGACAGACCTACTGCTTCCTAGGTTGAAGTATCCCTGAAGCCAATGTCTTCCTCTCTCTCACCAGATAGGAAAGACATCTTAGATCTTCAGTAGATTTCAGATTCAATTCCTCCAACATCTGTCCTTCCTGGGAGTATGGGGTTCTTTTCATACCCTTTCCTCCCTCAGGGACTAGGTCTGTTTGTCCAGATCGGTCAGTCTTCCTCTTTTGCTCATACCTCTAAATGCTTCTGTAGCCAAAAGAGTTTTCAGCTTTCCATGAAGCTTCCCACTGAAGACCTGCCGTGTTTGTGTTACCCCAATTAAATCCTGGGGTCACCTCTCACTTCCAGATGTGGACCTCCACCTTCACTCCATTGAGGTCACCTTGAACATTTTTCTACTGGATCCCCAGTAGACTACCTCAGCCTCTCTACTTCCTGCAATCCAGTAGGTGAGCATCATATGGTGATTGTTCATTTCAATATTATGATGTTAGTTCATTTCAATATATCTTTTGATAATGATCATACATACATGGACTCCTTCTGGGTAGTCCTCTCTTAGGTTAGCTGTTTTTTCAGCAGCTCCTCTCCTTTCAACTCCTACCCTCCATCCTCAGGATGCCTGGTCATATGAGGTGTAGCATGTTTTCAATCTTCAACATGTTAGGGCTCCAGGCATCTTAGCTGAGACAAAAGGAGAGAAAGAGGAAAAGAAGATAGAAAGATAGATACAACTCCTAGGGGAGGTGGGTGGGTTGTGAAGACTCATTCCTGCTTGTTCCTGGAGATAGCACAGTTACTTACCTGTAACAGGTGATCTCTGGGAACAGCAGGAATAAGTCTTCACAACCCACCCACCTCCCCTAGGAGTTCTATCTATCTTTCTATCTTCTTTTCCTCTTTCTCTCCTTTTGTCTCAGCTATGAAACTCAACTGAGGAGAGGCAGTGGAGAAGGCGGGAATGCAGTGCGCAGGCGCGAGGGATGCTCCCAAAAGCTTTCTGATTGGATGCTGGGGAGCATTCCCGTGCAGGCTCCGTCGGTACCGACGTACCCATATGTGAAGACTTATTCCTGCTGTTCCCAGAGATCACTTGTTACAGGTAAGTAACTGTGCTTTTACATTAAGGTTTCCCTCTGGCAGTTCTTCCAGGCACATCATAGTTGCATGCTGTACTGTGAACCTGTGGACAACTTTAGTGTCGTCCAAATTTTTGAGTGGGTCATTTGTACTGATCGGTGACTTTTCTTTTGCAAATCTGATAAGTTTTTGAGAAATTCTAGATCTTGCCTTTGACCTCAATAGGTCTTTGTAATTTCTATTTCATAACATGTTTGTGTCAGTTGAAATTGCTAACTTTAAGTGTTTTAGAGGGTTTTAAAAAATAGCTTTCTGCTGATTTGTAAGAGTGGATTATCTTCTTTTTCAATATACTCAAGACAGCTTCTTAGAGACACTCATGGTTGTTGAAGTAAAACAACATCACAATCCGAGAATTTAAGAGGTCAGAATATTTGTTCAGTAGTGAAATTGTCTTCATATAACTAATTGAATGCCTATTGAGTCAGTCAAAATTTGGGGCCTTATTACCAATTAAAAAAAATAGTAATGATGAATCAACTGGAAGAGTGTCTGAAGTTTTGCACATGCCGTATTCACTTTATTACTTTGTCTGTTAAAATTTGCAAATAATACTTATGCATTAAAATCATGTCATGTATAACTTTGTAGCACGTAGAGGTTATGTTGGCTTCTGTTCATTTAGGGACTCCTCAAAACATGTAGTTTTATCAGAGGTACAGTAAACGTTTGCACACAACAGTAGCTAGAATAATTGTGTATCCAGCTATGTAGCACTGTTTTTTGGGGGCTGAAGAGGAATCTAAAATGTAAGGTTCATTGCTTTGGTTAGAGCTTGCAAAGCTGCAATTTTCTTCTACATAGAAACATAGTACAGCTTTGTTACTAAATTCTAAAAGGTCTTCTTGCTGTCCTGATTAGGTGGTTGCCTTAAGTGATAGTTCTGAATCTGAAGAAGATTTGGAAAAACAAGAAGCAGATTTAAAAAAGCTGCAAGACCGCTTCCCAGACTTGGATAAAGAGGTAAGTGAACTGTACAGTTCTTGAGTAGATAAAGTATAGCCCACCATTACAGTAAGGCTCTGTGTAAAATTAAAGGAATAAATTAAATCTGATAGATTACAGTAAATTCCTCTTAAGCTTGATGGTTTGAAACTTGTAGGACAAATCAAATTTCCATATCATTCTGTTAGACCCGTCCAGACAAGTGGGTTGTGTTCCCCTCCCATCAGAATGGAGACAAAGAATCAATGAAAAGTCTAGGTTTCAATGTCATCACTCCCATGCCTCTATTTGTCTCAGCCATCAGAGGTCCTTTCAGTATTTTTGTCTCCAGCAGATGGTGGATAGATTTTCTCCTCTCTGAAGAAAAGCTGAAGAATTGAGAGAAAAAGAACAATAAAAAAACAGTTATGAGAGACCACTTTTGAGGGTGACTCACTTGAGTGCGATGTGGGAGGTTCCACTAGGCTGCAGTCTTTTCAGTAGCCATAGGAGGAAGGAAAATTGGTTCAACTCCACGCTCTTACCCTGGATAAAAAGTTTGTTGAGCAGCCAGAAAATTGGAAGGATCGAAGAATTCAGCAACCTCGCACAACCTCAGCGCCCCTTCCCTCCTCCTCCTCCCTTCTCTCTGTCTCTCGAAGATTGCAGAAGGTTCTCGGAGGAATCTGCCTTCCAGCCACCTTAAACGCAGTGCTGCCAAGCCAGAGAAACAGTTTCAGGGGTGTAGAGCTGAGCCCGGCAAGGATCCTCTGCCTAGGGATTTTAGGGGATGAATACCAAGCCTTCACCTCATCATTGTCCTTGTCGGGGGCTCTCTATTCCATCTGTTTGGGATGCAATTCAGTGTGGACTGTTTTCACTTTGTGGGGGTTTCCAGCCATTTTCTGCACGCATTAGTAGTATTTTTAATATTGGTCACCTGGCAGTTATGTGGTCCTTGCGCGTGTTCCTATCCTAGCACCTGTAATGCGTGTTGCAATAAAAGCACAGTTAACACGTGCCTTTTGGGCCGCCGCTGCCTTAGCACACACTGTTGTCATAGACTTGCCTTAACTCTCTCTGTTTTCTTCCAAGGTGCCTCATCTTCGGCTTCTGGACTCTGCCCTTCTTGCATGGCTGCTTCTGAGTCATCCCTGGAGGGATAGCTCCCCCTCTTTCAGCCAGGGGATGCTTTTAATCCTACCTTGCCTGCCTCAGGGCAGGAGGTGATGGATGGCTTTACGGGTAAGGATATTCAGCTGGCTGGAGGCTATGGCATCCATGCTGTGGTCCTTTCCCTGTTCTCTAGGGGATTGACTCTAGTGTGTGGGGGGGGGGTCGTTTCCGCGAGGAGTTTGGATTGTCTTCTCCAGGATTCTTTTCCTTTTACAGAAGATCTGGTCATTCTGGCATGGAAATTCAGACCCTGCAGCCTCTGTTTTTCCTGAGCACAGTCTCATGAGGGGCGGGCTGAGAGTCAAAACCCTGTTTGGTTGATGACTAAGCATTCTCGGCAAAGAGCACGCCTTGGAGATGTGGATTAATTGGGATCTGTCTGAGATTTGGACTGTGACTTGGATTGAGATGTTTTATGTGTATGAAGTACTCTTGCCTTCAGAGGCTTGTGAGGAGGCTGATATCTGTCTGTCCTGGGAGTAGGAAATAGAAGTGTTGATCCCAAGGTCTTATCCACCTTGAGCTTGGCAGATGCTCCAGACATGGAGCAGGAATTGAAGAGGCATCCACTCCTGCAAGGGGTGTGGAAATCCACTATAGTCTCTCATTCCCAGAGGTGCTCAAGGGCCTGTTCCAGTCGGAGTGGGATTTCCACAACTCCCTGCCTAAGGAGCTAAGGATATATTAAGAAGATGCATGCTCTCCTGGAGAGGGTGTGCGTTGTATGGTTTGATATTTCCAAGGTGGATGCGCAGGTCACAATGGTTACCAGAAGGACCACCATTCCTGTGAAAGGTGGATTGGACTTGAAAGATACTCTGGACTGAAAGGTGGGTTTGTGTTGAAGAACCAGTTTGCTGTGGCAGCTGCTGTTTTTCAGTTGGTGGTATGTGCAGACCTGATGTTTCAGGCCCTGTCCCAGTGGATTCAGTTTCTTTTGCTGGATGATTCTATCCCTCTTTTGGAGTCAGCTACGGCCTTCATTCTGATACCATGTATGACCTGGTATGTTTAGTGGCCAGGGATTGTGCCCTGTCGACGATGACATAGTGTTGGCTTTGTTTTGATATGGGGCAGCAGACTCGTCTTCCAAAGCCTTGTTGCCCATCTGGCCTTAGAGGGGCACTTCTGTTGGGTCTAATTAGGAGCAGCAGGTAAAGGACCTGGACGAGACGAAAATCTTCTGCCTTCTGGAGGAGAGGCCCAAGGGGACTGTAATGAGCAGGATCTCCATCAACCTCCACTCACTCCTCATGGGAGCACTGGTTGGATTCTCAGGGGTCTCGGAAATTCCATCGCTACTGGCCTGGAGAGCACTTCTTCCTCTTTTGGACTTTGGGCTTGTTTTCAGTCATTTCATGAAACATATGAGCCAGGGACTCTGTCCCCTCCAGGGAGAACCCTTCCAGATTGGGCAATAAAGGTTTGGAGGCCCATTCCCTGGTTCTTTCATTTTGGAGGTAGGCTTCGCCTTTTCTTTCAGGAATGGATCCAGGTTACCAAGAATTGCCGGGTGCTAGATAACTTTTCAATTTGGCTATGTCCTGGATCAAGATCAAGGAATATAGTCTTAAAATGGGTCTGCACCTTAATGTTAAGAAGGCAAATATCCTGGCAAAATGAATAAGTTCATCGTTGATGGAGAAGAAATTGAAATAGTTGACAACTTTAACTTCCTTGGGTCAACTATCAATAAAGAAGCAACAAGCAGTCGAGAAATCAGACGATGCATTGCTCTTGGCAGAATGGCTATGAAGGACCTAGACAAGATTCTCAAGTGCAAAGATGTTTCTCTCCATATAAAGATTTGACTTGTTCAAGCCATGGCATTTTTAGTGTGAAAGTTGGACCATGAAAAGGATAGACAGGAAGAAAATTGATACCTTTGAATTATGGTGCTGGCGATGAATACTGCATATACCATGGACTGCCTGAAGAACAAACCAGTCAGTACTAGAGGAGGTCAGACCTAAGCTTTCTTTAGAAGCTCAGATGACAAGAATTCGACTTTCATACTTTGGACACATCATGCAAAGAGAGATCATTAGAGAAGGACATCATGCTTGGCAAGGTGGAAGGTCAATGCAAAAGAGGAAGGCTAGCAATGAGATGGATCGATACAATAACAGCAGCTATGGGTGTCTGTCTGTCAACAATAAGCCGCCTGACTGAAGATCGAACATAGTTTGGGACAACTATCCAGAGGGTCGCCATGAGTCGACACCGACTTGACGGCATTTAACAACAGTGTCCTGGAATACAAAGATAGAATACAACACTACAAAAGCAATTACCACGCAAAACACAGAAAACAATCCAAGGCATGGTAAAAAGTGGAAAGACAGAGTCTTTATTAAACCATAGACAACCCGACACAGGCCGTGTTTCGTTACCCTTCGTCAGGGGTATGTCAGGCACAAACTGAAAATACAAATACATAAAACATATAATTTAAAAACATAAGCGAACATCTAAAAACAGCACCATCCAAAAATAAATGATGTAGTGCAAACAATGCACAACTCATAAAAACTAAACCAAAACCTATCATGAATAATTAAAATAATACAAGAGGAACAAATATTAAAACAAGCATAGAAACAATTAAAAACATAAATACCTCTGTTGGAGACCTTTATAAAAAGAAGTTCTAGTATCATGCTGTTAAACAACAATACAACTGTGTGTACTAAAAAGAACATAGGAATAGTTATTCAACAATGTATAGGAATAACAATGTATACGATTAATATAACAAATATAATATACATAATATGAATAATAAAATAAACAAAACAAACAAAACCAATAAAAGGACAAGAGAGATGAAGAAACATTAAAAAACTGCTGTTTAGAGCATAAATAACTCTTAAAATGCAAATAAAACATATAGGAAATCAGGAGAGCAGGAGTGGGTCAGAGAAAGCCGAAAAAATGTAAAGTGAAGCTTTGTTTAAACAATGTTATATTAATAACTTGCTACTATGGTAGTGCAGAAGACACCAACCAAAATATACTGTAAACTACAAAAGTGTGTATTTATAAAAAATGACCGTAATATCACCTACAAAAACCACAGAGGAAATGGCCGTTGTTTGTAGACACATTAGTAACTCTGATGGTGTAACGGCAAGATCTAAAACATACTAAAACATTCAAAAATGTGTATAATTTAAAAGATAAAAACGTAGTGGCACCAAAAGGAGTAACGTTATAAACATGACCAGAGGAAATCTGAAACATCTATAAAAGGAATTAAAGTCAGTAATTATAAACGGCGAACTGTGGCTTAGTACAAATGAAAAAAAGGGGGATTATATCAAGAGATACCAGAGTTTTTTAGTTTTTATGAGTTGTGCATTGTTTGCACTACATCATTTATTTTTGGATGTGCTGTTTTTAGATGTTCTCTTACGTTTTTAAATTAAATGTTTTATGTATTTGTATTTTCAGTTTGTGCCTGACATACCCCTGATGAAGGGCAACGAAACACGGCCTGTGTCGGGTTGTCAATGGTTTAATAAAGACTGTCTTTCCACTTTTTACCACGCCTTGGATTGTTTTCTGGAATACAAAGATTCCATTCTGGATGCTTTCGTCATCTCCCCTTGTGGGTCTGTGATCAAAAGTGCCACTGTGCCACCTTACTGAACCTAAAGGTGGTGATGTCTGTCCTCCCGGACGAGCGGGGGCAAGGGCAGATACTCCATCTATATGGTATCCCCCCCCCCCCTCCAAAAAAAAAGGACTGTTCCATCTGGCCCATTTAGGACCTCAAAGGGGTCAAGGAGCACTTGTGCATCCTTCACTTCTGGATGGAAACCTTGTGCTCCATGATTCAAGCAGTGTGCCGAGGGTAATTCTTCGCTTCTCTGGATATGGCCAAGGAGTATTTTCATATCCTGATCCAGGCAGATCAGCAAATGTATCTGCGTTTTGTGATGCTTGGCTCTCACTATCAGTTCGCCACCTTCCCTTTTGGGCTATCTACTGCCCCGAGAACGTTCTCCGTCATGATGGTGGTGGTTGTGGCAGTGCCGAGAGATCTGTGTCCATCCATTTCTGGACAACTGGCTCCTCTGGGTCGTCTTCTTTTCAGAGGCATCTCTGGTGGGGTCCCGAGTGGTGTCCTTTTTGGAAAGTCTCGGCTGAGTGATCAATCGGGGAAAGAGCCTGCTGCTGCCTTCCCAGTCCCTTGAGTTCCTAGGAGCACATTTTGACACTTGAGTGGGGAGAGTTTTACCTGCCAGAGGAGAAAATCAAGAGACAGTTGGATTGCCTGGCGCTGTTATGTGTGCAGTAGGCTCCCAGAGTCTTGGGATTACCTTCAGCTCCTCAGATTGATGGTGATGAATATACAGAGTGCCGTGGGCGCATGCTCACATGTGACCTCTCCAGCGCAGGTTCCCACTTCCAATGATGCTGAAGATGAGCTTGCGGTGGTGGCAGCAGCCCTGTCATCTGAGGAAGGGCAGTCTGCTGGATGATTTCTCCTGGATCCTGCTGATGACTGATGCCAGTCTCTCAGGCTGGGGAGCCCATTGCCAAGACCATACGGACCAGGGCCATTGAAACCAAAGGGAAGTGGTATGGGCCATCAACTGCCTCGATGTGAGGGCTATCAGGTTGTCTCTTCTGCATTTCCAACCACTGGTCGAGAGCTGGGTGGTTCAAGAGTTTTTGGACAACACTACTGTGGTGGCTTATGTCAGTCGACAGGGCAGCACAAGGCATGTCGGTGTAGCTCAAGAGATATGGCTCTTCTATTTGCCTGGGTGGAAAAGAACCTCCTAGCGTTGTCAGCTCAGCACCTTGCCGGGGAGTACATTGTGGAAGCGGACTTCCTCAGCTGTCACTCTCTGGATCCTGGAGAGTGGGAGTTAAGTCAGGAGGCATTTGAGTTGATTCTGTGCTGCAATGGTCACCCTGAAATGGACCTGATGGCGACATGCTCCTGTGCCAAAGTTTGCCTCTACTTCAATTGTCACATGGAGGCAGAGTCTGGGGGTATAGTCACCCTGCCCCAGCCTTGGCGATCTGCACCTGCTGTACGTGTTTCCTCCATGGCACCTGGTGGGGCGTGTGATTCAATGTATAGAACGCCACCCGGGTGGGATTTTTCTGGTGGTGCTGGATTGGCCAAGGAGAGCATGGTTCAGAGACCCGATGCAGCTACTGCAGGCGCCTCTCTTTGGTTGCCTCTGTCTCGGGGCCTATTGCAGCAGGGGACTGATTTGTCCTGGAGGATCTGGTTCCCTTCTTGCTTACGGCTTGGCTTTTGAAAGGAGACGGCTAGCACATAAAGTCTACTCTCCAGTGGTGGTCTCCATTCTGCTCGGAGCCCGAAGGAAGTCTACCAAGTTAGCATAAATGTGGAGCTGGTGTCTCTTTGAGTGTGGCGCTTGGCAGTTGGCTCCTGAGATGGCCATGGTGCCGCCTGCTTTTTTTCTACAGGATGACCTGGAGAAGGGCCTTTCCCTTAGCTCCCTGAAAGTTCAGGTGGCAGCTTTAGCATGTTTCTGAAGTCCAGTGGCTGTTACATCTCTAGCCTTGCACCCAGACATCTTGCGTCTTCTCCAGGGGCTTTGGTGTCTGCATCCTCCCCTCCAATCTGTAATCATTCCAGAGATCTGTGTCTAGTGCTCAGGGCCCTGATAGCAGCACCCTTTGCGCCATTGAAGGTACTACTTTGAGGGATTTGACGCTTGAGATGGTGTTGGTCGTGATTTGTTCCATAAGGTGGCTTTTCAAGCTGCAGGCTCTGTCTTGCCAAGATCCTTATCTGTCCTTTTGAAAGGAGGCCATTTCCTTTCGACCTCTGCTTTCTTTCTTGCCTAAGGTGCTTTCTCCCTTTCATGTGAACCAGGTGGTCTGCCTGTCCTCCTCCTCTAAAGAGCAGTGTCGAGGGAAAGATAAAGATCTTTGCCTTTTGAATGTCTGGAAGGTACTTCTCCGCTACTTGGAGGTTACAAATTCCTTTTGTAAGTTCGACCATCTTTTTGTGGTGTTCGCTGGCAAGGGTGAAGTGGGTGACTAAGCTGACTTTGGTGAGGGGGGGGGGGCTGAATTCAGGAAGCTTTTCCTTCTGCGTGTTTCTTATGGAACCAGCCAGTTCCAGAGGGTTTGCGCACCCATGCTACCTGAGCGCAGGTATCCTCATGGGCGGAGCATGGTTCAGTAGCTCCTGCAGACATTTGTCGGTCAGCAACTTAGGCATATTTTCCACTTTTGTCAGTCATTACTGCTTTGATGTCCACATGAGGATGGATACAGCCTTTTGGCTCAAGAGTTTTGTCAGCTGCTGTGTCTTCTTCCTGCTCAGTGGAGTTGTAGCTTTGTATATCCCTCTTGATTGGACTGGTCTAGCAGGATGATATGGAAGGTGACATTTTACTTCTTAGTTAATGTCCTTTCCTTGAGTCCTGCTAGGACAGTCCAGGGCCTGCCCCTGGAACTGTATTCTGTTTTGCTGCGGTACCCTTGTGACCCCTTGGGTCCTCTATGATTTTTCTTCTTGGCTCTGCAGGTTCATCTTCTACTGACAGCCTTGTGTTTATACTTTCCTGTACATAGATCTCTACTGTTGATCACTCATTGTTGCCCACGGTTGAGGTTGTGTGAGGCTTGCCATGTTTCTCCTATAAGCTTTGGAATGAATACTGAAGGGACCTCTGGTGGCTGAGGTGAACAGAGGAGTAGGAGTGATGTTGAAACCTGGGCAGGTTTGCATCTTGTAACTCTGCTGTGATTACGGACTGGTATTAGCAGTCAAACACACATTCCAGCTGTCCATTCCTTTTTCCACACATTTTATGATGAATTTTCTGTGCTGATTGCTTTTGTTTTGCTTTGCTTTGACTATACTTGATACCAAATGGATGGAATATTCCAGAGCTTTCTGAAAAATCTGAAATCCTTTCACTGCGAATTCATGGTAGTTCTCCAGGACCAAGCAGGAAGTCAGTCCTCACATATGGGTGACGTCGGCGCCGACGGAGCCCTCGCGGAGCAATTTTCCCCAGCTTTCAAAGAAAGCCTTTGGGAATTGCAGCGCGCATGCGCGGTCCCCTTCCCGCCCAAGGGTGCCATCTTAGCCAGTCTTCTTTTTTCCGCGGAGCCCTGCAGACGTGCCCGTCTTGTCCCCGCTGAAAAAGTTGATTTTTCGTGATTTATTTCATTTTTTCTATCGGTTCGACGCCGGTCCTTTTCCTGCCCGGACTCGCGACGCCGTTGCGAGTCCTTCTGTTATTTTTCGGTTTTTCTGATTTTCTGTCAGTTTCGTTTTTGGTTTTTCGCTGGCAGCACGGTCCTTTGACCTTGCAGGGGCCCTTTTTCCCCCGATGGCTGCCAGTGGTTTCAAGCGGTGTGTTCAGTGTGACAGAAATATGTCACTCACTGACACACATGATAACAGACAGGGCTTTCGCGTACTACGCACCCAGATGTTGGAACAACCTACCTCCCAACATTAGAGCTATTACTGACCTCAAACAATTTAGAAAAGCCATAAAGCATCACCTCTTCATTCTACATTTCCAAAGCACATCATCAACCCTCTAACACTTTCAGATAAAGTGTAACCGCCCTATTTAAGATGATGAAAAGAAACTCTATCCCGTGTATATAGGTCCTATACATGCTACAAATATGTACATAGTTTCCCTAAGTTATAATCCCAGTTGTATATTTCCTGTTATATGTAAGCTCACCACAGTCTGTTGATTGAAATGAGTATTCCTGTTTAATGTAAACCGCGCTGATGAAAAAGAGTGCGGTATAGAAGAAATACAAATAAATAAATAAATAAATAAATAATTGCCTCCGCTGCCTTGGCCCGGATCACGAGGAACTGATCTGTGGGGCCTGCAGCAAGATGTCCTCCAAAGCGTTAAGGAGTCGGCGGCATCAGCGGGAACGAATCTTCGCTGATCCCGGCCGTACCCGGACCTCGTCGGAGGCCTCGGCGTCCAGAGGTTCCAGCTCTGACCATCGCCGGAGTTCCTCCGGCAGGGGTTCTCCCTCCGGGGACCATCATCGGAAGGTAAAACCCGCGAGGGCGGCGTCGGTGGACGCTCCTGGTTCCGCGAGGGCCAGGTCGCATAGCCCCGATAGCCGTCCCAGGTCTTTGGAGAAGGAGCATCTGCCGAAGCGACCTCGTCTGGAGTCGGAGTTGCCTGCTCGGGTAAGTCCTGTGGTCCTCCTGGACTCGCCTCCGAGGGGTCCGACGTCGGGCCCGACGCCGTCGGGGCCCGAGTCGGGGGCTGCTGGGTCACCTGAGGTCGGACTCAGGTTGACGGCCTTGGAGAGCAGACTCTCTGCCTTCATGGACCAGCAGCGGGCACTGATCGCTAGCCTCGCTGGCGCCTCTGCCCCGACCGCCGGGACGTCGACGTCTAAGTCGACCCCGGAGACCGAGCCGATCCTCGAGTCCATGCGGGCTCGAGTCGATCCTCGGTCGAGGTCACCCTCGGCCTCCCGTTCGGGACCGATGTCGTCGACGCCGACTCCCTCGGCGTCGGGGCATCCGACGCCTCCGCCCGCCCGGACCGACCCCACCGATTCCTCCTCGGAGTCGGCCTGGGAGTCTGAAGAGGAAGAGTCACCTGATTCCTTTCGGACTCGGTGTGTCCCCTCGGACTCGCCTGAGTCCGAACCTCGGAAACAGTCCCCTCCGGAGGACGCCCGGTTCTCGGACTTCGTCAGGGATATGGCCAAGGCTTTGGCCTTCCCTGCGGATCCCGAGGAGGAGCCCCGAGCCGAAGAGCTCGATGCCCTTCAGTACGACTCTCCCGCCAGGGAGCACTTTACTGTACCGGTTCCTCCTATGCTGGAACGACTACTCTTCCGCATGTGGGAGAGTCCGGCATCGTCGCCGGTATTAAGCAAGCGGGTCGATTCCATTTATCGAGTCCGTAAGAGCCCTGGCTTCCAAAAAGCACAGCTACCGCACCATTCCATGGTGGTGGAATCGGCCATGCATAGGCTTAAGAGCCAGAAGATGCACTCCTCGGTGCCTCCTGGCAGGCAGGCCCGCAACCTGGATGGCCTAGGTAAGAAGTGTTTCCAGGGCTCTATGCTTGCTTGTCGGGTCCAGACCTACCAGCTCTACATGGGCATGTATCTCAGAGACCTGGCTAAAGAGATAGCCGGATTCTCCGCTGGGCTGTCCGAGGAACCTTTGCGGAGGTTCCTAGCCTTGACAACTGGTATTCGGGAATGCTCCAAATTCATGTCTCGAGCAGCCTATGATGGCTTTGAAGCATCGGCACGGGTGGCCGCAGCCGGCATCGGTGCCCGCCGACAGGCTTGGCTTCAGTCGTCTGACCTTGAACCCTGGGTGCAGGACAAGTTGGTCGATGTCCCCTGCCGAGGTGAGAACCTCTTTGGCAAGCCCATGGCTGAAAAGGCTGCCCAAATCGAGACGGAGACTCTCACCAGAACTAGGCTTTCTAGGAAGACCTCCGCCCCTTCCCAGAAAAAGAAGGGCTCGGGAAAGAAGTCCTTTTACCCGAGAAAGGCGGCTGCCTATAAACACTACCCTCAATATCAGGCCTCCGCAGCTCCCCAACAGGGTCAGCAGGCCAAGGGACGGGGTAACGAGTCCCGTAGGCAGCAAGCCCCCAAGCCTGCACCACCGGCCCCTGCTCAGCAGGGTGGGGGCTTTTGACTTCATCAGCATAGCCTCTCCCCCTCAGCTGGTTCCTCCCAGCACAGGAGGCCGGCTGGTTCACTTTGCCCACAGGTGGTCCAACGTCACCTCAGATGCCTGGGTGCTTCAGGTGGTGAGAGAAGGCTATCTTCTCCACTTCCACCAGGTCCCTCCCTCCTATTTCCCGGGAGAACCTCCACGACTCCCTCTGCACAGGGACTTACTCCTTCAAGAGTTAGCAAGTCTTCTTCAGGAACAGGCTGTGGAACCGGTGCCCCACCACCTGAGGGGTCAAGGCTTCTATTCAAGGTATTTCCTAATACCAAAAAGAACAGGAGGCCTCAGACCCATCCTGGACTTGCGCAACCTCAACAAGTTCCTTGTCAGGGAGAAGTTCAAGATGCTTACCCTTGGAATCCTTCTGCCCTACCTCCAGCAGGGAGATTGGCTATGCTCCTTGGATCTAAAGGATGCCTACACGCACATCCTCATCCACCCAAGCCACCGCCAATACCTAAGGTTTGTGGTGGCAGGAAATCATTACCAGTACAGAGTACTGCCCTTTGGCCTATCCTCCGCACCACGAGTCTTCACAAAATGTCTCGCGGTGGTGGTGGCTTATCTCCGGCTTCACGGCCTTTATGTCTTTCCGTACCTAGACGACTGGCTCATCAGAGCATCGTCCTCTCCGGAAGTCACAAGAGCCACACACCGCACTGTGACTCTTCTGCAGTACTTGGGCTTTGTCATAAACTTCGCAAAGTCCACTTTGCTCCCCTCGCAAGATCTCGAGTTCATCGGCGCAAGATTGCACACTCTTCAGGCACGAGCTTTCCTGCCTCTCGACAGGGCTCAACGGCTCATGGACCTAGCCGGCCGCTTTCGCAGCCAGTCCCTGGTCTCAGCCAGGCGCTTCCTGAGACTACTCGGCCATATGGCTTCCACTGTCCACGTGACCCCCAATGCCCGCCTGAATATGCGGCCTGCTCAGTGGTGCCTTCGCAAGCAGTGGCAACAGGCCACGGGCGGCCTAGCCGACTTAGTGCGCAATTCCGACCCGCTGGCCTCTTCTCTACAGTGGTGACTTCATCGGCCGAACCTGGTGCTCGGAATGCCTTTTCAGTCTCCTCCGCCGGCTCAAGTGCTGACGACTGATGCTTCTCTCCTGGGATGGGGAGCGCATTGCCAAGGGGCATGTACTCAAGGTCTCCGGACCACGTGGGAGTCTGCGCAGCAGATCAACTTCCTGGAGCTCAGAGCAATCCGTCTGGCTCTCAAGGCTTTCTCCCACCTGACTTCTCACCAGTCCGTCCTTGTCCAGACGGACAATCAAGTTGCCATGTTCTACGTAAACAAACAGGGAGGCACAGGCTCCTTCCTTCTCTGTCGAGAAGCACAGAGGCTCTGCTCTTGGGCCGTCAGCCACGGCATTCTTCTCAAGGCGGTTTATCTCCCAGGCCAAGAAAATTGCCTGGCGGACAAACTCAGCAGACTCCTCCAGCCGCACGAGTGGCGACTGGATCCCTTGGTAGTTCAGAAACTGTTTCTGAAGTGGGGCCTCCCCACGATGGATCTCTTTGCCAGTCCTCTCAACCGGCAACTTCCTCGCTTCTGCTCTCGGCAGCCGCATCCCCTTCGAGTAGCGGCGGATGCTTTTCTGCTCTCATGGTCGAAAAGCCTTCTCTATGCCTTTCCTCCCATACCGCTAGTCTCCCGAACTCTTTTCAAGGTTCTCCGAGACAAAGCTTCCATGATCCTGATAGCTCCTCGCTGGCCCAGACAGCCGTGGTTTCCACTCCTGCTGCAATTAGCGGTGGAGGATCCGTTCCCTCTGGGGTTTCAACCAGATCTCCTAACACAGGATCAGGGGTCCCTGCTACACCCCAACCTCAGATCTCTACATCTGATGGCCTGGCTGCTGAAAGGGTAGTCCTTGCTCCCCTTCTATTGCCGGCAGAGGTGGAAGAGGTCGTCCTAGCTTCCCGGCGACCTTCTACCCGCAAATGCTACGCCCTTAAATGGCGTCGCTTTTCCGCTTGGTGTGCCCAGCAGTCTCAGGATCCCTTCTCCTGCTCGGTGTCGGTGATCTTGCAGTACTTGCTTTACCTCTCTAATCTGGGACTTAAGTCCAACTCCGTCAAAGTTCACCTCAGTGCTCTCTCAGCACATCATGTGCCGGTGGACGGCAGACCTCTTTCCAGCGACCCTCTCGTGGCGAGGTTTCTCCGAGGTCTTCTTCTACTTAAACCACCTCTGCGCCCGCCAGCACCAGACTGGGATCTGAATGTGGTTTTACAGCGGATCACCTGTCCGCCTTTTGAACCTATGGCTACCTGTTCTCTACGTTTTCTTTCTTGGAAAACCTTATTCCTGATAGCCCTCACTTCCGCTAGACGCGTAAGTGAATTGCAGGCCCTCGTGTCTGATCCCCCTTACACTCGGTTCTACAAAAATAGGGTAGTCCTACGGACTCGCCCAAAATTTCTTCCAAAAGTGGTCTCCCCTTTTCACATCAATCAGGAGGTGGTACTTCCGACCTTCTTTCCCAGGCCACACTCCAGCCGAGCTGAAATGGTCCTGCATACCCTGGACTGTAGAAGGGCATTGAACTTCTACCTTGACCGTACGCGGGAGCACCGTAAAGCTGCTCAGCTTTTTGTATCTTTTGACCCCAATAAATTGGGGCTCCCGGTCTCCAAGCGTACTCTGTCCATCTGGGTTGCTGACTGTATCACTTGGGCTTATGGGGCGGCCGGACTCTCCTTAGAAAGTCGAGTCACGGCTCATTGTGTTCGGGCGAAGACTACGTCAGTGGCTTACCTCCGCTCTGTTCCATTGGCAGACATCTGCCGGGCCGCTACTTGGTCTTCGAGCCAGACTTTTGCGGTCCATTACAGCCTCGAGAGGGAGTCCCGCAGGGACAGTGCTTTCGGACAGGCAGTCCTCCGAAATCTCTTCGAGGTTTGAGCAACTCCTACCCTCCATCCCGGATGGGGGCTACCGGTGGGTAATAATTCAGCGAAGATTCCTTCCTTCTGTACTGCTGAGCTAGAGGGAGCTCATTTTGTGCTTAGGGTCTCCGGTAGCCTTAAGCTTGGGAGTCCCATATGTGAGGACTGACTTCCTGCTTGGTCCTGGAGAAAGCGTAGTTACTCACCTGTAACAGGTGTTCTCCAGGAGCAGCAGGAATCAGTCCTCACAACCCTCCCTCCTCCCCGTGGAGTTGCAATTATCTGCTTTAGTTTTTTTGCAAATTTTTATGCTGTCTTTTAGCTATGTCATCTGACTGGCTAAGATGGCACCCTTGGGCGGGAAGGGGACCGCGCATGCGCGCTGCAATTCCCAAAGGCTTTCTTTGAAAGCTGGGGAAAATTGCTCCGCGAGGGCTCCGTCGGCGCCGACGTCACCCATATGTGAGGACTGATTCCTGCTGCTCCTGGAGAACACCTGTTACAGGTGAGTAACTACGCTTTCTTGTTCAGTGCACCTGTGGCTTCCCCTTAGTTTTTGTCCATTGAGTCTATTGAATGCATTTCTTCCTGTGGTCCCACAGAGTGCTAGAAGTTCTTCTTTCATTATGCCTACTTAAGCCTGTAATATTGCGCTAGTTAGGTTTTTTTAAGGGGTCATTTAAGAGGTTGTATTTCTTTTTTTTTTCATTGTTTCGGTTAATATTTTATTTCTCCCCATCATTGTGTTTGCAGGCCACTTTGTCAAAAATATTTTAATCTAATAAGCATCTCTTACCAAAAGCAAAATTTCATCATTTGCTTTTTCCTCATCAGTTTTCCTTACAAAGTTTGAGAATCAGGGCAATGACTTCAGTTTTTTAATTGCAAACAGATGATGTCTATAACAGGTTATCACAAAGATTATTGCAGAAATTAGGTGGAAGATGAAAATGACTCTAGTTATGGATTCTGCATAAAAATTGACAGACTTCTAACACCCCAACCTGTCTTGCATAAGGACCTTAAGAACTTAGAGGGGGTTTTTTTCTATTTCTGAATTATCCATCAACAAAATCAAGCAATACACTTGTACAGAAAAGATGCACACATAGAAATATACAAAGGAAAATATAGCACAAAAGTCCACTCAGTGAAACATCTGTAGTTCCCATTATGGGGGAAATAGTAAACGAAAAAATCACTAGGGGAGGAGGTCCCCCTAGATCAGGGGTCTCAAACACGCGGCCCGCGAGAGCATTTTGTGCGGCCCGCGACGCCACGGAGTATCCTTTCTGCTATTTCTGCTATTTTTACTCACTGTTTTCCTTAGCATGATTCCCGGGGCTGCATGGTGTTGGTCTCACATGACCGCGTCACGCGCCTGCCCTCCACCAATCAGCGACAGGCAGGAGGAGGAGGAGGAGGAGGGGAGGGGAGGGGGGGGGCCGGGCCCAGAAGCAGTCTGAGCAGCCACGAGGTACCAGCGCTTTGAAGCATCGCCTGCTTGGAGGAAGGATCGCCTGCTTGAGGATCGCCAGGGTGCACAGCTCTCCGCGGCAGGTAAGGAAGCAGTCTGCCCAGAATTAAGCCAGCCCTGCCTCCCTCAGTCCCTCTCCTCTTCGGCTTTCAGAGCCGCGAAGGGAGAGCTTCTCCCTCGCGACTCTGTTAAGCTCGAGGGGGCAGAGGGGAAATTTCCCATAAGCCTCAGCCGGCTTAACAGAGTCCCGAGGGAGGAACTCTCCCTTCGCGGTTCTAAGCCGAAGAGGAGAGGGACTGAGGCAGGGAGGGAGGGATGGCTCTGCCGGGGGGGGGGGGGGTGCGCGGCCTGTGATTTTTGTTGAGGGAGGCCTGTGTTTTTTGCTGTGGGAGGGAGGATGGAGGATGGATGGGGGCTGTGATTTTTGTTGAGGGAGGCCTGTGATTTTTGCTGAGGGAGGGAGGATGGAGGATGGATGGATGGATGGGGGGGCTGTGATTTTTGCTGAGGGAGGGAGGATGGATGGATGGGGGGGGGCTGTGATTTTTGCTGAGGGAGGGAGGATGGATGGATGGGGGGGGGGCTGTGATTTTTGCTGAGGGAGGCCTGTGATTTTTGCTGAGGGAGGGAGGATGGATGGATGGGGGGGTCTGTGATTTTTGCTGAGGGAGGGAGGGAGGGAGGGAGGATGGATGGATGGATGGATGGATGGGGGGGGGGCTGTGATTTTTGCTGAGGGAGGGAGGGAGGATGGATGGGGGGGGGCTGTGATTTTTGCTGAGGGAGGCCTGTGATTTTTGCTGAGGGAGGGAGGATGGATGGATGGATGGGGGGGCTGTGATTTTTGCTGCTGCTGCTGCTGATGGATGGATGGATGGATGGGG
The DNA here is from genome assembly GCA_033557465.1 of Ichthyophis bannanicus. Lineage (NCBI taxonomy): Eukaryota > Metazoa > Chordata > Amphibia > Gymnophiona > Ichthyophiidae > Ichthyophis > Ichthyophis bannanicus. The sequence continues at coordinate 1,153,917,998 of CM066032.1, forward strand.
GGGGGGTCACAACTGGTAACGTGCTGTGGGCTGGGGGTCAGAACCATCACCATTTCTGAACCCCCCAGCCCCACAGCACATTACCAGTTCTAAACCCCCTAGCACATTACCAGTGTGCTGTGGGCTGGGGGGTCAGAACTGGTAATGTGCTGGGGGGTTTAGCACCCGGTAATGTGCTGTGGGGCTGGGGGGGGGGGGTCAGAACCATTACCAGTTCTAAACCCCCCAGCACATTAATGCACAAAAGGTAGGAAAATATCTCTTTATTTTGAGTTTATTAACTGGAATATGTCAGCTCTGGGAAATGTGCATCATTAATGTCTGTGCTTTAGTACAAGAAATTAATTTATAGTTTTATTTCTACAGTGCTGAGGTATTTTGTGTAATTCCTATTTGACATTGCTACTTGTTCTCTTTTCCCAGTAGGTCATGTATTGTTCTCTGAAATGTATTGATTTAATATTTGCAGTGTTGCCTTTTGATAGGTAGGGTCTGGTGCTTTGTGAGTCCTGGTAGTGCTGTTATGATACGGGGGGTTTGCTATGGGTTCTAAATGGGCAGTGTTAGTAGTAGTTCCTAATGTGCCTGGCGGTTGGCACTGGATTATAGTAACATAGAAATTTTCTAGTCTTTCTTTATCCATGCACTCATTATGCAACATTATGCAAATATTTATGCAAATGAGGCCCCCGTGTCTTATGCGGCCCCCGGGTTACTTTACAAGTCCTCATTCGGCCCTCAAAGCAATTTGAGTTTGAGACCCCTGCCCTAGATCATACACAATAGGAAAAATTACCCAGGCAAGAAAAGATGAAGGCAAAGGCAGAGGAGCATTTGAAAAAAAACAGATCACTACAGTACATTATAGAGGGGAGGACATTGACATATGAGTACTAATATAGGTGGATAAATCCCCAGGCTCAAAGAATACATATTTAAGGGAATTATGCAACACAATACATGTACAGGGAAATCTTAGTAAGAAAGAAGCACCTAACTGAAGAACCCAGGGTTTTAACAAAAGGAAGGCTTTACGCCTTCTCTGGGTGTTCCTCGAGATATCAGGAAAGATAGAAATCCTTTTCCCCATAAACGAATTACTTCTCTTTTTAAAATATACTTTAAGAAGCCAGTCTCTATCCGAGGAGAGCGCTAAAGTCACTAATAGTGTGGAAACCTTCATATCTTCATCTGGAGGGGATCGAAGCAATGCTGAAACATCCAGCGAATCCGCTCCCCGACTTCACACTTCCCCTCCTTTTTACCAAGAAGCAGATAATATGCCTTCAAAACCGGAGGCATCAACTCAGCAGGGATCAATAGAGACTCTTCTAGATATTTTTTGAAAAGTTCCACCAGAGCTACCGCAGAAATAATAGGAAAATTTAACAACTGTAAGTTGGAAGCACGGGTAGCATTTTCCAGCGTCTCTAACTTCCCTTTCAAAGAGAGATTATCTTTCATCAACGAATCAGCTAAAGCAGAAACCTGTAGAAGTTTCTGATCCAAAGCCCCAACCTGGTTCTTCGTTTCCACAGCCCCAACCTGGTTCTTCGTTTCCACAAACTCAGTAGTCAATACAGTAACATTATTCTCCATTGTAGCTAAATTAGAAAAGGAAAGAGTTAATTGTTGATTCATAACCTGGGATAGCTGACTTACAGCTTCCCAGATACTCTCAAGGGTCACCTTGGCTGGACGCACAAGCGTAATCACTGGGGAGCTCACGGGCACCACAACACCGGAGACCACCCTCGGCTTATCAGCCTCAGCCTCCGAACCACCGGCACCTTCAACCTCGAAATGTTGTTTATTGCCAGGAATTACTACCCGGCTCCCAGTCCCGGTCTTCAGACCATCGGCAACTGCATCCAAAGCGCCCCACTCCAGTATCTCAAGAGACGCCTGCTCAGGCGTGACTGCAGACCCACGCTCCAAAGCGCAGACCAACAGCCCTGGAACTGCAGGAGGTGAGCGATCCTCAGGGGAAAGCGAGATTTCAAGGGCGGAAGCAGCCGAGCCCTCCACTGCCAAGCCCCTCCGAATTTCCCCTCTTTGCTGCTCATTGAGCAGGACAAAGCGATCCATTGGACCAGAAACAGCAGGTACGGGCTCCGTGAGAAAAACCCGAAGTTTGCCTTTGCGTTTAGGCATTCCTGCTCACAAACTCTCTGCCGCCATCTTGAAAGAAACCTCTCCCTAAGAACTTAGAGGTTTTAAACAGCACAACCTATAGCTGTCTCAGCATGCTGATTGTTTCTTTCATGAGTCCCAATTCAAGATTTGGTATATGATCATAAAACAAATATATTTGGGAGCTATTCTAAATCCTTTTCAGCTTTTGAGGTGGTTTAATCTATTTATTTAGTTAATAGTATTTAGCTCGCTCCTTTCCAATGGTAGTTCATGGTGAGTTAGATTCAGGTACGTAGGTATTTCCCTGTCCCCAGAGGGCTTACAACCTAAGTTAATATCCGAGGCAATGGAGGGTTAAGTGACTTGCCCATGGTCACCAGTGGGAATTGAACCCATATCTCTTGGGTACTAGGCTGTTCTAATCACTAGGCTACTCCTCCTCTCCAGGTACTTTGCTTTCATTATTTTCTATGTATTTATCAAACACCACCATTCTAGCCTTTGATGCATAAGCAAAAATATTCCTGTCTAACTCAACACTAAGTTTTGAAATGATCTCTTCCTCAGGTCTGGCATAAGATAAAAACATAAGAAATGCCATACTGGGTCAGACCAAGGTCCATCAAGCCCAGTATCCTGTTTCCAACAGGATACTGTTCCAGGTCACAAGTTCCTAGCAGTTTCCCAAAAAGACACACAGGTTCCACAATGCTTGTATTGGGATAAGCAGTGGATTACCTGGGTTCTCTTTAATAATTTTTTAAGGATCTTTCCTCCAGGAACTTGAATAAACCTTTTTTAAACCCAGCTACACTAACAGCTTTTGCTACATCCTCCGGTAACTAATTCCAGAGTTGGATTACACGTTAAGTGAAAACATATTTTCTCTTATTAGTCTTAAACGGGTTACACTGTAGCTTCATTGCATGTCCCCTAGTCTTTCTAGGTTTTGATGGCGTAAACAGTCGATCTATGTTTACCCGTTCCACTCCATTCGTTAATTTATAGACCTTTATCATATCTCCCCTCAGCCGTCTCTTTTCCAGGTTGAAAAGTCCTAACCTTTTAAGCCTCTCCTCATTGGGGTATCCTTCCATCCCCTTTACCATTTTGGTGGCTCTTCTCTGTACCGTTTCTACTTCTGCTATATCCTTTTAAAGATATGGCAGCCAGAATTGCACATAATATTCAAGGTGTGGTCGCACCATGGAATGATACATAGGCATTATAATATCATTTGTCTTATTTTCCATTCCTTTCCTTATGATGCCTAGCATTTTATTTGCCGCCTTGGCCACCACTGCACACTAGGCGGAAGATTTCAACATGTTATCCACGGTGACACCTAAATCATTTTTCCTGGGTGGTGGTTCCTAATGTGGACCCATAGTTTGGATTGTTTTTTCCTAGATGCATAAATTTTGCACTTGTTCACATTAAATTTAATCTGCCATTTGAACGTCCAGTCTTCTAATTTATCAAAGTCCTCTTGCAATTTTTCACAATCCTCTTGGGTTTTTAACAACTTTGAGTAGTTTTGTGTCATCTGCAAATTTGACTACCTCACTTTTTGTTCCCATTTCCAGGTCACTTACAAGTGTTAAAAGGCAGCAGACCCAGCACAGATCCCTGGGGTACTCCACTATTCACCTTTCTTCACTGGGAAAATTGGTCATTCAGCCCTACCCTCTGTTTTCTATCTTTTAATGATACCACGATCTCTTCTACCTCATTCAACTTTGGATATCACCTACTGATTGGATAGTGCAGCTTCCAAATGATACTTCTATGTTCTACATCTTTACCATGTGCACCTGAAAGCAGTATTAAAATGTCAGCACGCATTATGTCACTTCAAAACAATATTATGCTGACAGCTAATGTTGAGAGAGAAAAAATATTCACAATCCTCATGCAGAGAAGCTGAATTTCTAAGATGAATACATTTCATTACGATCTATATACAAGGAAACTAAAACATAAATCAGTTGTATAGATTGATATGTAAATATCAAAGACAAAAAGGAATATCCCAGACTACCTGCTGAATTTACTCTAATGTAAGCCCTATAAGCATAAAGTGATATATATAGAATACTGTTTCACAGATTATCATCATTGAGACAAGATGGTTTGGTGGATTATAATTAAAAAAAAAAAATTGTTCTCTCAAGGGGGAGGGTAGTCAATCTGTCAGTCCTTCTACTCTTGAGATACTTGAATCTACTTCACAATAAGCCACTGTAAGTCGTTAAAGCAGTGTGGTGCTACCCTTGAGGCAGTTGCAGACCGAGTTCCTAAATGATATTGATATTCAATCAGTCCCACTTTAATGGTCTGTGAAATTCTCCCTGCATAGATTTTCTTGCAGAGACATATGGAGCCCAATAGTCATCTGGGCAGGCTATTTATTTATTTGTATACATTTCTATGGAGTGAAGGAGTAGCCTAGAGGTTAGAACACTGGCTTGGTTGGGGGCGGAGCTAGCCGCGGTGCAGAATGGGCGTGTGAGTTAGAGCTCCCGAGGCTACTGAAGAATCCTGAGCTATTCCGGGGCGAAATTTGAGCTCTTTGAGTCCCCTTTTGCGATATTAATAAAGGAGAGCTATTGATGTCAACCTTGAAACCAGCGTGGCTAGAGTTTCAACAGGGAACGGGGTCGGCAGCGAAGCGCTCTAAATCTGAAGCCGGGTCCCCACATAAAATGGCCGCGGCAGAGAAGGAGAGTGCAGCGGAAGGCCTACGGGAAATACTACTGGAACTAAAGAGCGTAAAGGATACGATAGCCACTAAAGCGGCATCGCTGACTGCGATTCAAGAAGATGTCAGTGAAGTGAAAGGAAAAATGACGGAGATGAGCTCGCGCATCAGCGTGGTGGAAGGGAAATTGCAGATGCATGAAAGTGCGCTCAGTCAAGTAGGCCCTTTGATTAAATGCATCAAACGCATGGAAGATTTGATGGAAGATCAAAATAATCGGGCCCGTCGCAACAACGTTCGGTTGGTGGGTGTTCCAGAGGGAGCGGAAGGCTCTGATCCGGTTGCCTATTTGGAGAAAGTCATACCGGAGGTGTTGCAGCTTGCCTTTGTGAGACCTTTTGAATTGGAGCGGGCTCACCGCATTCCTACACATAAAGCTGAGAATGTCAGGTATCCCAGACCTATAGTACTCAAAGTACTTCGACATTCGCAGGTCCTACAGATATTGCAAGCAGCTAGAAAGAATCCATCGCCGTTGATACAGGGACAAAAAATTGCTTTCTATCCCGATTTGTGCAAGCAAACCATAGACCGCAGGAGAGAGTTGTTGGCGTGTAGGCCCATGCTGCAGAGTGTACAAGCAAGATACGGCCTGTATTACCCCGGAACCATGCGAGTGACGCTGCACAACACGACGAGGAATTTTGTGGATGCTGACAAGCTACGAGCCTTCCTACAAGAGCACAGTGGTATGGAGTCCTAAGAGACTATGCCCCTATGGAGTAGGTTTCCGATAGTAGTGGGAAACATAATGTGGGGACAATGGAATGGGACTATAAAAACGCATTTAACCTTTTGCTTTAAGTAGCATTGTTCCCCTTTTTCACCACTGTTTATTAAGTGCTTGATACTAGAACTCCCTTAAGATTTGATTACTAAAGGTTCTGTTGAGGGATATGTAAAGGATATGAAAATCACCTAGATAGAATTTTTGGGGACTAAGTGTGGTAGTTCCATATGATGTTCGCACGGACTTTGGTAGATAATATGAAGGGTAGCGAGGGGGGGATGTAGGAGCTGTGTTCTGGCACGGGGGGTAGTTTTCACCTTAAAATGTGCATGTATAAAGTTTGAATGTTTGTTGTGGCCAATCCAACCCAATGAAGCGCTCACGCTGCGAGGAGTAGTGGTCAAAAAAATCAATAGACCCCCCACATATATCACCATGCCCAATATCCAAGATGGCACTTGACTTGAATGTGCTCACTTTAAATGTGAAAGGGATTACTGACCCCATAAAACGAAAGAAAATACTGTCATATTGCCAACGGAAGAAAGCAGATATAGTATATTTACAGGAGACATATTTATCAGAGAAAGAATCATGGAAAGTAACATCGAATGTATATCAGGTAGCAGTAGTTGCCCCAGCTACAGGACGGAAAGGAGGAGTGTTAATACTGCTACGAAGAACTCTAAATCCCTCTCTGAAAGATACGAAAGCAGATCCTGCTGGTAGATGGGCTAGAGCTACACTACAAATAGACCAGACTCCGGTCACGTTCCTGAATATTTACGCACCAACAGTTGAAGATCCTGGCTTCTTCAGAAGTGTTGCCATGGAATTAACTGAAGTGGCTAACACAAATATAGTCCTGGGAGGAGATTTTAATCTAATATTGGATCCATTGTTGGATAGGACTCCATACAAAGCAATCACCAAAACTAAATCACATACAGTATTACAGGGAATGATAGAGGAATTGCGTTTAGTGGATCCATGGCGACTTCTGCACCCCACAGACAGGGAATATACGTTTTATTCCATTCCGCACGACACCCAGACAAGAATTGATTACTTTCTGATTTCTGCTGGTCTGCTTAAGCAAGTGGTAGCAGCAACAATACAGGCTGGAACAGTGTCAGATCATGTTGCAGTTTCCCTGGTCTTAGAACCGGGACAGCCACAGAAGGTACCCTCTAGGTGGACCTTTGACAAATCGCTGTTGCTGGACGAGGCCTTTGATGGTTACATAAATATAGTGATAGAGACGTATCTCCAACATAATTATCCTTCAGATACCTCTATATGGGGGTGGTGGGAAGGTTTTAAAGCGATGCTCCGTGCTCATATCACAATGTACACCATACGAAAGAACAAGAGCAAGAGGACAGAATGGAAGGAATTAGAGGTGCAGATAAAAGCCGGGGAGCGACTATTGGCAAAGAAAACTGATCTGCTGATCTTGATCAAGTTACAACGATTGAGGTACCGATATAACACTATACTGTATTAGGAAGCGCATTGTGCGGTTCGTACCCAGCAAAGTACCTACTATCATGACAATAATCGTGCGGGCTCACTGTTATCTAACTTACTTAAAGCTCGAAAGAACATGACGCGTATTGCTGCACTACAAGACCCGGGAGGGGACCTTCTAGTGCGAGATGAACAAATATTGAGACGATATAAAGATTTTTATGAAGCATTATACCGCTCGGAAGTAGACTGCAGTGAGGAGGCCTTTGCCGACTTTGTATCCAAAATAACAGGACCCAAACTCCCAGCAAGCCAGGTTCAGGAGTTGGAAGGAGATATATCAGCAGCGGAGATACGGAAAGCGATTGGGCAGATGGCTCGGGGGAAGGCATCTGGACCCAACGGTATCCCATTGGAATTATACTATAAGTACCAGTTACTGATCGTACCGATGCTGCAGATTTATTACAATGGTCTATATGAGGCAGAGTCGGAGGTAGGAGCACTGGCAGAAGCCACTGTAGTTATTTATCCGAAGCCGGGGAGAGACCTGCAGAAAATAGAAAACTATAGACCCATATCGCTACTAAATGCTGACTACAAAATCTATGCTAAGATACTTGCCAATCGGTTGAATCCGATCCTGAACGATCTGATACATGCAGATCAATGTGGTTTTGTACAAGGTAGATCTACCACCGATAATGGAAGACTGATGGCTCACGTCTTAATCACGGCTCAGAAGATGTCGGAGCCTCTCATAGGACTGTTGCTAGATGCCGAGAAGGCCTTTGACAGATTGGAGTGGTCTTTTTTGTTTCAAGCCTTACGATGGTTTGGGATTGGAGAGAAGTGTCTTAAAAGAATAGCTCTACTTTACGCTAAACCAACGGCACACATCGCAGCTAACTCTGGTGTATCGGATCCTTTTGCACTCCAAAGAGGAACCAGACAAGGATGCCCTCTATCTTCACTCCTTTTCAACCTGGCACTGGAATTACTGGCGATAGCGATTCGACAGCATGAAAATATCGTGGGAGTGGAACTAGCAGACGGGCAATGTAAATTGTCTGCATATGCGGATGATCTTCTGCTCTTTCTTCGGCCGGAAGCCTTACCAGCAGTCTTGCAAGTTATTGACTGTTATTCTGCTATATCGGGATACAAAGTAAATCTAGCAAAGACAATAATAGTCCCGATGAATGCACATGTAACTGTGGATATGTTGAAAACTTATCCTTTTCAATTTGCGCCATCGTCCTTCAAATACCTGGGAGTGGTTTATGGCTCTACTATTCAGGAGACATTGTACCTTAACATGACCGCTTGTAAAAAAGTGGTAAGTGATTGTATTAATAAATGGACCCCGCTGCATTTAACCTGGTGGGGGCAGTTGGAAACCATAAAAATGGTGCTGGTCCCCAAGATCGGCTACATCATGAGTATGATCCCCGTGCTTTTCTCTGAGTTTCTATTAACAGATCAACAGTATGCTTGTGTCTTTTTTATGGAGCAATAGAGTTCCTCGGATTGCTGCATGGAAATTAAAGCTGCCAAAGGCCAAGGGAGGAGTTCATTTTCCAGATGTTGAGTGGTTACACCTGGCCTCGTTACTGAGACAGGGTTCACAATGGACCGCAGTGGAGAGTGAAGAAAATGGACCTAGATGGCTGAAGGTTGAACAAGCTATGAATTCACCCTTGCAGACTTGGATGATGGTAGGGATGACACAGGTGCCGGGTAAGCCACAGAATGCAATTGTGGGGGCAACACAGCAAGCATGTAGGAGTATAGAAAAGTGTATTGAAGATAGTGACGTCTTTTCAATGGAAATGCCTATATGGATGAATCCAAGGCTTTGTATAGATGGAAAGCCAGTGAGATGGAGGAGGTGGATAGAGCATGGCATAGGGACACTTGGACAATTGATGAAGGGGAAAGAGTTCAAGACCTTTGGAGAGATGAGGACTGAGTTTGGACTGCCACATACCTGCTTTTTTCAATGGTGCCAGCTTAGGCATTGTCTGAGTAGAGTGGGTGTATCCCCTGTTTTGATGAGGCCGGGATGGCCACTGATGCAAAAACTTCGCGAGATACAAGAGGGCACGTGAGCCGTGTCAAAGTGTCTGGTATTGTTTCGATCGCGAGGGGACAAAGAATGTGTGAAGGTGCAGTCGGCATGGCTTGAGGACACAGGGGATTACTTGCCTACGGAGCAGTGGAGCACTTTTTGGGAGTCTCAAATAAGAATCACTAGAGCCGCATCTCTAACACAATCTATGTACTTCCTGGCACATCGTGCTTACCTCACTCCACTACGAAAGATGAAATGGGCAAAACAGGAGGGGAATCGCTGCTGGTCCTGTAACGCAGCCACTGGAACACTAGTCCATATGCTTTTCTATTGTGAACAGCTGCAGATATTCTGGAGGGGAGTCTGGCAGCGTGTGTCAAGTGTACTGGCCATACAGGTCCCAATCACATATCAGATAGTTATATTCAAATCTATGATGATCAGGCCCAAGCTACCTAAACCAGACAGCCAACTACTGGATCTTATGTTAAGTATGGCTTTGAAGGTCATTTTGATGCATTGGAAGAACTTAAAGAAGATGCATTTTGAGCTGTGGTGGAACCTGCTGTGCCTACATAAGAGCTATGAAGAAATATATATAGTGAAATATCCCTGGGTAGGTAAACTGGGCAGGAAGTGGGACGCTTTGAACAGATATGTTGGGGAAAGACACTAGAGCGTTATTGCTGTCTTTTCTCATTGATGACGGGGCGGAGCGCTGGGTTGGATTGGTTATGGCTTGGTTTCTTTTTTTTTTTTTGCTTGTTCTGTATTGATCTGGTTTTGTCGCATGCTGTGGTTGGGTATAGACGAATGTGAAGAGATACAATATGTAATTTCCATTCAATGTATGTGTGTCTTTAAAATTTGAATAAAGAAATGTTACAAAAAAAAAAGAACACTGGCTTGGTAACCAAGCAACCAGGGTTCAATTCCCACTAGCACTCCTTGTGGCCTTGGGCAAGTCACTTAACCCTCCATTGCCTCGGAAGAAAGGCCTGGCAATCTACTTCCGGTGACACTGCCAAGAAACCCCAGGAGCTTCTGGGTCGCCAGGAGTCAGGACTGACTCGAAGGCACACATTGCATTTGCATACATTTCTATACCGCTTTTATAAATTTCAAAGCGGTTTCTCGTAAAAACGTTTGCGTGCAGAAATACTACTGTTGTACATGGAACTGAACACAAGGAACTGATGGAAGTAATACATGAACTTTTACAACATTAATTTATAATATAATATAACTATATACAAGGGCAATGTAATATGTTCATTGTAGGACCAATATGAATGTTCGTCTGTGTTCTATAAAAGGATCTTAATATTTAGCTGGAAGGTACATTTCAGATTGTGAAGGCTACTCAGGGAACTAGTAAATGTCTGTGTAAGTTAGAAGGTAAGTCCAGTTTATAGTGGTTTTGGAAAAGGTATATATCAATTTTTTTGTGGAATTCTGTAAGGTTGTGACATCGTCTTAATTTCTGGTTTAGTATGTTCCATATTGTCAGGGCAAAAAGGGACAATGCATGGTTATAGCTGGTTTGCTTAAGAGCATAAGATATCCCACACTGGGTCAGACCAAGGTCCATCAAGCCCAGTATTCTGTTTCCTACAGTGGCCAATCTAGGTCACAAGCAATGTTCCCTCTAATTTTCTGTAGGCTGTGTGCGCATAAAATATCAGCTGTGTGCAGCTTTTGAAGGAAGGTTAAATGTTTGTGCGCCACATAACGACACTCGGAGTTATATACTTTAAAATTTGACAACACGTCAGAATACAGTATGTACACCACATTTAGTAAATGAAGTGAGAAATTTCTAGTAATTACAATCATAACTTTTAAATTTTAAGATGTCTGTGTTGTTTTCTATCAGAATCAGAGCCGTAATTTTTGTGCGCTCTGTTGTAAAGTATGTGCGCTCGCTCGGCGAGGTGTGTGCGCGCGCACACGCGCACAGCTTAGAGGGAACAGTGGTCACAAGTACCTAGCAGTTTCCCCAAAAGACACAGGTTCCGCAGTGCTTGTATTGGGTCAAGCAGTGGATATTATGGGTCCACTTTAATAATGGTTTATGGACCTTTCCTCCAGAAACTTGTCCAAACCTTTTTAAACCCTGCTACCCTAACAGCTTTTACTACATCCTCCGGTAGCAAATTTCAGAGTTTGATTACACGTTGAGTGAAAAAATATTTTCTCTTAATAGCCTTAAATAGCTTACCCTGTAGCTTCATTGCATGCCCCCTAGTCTTTCTATATTTTGATTGCGTAAACAATCAATCTACATTTACCTGTTCCACTCAATTCGTTAATTTATAGACTTTGATCATATCTCCCCTCAGCAATCTCTTATTTCCAGGAACAAGCAGGAATGTAGTCTTCACATATGGGTATCGTCGGTACCGACAGAGCCCGCGCGGGAAAGCTCCCCAGCGTCCAATTAGAAAGCTTTTGGGAGCATCCCACAGCACCTGCGTGCTGCCTTCCCGCCTTTCCCAACTGCCTCTCTCCAGTTCTTCGTTTTCTGTGGAGCCAGCAGGTCGTCGTTCCTGTCACCGCAGAAAATTTTTCCTATTCTCCTTCTTTTTTGTGGTCGTGTCTGCCTTCCTCGACGCTATACCGGTACCACCAGTAGTTCTTTCTTTCTTTTAAAAAAATAAATAAATAAATATATATATATATATACACTATTTTTTTCAAAACTTGTCTTTCTCAGGTGCACGCATCATTTTGGGCCTTAGGACCAAAATTTCCTCTATGATGCAAAAACCCGCTTTGGGTTTCAAGAAGGGCACCAAATGTGGCGGTACCATCTCCGTCACCGATACCCATGAGTGGTGTCTTAAATGTTTAGGTCCTGACCACTCTATCTCGGAGTGTATGGCCTGTGCCTTGATGTCCAAGAGGGGTCGACAAAACCGAGCTGCTAAGCTCAGCACCCTTTTTCCCTCCGTTGCAGCCTCTGTGGCATCGACGTCTTCCAGGGCTTCGTCTTCCTCCCATGGATCTCAGGTAACTAAACATAAGTCTGGCCAGTCCTCAAAGGGTAGATCTCCTTCCGAGCATCGAGATGCCTCTGGCGTTGCCCTTGAGGGTTCTGTACTTCGGCTTCCAAAGTATTATCGGGGCTTCAGGATGTTCACGAGGCCTCAACCTCGGCAGAACTACTGGTGCCATGCTCTGGGGTACCGGCTGCTTTCTCCGGTACCGATACCCAGGCATCGGCAGCGTCGATAGACCAGAGGTTCCTGGCTATTTAATGCAGTCTGGCGGCTCTCCTTGTGGCATCAACACCCTCGGAACCGCGTCAGAGTTCAACCGGCACCGACTCCGGCACCGGTATCGGTACCGATACCAACGGCATCAACATCGGTGTCTGCTTTGCTGGCACCCAGTCATGCTATGCCTTCCGGTACCGATACACCGGTACCGATTCCCCCCAGCACCGACTTCGGTCGGTACGGGTATCGTGCTCTACAAGAGAATCCGGACAGAAGGTACTTTGAATCCTCGGAGGAGTCTGAGGATTCTGACAGCTCTGTCGGTACCGGAATACTTCTCCCGGAGGAGCCTTCCTCTCCTAAACGTAGGATGTCTCCTCCAGAAGATATCTCCTTTCAGGATTTTATCAGGGAGGTGGCTCGAGGTCTTTCCATTACTGTGGCTCCCGAAACAGAGCCCAGGGCAAAGGAGTTGGAGATTCTACAATATCCCAAGGCTCCTAAGGAGGCAGCTACTTTGCCTATCCATGAGATCTTACATGATCTCATGCTAAGAATGTGGGAAACACCTCTTACCACCTCTCCTCACTCTCGTAGACTGGATACCATGTATCGAGTCCCTCCTTGTCCTGGTTTCCAGAAGACTCAGCTTCCTCACCACTCCATTGTAGTGGAATCAGCTATGAGAAGGATTAGGAGTGCAAAGAGGCATGCCTCTAATCCTCCAGGACGTGAGTGTAGAACTTTGAATGCCTTTGGATGTCGTACTTTCCAGGCTTCCATGCTTTCTGCCAGGATCAGTTCCTATATTTTATATATGGGAATGTTCCTTAAAGAAGTCACAGGAGATTTGGAGATTTTAAGCCCTCTCCTTCCTGGTGATAAGAGGCAGGATTTTCTCACTCTGGTTAAACATGCCCAGGATGTTTTTAAGTTTCTCAATCGAGCAGCTTTTGACTGTTTTGAGTGCATAAGCAGAACCTCTGCCATTGCCATAGGTACACGTAGAATTGCCTGGCATCTAATTTGGAGCTCTGGGTGCAGGACAAACTGGGCAATATCCCTTGTACTGTGGCTTCTGGTTCCCACCCGGTCAGGGGACCATTTGCAAAGTAGTGAAGTAACCGCTGTACAGGTGAGAATCTATTTGGCAAAAATTGGCAAGAGAGAGCCAATGAGTTGGATGCTGACAATTCCACTTTGGATAGATTATCCAAAGCCACAGCTGATCCTGCAAGGAAGAAATATTTCAAGAAACCATTCTTCTCCAAAAAGAAGAGGTTCTATCCCTCTTATTCCCAGCAGGGGGACGTTCTGCAGGTCAGCCTGCCCGAAGGAGTCAGCAACCACCTAAACAAAGGAAAGCAAAGACTGCTAAGCCTCAACCGTCTCAGCAGTCTCAGCCTCCACAAGGCCTTTGACTTCCATCTAGAGAACTTAGCCTTCCTGGCCCTCAACATACCAGAGCCTTCCACCATTCCAAGAAGGTTATGTTATTTTGCCCCAGATGGGGGCAGATAACAGCAGAACATTGGACTCTCTCCATTATAAAAGAGGGGTACAAGCTCCATTTTTCGAGCATGCCCCCTCCCACAATGGTAAGACAGTTCAATTCTCAGACCTCTCTCATCAGCCTGTTAGATCAAGAGGTCACTATGCTTCTTGCCCAAGGGGCAAAAGAAGAGGTACCCATTCCTCAACAGGGTACAGGGTTCTACTCCCCCTATTTCCTTATCCCAAAGAAAACGGGGACACCGACCTATTTTAGACCTCAGAGAATTCAACAAGTTCCTGTTCAAAGAGAAATTCAAGATGTTTTCTCTGGGAACTCTGCTGCCATACCTTCAGAGTCAGGATTGGCTTTGTTCTCTAGATCTCAAGGATGTGTGCACTCATGTTCTTATCCATCCAACTCACAGAAAGTTCCTTCGGTTCCTTTTTCAAGGAAGCACTACCAATACAGGGTGCTTCCTTTTGGCCTGGCCTCAGCACCAAGGGTGTTCACGAAATGCATGGCTGTGGTAACAGCATTTCTTCGCACTCTAGGAATATTCGTCTTCCCCTACTTAGACTGGCTCATTCGAGCCCCTTCAGAGTCAGAGGCCAGGATTTCTCTGTCTTGCACAATGCGTATCCTTCAATATTTGGGTCTGGTCATAAATATCCCAAAATCCAGCCTATATCCCAGGCATCCAAAACTCAGTCTCGAGAGTTCATAGGAGCTTTGCTGGATACCAGAAAAGCAAGGGCCTATCTTCCCCAGACCCGTTGCCTTCGCATTGTGCAATTAGCTTCTCAAGCAGTGCTAAAGCCTCATCTCACTGCTCGAGAAATGTTACAACTACTAGGCCACATGGCATCTACCGTGCATGTGGTTCCTTATGCTCGTCTCCATATGAGAGCAGCCCAATGGACTTTATCCACTCAATGGACCCAGGCATCAGGGTGCCTGTCAGACAAAATAGCAAACACAAATCGCCTTATTTTGTCCCTCCAATGGTGGCATTCCACTCAAAACCTGTTGATGGGGTCCCCATTTCAACAACCTTTACCCCAAGCAACTCTCACAACAGATGCTTCACCAATGGGTTGGGGAGCTCATCTGCAAGACCTCTCCACCCAAGGCATTTGGACTCCACAGGAGACTCATCTACACATCAATCTCTTAGAACTCAGAGCAATCTTCCTTGCTTTTCGAGTGTTCTACACCCTGCTCAGCTACAAGACAGTTCTCATTCATACGGACAATCAAGTAGCCATGTTCTCTGTGAACAAGCAGGGGGGAACAGGCTCTCTGTCGCTTTGCAACGAAGCTTTGCGACTATGGGCCCTTGCCGGAGAGCATCAGATTCATCTTCTGGCAGTGCATCTTCCAGGCATCCAAAACTCTTGGGCAGACAGACTCAGTCAAGTTCTACTTCCACACGAATGGTCTCTACATGCAGACAAGGTGGCCAAAATTTTTTGAATTTGGGGAACCCCGGACATAGACCTCTTTGCAAGTCCGTTGAATGCCAAACTTCCCTGGTTCTGTTCCAGAATTCCAGCTCAGGGCTCTCAGGCCAGGGATGCTTTCCTCCTTCATTGGGGTCAAGACTTCTTTATGCCTTTCCACCCATTCCCCTAATTCCCACAACCCTGTTCAAGCTTCAGAGAGGATATCCTTTATGCTTCCAGAAAACCTTCCACAAGACGCTCTTATGCTTTCAAGTGGAAAAGGTTTACCATATGGTGCTCGCAGAAGAGTCTTAGCCCACTTGCGATACCTCTAGAATCATTACTGGAGTATCTCCTTCATTTATCCAGTGCAGGACTTAAAACTAACTCAGTAAGAGTCCATTTGAGTGCTGTTGCAGCTTCTTTCAAGCCTTTAAATGGACAACCTATTTCCTCCCATCCTCTTATAGCAAAATTTATGAGAGGCCTTCTTCTAACTAAGCCTCCCATTAGGCCACCACCAGTGGCATGGGACTTAAACCTGGTTCTTGGCCAGCTTATGAAGCCACCTTTTGAACCCTTAGCTGCTACTTCATTGAAATTCCTGTCCTGGAAGGTTATCTTTCTCATTGCAATCACATCAGCACGTCGCATCAGTGAGTTGCAGGCACTAGTGGCTGATCCACCTTATACAAGGTTCCATCATGACGAGGTAGTCCTTAGGACTCATCCACACTTTATGCCAAAGGTGGTCTTGCCTTTTCATCTTAACCAAGCGGTCTACCTGCCTGTGTTTTTTCCAAGGCCTCATGCATCAAATGCAGAAAGGAATCTTCATACTTTGGACTGTAAAAGATCTTTAGCCTTTTACTTACAAAGAACACAGCAACATAGGAAGTCCTCTCAACTCTTTGTTGCTTTTGATCCTTCTCATTTGGGACTTCCAGTCTCCAAGAGAACACTGTCCAACTGGATTGCACAGTGTATTTCTTTTGCCTATCAGAGTAAGAATCTTCATCTGGAGGGCCATGTCACAGCTCACAATGTGAGAGCCATGGCAGCTTCAATGGCTCATCTGCACTCTGTGTCTATCGACGACATCTGTTGAGCAGCCACTTGGGCCTCGGTTCATACCTTCACAGCCCATTACTGCTTGGACAAGGACTCCCGCCGGGATGTCTTGTTTGGTCAGGCTGTTCTCCAACACCTGTTCCATACCTAATCAACTCCTACCCACCATCCCTGGTAGGATGCCGGAGAACCATGGGGGAAAGTGGAGCCCTTTCACAGGGACACAACTTCTGGGGTTCTCTCCCTAGCATCTAAAGCTAGGGAGTCCCCATATGTGAAGACTACATTCCTGCTTGTTCCTGGAGATAGCATAGTTACTCACCTGTAACAGGTGATCTCCGGGAACAGCAGGAATTTAGTATTCACAACCCACCCACCTCCCCTAGGAGTTGTATCTATCTCTTTCTCTTTCCCTCTCTCTCTCTCTCTCTTTGTCTCAGCTTTTTTTTTTTTTTTATTGAAAATTTCAGAAGATATTAACAAATTTCCCCAAACAATGAAACAGAAAACAACATAGTCCACGTCCAGGGGAGCTGCGTATGTCAACTAATAAACAGATCAAATAATAAAATAAGTAATGAGAAAGCACAATAGGAGAGAGCTAGTGCCCAAAATATTACACAAAACTCTAATTATTCTAGCTTACTGAATAACAGCAAAATATATACCTATTACAACGGTGGAGAAACCTGATTTTGAAGAAATGATTCTAAAGATGAAGTCACAGTGAAAACATACTTGGTGCCCCTTAATGTGACCAAACATTTACAAGGAAATTTAAGGAAAAAGGACGCACCCAGTGCCAAAACGCGAGGCTTTAAAGACAGAAAAGCCTTACGCCTAAGCTGAGTTTGCCTAGAGAAATCAGGAAAGATATTAATTTTCCCCCCACAAAAATCAGCATTCTTATTAAGAAAAAACAAACGCATAACTGTGTTTTTATCAACCTCAGAAGAGAAAGACACAAGGAGAGTGGCCCGAGAGGAAATTATATCATGAGAAGATTCAATAAATTTAGAAACATCTAATGAATCTGATAGATTTCTGGAAGCTACCCCTGGGGAACCATCACCAGGAGGAGCCTCTAACACAGGCAAATAATATAACTTATTTATAACCGGTCTAGCATTGTCTTCATACCCTAAAACTTCAGATAAATATTTATCAAACAATATCTGAGGAGACAATAATCGAGTATAAGAAAAATTTAAACATCTAATATTAGTAGCCCTTAAAGTATTTTCCAATAATTCTTGCTGGGTATGAAGAATAATACTATCCTTAATAAAAGATAAAGAAGATCTCTGTAAAGTATCACATTGAGTTTCTAATTTCTGACACTTATTATCTAAGACAAGAAATTGTGAATCATATTGAGCCATTTTAGCTACTGAGCCTGTCGAAAATTCTGAGAACTGAGAAACAGCAGAGGCTAAGGAAGCAATAGGAGCCTCTATTCGTGAAAGGACTGACCATACATCAACTAATGAAATATTTTGAACATCCACATTTGTAGTAGGTAAACCATCAGGATGCAACCTCACAACGTCCTCCGGCACTTGAAAAACCCTAGGCAAAGGAACTACCACGGGTTCACATATCTTCTCCATAAGGGCAACTGGAGGCAAACCATCAGCACCACGAGACTGCTCCTCCATAACAGAAGAGGACATCACTGGGCCAATAGCATCAAGTTCAGCAAGCAGGGCAGAGTTTGAAAACCCCAAAATAGAGGAGCCATCCAAAAGGGGCGAAGACTTGGTGGCAGCAACAGAGTCCCCTTCTACTGCATTTACTGGCATAACATGCTTATCCATAGGTCCAACGATTTTAGTAACTTTAGAAGGATTCACAGTACTCACATTATGAGGGCGTCTTCTGCGCTTGCCCATACCAAGAGCGTTGCCTCCACGGTTCCTCGAGTGCCAAAGGAGGGCATAAGGAGCATAACATGCCCCTTTAAATCGCGCCCCTTCAAAGCGCGACCGCTACCACGTGACTGCGGAGCAGGTCTGATCTTAAGCCTCCGGGATGACATCGGGGCAAGGCGCCGCGTAGATGCACCGGGAAGCCCTACAGGTGCCTGAAGAGCCTTCTCCAACCACGGGGCACAAGTCGGGCAGGAAGCTCCTCCTTCTCACGCACTCCCAACTTCCAGCAGGAAACCGCTTCACTTTTAAGCCCCCGGGATGACGTCAGGGCAAGGCGCCGCATAGATGCACCGGGAAGCCCTGCAGGTGCCTGAAGAGCCTTCTCCAACCGCGGGGCACAAGTCGGGCAGGATGCTCCTCCTCCTCATGCACTCCCAACTTCCAGCAGGAAACCACTTCACTTTTAAGCCCCCGGGATGACGTCGGGGCAAGGCGCCGCGTAGATGCACTGGGAAGCCCTGCAGGTGCCTGAAGAGCCTTCTCCAACCGCGGGGCACAAGTCGGGCAGGAAGCTCTCCTCACGCACTCCCCTTTGTCTCAGCTTTAAACTCAACTGGAGAGAGGCAGTTGGGAAAGGCGGGAAGGCAGCATGCAGGCGCTGTGGGATGCTCCCAAAAGCTTTCTAATTGGACACTGGGGAGCGTTCCCGCACGGGCTCCGTCGGTACCGACGATACCCATATGTGAAGACGAAATTCCTGCTGTTCCCAGAGATCACCTGTTACAGGTGAGTAACTATGCTTTCCAGGTTGAAGAGCCCTAACCTTTTTAGCCTCTCTTCAAAGGTGTATCCTTCCATCCCCTTTAGCATTTTGGTGGCTCTTCTTTGTATATTTTCTAATAATGCTATGTCCTTTACGATATGGCAACCAGAACTGCACACAATATTCAAGGTGCACTCTCACCATGGAACGATACAGAGGCATTATAATATCCTTTATTTTATTCTTCATTCCTTTCCTTTCCTTATGATGCCTAGCATTCTGTTTGCTTTCTTGGCTGCTGCTGCACACTGGGTGGAGGGTTTTAACATGTTAACCACGATGATGCCTAAATCTTTTTCCTGGATGGTGATTCCTAATGTTGAACCTTGCATCGTGTAACTATAATTTAGGGGGGTTTATTTCCTCGGTGCATAACTTTGTGCTTGTCCACATTAAATTTCATCTGCCATTTGGATGCCCAGTCTTCCAATTTATCAAGATCCTCTTGCAATTTTCCACAATCCTCATGGGTTTTAACAACTTTGAAATAGTTTTGTCATCTGCAAATTTGATAACCTCATTCGTTGTTACCATTTCCAGGTCATTTATGAATATCTTAAAAAGCAGCATACGCAGCACAGATCCCTGGGGTATTCCACTATTCACCTTTCTCCATTGGGAAAATTGGCCATTTAGTCCCACCCTCTGCTTTCTATCTTTTAACCAGTTCCTGATCCACAATAATACACTGACTCCTATCTCATGACTTTTTTAAATTTTGCCAAATGTCTCTCATTAGGGACCTTGTCAAAGGCAATTTGAAAGTTCAAATACATGATATCAACTAACTCACCTTTGTCTACCTGTTTATTCACACCTTCAAAAAAACATAATAGATTAGTAAAACAAGATCTTCCTTGTCTAAAGCCATGTTGGCTGTCTCCCATTAAGCCATGACTATCTACATGCTGAGTAATTTTGTTCTTTATGATGGTTTCTACCATTTTTCCCAGTACTGACGTCAGGCTCACCGTTCTGTAGTTTCCTGGATCATCCCTGTAACCCTTTTTAAAAATTGGCATTACGTTGGACATCCTCCAATCTTCAGGTATCACAGATGATTTTAATGATAGTTCACAGATTATTAATAGTAGGTTTGCAATCTCATATTTCAGTTCTTTCAACACCCTTGTATGTATACCATCCAGTCCAGGTGATTTGCTACTTTTCAGTTTATCAAATAGTTGTAATACATCTTCCCGGTGTATCGATATTTCATTCAATTCTTCCACAGCATCTCCTTTAAATACCATATCTCCAGGAACAAGCAGGAATGTAGTCTTCACATATGGGTATCGTCAGTACCGAAGCAGCCTACGTGGGAATGCTCCCCAGCGTCCAATAGGAAAGCTTTTGGGAGCGTCCCACAGCGCCTGCGTGCTGCCTTCCCCAACTGTCCCTCTCCAGTTTTTCATTTTCCGCGGAGCTGACAAGTCGCACATCCTGTTACCGCAGAAAATTTCCCTTCTTATTCTTTTTTGTGGTCGCGTCTGCCTTCCTTCGACACTATACCGGTACCGCCAGTTCTTCTTTTCTGTTTTCTAAAAAAACTTTGTTTCTGGAGTCTTTCCCCAGTAATATTCTTTTCGGGTGCCACGCACCATTTTGGGCACTAGGCCCAATTTTTTTCCCCTCAAAATGGAAAAACCCGCTTCGGGTATTAAAAAGTATTCTAAGTGTGGTGGTACCATATTCGTCACCGACACCCATGAGTGGTGCCTCAAATGTTTAGGTCCTGACCACTCTATTTCAGAGTGTGTTGCCTGTGGGATGATGTCGAAAAGGGGCCGGCAAAACTGAGCTGCTAAACTTAACACCCTTTAACCCTCCGATGCAGCCTCCGTGGCATCGACGTCTTTCAGGGCTTCATCTTCCTCCCATGGATCTCAGGTAACTAAACATAAATCTAGCCAGTCCTCAAAGGGTAGAAATTCTTGTAAACATTGAGATGCCTCTAACGTTGCCCTTGAGGGACTTTCACCGGCAAAATTGCCCCGGCGGGAGGCTTCAGGTTCTGAAGCACTAACGGAGCTCCAGGATGTTCTCTAGGCTTCAACCTCGGCAGAACTACTGGTGCCATGCTCTGGGGTTCCGGCCGCTTCATCCGGCATCGATACCCAAACATCGGCAGCATCGATAGACCAGAGATTCTCGGCTATTGAACGCAGTCTGGCGGCTCTTCTCATGGCCTCGATGCCCCTGAAACCACTTCAGACAATTCAACCAGTACCGGCACTGACTGCATCGACATCGGCAGGTATTCTACCGGGACTGAGTCATGCATCTCTATCCGGCATCGACAAGTCTGTACCAGACCACTCCAATGCTGACTTCGCTCGGTACCGTACCTTGCACGCTCACCCGATCGGAGATACTTCGTATCCTCGGTTGAGTCTGAAAGTTCTGTCGATACCAGAGTACTTCTTCCTGAGGATTCCTCTTCTCAGCATAGGATGTCTCCACCAGAGGATATGTCCTTTCAGGAGTTCATCTGAGATGTGGCTGAGGTCTTTCCATCACAGTGGCTCCTGAAAAAGAACCTAGGGCAAAGGACTTGGAAATCCTACAATGCCCTAAAGTTCCCAAGGAGGCAGCTACCTTACCTATTCATGAGATCTTGCATGATCCTTTATGTTAAGGATGTGGGAAACACCTCTGACCACATCTCCTCACTCTCGAAGACTCGACACTATTGAGTTCCTCCTTGTCCTGGGTTTCAGAAGACTCAATTACCACACCATTCCTAGGTCCACTGCAGGTGGGTGCCACTGCCCTCTCCAGCACCAACACCCCCCCCCCCCGCCATGCTGACATGCCCATATGCTGTCGGTGTTGGTGGTGTGCAGTCCCAGACCATCCAATGTGCAGGTAGACGGGTGCTTAGGGTGCGGAGTCTTGGGTGGGGAGGCATACATGGACATCCATACATCCCCACCCATCTCCGCTTACCAATGTTATGTCCCTTCCACATGGGGGAGAGATGTCTCGGGGTGTCAGGTTGGTGCTCTAGCAACTATTGGCTAGGGTGGACCAGGTAAAAGTAGGTAGATTGTGTTATGCCAGCTGACTGTGGACAGGCTAGGGCATGCAATGTGGGTACTGTGTACCCAGTTTGGACTACTGGGTCTATATATCCGTTTCAGACGACGTGTGCTCACACCCTGCACTGCCTTACCAGGGGCTGTAATAAAGGGTGTTTTTTTAGTTGGATTTACGAACAGTTGGTGACGTAGCCTAGGGAAGGTACGTAGACCCTTGTTAGCGTGGTCCCCAGATGTGCACTGCTTGCCCCATTATAGGCATTGTGGTTCCTGTGTGACGTTTGGGGTACCTGTTGGGTATGTGTCCTCTGGATTGGACTCTGTGAAACACAGACTACTGGTCATGTTTGACCTTGGTCAGACCCTGTCTTGCTGATTTCCAGTTTCTGTGTTATGTGCCACCTAGGTGAGAGCTTAGTCCACCCTGTGCCCCAGCTGCCCCCAGTGCATGTCCCACCTGCAGCCCCCCTTTGCCCCATTTGCACCATCACCATAGTGCCCTTTCATACTTGAGCACTATGCTGTTGCTGCAAATGGAGCACTACTATCACTGTTCTTGGGCTCCCTGTC
The DNA here is from genome assembly GCA_033557465.1 of Ichthyophis bannanicus. NCBI lineage: Eukaryota > Metazoa > Chordata > Amphibia > Gymnophiona > Ichthyophiidae > Ichthyophis > Ichthyophis bannanicus. The sequence continues at coordinate 1,153,940,703 of CM066032.1, forward strand.
TGTGCTCTATATTGCTGACATTGAAATGGTCTCTCTCTCCTGCAAATGTGCATTTACCGACCATTTTTTACTGGCGGTAATGTCCCGGCTCTAATGTTCCAGCATTAGTGTAGCAGGGGCCTCTCCCCCCCCTATTGACCCCTTCTCTCCACCCTCTGGGACAGTTACCACATGTTAACGTTACATCAGGTAACATTACCACGCATTAACGTACCAATGCTACATTACCGTGCCTTAGTAAACATACCCCTTAGAGTCAATATTAAATTTACCATGCATCATCATTTTCAGCAATTGGAATTTTTGGATGTACTAGTGTATAAAATGGATGGTAAGCTCTACGCTACGTTATATCGAAAACAAGTTCAAAGAAACACTTTGTTAAAATTTTCTAGTTTTCATCCTGCAGCACTCAAAAAGGGTCTTCCATATGCAGATTTTGAAGAAGCATTGGGAAGTTTTGTCTCTTCATTCTTGTTTTCAAAAAGCATTACAAATAGCTTACACCAGAGGCTCAAATCTTCGTGACATAATTGGTTCTACAACATCTCCTTTGGACAGATCAACTGTGCATTCAAATCTGGAACCTTTGGGCTATTTTACTTGTGGTGCATGTGATTGTTGTACACAATCATTAACTGGCATGAATGGCAGTTCCCCTAGTTCTACTCTGAAACATACGGCTAGATGGCATGCTACTTGTTCCACTGCTTTTGTGGTTTGCATGTTGCTTTGTCCATGCTTGCTAATTTATGTAGGGCGCACCATAAGTCTAGTTCTGGTGCGTTTACGGGAACATGCATCACATTTAAGAAATCAGTCTACAAACGTTCCCATTGTACAGCATTGTCTGCACCATCGTCATGCTTTTTGTGAATTAAAGTGGAGGGTGCTGGACTATGTTCCATTGAATCTTCGAGGTGGTATTCAGGAACAGAAACTTCAATTTTTGGAGCAGTCTGGGATTTTTAAATTATCAACAGTATCCCCTGGAGGTTTGAATCAAGAACTGGATTGGGCGAGCCTTCTGTGAAGTATTAGAGGCTGATTGGTTCATCTGGTCTTCATTCATTGGTCTAACTAGTCATGTGGTTTAAATATCAGCTAAGTTTCACAAGGCATCCACAAAGTTTGGTTGCCATTTGCAGGACGTCATTATTGCGGTCTCTGGAGCGTTCAAACAGGGCATTCATATTTGTTGTGCCCTAAACGCAGTGCTGTCTCTGCTGTTTGCACCTCATTTTCTGTGAAGGATTACTGTTCGCGGAGTCATCTCTTCACATAAGTGTATTGAGTTATTGCGCTGTTTGCTCTGCATTTTCAGCAAAGGATCGCTGTTTACGAAGTCATTTCTTCAGATAAGTGTATTGAGTTATTGATCAACACGGACTTTTTTTCACATGCATTTTGGGTTAATTTTGCATGAGGCACATGGTTGTGTGTTTTCACATAATTTTAACATGGGTTCACTGTTTAAAACTGAGTAAACCTTTATTTTGAGTAAAACAGAAGAGTGGTCACAAGTGGAGTTTTCCTCAAGACAAATCTTCCAGCAATCATTAAAACTGTTATAGTGCGGGGCTATTACTGCTTTTTTCTGTTGTTCCATCCCAGGATGGCGCAACACTTATTCCACTTATGGAGGATGCCCATAATCAACCTCTTTGCTACTCCAGGGATGCCCAGCTCCCTCGTTTCTGTTCAAAGATGCCCTTGCCACACAGCAAGAGCTCAAATGCTTTCCTCCTTCATTGGGGTCAAGGTCTGCTATATGCATTCCCGCCAAGTCCTCTAATCCCGAAAACACTATTCACGTTACAATTGGGCAGAGGAAAAATGATTCTCATTGCCCCATTCTGGCCCCGTCAACCATAGTTTCCCCTCTTACTTTGTCCGAATTAGGGACAATCTCTCCAATTAGGCTGCACACCCAACCGGCTCTCGCAAGGCCACAGGATGCTGCTTCATCCCAACCTCAGGGCCTTATGCCTGATGGTGTGGCTGCTGAACTATTCATCCTCTCTGACCTAGGGCTCCTAGAAGGTGTCACTCAAGTCTTACTGGCTTCCATAAAGGATTCTACTAGGCACACCTATGTTTTTAAATGGTGCAGATTCTCCCTCTAGTGTTCCCAGAGAACTCTCAATCCATTTACTTGTGTAGTGGAGTACTTAGTACAGTACTTTCTTCATCTCTCTTCATCTGGACTGAAAACTAATTCCGTCCGAGTCCACTTGAGTGCGATCTCGGCCTCTCACCGCCCAATTGTGGCTCACCCCATATCCTCTCATCATGCTTGTGGCACATTTCATGCAGGGGCATCTTTTAACAAAGTCACCAATCCGCCCCCGCCCCCCCCCCCCCCCCACAATAGTATGGGACCTCATTTTTGTCCTTGCACAACTATTGAGACCCCCTTTTGAGCACTTAACAACGGCTCTCCTCAAATTCCTAACTTGGAAGGTGGTTTTTCTCATTGCTCTAACTTCTGCCCTTAGGATCAGTGAGTTACAAACTCTGGTGGATTACTCCCCATAAACTCACTTCCATCACGATAAAGTAGTCCTCTGGACTCACCCTAAATTCCTTCCAAAGGTGGTTATTCCTTTCCATCTTAACCAAACCATCTTCCAACCTTTTTTCGTAGACCTCATACTTCTAAGGTGGAAGCAAGATTGCATACTTTAGATTGCAGAAGAGCACTTGTGTTCTGTCTTGACCTATTAAGGGTCATTGTCAATCCTCAAGCTTTTTTTGTCTTTTGACCCTAGTCACCTTGGTCTCCCACTTTACAAAAGGACCCTTTCCAACTGAATTGCTGACTACACATCTTTCTCATATGCATGAGCCAGTCTATCCCTACATGGACATGTCACGGCCCACAGTATCAGGGCTATAGTAGCCAACCTCTGTTCCGTATCCATCTCTGAGATTTGCCAGGTAGCCACATAGTCTTCTCAACATACCTTTGCTGCCCATTATTGCCTTAACAAGGGCTCCAGTTGAGATGTACAAGTCAAACAAGCTGTCTTGAGGAACATTTTTCAGGTTTAGAACAACTCCGCCCACTGTCCATCTCCGCCTACCCCAGGAGAGTTGTGTCCAAGGGGCTGAGTTTGACAGATCCCTGCTTTACCCTGCTTGTAATTCCAGTCTCCTCCCTCCTGCTGGGCGTCGTGGGCTTAGAGAGTCCCATATGTTAAGATTGCATTCCTGCCTGGAGATAGCGTAGTTACCTGTAACAGGTGATCTCCGGGAACAGCAGGAATCAGTCTTCACAACCTGCCCATATACACTTCTTTCCCTGACCTTATTTTTTTCTCTTATAATGGTTTTTTTTTCCACTGTATACCTGACTGAGGAGAACTGTTAGGAAGGCTGACATGCATGTGTGGAGCGATGCTCCCAAAAGCATTCCTATTGGATGCTGGGGAGTGTTCCCACTCTGGACTCTGTCGATACAGACATCAGCCATATGTGAAGACTGATTTCTGCTGTTCCTGGAGATCAGCTGTTACAGGTGAGTAACTACTCTTTAGATTACTGCAATTCTGCATATAACTTAGTTAAAACATGTACATGAATTACATAATCAAGTCCTCAGTATTTAGGATTTCAAAAAACATATACTTTGCAATGTAAAAAGGCAAGATTTAATCACCGCCGAAATCAGAGATCAATTTTTCCTTTTAGTTTTTTTATTTATGAATTTAGAAAAATTACAAGCCATAAACAAAACTTGTACAGAAACAAGTTACTGGTAGTAAACATAACCAAACATAATGCAAATTCAGGTAATATAATAACCAGCCCCTTCTCTAGTCCTCAATACAGGGAGATTACCATAAAGAAAATAAGAGAGAAAAACAGTACTATCAAGGAAAATAAGGCAGAACTACAGCCAGCCACCTATACAGAGGTTGAGAGTCGACAGACTCTGCGATGGATGAAGAATGAGCATTCAAGAAGGAAAACAGTTGTGATGGATAAAAGAAAACATAAGACTTTGAATGCAATTTGATCAAACATTTACAGAGGTTCTTCAGAAAAAATAAAGCACCAAGCTGCAAAACCCCAGGACTGAAGGAGAAGAAATTCTGTCCTATAAAATTGTAACATAGTATATGACAGCAGATAAAGACCAGTATGGTCCATCTAGTCTGCCCAGCAAAGCAGCAAGTGTAGGTGCATCTGCCGCTCTATGCAGGTCACCCCTTCCCATGCCTTTTTTTAGGAGTGTACCCACCATTCTGTGTAGGTCACCCCTATTTGTTGAGATATAAGAGATAGTTATGTTTATTTTGATTTTATCATGTTGCTATAAAGGGATCCACTGTGTCTGTCCCATGCCATTTTGAATTCTGTCTGTCCTATGGCGCTGGGCTTTCTAGCAAGGTCGGGGAAAGCGCGAACCACTAGACCCTTGAAACGGATATTTCTCTTTTGAAAGAACATTTTCAAAAACCAATCAGTCAGTCATCAATGCAAAAGTTGCCAAACAAGTAGCCAGAACGACAAAATCTAAAGCTGAACTTTCTAATATGGCTGAAGCATTAAGCAAATCCATCTGTTGGAGACCTGATACTTCGATCCCAGTGGGGACTTTCCTTGTAGTAGGTAGATAATATACTTTGGTCATAAGTGGGTGAGATTCTGAGAAGGACACCTAGAACCTCAACCAAATAATTCTTAAACATATCCTTAGCCCCAACACAAGCAAAGATTTAGGGAAATTAATCAATCGCAGGTTCCCCTGCCTAGAAACATTTTCCAAGTGTTCTATTTTTGCCTTCAGTTTTGTAGTATCTTTAACATAAGCTTCAGCATAGCTTTCCATCTGATCATTTCTAGTGCCCAATTCAGCTAAAGAAGTCTGCAAAGTTAGAAGTTTCTCGGCATTCTTCAAACAAGCTAACATCGTAGCCTGAACCTGAACAGTCAAAGATTGCACTTGAGGTATTATTGCTTCACCCAGCTGCTTTATCGCTGACCATATATCTTAAGGGTAAACTGCTCTGGACACTAGTAAAAACTTAAGAAGCACCACTGGTAGAAATTCAGTTCAGGGAAGATCCCACAATAGACCATTGCTGCCTGCCCAGCGGTCGAAGATCCAGCCGCCAACGCTTTCCTAGCCTCAGAGCCAGCGCCACCTAAGAGCTGGTCTGGGGTGGTCACTACAGCCCCCCATGTCATGTCTGGAGCTGGCCCCCTGTGTTACATCTGGCAAACCAACCCCAGGTATGTTGGTGTTTCGCGGGCTACGCAGACTCACAGCAGCACAAACCAGCTTTAGAGGTCTCTGGCCTGAACCCGAAAGAGACATCACAACAGCTAGGCTTTTTACCACTCCAGCTTCTGCTGGATGTCACTCCTGAGGCACCAGGAAATTGTCCAAAGGACCTTCTACAGCAGGTAATCCATAGGGTGACTCTCAGGCAGCTAAGGGCTGCTTGCCCGATTTAGCTTTCCTCTTCCCCATAGAGAAATGCATCAGAGCGAACAAGTGCTGCCTTCTGCCATCTTGGGAATCTCCCCCCCCCCCCCCCCATCCCTGATCAATTTTAACACCTGAAATCCTTATGGAATCTTTGAGTAGAATTGAATTTCCAGAGATATTAGGACCTTACACAGCCTCTTATGTAAAGGGGTTCAAAATTAGATGCTGATGTTTCAACCAGTTTGCCACAGAGGTTAAACAGAACAAGAGAGACTGGATCAGTGGTCAGAAGAAACTGAATATCATTGACATAAATACAGCTTTAAAGACAAAATCTGACCAAGTATGGGAAATGATGATGAAAAGATATTATACAAAGTTGCCACTATAATTGAACCTTGATGGACCTATTTGTAATGAATGATTGAAAGCATTTCAAGACAATACCAGCTATACTATTCTTTGTAGACAAGATACAGTATTAGCAGATTGTGAAACACCAGATCAAATATGGTGCTACGGTCAAATAAAATTAGCAAAAGACAAAAGCCTGAATCCAACTTGACTGGATTTTATTCAGCAAAACCTTTAATGTCGTCTCAGTATTGTGACCTGTACAATACTGATACAGATTAGTATCTTCATCTGTATCAGGCCTGTTAGCCTGATACAGATGAAGAATTAGTATCTTGTCCAGAAATCTGTTCATTGTTGCAGTATAACTTTTTCAACAATTTTAAACGTTAAAGATAAGTTTGAACCCATCAATAGTGAGACAGAATTGAATGATCAAGACTAGGTTTCCTCAACATAGGATGAATCATTGCCTGTTTCCCACATAGTGGAAAGTATTCAGTTGAAAGATATGTGGTAACCAGCATGAGATTATAGTGATATATCATATCTTGGAATCCTTACCATACCTTGAGAGATGGTTGGGTTTGACTGGCTGCCCCTAAAGAGAACTATAGAGGATGAAATATTAAAGAAATGCCAGGTACCAGAGAAAGACTGAACTTGTGACAAATCATTAGAGCCACCCTGATAAATGCCACTATTACAACACTCTGAGAAACCAATAGATCTATCTGACTATCTTCCTGAGAGGTATGATATGCAGAGCTATCCAAAAGACCAGTGGAGGTATCTGTCCGAAATTCGAACACTCAGTTGTCAGAGCCCACTGGATAAGTTGCTAAGAACGGATCTTGAGTCAATATCCTTGCCAGAAAGAAATCCGCAAAAGATTTAATAGGAGTTGAAGGCAAAACACATAGGATGGAAAGATTAGTTGTCTACAGTTGTCAGAAAACTTGTTTAGCTTAGAAAAATAATTATGCTTGGCCTCCCAGGCTGCTTTTTTATAAAGCTACCCACATCCTCTACATACTGTAGTGCTGCTGGAAATTAACTGATAAGGGACTTGCATGTTTAGTGGCAGCTGCTACCTTACAAGTCCCTTTGAATACTGGCCCTTTATTTTTCTGTGCTCTAGAAGTTGAAGTTGAATTTTGTAAAACACATGTATTCTGTGCTTGCATGAAGGTATTTTGTTTCATTTATTGCTTCATAAAATAGTTTGGGGCTCTTATGAAATGTTACCAATCCCGTTTTTATACTAGGAACTGAGAGAAGTCCTCCAAGAACATGACTGGTCTTTTCATGAAGCACTAGAGGCTCTGAAGTTGTTTGCAGAAGATGAAGGTAGACCCATTTTTACAGCATTTCAAGAAGCAATGAAATGTTCCATTAGTATAGATCTATATGTTTATAAACAAAACATTTTATCAAAGATTAGAATTGCTGCTACATCCTAACCTGTCAAGCTTATCCCTTGTTATAATTTATTCAGGTTGCTCTTTTTTTTAGTTTTATATATTATAATAATGTAATTATACTTTATATTCTATATACTACATTTCTTCCCAAAGAAGGAATCTGATGACATAAGTTTCTAGCTGACCAATCGACTTTTCAGTTATTTGCCAAGCAATCAGTAGAGCACTCTACCAGCCAATGGTTCAATTCTAGTGTTTCTCTTGTATTTGCTGAAGATGTATGCCCACAGAGAGACAGGCAGGTGGAGAGCCAAAGTATAATTTTGTTTTCTGCTCTTATGACTATAATGTACTTTTTTTTTCCTTTTATTTAACTCCTTTATGTATTTGGCAGCACTTGTACAAACTGTCTTGCCAAACTTCCTGATTTTGAATTGGACACTAATACATCTATACTCAAAGATATGGGGGGAGGGAAAGCACACCTAACGCCTTCTCCCTCAGTTGGTGAAGTTAAAAGAAATCATTGAACTATTATCTTCATAGCACTTTTGTTGACATAGATATGACTTCCACCCCTTCATGATCTGTCTTTGCAGAAAACAATGAAATTTAGATGTATTTAATATATTTAATTCTATTTTTTTACTTCATTGTGCACTTCTTTGTTATGGTTTTGAACTGGAGAAAGTGGTTTATAAATATTGAATTTAAACTTGATCTACCTGAACATCAATCTGGTCCTGACGACCTGAATGCATTAAACTCCCTTGGTCTGAGAAAGTGCCTGAAATCATTTTGCCTTTTAGAAATAGCTCCATCAGAAAGTCTCATTGTAAAAAAAAAAAAAAAAAATAAATGAGAGTTTTGCTGTTTGAAGATAAATTCCTATATCAGTGGTAAACAATCTTTCACAGACCAAGTGCGAAGGAATCAGAATACACAGTACAAAAGAGCCTCGTGTTTCCAAGAGAAAGGGATATGAGGGGCATGATAGTATTCACACTTTTATGGCTTTTTCAAAATTCCTTTATCATCACCTCTAGCCATCTTTTACACCCTTCTTTTTTTCCCCTAGTGCTTTTCAAATCCCTTCTAGCCCAGTTCCTGGCACATTCACGACCCCTCCACTCTAACATGCAATCCCTCTCCCACAAGATTCTCATACAATCCCTTATCTCGGTTCTTTCACATCCTTCCCCCAACACCATTCGTTTTTCTGGTTTTCTCACACCTGCCTGAGAACACATGAGAACATAGACCTTGAGAAGGAATGAAGTGCCAGAAAATCCAATTTGTATTGCTGGCTTCAAGCAGATGGGGAGGAAAATGGCAATCATTCTTTCTCCACTGCATTCATCCCCCCTGGATGTCACAGTATTCACCCTTTTTCGTGTCATTCCCTACAGAAGCATTCATACCCTGTTGTACCATCTCTCCACCGGCATTCGCCACTTTCTCTCATCCCCTTTCAGCATTCATTATTCTTTCCCTCATCAGAAACCTTTCTGGTCCAACTGGGCAATGTTTGTGACTCCTCCCTCTTCCACTTTGCTGTCAACTGAATACCAAATCCTAGGAGCACAATGTTCTGGGACAGCACCCAAAGTGGCCCCTGACATACAAACAAAAGAACAGAGAAGAGCTCTATACTCCAGGTAAAATGTGCATCAAAGTGGACAGAATTGGGAGGGATGGAGCAGACTGGCTCTTCCTTATTATACTGTGACTCCAGTCTAACTCTCTCCTTTCCTGTCCTCCAGTGCTACTCATTGCATACAGAAGGGCAAGGATAGAGCAGAAAAACCTTTTATCCCTACTTAGTTCCCTCTCTCCTTTCTCTGTGGAACCCAGCAGTATTGTAAGGACAAAAAGACAGGGAGCAGAATGCCACTTTTGTTTTGCTGTTTGTGCTCATTGCTTCAAGCCCAGTCCCAGTGTCTCCCCTCCTGTTCTCTGCAGTTCTGACAGATGCAATTTATTTTATTTATTTATTTGGTGTTTTTTATACCTCTCCTTCCTGCGATCAAGGGCGGTTTACAATAAAACAGTAATACATAGAACACATATTAACAGTCTGTGACTCCAACGGAAGTCAGCACAATGTACATAGAACTAAGAACAATAACTATTTACGGAGAGAATCTGTAAGTTTCTAATAATGGATGATTCTAATGGGGAGGGTTAGTTTTGTGATGGCTCGTGGGAGGAGTCATTCACTCCAGTATTCTCTCCAAAATTCTGAATGAATAGGTAGGTTTTTAAGCCTTTTCTAAATGTTTGCAAGTCTTTGGAGCGTAGGGAAGGGCATTCCATAATATGGGAGCAGTGAATGAAAAGGCATGGTTGGTAGTGACTTGCTTTGATTTTCAAAAGGTGGGTGGAATTGCTAGTGTGTTCTGCGAATGTTCTCTCCTAGATCTGGTATTTGTGGGTGGGAGATTAATGTCAAGAGGTAAGATGGAGCAATTTTATTTGCCGTCTTAAATGTAGTCATAAGCATTTTATATTTGATTCTGCTTGAAACTGGTAACCAGTGTAGGTCATACAATATTGGTGTTATGTGGTCGGACAGACGTGCTTTATATATATATAATCCTGGCAGTGACATTTTGTGCAGTTTGAAGTTGATTCAGATACTTTTTTGGAATACCGTATAGGAGGCTATTTCAAAAATCGAAGTGGGGTGTGATGAGTGCATGTACTACAGATCTGAAGTCTTGCATATCAAGAAGGGGCTTGAGGTGCTGTAGTGTTCTTAGTTTGAAGTATATAATTTTAGTTAATTGTTTTATGTGGGACGCTAGGGATAAAGTTTGATCTAGTAAGACACCGAGATACCTAACTTCTTTTTTAACTGGGAGGATAGTATTTATTTTGATTGTTTGTTTGGGGGGGGGGGGTAAAATGGAAGCAGGACTGCAAGTGC